>CM066039.1:274700013-276012513 GCA_033557465.1 Ichthyophis bannanicus | reverse complement strand
GGCAGCTGCAGTTGCAGAGTGCCAGATCAGTGTGTAGTGTAGTGCAATCCCCGGAAGGAATGTACTTTGACCATGTCCTCTTTAGTATGTGATGTCTGTACCGTGAGTAAGACCTGCAAACAGCGACACTGCAGCCCTCGATGGGATTCAGAGGGTGAGGGCTGGGAGTAGCCCCCAAATCTGCCCCAGCAGTTCCGATCCCCTCAGGAGGATCACCCTCTGGGTACTGAGGCAATCACTATCGTTGGTCCTCACCAAGGGAACAGGCATCAGGAGTGATACCCTCGGTGCCCACACTGGTAGCTGCGGAGCCTTCAGATCTCAAGGCCAGAGTGTTGTCCTTGGAGTGCAGCCTTGCTTCTTTCCTGGCGAGACAGAAGGCCCCTGTTCCAGTTTCCTTCAGTTCCTCGGGGCCAGCAGTGGGCCCCTCTTCTGTGAGGACCTCGCTGGAGACCAAGCTTGTCCTGGAACGACATGCCCTGTGGGCTGATTCAGATGACCAGTCCTGGTCTCTGTCTGAGCCTCGGACGTCTCCATGGAGTGTTTTGGGATCAGACCACTGGGAATCCCTGCTGCCATCTTTGCCCATGACTGCACACTGGTGCGATTCCTGCTGGTGCTTCAAGCTCCCTTCCGATTTGGAATGGGAAATGGACGATGAGTCTCCCAATATTGCTTGGCATCGGGACATTCTGTTGGACCCCTCCCCTCCTCAGGAGCATCGACAGTCCCTGCTGGAGGACCTCTCCTTCCTGGACTTTGTCCGGGACATGGGCAAGGCCCTTGCCTTTACCTTGATGCAGAGGACGAGCCTCGGGCAGAGGACCTGGACATACTTCAGTATGACTCGCCTCCCAAAAATGCCATAACTGTGCCTGTGCCTCCCATCTTGGAGTTCCTCCTTTTCAGGATGTGGGAATCCCCAGTTACAGTTTCCATTGTTAGCAAGCGGCTCAATTCCATGTATCGTGTCTGCAAGAGGCCCTGGCTTTGGAAAAACTCAACTACCATACAACTCCATGGTGGGGGAATTAGCCATGCGCCAGATCAAGAGCCAGAAGATGCACTCCTTGGTGCCCCCATGGTTTGATAAGAAGTATTTCCAGGGCTCAGTGCGCGTTGCCTGTATCCAGGCTTACCAGCTGTACATGGACATGTACCTGAGAGACCTGGTAAAGGAGCATGCCAGCTTCTCAGCTGGGCTGTCAGATGACCACCTCCAGTGCTTCAGGAGCCTGGTAACCACTGTCAAGGAGTGCTCTAAGTATGTGACTCAAGCAGCATATCACTAGTTTGTGGCCAGAGTGGCTGCAGTTGGTAGTGCCCATTGCCTGGTATGGCTACAGTTTTCTCAGACCTGGAGCAGTGTGTTCAGGACATATTGGTCAATGTCCCCTGCTGGGGGGAGAATTTCTTTAGCAAGCCCATGACGGACAAGGCCGCAGGAGACTGAGCTGATGACCAGAACGAGGCTCTCTCGGAAAACTGCTAATCCTTCCCAATGGAAGACTTCAGGGAAAATGTCCTTCTATCTGAAGAAGGAGGCCTACAAAACATACCCCCAGCATCATGCCTATCAGTCCTATCAAACTCACCCATAGGGCCAGGGCCATTGTGACTCTAAGGCCTGTAAACCCCAAACAGTGCCTGTGCCACAGCCTGGGTTTTTATTTTTTTGTTTTTTTTTACTCCTGGGGCATAGCCTCTCTTTCCACGGGAGGTCAGGAGCTGCAGTACATAGGGGGATATCTCTCATATTCTTTGCCCACCAGTGGCCCAGCATCACCACCGACACCTAGGCACTTCAGGTGGTAAAGGAGGGCTAGCTCATTCACTTCCACCAGATGCCCCCTTCATTCTTTCCAGGGGAACTTCCTCTGGTTCCCACCCATCAGGACCTCCAACAGGAGCTCACGGTTCTTTTCACCAACAAGGTGGTGGAGTTTGTCCCATTGCCTCAAAGAGGCACAAAATTCCACTCCCGCTACTTCCTGGTTCTCAAGAAGATGGGCAGGTTGCGACCCATTCTAGATCTACAGGATCTCAACCGCTTCTTAGTAAAAGGAAAGTTCAAGATGATATCCCCTTGGAACGTTGCTGCCTTACCTTCACTTGGGAGACTGGCTATGCTCCTTGGATCTCAAAGATGTCTATACCCCAGATCTTGATCCATCCCTTGCACTGGCAGTACCTCCACTTTGTCATCAGCGGGTATCACTACCAGTACCGGTTCCCCCTGTTCTGACTGGCATCCATCCCAGGGTATTCATGAAGTGCGGCTACAAGGCTGTTCGTCTTCCCTTACCCAGATGACTGGCTAATAAGGGGAGGGTCCCTAGATGAGGTCCGACAGGTCCTACATCCACAATTCAGCTTCTGGAGACCTTGGGTTTCGTAGTAAACTATCCATAGTCCCACCTACAGCCCGGCCAGTGCCTGGAGTCCATCGGAGCTTTCCTCGATACCACTCGGGTCTGGGTGTTTCTTCCACCTGACAGGGCTCAACGCCTCTGTCTTGGTGGGAGAGGTCCAATCCTCTCTGGTGGTCTAGACGCGGCAGATGCTCCACCTCCTGGGCCCATGGCCTCAACAATTCATGTCACAGCTTCAGTCCATCTCCACATGCGCTGGGCCCAGTGGACTCTCTGCACTTAGTGGAAGCAGGCTGCGGGATACCTGTCAGATAGCATATGGTCACCCCGCCCCCTTGCTGGGTGGCGACGGACAGTCTTCTGGTGGGTTCCTTTTTCAGGATCCCCCGCATCAACCAATCCTCAATACGGGTGCCTTCAAGCTTGGCTGGGGAGCCCATTGGAACGAGTTTCAGCCCCAGAGTCTCTGGTCGCAGGAAGAGAGCCAGCTCCAGATCAAGTTTCTCGAACTCCGAATGGTTGTGAATGCCCTGCAGGTTTTCCAGCACTATCTGGTGAACCAGGTTGTCCTTGTTCGAACAAACAAGTGGCGATGTTCTACATCAACAAACAGGATGGCATGGGGTCCTACCTCCTCTGCTGGGAAGTGATCAGACTCTGAAAATTTGCATACCGGCAGGGTATGCTTTTCCAGGCCATCTACCTCCCGGGTTAGGAAAATATCCTGGCGGACCTGCTGAGCAGGATGATGCAGCCTCTCAAGTGGACCCAAAGCCTGCTAGTGGTGCATGAAATCTTCCAGAGGTGGTGCACTCTCATGGTGTTAGCCAGCCCCCACAACACTCAGCTGCCACTGTTCTGCTCCAAGATTCCTTGCCGGAACCACCTTGAGGCCAATGCGTTTCTTCTCCATTGGGGTAAGAGCCTGCTGTATGCTTACCTGACCATGCCCTTTGTAACCATGACCCTCTACAAGGTCCAGATGGACAGGGCTGAAACAATCCTTAGTGCCCCGTGCTGGCCCCAGCAGCCATGGTAACAGTTGCTGCTCTGACTTTCTCAGGCGCCGCCCATTTCACTGGGTTTCACCCCAGATCTGATCTCTCAGAACAACTGGATCCTCCTGTATCCCAACCTCCAGTTGTTGACTGATAGCATGGATGCTGAAAGGATAGCCCTCTCTCAGCATAACTTGCCCAGAGACATTGAGGACATTGTCCTCGCGTCCCACAAGGATTCCACCAGGCTAGCGTATGCCTTCAAATGGTGCAGTTTCTCGGTCTGGTGTGCTGATAGCGGTTTCAGCCCATTCTCCTGTTTGGTGCAGGTGATCCTGCAGTACCTTCTGAACCTCTCCTGGGCTGGATTAAAGTCCAAATCCGTCCAGATGCATCTGAGAGCCCTGGTGACGTACCATCATATGGTTGATGGGCGTTACTTGTTATTTCATCCTCTCCTTCATTTTATGCGGGGCCTCTTGCGGCCTCCTATTCGCCTGCTGGTGGCAGTGTGGGACCTGAACATGGTTCTGGCTAACCCTCCTTTTTGAACCACTGGCTTTCTGCCTTCTCAAGTACCTTTCGTGGAAGGTCATGTTCCTAGTGACTGTCACTTCAGCTCGCAGGGGTTAGCGAGCTGCAAGTGCTGGTTGCTCACTCTCCTTACACTAGGTTTCATAGGAATAGGATGGTCTCTGCACACACTCTAAGTTTCTTCCAAAGGTGGTTTCTCCCTTCCACCTCAACCAGGAGGTGGTTCTTCCCACCATCTTTCCAAAGCAGCACTAAAGCAGGGCGGAGACCTCTCTTTATACCTTGGATTATAAACAGGTTTTGGCTTTCTACATTGATCAGATGAAGGTTCATCACCGCTCTTCTCAACTGTTTGTTTCCTATGACCCCCAACAGATTTGGCATGGTGGTCTCTTTCTACCTGGGTGGCTAACTGCATTTCCTTTGCCTATGAATAGGCTGGTCTTTCTCTGGAGCACCATGTAACAGCCCATAACATTCGGGCTATGGTAGCCTCTGTGGCTAACTTATGCAACGTCCCCCTACTGGAGATTTGTTGAGCGGCCACCTCGTCCTCTGTCCATACCTTCGCAGCTCACTACTGCTTTGATGATCTCCTGGTGTAACAGTGCCTTTGGCCAGGCCGTTCTTCAACACTTCTTTGGGGACTAATGCAACTCCTTCTCTCCGACCCTTCTGTATGTCCAGGCTATTGGAGAGTCAATTCCTTTGCAGATGCTGGGGTTGCATCACAATACTTGGGTCTTATTAGCATTTTTCAACTGCCGTTTATGATTTGATTTTTGGGTCTCCTGTGGCTTTTTACTGGTCTTTTAGTAGCCTGTAGCTGGGGAGTCCCATATGTGAGGATAGACTTCCTGCTTGTTCCTGGAGAAAGCGTAAGTTACTCACTTGTAGCAGGTGTTCTCTGAGAACAGCAAGAACCGGTCCTCACTACCCTCCCTTCTCCCTGTGGAATCTTTTCTTTTTGGGCTTTATTAAGCTATGTCATTCTACTGAGGGGGGAAAATAGCTCTTTTGGGCAGGAAGATGTCAATGCATGTGGTTGATCTCCCAAAGGTTTTCTTTGAAAGCTGGGGAGAGATTACCACACGGGCTCCGTCGGTGCCGATGTCGCCCATATGTGAGGACTGATTCCTGCTGTTGCCGGAGGACACCTGCTACAGCTGTGTAGCTATGCTTTTGCACAGTACTGGGGAAATGCATCATATTTCTATTTCTCTGTCTGCTTGGAAGTGATATTGCTGTCTTGGGATGGAGGGGGGGGGGGGGAGACAAGGTAATGACTCCATTTCCCCCCTCCATGCCTTATTGCTCAAACCTGGAACTAAGGTGGTAGTCCCTTCCCACTCCCATCACAATTTGCCTGGAAAAAAATCTGGTAACCTTAATGATAAGTAGCAGCATTAGAGGAAAAATGGAACATGAGATTCCTGTATTTAAACATAGGGAAAGAAATCTGAAATAACGTACATTCAGGGCCGACTCAAGAGTTTCTTCCATCCCAGGCAGAAGCCCAGGCTGTGCCTCCCCCCCCTACCCCCCACAATGTGCTGAGTCATGCCACCCTCCCCAACCCCCATGCTCAGCTGTACCACTGCTGCTGATTCCAGTGTGGTAGGGCGACTCAGCAACAGTGGCAGGCCATGTGCTTCAGAACACATGGTCTGCCGCTTCCGACCCCCTGAAACACAACTTCAGGGGGTCAGAAGCAGCAGGCTCTGTGTGCCGAAGCATGTGGCTTGTCACAGGCGCCATATCGCCCACAGTGGTCTTCTCACCCAAGGCAGCTGCCTAGTGGATGGGCTAGTTTGTCTGGATATTTAATATTTAAAGCACAGTTCATGGTAATATGGTTGGTTTGGTATACTGCTGTTTGATCTCTGAGGCTGCAAAAAGCACCCCTGCAAAGTGCAGTGTGTGCTATCGAGTCAATTCTGACTCCTGGTGACCAAGCCCCCCTGCATTTTCTTGGCAAGGTGCAATCAGAAGTATATTGCCAGATCTTTCTTCTGCACAGTGAGTTTACAGGTCCTAGTATTCTAAGGTGGTCGCCTGTCCAAGTACTAGCCAAGTCTCGCTTAGCTTGAGAGATCAGCCAAGGGAAATTTCATTCAGGGCAGCTGAAGTTTTCTCTGAAAGAACTAGATTTGTGCAAGTCTGAACAGGAGTAAAATTACTTAACTACATTACCCTGTATTCCCAGCAGAAGGAGCTTGTGTTCTGTTGGATAAGTAAATAAAATATAAGGTAGGCTATGATCATGAAATGGCAGAAATGATTAGTTTATTTTCTCTTATCAGCTCTGTTTCCTCCATCCCTTTTTATAGACTTCTAGACCCTAGCAGTTATCGTCTTAGGAGTGCCATGGGAATAGTTGCAGTCAGAACAATTATAAATGGCTAGACAATGGCACTCTTGTAGTGTTACTGCTGTTGTGATTGTATTTGGAAGGTTTTGGCTCACAAAGCTTTTTCCACATTCTCTCCCTTTCCTCTCCTCAATACACATGCTTCTCTTTCTTTTAAAAGCTCTTTTTCTCCTTTAAACTCCATATTGTTTAGTTCTTTTCCTTTCTCCCCTGGCTACCCTCCCAACACATCTTTGTGGGTTTTTTTTCTCTTGGGTTTTCATCTTCTCTTCCTCCTTTGTGCATTTGCAGAAGTCACCCCACCCCCATCCCTAGTGATGACACTGTGTCCTATTACATGCCCTGCCTTTCTCTGGGAATGAACAGTCGGCCCTCCCATATGAGTGATGGCACTGACAGAGCCCACATGGTAATCACTCCCCAGCTGGCAGACAGGCTGAGCAGGGTCCTGTGTGGCTCTTCCGGCTCTGGGGAACTACACAGATGGACCTTTTTGCCAGTCTGGCCAACACCCAGCTGCCCTGCTAATGCTCCAGGCAGCCACACTCATCCTCGATGGCAGTGGATGTCTTCATCATCCCGTGGACGGAGGGCCTTTTCTATGCCTTCCCGCCCACGCCAAAACCCTCTTCTAGGTTCAACACGATGGGGCATCTCTGATTCTAGTAGCCCCTCTGTGACTCAGGCATCCATGGTTCCCACTGCTCCTTTGCTTATCAATGGCACCCCAGTCTTCCTGGGGAGTGCCCCGGGGCTGCTGTTGCAGGAGGAGGGCTCCCTCTACACTCCAGCTTGGAATCTGACACCCCCTCACTTCTTTCCAGGGGAAGCCCCCATGACTTCTCTTCACAGAGATCTCCTGCAGAAGGAGTTTGGGACCCTCCTTGGAGACCAGGTGGTGGATCCCATCCCACAACATCGCCAGGGCAAGGGATTCTACTCCCGATTCTTTTGTCCCAAAAACGACAAGAGGAGGTTTCTGTCCCATCCTAGATCTGTGGGACCTCAACCGCTTTCTGGTCAGAGAGAAGTTCAGAATGGTATCCCTTGGAACATTACTGCCCTACCTCCAGCAGGGAAATTGGTCATGCTCCTTGGAGCTCAGATGCCTGTACCCATATCCTGATTCATCCCAGGCATCATCAGTTCCTCTGCTTTGTCATAGGTGGGTGCCACTATCAGTTACCGGGTTCTATCCTTCGGCTGCTTGTCTGCCCCACGTTTGTTCACCAAGTGCCTGGTGGTGGTGGTCACCACCTATCTCTGCCTTCAGGGCATCTGTGTTCCTCTATCTGGATGATTGGCTCATAAGTTCAAGCTCACCAGAGGAGGTCCATCAAGAGGGCCGCCAAACCCTCTCACTAATGCAGGGTCTGGGGTTTTTCATCGACCACCCCATCTGCAGCCCATGCAACATCTGGAAATTTATAGGAGCCCTCCTCAACACTACTCAGGCCAGGGCCTTCCTCTCTCTAGACATGACCCAACAACTTGTATTCCTGGTGACCGAAGTATAGGGTCGCGTGATGGCATCAGCCCGCCTCATGCTGTGCCTCTTGGGGCACATGGCCTCGACTGTTCATGTGACCCCAGATACCCACCTGCGCATGCAGCAGGCACTGTGGCCCCTCAGTGCTTAGGGGTCTCAAGCCGCAGGTCGCCTCTATGATCGTGTGCAAGTCACTGACCCCTTGCGAGCTCCCTCGCTTGCTGGCAGCATCTGCTAAACCTCTTGACAGGTCTGCCTTTCCAGGCCGCACCAGTTCAGAGTGTCCTCACTACGGATGCCTCCAAGCTCTGGTGAGGAGCCCACTGCGACAATCTCTGATCCCTGGGCGTCTGGAACAGGAGGAAAGTCTGCATCAGATCAATTTCCTCAAGCTCCGGGCAATGGCAAATGCCATTCAAGTGTTCCAGAACGAAATGACAAACCAGGTTGTCCTCATACAGATGGACAACCAGGTAGCGATGTTCTACCTCAACAAATGGAGGCATGGGCTCGTACTTCCTATGCTGGGAGGCTGTCTGCATCTGGACCTTTGCCACTGAGGGGCACCCACCTTCAGTCGGCCTCCCTCCTGAGACATGAGAATGTTCTGGCTGACAGGCTCAGCAGGATAATTCAGCCACACGAGTGGTGTCTGAACCTGGACGTGGTCTGCTCTCTCTTCTGGTGCTGTGGGACTCTGATGATGGATCTCTTCACCAGACCCACAAGACTCTGTTGCCTTGCTTTTGCTCCTCGATACCTTCCCAGGACCAAGTGGTGGCCAATGTCTTTCTCTTCCCATGGATGGGGAGTCTGCTGTATGCATATCCTCCCATTCCGCCAGTTCCACGAACCCTGCTAAAGTTTGTCGGACTGGGCCATGGTGATTCTCATTGCTCCCCGTTGGCCCCAGTAACTGTGGTTCACGATGCAGCTGTCTTGAACAGCCCTGGTTCCCCCTGGGTTACGCTCTGGATTTGATATTGCAGGAGGGGATCTCTCGTGCACCCCAACCTCTGCCGCCTGGCACCGATGGCCTGGCTGCTGAAAGGGTAGCTCTAGCACCCTTCCTTTACACAGAGGTTGAGGATATTCTGTTGGCCTCCCGCAAGGATTCCATTAGGTGGGCATATGCTTTCAAATGGCGTAGGTTCTCACTGTGGGGTGCCAACAAGGGCCTTAGCCTGTTGTCCTGCCTGGTGCAATCCATACTCCAGTAACTGTTGCACCTTTCTCATGTTGGCTTAAAGTCCAACTCCATCAGGGTGCACGACTGTGCCCTGGTGTCGCATCATCATCCAGTGGATGGGAAATCCATCTCTGTCCACCCTCTCATGAGCAGTTTCATGAGAGGTCATCTCCTTTCGTGACCCCCAGTCTGGCCTTCATGGCTCCTCCCTTTAAACCGCTTGCTTCCGTGTAAGTTCCTTTCCTGGAAAGTCGTCTTTCTCGTTACGCTTACTTCTGCTCAGTGGGTCAGTGAGCTGCAGGCATTGGTAGTTTTATGCCCTGTGTACCAGATTTCACAAGAATGGGGTGGTACTACGCACCCATCCTAAGTTTCATCTCAACCAGGATGTGGTTCTCCCCACCTTCTTCCCTAGACCTTGTATCTCAGGTGGAGGCCTCCCTTCATTCTCTCAACTGTAAGAGGGCCCTGGCCTTCTACCTTGAAGAGACGAAGGCCCGCCACTGTTTATCGCAACTGTTTGTTTCTTATGATCCGGACAGGCTTGGTATTGCTGTTTCTAAGTGCCCCCGTCCACCTGTGTGGCGGACTGCATCTCCTTTGAATATGAGCAGACTGGACTCCTTGGAATGTCATGTCGCCCGCCCACAGTGTGTATGCCATGGTGGCCTCGATGCAAGACATATGCCGGGCTGCCACCTGGTCCTCAATCCATACCTTTGCAGCTCATTACTGCCTGGAGGAGAGCTCACGGCAAGACAGCTCCTTCGGCTAGGTAGTAGTCCGTTATTTCTTTGGGGATTCGTGCAACTCCTTCCCTCTAATCCTTATGTCCAGGCTACCAGAGAGGCGATTCCATCCTTGACACTGGGGTTGTATCTTACGACTTGAGATCGTTCATCATTCCCTGCTGTCATTCACTGCTCACCAGTTTGTCGCCTATGGCTTTTTATAGGGTTTTTTTTGGTAGCCTGTAGCTGGGTAGTCCCATATGTGAGGACTGACTTCCTGCTTGTTCCTGGAGAAAGCGTAGTTACTCACCTGTAACGTGTTCTCCAGTGACAGCAGGAATCAGTCCTCGCAACCCTCCCTCCTCCCTGTGGAGTTTTTCTTTTTTTATGCTTAAGTATTTCGTCATGCTGAGGTAAGATGGCACCTTTGGGTGGGAAGGTGACCACGCATGCATGGTGCAACTCCTAAAGGCTTTCTTTGAAAGCTGGGGAGTGATTACCGCATGGGATCATTTGGTGCCAACGTCACCCATATGTGAGGGCTGATTCCTGATGTCCTTGGAGAACACCTGTTACAGGTGAGCAACTATGCTTTCTTATTTTATGGTAACATCTCTTCGAAACAGCCAAATTGAACATATATGTTTAGATGATAGCATAAACCGTGCTGTCTGCTGTTTCTTGTCTGCCATGTCTCTGATTTACTATATAGAATTTAAAATTTTATAAAAATCCAAGTAAAATTCTTTGCTGCTTTTAGGAGAAGGTCACCAGTATGTGGACGGATGGAGTCCACATCTAGAAGAATTTACAAAATTTGTATTCTTGCTTTGTGTGTATTACATTTCTACTGTCACGCTTAATGGTCCATCTTCCCTCCTTTACTGCATTTCCTTTTCTGCCTCATATTTCTCTAAAGAGGTTATAAATTGACAGCCAGGCTAACAGTGCCACTTGACAAGGATTGTTAATCCAGGGAAAGGCAAGAAAATGCACTGCATCTATCATCAGTTCTGCAGCAATCAAAATCTAGTCCTTTCCAGTCCCAAATGTAATGATCATCTTAGAATTGCTGGACTAGCACTTTCCTGATGTGTTGTAGCAATGGCACCAGACCCACAAATTTTTTTTTAAAGTGCACCCAAATTACTTTTGAATTAGAAACTGAAATATAGAAACTGATGGTAGATAAATACCATGCAGCCTATCCCATTTATCCATACCAAATGCTAAGC
This sequence comes from Ichthyophis bannanicus, assembly GCA_033557465.1. Taxonomy (NCBI): domain Eukaryota; kingdom Metazoa; phylum Chordata; class Amphibia; order Gymnophiona; family Ichthyophiidae; genus Ichthyophis; species Ichthyophis bannanicus. The sequence goes on along the minus strand of CM066039.1, from coordinate 276,001,594 downwards.
TCTACAATCCATTCTTCTCTCTCAGTGGTCCTCTGTACTTGATACAGCTCTCATCTCCATTGGGAGACTGTTCCACACATCCCCTACATGTCCACCCATCTGTCAATGTCCCCCACATGTCTGCCCATCTATCCATGTCCATCCACGTCCGCCCATCCGGTCGGAACTGTATATAATACTCCAAATGAGGTTTCTGGGTTTTTGCAGCCAAAATGCATGACCTTGCATTTTTCACATTAAATATTAGCTTCCAAATTCTTGACCATTCTTCAAGCTTTGCTAGATCCCTTCTTAAATTATTCACATCTTCCCAGGGTGTTTATCTTGTTGCAGATTTTGGTATCATCTGCAATATAGCTTAGAAAAAAATATTACAATATTAAAAAGAACAAGACTGAAAACTGATCCCAGCAGCCCCGCATTGTTAAGGCCCCCCTGTCTTCAGAATGAACTCCATTTACTGCTAAACTGGTTTAGTTTGAAAGCCATAACTGCAGGGTTGATTTTTAGAGGGGGTCAAACGGCATTTGCCAGTTGCCTCTTTGTCACAGGACTCCTTTGGCAAAACTGAATATCACTGAAGTGTGAGCCTGTTCCTTAGTGTTTTGGCTTTTTTTTGTGCCAGGCCCCAGTTTGTCTGACAAACGCCTCATAATTTCCACTCTTGTGATGTTAATACCTTCCTTTGGAAGGTGACAAATCTGTTATGCCCTTCGCTTTAGAGGGTGCTGCTGTGCTTCATTTATTCAGCAATTTCTCAAAGAATAAGTATGTCCTTCACAGTACATAGGTCCTGTGCTTTTCTGCTAAAGAGAAGAGCACTAGAAAGAGACTTGGAAATGGAGGCTGACCCATCAAGTCTGCCCCAGATTGTACATTGTTGAAGTTATCATAGAATGTCTTCATGGGTACTGAAATGTGTATGCATTCAGAATTAATCTATTTGTTGTCAGATTGATTTCATGTATGCTGTTAAGAATATTTTTGTTTATATGTATTATGTTAATAGGCCATGCAGTGTGTGTGTGTGCTTTCTTTTTTTTCTGATTGCACTATCTGAGTGGCATAAGCTGAATTTGTAATGTATGTATTCTGTTAGAAGCCAACCGGTATCTCCTCTGGCTTCTACCCACCTCTGTCATTACTGTTATGTGGGTTGGGCTTAGAGTTAAATTGAATGATATTTTCATTCTGTGCACCTGTGGCAACACAGTTTGGCTCCTGCGCTACTTATCAAAAGGAGGAGTTTAAGGTTGGGCAAAGGAGGGAGGGATGCAATGGATTCTTTGTGTCAACACATTTTCTGATGTTTGGGAAGGGGATGAAAAATGTCATTGGTACTATTTGCTATTAGAATTCTGGGTCTCTATGAGCTGCATGCAGTGGCATTCCTTCATAGGAATGAATTGAAATTTGGAGCACAATGTCTTCCTGCAAAACCTTGGTAGAAGGCACACAACAGGGACTTATTAATATAGGTTTTATGTTTCATATACTATAGTAATTAAGCAATACAAACCCTACTGCTCATGTTCACATACAGTTCCTTGTGTGCAGAGAGTTTACTCAACCACCTGGTGGTATTTAGAGGGGTAGGTTCACATAATTATCTCCAGGAACAAGCAGGAATGTAGTCTTCACATATGGGTATCGTCTGCACCGACGGAGCCCGCGCGGGAACGCTCCCCAGCGTCCAATTAGAAAGCTTTTGGGAGCATCCCACAGCGCCTGCGTGCTGCTTTCCCGCCTTTCCCAACTGCCTCTCTCCAGTTCTTCGTTTTTCGCGGAGCCAGCAGGTCGTTTTTCCTGTCACTGCAGAAATGATCCCATCTTTTTCATTCTTTGTTGTGGTAGCATCTGCCTTCCTTGACGCTATACCGGTACCGCTGTTTCTTTCTTTCTTTTAAAACATTTTTGTAATCTTTTTCTGGACTTTCCAGTCTTTTTTCTGTCGGGTGCCATGCGCCATTTTGGGCACTAGGCCCAATTTTTCCTTCAAAATGGAAAAGCCTGCCTCGGGTTTTAAAAAGTGTTCCAAGTGTGGCGGTACCATCTCCGTCACCTACACTCACGAGTGGTACCTTAAATGTTTAGGTCCTGACCACTCCATCTCAGAGTGTGTTGCCTGTGGGATGATGTCGAAGAGGGGTCGGCAAAACCGAGCTGCTAAGCTTAGCATCCATTTTCCCTCCGATGCAGCATCCATGGCATCGACGTCTTCCAGGGCTTCGTCTTCCTCCCATGGATCTCAGTTAACCAAACATAAATCTGGCCGGTCCTCAAAGGGTAGATCTCCTTCCAAGCATCGAGATACCTCTGGCGTTGCTCTTGAGGGACTTCTACCGGCAAAATTGCCCCGGCGGGAGGCTTCGGCTTCCAAAGCACTATCGGGGCTCCAGGATTTTCTCGAGGCCTCAACCTCGGAAGAACTACTGGTGCTATGCTCTGGGGTACTGGCCGCTTCGTCCGGTACTGATACCCAGGCATCGGCAGCGTCAATAGACCAGAGGTTATTGGCTATTGAACGCAGTCTGGTGGCTCTCCTTGCGGCTTCGGTGCCTTTGGGACCGCTTCAGACAGTTCAACCGGTATCGACACCGGTTCCGGCACCGATATCGGTACCGACAGCATCAACATCGGCGACTGTTACAGACATCGAGTCATGCTGGTTTCCTCCGGTATCGACAGGCCGGTGCCGGACCCCTCCGGTACCAACTTTGATCGATACTGGTATCGTGCTTTGCAAGAGCACCCGGACAGAAGATATTTTTAATCCTCCAATGACTCTGAGGATTCTGATAGCTCTGTCGGTACTGGAGTACTTCTCTCTGAGGAGACTTCCTTTCCTAAACATAGGATGTCTCCTCCAGAGGATATATCCGTTCAGGATTTCATTTGGGAGGTATCTAGAGGTCTTTCCATCACAGTGGCTCCTGAAACAGAGCCCAGAGCAAAGGAATTGGAGATTTTACAATATCCTAAAGCTCCCAAGGAGGCAGCTACTTTGCCTGTTCATGAGATCTTGCATGATCTCATGTTAAGAATGTGGGGAAACACCTCTTACCACCTCTCCTCATTCTCGTAGTCTTGATACCATGTATCGAGTACCTTCTTATCCTGGATTTCAAAAAACCCAGTTACCACACCACTCCATGGTAGTGGAATCAGCTATGAGAAGGATCAAGAGTGCAAAAAGACATGCATCTTATCCGCCAGGACGTGAAAGTAGGACTCTGGATGCCTTTGGGCGTCGAACCTTCCAGACCTCTATGCTGTCTGCCAGGATTAGTGCCTACATTTTATATATGGGAATGTTCCTTAAGGAGGTTACAGGAGATCTAGAGCTTATGAGCCCTCTCCTTCCTGATAAGAGGCAAGATTATCTTACACTTGTCAAACATGCCCAAGTTGTTTCCAAGTTTGTTAATCGTGCAGCTTTTGACTATTTTGAGTGCATAAGCAGAACCTGTGCCATTGCCATAGGTACTCGTAGGATTGCCTGGCTCCAGGCATCTGACTTAGAACTCTGGTACAGGACAAACTGGGAAATATCCCTTGCACAGGCAAAAATCTCTTTGGCAAAAATTGGCAAGAGAAGGCTAATGAGCTGGATGCTGATAACACCACTTTGGATAGACTATCCAAGGCTACAGCTGATCCTGCAAGGAGAAAATCCTACAAGAAACCATTCTCTAAAAAGAAGAGGTTTTACCCCTCCTATACCCAGCAGAAGCATTCTGCCAGTCAGTCTGCCCGAAAGGGACAGCAGCCACCAAAATAAAGAAAAGCACAGTCTGCTAAGCCTCAACCGGCCCAGCTGACTCAGCCTCCACAGGGGCTTTGACTCACATCTAGAGAACTTGGCCTTCCTGGCCCTCAACGGACCAGAGCCCTCCACCATTCCAGGAAGGTTATGTCATTTTGCCCCCAGATGGGAACAGATAACAGCAGAAGAATGGACTCTCTCGATTTGTAAAGGAGGGGTACAAGCTTCATTTCCTCAACATGCCCCCTCCTACAATTGTAAAACAGTTCAATTCTCAGACTTCACTCGGAAATCAGTTGGGTCAAGAGGTCAGTTTACTTCTTGCCCACGGGACAATAGAAGACGTACCCATTTCCCAACAGGGTACAGGGTTTTACTCCCCCCCCTATTTCCTTATTTCAAAGAAAACAGGGGGGCACAGACCCATTTTAGACCTCAGAGAATTGAACAAATTCCTGTTCAAGGAGAAGTTCAAGATGATTTCTCTAGGAACTCTTCTGCCATACCTTTAGTGTCAGGATTGGCTTTGTTTTCAAGGATGCGTACACCCATGTTCTCATCCATCCAACTCACCGAAGATTCCTTCGGTTTCTATTTCAGGGGAAGCACTACCAGAACAGGGTTCTTTCTTTTGGCCTGGCCTCAGCATCAAGGGTGTTTACGAAATGCATGGCTGTAGTGGCAGCATTTCTTCACACTCTAGGAATATTTGTCTTCCCCTACTTAGATGACTAGCTCATTCGAGCCCCATCACAGTCAGAGGCCAGAATTTCCCTATCTTGCACAATGTGTATACTTCAGTATTTGGGCCTGGTCATAAACATCCCAAAATCCAACCTAACTCCCACTCAATCTCTAGAGTTTATAGGAGCTATGCTGGATACCTTGAGACCTTTACAAAGAGGCCTTCTACCTAGGGGGCAAGAGACCTGTAAAACCTTTTCAATAGGTGTTAACACCAGGTGGCAGATCAAAAGGCCATTTTGAAAGCTCCTATCCAAGCAAGGACTGTTAATTACCCAGGAAGTTGGTCACAGCTTACCTCAGCAGCACAGGCATAAATAGCTCAACCAGAGCTCTGTGATCCTCTGTCTTGAAGGACTAGAAAAAGGGACTGTTACTTCTGGAGAGAGATCTGCAACTGTGAGTATATACTTCTGGTAATTTTCTAAAAGGAATTCTTTGTATTAAAGCTAATTAATCTGTGAACCCACTATTTTTTGTTAAATCAGTCAGGACCTAGTAGCAGCAGTTTAAATTTAAAACACAGAGGAGAACTTTCTGGTTACATTTCATACCCAGCAGAGAGCTTGTAGTTTAATAGTCAGTCAGGGCCTAGTAACAGCAAAGTACTTTTAGTTTAAATTTAAAACAAAGAAGAGAGCTTTCTGGTTACATTTGGAACCCAGCAGAGAGCTTGTAGTTTAAATTTAATAAGAAGTTAGAGCCTAGCAGCAGCTAAGAGCTATAATTTAAATCAAATCAGAATATAGCTTACCTCAGCAGCACAAGACAGGGTACTGTGTAGCAGCCCTCTTTTAATAAGTGTTATTTCCCTCCCTCCCTCCCTCCCCACCCCTGGGATAATCGTAGCTTTATAGGTACTTACACATCTTAAAAGACAGGTGGTGCTCTCAGGTGAAGCTCATTACCCAAATCAGTCATACACTAAGGACCTGAGATTAGTTAAGCTTCAGGTGAACAAGGTGTATTACACATATTAGGTACAGTTTTATTAGTATAAATATCCATAGCAACCCTTAGTAAGTAAAGAACTTAGCTCTAAACACAAACTTAAAACTAAGATGGAGACAGCAGTCCAGCAGCGGGATGGGGGCTTTCCAGTCTTTTGCATTGAGTGTCACATGTATGATTTTCTCCCAGTTGGTGAGAGGTCTTACGTGTGCACTAGGTGCAAGGAGCTCTTTGCTCTCAGGGAACGAGTCCGTTCTCTAGAGGCTATAGTAGCAGACTTGGAAAGCATAAGACAGACAGAGAGAGGTACATAGACGAGACCTACAGGGATATAGTCCTGAAGTCCCACCTCCAGTCTGGCAGCATCCCTGTTGCCATGGAGGAGTGAGGTCACGTGACAGGAGAGCATCACCTTGGTGTTGCAGGAAGTGATCCTATAACTAGGACCTGTCCTCCAGGTGATGTAAAACCCTCTCGCACCAAGGAAGTTTCTCCAGGGCCATGTGCCCATGAGGGAAGGGTTAGGACAGCCGTTACAGTTGGTGATTCGATCATTAGGCATGTAGATAGCTGGGTGGCTGGTGGGCGTGAGGATCGCCTGGTAACATGCCTGCCTGATGCGAAGGTAGCGGACCTCACGCGCCACCTAGATAGGGTCTTAGATAGTGCTGGGGAGGAGTCTGCTCTCTTGGTACATGTCGGTACCAATGACATAGGAAAATGTGGTAGGGAGGTTCTGGAGGCTAAATTTAGGCTTTTAGGTAGGAAGTTGAAATCCAGAACTTCCAGGGTAGCATACTCCGAAATGCTTCCCATTCCACGCACAGGACCCAAAAGGCAGGCATCCCTCCATCAGGTCTCATATTTCAATGTCCTTGGTGGTTTCTTGCAGCCCAATAATGTGGCTGTTATTTCTGCGCCCCCTGTTCTCTTGGTCGTCAATCTGATCCAGAGCGCTTGCTGCTTCTGCTCAAGCTGCTGCAAGCGGCTCGCCATTGCCTCAAACCTCCCGTCTTGTTATGCATTGCAGCCCTTTGTTTGCTGTACCTGCTGGGTTTGCACCTCATGGCTCCCCTTTATTTCCTCAAAAGAGGCGTGCCACTCGGACAAGTGCTCATCCGGCACTGCAGTTAGGGACTTTGTAATCTCCTGGTTAGCATCCTCCTGCAACGTGAAGATGGACACAGTTTGCTCAGTCACCATCTTTTGTGTGCTCTCCTTTGCCTGCCTCGGGGTCTTGAGTGACATTCCCTTCACCTGTCTTTCTGTGCCCCCCCCCCCCCTTCTTGTGCCGTGTTATTCCACTTCACTTCATGAAGGGTCTGATCTCTCTGATTAGCAGGGGTTTTTTTAAAACCATAAATGGTGTGCCGGGAGCGGAGCTCAGCTCGGCAGCTCCCCATTAGTGTCTTGTCATCATGTGACCCCCGTAATTCTTTAGCTTTAATATTATTTTTTACATATAGTGTCACTCCTCCTCTCCTTCTTCCTTACCTGTCCTTCCTGAATAAAGTATAGCCTAGTATAATTATATCCTAGTCATGGTTGTCTGTGAATCATATCTGTGTAGCCTCTACTAAATCCAAGTCTGCCTCTTCCATTAAAGCCTCAACATCTGGGTTCTTATTTCCCATACTACAGGTATTTATGCACACTGCTTTCCAGATGTTGTCTCTCTTTACCGATTTCTACAGAGGTATTTAATGTTTCTCCAGGACCAAGCAGGAAGTCAGTCCTCACATATGGGTGACGTCGGCGCCGACGGAGCCCTCGCGGAGCAATTTTCCCCAGCTTTCAAAGAAAGCCTTTGGGAATTGCAGCGCGCATGCGCAGTCCCCTTCCCGCCCAAAGGTGCCATCTTGGCCAGTCTTCTTTTTTCCGCGGAGCCCTACAGACGTTGTCTAATAGTCACCGCCGAAAAGTTGATTATTTTCCTTATTTTTGTCAGTAATTCTTCGGTTCAAGGCCTCTTCGTCATCCGTACCTGGACGACTGGCTCATCAGGGCCCTGTCCGCCACGAGGGCCACTCGCGCCACGCAGCGTACTGTGGCTCTACTCCAGTACTTGGGCTTTGTCATAAACTTCAAAAAGTCCACTCTGCTCCCCTCTCAGGACCTCGAGTTCATCGGCGCCAGGTTGGACACGCTTCAGGCGCGGGCTTTTCTGCCGCTCGACAGGGCTCAACGGCTCATGGCTCTCGCCAGCCGTTTCCACAGCCATTCCCGGGTCTCGGCCCGGCTCTTCCTGAAGCTGCTCGGCCATATGGCGTCCACGGTCCATGTGACCCCCAATGCCCGCCTGAACATGCGGCCGGCTCAGTGGTGCCTTCGCTCTCAATGGCGTCAGGCCTCGGGGAGACTGGCGGACTCGGTACGCATCTCCAGCTCGCTATTCTCTTCCCTGCGATGGTGGCTTCACCTACCCAACCTAGTGCTCGGAATGCCTTTCCAGTCTCCTCCGCCGGTTCCGATTCTGACGACCGACGCTTCTCTCCTGGGTTGGGGAGCACATTGCCAGGGGTCATGTACTCAGGGTCTCTGGACCCCGTGGGAATCTGCCCAGCAGATCAACTTCCTGGAGCTCAGGGCCATTCGCCTGGCTCTAAAGGCCTTCTCCCACCTCACGTCTCGCCAGTCAGTGCTGGTCCAGACGGACAATCAAGTTGCTATGTTCTACGTGAACAAGCAGGGGGGCACGGGCTCCTTCCTTCTCTGCCGGGAAGCACAAAAGCTCTGCGCTTGGGCCGTCGGCCGGGGAATCCTCCTCAAAGCGGTCTACCTCCCAGGTCAAGAAAATCACCTGGCAGACAAACTGAGCAGAATCCTCCAACCGCACGAGTGGCGATTGGACCCGTTGGTGGTTCGGAGGATTTTTCTCCAGTGGGGCCTTCCCACTCTGGATCTCTTTGCCAGTCCTCTGAACAGGCAACTTTCTCGGTTCTGCTCTCGGGAACCGCATCCTCTCCGAGTGGCAGCGGATGCTTTTCTGCTCTCATGGTCCACGGGCCTTCTGTATGCCTTTCCTCCCATGCCGCTGGTGTCTCGAACTCTTTTCAAGGTTCTTCAGGACAAGGCCTCCGTGATCCTGATCGCTCCCCGGTGGCCCCGGCAACCGTGGTTCCCGCTTCTGATGCAGCTGGCGGTGGATACCCCGTTGCCTCTGGGGTTTCAACCCGACCTCCTGACCCAGGATCAGGGGTCCCTCCTACACCCCAACCTCAGATCTCTCCATCTGATGGCCTGGCTGCTGAAAGGGTAGTCCTTGCTCCCCTCCTGTTGCCTCCGGAGGTGGAGGAAGTCGTGCTGGCTTCCAGGCGACCCTCTACCCGGAAATCCTACGCCCTTAAATGGCGTCGCTTTTCCAACTGGAGTGCTCAACGGTCTCAAGATCCCTTCTCCTGCCCGGTGTCGGTGGTCTTGCAGTACTTGCTTTCCCTCTCCAATCTTGGGCTCAAGTCCAACTCGGTCAAGGTTCACCTCAGTGCTATTTCGGCACATCATGTGCCGGTGGAAGGCAGGCCTCTTTCCGGCCACCCTCTCGTGGCTCGGTTCTCCCGGGGCCTCCTTCTTCTCAAACCACCATTGCGCCCCCCAGCCCCTGACTGGGACCTGAACGTGGTTTTACAGCGGATCACCTGCCCGCCTTTTGAAACCCATGGCTACCTGTCCTCTCCGTTTTCTCTCTTGGAAAACCTTATTTCTGGTAGCCCTCACTTCCGCTAGGCGCGTTAGTGAGCTGCAGGCCCTGGTGTCTGATCCTCCCTACACTCTGTTCTACAAGAATAGGGTAGTCCTGCGGACTCACCCTAAGTTTCTTCCAAAAGTGGTCTCCCCTTTTCACATCAATCAGGAGGTGGTGCTTCCGACCTTCTTTCCCAGGCCTCACTCCAGCCGAGCTGAGAGGGTCTTGCATACCCTGGACTGTAGAAGAGCGCTGAACTTCTACCTTGATCGTACGCGGGAGCACCGTAAGACGGTTCAGCTCTTCCTGTCTTACGACCCTAATAAATTGGGGCTCCCTGTCTCCAAGCGCACTCTGTCCATCTGGGTAGCTGACTGTATCGCTTGGACTTATGCGGCGGCAGGTCTCTCGCTGGAGAGTCGAGTCACCGCTCATCGGGTTCGGGCGAAGGCTGCGTCAGTGGCTTACCTCCGCTCTGTTCCATTGGCAGACATCTGCCGGGCCGCTACTTGGTCTTCGAGCCAGACTTTCGCGGCCCATTACTGCCTCGAGAGGGAGTCCCGCAGGGACAGTGCTTTCGGACAGGCAGTCCTCCGTAATCTCTTCGAGGTTTAGGCAACTCCTACCCTCCATCCCAGATGTTGGGCTACCGGTTGGAGATTACTCAGAGAAGATTCCTTCCTTCTGTGCTGCTGAGCTAGAGGGAGCTCATTTTTGTGCTTAGGGTCTCCGGTAGCCTTAAGCTGGGGAGTCCCATATGTGAGGACTGACTTCCTGCTTGGTCCTGGAGAAAGCGTAGTTACTCACCTGTAACAGGTGTTCTCCAGGAGCAGCAGGAATCAGTCCTCACAACCCTCCCTCCTCCCCTTGGAGTTGCAATCTTCTGATTTAGTTTTTGCAATTTTTTTGCTGTCTTTTTGCTATGTCATCTGACTGGCCAAGATGGCACCTTTGGGCGGGAAGGGGACCGCGCATGCGCGCTGCAATTCCCAAAGGCTTTCTTTGAAAGCTGGGGAAAATTGCTCCGCGAGGGCTCCGTTGGCGCCGACGTCACCCATATGTGAGGACTGATTCCTGCTGCTCCTGGAGAACACCTGTTACAGGTGAGTAACTACGCTTTCTCCAGGACCAAGCAGGAAGTCAGCCCTCACATATGGGTGTCATAGGCGCCGATGAAGCCCCAGCGGAGCATTTCCCCAGCTTTCCATGAAAGCCTTTGGGAATGCTAGCACGCATGCGCGGTTCCATTCCCGCCTAAAGGTGCCATCTTACCTCAGTCTCTTTTTTTTTTCCGAGAAGCCCACCGGACGTGTGTCCTGTTCTCCCGGATAAAAGTGATTTTTTTCTTCGGCGATTTTTCGCTATTTTTCTCCGGTTCAACATCGGTTCCCCTCCCGCTGGGTTCGGTACACCGGTATCGAGCCCGCTTATTTCTTTTTCGGTTTCTGCCCTTCGTGGCTGGCGTTCGCGCCCCTTTTTTCATTTTTTCCTGGAAGGCCGGTCTTTTGACCTCGCAGGGGCTCTTTTTTTCCCCGATGGCTTCCAGTGGTTTCAAAAAGTGATCGGTGTAAGAAACTTATGTCTCACCGACACACACGACTGCTGCCTTCGGTGCCTCGGCCCTGACCACGACCCCAAGTCGTGTGTGCCATGTGGGAAGATGTCTTCCAAGGCACTTAAAAGTCGATAGCATCAGGAGGAGAGGTTTTTCTCGGACTCTGCCTCCAGCCGGGCCCGGACCTTGTCTGAGGCCTCGACATCTCGGGATTCCGATCCCAAGCGCTGTCGAAGCTCCTCGGACAGGGGGTCCCCCGACCGGGAACATAAGAGGAAGAAACGGCTCGCGAGGGCAGCGTCGGAGGAGGTCCCTGGTCCCTCGAGGGCCAGGTCTAAGACCCCCGACCGCCATCCCGGGCCCGTGGACCAAGAGAAGCCTGCCAAAGTTCCTCGCGTGGAGCCGGAGTCTGCTGGACACGTAAGCCCCGTAGTCCTCATGGACTCTCCTCCCAGAGAGCCGCCGGCTGCTGCATCTCCCTAGCTCAGTTTCAGGATGACAGCCTTGGAGTGCAGATTGTCTGCCTTAATGGAGCAGCAGCGGGCACTGATGGCCAGCCTGTCTGGTGCATCTGCCCCGACCACCGGGACGTCGACTTCGAAGTCAACCCCGGAGACCGAGCCGATACTCGAGACCCTCATGGCTCGAAGTCGTCCTCGGTCGAGGTCTCCCTCAACCTCCCGTTCAGGACCAAGGGTGTCTACGCCGGTGCCCCCGGCCTCGGGGCGGGTGCCTCGGGGCCCCGCAGGGTCGGACCCTGACTCCTCCTCGGATGAGTCCGCCTGGGAGACTGAGGACGAGGGGTCTCCCGATACCTTTAAGACTCGGTGCATCCCGTCGGACTCACCGCAGTCTGAGCCCCGGAGTAGATCCCCTCCGGAGGACACTAGGTTCTCGGAGTTCGTCCGGGATATGGCCGCTGCCTTGGCTATCCCTGCCGATCCCGAGGAAGAGCCTCGAGCCGAGGAGCTCGATGCTCTACAGTACGACTCTCCTCCGAAGGAGGCCTTTACTGTCCCGGTTCCTCCGATGCTAGAACGGCTCCTCTTCCGGATGTGGGAGGCACCGGCCTCGGCGGCGGTTTTGAGCAAGCGAGTGGATTCCATCTATCGACTCCTCAAAAGCCCTGGTTTCCAGAAAGCACAGCTACCACACCATTCCATGGTTGTGGAATCGGCCATGCATCGTCTGAAGAGCCAGAAGATGCACTCCACAGTTTATTTATTATAACCTTTGTTTTTCAATGTAAACTTCCCTATCTCTCCATCCAGTTTGCCCGGTATTTCTGGCAATGTTTTTATTTGTTGGTTGCTCAGCCCTGCGTTTGCTTGTTTTGTTTTGGTGTGAGTTTTAATCAGTTTTTAGTGTTTGTTTTGCCATATGTTCATCATAAAGTTTGCATGTTCTAAGGTGTGCCTACTATTTATGGTATAGGAATGTCTGTCTTTTTAGTACGCAACATGCCAGGTGTGTCATTTTAATATTGTCATTTTAACATTGTTATTTTTTATCTCTATTCAATATTTAATATATTTTATTTTATTTATTGTGTATATTAAGATAGATTTGTATCCCTTCCCCCTGAAGAAGGCGTTGCCGAAACGCGTTGGGGTTTCCATACAATAAAGAAGAATCTGTTCATCTGACGTCTCCTGCTTCTTGTGACTCTCTGATCTCCTGCAGGAGCTTCTGCTCCCCTTGTGTGCCCAATCTTACCAGCTGTACATGGGCATGTACTTGCGAGACCTGGCCAAGAAATTGGCCGGATTCTCTGCTGGTCTCTCCGGGGAACCCTTGCAGAGATTTAAGACCTTGTCCTCAGGGATTCGGGAATGCTCAAAGTTCATTTCTCGCGCTGCCTACGATGGCTTCGAGGCTTCGGCCCGAGTTGCGGCTGCCGGCAACGCGGCTCGACGCCAGGCGTGGCTGCAGTCATCGGACCTCGAGCCATGGGTTCAGGACAAATTGGTCGATGTCCCCTGCCGAGGTGAGAAACCTTTTGGCAAACCCGTGACCGAGAAGGCCACTCAGCTCGAGACCAAGCACCTTACCCGGACAAGGCTGTCGAGGAAGACCTCTGCCCCTTCACATAAAAAGAAGGGCTCGGGTAAAAAGTCCTTTTACCCGAGGAAGGGCACTGCCTACAAACAGTACCCTCAGTATCAGGCTGCCCAAGCTGCCCCCCCCAGGGTCAGCAAGCCAAGGGCCAGGGTAATGGGCCCCGTAGGCAGCGGACCCCCAAGCCTTCTGCCCCTGCTTCCACTCAGCAGGGTGGGGGTTTTTGACTCCTTGAGCGTAGCCACTCCGTCCCTGCTTTCCCAGCCCTGCACAGGCGGTCGCCTTGTACTCTTTGCCCACCAGTGGCCTCTCATTACCACCGACAGTTGGGTGCTGGACATAGTCCAAAAGGGCTATGCCCTGCATTTTCATCAACTGCCTCCTTACTTCCCAGGGGAGCCCTTGAGGCCTCCCCTGCACACAGACCTTCTCTTTCGAGAGCTCCAAGGTCTGTTGGTGGACAGGGCGGTGGAGCCTGTGCCTCCCCACTTGCAAGGTCACGGATTCTACTTCAGGTATTTCCTGGTACCCAAGAGGACCGGTGGCCTTCGACCCATTCTGGACCTCAGGAACCTCAACAAGTTCCTAGAGAAAGAAAAGTTCAAGATTCTTACTATTGGAACACTTCTGCCTTACCTCCAGCAGGGAGATTGGCTATGCTCCTTAGATCTAAAGGATGCGTACACTCACATCCTTATTCATCCAGACCACAGAAAGTACCTCAGGTTCATTGTGGGAGGAAACCATTATCAGTACAGAGTACTACATTTTGGCCTGAACTCCGCTCCCAGGGTCTTTACTAAGTGCCTGGCAGTGGTTGTGGCCTACCTGAGAAATCAAGGCTTCTTTGTCTTTCCCTATCTGGACGACTGCCTCATCAGGGGTCAGACGTCCCTGGAGGCCAGACAAGCCACCCTCAGAACCATTGCTCTGCTTCAAAACGTGGGCTTTGTCGTCATCTTCGCAAAGTCTACTTTGCCCCCCTCCCAGAACTTGGAGTTCATAGGAGCAAGGTTGGATTTTCAACTGGCAAAGGCATTCTTGCCAGAAGACAGGGCTCAAAGACTGATGGACGTGGCCAAACAGTTTCTAAACAGGTCCCTGGTCTCCGCCAGACTCTGCCTCAGGCTTTTGGGCCACATGGCTTCGACAGTGCATGTGACTCCCAATGCCAGGCTCCATATGAGGCCTGAAAAGTGGTGCCTTCGGACTCAGTGGTCTCAGGCCAGAGGCCGCCTACGAGACAGGATAAGAGTGTCCAAACCCCTTTTGGCCTCCCTCAACTGGTGGCTACATCCACCCAATCTGTTGAAGGGGATGCCCTTCCAAATGCCAGAATACTCGGTGGTCCTCACCACCGACGCCTCTCTGCAGGGCTGGGGTGCACTCAAGGCCTCTGGTCTTCCTGGGAGGCAGCCCAACAGATCAATCTCCTCGAACTTCGAGCTATCCATTTAGCTCTCAAGGCTTTTTCTCCTGCCCTCGCTCACCGCTCAGTCTTGATTCAAACAGACAACCAGGTAGCAATGTTTTATGTGAACAAACAGGGAGGGACTGGGTCAAAGCTCCTTTGTCGGGAGACTCAAGACCTTTGCCCTAAAGCACAACATGCTTCTCAAGGCGGTGTACCTTCCAGGCCAGGAGAACTGCCTGGCCGACCGGTTGAGCAGAATTCTGTAGCCCCACAAGTGGCAGCTGCATCCCTTGGTCGTTCATAAGATCTTCCTGAAGTGGGGTCTCCCTTGGATAGATCTCTTTGCCAGTCCGCTGAACAAGCAACTGCCCAAGTTCTGCTCCAGGCAACCGCATCCTCTGAGGATAGCACCAGATGCTTTTCTGATGTCCTGGTCTCAGGGCCTCCTGTATGCGTTTCCTCTCACGCCCTTGGTGGCCCGAACTCTTTTCAAGACTCTTCAGGACAAGGCCTCGGTCCTGCTGGTAGCTCCCAGGTGGCCGAGGCAGCCTTGGTTTCCACTTCTGCTTCAACTGGTAGTGGATTCCCCACTACCTCTGGGGTTGCAGCCCGACCTTCTCTCACAGGAGCAGGGTTCCCTTCTGCACCCCAATCTCAAAGCTCTCAATTTGATGGCCTGGAGGCTGCAAGGGTAGTTTTGGCTCCCTGGGGCCTGCCTCAGGAAGTTGAGGAGGTTGTCCTAGCCTCTAGGACAGTGATGGCTAACCTTTTTGAGCCCGAGTGCCCAAACTGCCACACAAAACCAAAGAATTTCCTCAAAGTGCCAGCACGTCAATTAAACCTCAGCTCAGTTACACATGCAGAACATAGACCATCACCAAACAAGGAATCACAATTTAGAAACAGGAAGGCAATAATTAAACTGGGAACCCCAAAAGCCAAACTTGGAATGTACAACACTGTAGAAATAAAACTATAAATTAATTTCCTCTTGTACCAAAGAAAGCACAGACGTTAATGATGCACATTTCCCAGAGGTTTCATATTCCAGTTAATAAATTCAAAATAAAGAGATATCTTTCTACCTTTTGTGCATTTTTTTTCAGTTGCAATTGCTCCAGCCACTTTCTTCTGGTTTCTTCATGTTTTCTGCTAACTCTCCATCGTCTGCTGTCCATTTGTTCTTTCTTCTCTCTTCTAGTCTTTTTTTCCATTCTCTCTCTCTACATCTGCTTTAACATACTAATCTTTCTCCTTTTGCTCTTTCCTCATTCCTATTTCATCCACACAAATTTTACCGCTCCATCCTCAATCCCCACTTACTCTCCCAATACCCGGCCAATTGTAGATTTTTCATTCCTCCCACACAATATTTTTCCCCTCTCCATTTTACTCTCCCAGCCCCATCCCATTCTAATCCTCCCCCAACATCAGCTCCCTTCTAGTTCCAGTCTCACCCAGCATCCATTCCTTTCTAGTCCCTGCATCAGCCCATTTCCAGTCCTAGCCCCCCATCAACCCATTTCCAATCCTAGCCCCCCATCAGCCCATTTCTAGTCATTTCCTAGCCCCATCATCAGCCCATGTCAAATCATAGCTCCCCTCCACTCAGTCCAATTCCAGTCCAAGCCCCCCCCATGAGCCTACTTCCAGTTCTAGCCCCTCCATGAGTCCATTTCAATTCAAGCCCCCACCACAGCCCATTTCCAATCTTAGCTCCCCCCAACAGCCCATTTCCAGTCCTATCCTAGCTGCTCCATCAGCCCATTTTCAGTCCTAGCTCCCTTCCCTCACAGCCCATTTCCATTCCAAGCTCCCTCCCCATCAGCTATTTGCAGTTCAAGCCTCCCCTTCCACTCAGCCCATTTCCAGTCATAGCAACCCCCCAACCCATTACCAGTCCTAGCCCCCCATCAGCCCCCTTCCAGTCCTAAACCCCCATCACCCCATTTTCAGTTTAAGCCCCCCTATAACCCATTACCAGTCCTAAACCCCCATCACCCCATTTTCAGTTTAAGCCCCCCCTATAACCCATTACCAGTCCTAACCCCCCATCACCCCATTTCCAGACATCCCCCATCAGCCCAAAGCCCATTACCAGTCTTAACCCCCCCATAGCCCATTATCAGTCCTAACCCCCCCATAGCCCCATTACCAGTCCTAACCCCCCATCAGCCCACTTCCAGTCTTAACCCCATCAGCCCATTTCCAGTCAGCCCCCCACAGCCCATTGCCAGTCCTAACCCCCCCCCAATCAGCCCACAGCCCATTACCAGTCCTAACCACATCAGCCCACCTCAAGTCCTAACCCCTCCCCATCAGTCCATTTCCTGTCCTAGCCCCCCCTTAGCCCATTATCAGTCCTAACCCCCCCCCCATAGCCCATTAGCAGTTCTAACCCCCATCACCTCATTTCCAGACAGCCCCCATCAGCCCACAGCCCATTACCAGTCTTAACCCCCCCATAGCCCATTACTAGTCCTAACCCCCCAACAGCCCACAGCCCATCCAGTCCTAACCCCTCCCCATCAGCCCATTTCCTGTCCTAGCCCCCCCCCCATAGCCCATTATCAGTCCTAACCCCCATCACCCCATTTCCAGACAGCCCCCATCAGCCCAAAGCCCATTAGCAGTCTTAACCCCCCCCCCATAGCCCATTACCAGTCCTAACCCCCCATCAGCCCACAGCCCATTAGCAGTCCTACCCCCCCCCCCAGCCCATTAGCAGTCCTACCCGCTACCCCCCCCAGCCCATTAGCAGTCCTAACCCCCCCCACCCCATTAGCACTCCCACCCCCCCCCCCCCCCCCCGCCCATCCCATTACCAGACCTAACCCCCCCCCCCCCCCCCTGGCATATTAAAAAAAAACAAAAGCTGGCTTTGGCTGCTGCCGCGGCAGCGGCAGAATGCAATGTCCCGCGGGGCCCCCTCCGCCCGCTAAGCCCCTCTGAAAGGGCTTTCAGATTCGCGAGGGAGAGCTTCTCCCTCGCGTCTCTGTTAAGCCCGCAGGGGCTAATGGGAAATTTCCCATCAGTCCCTCGCGTCTAAAGGGGCTGATGGGAAATTTCCCATTAGCCCCTGCGGGCTTAACAGAGACGCGAGTGAGACGCTCTCCCTCGCGAATCTGAAAGCCCTTGCAGAGGGGCTTAGCGGGCGGAGGGGGCCCCGCGGGACACTGCACTCTGCCGCTGCCGCGTCCGCGGCAGCAGCCAGAGCCAGCTTTTTCTTTTTTGCGGACCTACCCGCGTGCCAGCTGCAAGGCCTTCGCGTGCCACAGCTGGCACGCGTGCCATAGGTTCGCCATCGCTGCTCTAGGAAACATTCCACTAGGAAAACCTATGCCCTCAAATGCAAGAGGTTTTTTGTGTGGTGTCAGCTTCGTACAGAGGATCCTTTCTCCTGTACTGTGCCGGTAGTGCTTCAGTACTTACTGCACTTATCAAATCAGGGACTTAAGTCCAATTCTGTTCGGGTCCACCTCTCAGCTGTAGCAGCTCACCACTCACTGGTGGAGGGACATTATCTGTCAGGTCACCCCTTGGTGTCCCGCTTTCTCAGGGGCTTGCTTTTGCTCAAGCCCCCCATCCGTCGTCCTGCTCCTGAGTGGGAGCTGAATGTTGTCTTGCAGCAGCTGACTCGCCCACCCTTTGAGCCGATGGCTACTTGCCCTCTACGCTTCCTTTCCTGGAAGACTCTCTTCCTGATAGCCCTCACCTCGGCTAGGCGAGTGAGTGAGCTTCAGGCCCAGGTCTGTGATAGACCTTACACCAGGATTTATAGGAACAGGGTAGTCCTTAGGACTCATCCAAAGTTCCTCCCTAAAGTTGTCTCCTCTTTCCTCCTCAACCAGGAGGTGGTTCTTCCAACATTTTTCCCTAGGCCTCATGTTAGCCAGGCTGAAGCAGTCCTGCATACCCTGGACTGTAGGAGGGCCTTATCCTTCTACCTTGACCTTACGCAGGGACATAGGACTACTCAGCTCTTTGTCTCCTTTGACCCCAATAAGTTGGGGTTGGCTGTGTCCAAGCATACCTTGTCCATCTGGGTGGCTGACTGTATCACCTGGGCTTACAAGGCGGCTGACCTTCCTTTGCAGGTTCGGGTCCGGCCCACCGTGTCAGGGCAATGGCTGCCTCAGTGGCTCATCTCCGCTCTGTGCCCTTGGTAGACATCTGCAGGGCTGCAACTTGGTCTTCAAGCCAGCCTTTTGCGGCCCATTACTGTCTGGAGAGGGAGTCCCGTAGGGATGGTGCTTTTGGCCAAGCAGTACTCCGGAATCTCTTTGAGGTTTAGGCAACTCCTGCCCTCTGTTGGGCTACCGGTGGAGGTTGTGTCCTTGAAAAGCCTTTCTTTGATGCTGTGACTAGAGGGAGTTCTCTTGTTCAGCCTGGGTTCCTGGTAGCCCAGAGCTAGGGAGTCACCCATATTTGAGGACTGACTTCCTGCTTGTTCCTGGAGAAAGAGTAGTTACTCACCTGTAACAGGTGATCTCCATGAACAAGCAGGAATGAGTCTTCACATATGGGTACGTCGGTACCGACGGAGTCTGCACGGGAATGCTGCCCAGCTTTCAATCAGAAAGCTTTTGGCAGCATCCCTCGCGGCTGCGCAGTGACTTCCCGTCTTCTCCACAGCCTCTCTTCAGTTTTCGTTTTTCCGCGGAGCCGGCAGGACGTTCTCCTGTCACCGCAGAAACTTTTCTTTTCAATTGCTTTAATTACTTTCTTTTTTTGTTTTCTTGTGGTCGCGGCTGTATTTGCCGCTACCACCGGTACCGCCGGTGGTTTTTTGACTAAATTCTGTAGAACCTTTCTTCAGTTTTTTTGCCTTAACTTCTTAGGCCTACTAGGCCTTTTCATTATGGAGCCTTCTTTTCCTAAGAAGTGCATCCGATGTGGAAACACCTGTTTCTTTTTAGACACCAATAGTTGGTGTCTCAACTGTGTGGGTCCTGACCCTTTTTCCCCTGACTTGTCAGGAGATAATTTTGTGAGGAAACCTTCAGTATTTAGAGTTTCCCTCGATACCGTTTTTTCTTCGGCAGTGAGGGTACCCGGTTTCTCTACTTCACAGGATCAGGTAACCCAAAAACAGTCTGTTAAAACTAGTCAATGCTTGAGTGGTATGTCCCATGCCCAGCATGGTGATGGTGACGGCCTTACCCTCAAGAATCCATTGGCATTACCCCTGCGGGAGTCTTCGGGCTCCAAAGCGTTAAAGGGGTTTCAGGATGTTCCTGGGGCTCACCCCTCACAGAACATACCTGAGCCATGCGCGGGGGTAGTATCCGCTCCGAGCGGTACCGAACCTCCGGCATCGGCACCGGTGTCGAGTATTCCACTCTTCACCAGGGATCGTCATCGGACATCCTCGGTACCTTCGGGACCGATCGATACGCACCGCATTGACTTCCCTCAATCTCAGCCATGCTCCGGGACGGTACCGGCGTCGATCGGTTCCGAAACCCTAGCATCGGCATCGGGATGGATAGGTGCTCATCGGGTATCCTCGGTACCGTCGGTATCGATCGATGTCACCCAGGCTGCCTTAGTGGTATCGGCATCGCCGATACTGCCACCGGCGTCGGAACTGTCGAGACATGCATCGATAGTCTCGCTCTCTTCGATGCCGAGTCTTGAGTCGATATCGAGTCTCGGACTGCGTACCGACGCGTCCCGGAACTGACTCCTGTCGTTTCCAGATAGGTAGTTCCCAAGATCCTAGCCATAACTCCCTCATGATCTCGGTACCACTACAGCAGTTCCCGATGGCTACTTCACCTGCTAGTCCTTTATCAGTATCGATGTTGATGCCTGTTCTTGCACCGATGCCTAGTTTGTAACCGATACCTGGCATTGGTGCAGTACCCTGTCCGTCCTCTGATGCTCAGGCTCTTTCTTTAGCCTTACCAGGGATAGTTCCCATTGGAGATCAGTCTTTCCAGGCTTTTCTCCGGGATATGGCAACCTTTCTTAATATTTCTATCCCTGCTTGTGATCCTACTCATGGCTCACCGGCACAAATGGAAAATATAAACTTTCCTTTACATCCTGCTCTGCAGGATCTCCTTCTCAGGGTCTGGAAATCGCCCTTACGACTTCCTCAAGTTTCTCCAGACATTGAGGTTCGGTACCGAGTGCCACCCTCTCCAGGGTTCCAAAAGCCTCAACTTTCTCATCGTTCCCTTGTAGTGGAATCGGCACTGAGGAAAGTTAAGAGCAAGAAGAAGCATTCTTCTTTTCCGCCAGGTCGTTCTTCAAGAACACTCGATGCTTTTGGCCGTCAGGCCTTCCAAAACTCTATGCTGGCTTCCAGAGTGTTCTCATATATTTTTCACATGAGTCTAACACTCCAGGAAGTCACAGAGAAATTCTCTTTTGACCCCTTTTTTACCAGAGCCCAAGGCTACTGATTATTCCTTGCTCATCAATCACAGCCGGAATATATCCTGGTTCCTGTCTCGTGCTTCTATAGATTCTTTTGAATTCATTAGCAGATCCTCTGCTATTGCCATTGCAGCACTTCGCAGAGCCTGGCTTGAGGCTTCAGACTTGAGCAAACGGGCACAAACTATACTAGCTCATTCTCCTTGTACAGGGGAAGGTCTTTTTAATAAGGAGGCTTTACGTCAGGTTGCTCAATGCTCCCCTGACTCTTGGTCCACTAGAAACCATTCTACGCCACCTCCTTCTTCGAATAGTAGGAAATGTCCTACCAAACCTTCTTTCCCTAAGAAAAGAAAGTTTCATTCATCTCCTGCCCATCATTCGGCTGTACCTAAACAAGGGACGCCTCAACCTAGTCTGAAGTCCTCCAATTCTGGCCAGTCTCCGCATTCCCAGCAACCTTAGGGACCAGGGACTGTAACTCACACTTTACTTCTACATCTTAGAAGTTTATTCCCTGTGCTTTCTTTTTCAGTGTACTAACCTGTCGGAAAAAGTTTTTGTTCAGGGACTACACACTTCTCCTCTTCTTACTCTCTAGAAGAGCAGTTGCAACTATCACCTGATAGTTTCTATCCCAACTGAACATTTTTTCCTTCAGTTGACTTACCCCATGGGTACGTCACCCTTCAACTACTTGAGAGCTACCATACTGAACTACTTCTCTGGCAAGCTCGTTCCCCAGACAGGGAGAAGAGATATGCCCTCTCTTTTCTTGTCTGTTTTTCTTTATTCAGCACAGGACAATCTCTCTGCTGTTTCTGTCAGCAGCTCTGCCTGCAGGAGTTACAGTAATTGTATTACTGGGACTTTTCCAGGTTCCAGTCCCTTGTTCAAAATTTTCTCTAGCCTCAGTAGTGATTCCAAACTATCTTGGATCCTCCTACTCGTTTAGGCTTTCTCACATTATTCTAACCATCTCCTTGCCTAGGATATGGCAACATACCTGACTTTCCGTCAGTTTATCTCATAGCTCTCCTGCACAATGCTCTCTGCAGTCTTCAGAGAAGCTTTCTACTATGAGGGCCTTGCTATGGAGCATTGACCTTGTCTCTGAAGTTCCTCTATTATTAGAGAAAAACTTATAAACCCTTCCTATACCTGTGAGGGTTCTCCACACCCCCTCTAGCTTGGGGTGTTAACACGAGATATCAGTTCTTCTGCGTGAAAATCCAAGGCATCTACCATATCAGTGTTCTGTGGAACTCCCGCCTTGTTCCTTACAGATTCATATCTTCATCTGTTCTCACGCGAACATCACGGTTATCTCATTGGATTGCCTTCTGGCATCCCTCAACCCACGAAAATAGATTCTCTATACATATCCCAAGTGGGCTCACCCTCTTGTAGAACGCAGAATCTTTTCTTTTATATTCCCTATGTACAATTATGGGGCTGGGTGGTAGACATATATCTTCAATCTCTTGTCTTGTATGTAGCATCTCCATATATGTCTACATACCTATATCATTACTCTGGTGGTGCTAATCCATGCCCCACAAATTTACATATATCTAGGTATATCATATCTCTGTATATATATATATATTTGATATATATATTTCACCACCCATATCCCAATATACAAATCTGGACATATGTATGTATGTATATATATATATATGTGTGTGTGTGTGTATATGTGTGTGTGTGTGTGTGTGTGTGTGTGTATATATGTGTGTATATATACATCCCTATGTATATGTGTTTGATGGGGGCTTCTTAAGGGTTGGTCTGTCTTATACACTATCACCCTTACTGTCTATACTACATGATTTACCTTCTAGAGGTTTTAGACAGTCTGTCGCCCTACGTCCCATACCATATTACGATACAGGAACTGTTAGACACCAATAACCACTTTGGTGCTAACATCTTCCATTTTTTCTTTGTCCTTGAAGCATCAAGCTTCAATATTTTTTCCTATCTCTCGCCAGCTAGGAAAAACAGTGTACATCTTTATCTTCGAGTACACAACTGTTTTCCGTGGGAATAGGGGTTTTCCAGTCCCCCTCTTCCCGCCAGGACTGGGCTAGTTCTCTAACTCCGTCAGTCTTCTTCCTTTAGTCCTCAATGTTAATGATGCCTGAAGGAGTTTTCAGCTTTTCCCATAAAGCTTTCCATTGAAGACCTAACGTCTACTCCTACCCAGTTGACACCTGGATCATCTACTACCTCCAGGTCTGGACCTTCATCCTCACTACTGAGAGGTCACTTTGAAGATTCCGCCACTGCTTATCCAGTAGACTCCATCATGCTTTCTACTTCCTACAATACAGTAGGTAAGCTACATATTTTAAGTGTACATTAAATATGTTTTAATGCTACTCATCATATCTACCAAGGACTCCTGTAGTCTGTAGAACCCTCTAGTCCTTGACTATGTGGTTTCTTTCCTCACAGCTCCTTTATTGTCAACTCCTACCCTCCATCCCACATTGGATGCCGGGGATTCCTGGAGACAAAATGCACCCCTGATCCAGGCACTTGCATTTTTATGGGATCTCCCCCTGGCATCTCCAGGTAGGGAGTCCCCATATGTGAAGACTCATTCCTGCTTGTTCCTGGAGATAGCACAGTTACTTACCTGTAACAGGTGATCTCTGGGAACAGCAGGAATTAGTCTTCACAACCCTCCCACCTCCCCTAGGAGTTGCATCTTCTTTATTTTTTTCCTTTTCTCTCCTCGCCTTTGTCTCAGCTCTGAAACTCAACTGAAGAGAGGCTGTGGAGAAGGCGGGAAGTCACTGCGCAGGCGCGAGGGATGCTGCCAAAAGCTTTCTGATTGAAAGCTGGGCAGCGTTCCCGTGCAGGCTCCATCGGTACCGACGTACCCATATATGAAGACTAATTCCTGCTGTTCCCAGAGATCACCTGTTACAGGTAAGTAACTGTGCTTTCTCCAGGAGCAGCAGGAATCAGTCCTCACAACCCTCCCTCCTCCCCTTGGAGTTGCAGTTGTACATAGTTTGTTGTACATTTTTGTGTGCTGTTCTTAGCTATGTCATTTGACTGAGGTAAGATGGCACCTTTAGGCGGGAAGGGAACCGCGCATGCGTGCCAGCATTCCCAAAGACTTTCATGGAAAGCTGGGGAAATGCTCCGCTGGGGCTTCATCGGCGCCGATGACACCCATATGTGAGGACTGATTCCTGCTGCTCCTGGAGAACACCTGTTACAGGTGAGGAACTACTCTTTCACTTACCCGAGGGCTTTCACTTACCTGGGGGCTTTCTTCACTCATCCCCTACTAATCTAGTTTAAAGCCCTCTTCAGTAGGTTTAGCTAGTCTACTGCAGAAGACACTTTGATCCTTCTAGAATAGGTGGATGCCATCTCTGCTCTGCAACCTTTGGAAAATCATCCATGTTCCAGGAAACCATAGCGCTCTCGATGACATCAGCCATGCATTCATCTCCAAGATGTGAGCTGCTCTGCCTCGGCCTTTACTCTCAACAAGGAGAATTGAAGAGAACACCACCTGCACACCTATCTGCTTTAGTGTCTGTCCCAGAGCCATGAAGTTGCTCTTGATATGCTAGGTGGGATATTTAACAATATCATTTGTACCAGCATGGATGAGCAACATCGGATAATAAAGTAGACTTGATGAATCTTGGCAAGCTCTCTAACATCTCTGATTTTGGCACCTTGCAGACAACACACCTCCCTGGACATCGTCTGTTAAGCAAAAAATCAACCGCTATATCGTTTTTTAGATAATGGTGAGTAGAACTGCACACAATATTCAAAGTGCGGTCGCACCATGGAGTGAAACTGGCATTATATCCTTGGTTTTATTCTCAGTTCCTTTCCTTATGATGTCTAGCATTTTATTTGTTTTCTAGGCTTCTGCTAAATCCTGAGCAGAGGGTTTTAATTTATTATCCATGATGATGCCTAAACGCTTTTCCCGGATAGTGATTCTTATTGTGAAACCTTCCATTTTGTAACTTATACAGTAATTTAAGTTGTTCTTTCCTACGTGCCTAACTTTGCATTTGTCCACATCAAATGTCATCTGCCATTTGGAAGCCCAGTCTCCCAATTTCTCAACGTCCTCTTGCAATTTTTCACAATCCTCTTGTGATTGAATAATTTTGTGTCCTCTGCAAATTTGATTATCTCACTTGTTCCCATTTTAGTCATTTATGAATATGTGAAAAAGCTTGCAGACCGAGCACAGATCCCTGGGGTACTTCACTATTCACTTTTCTCCAATGAGAAATTTGACCTTTTAGCCCTACTCTGTTTATCTTTTAACCATTTCCCAGTCCATAATAGTACACTACCTCCTGTCCCATGACTTTAATTTAAGGATTCAAAGGATAAGGATAATTCAAAGGATAAGGACACTACATAACCTCCGCCCATTACATAGAAACATAGAAATATGATGACAGAAAAAGACCACATGGCCTATCTAGTCTGTCCTTCCATATCAATAACTACAACAGTCCCCTTTTTACCTTTAGAGATCCTCTGTGTTTGTCCCATGTTTTTTGAATACAGTTACTGTCCTCATCTCTACCACCTCCACTGGGAAACTATTCTACGGATCCACTACTCTTTCCGTAAAGAAATATTTCCGCATATCACTCCTGAATCTGTCTCCCTTCACCCTCATCCCATGTCCTCTCGTAGCAGAACTTGCTTTCAATTGAAAGAGGCTCTCTCCCTGAACATTTATGCCACGGAGGTATTTAAACATCTCAATCATATCACCTCTATCCCGCCTTTCCTCTAAGGTGTACATATTAAGATCCTTCAGTCTGTCCTCATATGCTTTATAATGAAGCCCACTAATCATTTTAGTAGCCACCCTCTGCACCGACTCCATCCTGTTCACATCCTTTTGAAGGTGCGGTCTCCAGAATTGCACACTATACTCCAAATGAGGTCGCACCAAAGACTTATACAGAGGCATTATCACCTCCTTTTTTCTGCTAGCCATTCCTCTCCGTATGCACCCAAGCATCCCTCTAGCTTTTGCCATCGTCTTTTCTACCTGTTTAGCTACTTTAAGATCATCAGACACAACCACGCCTAAGTCCCGCTCTTCTTTAGTGGACAAAAGTACTTCACCCCTTATACTATATTGCTCCCTTGGATTGCTGCAGCCCAAATGCATGACCTTACATTTTTTAACATTAAATCCCAGCTGCCAAATTCTAGACCATTCTTCAAGCTTAGCTAGATCCCTCCTCATGTTATCCACACCTTCCTGGGTGTCTGCTCTATTGCAGATTTGGTATCATCCGCAAAGAGGCAAACCTTACCCGACAGCCCTTCCGCTATATCACTAACAAAGATGTTAAAAAGAATAAGACCAAGGACAGATCCCTGGGGCACACCACTGGTAACATCCCTCTCCTCAGAGTGAGCTCCATTTACCTGTACTCTTTGTCGCCTCCCACCCAACCAATTTCTAACCCAAGCAGTAACTTTAGGGTCCATCCCTAGGGTGCTCAGTTTGTTTATAAGTCGCATATGAGGAACAGTGTCAAAGGCTTTACTGAAATCTAAATACACCACATCTAGGGCTTTCCCTCGGTCCAACTCCCTGGTCACCCAGTCAAAGAAATCAATCAGATTTGTCTGACAAGACCTGCCTCTGGTGAATCCATGCTGCCTCGGATCCTGTAATCCTCTGGACTCCAGAAACCTCACTATTTTCTCTTTCAGCAGCGTTTCCAATAATTTACTCATCACCGAAGTTAAACTAACCGGCCTGTAATTTTCAACCACAACCTTACTTCCGCTTTTGTGTAAAGGCACCACATGAGCCTCTCTCCAGTCCTTTGGCACCACTCCCAATTCCAACGAGGCATTGAAAAGGTTAGTCAGTGGAGCTGCTAGAATGTCCCCAAGTTCCCTCAGTATTCTAGGGTGTATCCCATCCGGTCCCATCGCTTTGTCTACTTTTAGTTGAGCTAGTTTCTCACGAACACAGTCTTCTGAAAATTGTTCAAGATGTCCCTCGCTTCTGTTCCTATTTGTGGGTGTTTTCTGAGGTCCTGCTCCTGGTTCTTCATCTGTGAACACAGAACAGAAATATTTGTAAAGCAATTCCGCTTTATCCTTATCAGCTTCTACATATTCCTCCCCTGCACCCTTGAGTCTGACAATACCACTTTTGCCCTTCCTCTTCTCACTAATATATCTGAAAAATGTCTTATCCCCCCATTTTATTGCATTGGCTATTTCCTCCTCCTTTTGAATCTTTGCCTTCTTGACTACTTTGCTAGCTTCTCTAAGTTTTTCCAAATACAGATGCCTGTCTTCCTCTCTCTGTGATCTCTTGTATTTCATGAAGGCCTCCCTCTTTTTCTTCACTTTTTCAGCTACTTCTTTCGAAAACCATAGCGGTCTCCTTTTCCTTTTACCTTTATTTACCATTTTAACAAAAACGTTGGTTGCCCTTAAAATATCCCCTTTCAGTTTTGCCCACTGTTTTTCTACATCCCCCAGCTGTTCCCATCCCGCTAACGATTCCCTGAGTTATTGGCCCATCTTTGCAAAGGTAGTCTTCCTAAAGTCTAAGATCCTCACCTTTGAATGGATTATAACAGCCCTAGTCCTAATACTGAACCATACCATCTGGTGATCACTGGATGCAAAATGATCTCCCACTACAGCATCAGAAACACTTTCACCATTGGTAAGCACCAAGTCCAGTATGGCCCCTTCACGTCTGGGGTCTGTTACCAATTGCCTGAATAGTTCTCCTTGTAGAGAATCCAGAATCTCCTTACTTCTAGATCAGTGGTTCTCAACCCTGTCCTCGGGACCCCACTAGCCAGTCGGGTTTTCAGGCTATCCACAATGAATATGAATGAATATATATGCATTAGAAATAGCCTGCCAAACTGACTGGCTTGTGGCCCTCCAATGCTGGATTTGGGGACCCCGGCCTTACACCTCTGTCATTTAAGATTGTGAGTGGGCAAGGTACAGATGTCCAAGACATCAAAAAGATTAGATGGAATATGTCACATACCTCCTCGCCTCTCACCACTACCAAAATATTGTCTATTAGACAACTTTTTGGTGGTGGTGAGAAACTAGGAGGGATGTGACACATTCTATCTACCCTTTTGATGTCGAGGACATCTGTACCTTGCCCACTCACAATCGTACTTGACAGAGGTGTACGGCAGGGGTCCCCAAATCCAGCACTGGAGGGCCACAAACCAGTCAGTTTGGCAGGCTATTTATAATGCATATATATCTCATTCATATTCATTGTGGATAGCCTGAAAACCCGACTGGCTAGTGGGGTCCCGAGGACAGGGTTGAGAACCCCTGTTCTAGATGATACTGCAGCAGGAATGTGCCAATCAACATCTGGCATATTGAAATCTCCTATCAGTAGCACTTCCC
This sequence comes from Ichthyophis bannanicus, assembly GCA_033557465.1. Lineage (NCBI taxonomy): Eukaryota > Metazoa > Chordata > Amphibia > Gymnophiona > Ichthyophiidae > Ichthyophis > Ichthyophis bannanicus. The sequence continues at coordinate 275,973,594 of CM066039.1, read as the reverse complement.
CTTTCCTAGCAATGCTGCATATGTCTTCAATTAACTCTGTCCACCTCTTCCTCTTGTGAGGGAGGTCTGTATATCACACCAATGCAAATAGATTTCTCTTTGCCTCTTTCTAGTTTAACCCACAATGCCTCCTCTCCCTTTTAAGCTCTGTAATTCCAAAGCTTTAATAGTAGTTTTTACATATAGTGCCACTCCTCCTCCCCTTCTTCCTACCCTGCCCTTTCTGAATAAAGTATAGCCAGGTATAGTTACATCCCAATCATGGTTTTCTGTGAACCATGTTTCAGTAACTGTCACTAAATCCAAGTCAGCCACTCCCACAAAAGCTTCAACCTCGGGGATCTTATTTCCCATGCTACGGGCATTTATACACACTGCTTTCCATATGTTACCCCCGTTACCCATTTCCATAAAGGTATTTAATGTATCACCTACCTGGGGGCTTTCTTCACCCATCCCCAATGAGTCTAGTTTAAAACCCTCTTCAGTAGATTAGCCAGTCTACTACCGAAGATGTGTTGACCTTTCTTGGACAGATGGATGCCATCTCTGCTCTGCAACCCTTGGAACAACATCCCATGGTCTAGGAAACCAAAACGCTCTCGATGACACCATCCACGCAGACATGCATTCATCTCCAGGATGCGAGCCTCTGTGCCTTGGACTTTACCCTCAACAGGGAGGATTGAAGAGACACCACCTGTGCACCCAACTTCTTCACCCTCTGTCCCAGAGTCATAAAGTCACTTTTGATACATTCTGAGGTATACCTGGCAGTATCATTTGTTCCAATATAGATTAGCAACATTGGGTAATAGTCAGTGGGCTTGATGAGTCTCTGCAAACTCTCCGTAACATCTTTGATTTTGGCACCAGGCAGACAGCATACCTCTCTGGACATCAAGTCTGGTCGGCAGATGGATGCCTCGGTACCCCTCAGAAGAGAGTCTCCAACCACCACTACCCTTCGTTTCCTTCTGGTCACTGATTCTGCAACTTTGGGGTACTTGAGCTCTGGTTCTTCCCTTTCCAGGGATGCTTTCACCTCCTCCACTTCCAGGGCTGCATAATGGTTCTTCAATTCAAGGGCTGGAGAAGTTGGATTGGTGATTTTGCAGGCCCTGGTGACTTGTGTCCAACCATCGACATTGTTTTGGCACCCATCTTCTCCTCTGCTGGAGAGCTTGGTTACTGCAAGAAGCATCTCATCAATGTACTTCTCACTGTCTTGAATGCTCCTCAGCCTCGCCACCTCCTCTTTGAGTTCCTCCACTTGTTTCCTCAGAGCTTCAGCATGCAGGCACCCTGCACATGGAACGGTCCTTCAACTGGCATTAGGACCTCTGTATGGACCGAGGCAGAAGCTGTAATGGGGGCAACAGCTTTAGCGATACGATTTTTCCCAACCATTGTTCTGTTCGTGGAGCTTAGGTATTGTTGGTTGATCTGTAGAGCCCCTGTTTAGGAAAGCCTCCATTGCTGGACCACAACCTATTCTGCATGGTCTGCCAAGCAATCATTACTCCAACGTGGTAATACTGCAACTCAGTATACTCCAAGGCCTACCAAAACGTAAACTCCTTCCACTACAGATAGCACAAAACACTGCAGCACGCTTAATATCAGTGACAGCTAGACAAGAACACATTTCTCCAGTACTAAAGGAACTACATTGGTTACCCATCCAAGCTCGAATACAATACAAAGCAATCATGAGCACCTTCAAAAGTATACATAACCTAACCGCTGCCTATCTATAACTTTTCATACTCATACCTCCTGATGACAGACCAAGAAGAGGCCAAACATCGAAGCTCCTTAAAATCCCCATACAGAAAACAGTACACAAGAAATATGCCACCGTACCTTCTCCATATATGGTCCTGCACTATGAAACTCCCTTCCAACCAATCTCAGAGCAGCTACTGACATAAAGGCCTTCAGGAAGATGCCAAAAATACACATATTCAATATTATGGGGCAGACTACCAAGATCACTTGCCTACAACAGTTAAAATGGTCTATATACTGCTCAAATGTAAATAGTCAGATCACTGTACAGAGAGTAAATACATTGCTGCCTATCAGTTAAAATGTAAATAGTTAATCGCATTGCGATTCCAGTTGCCTGTATCCAGTTAATTTTACCATGTTTCATGTAACTCTTGTATTGTTCGATGTAAACCGCCTTGATACCATTGAAAGGCGGTATATAAGAAATGTTAAATAATAGAATAAAATAAATAAATAAATTTCCTCACGAGTCTCATGTGGGACCTTGCCAAAGGCTTTCTGAAAATACAGATACACTGTATCGATGGTTATCCTTTATCTGCAGTTTATTCATACCTTCAAAAAAAATAGATTAGTGAGACAAGACTTCCCTTGGCTAAATCCAGTTGGCTTTCTGCAACTAAACCATAACTATCTACATGTTCAGTCATTTTGTTCTTCATAATGGTTTCTGCCATTTTGCATGGCACTGACGTCCGGATCACCAGTCTGTAGTTTAATGGATCACCCTAGAACCCTTTTAAAAATTGGTGTTACGTTGGCCACTCTTCAGGTACTATATATTTTAATGATAATTTAGAAATTTTAAATAGGTGGTCAGAGAGACAGATGCACACACGCATTCCACTCCTATCGACAAGCATATCTCAATAATATCTTCCTCTACCCCCACTCACGAATACATACGCATCTACCTCCTGAATGCACACACTCCTGACATCTCACTTTCACATCTCCACAGATAGACAGCTACTTTCCCCATGGTAATATAAATATAATCATCATACCATTGGTTCACACACACATGCAGCTCATGTATCATTAGTCCATATCCCCACCCAGCCACACATGCCCTGCTGCCCTGTTGAGACACATTTTACTATGGCTGTTTAAATCATATCTCCCACATAAACATGACAAGGTCTGTGAATGGAGGAGAAGGGAAACCACACCATTTTGTTACACTTAACGTGTGTAATTTCCAACTTGTTGCTGTTTGAGGTCACTTAAAGCTGCTCTCCCCCCTGTCCTGAAGCTTCTAAAATTAGTCCAACCTTCTATGCAGGTGAGCCATTGGTTCAATGCCTGTTTCTTAAAACTGGGGGGGGGGGGGGGGTTCATTGTTCTTTGTAATAATTCTAAGCCATTAGAGGAGAAAATTGCATTGAAAAATGCTGTTTCACACTTTGTCTGATTATTGAGAGCAATAGAAAATAGAACATTTGCTTGCTTTTCTAGTCTAATTATTCACATCTATCAAGCTATTCCGGGGGAATAAACAAAACACCAAGTAAATTACACTATTAATGTATTCTCTCCTGGGAAATGGCAGAGATCTTTCTTTTGTCATTACCTTAAAAATAGAAGAGGGATTTGGGAAGCATGTAGAAAAGGTAGGTGGTTCTTACTATATGAGGGAAAAGATAATTGGGCCAGGATTCCTATAGTAAGAGCAGACTAGAATGGAGGCACAAAGTAGCCTAGTGGTTGGGGCAAGGTACTTCAGGCCGGAAGGTCGGGGGTTCAAATCCCACTAGAGGACAGCAACCTTGGGCCGGAAGGACTGGGGTTTCTAGTCCCACAGGTGCTCCTTGTGGTCTTGGGCAAGCCACTTAACCCTCCATAGCCCATATTCCCTGTAAAATAGTTATCTCCAAGTTATAATGCCCTGTTCAATGTAATTTCAGTTTGTTCAATGTAAACCGCACTGATGCAGAATAGCGCGGTATATAAGAGAATATAAATAAATAAAATAAATAAATAAATAAATTAACCTTTAAAAAGGAGATAGAGCAGCTTTTAAACTAGATATTAGGGGAAAGCCGACAGTCGCCCAAGAGCAGATGGTTCGGAAGAATGTATCTTTGAAGGATACTACCAAAAGCAGAGAGGTTCCACAAAAGAGTAAAGTAGCCCAAATGCCCTCAAGTATGGAGCAGACTGAGCTTAAAGATCCCAAATTACCCATGTCTAACAGTAGCCAAATCAATATGAGTAAAATACATTCTCTAAAATGCTTGTATGCAAATGCTAGAAGTCTAAAAAATAAGATGGGAGAGTTAGAATATATAGCACTAAATGAAAGGTTAGATATGATTGGAATATCAGAGACATTGTGGAAGGAGGACAACCAGTGGGACACTGTGATACCTGGGTACAAACTATATCGTAATGATAGAGCTGATCAAATTGGTGGAGGGGTTGCTCTCTATGTTAGAGAGGGCATTGAGTCAGAAAGGATTAAAGTTTTGCAGGAAACAAAATCTGCTGTAGAATCTATATCAGGGGTCTCAAACTCAAATTGCTTTGAGGGCCAAATGAGGACTTGTAGAGTAACCCGGGGGCCGCACAAGACGCAGGCCTCATTTGCATAAGGGCATCATTTGCATAAATATTTGCATAATGTTACCATACACTAACTTTTAGTAAACATGCCTCTTAATGAGTGTATGGATAAAGAAAGACTAAAAGATTTCTACATTACTATAAACCAGTGCCAACCGCCAGGCACATTAGGAACTACTAGAAACACTGCTCATTTAGAACCCATAGCAAACCTGCCGTGTCCTAACAGCACTACCAGGACTCACAAAGCACCATACCCTAACTATCAAAAGGCAACACTGCAAATATTAAATCAACACATTTCAGAGAATAACAATACATGACCTACTCGGGAAAGAGAACAAGTGGCAATGTCAAATAGGAATTACATAAACAGAATACCTCAGCTCAGTTACACATGCAGAACATACACCATCACCAAACAAGGAATCACAATTTAGAAACAGGAAGACAATTAAACTGGGAACCCCAAAAGCCAAACTTAGAATGTACAACACTGTAGAAATAAAACTATACATTGATTTCCTCTTGTATTAAATAAAGTGCAGACGTTAAAGATGCACATTTCCAAGAGCTGACATATTTCAGTTAATAAATTCAAAATAAAGAGATATTTTTCTACCTTTTGTGCATTTTTTTTTCAGTTGCAATTGTTCCATTCACTTTCTTCTGGTTTCTTTGTGTCTTCTGCTAACTCTCCATCGTCTGCTGTCCATTTGTCCTTTCTTCTTTCCTAGTTTTTTTCCATTCTCTCTACATCTGCTTTAACATACTAATCATTCTCCTTTTGCTCTTTCCTCATTCCTATTTCATCCACTCAAATTTTACCCCTCCATCCTCAATCCCCACTTACTCTCCCAATACCCGGCCAATTGTAGATTTTTCTTCCCTCCCACACAAAATATATTTCCCCTCTCCATTTCACTCTCCCAGCCCCATCCCATTCTAATCGTCCCCCAACATCAACTCCCTTCTAGCTCCTGCCCCACCCAGCATCCGCTCCCTTCTAGTCCCCGCATCATCAGCCCATTTCCAGTCCTAGCTCCCTCCCCTCACAGCCCATTTCCTTTCCAAGCCCCCCTCCCCATCAGCCCATTTCCATTCCAAGCCACCTTCCACTCAGCCCATTACCATTCCAAGACCCTGTCCCCATCAGCTATTTGCAGTTCAAGCTCCCCCTTCTACTCGGCCCATTTCCAGTCATAGCACCCCCCCCCCAGTCCATTACCAGTTCTAGCCCCCCCCCCCCCCAGCCCATTATCGGTCCTAAGCCCCCCAACAGCCCACTTCCAGGCCTAACCCTTCCATCGCCCTATCTTCATTCTTAGCCCCCCCATAACCCCATTTCAGTCTTAGCCCCCCAATCAGACCACCTCCAGTCCTAACCCCCATCTGTCCATTACCAGTCCTAACCCCCATCACCCCATTTTCAGTAGTACCCCCCCCAGCCACACATCAAGTCCTGCCCCCCCCCATCAAGTCCTGCCCCCCCCCACATCAAGTCCTGCCCCCCCTGTCCTGCTCCCCCCATCAAGTCCTGCTCCCTCCCTCCCTTGCCCCCCCCCCCGGGAAAATTAAACTTTAAAAAAAACCCAGCTTCTGCTGCCGCCGCTGCCGTGGCCGGCAATAGCAGCAATATCGCAAGTCCCGCGGGCTCCGTTCCATTCCCCCCCCCCCTTCCTTCCTTCCTTCCTTCCTTCCTGCTTGCCTGCCAGTTCTCCGCTTCGGCTTTGGCTTTCAGAGCCGCGAAGGGAGAGCTTCTCCCTCGTGACGCTGTTCAGCCCGCTGGGGCAGATGGGAAATAGTGGGGAGCAGCCGAATGAAGGCACTTATAGGTCAGTAGTAGAAGTTTAAACTGGATGTTGAAACGGATAGGGAGCCAGTGAAGTGACTTGAGAAGAGGGGTGATATGAGCATATTAACACTGGCAGAAGATTAGCCGTGCAGCTGAGCTTTGAACAGATTGAAGTGGAGAGAGATGATTCAGAGGAAGACCAGCGAAGAGGAGGTTGACATAGTCTAGACGGGAGGTGACAACGAAAAGGATAAGGGTCTTAGTAGAGTGCCTAGAAAGGAAGGGACAAATTTTGCCAATGTTAATAGAGGAAGCTAAAACTTGTCGCTTCTATCTGTACATTTGTGTGGAGGAGAAAGAGGAGTCAATTTGACCTCAAGGCTGTAAGCTGAGGAAACAAGGAGGAGTAGTGATCTCCAGGAACAAGCAGGAATGAGTCTTCACATATGGGTATAGTCGGTACCGACACAGCCTGCGCGGGAACGCTCCCCAGCGTCCAGAAAGAAAGCTTTTGGGAGCATCCCACAGCGCCTGCGCGCTGCCTTCCCGCCTTTCCCAACCACCTCTCTCCAGTTCTTCTTTTCCGCGGAGCCAGCAGGTCGTGTTCCTGTCACCGCTGAAGAAGTTCTTTATTTTATTTTATTTCTTTGGTCACGCGTCTGCCTTCTTCGACGTCGGACCGGTACCGCCGGTCTTTTCTTCTTTCTTTTTAAAAAACAAAAACTACCGTTTCCCACTTCTGTGCATTTTTTCCTTTTGGGCCTTAGGCCTAGAAAAATTTTCCTCATGGATAAGCCCGCTTCCGGGTTTAAAAAGTGCACGAAGTGCAGCGGTACTATTTCTATCACTGACACCCATGAGTGGTGTCTAAAATGTTTGGGTCCTGACCACTCCATCACCGATTGTGAGTCCTGTTCTATGATGTCTAAAAGAGGTCGACAGAATCGAGCGGCCAAGCTCAGTACCCTGTTTCCCTCTGATGCAGCTTCGGTGGCATCGACATCTTCCAGGGCTGCTTCTTCCTCCCATGGATCTCAGGTAACCAAACATAAGTCCAGCCGGTCCTCGAAGGGTAGATCTCCCTCTAAGTATCGAGATGCCTCCGGGCTTGCTCTCGAGGATCCCGCACCGGCAAAATTACCCCGGCGGGAAGCTCCGGCTTCCAAAGCTTCATCTATGGGGTTACAGGTTGACATCGATGGCTCGACCTCGACCGATCGATCACCTGTTGCCATGTTCTGGGGTACCGATGGTTTCCACTGGTACCGACATCCAGACATTGGTTGCGTCGATGGATCAGAATATTCTGACCATGCAGCATGCCATTACGGCATTCATACAAGCTGCGACGCCTCCGGTACCGCAACAAACTCCGTTGTCGGCACCGGCACCGATATCGGTTCCGGTTCCGGTGCCGGTACCGATTGCATTGACATTGGCTTCGGTGTCAACTGCAGCGGTACCCTGTTCTGTGATGCCCATCGGTACCGATCACTCCCGATGTCGATACCACTCGGTACGCGTATCGGGCTCTGCAGGAGCATCCAGACAGGCGATACTTCGATTCCTCCGAAGACTCTGATGAATCAGAGGCTTCTGTCGAAGCATCGGTAATCCTTCCTCAGGAGCCCTCTTTTCCAAAAAGAAGAATGTCTCCTCCAGAGGACTTGTCTTTTCAAGATTTCATTAGGGAAGTGGCCAAGGGCCTCTCCATTTCAGTGGCCCCTGAATCAGAGCCTAGAGCCAAGAAATTGGATATTTTACAATATCCTAAGGCTCCTAAAGAGGCAGCTACTTTACCAATTCATGAGATCCTTTATGATCACATGTTGGGCATATGGGAGACACCTCTCACTATCTCCCCTCATTCTCGTAGGTTGGACACCATGTACCGTGTTCCTCCTTGTCCTGGCTTTCATAAGACTCGGCTTCCTCACCACTCTATTGTGGTGGAGTCTGCTATGAAGAAGATAAAGAGTGCAAAAAGACACTCATCTAATCCTCCAGGAAGAAAATGCAGAACCTTGGATGCTTTTGGCCGGAGAATTTTCCAGGCCAATATGCTTGTTGCCAGAATCAACTCCTATAGTCTCTATATGGGGATGTTTCTAAAGAAAGTTACAGATCATCTGCAAACTTTATCTCCTTTTATCTCAGAAGATAAAAGGGAAGAGTTTCTCACCTGGCTTAAACATGCCCAGGATGTTTCCAAATTTTCCAACCGTGCAGCCTTTGACTCTTTTGAGTGTGCCAGCAGAGCCTCGGCTATTGCCATAGGTGCACGCAGAGTTGCTTGGTTACAAGCTTCTGATTTGGAACCCTGGGTCCAGGATGGATTAGGAAATCTTCCTTGTACAGGTGAAAACCTTTTTGGCAAGGATTGGCAAGCAAAGGCCACTCAGATGGATGCTGAGAATTCTGCCTTAGATAGACTTTCAAAGTCTACTTCTGCTCCTGTTAGAAAAAGGTTATTCAAAAAGGCTTTCTTTCCCAAAAAGGGGAAATATTATCCTGTCTATGGTCAGCAGGCATCTTCTGCAGGTCGTTTTGCTGCAAAGCGTCAGCAACAACCTAAACAAGCCAAGCCTAAGGCTGCAAGGACTGCTACGGCCCAACAGCCTCAGCCTCCTCAGGGCCTTTGACTTACATCTAGAGAACTTAGCCTTTCTGGCTCTAGAAGAACCAGAGCCTCTCACCATTCCAGGAAGGTTAGCCCACTTTGCTCCCAGATGGGAACAAGTCACGGCAGAGCAATGGACCCTCTCCATCATAAGGGAGGGGTACAAGCTTCATTTCTTCAGCCTTCCTCCTCACACCATGGTGAGACAGTTCAATTCTCCAACATCTCTCCTCGACCTTCTGGGTCAGGAGATTGCTACCCTTCTTGCCCAAAGGGCAATAGAAGAAGTACCCCTTCTTCAACAGGGCTCAGGGTTCTACTCCCCCTATTTTCTTATCCCAAAGAAAACAGGGGGCTACAGACCCATATTAGATCTCAGAGAATTGAACAAGTTTCTATGCAAGGAGAAATTCAAGATGATTTCTCTCGGTGTTCTCCTTCCATACCTTCAGAGTCAGGATTGGCTTTGTTCTCTAGATTTCAAGGATGCGTACACCCATATCCTCATCCATCCAACACACAGAAGGTTCCTTCAGTTCCTTTACCAAGGAAAGCACTACCAATACAGAGTGCTTCCTTTCGGTCTGGCCTCTGCTCCCAGAGTGTTCACAAAATGCATGGCAGTAGTAGCTGCATTTCTACGCATTCTAGGAATATTTGTATTCCCATATCTGGACGACTGGCTCATCCGAGCTCCGTCCCAGTCAGAGGCCCAGACTTCCCTAGCCTGCACAAGGCGTGTTCTTCAGTACCTGGGACTTGTAATAAACATCCCAAAATCCCATCTCACCCCTACTCAGTCACTAGAGCTCATAGGGGCCTTGCTGGATACCACAACTGCAAGGGCCTATCTTCCCCAGGCCCTTTGCCTACGCTTGGTGCAGTTAGCCTCACAAATTCAGTTAAAGTCCCATTTAACTGCTCGACAAATATTACAACTGTTAGGCCACATGACATCCTCCGTGCATGTGGTTCCTTACGCTCGCCTTCACATGAGAGCAGCTCAGTGGACTCTGTCCACCCAATGGACCCGGGCATCAGGGTGCCTGTCAGACAAAATAGCAACCTCCAGTCGCCTCTTCTGGTCTCTCCAGTGGTGGAGGTCCACTCAAAATCTGTTGCTGGGGTCCCCCTTTGAACAGTCGCTACCCCAAGCAATCCTTACAACAGATGCCTCTCCAAGGGGTTGGGGAGCTCATCTACAAGATCTCTCCACCCAGGGCATCTGGTCTCCACAAGAGACATCTCTGCATATCAACCTCTTGGAGCTCAGAGCAATTCTTCTAGCTCTGAGTCTTCCACACCCTGCTCAGCTACAAGACAGTCCTTATCCACACGGACAACCAAGTAGCCATGTTCTACGTGAACAAGCAGGGCGGGACTGGCTCTCTGTCGCTTTGCAATGAAGCTTTGAGATTGTGGGCCTTTGCCAGAGAGCATCAAATTCATCTCGTGGCAGTGTATCTTCCAGGGGTTCAAAACTCTTGGGCAGACAGACTCAGTCGAGTTCTGCTTCCACACGAATGGTCCCTCCATGGGGACCAGATAGCCAGGATCTTCCGAATTTGGGGAACCCCAGACATAGACCTGTTTGCAAGTCCGTGGAATGCCAAACTTCCCCGGTTCTGTACCAGGATTCCATGTCAGGGAGTTCAGGCCAGGGATTCCTTCCTCCTTCATTGGGGGCAAGACTTCCTCTGTGCCTTTCCACCCATTCCCCTAATTCCCAAGACACTGTTCAAACTTCAGAGAGACAAGGGGTCTATGATCCTCATAGCACCACATTGGCCACGTCAGGTGTGGTACCCTCTACTTCTGCATCTCTCAAGCTCCCTCCCTGGACTTGGGATCTGCTCCAGACCTCCTGTCCCAGGAGGAGGGAACTTTGTGGCACCCAAATCCCCAGTCTCTTCATCTCAAAGCCTGGTTGCTGAAGGCCTAGACCTTCAAGATTTGCATCTTTCTCAGCAGGTGAAGGATATCCTTCATGCTTCCAGAAAGCCTTCCACTAGACGTTCCTATGCTTTTAAATGGAAAAGGTTTACCATTTGGTGTGCACAGAACGGTCTTAACCCCCTTGCAATACCTCTGGATTCCTTACTAGAGTATTTGCTGCATTTATCCATTGCAGGCCTTAAAACAAATTCAGTAAGAGTCCATTTGAGTGCTATTGCAGCATCCCTTAAGCCTCTCAATGGACAGCCTATTTCCTCTCATCCTCTTATTGCAAGATTCATGAGAGGCCTTCTTTTAACTAAACCTCCCATTAGACCACCTCCAGTGGCATGGGACTTGAATTTGGTTCTTGGCCAGCTCATGAACCACCCTTTGAATCCTTAGCCACTATCTCCTTGAAATTTCTTTCCTGGAAGGTTACTTTTCTCATTGCAGTCACCTCAGCTTGCCGCTTCAGTGAGCTGCAAGCCTTGGTGGCAAATCCTCCTTATACAAGGTTCCATCATGACAAGTGTGACACCTCACCGCCTAGCTCTGGGCATATTAGGTAGTTGGTAAGTGCGACACGGGATTTTAAAGTCCTTGGTAGTGCTGTAGCCCTGTGTCCTAGTGTAGTTGTGGACCGAAGTGACGACAGCCAAGGTTGGGTTTCAAGTTAAAGAATACTTTTATTGTTGCACAAAGTATTGTATAGAGAACCGCACAGGATTTACTCTCCCAACACAGAAAGTAAAGTGGTAACTTTTTGTACCAAATGAAAGTCCAAGTATAAAGTCAGTTCTCCTGATTCTTCTCAGGGACAGGTAACAAACTTAAATGCTTTTAGGCTTCTTCCAGCTTTATCAATACAACAACTTTCCCAGAACGCTAGCAATGCTTTCCAAGTATCAGCTCTCAATAAAGGAAACTTCTAGCTGTTGTATTTTCTTTCTAATATTCATATCTTGCTTTAACAGCTTTAAATAAAATGGCAATCTCCACACTCTCTTGGCCTCTTGATAACAGGCTTCTTGTGCAGGAACACTTCCTTACGTTGCCTTTCATACACAACTGCAAGGTATGAAGCTTTGAGTCATTGCACCCAGCAGAACGCTGCTGTTTCTTCTGCAAACTCTAAGAATCTCGATTTGGGCTTCACAGCACTCAGTCATAGAACCTGAATAAATTATAGATCCTTACTCTTTCATACACATTCCACATTCCATCTCAGAATCACTGTTACTGGATAAGGGACCCCCTAACTCCATTGGTTCTTCCAGCCTCTCTGAAATCCCTTTATCCTGGGGAACATATAAGCCTTCAGACTTTAGTTCCTTAATTATAGCTGAAGCTGTTTCCATTTACTCTCTCTCTGTTTTCTGGGCACTTGCAAGGCTTTGGGTTTATCAGCACCTCTTAACACCTCATAAAAGGGGTTTATTTCCTCCTTGCCTTGCCTAGGTAGTTGCCTCTGGTTGGGAGGGATATGTCTCTTCTGGTACTGCCTTATGAGATCCCTCAGCACAGCCTGGTCCTCAGGATCTGTTCCTAGTTCTCTGCCCGGTAGCTGCCAATTAGTCTTTTGCTGATAGGCAGGTGTGCTACCTTCTGAGCTAGTGCTCTGGTCACGCTGTCTGTATAAGGGAAATGCTTGCAGTTTCTCAATAGGGACTCTCCTACAGCCCAACTTCTCTCTGGTAATTCCAGGTTTCCTTTCAAAACTTGGTTCAGGCCTGTTCCTCCTAGAAAGCACTCTATTACCACTCTCTCGAGACTGGCTTACTTCAGAGCTATCTACTTTACAAGGTTCAAAAGGTTTTGCTCTGACCTGGTTCTGGCTGCTTTTAACTCTGGGGAACTCCACTGACTCCAAGTCTATGTCCAAGTATCCTGAGTCTGGCTCGGGGTCCCTTCCAGGGTCCACTCTCCCTTGGAGCTGAGCTCTGCCTGGGTCTCTTCCTGGACCACCCACAGGAACTCTCCTTTCAACTCCATCTCCGGTCCTTGCAACTCCTTTCCTCCTCCTTTATCCGGTTCTGTCCTTCGTTCCCCTTTCGCTCCCTCTACTAACTGCTGCTTCCTGGTTATGAGTGCAGGGGGCCCAATCTGGTCTGACTCCGCCCACCTCCCTGATTGGCTAGGTCTCTGGGTTAGCCTAGAGCTAGGGTGTGGTTCTTTCCCTGCTCTTCTTTGCAGAGAAGGTTCATGTGCTGGAATCTTAACCCCTTCCTGTCCTGTATTCGTAAACATATGAGGTGACAGAAGGTGTTTTAAACCCTTTTTCTTCTCTTTCTGAGCCTCTGCATTGTCATACAAGGTAGTCCTCAGGACTGATCCACACTTTATGCCTAAAGTGGTCTCACCTTTTCATCTGAACCAGGAGGTGTATTTACCTGTCTTTTTTCCAGGACCTCATGCATCAAGTGCAGAGAGGAATCTCCATACCCTGGATTGTAAGAGAGCGCTCGCTTTTTACTTACAAAGGACACAGCAACATAGAAAGTCCTCCTCTCAACTCTTTGTTGCTTTTGATCCCTCTCATTTGGGACTTCCAGTCTCTAAGAGAACTCTGTCCAATTGGATTGCTCAGTGTATTTCTTTCGCATACCAGAGTAAGAACCTTTCTCTGGAGAGCCATGTCACAGCTCACAATGTGAGGGCCATGGCAGCATCTATGGCTCATCTGAACTCTGTGTCCATCGACCAAATCTGTCTAGCGGCCACCTGGGCCTTGGTTCATACCTTTACAGCCCATTACTGCTTGGACAAGGACTCCCGCCGGGATGCCTTGTTTGGTCAGGCTGTTCTCAAACACCTGTTCCATACCTAATCCACTCCTACCCCCCATCCCTGGTTGGATGCCCGAGATCCATGGGGGCAGGTAGAGCCCTTCTCAGGGACTCACAACCTTGGAGATCTCCCTGGCATCTCTAGCTGGGGAGTCCCCATATGTGAAGACTCATTCCTGCTTGTTCCTGGAGATAGCACAGTTACTTACCTGTAACAGGTGATCTCTAGGAACAGCAGGAATAAGTCTTCACAACCCACCCACCTCACCTAGGAGTTGTATCTCTCTATCTTTCCTTTCCTCTCTCTCTCTTTGTCTCAGCTTTAAAACTCGAACTGGAGAGGCGGTTGGGAAAGGCGGGAAGGCAGCGCGCAGGCGCTGTGGGATGCTCCCAAAAGCTTTCTTTCTGGACGCTGGGGAGCGTTCCCGCGTAGGCTCCGTCGGTACTGATGATACCCATATGTGAAGACTTATTCCTGCTGTTCCCAGAGATCACCTGTGACAGGTAAGTAACTGCTTTCTCCAAGAACAAGCATGAAGTTGACTCTCACATATGGGTGACGTCTGCGCCGACGGAGCCCACATGGAACATTTCCCCAGCTTTCAAAGAAAGCCTTTGGGAGTGCTACCACACATGCATTGTCCCCTTCCCGCCCATCTTGTTCAGTCTCCTTTTTTCCACAGAGCCCAATGGACGCATGTCCAGTTTCCCCGGGGAAAAATCCTTGCTAAATCCTTTAAAAAATTAGCTGTTCCCAGTTTGCGTACCGGTTCCTCTTCCCACCTCAAACCGGCGCCTGGCCCGGCGTAGTTCTCGGTTCTTACCCATTTTTTCCATCGAGGCTTGCATAGACTGTCTTTCGAGCCCTTTTTTGCCTGGGGGTCGTCAACCCTGGCCAGGTGTCCCCCACAATGTTTCCCTGTGAGTTCAAAAATATGACTGCTGCAGTCAAAGCATGTCTGTCATCAACACCCTTGACTGCGACTTACTCTGCCTGGGACTGGATCATGATAGCACCTCTTTTGACCCGTGCAAGGCCATGATGCCTAAAACTAATAAAAAAGAGGTCGGAATTGCAGGAGAAACTGTTCCCATGGACTGACTCGGCACCAGCCTCCCTGATGCCAAGTTCCAAGCCCAGCACTTCTCGTGAGGCCCAAGCATCCTCTGAGTCCCACGACGGCAGCTCCTCTGAGAAGACGAAAGAAGAAAAAGTTATCTAAGCCCGTCGAGGTTACGCTAGGGAAACCCATTAAGACGAGCCAGAGGTACTTGGGTGACTCAGAGAAGCATCCCACCAGGGTTCTCAAGAAGGAGTCATCGGCCAGCGGAGACCGTGCAAGGTTCCTTGAGACCATAGTCCTTGTTGAGGATGCACTCGTGAGAGTGCCGGCGCTGGGCCCAAAATCCTCTGTGCCTGGGCCGAAAGCTGTGGAGCCTTCTGGCTTGGAAACCAGAATGGCAGCCATGGAGCAGAACATCACTGCTATCCTGGCCATGCAGCAGGCAATGATGTCAGTTTTGTCCACATCATCTAACCCAATGATCAGGCCCTTGACTGCAGGGGGGGGGGGGGGGGCGCGGCACGGCAGCACCAGGGGGTCCAATAATAAGGATCTGGACAGACAATTAACAGTACTAGACTTTTGACTTGAGTCTCTCAGTTGGTGGGGGTGTGGTCAGAATCAGTCTGGTTGGGGGCTGTCAGGAAGCCGGCAGATATTGAGAGGTGACCAGCTCAGGTCCAAGATGTTCGTGAAACAGTAGGGTTTTTAACTGTTTCCTGAATGTGGAGAGGTCTTTATTTATGCCTCTCACTTTTACCTTTTTCTCTCGAATTGTTATGATTCTATAAGATTAGGTTCCACAGGGAGCTGCCTATAACTGTACAAATCTGTTAACTGTAAACCGAGCTGATTTTAAAAAGCGCGGTATAGAAAAGACTTTGAATAAATAAATATGCTAAAATGTAATAACCCTTTAATCTAATTTAAGCTGAAAGCTTCACAAAAATCAGTCTTCTATTTATTTATTTAGCTGTATTTATATCCCGCTTTTCACCGGGTCTAAGTGGTCAATTGGGGGATACATTTAACACGAGGGGATATGAGACACATACACTAATACTTACAGGGAACATGGGCAATGGAGGGTTAAGTGGCTTACCCAAGACCACAAGGAGTGCCTATAGGACTAGAAATCCCAGTCCCTCCGGCCTGAGATTGCTGTCCCCAGGTGGAACTTGAACCCCGGCCCTCCGGCCTGAAGTACCTTGTTCTAACCACTAGACCACTCCTCCCTATTGTCCCTGTGCAAGGGTTTGATTTTAGGTCTTCATCTCTCTCAGCAAAGTGATCTTTTTATGAAGCAGTTTCCTCCAGGTTTCGTTTCTTTGCCTATATTCTCTATCTCCTTGCTTGGTTTCATTGTCTCTTCCAGCATGGAGTTAAATATGTTTTTATATATTTTTTTAATGTTTTGAATGAGGCTAGAAACCTGTAGTTCCTCCTATTTTTTACTTCCACACCTCAGCAGTCTAGTAGGGCAGATCAGGCTATTTTCTGTAGTTATCGTAACTTTTATGAGCAGGGATGTGAGTGTGGTCTATTTCTAGCTGCATTTTCTACCTCTCCAGAAAATGTAAGAGGCCATACAATTTCTCTTCTTTTACTCTAATATATACAGGATGTAAAGGTACCTTTGCACTATGGAGCTGTTTAATTTGCCTCTAGTTCTGCCAACTCTGCATTCTACCCTCAAACATCATTTGCTTTGGCCTTTTCTGGTTATGTTGTATGCTCCTTCTTTGTTTCACTAAGTAATCCTTTATTTTTTTCATTAGGTATGCGATTCCTCCAGAGCATGGTAAACGTCTGGAACGCTTGGCAAAAGGTAGGGCTTCTTCTCATGTTGCTTAAGGACAAGCAGAAATTGTTGCTAGATTAACTAAACATTACAGGTATTGGAGCCATGTTAAGCAAATTCGTTAAGTAGTAAAACTGAATATTCTGCCTTTTCTGATAGCTGTTGGTATAAGGTAGATTATATTGTATGTAGTAAAATGATCAGAACATCATAAAATCAAACATCAAATTACATATCATAATCCATAAAATACAAATAAGATGAAAAAATGAGTATGAATTGAATACTTTGAAAAAGCAACACAAACTCGGGATAAATAAGTTAAGATCAGGAAGCAGTGTATGACAACATCTTAAGCCTGCTGTGGAGTTGTGGGTAACTTTCACAAGAATATAAGAATTTCCAAACTGGGTCAGACCAGGGGTCTGTCAAACTGAGTATCCTGTTTCCAGTTGCGGGCCAGTCCAGGTCTTAAGTACCTGGCAGGCTCCCAAAAAAAGAGTAACTAAATTCCATGCTACTTACCTAGAGATAAGCAGCAACTTCCCCCACGTCACCTTAACAGTCCAATGTTTTCTCCAGGAACTTGTCCAAACTTTTTTTTTTAATCCAGCTATGCTAACTGCTTTTACCACATCTTTCGTCAATGAGTTCCAAAGCTTAACTATGCAGTGAGTGAAAAATATCTTTATCTTTATTGTGTCACTTGATTAACCGTCCTTCGTAACATCAGAGCGGTGTACAGAGTACAAATAGCAGTGGCTGAAGCCAGAAAAAGAATACAAATTTTGATAGGAAAGAAACACAATCACACCATAGAGAAGAGGGACAGAGGAGAAGAGAGAACATACCAGTCCTTACAAGTCGGGGGGAGGAGGGGTAGGGTTCGTAGGCCAGACAAAAAAGGTGTGTTTTGAGGAGGGACTTGAATTTGGGGTAGGATTGTTCTTGGCAGAGAGTGAGGGGGAGAGAATTCCAGAGGGAAGGGGCCAGAAAGAAAAACATTGTGATGGGTCTGTTCCAAATGGGCCAGGGAAGGGGATGGAAGATGTAGACGACGATTGGACTGAGCGAAGAGTGTGGTGCACTGAACGGTATTGAAGGGCATCAGCCAGATATTGTGGGGTGTGAGTATGGAGAGCTTTATGGGTAAGGATCAGGAGCTTATAGGTTATGCAGTGTTAAACAGGTAGCCAGTGTAAGTTGATGAGATGAAGCGTGATGTGTGCAGAATGAGTGTTATGTGAGAGGATCCTTGTTGCAGTATTCTGAATCAGTTGGAGACGGTGGCGCTGATGTTGGGGGAGGCCTGTGAAGATGATATTGCAATAGTCAATCCAAGAAATTACCAAGGAGAGCAGAAGAGTGGTGAGGGCAGACAGGGCCAGGATGTCATGGACAGCACGAATCTGATGAAGAAAGAAATGGGAACGACGGGGCAAGGCAGAGATGTGGTCTTGGAAAGATAGAACCGAGTCCAGGGTCACCCCACGGTAGCACATAGAAGAAACTAAAGGTACTGAGGCATCTAGGAGGGTAGAGGAGAGTGTTAGAGGGGGTGTCAAAGGAAAACCATACCGCTGAGGGCTTGACAGGGTTAAGATGCAGAAGGTTAGTATTCAAACAGTTGGCAACACCAGACAGGCAGGCATTGAGGGAGGAGAGATCTGGGTCTGAGGGGGGAGGTATGATGAACCAGTATAGCATCATCTGCATAGTAATATGCTGATGCTGTGTTTGTTGTATTAGAAGGGTGAGAGGGACCAGAAAGATATTGAAGAGCAGAGGTGCAAGGACAGAACCTTGAGGCACGTCACAGTGAAGGGGGAGGGGTTCAGAAGTGGACGAAGCCAAAGAAAGAGGACTGAGAGGCAAGAAATGAGTGGAACTACCGAAACACTGTGCCCTGGAGATCCGCATCCTGGAGACTAGAGAAGAGCGACAGTGTGATCAACAAGGTCAAAGGCTGCAGAGAGATCCAGAGAGACAGCTGTAGAAATGTCACTTTGATCGTGAGACGTGTGGAGTTCATTGAGAAGTGCAAGAAGAACGGTCTCTATACTGTGGCCTGAGCGAAAACTTGATTGCCATGGGTGTAGGAAGTGGGTGGCATCCAGAAAGGAGGAGATTTGAGAAAACACTGACTTTCCAGGATTTTTGATACGAAAGGGAGGTTGGAGACTGGGCAGGAATGGTGGGGTCCAGGGAAGGCTGCTTGAGGAATGGATGGACCATTGCATGTTTCCGTAGTTTAGGGAACGTACCAGAGGAAAGACATGTGTTAAACATAGCGAGCAGACGGGGAAGAAGGACAAGGGGAAGTTTCCAGAAACCAGCGTGAAGGGATAGGGTCAAGGGCACAGGTAGTCTTCTGGGCAATGGAGACTAACTTGAAGAGTTCAGAAGAGAGAATGGGCTGGAAAGAATACCAGGTATGAGACAGTGTTGAGGAGGCAGGAGGCGAGGGGGGGAGGAGGTGACGAGAGGGGAGGAGTGAAGGCAGTCGATCTTGGTAACAAAATAATTTGCTAGCTGTGAAACGCTAGGGACAGAAGACTGGGTGCTACGTGATGGAGGCTGGTGTAAGGTGGAGAGAGACCTGAGAGTTGAGTAGAGCTGTTGGGTGGAGTTTGTGGCAGAGGAAATCAGGTTGGAGTAATAGGTGTGCTTGGTCTTTGAGACAAGTGAGCGATAGTGGTGGTGGCACAGATGAAAGTGATGTAGGGAATCGAAAGAAGGAGCTTTTCTCCATAGGCATTCCACTCGCCTAAGGTGTGTCCGCTGTAAGTGGAGAACGGGGTGATACCAGGGGTGATGTGAGGGAAGCTGCAAGGAGCATGGTTGGGGGGGGGGGTTAAATGAGTGTGGAGGAGAGTTGAGTGGTCCAAAGGGAAGCTTGGGTCTCAGAATCGAGGGAGAAAAAATCGGGGGGGGGGGGGGCGGGAGGGGAGGAATCTGATTGTCAGGGGGAAAGCGCTGAAGGGTAGTGGGAGTGATTCGGTGAGCCTGACGAAGTGAGCCAGTAGCAGAGCAGAGGGAGGAGGGTGGATGCTTGGCCCTGAATAAAGGGAGAATGGGACGGTGAAGAGGACACAGAAGTGATCTGTCCAAGGAAAACGCTGAGTGGCAATATTCAAAGGCAGTTAAGAGGACCCCTGTGGGAAAATGAGAAGGTTGAGGGTCTGCTGCAGCACGTGAGTAGGCACGAGGACATGCTGCTGAAGGTCAAGGTCCTGGAGAAGAGCGCAGAAGGAGCGGTCACGTGCTGAGGTGGGAGAATGGAAGTGAACATTGAAGTCACCAAGGATGATGAGATGAGGGATTTGCATAGAGATTTCTGATATGGTGAGAGTGAGGGAGTCCCACAAGAATGGGCGTAGAGGTGTGTGTGGGGGGGGGGACCTAAAAGAGATGAAAACGAATAGGAGGAGCTGTGTGCAGGCGTAGGAGAAGGGATTCCGGATAGTGCGGGGCAGGAGAAGTCTGCTGAGTGAGGGGCAAGGATGAGTGGAATAGGGCTGCAACCCCACCTCTGATACGCCCTAGGCGGAGGGTTGCATCGGCTGAAAAACTGGAGGGGAGACAGTTGATAAGGAGAGGATCCTCTCCCTCTCGTAGCCAAGTCTCAGTCAGAAAGAGACAATCCAGTTGAGATTGGAGGAGATCATGAAGCAAAACAGTCTTGCTCTGGAGAGCCCTTCAATTGAGGAGAACCAAATGCAGCAGGCACTCTCCAGGCCAGACAGTAGGCAGGGAGGGAGGAATTACAAGTGAGGGCTGGCAGTGGATTAGATTTGAAAGGACCCGGCAGTGGTATCCAGGGTCCTGGGGGACATGTACAAGAGCGCGTCATCCCCAGGTCGATGGAATTGCTGCCATGGTGAGGAGTAGGATTTGCCATTAGTTTTAAATGCACCACTTTGTAACTTTGTAGCATGTCTCCTAGTCTTTGTACTTCTTGAAAGAGTAAATAATCAACTCATGTTTATCCATTCTACTCCACTCAGGGTGTGTTAGACCTTTATCATATCTCCCCTCAGTTTCTTCTCCAGGCCAAAGAGCTCTAACCTCTTTAGCGTCTCTGCATAAGTGTCATTCCATCTCATTTATCATTTTGATTGCTGTTCTCTGTATGTTTCTTAATTTCTTTGTTTTTTGAGATACATTGATCAGAATTGCACACAATACTCGAGGTGCAGTCACATCGTGAAATGATACAAAGGTGTTAAATTCTTTTTTTATTCTAATATTTTTTCTTAACAATTCCTAACACTTTGATTTTCTCCGGGAACAAGCAAGAAGTCAGTCCTCGCATATGGGTGGTGATGGCGCTGACAGAACCCGCACGGAACCATCTCCTCAGCTTTCAAAGAAAGCCTTTGGGAGATGCACCATGCATGCGTGGTTCCCTTCTCACCCAAGGGTGCCATCTTACCTCAGTCTCCTTTTTTCCGCAGAGTCCTCGGACTTCTGTCCAGTTTCTCCTCGAAAAAGTGTGTGTTTTGCATAATTTTATCCAGCTCGCCTTGGTTATTGCTCCTTGGGTTTGTTACATTCTTCTCTTATTTTTCTCAAGGTGTCCCTCGACCGGCACTTCACCCCTTGACCACAGGCCTCTGACCCATGCCCGGTCGGATGGGCCCCCCCCCTTTTCTCCATGGCCTCCAGCGGTTTCCAGAAATGTGACTGGTGTGGTAAGATTTCCCTCACCGATCCAAATGACTGCTGCCTCCGCTGCCTTCAGCCGGACCATGTTGACTTATACTGGAACTCTGCAGGGCCATAACCCTAAAGGGCATCAAAAGCCATTAAGTACAGCAGGAAAAGATTTTTCATAAAACTGAGTCTGTGGTGACTCTGTGCTCCAGGGCCCTCTCCTGTATCTCGGTGCCCTGTGATGCCCGGGCTGACTCTGAGTCCCACGGCCGTGGCTCCTCCAAGAAGAAATCTCCAGAGGCAGAACATAAGAAGTCGAAATCCTTGAAGACTGCCTCAGAAGACGAGTTCAGGAAGGTGGGAAAATCCCACTCCAGGCCCCGCAGTCCCCAACGTGAGTCTGAGGAGTCTGAGCGGGAGCAACTTCACAAGCTCCCCCAGAAGGAGTCGTCGGACACTCAAGGCTATCATCGTTGAGGACTCCCCCTCAGCAGAGCAGATGCTGGACCTGAAATCCTCTATGCCTGCGTCAAAGGTTGTGGAGCCAACTGGCATGGAGACCAGGATCGTAGCCTTGGAGCGCAGTATCTCTGCCCTCGTGGCCAGCAGCAAGTATTCATATCCGGTTTCTCCGCCTTGATGACAGGACCTTCGACATCGAGGGCTTCCCCAGACGTCTAACCCATCCTTGAATGCCACCGGCCTTGAGAGAGCCGTCTGCACCAGATGAGGTCCTGGTCCCCTTCCTTGGGACTCTAGTCCTCTCCAGCGAGGTACCCGCAGCTTGGACTGCAGGTCCTCAGGAGGTCATGGACCTTTGGGCTCAGGCCTTGACCGCGGAAACTGCGTGGCCGTGGACTCGTCCTCTGACTTTGAGTTGGCGTGGGACACTGTGGACGAGGAATCCCTGGACATTCAGAGGCACAGAGATGTGCCCTCAGACCCGTTTTCCCCGGTGTCCTGGCGCCGTTTCCTGCCTGCAGACAATCGCTTTCCTTGACTTTGTGCAGGACATGGCTAAGGAGCTCGCCTTCGAGACAGAGGCAGAGGTTGATCCTCTCACAGAGGAACTGGAGAGTCTCCAGTATGAGAGCCCTCCGAAAGAGGCTCTTACAGTTCCCATCCCTCCGACTCATGCGCCGCCTCCTCTGTATGTGGGAGATACTGGCGTCTCTGCCCATTGTAAGCTGGTCCCAAAAAAACCTCAAAAATCAATGACCATGTCAGGTACAAACCAAAGAAAAAGTCATTGATATAGAACGTTGAGTTCTATGCTCGTTTCCCAGCAAAAGCTGAATCAAAATTATGTAGAACACACATCAAATTGCTAAAGCACATTGTAGCTAACACATTTTTTTGTCGGGCATCCCCGGCAAGAGCGAGAAGGGGGAAAGCCCTCTCCCTCCGTTCCGAGGAGTCCCTTTTTTTAAAACTTTTTGTAAAACAAAAATTAAGTAGTGAACAATCACTTATCTCAATGGTGGCGAGACATGATTCTCCGTAAGGGTACAAATTGCTTGCACGACATGCATGTTTCGGACCCGCTGAAGGCCCTGTGTCAAGTGAAGAAACCCAGCTTGGATCAATCGCCCAGAAGAACGCCGAACTCAACGGCTGCTTTTATAGAACCATGGTGGCAACTGATTGGACCATGACACAAAGGGAGGAGTCAATCCAAAACCTAAGCTGTCACCCCTCTAGCGTGGAAAAGTTTTTTTATTATTAATCAAAGGGGGCACTTGCTTGGAAATGCACTCAGTAAAAGAAAGAGTGTTATAATAGCAGGCAGTTGTAAAAATGTGAAAAAATGCTGAAAGAGAGCCAAATTACACCAAACTCCACCAATCGCATTCCAAATTTAAACCCCGAGGGGAAACAGTCTGTAGACGATATATCCAGCGTTGTTCACGTTTCTGCAAGAGATTTTCCCGAGGGCCTCCTCTAGAAGAAAGTGGAATCACATCGATGACACGCCACTTTAAATCAGAAAAAACATGATTAAACTGGATGCAATGTTCCACAATAGGAGCAGAAAGTGTCCGTGATCTCAAACGAGACGCATGCTCTCCCAAACGGACCCGGATGGGTCGAATAGTCCGACCAATGTAAGATAAACCACAAGGGCATATCAAAATGTAAACCACAAAAGTGGTCTGGCAAGAAGAAGACCCGCGAAAAACAAACCACTGGTTGGACGCAGGATAGAGCCATTGTGCTCCTTCTAAAGTAGTGGAACAATATTTACACCGGCCACAAGCCCAATGACCGTGGCGCTGCTCTTTACAGGAAGGGCCCGACGAGTCCAAAGGACCCGGAGTGTGTACTAAAAAATCTCTCAAATTTTTGCCCCTGGTGTAAGCCACTCGCAGCGACTTTTGGAAGCAAGAATGTAACTGCAAAATCTGCCAATGTTTTTTCAAGAGCCGGGTCACCTGTACCGAATGGGACATAAATGGTAAAACACCAGTGATAGTATCCTCTACAGAGGTCTGTGAGGGCAAAACATTCCCAGCAGGTGGAGAACCAGAAGTAAGCAACCACTCCCTATGAGAAAACCGTGCCCGGAGGTAAGCCATCCTCACCACTTTTTTGGGGTACCCGCGATCCAATAAATGTGACCGTAAGGCAGAAGCTTGTTCTTTAAAGTCCTCCGTGGAGGAACAAATTCGGCGAAGCCGAAGAAACTGGCCAAAAGGGAGACCCCGGCGTAAAGGAGCCGGATGGTGACTGTGATAACACAGTAAACTATTGCGTTGGCTGGGCTTCCGGAAAAGAGTGGTTGCCAAAGAAGTGTCCTGTTTAAACACTAGTACATCCAGAAATTCAATCCGATGAGTATTAACATGAGCCGTAAACTGAATGTTCGGCTTCAAAGAATTAAGCCAGTCCAAAAATCGATGCAGATGAAACTCCGTGGAAGACCATAACAGGAAAATATCATCCAAAAATCGTAGCCACATTCGGATATACTGGAAATCCTCCGCTGGATAAATGAAAGATTCTTCCATCTCCGCGAGATACAATGTAGCAATGGAGGGCGCCACTGTAGCTCCCATTGCAATACCGTGGCATTGTTGATAATACTGTCCCTGAAAACTGAAATAATTCCTTGTAAGGACAATGCGAAGCAGATCCAATAGGAAGGATTTCGGAATCCTAACCGGAGCCGTGGTGAATGTCGACCCCAAAAGAGAGAGAGCTTCTTCCTGAGGAATGTTGGTATAAAGGGCCACCACGTCAAGGGTGACCAAAATAATGTTATCCAAAGGCTCATCAAACTCAGCTAACCGAACCAAAAAATGAGATGTGTCCCTTAAATAAGAACGAACCAAACAGGCCTCCTGTTTCAAAAAGACATCAACAAACTGAGACAATGGCTCTAGTATAGAATCTCTGCAGGAGACAATTGGGCGTCCCGGGGGGGAAGACAGAGACTTATGAATTTTAGGGACCGTATACATAACCGGAAGCTTAGGATGACGTTGAAGTAGAAATTTAGCTTCCCGAGAGGTGATCCACGCCCGAGTCTTAGCCTCAAGTACCAGGGCCTGGATTTGAAGCTGTAATTGGGGGGTAGGATCCCCCAATAAAGGCTTGTAATAATATCTATCATTTAACTGAGATAGAAGATCCGCCTGGTAAACCTGAGAAGATTGCACTACCACCGCGCCACCTCTATCCGCTCCCCGTATGGTTAAGGTGGGATTGGAAGACAACTGCTGTAAAGCTTCACGTTGAAGTCGTGACATATTAGAATGATGGTGATGAAACTGCTTCTCCAAAACACCCAAGTCTCGTAGCACTAGAGCTTGATAGGTTAACACCGCCGGGTCCACAGACCCAGGGGGGATCCAATGAGAAATGGGTCGTACAACAGAACCATCAGGGGACTCCTCCTTATCAGAAAAATGGAACATCACCCGTAAACGGCGAAAAAAACGAAACAATGCCACACGCATCTCAAAAGGGTCATAAATGACAGTGGGAACAAAAGAAAGACCCAAGCTCAACACTTGCATTTGTGTGGTAGTTAATGCCATTCCTGAGATGTTGACGACTGTTGACGTCGTGATCTCTGACGAGTGACAGGAGGTTCCCAATGGTCGTCCCCGTAAGGCCGACGAGGGTGACCCCCCCTGCGACGGCCTAACCGAAAATTCTCCCCTCCACGAATGGACCCCCGGGGTGCAGATCCCGAAGCAGCTCGAGGGGTGTCACTTGAATCGGTGTCCTCCGAAGAGCAATCGAACGTAACACGTTTGTCCCCCGTAGTATCAGAAGCCTCAATGTCCGTCTTTTCATACATCCAAAAATAAACCCGATCAGACTCATAGTCCATCTTGTCCCGTTGAAATTTGCCAGCTTTGAAGGCTTTGAGATAGTCAAAAAAACCTTGGAGTTGACGATCCATGTCCTCCAATTTAGGTTTAAAAACCGCCTCCGTTAGGGATTCTGTAAGAGAAGATTTTAATTTGTCCACCTCCGTAGAGATAGTAGCCTCCTCAATCACTGTTCGATCTATAATGTGAGCAATCAGGTCAAAACTGCACTTGTTGAGAATGCGTGTTTTAAAAAAAGGGACTCCTCGGAACGGAGGGAGAGGGCTTTCCCCCTTCTCGCTCTTGCCGGGGATGCCCGACAAAAAAATGTGTTAGCTACAATGTGCTTTAGCAATTTGATGTGTGTTCTACTTAATTTTGATTCAGCTTTTGCTGGGAAACGAGCATAGAACTCAACGTTCTATATCATTGTAAGCTGGTGGCTGGACTCCATATACAAAGTCCGCCGAAGTCCTGGGTTCAAGAAGACCAAACTTCCCCACAACTCAATGGCCATTGAGTCTGCCATGCACTAACTTAAGAGTCAAAAGACCCATTCCTCGGTGCCATCCGGCAGGGAGGCCTGGACCCTCAGCCAAAAGGCTTCTAGGGCTTGATGCTTTCTTGCTAAGTCCAGTCCTATCAATCGTACATTTGTATGTACCTCAAAGACCTGGCGAGAGAGCTAACCAGTTTCTCGGCAGGACTTGACGGGGAACCTCGCCAGCGGTTTAAGTCTCTGGCCTCGGCAGGCAAAGAATGCTAGACGTTTTTATCCCAAGCAGCATATGATGACTTTGAGTCCTCAGCTAGAGTAGTCACCGCGGGCATCAGGGCCCAACACCAGACATGGCTGCAGTTGTCTGACCTCGAGCAATGGTTTCAGGACAAACTCATTGATGTCCCCAGTATCAGAGAGAATCTCTTCGGAAAACCCATGGCAGGCAAAGCTGCAGAAATACTGAGTTTCTGACTAGTTGCAGCCCCGTAAGACCCCGGGGAAGAAGCCCTTTGTCCCGAGGTAAAAAGGTGGGGGTGGTTTGGCAGTGCCTCATAGTTCCAAAGCTTCTCAGCCCTACAGGAAGGCCCACAGCACTAGGGGCAGGGATACGGTCCCCACAAACAAAAGATCCCCAAGTCCCAGGTGCCTGCTCCAGCTCAGCCTGGGGGGAGCTTTTGAGTCCTTGGGCATGACCTCCTCTCCCCCAGTAGACAACAGGGGGGTGTCTGACCCTGTTTGCCCACAGATGGCCCACCATCACCGATTCCTGTGTATTGCAGGTGGTCAAGGAGGGGCTACCTTTTCCACCTACAGCAGACACCACCCTCTTACTACCTAGGGGAGCCTGTAAGGCCTCTACTTCACTAGACTCTGCTCTTCACCGAACTTGCAGGGCTCCTTAAGGACAAGGCAGGAGAGCCAGTGCCCAAGCATCTCTGGGACACCAACTTCTACTCCAGGTACTTCCTTGATCTCCAGGAACAAGCAGGAATGAGTCTTCACATATGGGTACGTCGGTACCGACGGAGCCTGCGCGGGAACGCTCCCCAGCGTCCAATCAGAAAGCTTTTGGGAGCATCCCTCAGCGCCTGCGTGCTGTCTTCCCGCCTTTCCAACTGTCTCTCCTCAGTTTTCGTTTTTCCGCGGAGCCGGCAGGACGTCCTCCTGTCACCACAGAAAATGTTTTCTTTAATTCTTGTTTTCTTGTGGTTGCGGCTGTTTACCCGCCTCCACCAGTATCGCCGGTGGGTTTTTTCTTTTCTTTTTCTCAAACTCTGGGATTTTTTTTTTCCCTCAGTTTCTGTCTTAAATTTTTGGGCCTGTAAGGCCTCTCCATTATGGAGCCGCCTTCTCCTAAGAAGTGCCTTAACTGTGGAAATACAGTTTTCTTTTTAGACTCCAATAACTGGTGTCTAACCTGTTTGGGTCCTGACCCTTTTCCTCCAGAGCCATTAGGCTACAATTTTATGAGAAGAGATTTTCCATTTCGAGTTTCCCTCGATACCGAGTTCCCTTCCAGTGTCAGGGCACCGACCATTTCTTCTCTTCAGGATCAGGTAACCCACAAACAGTCTGTTAAGACTAGCCAATCCTTGAGTGGTAGGTCTCATGCCAAGCATGATGATGGCTCCGGCCTTGCCCTCAAGACTCTATTGGCTTCAAAACCCCAGCGGGAGTCTTCGGTCTCCAAAGCATTTCAGGGGTTTCGGGTTGTTCCTGGGGCTCACCCCTCACAGAGAACATACCTGAGCCATGCTCAGTGGTGGCATCTGCTTCGAGCGGTACCGATACCCCGGCATCGGCACCGGTGTTGAGTGCTCCACTCTTCGCCAGGGATCGTCATCTGGCATCCTCTGTACCTTCCGGACCGATCGATACGTCCCAGATTGCCTTTCCAATGTCGACAGCATCGCCGATACCACCACCGACGTCCGTACTCTCTAGACATGCATCGATAGACTCGCTCCCTTCGATGCCGAGTCTGGAATCGATATCTAGTCTGGAAGACTGGGTACCGATTTCTTCTCTTCAGGATCAGGTAACCCACAAACAGTCTGTTAAGACTAGCCAATCCTTGAGTGGTAGGTCTCATGCCAAGCATGATGATGGCTCCGGCCTTGCCCTCAAGACTCTATTGGTTTCAAAACCCCGACGGGAGTCTTTGGTCTCCAAAGCCTTTCAGGGGTTTCAGGTTGTTCCTGGGGCTCACCCCTCACAGAACATACCTGAGCCATGCTCGGTGGTGGCATCCGCTTCGAGCGGTACCGATACCCCGGCATCGGCACTGGTGTTGAGCGATTCACTCCTCCCCAGGGATCGTCATCTGGCGTTCTCTGTACCTTCGGGACCGATCGATACGTCCCAGATTGACTTTCCAGTATCGGCAGCATCGCCGATACGACCACCGACGTCGGTACCCTCTAGACATGCATCGATAGACTCGCTTCCTTTGATGCCGAGTCTGGAATCGATATCTAGTCTGGAAGACTGGGTACCGATGCGTCTCGGAACCGACTCTTACCGATTCTGGATGCGCGGTACCGAGGATACTCACCAAAGGTTTTTGGTTACCTCAGTACCGCTTGAGCAGCCTCCGATGACTGCTTCAATGTCGGTATCGCCCTCGATTCCGGCACAGGTATCGGTATCGATGCCGGTACCTGCAGTAACATCGGGACCAGCTATTTCCATGCCTTTTCCACCAGCGTCGCTCCTTTCTATACCTAGTTTGGAGTCGATACCTGGCATGGACGATGAAGTACTGACTGTCTCAGGTCATAACCGCCAGTACCAGTATCCATCCATTAGGGATCCTTTTCTGCACCAGACAAGTACATCCTCCGGTGCCCAGGCTAGTTCTTCAACTTTAGCCTGTCCAGGGATGGTTCCCATTGGAGATCCTTCTTTTCAGAAATTTCTCCTTGACATGGCAACATTCCTTGCTATTCCTATCCCTGGCTATGATCACAAGCTCTTCTGGGGAAAAGGAAAATATAATGCTTCCTTTACATCATTCTTTGCAGGATCTTCTTCTGAGAATATGGGAAACACCTTTAAGGGCTTCCTCACCTTCTACAGCAACTGACCTTCTACAGCAACTGATCTTCTGTATCAGGTGCCCCCCTCTCCAGGGTTTCAAAAGCCTCAACCCCATCATTCCATTGTAGTGGAATCAGCAATGAGGAAAGTAAAAAGCAAGAAGAAGCATTCTTCTTACCCGCCAGGTCGTGAATCTAGAACACTGGATGCCTTTGGACGTCAAACCTTCCAAACATCTATGCTGGTAACAAGGATTCTCTCTTATATTTTTTATGAGTCTATCCCTTCAGGAGGTCACAAAGAAATTATCTCTTTTGGCTCCTTTTCTTTCAGAGCCCAAGGCTGCAGACTATTCCTTCTTAGTCATAGCCAAAATATTTCTTGGTTTCTTTCTCGTGCTTCCCTAGACTCTTTTGAGTCTGTTAGCAGAACCTCTGCTATAGCCATAGGAGTACGACGTAGAGCCTGGCTCCAAGCTTCAGACTTGAACAGATGGGCACAACAAAGACTGGGTAATACTCCTTGTACTGGAGAAAATCTCTTCAATAAGGAGTCTTTACGTCAGGTTGCTCATTGCTCCACTGACTTCCCTGTTTCTGAGGGCTATCCTAAGCCTTCTCCTTCCCGAGTAGGTAGGAAATGCCCTACCAAACCTTCTTTCCCTAAAAGAAGAAGGTTTTATTCTTCTCCTGCCCATCATACAGATGTTCCCAAACAAGGGAAACCTCGCTCTGATCTGAAGAATCCAAACTCAAGCCAGGAAAATTAACCCTCAATAGGGTTCTAATTAATCTTTTTATAACCTACAGTTCACTTCTTCTCAGCAGAAGTTTTTTCACTGTTTTCTCATTTGAAACTCTACACATGGATTCCTGTTTTCCAGGACATCCACTTGCTCTTAGGTAGGCTGAGCTGTCAGGAGATTCATGTCTATGGGTCACAGGGTTTTCCTCCTCTTTCTACCATAAAGAGAGGTTTGCCAACTATCTCATGATAGTTTTTTCCTGTACCACCATGAATTTTTTCCTTCTGCAGACTTACCATATGGCAAGTCTCCCTTCAGCTCCTATTTTCTTTACCCTCTTTTTCAGGGCCTCCCCTGTAAGAGTGGTACTATACCACTGGAAGGCTTTCTTAGCCTTTCTAGTCTTTCTTTCCTTTCCAGTGTAGAGTTTTTTTCTCTGGA
Organism: Ichthyophis bannanicus; assembly: GCA_033557465.1. Classification (NCBI taxonomy): domain Eukaryota; kingdom Metazoa; phylum Chordata; class Amphibia; order Gymnophiona; family Ichthyophiidae; genus Ichthyophis; species Ichthyophis bannanicus. The sequence continues at coordinate 275,943,529 of CM066039.1, read as the reverse complement.
GTAACCTACCTTTTTTCATTTGGGCAGCTCATCAGACATGATCAGGATTTTCTCCTTTTGTTCTGTCTGTTCTCTCTGTTAAAGACAGAAAGATTCTCTCTGCTGTTCCATTCAGCAGCTGCCCATGCAGGAGTTCCAGTGATTGGACTACTGGTACTTTACTACAAGTTCCAGTCTTGTCTTCCACTACTTTTTGTCTAGCCTTAGTAGTGCTTCCAAGATAGTGCTTCATCTATCTTGGATAATCCTTATCGCTTCTTTTCTGCCATCTCCAAATCCCTGGAGTTGGCAGCATACTGGAGTGGCAGCTGGTTTTCTCCAACAGCCAGTTTTATTTCCCAATTCTCCTGCATAATGCTCTCTGCAATCCTACTGAGAAGCTTTCCACTATGGGCCCTTGCTAGAGAGCATGGGGATTTTTTCTCTAATCACTATCCTATATGGTTGAAAAAGGCTTCCTCAGTCATTCCTCATGACTGTAGGGGTTCTTTACACCCTTCTATTTCCTTTTAATAAAAGGACTTAAGCCTTCTCTATGTGACAGTCTAAAGAGTTACCCAATTCCTACAGGAAATATGCTCTTTTTCCTTGCAGCTTGTCCTCATGGTATCCTAATCCTTCATGGACAGCACATATTTAATCAAACAACACATGATACCCCCCCCCCCCCTTGTCCCTCAAGTGGGTCAACCTGGTATCTCATCCTCTGCGTTTTTCTGTCCATTCACCATGTTAGAGTTCTACCGGACTCAGGACTTGCTGTTTACAGACTGATATTATCCTCTGTTTTTTCCACGCAACCATCCTGGTTATTTCACTGGATAGTATTCCTGCTCCGTCTTAACCAAAGGGAACAGATTCTCTATATTCTCTCAAGTAGGTTCCACCTTCTTGTTATTAGATGAATCGTTCCTCTTCACATCTCCCATGTGAAGGTTACTATAGACATATCTTTGTCTGCTTAATTGCAGACATTTATCTTTAGTCCTATATATTCATATATGTACATATGTCTATATACATTCTTTAGATACATATGTCTGTCAGCCATTTGTGCATATGTTATGCCCCCTGGATCTCGCCATAAACATATGTGTATATATATATATACCCTTATTATATATATACATCTACACACATACACACACATATTTAGGTATATATATATATCTGTCAAGATACTTCCTTATAAGTAATTATGTATTCACATACTTATCTTTCTAACTGTCTGTGCTCATTAAAGTTTTTTCCTTCCTGTATGTTCCAGACAGTGGGCTTGCACTTGTTCATTCTATTCCATAGTATGTTAGACTATTATGCACACGACCACTACTGTGGTGCTGACAGCTCTTACCATAACCATAGGTTCAGATATCCCTGAAGCTCCATACCCCCATATCTTCCTACCTCCCATCAGTTAGGAAAGACATGGTGGATCTTCAGTAGATCTGAGATTTTCAACTTCTCAGACATCTGTCCTTCTTGGGCATAAGGGGTTTCTCCCATACCCCTTCTTCCCTCAAGAACTAGGCCAGTTGTCCAAATCGGTCAGTCTTCCTCTTTTGCTCCTAACTATGATTAACCCTGTAGCCAAAAGTTTTCAGCTTTTTCCATAAAGCTTCCCACTAAAGACCTACCCTTTTTGTACTACCCCACTTCAATCCTGGGGTCACCTGTCACTTCCAGTTTTTGACCTTCACCTTTGCTTCAGTGAGGTCACCTTGAAGATTCCTCTACTGGATCCCCAGTAGATTCCGTCAGACTCTCTACTTCCTGCATTTCAGTAGGTGAGGTCCATATTGTGATTGTTTATTTTGTGTTATTTCCTAATGATTATCATACATACCAGGACTCCTTGCCTGTAGTCCTATCTTGGGTCAGCTATTTTTCCTACAGCTCCTCTCTTTTCAACTCCTACCCTCCATCCTCGGGATGCCTGGCCATATGAGGTATAACATGTTCAATCTCCAACATGTAGGGCTCCAGGCATCTTAGCTTCGGAGTCCCCATATGTGAAGACTCATTCCTGCTTGTTCCTGGAGATAGCACAGTTACTTACCTGTAACAGGTGATCTCTGGGAACAGCAGGAATAAGTCTTCACAACCCACCCACCTCCCCTAGGAGTTGTATCTCTCTATCTATCTTTCCTCTCTCTCTCTCTCTCTTTGTCTCAGCTATAAAACTCAACTGAGGAGAGACAGTTGGAAAGGCGGGAAGACAGCACGCAGGCGCTGAGGGATGCTCCCAAAAGCTTTCTGATTGGACGCTGGGGAGCGTTCCCACGCAGGCTCCGTCGGTACCGACGTACCCATATGTGAAGACTTATTCCTGCTGTTCCTAGAGATCACCTGTTACAGGTAAGTAACTGTGCTTTCCCAAGCGCACAGGGGGCCTTAAGCCCATCCCGGACCTGTGGGACCTGAACAGATTTCTGGTAAGGGAGAAGTTCAAGGTGCTCTCCCTTGGAACACTGCTGCCATACCTCTAGTAGGGAGACTGGCTAAACTCCTTGGCTCTGAAGGATGCTTATATGCACATCGTTATCCATCTCAACCACTGAAAATACCTCTGCTTTGTGGTGGGAAGAGGTCACTACCAATACAGGGTGCTGCCCTTTGGGCTGGCCTCATGGCTAAGGGTCTTCAAGTGCCTCGTGGTGGTCGTAGGCTCGAATATATTCCTGCACCACGGAAATAGATTCTCTATATATCTTCAGGTGGTTTTCACCCCCTTATTAGATGAATCTTTTCCCCTCACATTCCCTATGTGAATGTTTTTGTGGAGCTCAGTTTCAGACATGTATCCTCAGACTTATATTCATGTCTGTATATGTCCTATGCATACATATTTTTGTAATCTGTATGGGCATAAGCCATGCCCATCTATATCTATATATATCTATATCACACATATCTAGACATATATGCATATATATATAGACATGTATGTATCTCCATATATATATGTGCCCTTTGGGAGATGTCCATAAGACACTAGGTATTACCTACTATCTCCCTAACTGTCTGTGCTATAAAGCTTTTACCTTCTTAAGGGGTCCAGACAGTCAACTTGCCTATTCTCATATGGCTCAGTAAGTGGGAGCGGTTATACACACAATTACTGCTGTGACGTCAACAGCTTCTATTTTTGTTTCAGATCTCCCTATCCATGAAGTATTAAACTTCATTCTCTTCCTATCTCTTACCAGCTAGGAATGACAGTGTACATCTTCAGTATTTCTGAGTACACTTCTGTTCTCCTTGGGAATAGGGGGTTTTTCCATACCCTCTCTTCCCTTCCGGACTGGGCTAATTCTCCAGATCAGTCAGTCGTCTTCTTTTAGTCCTCAATGATAATAACTCTGTACCTAAAAGAGTTCTCAGCTTTTTCCCATAAAGCTTTCCATTGAAGACCTGCCGTTCTTCTCCTGCTCCAGTTGACACCTGGGTCACGTGTCCATTCCAGATTTGGAACTTCATCCTCACTGCTGTGAAGTTACCTTGAAGATTCCGCTACTGCATCTACAGTACACTCCATCACAGTTCTACTTCCTACAATCCAGTAGGTAAGTTCTATGTTGTACTAGTTCATTAAATATTTTAATGATACTTGACATACATTCTAAGGACTCCTCTTCTCTGTAGTCTTTAGATTTGCTGTTCCTTGCAGCTCTTCTCTATTCAACTCCTACTCCTCAGGGGATACCGGGGATCCAGGTTTGGAAACTGCCGTCCTGTCCAGGAATACGCATTTTATGGGATCTCCCCTGGCACCCACAGCTAGGGAGTCCCCATATGTGAAGACTCATTCCTGCTTGTTCCTGGAGATAGCACAGTTACTTACCTGTAACACGTGATCTCTGGGAACAGCAGGAATTAGTCTTCACAACCCACCCACCTCCCCTAGGAGTTGTATCTATCTATCTCCAGGAACAAGCAGGAATGAGTCCTCACATATGGGTACGTCGGAACCAACGGAGCCTGCGCGGGAAAGCTCCCCAGCTTCCCAGAAAGGAAGCTTTTGGGGCCTCCCACAGCGCATGCGCGCTGCCTTCCCGCCTTCCTGACCAACTCTCTTCAGTTCTTCTTTTTCCGCGGAGCCAGCAGGTCGTGTTCCTGTCACCGCTGAAGAAATTATTTTAATTTGTTTCTTTGACCGCGTGTCTGCCTTCCCCGATTCCGGACCGGTACCGCCGGTCGTTTTTTCGTTTATTTAAAAAAAATAAATAAATAAATAATTACCTTTTCTTCACTTGGTGTATTTTTTCTGTGAGGCCTCTAGGCCTTCTCAGGTCTCCCTCATGGAAAAACCAGCTTCTGGTTTTAAAAAATGCACTAAGTGTACCAGTACTATTTCAGTTACAGATACCCATGAGTGGTGTCTTAAACGTTTGGGGCCTGACCATTCCATTCCGGATTGTCCATCCTGCTCTCTGATGTCCAAAAGGGGCTTACAGAACAGAGCAGCTAAATTTCATATGCTGTTTTCTACCGATACTCCAGCATCAACATCCTCCAGGTCGTCTTCTCCTGATGGATCTCAGGTAACCAAACATTCTTCAGGCAAGTCCTCAAAAGGCAAATCTCCCTCTAAGCAGCGAGAGGCCCTTGCATTTGACCCTGAGGACCCTGCCCCAGCCAAACAACCCCGGCGGGAAGCTCCGGCTTCCAAAGCTCCTCCTATGGGGTTACAGGTAGACATCGATGGCACGGCCTCGACCGATCTCCTGTTAGACTGCTCTGGGGTGGGGTACCGGCTAACACCGGTACCGACTTCCAGGCAGTCGTGGCAACTATGGGTACTACGGTACAATCCATGCAGCAGGCCTTACTGGCTTTTATTAATGCTGCACCGCCATCGGTACCGCGACAATCGGTTCCGACTCCGATTCCGGTACCGCAACCGATACCGGTACCCAGAGCATCTACTTCCAGTAGCATGCCGGTTCCGGTCTCCGGTTCTGGAGCTTTCTTCGATACCGCTCCGATTCCCGGTACGCCCGATGTTGGTACCGATCGGTACGCGTATCGATCTCTGGAAGCCAATAGACGATACTTTGAATCCTCTGAAGATTCTGATACATCAGATGATTCTGCTGACGTCTCTTATCTCCAGGAACAAGCAGGAATAAGTCCTCACATATGGGTACGTCGGTACCGACGGAGCCCGTGCGGGAAAGCTCCCCAGCTTCTTAGAATAGAAGCTTTTGGGACCTCCCACTGCACATGCGCACTGCCTTCCCGCCTTCCTGAACAGCTCTCCTCAGTTTCTCTTTTTTCCGCGGAGCCAGCAGGTCGTGTTCCTGTCACCGCTGAAGAAATTGTTATTTTATTTGTTTCTTTAGACCGCGTACCTGCCTTCCCCATACCGATACCGGTATCGCCGGTCTTTTCTTTCTTTCTTTAAAAAATTATAATTCTTTTTTCTTATTTTTTAGCTTTTTGGTCACTTCAGAGAGGCCTCTCGGCCTACTCAATTTCTCCTCATGGAGAAGCCAGCCCCTGGATTTAAGAAGTGTACCAAATGTAATGCTGTTATTTCAGTCACAGACACCCATGAATGGTGTCTGAAATGTTTGGGGCCTGACCATTCCATACCGGACTGCCCATCTTGCTCCCACATGTCTAAACGTGGGCTGCAGAACCGGGCCAACAAATTCCATGTGCTGTTTGCTTCAGAGAATACAGCATCACAGTCATCCAGGTCTTCTTCTCCGGATGGATCTCAGGTAACCAAACCTTCTGTGGGCAAGTCCTCAAAGAGCAAATCTCCTTCAAAGCATCGAGAGGCTCTTAGCTTAGAACTTGAGGACCCTGCCCCAGCCAAACAACCCCGGCGGGAAGTCCAACTTCCAAAAACGCCAATTCAGGGGTCTCAGGTTGATATCGATTCTACGGCCTCGACAGATCACCTGTTAGCCTGCTCTGGGGTACCGGGTCACTCCGGTACCGACATCCAGGCAGCTATGGCGTCCATGGGCGATACTGTACAGTCCATGCAGCAGGCCGTCATGGCTTTCATTAAAGCTGCAACGCCATCGGTTCCGCTTTCAGCGGTTCCGGGCCCGATACCGGTATCGTCCGCCATGCCGGTATCGAGGCCGTCCACCTCTAAACGCAAGTCGGTACCGTATGGGCTTTCGCTCCATACCGGTTCCATACCCGATACGCCCGATATCGATACCGATCGGTACGCGTATCGTGCGTTAGAGGAAAGCACCGATTCCTCTGAGGATTTTCACTCCTCTGATGATTCTGCTGAGTTTTCACTCAACTTACCTGAGGAGCCCTCTTCTCCTAAAAGGAGAATGTCCCCTCCAGAGGATTTGTCCTTCCAGGACTTTGTTTTAGATATGGCTACAGCCCTTTCTATTACCACATCCTCTGAAAAGGAACCCAGATCCAAAAAACTGGATATTTTGGGATACTCAAAGGCCCCTAAGGAGGCAGTTACCCTGCCTATCCATGAAATCCTTCAAGAACAACTGATGGATTTCTGGGAAAATCCTTTGACTTTGTCTCCTTATTCCCGTAGGTTGGACACCATGTATAGGGTCCCTCCTTCTCCTGGTTTCCAAAAGACTCAATTGCCCCACCACTCTATTGTGGTGAAGTCTGCAATGAAGAAGATTAGGAGTACCAAAAGGCACTCTTCCACCCCTCCAGGACGGGAATGTAAGACTTTGGACTCTTTTGGTAGGAAAATTTTCCAGGCTAGTATGCTTATAGCCAGGATTAATTCCTACAGTCTCTATATGGGCATGTTCCTGGAGGAACTTGCCAAAAAGGTGCGGCATTTTGCCCCCTTTATCCCTGAGGATAAAAAGCAGGGATTCCTTTCCCTAGTGAAACAACTCTTAGAGGTTTCTAAGTTCTCTAATAGGGCAGCATATGATTCCTTTGAGGGAGCCAGTAGGGCTTCGGGCATTGCTATTGCAGCCCGACGTCTTGCTTGGCTCCAGGCCTCTGATCTGGAACCTTGGGTTCTAGATGGCTTACGGAATCTGCCCTGTACAGGTGAGAACTTATTTGGGGAAGAGTGGCAAATCAAAGCCACCCAGATGGATGCTGAAAATGCCACCTTGGAAAGACTTTCAAAGTCCACTTCAATTCCTACTAAGAAAAAGTCTTTTAAAAGGCCTTACTATAAGAAGGCCAGAGTTGCTTCAAATACTGGCCAGCAGTCTTCTCAACCTCGCTATACTGCTAAGCGTCAGCAATCCAAACAAGCACGAGCTAAGCCTGCAGCAGCTACTGTAGCTCAGCAGGCTCCAACCCCTCAGGGGTTTTGACTTGCTCCTAGGGAACTTGCCACTTCTGGTTCTAACACAACCAGAACCTCTCACCATACCCGGAAGGTTGGTTCACTTTGCTCCCAGATGGGAACAAATCACAACAGAACAATGGACCCTCTCTATCATTCGAGAGGGTTACAAACTTCATTTCTCCAGCCTTCCTCCCCATCATATGGTGAGACCATTCAATTCTCCCCCATCTCTCCTAACCCTGTTGGGTCAAGAGGTTTCCTCTCTTCTTGCCCAAGGGGCCATAGAAGAGGTTCCTCTTCCTCAACAAGGGTCCGGTTTCTACTCCCCTTATTTTCTCATTCCAAAGAAGACAGGGGGATTCAGACCAATCCTAGATCTGAGAGAATTGAACAAATTTCTCTTCAAGGAGAAATTCAAAATGCTGTCTCTCGGCATTCTCCTTCCTTACCTCCAGGGTCAGGACTGGCTTTGTTCTCTAGACCTACAGGATGCGTATACACATATACTCATCCATCCATCCCACAGAAAGTATCTTCGCTTTCTGTTTCAGGGAAAACATTTCCAATACAGAGTACTCCCCTTCGGTCTAGCCTCTGCTCCAAGAGTATTCACAAAATGCATGGCAGTCGTAGCCGCATTTCTAAGAGGCATGGAATCTTTGTCTTCCCATATCTGGACGACTGGCTCATCCGAGCTCCAACTCAGTCACAGGCCCAGATTTCCCTGGACCACACAAGGAGCCTTTTGCAGTATCTGGGACTGGTAGTAAACCTTCCCAAGTCCCAACTCATCCCTACTCAATCTCTAGAATTCATAGGGGCCCAGTTGGACACCATCACTGCAAGGGCCTACCTTCCACATGTTCGAGGCCAGCGCCTCCTGAGTTTGGCCTCCCAAGCTCAGTCCAGCACTCACTTGACAGCCAGGGAAATGCTACGCCTACTGGGTCATATGGCCTCCACAGTGCATGTGGTGCCCTATGCTCGTCTTCATATGAGAGCAGCTCAATGGACCCTGGCCACTCAGTGGACTCAGGCGTCAGGAGCGCTCTCAGACCAAATACAAACCTCCGATCGTCTGTTTTGGTCCCTCCACTGGTGGACTTCCACCAAGAATCTGTTGTTGGGGGCTCCATTTCAACCATTGCTACCCCAAGCAACCCTCACAACAGATGCCTCCCAAACAGGGTGGGGAGCCCATCTGCAAACTCTCTCCACTCAGGGCACTTGGTCTCTACAGGAGACCACCCTTCATATCAATCTTCTGGAACTGCGAGCAATTTACCTTGCCCTCAAGGTCTTCCACTCCCTCCTAGCCAACCTCACTGTCCTAGTTCAGACGGACAATCAGGTGGCCATGTTTTACATAAACAAACAAGGAGGGACGGGCTCTCTGTCGCTTTGCAACGAAGCTCTAAGACTATGGGCCTTCGCCAGAGAGCATCAGATTCACCTGCTAGCAGTGTATCTCCCAGGAGTTCAAAACTCTCGGGCAGACAGGCTCAGTCGAGTTCTGCTGCCACACGAATGGTCCCTACATTTGGACCAAATAAACCGAATCTTTCAGGAATGGGGGACCCCGGACATAGACCTCTTTGCAAGTCCGTGGAATGCCAAACTTCCCCGGTTCTGTTCCAGAACTCCGTGTCAGGGAGCTCAGGCTACGGACGCCTTTCTCCTGAATTGGAGTCAGGCATTCCTATATGCCTTTCCACCCATTCCTTTGATTCCCAAGACTCTGTTCAAACTCCAGAGGGATCATGGAACTATGATCCTCATAGCTCCACGCTGGCCACGCCAAGTGTGGTTCCCTCTACTTCTACAGCTCTCCCAGGGATCCTACTTGGATCTGGGAGCTGCGCCAGACCTCCTGTCTCAGGAGGAGGGGACTTTGTGGCACCCAAACCCCAAATCCCTTCACCTCAGTGCTTGGTTACTGAAGGCTTAAGCCTTCAAGACTTTCATCTTTCCCAACCAGTGAAAGATATCCTTTCTGCCTCTAGGAAACCCTCTACCAGGCGTTCCTATGCTTTCAAATGGAAACGTTTTTCCATTTGGTGTGCTCAGCAGGGTCTTGACCCTCTGGCACTTCCTTTGAATTCTCTTCTTGATTATCTCCTGCATCTATCCAATGCAGGCCTCAAGACGAATTCGGTAAGAGTCCATTTAAGTGCTATTGCAGCATCCTTGCAACATATAAATGGACAACCTATCTCCTCTCATCCTCTTGTTGCAAGATTCATGAGAGGCCTGACTCTCACTAAACCTCCCATCAGACCACCCCCGGTCGCATGGGATTTGAATCTAGTGCTCGGTCAACTTATGAAGCCACCTTTTGAGCCAATGTTTTCCACCTCCTTGAAATTTCTTTCCTGGAAGGTCATCTTCCTCATTGCAGTCACTTCGGCTCGCCGCATCAGTGAGCTGCAGGCTTTAGTGGCTAATCCACCTTACACAAGATTTCATCATGATAAGGTGGTCCTTAGGACGAATCCCCACTTTATGCCTAAAGTGGTCTCGCCTTTTCATCTTAATCAAGAGGTATATCTACCTGTCTTTTTTCCAGCTCCTCATGCATCCAATGCAGAGAGGAACCTTCATACTCTGGATTGTAAAAGAGCTCTCGCTTTTTACCTTAATAGGACTCAGCCACATCGAAAGTCTTCTCAACTTTTTGTGGCCTTTGATCCTTCCCATTTGGGACTTCCAGTCTCCAAGCGTACACTTTCCAATTGGATTGCTCAGTGTATTTCTTTTGCTTACCAGAGCAAAAACATTTCTCTGGAAGGCCATGTCACTGTTCACAATGTGAGGGCCATGGCAACTTCTATGGCTCATCTGCACTCTGTTTCCATAGATCAGATCTGTCGAGCCGCTACCTGGGCCTCGGTTCATACCTTCACAGCCCATTACTGTTTGGACAAGGACTCCCGCCGGGATGCCTTGTTTGGCCAGGCTGTCCTCAAGCACCTGTTCCATTCCTAAACAACTCCTGCCCACCTTCCCAGAATGGATGCCTGAGATCCATACGAAGATGGCGAACCTTTACAGGGGATCCCATGCATCTAAGCTAGGGAGTCCCCATATGTGAGGACTTATTCCTGCTTGTTCCTGGAGATAGCACAGTTACTTACCTGTAACAGGTGATCTCTGGGAACAGCAGGAATTAGTCCTCACAACCCACCCACCTCCCCTAGGAGTTGTATCTTTTATCTATCTATCTTCCTGTCCTCTCTCTGTTGACTCAGCTATAAACTCGAAACTGAGGAGAGCTGTTCAGGAAGGTGGGAAGGCAGTGCGCATGTGCAGTGGGAGGTCCCAAAAGCTTCTATTCTAAGAAGCTGGGGAGCTTTCCCGCACGGGCTCCGTCGGTACCGACGTACCCATATGTGAGGACTAATTCCTGCTGTTCCCAGAGATCACCTGTTACAGGTAAGTAACTGTGCTTTACTCTTCCTGAGGAGCCCTCTTCTCCAAAAAGGAGAATGTCTCCTCCAGAGGATTTGTCCTTTCAAGACTTCATCATTGAAGTAGCTAAAGGACTCTCCATATCTGTATCCTCTGAAAAGGAACCTAGAGCAAAAAAATTGGATATTTTAGGATACTCTAAGGTTCCCAAAGAGGCAGCCACCTTACCCATACATGAAATTCTTCAAGAACACATGATGGACTTGTGGGAGGCTCCTCTCACCCTATCTCCACATTCTCGTCGTTTGGACACCATGTATCGGGTTCCTCCTTCTCCTGGTTTTCAAAAGACTCAGCTTCCTCACCACTCTATTGTGGTGAAGTCTGCTATGAAAAAGATAGAGTACCAAAAGACACTCTTCTACCCCTCCAGGAAGAGAATGTAGGACGCTGGATGCTTTTGGGAGAAAAATCTTCCAAGCTAGCATGCTTATTGCCAGAATCAATTCATACAGCCACTATATGGGCATGTTTTTGAAAGAGATTGCATTAAAGATACGTCAGTTTCTCCCCTTTATCCCAGAGGATAAGCAAGAGGAGTTCCTTCTTTTGCTAAAACACACTCAAGATGTTTCAAAGTTCTCCAACAGAGCAGCCTTTGACTCTTTTGAGGGGTCTTGGCTCCAGGCCTCTGATTTAGAACCCTGGGTACAAGAAGGCTTGGGCAATCTGCCCTGTACAGGTGAAAATCTGTTTGGCAAGGAGTGGCAAATCAAAGCCACTCAAATGGATGCAGAGAATGCTGCTTTAGATAGACTTTCTAAGTCTACCTCTACCCCTGCCAAGAAAAAACCTTTTAAGAAAACTTTCTATAAAAAGACCAGATTTTCCACAAATACTGGCCAGCAATCTTCCCAAGTTCGCTTTGCTCCTAAGCGTCAGCAAACTAAACAGGCCAGAACAAAGTCTGCAGGGGCTGCTACAATCCAGCAGTCCCAACCCCCTCAGGGTTTTTGACTTGATTCTAGAGAACTTAACCTTTCTGTCTCTGCAACACCCAGAACCTCTCAGCATTCCAGGAAGGTTAGCTCATTTTGCTCCCAGATGGGAACAAATCACATCAGAACCGTGGACCCTCTCTATCATCAAAGAGGGCTACAAACTACATTTCTCCAGCCTTCCTCCCCATTTCATGGTGAGACAATTCAATTCTCCCCCTTCTCTCCTGTACCTGTTGGGCCAAGAGGTGACCACCCTTCTCGCCCAAAAGGCAATAGAAGAGGTTCCTCTTCCTCAACAAGGGTCAGGTTTTTACTCCCCTTATTTTCTCATTCCCAAGAAAACAGGGGGATACAGACCCATTCTGGATCTCAGAGAATTGAACAAATTCTATACAAGGAGAAATTCAAGATGCTTTCTCTAGGCACTCTCCTTCCATACCTACAGAGTCAGGACTGGCTTTGTTCTCTAGATCTCAAGGATGCGTACACACATATACTCATCCATCCATCCCACAGAAAATTCCTACGGTTTCTGTTCCAGGGAAAACATTTCCAATACAGAGTCCTTCCCTTTGGTCTAGCTTCTGCTCCAAGAGTATTTACCAAATGCATGGCAATAGTAGCTGCATTTCTACGCACTCAGGGAATCTTTGTCTTCCCATACCTGGACGACTGGCTCATCCGAGCTCCATCTCTGTCCGAGGCTCAGACTTCCCTGGACCACACCAGACGCATACTGCAGTATCTGGGACTTGTCATCAATCTGCCAAAGTCTCAACTCACCCCTACTCAGTCCCTAGAATTCATAGGGGCCTGGCTAGATACCACCACTGCAAGGGCCTATCTTCCTCAGGCCCGTTGCCACCGTCTAGTGCACTTGGCCTCTCAAGTTCAGTCCAAAAGCCACTTGACGGCCAGGGAGATGCTACAACTACTAGGCCACATGGCATCCACAGTTCATGTGGTGCCTTATGCACGCCTACATATGAGAGCAGCTCAATGGACTCTGTCCACCCAGTGGACACAAGCCTCAGGAGCTCTCTGACCAAATAGCAACCTCAAAACGTCTTTTTTGGTCTCTCCAATGGTGGATATCCACTCAAACTTTGTTGTTGGGGGCCCCCTTCCAACCTTTGTTACCCCAAGCAACTCTCACTACAGATGCCTCCCAAGCAGGTTGGGGAGCTCATCTCCAAGACCTCTCCAGTCAGGGCACTTGGTCTCCACAGGAGACCACCCTTCATATCAACCTTTTGGAGCTGCGAGCAATTTTCCTTGCTCTCAAGGTCTTTCATACCCTCCTCATCAACATGACAGTTCTTGTTCATACCGACAATCAAGTAGCCATGTTCTACATAAACAAACAAGGAGGGACTGGCTCTCTGTCGCTTTGCAACGAAGCTCTAAAACTGTGGGCCTTCGCCAGAGAGCATCGGATCCATCTCCTGGCAGTGTACCTCCCAGGAATCCAAAACTCTTGGGCAGACAGACTCAGTCGAGTTCTGCTTCCACACGAATGGTCCCTGCACATGGATCAGGTACTCAGAATCTTTCAGGAATGGGGAACCCCGGACATAGACCTCTTTGCAAGTCCGTACAATGCCAAACTTCCCCGGTTCTGTTCCAGGATTCCGTGTCAGGAAGCTCAGGCCAAGGATGCCTTCCTCCTTCATTGGGGTCAGGCCTTCCTATATGCCTTTCCACCCATTCCCTTGATTCCCAAGACTCTATTCAAACTCCAGAGGGATCAAGGATCTATGATCCTCATAGCTCCACGCTGGCCATGCCAAGTGTGGTACCCTCTACTTCTGCATCTCTCCCAGGCACCCTCCCTGGATCTGGGAGCTGCTCCAGACCTTCTGTCTCAAGAGGAGGGGACTTTGTGGCACCCAAACCCCAAGTCCCTTCACCTCAGAGCTTGGTTACTGAAGGCCTAGACCTTCAAGACTTGAATCTTTCTCAACAGGTGAAGGATGTCCTCCATGCATCTAGGAAACCTTCCACCAGGCGTTCTTATGCTTTTAAATGGAAAAGATTTTCAATTTGGTGTGCTGACAAAGGTCTTAACCCTCTAGCACTACCTTTGAATTCTTTACTCGAATATCTCCTGCATCTTTCCAATGCAGGACTTAAAACCAATTCTGTAAGGGTCCATTTGAGTGCTATTGCAGCATCTCTTCAGCCTATCAATGGACAATCTGTTTCCTCTCATCCTCTTATTGCAAGATTCATGAGAGGTCTAACTTTAACTAAGCCTCCCATTCGGCCTCCTCCGGTGGCATGGGACTTAAACGTGGTTCTTGGTCAGCTTATGAAGCCACCCTTTGAACCCTTAGCCACTACCTCCTTAAAATTCCTTTCCTGGAAAGTCATTTTCCTTATTGCAATCACTTCTGCTCGCCGCATCAGTGAACTGCAGGCTTTAGTGGCTAATCCACCTTATACAAGGTTCCATCATGATAAGGTAGTCCTTAAGACAAATCCCCACTTTATGCCTAAAGTGGTCTCACCTTTTCATCTTAATCAAGAGGTATATTTACCTGTCTTTTTTCCAGCTCCTCATGCATCAAATGCAGAGCGGAACCTTCATACTCTAGACCAGTGATGGCTAACCTTTTTGAGCCCGAGTGCCCAAACTGCCGCACAAAACCAAAGAATTTCCTCAAAGTGCCAGCACGTCAATTTGCATAAATATTTGCATAATGCTAACATACACTAACTTTTAGTAAACATGTCTCTTAATGAGTGTATGGATAAAGACAGACTAAAAGATTTCTACATTACTATAATCCAGTGCCAACCGCCAGGCACATTAGGAACTACTACAAACACTGCCCATTTAGAACCAATAGCAACCCGCCGTATCCTAACAGCACTACCAGGAGTCACAAAGCACCATACCATACCTATCAAAAGGCAACACTGCAAATATTAAACCAATACATTTCAGAGAACAACAATACATGACCTACTGGGGAAAGAGAACAAGTGGCAATGTCAAAAAGGAATTACATAAACAGAATACCTCAGCTCAGTTACACAGTTGCAATTGCTCCAGCCACTTTCTTCTGGTTTCTTCATGTTTTCTGCTAACTCTCCATCATCTGCTGTCCATTTGTCCTTTCTTCTCTCTTCTAGTTTTTTTTTCCATTCTCTCTCTCTACATCCGCTTTAACATACTAATCTTTCTCCTTTTGCTCTTTCCTCATTCCTATTTCATCCACTCAAATTTTACCCCTCCATCCTCAATCCCCACTCACTCTCCCAATACCCGGCCAATTGTACATTTTTCTTCCCTCACACACAAAATATTTTTCCCCTCTCCATTTCATTCTCCCAGCCCCATCCCCTTCTAATCTCCCCCAACATCAGCTCCCTTTTAGTTCCAGCCCCACCCAGTATCCGCTCCCTTCTAGTCCCCTCATCAGTCCATTTCCAGTCCTAGCTCCCCCATCCATTTCCAATCCTATCCGAGTCCCTTCATCAGCTCATTTCCAATACCAGCCTCCCATCAGCCCATTTCTAGTCCTTTCCTAGCCCCACCATCAGCCCATGTTAAATCCTAGCTCCCCTCCACTCAGCCCATTTCTAATCCAAGCCCCCCATGAGCCTACCTCCAGTTCTAGCCCCTCCATGAGTCCATTTCAATCCAAGCCCCCACCACAGCCCATTTCCAATCTTAGCTCCCCCAACACCCAATTCTCAGTTCTATCCTAGCCCATCCATCAGCCCAGTTCCTGTCCTAGCTCCCTCCCCTAAGAGCCCATTCCAAGCCCCCCTTCCCATCAGTTATTTGCAGTTCAAGCCCCCTTCCACTCAGCCCATTTCCATTCCAAGTCCCCCTCCCCATTAGCTATTTGCAGTTCAAGCCCCCCACTTCCCCTCAGCCCATTTCCATTCCAAGCCCCGTCCACATCAGCTATTTGCAGTTCAAGCCCCCCACTTCCCCTCAGCCCATTTCCATTCCAAGCCCCATCCCCAACAGCTATTTGCAGTTCAAGCCCCCTTCCACTCAGCCCATTTCCAGTCCTAGCAACCCCAACCCATTACCAGTCCTAGCCCCCCATAGCCCACTCCCAGTCCTAATCCCACCAGCCCATTTCCAGTCCTAATCCCCATCACCCAATTTTCAGTTTAAGCCCCCCCATAGCCCATTACCAGTCCTAACCTCCCCATCAGCCCACTCCCAGTCCTAATCCCCCATCACCCAATTTTCAGTTTAAGCCCCCCCATAGCCCATTACCAGTCCTAACCCCCATCAACCCACTTCCAGTCCTAATCCCACCAGCCCATTTCCAGTCCTAATCCCCCATCACCCAATTTTCAGTTTAAGCACCCCATAGCCCATTACCAGTCCTAACCCCCCATCAACCCTCTTCCAGTCCTAATCCCACCATCCAATTTCCAGTCCTAATCCCCCATCACCCAATTTTTAGTTTAAGCCCCCCCAGCGCCCATCACCACTCCTAACCCCCCCAGCCCAGCGCCCATCACCACTCCTAACCCCCCCAGCCAGCCCAGTGCCCATCACCACTCCTACCCCCTCCCAGCCAGCCCAGTGTCCATCACCACTCCTACCCCCCCAGCCCAGTGCCCATCACCACTCCTAAATCCCCCCAGCCCAGCACTACTCCTAACACCCCCCCCCAGCCCAGCCCATCACCACTCCTAACCCCCCAGCCCAGCCCATCACCACTCCTAACCCCACAACATCCCAGCCCAGCCATTCACCACTCCTAACCCCCCCCCAGCCCAGCCCATCACATCACCACTCCTAACCCCCCCCCCCCAGCCCAGGGAAAATTTAAAAAAAAGAAAACCTGTCTGTTGCCGCTGTCGGGGCCGCTGCGGCAGAATCGAGCGTGCCGCGGGGCCCCCCTGTATCCGGCAGAGCCTGCCCTCCCCGTAGCAGCTCTCTCTTTGGAGCTGCAGTCAGACGCGCCGGCTTGCAGAGCGCGAGGGAAGAGTTTCTCCCTCGCTGCTCTGTTAAACCCGCGGGGGCTGATGGGAAGTTCCCATCAGCCCCCGCGGGCTTAACAGAGTCGCGAAAGGGAAACTCTTCCCTTCGCGCTCTGCAAGCCGGCGCGTCTGACTGCAGCTCCAAAGAGAGAGCTGCCAAAGAGAGAGCTGCTACGGGGAGGGCAGGCTCTGCCGGGTACAGGGGGGCCCCGCGGCACGCTCGATTTTGCCGCGGCGGCCCCGACAGCGGCAGCAGACAAGTAAAATTGAAAGAAAAAAAAAAACCTAATTGCGGACCTTCCCGCGTGCCAGCTGCAAGGCCTTCGCGTGCCACAGCTGGCACGCGTGCCATAGGTTCGCCATCGCTGCTCTAGACTGTAAAAGAGCTCTTGCCTTTTACCTTCACAGGACACAGCAACATCGAAAGTCTTAACTTTTTGTTGCTTTTGATCCTTCTCATTTAGGACTTCCAGTCTCAAAAAGAACACTGTCCAATTGGATTGCTCAGTGTATTTCTTTTCCTTACCAGAGTAAGAACCTTTCTCTGGAAGGCCATGTCACAGCTCACAATGTCAGAGCCATGGCCACATCTATGGCTCATCTTCATTCTGTATCCATTGATCAGATCTGTCGAGCAGCCACCTGGGCCTCGGTTCATACCTTCACAGCCCATTACTGCTTGGACAAGGACTCCCGCCGGGATGCCTTGTTTGTTCAGGCTGTCCTCAGACACCTGTTCCATTCTTAAACAACTCCTGCCCACCTTCCCTGAATGGATGCCTGAGATCCATAGGAAGATGAGGAACCCTTGGGGGGGGGATCTCCCCGGCATCTTAGCTAGGGAGTCCCCATATGTGAGGACTCATTCCTGCTTGTTCCTGGAGATAGCACAGTTACTTACCTGTAACAGATGATCTCTGGGAACAGCAGGAATTAGTCCTCACAACCCACCCACCTCCCCTAGGAGTTGTATCTCTCTCTCTCTCTCTCTTTCCTTTCCTCTTTCTATTGTCTCAGCTTTAAACTCGAACTGAAGAGAGTTGGTCAGGAAGGCGGGAAGGCAGCGCGCATGCGCTGTGGGAGGCCCCAAAAGCTTCCTTTCTGGGAAGCTGGGGAGCTTTCCCGCGCAGGCTCCGTCGGTTCCGACGTACCCATATGTGAGGACTAATTCCTGCTGTTCCCAGAGATCACCTGTTACAGGTAAGTAACTGTGCTATCTCCTTTCCTCTTTCTCTCCTTCTGTCTCTACTATGAAACTCAACTGAGGAGAGGCAGTGGGAAAGGCGGGAAGTCACCGCGCAGGCGTGAGGGATGTTCCCAAAAGCTTTCTGATTGGATGCTGGGGAGCATTCCCGTGCAGGCTCCATCGGTACCGACGTACCCATATGTGAAGACTAATTCCTGCTGTTCCCAGAGATCACCTGTTACAGGTAAGTAACTGTGCTTTATAATGCAATATATTAGTTTAGCTTGCTGTTCATGCAGGATGGTTGCTTACTACTTGAATGATGTGTACATTTTCTTTTTTCCTTTGTTTTGGATCTTACTCCTTTGGGTTTTTGGACGAGAGAATGGGACTGTATTTTTTTTCCTTTTTATTGGAATAATGTTTGATTAATCTGTTTTGGATTTTTCTTTATCTGCCCTCTTCTGTTTCTGTACAAGTTGTTTTGTCCATCTTCCAGGCCTGTGGGATCCCAGACATGGATGTTTTCGCCACAGACATGCCAAGTGTCTGCTATACTGTTCCCTTCAAACTAGCCCATGCAGATGGACAGCGGATGCCTTCCTCATCTCCTGAATGAATTGCCGCCTCTATGCTTTCCTGCCATTCCCGCTCATTCCTCTGGCCTTAATCAAGGCCCGTGCAGACAAGGCTCCTTTAATCCTCATTGTTGCTCAGTGGCCCAGACAGATCTGGTAACCTCATTCCCTTAGCATGGCGTAGCATGACCCTTGGCCACTACCACTTCATCCTTTTCCTTCTCACTCAGCAAGAAGGTAGTCTCCTGCATCCTGATCAGCAGTCTCTAGCTCTAGCAGCTTGGAAGCTGACAGGCTGAATGAAGCAACTCATTCCATGCCAGCCGCTGTTCAAGCCATCTTCCAAGCATCTCGCCAGCCTTCTATACAGCGCTCCCATCATTGTAGATAGACTCGTTTCTCCTGCTGGGCTGCACTGCTGGATCTGGACCCTGTCTCATGCTCCCTAAGTCACTTCCTCACTTATCTCCTCCACCTTTTCGACTCCGGACTTTATACTTCGTCCATTTGCTACCATCTCTCTGCCATAGCAGCAACCCATCAACATGAGGATGGAAACCCCATTTCCATGAATCCACTAGTATCTCGCTTAATAAACCACCTCCCCCATTGTGGAATCTTAATGTTTTTTGAGCTCTTGAAAGTCCCTTTGAACCTCTGGGGTCTGCTTCATTGAAGCATCTCACTTGGAAACCCATCTTCCTAGCTGCGGTTACCTCTGCATGACGCGTTAGCAAGCTCCAAGCTCTTGTCCACTATGTTCCATATACCCGGTTTCTTCATAAGTACTCTTGCGCATTCATCCTGTTTCTTCCAAAAGTTGTCTCTACTTTTATCTTTATCCGTCCTTAGTGCTTCCTACGTTCTTTTCAGCAGCACAGTCGGATACACTTGAACAAGCACTGCACGCTATAGACTGCCATTGAGCTTTGCTTTACTATCTGCAAGCTTCCAAACAGTTCAGTCAGTCTTTCCAGCTTTTTGTCGCCTTTAAAAACTCGGGAAAGCCTGCATCGAAGCAGACCATTTCCTCCTGGATTGCAGACTGTATTTTATTTTTGTTACGTTCAGGCTGGTCATCACTTCCTGGAAGGGTGGGACCTCACCGTCTCTGAGCCACAGCAGCCACTCTTGCTAGTTTAGCTGCTAGTCCTCCTCAAGAAATCTGCAAAGTTATTACATGGTCATCTATGCTTAACCTGTATGAAACACTACAGCCTGGATCGCTCTTCAGCCACTGACCTTGCCTTTGGCCAGGCTGTCCTGCGAAACCTCTTTGCTTAATTTCTTCCACCTCCCAGTTTTCAACCAGGCTGCAACTATCAGCTCTTCAAGTGGCCCTCAGTTCTGGACTCATCATAGTGTGCCTGCATCCCCCTGCTTGACGGAAAAAGCGTAGTTACCTGTAACAAGGGTTCTCCGTAGACAGCAGGGGTATGCAGCCATACTTGCCCACCCACCGTCCCCTCAACAATCGGATGAAATAAATGATTATCACCAGAAACCAACTTAAACAATGGATCTGATTTACAAAAAAACCCCCACCAAACACAGAAACACATCAGTTTTTCAACTCACCTGCACTACAAGCAAGCAGTGGGCAACTCCAACATGCATACTCAACTAAATCATATTTATTTCTTCTGCTCCTGGTTTTACTGAGTGTCTTCTGTGCTGTGCTTGCTTGCACTGTGATTAACTGTGAAGAGAGGAGAGTTGGGCACTGAGGCAGGAAGGGACGCATATGCTCAGAAGTTCATAGGACTTCTCTGAGCTAGGGGAGAGCCGGCACTGGTGCTGTCAGCAGACAGCACCATAGAGTGTGGCTACATACCCCTGGTGTCTACGGAGAACCCTAGTTACAGGTAAGCAACTACGCTTCCCTTAGAAGTCTTTCATGAGGTAATTTTCTCAAATGGTTTCTGAAAATCCAGATACACTATATCAGATGGCTCACTTTCATCCACATGTGTATTCATGCCTTCAAAAAAAATGTAGCAGATATTGGTAAGGCAATATTTCAATTCAATAAGGGAAGAGCATTTCAACAAGTAGATGCAGTGCCCAAAAAAGCTCTATTCCAGGAGCAAGCCTGTCAGGCTTTTGACAAAATGAATTGTAGCTGCAGAGATTGACTTGATCATAATGGTTTAGATGGATTGTATGTAACGATTCTTTCCATTAAATATGTTGGACCTATCCTTTTTTTTTAAAGTCCTGAAACTTGAGCACAAAATCTTAAACCTGACTTGCAATTGTATGGGGAACTTGTGTATTGGCACCAGAAGTAGAGAACTACCATTCCATCTGGCCTGACAGTTTAAAACATTTTTAAAAAAAGTGCCGCTGCAGTCTGAATTAGCTGAAGGTAAAAGAAAAAAAAAATTTTGAGTGAGAACCCACATCAATAGTTACAATAGTGCAAGTGGTTTTAAATCGCCTCCAGGATTACAGTCTGCAAGTCATCCATCTTTAGAAAGGAGCAAAGACATCTTACTAACCTTAATCTACAACTTCTACTACTACGTTTTCCCAATGGAGAAAGGTGAAAAACGGAGTACCCCAGGGATCTTTGCTTGGTCCGCTGCTTTTTAACATATTCATAAATGACCTGGAAATGGGAATAGCGAGTGAGGTTATCAAATTTGCAGATGACACAAAACAATTTAAAGTGGTTAAAACCCATGAGGATTGTGGAAAATTGCAAGAGGATCTTGATAAATTGGAAGACTGAGCATCCAAATGGCAGAAGAAATTTAATGTGGACAAGTGCAAAGTTATGCACCTAGGAAAGAACAGCCCAAATTATGGTTCCACGATGCAAGGTTCCACATCAGGAACCACCACCCAGGAAAAAGATTTAGGCATCATTGCGGATAACATAACATGTTATAAAACCCTCCACCCAGTGTGCAACGGCGGCCAAGAGAGCAAATAGAATGCTAGGTATCATAAGGAAAGGAATGGAAAATAAAACAAAAGATATTATAATGCCTCTGTATTGTTCCATGGTGCACCGCACTTTGAATATTGTGTGCGATTCTGGTCACTGTATCTTAAAAAGAATATAGTGTTGTTAGAAAAACTATACCCCTATGAAGAGAGGCTAAAAAGGTTAGGGCTCTTCAACCTGGAAAAGAGACGGCTGAGGAGAGATATGATAGAGGTCTATAAATTAATGAATGGAGTGGAACGGGTAAATGTAAATCGATTGTTTACATCATCAGAATATAGAAAGACTAGAGGACACGCAATGAAGCTACAGGGTAACCTATTTAAGACTAATAAGAGAAATATTTTTTCACTCAGCGTGTAATCAAACTCTGGAATTTGTTACCGGAGGATGTAGTAAAAGCTGTTAGTGTATCTGGGTTTAAAAAAGGTTTGGACAAGTTCCTGGCGAAAAGGTCCAGAAACCATTATTAAAGGGACTGAGAATATCTCTGCTTGCCCCAGTACAAGCATTGTGGAACCTGTGTCTTTTGGGGAAACTGCTAGGTACTTATGACCTGCAGTAGATTGGCCACTGTTGGAAACAGGATACTGAGCTTGATGGACCTTGGTCTGACCCAGTATGGCATATCTTATGTTCTTACTTATCATTTGTATAGCACTACAAGATATACATAGTGCTGTACAGAGACATGTCAGACGGTCCCTGCTCATATGAGCTTAGTCTAGTCAAGACAGACGATACAATAACTGGGGCTTGGGATATATCTAAGGAATTGGTAAGGAAACACATAGGAGTTAAACAGGAGACCTCTACATTTTTGTTTTTCTCAAAACAGCTATGGCTTGGGATTCTAAAGGAGGAGTCGGCTCTGACTCCCAAATTCGTAAACTCAGATTATAATGTCGTAAACAAATTTTTATGACACAGACTAAGGTAGTAAGTCTCCAGGAAGAGAATGCCTACCCACCCAGATAATCTATTAATTTTGCTTTCAATTTTAATCTCTTACCCTCCATCTGTTTAGATATTGTCAAGTATAACTATGAAATGATACAATGTCTTTGGAAATCTGAGTAGATTCAAAATAGAATTTGAATGTTAACTGCAGAAATGCATCCCTTCAACCCTAGCTCTCCCAAGTAATGGCTCTCAAGGGCTGAAAATGCATATTAAACAGGATATGTGACAAAGGAAAATCCTGAGGAATTCGCCACATTAACAGCCATGAACTAGAAAATTTTTCATGCACTGCCTCCATTGAATGCGAATCTCTTGCATATTCATTGTCGTTATCCTGAAAACGTGACTGTCCAGGTGTATTCCAAGGACTGGTTTGAGAACTCCTGATCTATGGCCATCGCATATACCAACAATCAGAAAAACCTCAAATATCCAGTATTTTCAAGTAATCCATTAAAATTGCATGATTTAATAGTCAAAAACTGTTGAAAAATGAAGGAGACCTGGAAGACCTGAGTTCTCTTGATCGTTAATACCTGTATGTGATCAAGGAGGAGATAAACACGCTCTGTCTTTGTACTAAATCCCTTCTGGAAATCAGATTGCAAATTTTATTTTTAAAAAATCACATTAAGCTGCATAGTGACTACAGTTTCTATTAACTTTGCCATCAATAGAAGATTTGAAATAGGGTGAAAGTTGCTGCATTGCTTGGGAGCTAACGAAAAAGTAGATTAATGTACGCCTGGTTTAGTTTTTCAGAAAACTGACCCATAGAAAGGAAAGGTTTATTCTCATAGATAAGCAAGTAAAAGTTCTGTGAGCATTTCAAGAGCTGTATAGGGCAAAGATCTTGTATCCAATCTCATTTTCCCACTTTAACAATCAAAGAACACAGCTCTTCCTGATCAATTGGGGAAGATTAATCCAAATTCCTATTCGTCTCTCCAGGCCAGTCCAGGAAAGATAGGTAGGTATTCAGCCCCTTCCAGCAGCTGAGGACTGAAAGATACAAAGTCTTGCTGACATCCTATCCAGCTCCCCCTGGTGCCAGAGACTCAGTCTTCAGCAGCTGGATAGGACCGTTGTCTTTGTTTGCTTCCACGTTATTTATTAAGGAGAGAAGTTAGAAGAGAGGAGATGAGTAGTTTAAAAAGTAATAATAAATAAATAAATTTGGGAAGAGAGACCTTCTGGTATGCCCTAGCAGGGCAGTAAGCCCAGGGGAGTTTTCTTAGAGTTCCCTGAACCACGGGAGAGAAAGGGCAGAAGAGGCAGAGCCTGCCTCGCAAAAGGCGGTACCTCAGTTCTCTGCCTTGAAGGAAGTGCCTGGAAGCCCCAGCCGCACTCTCCTTGTCCTCCCGAACAGCTGATCACTGACTGCTGGCTGCGGGAGGCAGTTAATCAGCCGAGAGCCACCATGGAGTAGGTAAGGCAAGCCGTGTGGAGTTGCTGATCAGAGCGGCGCGGTGGATTCTGGCCGAGCTGAGCCATGGCAAGACGGTGTTTTTTAGCGGCGCAGGCTGCCGGTCTCAGCAGCGTGCGCTCAGTGTGGAGGCAGCCGCGGGTTGATGGGGCCGGGCTTCTGCAGGTCGTGTGTGCGTCGCAGCAGTGTGTTGGAGAGAGGTTTTTGCATGATGGAGAAGGAATTGCTGTCGTGGGAGCTGGTGAGTCGGCTGCAAGAAAAGGCGGGAATAGAAGTCAGTCAAAAAAGCCTGCAGAGTCTGAAAAGCCTGTGGGTCAGGTTCCGTCAATGTTATTGGGGCTACAGGAAGGTTTGGAGCCCTTATTTTCAGCTGACTATTCTCTCTATACATAAAGCTTATTGCTTAAAGAGAGCAGGCAAAAGGCAGGTCGGATTCTTTTTTCGGTTCAGGTCCTCAGAAAGAGGACTCTAGCGTGGGAGAAGGCCCGGGGGAGGGTTCCTTCCATGGAGGCTGGGAGTTGGAGCTGGATTTCGATGTCTGGAGGCAACAGGCCTCGGAATCTCGAAAGTCAGAGGACGGAGAGATTATGGCAGTCGGGCTTCGATCCGTGGGCAGTGGAACTGGAGGAAGGAGAGAATGCGCCAGGCGATGATCCAAGCATGTTCCAAGTTTTTCGCAGGGAGGAGCTGGGAGCTCTCATTGCTCATTCCCTATCTGCCTTAAATTTAGAGGAGCCTCTTGAGGATCCGTTGCTCCAGGGGTTTAAAGCGGAACAGAAGTGTTTCCCGGTCCATAGGATTATTCTCCAGGACCAAGCAGGAAGTCAGTCCTCACTTATGGGTGACATCAGCGCCGATGGAGCCCCCGTGCGGAGCATTTCCCCAGCTTTTTATGAAATCCTTTGGGAATACTACACGCATGCGCGGTCCCCTTCTCGCCTAAAGGTGCCATCTTGCTCAGTCTCAATTTTTCTGTGGAGCCCTTCGGACGTTCGTCCTAGTCACCCGGGAAAAGTTGACTTTTTTTTGAAGATTTCTTCGCTTTTTCTTTGAGTTCGACGCCGGTTCCCCTTCCCGCCGGGTTCGGTACACCGGTATCGAGCCTGTTCTCTATTTTTCGGTTTTTGCCCTTCGTGGCTGTCATGCACGCCCTTTTTTCTGTTTTTCCCTGGAAGGCCGGTCTTTTGACCTCTCGGGGGCCCTTTTTTCCCTGATGGCTTCCAGTGGTTTCAAGAAGTGTGATCAGTGCAAGAAGCTAATGTCTCTCACCGACACACACGACTGCTGATTTCAGTGCCTCGGCCCAGATCATGACCCCATGATCTGTGGCCCGTGTGGTAAAATGTCCACCAAGGCACTTCGAAGCCATCAGCATCAGAAGGAAAGGATCTTTTCGGATTCTGCCTCCGGCTGGGCCCGGACCATGTCTGAGGCCTCGACGTCTCGGGAGTCTGATCCCGAGCATCGCCGGGGTTCCTCGGACAGGGGGTCCCCCGACCGGGAACGCAAGAGGAAGAAACGGCTCGCGAGTGCGGCGTCGGAGGAGGTCCCTGGTTCCTCGAGGGCCAGGTCTAAGACCCCCGACCGCCGTCCCAGGCCTTTGAAGCTGGAGAAGCCGTCCAAAGTACCTTGTGTAGAGCCGGAGACCGTCGGACACGTAAGTCCTGTAGTCCTCATGGACTCTCCTTTGAGGGAGCCGACGTCGGGCCCGGCGCCGCCGCCGCCGGGCCCGAGTCGGTAGCTGCTGAGTCTCCTGAGCTTGGACTCAGGCTGACAGCCTTGGAGTGCAGATTGTCTGCCTTCATGGAGCAGCAGCAGGTACTGATGGCCAGCCTCGCTGGTGCATCTGCCCCGACCACCGGGACATCGACGTCGAAGTCGACCCCGGAGATCGAGCCGATACTCGAGACCATGAAGGCTCGAGGTCGTCCTCTGTCAAGGTCTCCCTCGACCTCCCGCTCGGAACCGAGGGCGTCGGCGCCGGTGCCTTCGGCATCGGGGCGGGTGCCTCCTCGACCTGCGTGGTTGGAGCCCCTCGACGACTCTTCCAATGAGTCAGCCTGGGAGACGGAGGATGAGGAGTCCCCCAATACGTTCCGGACTCGGTGCGTCCCTTCGGACTCACCGCAGTCCGAGCCCCGGAGTAGGTCCCCTCCAGAGGACACCCGGTTCTTGGAGTTCGTGCGGGACATGGCCAAGGCCTTGGCGATTCCTGCCGACCTCGAGGAGGAGCCTCGAGCCGAGGAGCTCGAGGCCCTCTAGTATGACTCTCCTCCGAAGGAGGCCTTTACTGTGCCGGTACCTCCAATGCTGGAACGGCTTCTCTTCCGCATGTGGGATGCACCGGCCTCGGCGCCAGTCTTGAGCAAGCGGGTCAATTCCATTTATCGACTCCATAAGAGCCCTGGCTTCCAAAAGGCGCAGCTGCCGCACCATTCCATGGTGGTGGAATCGGCCATGCATCGACTGAAAAGCCAGAAGATGCACTCCGCAGTGCCCCCCGGTAGGGAGGCCCGGAACCTGGATGCTTTCAGCAGAAAGTGCTTCCAGGGCTCGATGCTTGCTTGCCGTGTCCAGTCATACCAGCTGTACATGGGCATGTTTCTCCGAGGCCTGGCAAAGGAGCTTGCCGGGTTCTCTGCTGGTCTCTCTGGGGAACCTTTGCAGAGGTTCCAGTCTTTGTCTTCAGGAATCCGGGACTGTTCCAAATTCATGTCCCAAGCGGCCTACAATGGCTTCGAGGCTTCGGCTCGTGTGGCGGCCGCCGGCATCGCGGCCCGATGCCTGGCATGGCTGCAGTCATCGGACCTCGAGCCATGGGTTCAGGACAAGTTGGTCGATGTCCCTTGCCGAGGTGAGAACCTTTTTGGCAAATCCATGGCCGAGAAGGCCGCTGAGCTCGAGACCGAGCACCTGACCAGGACTAGGCTGTCCAGAAAGACTTCTGCCCCTTCTCACAAAAAGAAGGGCTTGGGTAAAAAGTCCTTCTACCCAAGAAAGGTGTCTGCCTACAAACCTTTCCCTCAATACTAGGCCTCCCCAGCTTCCCCTCAGGGGCAGCAGGCCAAGGGGCAGGGACATGGGCCCCGTAGGCAGAAGACCCCCAAGCTTCCGGCTCCTGCTCCTACCCAGCAGGGAGGGGGTTTTTGACTCCCATGGCATAGCCTCTTCATCCCTGCTGTCCCATCCCTGCACAGGAGGTCGCTTAGCCCTGTTTGCCCACCGGTGGCCACCCATTACAGGGGATGCTTGGGTTTTAAGCATCATTCACCAAGGCTATATGCTTCATTTCCAACAACTAACTCCTGTCTACTTTCCATGGGAGCCTCTGAGGCCTCTCCTGCACACCACCCTCCTCCTCCAAGAACTTCAGGGGTTGCTTCTGGACAAGGCGGTGGAGCCGGTACCTCCTCGCCTACAAGGGCACGGGTTCTACTCCAGGTATTTTCTGGTGCCAAAGAGGACAGGAGGCCTAAGGCCTATCCTAGACCTCAGAAACCTCAACAAGTTCTTGGAGAAAGAAGTTTAAGATGCTTACTCTTGGAACACTTCTGCCCTACCTCCAGCAGGGAGATTGGCTATGCTCCTTAGATCTAAAGGATGCGTACCCTCACATCCTCATTCATCCAGACCACAGAAAGTACCTCAAGTTTGTGGTGGGAGGAAACCATTAGCAGTACAGGGTACTGCCTTTTGGCCTAACTTCCGCCCCACGGGTCTTTACAATGTGCCTAGCTGTGATGGCAGCCTACTTGAGGACTCAAGGGATATTTGTCTTCCCCTATCTGGACGACTGGCTCATCCGGGTCAAACCTACCAGGAGGCCAGGTAGGCCACCTTCAGGACTGTCACACTCCAAGACCTAGGCTTTGTCATAAACTTCGCAAAGTCCACTTTGCTCCCCTCCCAGAACCTTGAGTTCATAGTGTGACCAACTCTCCTTTACAACCCCCAGTATCAATAGGTAGGGTTTAAGCGAGTGGTTTTTCCCCACTGAACAGCTACTTTCACAAATCCTAAAGCAGAGCTTCTTGGGAGATGTAGTCCCTTCGCTGACCAATGAGGAGCAGTTGTGGATTCAAAAGTGGTTCAAGCAAACAAAGGATTTATTTCCCCTCCCGGGGTTGGATTTTTAACCAGGAAATAAGGTAACACAAAACCAGGTACTTTCTGGTATAAGGACAAATTAAAGGTTTTCAACATAAAGGCTTGCTTTAGCATAAACACATTAGTTTCCAGCATTTCAAGGTAACAGTTCTGTTTCTTCACAGCTGTATTGCTTTTAACTCTAAGCAGTGCTGCCTTTTCTCTTTAAAGCATGAACTCAACGTAATGATATTATCTCATTAGAAAGAGTTATCGTACAGTCCATTACTTCTTCCTTATTCTTTACAAGCTCTGGCTCAATGTCCATTAACCCTTCCTCTGTAACAGGAAATGTTTAACTGCAACCCTGGTGCCACGCCTTTTCTTACTGCTCCAGGCTTCTTGTGATACTCCTGAATTAAATACTGGTTCAGATAAGCATTCTCAGTACAGTCCTTCTCTTTACAGCCCCAACTCTCTGGGTAAATGAAATCACTGTAATCATTAGCACCCCAGCCTTTAGGCTTACCTTTAAACCTAGCTGGTAGAGGTTTTCTCTGTGGCTTGGAACTGGCTGTAGGTTCCCAACCTGAGCTGTGCACAGAAGCTTTCAATTGCCTTCCTGGCTTTCTTTCTTTTCTGTACTCCCCAGAATACGGTAGGTAATCCAGACTGCCTTTGCTGTATCCTTCCCTTGGGGTTTCTGTTCTCTTCCTGAAGGGAAGCTCCGTTTCACCCTTCCACGGAGACTCTATCCTCCTCCTTTCACTGCTCTCTTCAATGCAGCTCTCGTAGCCCACCTGGCTGCCTGTTTGGCTGCTCGTCTCACCTCCTTCACCTCTGCCTTTGCCTAACTCCCTAGGCTCAACTGTGACCTCTTTATTAGAGTGACTTCTAGGGTAGAGCTTGACTCCTCCCCCTAACAGGTGTGCTGAATCAACTTGTGACTCATTCTCTAAGTGGTAGCACGGGCGTATCCCTTTCCCTTGTGCTTGGTTTCTGTGGTAACCAGAAGCCATGTGCTCTTGTTTACATCTCAGCACTGCTCCTATTTCCTGCTTTTTAGCTTCTTCTAACGGGCTGGAAGGACCCACTATGTCACAATAGGAGCACGGCTGGACTATCTGCAAGCACGGACTTACTTGCCAGAGGACAGAGCTCAAAGGCTCATGGCGTTGGCATCCCGGTTTCTCAGTCTGCCGAGGGTTCCTGCCAGGCTCTGTCTGCAGCTCCTGGGACACATGGCATCGACTGTGCATCTGACCCCCAATGCCCGCCTCCACATGAGGCCTGCACAGTGGTGCCTCAGAACTCAGTGGAAGCAGGCCACAGGGAGCCTAGCAGACAAAGTGAGGGTATCCAAACCTTTCCTGGATTCTCTTCAGTGGTGGCTGCACCCCCCCCAACTTGCTGCAGGGGGTGCCTTTTCAGGTAGCTGTCCCCCACAGTGGTGTTGAAAACCGATGCCTCCTTGCAGGGCTGGGGTGCACACTGTCAAGAGAGCTGCACCCAAGGCCTCTGGTCACCATGGGAAGCCCTGCAACAGTTCAGCCTACTGGAACTGCGGGCTATTTGCTTAGCCCTCAAGGCTTTTTCTCACTCCTTGGCCCACCAGTCTGTTCTAGTTCAGACAGACAACCAAGTAACCATGTTCTATGTGAACAAACAGGGCGGCACTGGGTCCAGGCCTCTATGCCTGGAAGTACAGGCCCTTTGCTCTTTTGCCCTCAGGCACCAGATGTTGCTGAGGGCTGTGTATCTTCCTGGCCAGGAGAATTTTCTGGCAGACCACTTAATCAGAATTCTGCAGCCCCACGAATGGCAGCTGCACCCTTTGGTGGGTCAACAGATTTTCCTGAAATGGGGACTTCCCTCCATGGATCTCTTTGCCAGTCCCCTGAATCACCAACTGCCCAGGTTTTGTTCCAGGCAACCGCATCCTCTAAGGGTGGCGGCAGATGCCTTCCTGATTTCTTGGTCCCAGGACCTGCTCTATGCGTTTCCTCACATGCCTCTGGTGGCCCAAACCTTGTTCAAGATTCTCAGGGACAAGGCCTCAGTACTTCTGGTTGCTCCCAGGTGGCCGAGGCAGCCCTGGTTCCCCCTGCTACTTCAACTGGCAGTGGAGACACCCATGCCTCTGGGATTCCAACTCGACCTTCTATCTCAGGATCAGGGTTCCCTTCTGCATCCCAATCTCAAATCTCTCCATCTGATGGCATGGAGGCTGCAAGGGTAGTCTTGGCTCCCTGGGGCCTACCTTAGGAAGTGGAAGAGGTGGTCTTGGCCTCTAGAAAGCAATCCACCAGGAAAACCTATGCTCTAAAGTGGAGAAGGTTCTCCTTGTGGTGTCAGCAACACAAGGAAGATCCTTTCACCTGCACTGTGCCAGTAGTGCTCCAGTACCTACTGCACTTGTCCAATCAGGGCCTTAAGTCCAATTCTGTTCGGGTCCACCTCTCTGCTCTGGCAGCTCATCACTCTCTGGTGGAGGGACACTCTTTGTCAGTTCACTCCTTGGTGTCCAGATTTCTCAGAGGCTTACTATTGCTCAAGCCTCCTCTCCATCCACCAGCCCCTGAGTGGGAGTTGAATGTGGTCTTGCAGCAACTTACTCGCCCACCTTTTGAGCCCATGGCTACATGTCCTTTACGCTTCCTATCCTGGAAGACTCTATTCCTAGTGGCCTTGACCTCGGCCAGGCGAGTGAGTGAACATCAAGCCCTGGTCTGTGATAGGCCATACACTCGCTTCTATATTAACAGGGTAGTCCTTCGGACTCATCCTAAGTTCCTCCCCAAGGTTGTCTTCTCTTTCCATCTCAACCAAGAGGTGGTTCTTCCGACATTCTTCCCTAGGCCCCATGCAAGCCGGGCTGAGACAGTCCTGCATACCCTAGACTGTAGGAGGGCCTTGTCCTTCTACCTTGAGCGTATGCAGGGGCATAGAAGGGCTACTCAGCTCTTTGTATCTTTTGACCCCAATAACTTGGGGGTACCTGTGTCCAAGCATACCTTGTCCATCTGGGTGGCTGACTGTATCACTTGGGCTTACAGGGCAGCTGACCTTCGTTTGCAGGGTCGGGTCACGGCCCACCGTGTCAGGGCAATGGCTACCTCAGTAGCTCATCTCCGCTCTGTACCGTTGGCAGACATCTGCAGGGCTGCAACTTGGTCCTCAAGCCAGACCTTTGCGACCCATTACTGCCTGGAGAGGGAGTACTGCAGGGACAGTGCTTTCGGTCAGGCAGTGCTCCGGAATCTATTTGAGGTTTAGGCAACTCCTACCCTCCAGCCCTCTGGTTGGGCTACCGGTGGAGGTATGTTTTCAGTGAAATCCTTTCTCTGATGCTGAGGCTAGAGGGAGCTCATTTTTCAGCTCTGGGTTCCCGGTAGCCTGAAGCTGGGGAGTCCCATAAGTGAGGACTGACTTCCTGCTTGGTCCTGGAGAAAGAGTAGTTGCTCACCTGTAACAGATGTTCTCCAGGAGCAGCAGGAATCAGTCCTCACAACCCTCCCTCCTCCCCTGGGAGTTGCAGTTGTACATAGTTCATTTTTACATTTTTGTGTGCTGTTTTTTAGCTATGTCATTTGACTGAGCAAGATGGCACCTTTAGGCGGGAAGGGGACCGCGCATGCGTGTAGTATTCCCAAAGGCTTTCATAGAAAGCTGGGGAAATGCTCCGCACGGGGGCTCCATTGGCACCGATGTCACCCATAAGTGAGGACTGATTCCTGCTGCTCCTGGAGAACACCTGTTACAGGTGAGTAACTACTCTTTAAGCAGATGGTGGAATTGGAATGGGAGTGCCCGGAGGCTTCCCTCCATGGTAGTCTGCCCATTGGCCGCCTGTACCCGATTCCGAAAAAGGAGAAAAAGTTGTTAACGTATGCCGAAGGTGGATGCCTTAGTGTCGGCCATATTTAGCGGATGCCTTTTATGATTTGCTTAGAATCTCAGCGAAGACTATGGCTTCAGTCATTGCGGCGAGACTTCTTCTCTGGTTGAGAAATTGGGCTGCTGACGCGTCTTCAAAGTCGCATCTTAGTAAGCTTCCGTATAAGGGCCAGTTGCTGTCTGGGGAAGCATTAGATAAGATTATTAAGGATTTGGGAGATTCTAAGGGCGGCAGGCTTCCGGAGGACCGGCCAAGGGGTCCGCGGCTGGGAGGTCTGCAGAGAGGTCAAGGAAGGGAAATTTGCAGATTTTGGGCTGCACGGTATACTCCTTATCAGAGGGGCTGGTTTGTCACCAGAGGGCAGTCCTTTACGGGAGCCCGGGGATTTGGCAGGGGTTATGTCCCTCCCCTGCAGAATCAGTCCAAAAAGCTGCAATGAAATTGGGAAGGCCCAAGCAAAAGTTTGGGTAGGCGGACGGTTTCAGCAGTTTTATTCCGCCTGGGCCGCCATCACAATGGACCAGTGGGTTCTGGAAATCATCCGCAAGGGATATGCACTGGAGTTCCATTGACCTCTGGTGGAGTCCTTTGTGGTTTCCCCATGCAAAGCGTAAGAAATATTGGAAGCGGTGCAGTGCACTCTTCAGCAGTTGTTTCTTTGAGCGGTGGTTCCGGTGCCTGGAGACCAGTGCGGGTTAGGTCGATACTCGATTTACTTTGTAGTTTACAAGAAGGAAGGTTCCTTTCGGCCCATTCTGGATCTCAAGCACGTCAACCGCTGTTTGAGTGCCGCACTTCAGGATGGAAACCCTGAGATCAGTGATTTTGGCGTTAAAGCCAGGCGAGGTGCTGTCGTCCATAGACCTGACGGAGGCCTATTTGCACATCCCGATCAGACAAGATCATCACAGGTTTTTGCAGTTTGCCGTTCCTATGAGTCATTTTCAGTTTCAGGCCCTGCCTTTTGGACTGGCAACAGCACCGCGCACCTTCACAAAAGTTATGGTGGTGGCGGCGGCAGCATTGCGGAAGGAAGGTATTCGAGTGCATCCCTATCTCGACAATTGGTTGATTCGAGCGTACTCCGAGGAGGAATAGCTCGTGGTAACTGGACGAGTAGTAGAGTTCTTGGAAGGGCTTGATTGGGTGGTCAACCGGGCAAAGAGTCAACTTCAGCCAGTGTGGCGTCTGGTGTACTTAGGAGCAGTGTTCAACATGGTCATCAGATCGGTGTTTCTGCCTGAGGACAGGGTGAGGAAGATTCTGGGGCAAGTGAGAGTTTTTTTGCTCATGAAGGCTCCGTCGGCGTGGAGGTACATGCAGTTATTGGGGTCGATGGCGGCGGTGCTGGACCTCGTGCCTTGGGCCCAGGGCCCATATATGGCCGCTCCAGAGGGCGCTCCTTTCTCATTGGTCACCTCAAGAGCATCTCTTGTCCTGAAAGCTGGTGTGTCCAGAGGACATACGGACAAATCTGAACTGGTGGCTGGAACCCACTCATCTTCAGGCGGAAATGCCCTTAGAGAAGCCGGAATGGGTATTGGTTACCACAGATGCCACTCTCTCGGGCTGGGGGGCGCATTGTTTGGGACAGGTGACGCAGGGTTGCTGGACCACGGAGGAGACGGAGTGGTCCCTAAATCGGTTGGAGATGCGGGCAGTGTGCCTCGCTTTGCTGGACTTCCAGGGCCTGGTAGAGTGCAAGGTAGTTCATGTGTTTTCCGACAATGCAGTGACAGTGTCCTTATATCAACCGACAGGGGGGGTATGGACAGTGTTCTCTTGCTGGAAGAGTGTCAGCGGTTGCTGCAGTGGGCAGAGAGCCATCTGGTAGCATTGTCAGCGGCGCATGAGGCAAGAAAGGACAACATACAGGCGGATTATCTCAGTCGGCATGTTCTGGATCCAGGAGAGTGGGAACTGAATGCGGCAGTTTTTCACGATATCACAGTGCGTTGGGGACAACCGGTCATGTATCTTATGGCCACAGTCGGCAATTCCAAGGTGCCGAGATTTTTCAGCAGGCGCAGGACACACATGTTGGAAGGCCTGGATGCACTGGTGCAAGCGTGGCCGAAGAATGAACTTCTGCATGTCTTTCCGCCATGGTCGATGGTAGGTCAAGTCATGCAGAGAATAGTAGGTCACGAGGGGCAGGTGATTCTCATTGCCCTTGACTGGCCGAGGAGGCCTTGGTATGCAGATCTGAGGCGATGTCTGGTGGCACAGCTTTGGAAGTTACCCGATCAGATCAACCTGTTGAGTTAGAGACCAGTGTTGATGCCGCAGGTGGATCGATTCTTGCTTACGTGTTGGCTCTTGAGAGGGAGCGCTTGCAATGCCGGGGGTACTCGGCGGCACTAATAGCTACTATGTTGAGATCCAAGAAGCGGTCTAAGTCCTTGGCTTACATTCAGGTTTGGCACATCTTTGAGAATTGGTGCGGTGAGAAGGGCATTAAGCCGTTTGCCTCGAGGTTGCCGCATATTTTGCTTTTTCTCCAAGGAGGACTCGATAAAGGTCTGGCACTCAGCTCGCTTAGGGTGTAGTTGGCATCCCTAGCTTGTTTTAGAGGCCGTGTACAGGGACAAGTGTTGTCGGCACATCCGGACATTCTGCGGTTCTTCAGGACAGTAAAGGATGTTAGGCCACCACTTTGCGAGGTTGTACCTTCTTGGGATTTGAACTTGGTGCTGGAGGCTTTTACAGCAGCACCTTTTGAGCCCTTAGCGACGTTGCCATTAAACAATTTGTCTTGGAAGAAAGCCTTTCTGGTGGCATTATGTTCGGCAAGAAGGATTTCAGATCTTCAGGCGCTCTCATGTAGAGAACCATTTCTGCACTTTTCAGCAGAGAAAGTGGTATGACGGACAGTACCTTCTTTTCTCGTGAAGGTGGTATCGGTTTTTCATTTGAATCAGACAATTTTGTTTCCAGCTTTTCTGAAGGAGGGAAGGGGAGGATCGAGCTCTGCAAACTCTAGATCTTGGACGGGTGCTCCGTCGCTACCTAAAGAGAACTGAGGTTTTCCATAAGTCTGACCATTTGTGCTGTTTGCGGGTCCTTGCAAGGGTGAGGCGGCTTCCAAGGCCTCAATTGCCCATTGGGTTAAACAAGCAATCGGGACAGCGTATGAGACGCAAGGGAAGAGGGCTCCAAAGGAACTCAGAGCTCATTCTGTTCGGGGCCAAGCAACTTCTTGGGCAGAGCACGCCTTGGTTCCTCTGGTGGAAATTTGCAGAGCGGCGACCTGGTCGTCTATTCACACATTTGCTAAACATTATAGATTGGATATCCAGGCTAGGGAGGACCCAAAGGTTGGGGCTTCAGCTATCCTGGCGGGGCTGGGGGGTCCCTCCCGTTTTTAGGTACTGCTTTGGTATGACTCTACCTTTCCTGGACTGGCCTGGAGAGACGAATATTTATTTATTTATTTATTTATTTAGCTGTATTTATATCCCACTTTTCACTGGGTCAAAGCGGTCAATTGGGGGATACATTTAACATGAGGGGATACTGTTTACTGTAACTCAGACGCTTGCTTATGGTGCTGAATTTTTGTTTGATGTAAACCGCGCTGATGCCAAAGAGTGCGGTAGATAAGAGATGTAAAATAAATAAATAAATAAAATAAATATGAGACACACACACTAATACATACAGGGAACATGGGCATTGGAGGGTTAAGTGGCTTGCCCAAGACCACAAGGAGTGCCTATAGGACTAGAAATCCCAATCCCTCCGGCCTGAGATTGCTGTCCCCAGGTGGGACTTGAACCCCCGACCCTCCGGCCTGAAGTACCTTGTCCTAACCACTAGACCACACCTCCCTCTTAGGAATAGGAAGGAGAAATTAGACCTTACCTGCTAATTGTCTTTCCTTGAGTTCTCTCCAGGCCAGTCCAGGGCCCTCCCGATGCCTTTGCGTACGAAGAAGTAATAGAGGGTGCGGGCGTCCAGGCTTTGCTCTGATAGTATCTGTACTCGGACATTTTTTCAATTTAGCAAACAGTGCATGGTATTAGATAACTGGGAGGCTTCAGAATTTTTTGGGGAGGAAGGCTCTGGGTTTTTTTTGTTGTTTTTTTCCTCTCCCGACGAGGGGGGAGGAGCTGGAAGGCACGATGGATTGTCAAAAAAAAAAAGGGGAGGGATCAGCAAGGCGGAGTTGTGCAAGTTAGTAAATTCATTAGTATGAAAAGTATGATATACAGTGGATGGGAATCTGCTTTGTCAATAGAAGACTGAGTCTCTGGCACCAGGGCGGAGCTGGATAGGGTGTCAGCAATACTTTGTATCTTTCAGTCCTCAGCTGCTGGAGGGGGCTGACTACCCTACCTAACTTTCCTACCTTTCCTGGACTGGCCTGGAGAGAACTCAAGGAAAGACAATTAGCAGGTAAGGTCTAATTTCTCCTTCTTTGATCAACATATTTCTCCAGGAACAAGCAGGAAGT
Organism: Ichthyophis bannanicus; assembly: GCA_033557465.1. Taxonomy (NCBI): domain Eukaryota; kingdom Metazoa; phylum Chordata; class Amphibia; order Gymnophiona; family Ichthyophiidae; genus Ichthyophis; species Ichthyophis bannanicus. Next base: position 275,907,348 of record CM066039.1, on the reverse strand, counting down.
CAGTCCTCACATATGGGTGACGTTGACACTGACGGAGTCCTTCATGGAGCCTCTCCCCAGCTTTCAAAGAAAGCCTTTGGGAGATGCCACCATGCATGCGTGGTCCCCTTCCCGCCCAAGGGTGCCATCTTGCTCAGTCTCCCTTTTTCCACGAGCCCTACAAATGTTTGTCTCGCCCCCCTGGAAATAAAACGTGAGTTTCTCAAGCTATTTTTTTACCTTTCCAGCTTGTGCCGTCTCCTTTCTCACCTGAGACCTGCTGCACACACACCAGGCCTTGAAAAACATTTTTGTCTTGATTTTTTTCCATCAGTGCTTTGGCGCCTCTTTTAACCGCTGGTCGCATTGAGAGTCTTCGACCTCGCTGGGGTTCTTTTTGCCCCAATGGCCACTGGCTTTAAAAAATGTGATCGGTGTTCCAAAAACATGTCACTCATGATTGTTGCCTCCAGTGTTTGGGCGCAGACCATGACCCGGAGTAATGCTTCTTGTGCAAGAAAATATTCGCTAAGGCCATAGAGAGCCATTGGCTTAAGCAGGATGACATTTTCCACAAGCCAGACTCAACTGCAGTTTCCCCGATAGCCTCATGCCTGGAGGCCCCTCACGGATCCTGGGACTCACGTAAGTCCCCCACGGCTCCTCCGCGGGCTCGCCAAATCGTGCACATAAGAAGAGGAGGAAGACCTCCAGAGCCTCGTTCATTGAAGCTGGCAAGCATGGGAAATCCCCTGCCTGTTTGGTCCCCCCAGAGCTCCCGAGGAGCCAGAGCCGGAATGCCCTCAGAAGGTGTCCAGGGCCGAAGTTGTGGCTTCTAGTGATGGATCATGGTCTCCCAAGGCCTGTCCTGTCAAAGGTCCCCTCTTCTTTGACGCCTGACCCAGTCACTCCAGTGTCAATGTCCATGGCTGCGACTCTCAAGTGGGAGGCATGTATGTTGACCTTAGAACCCAGCATTTCTGCGTTTCTTGCATTATAGCAGGTGCCGACTCCCAGGCTTACCGAGACCGCAGGTACTTCAATACTGAGGACTCCACAGGCCGCCGCTGCAATAGAGAGCCAGATGCCTTGGGCGGATCTTCTAAATAAACAACCACCTATCACCCTTTAGACTGAACCATAAACAATATATAGAGTGAATCTGAAGTAACTGAATTACACTACAAAACTTTTTTGTCGGAAGTTTTTGCCATGAGAGATTGCTCACTCTTGAAGCTTAACTTCCCTTTTAATTACTTTTGTGGTAACCTAACCACCGTATAAAATGATGTGAAGTAATCGCATACAAACCTGATGCTACAACACACACACCAACTTTCTTATAAAAATCCACCTTGCAGAACACAACGAACACAGCACTGCGTTTAGAGCCGCACTCCCCTTTTCGGCCCTGCTTCAACGCTTCACATTCCGCTCAATACTCATCTGAATTAAAGTCCAGCATGGAACATATCCAATCCCCATCTTTTCAGCAAGCCGTTTTAATTCTTACAGCATATTGCAGTCAAGGGATTCCTCCTTTCCTTAAGCTGGAAATGCACATTTTCTCAGTCATACTTATTGATCAAGATCGAGAATACAACGAACTTTTTTTAAAGGTCTTCAAGCACCCGCCTTTATGACATCATAATAGGCTAATCCAATCAAGTTCCAAGTTCAGCCCCTTAGGTTCCAACGAGTTGATACGAAAAATCCAGCTTTGTTCTAACAGTTGAAGTTTCTGTTCTCTATCTCCCCCTCGAGGGTGTTGTGGAACATGATCTATAATGCGCCAATGAAAATCAGAAAATGTGTGATTCAATTCCTGACAATGTTGAACTAAAGGGGCTGATGCTGCTAAATTACGTATTCTTGAAGTGTGTTCCTGCAGACGAAGTTTCATCTTCCTAATGGTCCGACCAACATAAACCTTTGGACACGAACAGACCAAAATATAAACTACATAAGCCGTAGCACATGTAGTAAACCATTTAGAAAATTGTTTTATGGTAGTATTAGGAATCAACCATTCTATACCTTCAATGGTCTGTTGACAAAGAGAACATGTTTGCCCCTTAGAGCACTTAAAGTGTCCTACCTGTGAGTTCTCCAATGAATGCTTTATAATCTGTGGCCTACTTATCAAGTTGGCTATATTGGGGCCCCTTGTATAAGCTATCCGCAATGGTTTTTGGAAGCAGGGTTGAAGAGCCAAAATATGCCAATGTCTCAAGAATAGTCCGAATTTTAGAAACATTGACCATATAGGGTAATATTCCAATTACAGAGTCCTCCTCCGTTTGTCTCTTCTCCGAACCACTTAACCATTCTTTATGGGTATAGCGTGCCCTTAAAAGGGCTTGTTGCACTATAGAGCTGGGATAGCCCCTATGTAATAAACGTAATTTCAAATCCCGTGCATGATTCTCAAATTCATCCCTTGAACTACAAATACGGCGAAGGCGCAAAAATTGTCCATATGGTAGGCCACGCTTCAAGGCCGGGGGATGAAAATTGGAATAGTCCAACAGTGTGTTTCTCTGAACTGATTTTCTGTAAAGAGTAGAACATAGTCGAGCATCCTGCTTAAAGATTTTGATATCTAAAAATTCCAATTCTTGTGTGTGAAAATGTAATGTAAAAGATAACTTTTCCTTCTGGGCATTTAGCCATTCCACAAAAACATGTAGGGCTTCTACAGTATCATTCCAGAGAAAGAAAATGTCATCTAAAAACCTAACCCACAATCCTATTTTACAATACCATTCAGAAAGAAAAATTATCTTTCTTTCAAAATCTGCTAGGTATAGAGTGGCAATAGACGGGGCCACCGTAGCTCCCATTGCGATGCCATGGATCTGGTAAAAAAATTCCCCTTCAAACTGAAAAAAATTTTTTGTCAGGACCAACGATAACATTTGTAAAAGAAATGCTTTTGGTAAACGGGAAGGTTATAGCTTATACAAGGGGCCCCAATATAGCCAACTTGATAAGTAGGCCACAGATTATTATAAAGCATTCATTGGAGAACTCACAGGTAGGACACTTTAAGTGCTCTAAGGGGCAAACATGTTCTCTTTGTCAACAGACCATTGAAGGTATAGAATGGTTGATTCCTAATACTACCATAAAACAATTTTCTAAATGGTTTACTACATGTGCTACGGCTTATGTAGTTTATATTTTGGTCTGTTCGTGTCCAAAGGTTTATGTTGGTCGGACCATTAGGAAGATGAAACTTCGTCTGCAGGAACTCGCTTCAAGAATACGTAATTTAGTAGCATCGGCCCCTTTAGTTCAACATTGTCAGGAATTGAATCACACATTTTCTGATTTTCATTGGCGCATTATAGATCATGTTCCACAACACCCTCGAAGGGGAGATAGAGAACAGAAACTTCAACTGTTAGAACAAAGCTGGATTTTTCGTATCAACTCGTTGGAACCTAAGGGGCTGAACTTGGAACTTGATTGGATTAGCCTATTATGATGTCATAAAGGCGGGTGCTTGAAGACCTTTAAAAAATGTTCGTTGTATTCTCGATCTTGATCAATAAGTATGACTGAGAAAATGTGCGTTTCTAGCTTAAGGAAAGGAGGAATCCCTTGACTGCAATATGCTGTAAGAATTAAAACGGCTTGCTGAAAAGACGGGGATTGGATATGTTCCATGCTGGACTTTAATTCAGATTCAGAGCGGAATGAGAAGCGTTGAAGCAGGGCCGAAAAGGGGAGTGCGGCTCTAAACGCAGTGCTGTGTTCGTTGTGTTTTGCAAGGTGGATTTTTATAAGAAAGTTGGTGTGTGTGTTGTAGCATCAGGTTTGTATGTGATTACTTCACATCATTTTATTGGGCGGATCTTCGGCAAAGGTCTCATTCTCGCTTCCAGTCCTCTGGAGCAAGATCTTTGCAGGTGAGTTCCTCTGGCTCTGGCCATGCCCTAGCCTCAAAGCATCAGAGACCAGAGTTACCAGCTGTCCTGCTCCTCTGACTATCCTGATTGGGAGTCTGACTTTGAGATGTTTGCGGAGTCTCGGGCCCACCGAGACCTCCCCTCGGACCATTCTCCCCTAGCTGTCAGGTGCCGTTCCCCACCCGAGGGTGCCTCTTTCCTCGAGTTTTTCAGGGATATGGCATGGGCTTTCTCCCTCACGACAGAGTCAGAGAAGGACCTACTTATGGAGAAATTGGACATCCTCCATTACAAGGCACCACCAAAAGAGACCCTGATGGTTCCTATGCTTTCCATCCTCAACTGACTTCTCCTCCAGATGTGGGAGACCCCAGCCTCTGTTCCCATCAGCAGCTGACAACTCGACACGTGTATAGAGTCCAGTGGGGACTGGGGGTTCCGCAAGGCATAGCTCCCACACACTACTTTGGTGGTGAAGTGTGTCATGCGCCAGCAAAACAGCCCGAAAAGGCACTCCTCAGTCCCTTCGGGCAGGGAGTTCTGCATGCTCGGTGCCTTGTGGCGTAAATGCTTCCAGGGCTCAGTGCTGGCTTGCCGCATTCAAACTTACCAAATCTACTTTGGCATGTTCCTGTGGGATCTGGCCAAGGAGCTCAGCAGCTATGCTGCCAGCCTCGATGGAGACCATCTCTAGCGGTTCAAGGCTCTAACGAAGTCTGTCACAGAGTGCTCCAAATACCTCTCCTGAGCCGCTTAAGATTGCTTCGAATCCAGTGCCAGAGTGGCCACCGCCAGCATCAGTGCTCAAAGCTAGGCCTGGCTACAATCCTTGGATCTTGAGCAGTGGGTGCAGGAAAAACTCCTGAATGTCCCATGCCTCTGTGAACAGCTCTTTGGCAAACCAATGGAGGATAAGGCAGCCGATGTACAGACGTGTATGTTGGACCCGTCTCTCGAGGAAGACCTCCACTCTTCCCAGGAAGAAGCAACAGGGAAAGAAGCCCCCTTTCCTCTGGAAGCGTCAGCACTATTGGGACTACCCTGCCTACCCAGCTGCCCAGACCCCTCAGCAAGGTCCCCAAGGCAAAGGCACAGGCCAGGGACCATGCAAGCTCAAGGGTCAGAAGGCCCAAACACCCGCCCCAGCCCAGCCTGGATCGGGGTTTTGACACCATTAGCATAGCCCCTCTTCCTCTGGAGGACCAGCACCCCACAGGGGGATGCCTGGTCTACTTTGCCCATCAGTGAGCCCACATTACCACAGACTCCCGGGCTCTCCATGTCGTCCAGGAGGGCTACCTTCTGCATCTGTAATAGACTTTTCTGTCCTTTTTTCCTGGGAACCCCCTTGGTCTCCCCTGCACTGAGCCCCGCTACTGCAGAAACTCACGGGCCTCCAAGGATGGGGCGGTGAAAGCTGTACCTTTCCTCTCAAGGGGTAAGGGTTTCTATTCCAGATACTTCCTGGTCCCGAAAAGGACAGGGGGCTTAAGGCCCATGTTGGACCTGAGGAACCTCAGCAAGTTCCTGGTGCACGAGAAGTTCAAGATGCTCTCCCTTTGAACAACACTGCCCTACCCTCCAGCAGGGAGATTGGCTATGCTCCTTGGATTTAAAGGATGCTTACACCCACAGTCTTATCCATCCATCCCAGTCACAGAAAGTACCTGACGTTCGTAGTCGGAGTTGACTACTACTAGCACAGGGATCTTCTCTTCGTCCTTGCCTCTGCCCCAAGGGTCTTCACCAAGTGTCTGGCGGTGGTGGCGGCAGCTTATCTTTGCCTCCAAGAGACCCGCATCTTCCCCTACCTAGAGGATTGGTTGGTAAAAGGGGACACTGCCTCGGAGGCCGGGCAGGCCACTGGCCGTACCATTCAGGTCTTTATAGCTCCTGGGTTTCGTGATAAACCATCCTAAATCCCAGCTAACCCCAACTTGAGCATTGGAGTTCATCAGGGCCCGCCTTGACTCTTATTTATTTTATTTATTTATTTATTTATTTATTTAAAGTCTTTAATATACCACACTTTTTAAAATCAGCTCAGTTTACAGTTAACAGTAGATTTGTACAGTTACAGGCAGCTCCCGTACTGGACTTACAGAAAACAGGGTCAGTCAATTTGGGCTAACTGGGATAACTTTGTACATGCTACGCAGTAGCTTGGCTACTCGTTTAGGTTACTCTAGTACAGGCTAAGCAGTCGGGACAGCGAAGTGGCGACCGGGCTGCCTAGCTACTATTTACACTATTAGGTGACTATATACATGCTCCTGCCAGGATGTCTGATAGTGCTACCGTGCAGGGCTGGGGCTGTGTGTTGTAGGTGGTTTGGGGCGACTGCTTTGGTGGTTGCGGGTGGGTGGCTGTTTTGTGTCCTTGTTATGAGAATAGTGCTGCAGGAAAAGGTGGTGGTTCAGTGCCTTCCTGAACTGGGTAAGGTTCGTAATGACATTGTCCAGGCTTAAGCTTTCCTCCCCCTTGACAGGGTGGATCGGCTTGCAGCCCTCGCGGCTGAGGTACAGCGTCACCGTGCAATGCCTGCCCAATGTTGCTTCATCTCCTGGGCCACATAGCCTCCATGGTCCATGTGGTTCCCGATGCCTGCCTCCACATGAGGCTAGTTCAGTGATGAGACTGGTCCCAATAGTCTCAGGCCACCAGCTGACTCCGTGACAGACTCTGTGTCTCGACAGCTGAATTTCCCTTACTTGGTGGCAAGATGCTCAGCAGCTGCAAGTGGGCACAACTTTCCAGTCCCCGAGCCCCCAGGGGGTTCTCATGACGGATGCCTCCATGATGGTCTGGGGCACCCAATGTGGAGAGCTCTGCACTCAGGGAGCCTGGTCCCCTGAGGAGAGCCAGCAACAGATCAATCTGCTCAAGCTCAGAGCAGTCTACCTCGCTCTCAGTGCTTTTCGGCACCACCTGCAGCACCAGTCGGGGCTCGTCCAGACAGACAACCAGGTGACTATGTTCTGTGTGAGCAAGCAGGGCGGCACAGGCTCTTACTGCCTCTGCCAGGAGGTGGCTACCCTCTGTTCCTTTGCGATCCTCAATGGGATCCTTCTCAAGGCAGTCTACCTACCAGGCTAGAACAATGTCTGGCAGACAGGGTGAGCAGGGTCCTCTAACCACATGAGTGGCGCCTGGACCCAGAGAGAATACTCTGGCTTTTCCGGCTGTGTGGCTGCCCCAGCCCGGACCTCTTCGCCAGCCCAACCAATGCTCAACTGCCCCGGTTCTGCGTCCCCCAACCTCCTCCCGGATGGCAGCGGACGCCTTCCTCACCTTGAGGTCGAGAGGCCTGCTGTATGCCTTCCTTTCCATGCCCTTGATAGCCTGGACCCTCCTCAGGGGCCATCGGGATAAGGTGTCTGATACTCGTGGCCCCCGAGATGTCCCAGACAGCTCTAGTTATCCTTGCTGCTCCATTTCTCGACGGAATTCCTGGTTCTTCTCGGGAGCTCCCTGGGACTTCTGACACAAGAATAGGGCTCGATCCTCCATTCCAGTTTGGGATCTCTGTCCCTCACGGCCTGGCGGCTGAATGGGTCACCTTAGCTCCCCTTAACTTCTCTGAGGAGGTGGAGGAAATCCTTCCGGCCTCTCGTAAGGACTCCACGAGATGGGCTTACGCTTTCAAGTAGTGCCGGTTTTCTGTGTGGTGCAGGGAGCACTAATTGGACCCATTTTCTTGCCTGGTGCATTTGGTCCTCAATATCTCCTCCACCTCTCACGGTCTGGGCTTAAGTCCAATTCCAGGTGTATCTGAGTGTACTCTCCGCCAACCACCATCCTGTGGAGTGCAACCTCTGTTGGTGTAACCTCTCACTACCAGGTTCAGGCAGGGCTTATTGCTCTCCAAACCTCCCATCTGGCCACCCCTGGTGGAGTTGGATCTCAATGTGGTTCTGGTGCCCTTAGAGCCCTTGGCTACCTGTTCCTTGCGCTATCTTTTCCTGGAAGATGGCTTTCTTGTTGGCACTAACCTCTGCTCACAGTGTCGACAAGCTTCAGGCCTTGGTGGCCGAGCTACCTTACACCATATTCTACAAGAACAGGGTTGTGCATTGCACTCACCTGAAGTTTCTCCCCAAAGTGGTCTCCGACTTCCACCTGAATCAGGAGGTAGTGCTGCCTACCTTCTTTCCACATCCACACACTGACTCTGTGTCGGCCGTTCTTCATACCCTGGACTGAAAGCGAGCCCTGTCCTATCTGCAGCGGATCCAGAGCCACCATAAAGCCTCACAGCTTTTTGCCTCCGACCCCAGCCATCTGGGGTTGGCTGTCACCAAGCAGACCATTTCCATCTGGATTGCGGACTGCATCGCCTTCGCTTACAGTCGAGCCGGTATCCCTCTGGAGTGTCTAGTCACGGCGCACAATGTCTGGGCGATGGTGCCTTGGTCACCAGTCTCCATTCGGTGCCCATGGTAGATATCTGCCGGGCTGCCACCTGGTCCTCCGTCTACACATTTGCAGCCCACTACTGCCTGGAGAGGGAGTCCCAACTGGACACGCCTTCGACCAGGCCATACTCTGTCAGGGTTTAGGCACTCCTGCCCTCTGATCCTTTTTGTTCAGGCTACCGGAGAACCGGGTTACCGGAGCCATGGTTCTCCCTTGACACTGAGGCCCCCCTGAGTCTGTCGTCAGGACTCGCCTGCAGCTGCCCATGGCCAGACCCGTGCCCCTGTTTTATGCCAGTCCTCGGTAGCCTGGAGCTAGGGAGTCCCATATGTGAGGACTGACTCCCTGCTTGTTCCTGGAGAAAGCATAGTTACTCACCTGTAACAGGTGATCTCCAGGAACAAGCAGGAATGTAGTCTTCACATATGGGTACCGACGGAGCCTGCACGGGAGCGCTCCCCAGCGTCCAATTAGGAAGCTTTTGGGAGCACCCCGCAGCGCCTGCGTGCTGCCTTTCCCAACTGCCTCTCTCCAGGTCTTCATTTTCCGCGGAGCCAGCAGGTCGTGTTACTGTCACCGCAGAAAAATTTTTTCCTTATTATTTTTGTGGTCGCGTCTGCCTTCCTCGACGTTTCACCGGTACCGCCGGTTCTTCTTTCTTTCGTTTTAAAAAAAAAAATAAAAATTTCTTTTTTCCAAACTTTTCTTTTTCCAGGTGCAACCGCCATTTCCTCCATCATGGAGAAACCCGCCTCGGGTTTTAAAAAAATGCACCAAGTGTGGCGGTACCATTTCCATCACCGACACCCATGAGTGGTGTCTTAAATGTTTAGGTCCTGACCACTCCATCTCTGAGTGTATGGCTTGTGCCATGATGTCCAAGAGGGGTCGACAAAACCGAGCTGCCAAGCTCAGCGCCCTTTTTCCCTCCGATGCAGCTTCGGTGGCATCAACGTCTTCCAGGGCTTCGTCTTCCTCCCATAGATCTCAGGTAACTAAACATAAGTCAAGCCGGTCCTCAAAGGGTAGATCTCCTTCTAAGCATCGAGATGCCTCTGGCGTTGCCCTTGAGGGTTCTGTACCGGCAAATTGCCCCGGCGGGAGACTTCGGTTTCCAAAGCATTATCGGGGCTCCAGGACGTTCTCGAGGCCTCGACCTCTGCAGAACTACTGGTGCCATGCTCTGGGGTACCGGCTGTTTCCTTTACTGATACCCAGGCATCGGCAGCGTCGATAGACCAGAGGTTCGGTTCCTGGCTATTGAACGCAGTCTGGCGGCTCTCCTTGCGGCATCAACGCCCTCGGAACCGTGTCAGACAGTTCAACCGGCACTGATGCCGGTACCGATAGTATCAACATCGACATCTGTGCAAGCTTTGCCGGCACCCAGTCATGCGATGCCTTCCGGTACCGACACCCCGGTACCGACTTTGGTCGGTACGGGTATCGGGCTCTTCAAGAGCATCTCCTTTCAGGACTTTATCAGGGAGGTGGCTCGTGGTTTGTCCATTACTGTGACTCCTGAAACAGAGCCCAGAGCTAAGGAGTTGGAGATTTTACAATATCCCAAAGCTCCTAAGGAGGCAGCTACCTTGCCTATCCATGAGATTTTACATGATCTCATGTTGAGAATGTGGGAGATACCTTTCACCACCTCTCCTCATTCTCGCAGACTGGATACCATGTATTGAGTCCCTCCTTGTCCTGGATTCCAGAAAACTCAGCTTCTTCACCACTCTATTGTAGTGGAATCAGCTATGAGAAGGATCAGGAGTGCAAAGAGGCATGCCTCTAATCCTCCAGGATGTGAGTGTAGAACTTTGGATGCCTTTGGACATCGTACTTTCCAGGCTTCCATGCTTTCTGCCAGGATCAGTTCCTATATTTTATATATGGGAATGTTCCTTAAAGAAGTCACAGGTGATTTAGAGGTTTTGAGCCCTCTTCTTCCTGAGGATAGAAGGCAGGATTTTCTCACACTGTCAAACATGCCCAGGATGTTTCTAAGTTTGTCAACCGTGCAACTTTTAACTGTTTTGTGCATAAGCAGAACCTCTGCCATTGCCATAGGTGCACGTAGAATTGCCTGGCTCCAGGCATCCGATTCGGAGCTCTGGATGCAGGACAAACTGGGCAATATCCCTTGTACAGCTGAGACTCTATTTGGCAAAAATTGGCAAGAAAAAGCCAATGAATTAGATGCTGACAACTCCACTTTCAAGTCTTTCAAGAAGCCTTTCTTCTCAAAAAAGAAGAGGTTCTATCCCTCTTATTCCCAGGAGGGACGTTCTACAGGTCAGCCTACCCGGAAAGGTCAGCAACCACCTAAACATAGGAAAGCAAAGACCGCTAAGCCTCAACCGTCTCAGCAGTCTCAGCTTCCACAAGGCCTTTGACTTTCATCTAGAGAACTTACCTTCCTGGCCCTCAATGGACCAGAACCTTCCACCATTCCAGGGAAGTTATGTCACTTTGCCCCCAGGTGGGAGCAGATAACAGCAGAGTATTGGACACTCCATTATAAGAGAGGGGTACAAGCTGCACTTTCTGTGCATGCCACCTTCCACAATGGTAAGACAGTTCAATTCTCAGACCTCTCTCATCAACCTGTTAGATCAAGAGGTCACTATGCTTCTTGCCCAAGAGGCAATAGAAGAAGTACCCATTCATCAACAGGGCACAGGGTTCTACTCCCCCTATTTCCTTATCCCAAAGAAAACAGGGGGATACAGACCTATTTTGGACCTCAGAGAATTGAACAAATTCCTTTTCAAAGAGAAATTCAAGATGATTTCTTTAGGAACTCTGCTGCCATACCTTCAGAGTCAGGATTGGCTTTGTTCTCTAGATGTCAAGGATGCCTACACTCATGTTCTCATCCACCCAACTCACAGAAAGTTCCTTCGGTTCCTTTTTCGAGGAAAGCACTACCAATACAGGGTGCTTCCTTTTGGCTTGGCCTCAGCACCAAGAGTGTTTACGAAGTGCATGGCTGTGGTAGCAGCATTTCTCCGCACTCTAGGGATATTCGTCTTCCACTACTTAGACGACTGGCTTATTCGAGCCCCATCAGAGTCAGAGGCCAGGACCTCCCTGTCTTGCACAATGTGTATCCTTCAGTATTTGGGTCTTGTCATAAACGTCCCAAAATCCAGTCTAACTCCCACTCAGTCTCTAGAATTCATAGGAGCTTTGCTGGATACCAAAAAGGCAAGGGCCTATTCCCCAGGCCCGTTGCCTTCGCATGGTGCAGTTAGCTTCTCAAGCAGTGCTAAAACCTCATCTCACTGCCCGAGAAATGCTACATCTACTAGGCCACATGGCATCTACAGTGCATGTGGTTCCTTATGCTCACCTCCATATGAGAGCAGCCCAGTGGACTTTATCCACTCAGTGGACCCAGGCATCAGGGTGCCTGTCAGACAAAATAGCAAACACAAATCACCTTATTTTGTCCCTCCAATGGTGGCATCCACTCAGAACCTGTTGCTGGGATCCCCATTTCAACAATCCTTACCCCAGGAACCTCTCACAACAGATGCTTCACCAATGGGTTGGGGAGCTCATCTGCAAGACCTCTCCACCCAAGGCACTTGGACTCCACAGGAGACTCATCTACATGTCAATCTCTTGGAGCTCAGAGCAATCTTCCTTGCTCTTCGAGTGTTCCACACCCTGCTCAGCTACAAGACAGTCCTCATTCATATGGACAATCAAGTAGCCATGTTCTACGTGAACAAACAGGGGGAAACAGGCTCTCTGTCGCTTTGCAACGAAGCTTTGCAACTATGGGCCCTCGCCAGAGAGCATCAGATTCATCTCCTAGCAGTGTATCTTCCAGGCATACAAAACTCTTGGGCAGACAGACTCAGTCGAGTTCTGTTTCCACACGAATGGTCTCTACATGCAGACCAGGTAGCCAAGATTTTTCAAATTTGGGGAACCCCGGACATAGACTTCTTTGAAAGTCCGTTGATTGCCAAACTTCCCCGGTTCTGTTCCAGAATTCCGGCTCAGGGCTCTCAGGCCAGGGATGCTTTCCTCCTTCACTGGGGTCAAGACTTCCTTTATGCCTTTCCACCCATTCCCCTAATTCCCAAAACCCTATTCAAGCTTTAGAGACACAGAGGCCATATGATTCTCATAGCTCCACATTGGCCACGGCAAGTGTGGTACCCTCTGCTTCTACATCTCTCTCAAGCTCCCTCCTTGGAGTTAGGATCTGCTCCAGATCTCCTGTCTCAGGAGGACGGAATGTTATGGCATCCCAATCCCCAGATTCTGCATCTCAGGGCTTGGTTGCTGAAGGCCTAGATCTTCATGATCTTAACCTTCCTCAGCAAGTAAAGGATATCCTTTATGCTTCCAGGAAGCCTTCCACAAGACGCTCTTATGCTTTCAAGTGGAAAAGGTTTACCATATGGTGTTCGCAGAAGGGTCTTAACCCCCTTGCGATACCTCTGGAATCATTACTGGAGTATCTCCTTCATTTATCCAATGCAGGACTTAAAACTAACTCAGTAAGAGTCCATTTGAGTGCTATTATGGCTTCTTTCAAGCCTCTAAATGGACAGCCTATTTCCTCCCATCCTCTTATAGCAAGATTTATGAGAGGCCTTCTAACTAAGCCTCCCATTAGGCCACCACCGGTGGCATGGGACTTAAACCTGGTTCTTGGTCAGCTCATGAAGCCACCTTTCGAACCCTTAGCTACTACCTCTTTGAAATTCCTTTCTTGGAAGGTTATCTTTCTTATTGGAATCACATCAGCACGCCGCATCAGTGAGTTGCAGGCATTAGTAGCTGATCCACCTTATACAAGGTTCCATCATGACAAGGTAGTCCTTAGGACTCATCCACACTTTATGCCAAAGGTGGTCTCGCTTTTCATTTAAACCAAGCGGTCTACCTGCCTGTGTTTTTTCCAAGGCCTCATGCATCTAATGCAGAAAGGAATCATCATACTTTAGACTGTAAAAGAGCTTTAGCCTTTTACTTGCAAAGAACACAGCAACATAGAAAGTCCTCTCAACTCTTTGTTGCTTTTGATCCTTCCCATTTGGGACATCCAGTCTCCAAGAGAACACTGTCCAACTGGATTGCACAGTGTATTTCCTTTGCCTATCAGAGTAAGAATCTTCCTCTGGAGGGCCATATCACAGCTCACAATGTGAGAGCCATGGCAGCTTCAATGGCTCATCTGAACTCTGTGTCTATCGACGACATCTGTCGAGCAGCTACCTGGGACTCGGTTCATACCTTCACAGCCCATTACTGCTTGGACAAGGACTCCCGCCGGAATGCCTTGTTTTTGGTCAGGCTGTTCTCCAACACCTGTTCCATACCTAATCAACTCCTACCCACCATCCCTGGTTGGATGCCAGAGATCCATGGGGGGAAGTGGAGCTCTTTCACCGGGACACACAACTTCTGGGGTCTCTTCCTGGCATCTAAAGCTAGGGAGTCCCCATATGTGAAGACTACATTCCTGCTTGTTCCTGGAGATAGCATAGTTACTCGCCTGTAACAGGTGATCTCCGGGAACAGCAGGAATTTAGTCTTCACAACCCACCCACCTCCCCTAGGATTTGTATCGCTTTCTCTTTCCCTCTCTCTCTCTTTGTCTCAGCTTTAAACTCAACTGGAGAGAGGCAGTTGGGAAAGGCGGGAAGGCAGCACACAGGTGCTGTGGGATGCTCCCAAAAGCTTCCTAATTGGACACTGGGGAGCGTTCCCGTGCAGGCTCCGTCGGTACCGACGATACCCATATGTAAAGACTAAATTCCTGCTGTTCTCGGAGATCACCTGTTACAGGTGAGTAACTGTGCTTTTTCCAGGAACAGCAGGAATCAGTCCTCACACCCCTCTCCTCCCCTGGAGTTGCTGTTCATTTTTGGCCATCTTCTTGGTTGGTCTCTAGCTATGGCACCTGACTGAGCAAGATGGCACCCTTGGGCGGGAAGGGGACCACACGTGGGGTGGCATCTCCCAAAGGTTTTCTTTGAAAGCTGGGGAGATGCTCCGTGCAAGGCTCCGTCATTGTTGATGTCACCCATATGTGAGGATTGATTCCTGCTGTCCCTAGAGAACACCTTACAGGTGAGTAACTACACTTTCTTCACATCAGTGGCATACCGAGGGTAGGATGGTGGGTGCGACCTGCCCGAATGCCATCCGGGAAGTGGATGCATCCCCTGCCAGTCCCATGGAGACAGCACAGCAAACTAACCTACCTTTTATTTTGCTTGTTATGTTTGCTCCATGGACCTGCCGCTCTCCTCTCCCGGCTGAAGTTCAGCCAGGAGAAGAGAGCAGGGGCCCGTGGGGACAGTGAGGCAAGTTTAAGGTAAGTTAGTTTGCCGTGCTGCCTCTGTGGGCTGGCAGGGAGTGAGAATCGTGGCGCTATGTGCCTGCTGCACTGGCGGGGTGGGGAGAGGGGAGGGCCAGGAGCACCACTCTCCACACTACAATCTTCTTTCATCAGAAGAGAGAGAACATGACACTCAGCTTTAGTAGGAGACTCAATTAATACTTGGCAACATTTTTTCATAATACAATTGGTGATGTGCAAGTCTCCATACAGTAATCTTAGCTCTTTGTTCTCATTGCTGATACGTATGCTGTCTGCAAAAGACTTAAGTGAAATTTCTCAATTTGTGGTGTTCACATCCAGAATTTGTCTTTAATAGTAATCTTCCTTTGCCTGGATAATCCTTGTCTGGCATTCTTTAAACCTATGAATCTATAAGGTCTTTTTCTCTTTTGTATTTAACAAGGTGTTTTTATACCACTTTGTCATTTCAGTCAAAGCGGTTTACATTGTAACTTAATCTTGGCAATGTACATTAAACAGGGACATTGATAACTTGAATTTTTTTGGAAGCAATGGAGCGTTGAGTTTAAGGTTCCAAAGGCTCATATCACCAGATGTGCTGCAGTTGATGACAAGCCCCCCTTCAATATCTGCAATATAGAACAGTGGTTCCCAAACTTGGATTGTAACCCCATATGGAGTCATATCATTGGTGGATGGGGTCACTGAAACATGACCATTTCCCCTTATCTCTGGGGAAATTCCCTTATTTCATTGTGAATTATGCTAAGTAGTGGCAGTCACCAGTCGGCATATGGCCTGTGAGCCAGTAAACAAGTCTGTGCCCCCTTCTGGGTAAGCTTCCTGTTAGACTGTAAACCCATGCTGAGTACTGAGATCTGTAAGTACACTGCACATTGACTAGGGGGGACCCTGTGATGACTGCTACTGCTGTTGCCACTACTATTGCTGCTGCCTTCCTGCTTTTAGATAAGTGGCGGCAGGAGTACGAGGGTGGAGACCTGTTCTTTTGATTTCACCATTGTTTGGGGTCGTGTGAATTTTCAGTTTTTAAGATGGAGTCATGTGACAGAAGTTTGAAAAGCACTGATATAGAGGATACCAATAAATAGCTCTAGCACCGTTTAAAAGTTTCTCTTTCAAAATAACTACTTTTTATAACACTAAAGCTATGATAGAATTCATTCCGTCCCCAACAAATCTAAACAACGTAATCTTTTTTTTAAGCACAATAGCAAATAGAAACATTGAAAATGATGGCAGATAGACCATACCAACTACTAAGATCTACAATTCCTTCCTCAATTTATCCCCATATTTTACCTTTCTGTAACCATTTTACTTTAGAATTAAGTCAGTTGCTGAAATTGAAATATGATAAGATATCATTGGCTCATAATAAACAATCTGTATTTGTGAAGTATCTAATAATGTGGCCATAGCTGCAGGTAAATAAACCAGATGACTTGGTTTATGTGCTGGAGAAAAATATAATTGGAGCATATTTAAATATCAACTACTGTTAAAAAGAATTCAGAGGCTACATGGTCAACTTTTATCCAAATGCTAATTGATATCCCCCAATAATGCAAGCCTCAAAGCATCTAAGTATAATTTGGTCAAGTCAAGCAACTCTATGGAGGCAATACTCATGTTGGAAGGTGATAAAACAAAAATGTTAAACCAGAATCATCACCCAGCTTAATTCATAAACCCTCACAACTGAATAAATGGCAGATAATTTCATCAATTTGAGTGTGTATAAAAAGAAAATCTCAGCCATTCCTCCCCCTTATTTATTCCTCCTTGGATAATGTAAAATACCATAATTTGGCAGAAAGGTTAACAGGTTCAGCAATGAACATTAGATCCAAACCAAGCTTTTCCAATAAAATCCTATAAGATGAGGGCTGTATATCCGATTGACCGAGTGTTTAGCTATTGTCTGTGGCCATGAGTCACCCATAGAGCGCTTACACAAGTGCTAGTGTTAATGGCTGCCAGCCACCCCCCTTTACTGTTCAGTTGGGGCGATTTCAGTTCATTACTTATATAGGGATGTGTGAAGGGGAAGCATCTGCTGACTTGCAATGTTCTGTGTTATAGGATAAGCAGAGAAGTATCTTCTTTTGGCTCACTGATTGAAAAAGGCATAGACACTTTGTAAGTTATCATGACAATATGGTTCATTTACAGAAATTGTTGGAGTTTGAATGCTCGATAATGCTTCTAATGGTACCCTGTGACTTATGATGATCAGTGCAAAGAGTTTGATACAACTTGTATGTATCATGTTATAGTCTTGCTGTTGATACTGGTCGAGCTCTCTTCCCTCCCACATGCACAGGCAGTGGTAGTAATATGGCACATCACAACTTTTGTCCACCCTGTGCCATGTGAAAAGCTACTGTAATAGCAGAGAAAGCAGAACATTTATGATATTCATAAAATATAAAGAGAATTAGTATTTATCTCAAACATTTGTTTCATTAAAAAGCTCTGACTTTGTACCAAGTGTCTGATTTCCCTTTTCTACCCTGAATGAGCCTGATCTCAGAAGCTAAGCAGGGCTAGGTCTGGCTAGTATTTAGATGGGTGACCACCTTGGATCACCAGGTGCTGTAGACTTACTGCACTGCGCAGAAGAAAGGCGTGGCGATCTGCTTCCAGTTGCACTTTGCCAAGAAAACACAGGGGCTAGGTTGCTAGTAGTCTGCATTGACTCAATGGCGCACACTTCATAAAAGAAAACATTTATCTGAGTCACATTCCAGTTATCTGATGCCTGCTTGTTGTACTAATTCTTTTGCATCTCTTCCTTTTTTTATTCAGTGTTACACCTTTTTTCATACATCTATTAGAACATTACTAATCTCCAGAAACAAGCAGGAATGTAGTCTTCACATATGGGTATCGTCGGTACCAACGGAGCCTGCGCGGGAACGCTCCCCAGCGTCCAATAGAAAAGCTTTTGGGAGCATCCCACAGCACCTGCGTGCTGCCTTCCCGCCTTTCCCAACTGTCCCTCTCCAGTTCTTCGTTTTCCGCGGAGCCGACAGGTCGCACATCCTGTCACTGCAGAAAAAATTCCACCCTTATTCTTTTTTGTGTTCGCGTCTGCCTTCCCTCAATGCTACACCGGTACCGCCGGTGGTTCTTTCTTTTATTTTTCAAAAAAAATCTTTTTTTCTGGAGTCTCTTCCAGTAATTTTCTCCTCAGGTGCCACGCGCCATTTTGGGCACTAGGCCCAACTTTTTCCTTCAGAATGGAAAAACCCGCTTTGGGTTTCAAAAAGTGTTCTAAGTGTGGCGGTACCATCTCCGTCACCGACACCCATGAGTGGTGCCTCAAATGTTTAGGTCATGACCACTCTATTTCAGAGTGTGTTCCCTGTGGGATGATTTCGAAATGGGGCCGGCAAAACCGAGCTGCTAAACTTAGCACCCTTTTTCCCTCCGATGCAGTCTCCGTGGCATCGACATCTTCCAGGGCTTCGTCTTCCTCCCATGGATCTCAGGTAACTAAACATAAATCTAGCCGGTCCTCAAAGGGTAAATCTCCTTCTAAACATTGAGATGCCTCTAGCATTGCCCTTCAGGGACTTTCACTGGCAAAATTGCCCCGGCAGGAGGCTTCGGCTTCCAAAGCACTAACGGGGCTGCAGGATGTTCTCAAGGCTTCTACCTCGGCAGAACTACTGGTGCCATGCTCTGGGGTTCCAGCCGCTTCATCCGGCACTGATATCCAAGCATCCGCAGCGTCGATAGACCAGAGATTCTTGGCTATTGAGCGCAGTCTGGCAGCTCTTCTCACAGCCTTGATGCCCCTGCAACCGCTTCAGACAATTCAACCGGTACTGGCACCGACTGCATCGACATCGGCAGGTATTCTGCCGGGACCGAGTCATGCGTCTCTATCCGGCATTGACAAGTCGGTACTGAACCACTCTGATGCGGACTTCGATCAGTACCGTGCCTTGCACGATCACCCGTATTGGAGATACGAATCCTCAGATGAGTCTGAAGACTAAAGGCTCTGCCGATACCAGAGTACTTCTTCCTGAGGATTCCTCTTCTCCTCAGCGTAGGATGTCTCCACCAGAGGATATGTCCTTTCAGGATTTTATTAGAGATGTGGCCCGAGGTCTTTCCATCACAGTGGTTCCTGAAAAAGAGCCTAGGGCAAAGGAATTAGAAATCCTACAGTACCCTAAAGCTCCCAAGGAGGCAGCTACCTTACCTATTCATGAGATCTTTCATGATCTTATGTTAAGGATGTGGGAAACACCTCTAACCACATCTCCTCACTCTCGAAGACTCGACACCATGTATCGCGTTCCTCCTTGTCCTGGGTTTCAGAAGACTCAATTACCACACCATTCCATGGTGGTGGAATCAGCCATGAGACAGATAAAGAGTGCAAAAAGGCATGCGTCTAATTCTCCAGGACCTGAGCGTAGGACTCTTGATGTCTTTGGACGTCGATCCTTCCAGGCCTCCATGCTTTCTGCTAGGATCAGTTCCTATATCTTGTATATGGGAATGTTCCTTAAAGAGGTCACAGGAGATTGAGAGCTTATGAGCCCTCTCCTTCCTGATGATAAAAGGCAAGATTATCTCGCTCTTGTCAAACATGCTCAGGATGTTTCCAAGTTTGTGAATCGTGCAGCCTTTGACTGCTTTGAATGCATAAGCAGAACCTCTGCCATTGCCATAGGTGCACGTAGGATTGCCTGGCTCCAGGCATCTGACTTGGAAATTTGGGTACAGGACAAACTAGGGAATAGGGAGAGAATCTCTTTGGCAAGAATTGGCAGGAAAAAGCTAATGAGGTAGATGCTGACAATATCACTTTGGATAGATTGTCTAAATCTACAGCTGATCCTGCGAGGAAAAAGATCCTGTAAGAAACCATTCTTCAGCAAGAAGAAAATGTTTTATCCCTCCTATACCCAGCAGGGACATCGTTTAGGTCAGTCTGCCCAAAAGGGACAGCAGCAACAACCTAGGCAAAGAAAGACAAAAGCAGCTAAGCCTCAACTGGCTCAGCAGACTCAGCCTCCACAGGGGCTTTGACTCCTATTTAGAGAACTTTGCCTTCCTGGCTCTGAATGGCCCAGAACCCTCCACCATCCCAGGAAGGTTATGTCATTTTGCCCCCAGATGGGGTCAGATAACAGCAGAAAATTGGACTCTGTCTATTGTAAGAGAGGGGTACAAGCTTAATTTCCTCAGCATGCCCCCTCCTACATTGGTAAGGCAGTTCAATTCTCAGACCTCTCTCAACGACCAGTTAGGTCAAGAGGTCACTGTGCTCCTTGCTCAAGGGGCAATAGAAGAGGTACCCATTCCCCAACGAGGTACAGGGTTTTACTCCCTCTACTTACTTATTCCAAAGAAAACAGGAGGACACAGACCCATTTTAGACCTCAGAGAATTGAACAAATTCCTGTTCAAAGAAGTTCAAAATGATTTCTCTAGGAACTCTGCTGCCATACCTTCAGAGTCAGGATTGACTTTGTTCTGCAAATCTCAAGGATGCGTACACTCATGTTCTCATCCATCCAACTCAACAAAAGTTCCTTCACTTTCTGTTTCAAGGTAAGCACTACCAATACAGGGTTCTTACTTTTGGCCTGGCCTCTGCACCAAAGGTGTTCACAAAATGCATGGCTGTGGTGGCAGCATTCATCCGCACCCTGGGAATATTCGTCTTCCCTTACTTAGACGACTGGCTCATTTGAGCCCCTTCAGAGCCAGAGGCCAGGGTTGCTCTCTGTCGCACAATGCGCATCCTTCAGTATTTGAGACTTGTCATAAACTTCCCAAAATCCAACCTTGTTCCCACTCTATCCCTACAGTTTATGGGAGCTCTGCTGGATACCAGACAGACAAGGGCCTTCCTTCCACAGCCCCGCTGCCTTCACATTGTGCAGTTAGTTTCCCAAGCAGTGCTAAAACCTCACCTCACTGCTCGGGAAATGTTACAGTTGCTAGGCCATATGGCATCCACCGTGCATGTGGTTCCTTATGCTTGCCTCCATATGAGGGCAGCCCAGTGGACTTTATCCACTCAGTGGACTCAGGCGTCAGGTTGCCTGTCAGACAAAATAGCAAACTCAGCTCGCCTTATTTTGTTCCTCCAATGGTGGCAGTCACCCCAAAACCTTTTGGTGGGGTCTCCTTTTCAGCAACCCCCACCCCAAGCCACTCTAACAACAGATGCTTCACAGGTGGGTTGGGGAGTCCACCTGCAAGGCCTCTCTACCCAGGGTACCTGGACTCCACAGGAGGCCTATCTCCACATCAGTCTCCTGGAACTCGGAGCAATCTTCCTTGCTCTTCGAGTATTCCACCCCCAACTCAGCTACAGGACAGTCCTAGTTCAAACGGACAGTCAAGTAGCCATGTTCTGTGTGAACAAGCAGGGTGGAACAGGCTCTCTGTCGCTCTGCAACGGAGCTTTGTGGCTATGGGCCCTCGCCAGAGAGCATCAGATTCATCTCCTTGCAGTGTATCTTCCAGGCATTCAAAACTCTTGGGCGGGCAGACAGACTCAGTCGAGTTCTGCTTCCACACGAATGGTCTCTCCATGCAGACCAGGTGGCCAAAATTTTTAAAATTTCGGGAACCCTGAACATAGACCTCTTTGCAAGTCTGCTGAATGCCAAACTTCCCCGGTTCTGTTCCAGAATTCCAGCTCAGGGATGTCAGGCCAGGGGTGCTTTCCTCCTCCATTGGGGTCAGGACTTCCTGTATGCCTTTCCACCCATTCCCCTAATTCCCAAAACCCTTTTCAAGCTTCAGAGAGATGGAGGTCATATGATCCTCATAGCTCCACGTTGGCCATGGCAAATGTGGTACCCTCTTCTCCTACATCTCTCTCAAGCTCCGCCTCTGGAGTTAGGATCTGCTCTAGATCTCCTTTCTCAAGAGGACGGGTTGCTGTGGCATCCCAATCCCCAGTCTCTGCATCTCAGGGCCTGGTTGCTGAAAGCCTAGAACTTCACGGTCTTAACCTTTCCCAGCAGGTAAAGGATATCCTTTATGCTTCCAGGAAGCCTTCCACAAGACACTCTTATGCATTTAAGTGGAAAAGGTTTACCATATGGTGCTCGCAGAAGGGTCTTAACCCTCTTGCGATACCTCTGGAATCATTACTGGAGTATCTCCTTCATTTATCAAATGCAAGGCTTAATACCAATTCAGTGAGAGTTCATTTGAGTGCTATTGCAGCTTCTTTCAAGCCTCTAAATGGACAACGTATTTCCTTTCATACCCTCATAGTGAGACTTATGAGAGGCCTTCTTTTAGCTAAGTCTCCCATTAAGCCACCACTGGTGGCATGGGACTTAAATCTGGTTCTTGGGCAGTTCATGAGACCGCCCTTCGAACCATTAGCCACTACCTCTTTGAAATTCCTTATCTCCAGGAACAAGCAGGAATGAGTCTTCACATATGGATACGTCGGTACCGACGGAGCCTGCGCGGGAACGCTCCCCAGCTTCCCAAAAAGGAAAGCTTTTGGGAGCATCCCACAGCGCCTGCGCGCTGCCTTCCTGCCTTTCCTAACCAGCTCTCCTCAGTTCTTCTTTGCCGCGGAGCCAGCAGGTCGAGCCCTGTCACCGCTGAAGAAGTTCTTTATTTTATTTTATTTCTTTGGTCGCGTGTCTGCCTTCCCCAACTCCGGACCGGTACCGCCGGTCTTTTTCTTTCTTTAAAAAAAATAAATAAATAATCTATATTTTTCCTCACTTAGTGTATTTTTCTTCTTGGGCCTCAGGGCCCACAAGAAAATTTCCTTCATGGAAAAACCATCCTCCGGGTTCAAAAAATGTACTAAGTGTAGCGGTACTATTTCTGTTACAGATACCCATGAATGCTGTCTTAAATGTTTGGGTCCTGAACACTCCATTCCGGATTGTCCGTCCTGCTCTCTAATGTTTAAGCGGGGTTTACAGAACCGAGCAGCTAAGCTCCATGTGCTGTTTCCCGCTGATGCAGCGTTGGTAGCATCGACATCTTCCAGGTCGTCTTCTCCTGATGGATCTCAGGTAACCAAACATAAACCTAGCAGGTCCTCGAAGGGTAGATCTCCCTCTAAGCATCGAGATGCCTCCGGGCTTGCCCTCGAGGATCCTGCACCAGCAAAACAACCCCGGCGGGAAGCTCCGGCTTCCAAAGCTCCTCCTATGGGGTTACAGGTTGACATCAATGGCACGGCCTCGACTGATCACCTGTTAGAATGCTCTGGGGTACCGGCACAATCTCCCAGTACCGATTTCCAGGCATTCATGGCGTCAATGGATCAGAATGTTCTGTCCATGCAGCGGGCTATCACGGCCTTCATTCAAGCTGCGACGCCGATGGTACCACAACAAACTCCGTTGTCGGTATCGGCTCCGGTACCGGCACCAGCGCCGATACCGGTACCGACTGCATCGACATCGACCAGGATACCAGCTGCAGCGGTTCCTTGTCCAGGGCACTTCTCGGTACCGATCCGGTACCGAGGACGCCCGATGTCGATACCGCTCGATACGCGTATCGAGCGTTGGAAGAGCAACCTGACAGGCGATACTTCGATTCCTCTGGTGATTCTGATTCATCAGATGAGTCTCCTGAAATATCCATAGCCCTTCCTGAAGGAGCCGCCTTCTCCAAAAAGAAGAATGTCTCCTCCAGAGGACTTGTCCTTTCAAGACTTCATAAGGGAAGTAGCTAAAGGACTTTCTATTTCAGTAACCTCTGAATCAGAGCCTAGAGCAAAAAAATTAGATATTTTAGGATATTCTAAGGCTGCTAGAGAGGCAGTCACCTTACCAATTCATGAGATTCTTCATGAACACATGATTGATTTATGGGAGACTCCTCTCACTCTCTCTCCTCATTCTCGCAGATTGGACACTATGTATTGTGTCTCTCCTTGTCCTGGATTTCAGAAAACTCAGCTTCCTCACCATTCCATTGTGGTGCAGTCAGCTATGAAGAGGATAAAGAGTACAAAGAGACACACTTCTGCTCCTCCAGGAAGAGAATGCAGGACCTTGGATGCTTTTGGTAGGAAAATCTTCCAAGCCAGTATGCTTATTGCCAGAATCAACTCATATAGCCTTTACATGGGTATGTTTCTAAAAGAAGATGCACAAAAACTGCACAACTTCCTCCCTTTTTCTTCCAGAAGATAAAAGGGACGAATTCCTCATTTGGCTTAAGCATACTCAAGACATTTCAAAGTTTTCCAACAGGGCAGCTTTTGACTCCTTTGAAGGTGCCAGCAGAGCCTCAGGCATTGCCATAGCTTCTCGCAGAATTGCTTGGCTCCAGGCTTCTGATTTAGAACCCTGGGTTCAAGATGGCTTAGGAAATCTGCCCTGTACAGGTGAAAGTCCATTTGGCAAAGAGTTGCAAATAAAAGCCACTCAAGTGGATGCAGAGAACTCTGCTCTGGATAGACTTTCAAAGTCAACCTCCATTCCTGCCAAGAAAAAGATTTTTAAAAAGTCTTTTTTCAAAAAGGGAAGATTTCCTTCTACTTCTGGCCAACAATCTTCTACAGGGCGCTTTGCCACTAAGCGTCAGCAACCTAAGCAGGCCAGGCCTAAGTCTACAGGGGCTGCTGCAACTCAGCAGTCCCAACCTCCGCAGGGTTTTTGACTTGATGCTAGAGAACTTAGCCTTTCTGGCTCTACAACAGCCAGAACCTCTCACCATTCCAGGAAGGTTAGCTCATTTTGCTCCCAGATGGGAGCAAATCACATCAGAGCAGTGGACCCTCTTCATCATAAGAGAGGGCTACAAGCTTCATTTCTCAGACCTTCCTCCCCACACCATGGTGAGACACTTTAATTCTCCCACATCTCTTCTCGACCTTCTAGGTCAGGAGGTGACTACCCTTCTTGCCCAAGGGGCAATAGAAGAAGTTCCTCTTCTTCAACAAGGGTCAGGGTTCTACTCCCCCTATTTTCTCATTCCGAAGAAGACGGGGGGATACAGACCCATCTTAGATCTCAGAGAATTGAACAAATTTCTATGCAAGGAGAAGTTCAAGATGCTTTCTCTGGGCACTCTCCTTCCATACCTTCAAAGTCAGGATTGGCTTTGTTCTCTAGATCTCAAGGATGCGTACACACATGTCCTCATCCATCCATCTCACAGAAGATTCCTACGTTTTCTTTTCCAAGAAAAACATTACCAATACAGAGTGCTTCCTTTTGGTCTGGCCTCTGCTCCGAGAGTGTTCACCAAATGCATGGCAATATTTGCTGCATTTCTACGCACTCTGGGAATATTTGTCTTCCCATACCTGGACGACTGGCTCATCCGAGCTCCATCTCAGTCAGAGGCCCAGATTTCCCTGGACTGCACAAGGCGCATTCTGCAGTATCTGGGACTTGTGGTAAACCTCCCAAAGTCCCAGCTTACCCCTACTCAGTCCCTGGAATTCATAGGGGCCTGGTTGGATACCACCACTGCAAGAGCCTACTTTCCTCAGGCCCATTGCCAACATCTAGTGCAGTTAGCCTCCCAGATTCAGTCAAAGAACCACTTAACTGCCCGGGAGATGTTACAACTGCTAGGCCACATGGCTTCCACAGTACATGTGGTACCCTATGCTCGCCTACACATGAGAGCAGCTCAATGGACTTTGTCCACCCAGTGGACTCAAGCTTCGGGAGCTCTCTCAGACCAAATAGCAACCTCCAAACGTCTCTTTTGGTCTCTCCAATGGTGGATCTCCACTCAAAATCTGTTGCTGGGGTCCCCCTTCCAACAGTTGTTACCCCAAGCAACCCTCACAACAGATGCCTCCCAAACAGGTTGGGGAGCTCATTTACAAGACCTCTCCACTCAAGGCACTTGGTCCCCACAGGAGACCTCTCTTCATATCAACCACTTGGAACTTCGAGCTGTTTTTCTAGCTCTCAAGGTTTTTCATACCCTCCTCAGCTACAAGACAGTCCTCATTCATACGTACAATCAAGTAGCCATGTTTTACATAAACAAGCAAGGAGGAACTGACTCTCTGTCGCTTTGCAACGAAGCTCTAAGATTATGGGCCTTCGCCAGAGAGCATCAAATCCATCTCCTGGCAGTATACCTCCCAGGAATCCAAAACTCTTGGGCAGACATACTCAGTCGAGTTCTGCTTCCACACGAATGGTCCCTGCATATGGATCAGGTACTCAGAATCTTCCAAGAATGGGGAACCCTGGACATAGACCTGTTTGCAAGTCCGTGGAATGCCAAACCTCCCCGGTTCTGTTCCAGAATTCCGTGTCAGGGAGTTCAGGCCAAGGATGCCTTCCTCCTTCATTGGGGTCAGGGCTTCCTGTATGCCTTTCCACTCATTCCCTTGATTCCCAAGACTCTATTCAAACTCCAGAGGGATCAAGGATCTATGATCCTCATAGCTTCACGCTGGCCACGCCAAGTGTGGTACCCTCTTCTGCATCTCTCCCAAGCCCCCTCCCTGGACTTTGGAGCTGCTCCAGACCTTCTGTCCCAGGAGGAAAGGGACTTTGTGGCGCCCAAACCCCAAGTCCCTTCACCTCAGAGCTTGGTTACTGAAGGCCTAGACCTTCAAGGCTTGAATCTTTCTCAGCAAGTGAAAGATATCCTCCATGCTTCCAGAACACCTTCCACCAGGCGTTCCTATGCTTTTAAGTGGAAAAGATTTTCCATTTGGTGTGCTGAAAAGGGTCTTGACCCTCTAGCACTACCTTTAACTTCTCTGTTAGACTATCTCCTGCATCTTTCCAATGCAGGACTTAAGACAAATTCAGTAAGAGTCCATTTGAGTGCTATTGCAGCATCCCTTCAGCCCATCAATGGACAACCTATCTCCTCTCATCCTCTCTCCTCTCATCCTCTCATTGCAAGATTCATGAGAGGCCTTACTTTAACTAAACCTCCCATTAGGCCTCCTCCGGTGGCATGGGACTTAAATTTGGTTCTTGGTCAGCTTATGAAGCCACCTTTTGAACCCTTAGCCACTACCTCCTTGAAATTTCTTTCCTGGAAGGTTATTTTCCTCTTTGCAGTCACCTCTGCTCGCCGCATCAGTGAACTGCAGGCCTTAGTGGCTAATCCACCTTATACAAGGTTCCATCATGATAAGGTAGTCCTTAGGACAAATCCACACTTTATGCCTAAAGTGGTCTCCCCTTTTCATCTTAATCAAGAGGTATATTTACCTGTCTTTTTTCCAGCTCCTCATGCATCTAGTGCAGAGAAGAATCTTCATACTCTGGATTGTAAAAGAGCTCTTGCCTTTTACTTACAAAGGACACAGCAACATAGAAAGTCTTCCCAGCTTTTTGTTGCTTTTGATCCTTCTCATTTGGGACTTCCAGTCTCTAAGAGAACACTGTCCAATTGGATTGCTCAGTGTATTTCTTTCGCCTACCAGAGTAAGAACCTTTCTCTGGAGAGCCATGTCACAGCTCATAATGTGAGGGCCAAGGCCACCTCTATGGCTCATCTAAATTCTGTGTCCATCGACCAGATCTGTCGAGCAGCCACCTGGGCCTCGGTTCATACCTTCACAGCCCTTTACTGCTTGGACAAGGACTCCCGCCGGGATGCCTTGTTTGGTCAGGCTGTCCTCAAACACCTGTTCCATTCTTAAACAACTCCTACCCTCCTTCCCTGGATGGATGCCTGAGATCCATAGGATGACGTAGAACCCTTCCCAGGGTCTCATATCCTTGGGGATCTCCCAGGCATCTTAGCTAGGGAGTCCCCATATTTGAAGACTCATTCCTGCTTGTTCCTGGAGATAGCACAGTTACTTACCTGTAACAGGTGATCTTTGGGAACAGCAGGAATAAGTCTTCACAACCCTCCCAACTCCCCTAGGAGTTGTATCTCTTTTCTATCTTTCCTTTCCTCTTTCTCTCTATTGTCTCAGCTTTAAACTCAAACTGAGGAGAGCTGGTTAGGAAAGGCGGGAAGGCAGCGCGCAGGCGCTGTGGGATGCTCCCAAAAGCTTTCTTTTTGGGACGCTGGGGAGGGTTCCCGCGCAGGCTCCGTCGGTACCGACGTACCCATATGTGAAGACTTATTCCTGCTGTTCCCAGAGATCACCTGTTACAGGTAAGTAACTGTGCTTTCTGGAAGGTCATCTTTCTTATTGCAATCGCATCAGCACGTCGCATCAGTGAATTGCAAGCGTTGGTGGCTGATCCTCCTTATACAAGGTTCCATCATGATAAGGTAGTCCTTAGAACTCATCCACACTTTATACCAAAGGTGGTGCCACCTTTTCATTTAAACCAAGCGGTTTACCTTCCTGTATTCTTTCCAAGGCCTCACGCCTCAAATGCAGAATGGAATCTTCATACTTTGGACTGTAAAAGAGCTCTTGCCTTTTACTTACAAAGGACACAGCAACATAGAAAGTCTTCCCAGCTTTTTGTTGCTTTTGATCCTTCTCATTTGGGACTTCCAGTCTCCAAAAGAACACTGTGCAGCTGGATTGCACAGTGTATATCTTTTGCCTATGAGAGTAAAAACCTTCCTCTTGAAGGCCATGTCACAGCTCACAATGTGAGAGCCATGGCAGCCTCTATGGCTCATCGTCACTCTGTGTCTATCCACGACATCTGTCGAGCAGCTGCTTGGGCTTCGGTTCATACCTTCACAGCCCATTACTGCTTAGACAAGGACTCCCGCCAGGATGCCTTGTTTGGTCAGGCTGTTCTTCAACACCTGTTCCATACTTAATCAACTCCTACCCACCATCCCTGGTAGGATGCCAGAGATCCATGGGGGGAAGTGGAGCCCTTTCATAAGGGCCCCCCACCTCTGGGGCCTTCTCCCTGGCATCCGCAGCTAGGTAGTCCCCATATGTGAAGACTACATTCCTGCTTGTTCCTGGAGATAGTATAGTTACTCACCTGTAACAGGTGATCTCCGGGAACAGCAGGAATTTAGTCTTCACAACCCACCCACCTCCCCTAGGAGTTGTATTTCTCTATATCTCTCTCTTTCCCTCTCTCTTTTGTCTCAGCTTTAAACTCAACTGGAGAGTTACAGGTGGGAAAAGCGGGAAGGCAGCACGCAGGTGCTGTGTGATGCTCCCAAAAGCTTTCCTATTGGACGTTGGGGAGCGTTCCCGCACAGGCTCCGTCGGTACCGACAATACCCATATGTGAAGACTATATTCCTGCTTGTTTCTGGAGATTAGTAATGTTCTAATAGATGTATGAAAAAAGGTGTAACACGGAATAAAAAAAAGAAGAGATGCCAAAGAATTAGTACAACAAGCAGGCATCAGACTAAATTCCTGCTGTTCCCGGAGATCACCTGTTACAGGTGAGTAACTATGCTTTACCTGCTCCATAGAGCATTTTGTGCATGTTTTCCTTTCAAGATTTGTCTCTTCTTCGTTTAAGTGTTATGACTTGCTCTAAGTTCCCAGACTTAGCTATATGAAAGATTTCAAATTAACGAGCCTTAAGTTATGTATTGAAGA
The DNA here is from genome assembly GCA_033557465.1 of Ichthyophis bannanicus. NCBI lineage: Eukaryota > Metazoa > Chordata > Amphibia > Gymnophiona > Ichthyophiidae > Ichthyophis > Ichthyophis bannanicus. The sequence continues at coordinate 275,878,226 of CM066039.1, read as the reverse complement.
AAAGGAGAAATAAGTTTTCAGCATAAAGATGGTTTACTTTCTCCCTGATAATAAAAATAATTTATTTAAAGATTCAAGAAACTAAAATTCAACCCCATCGTTCACTCCAAACAACAACAACAACAAAAAATCATCTGCTTCGAGCCCAAGATTTGCTCTTTCCTAGGCCTTATCACCCAACTTTAATTCTGTGAGCAAGTTTTGGTGTCAAAAAAAATTCAAGGAGTGGTTCAACCAAATTCAGGATGGAGATTGTGTTTAAAAACAATCCTCCCTTATAAAATTTGTATTTCTCAGTTGTAGCAGTCTGCATCAACTCAAGGCTCTCTTAGTCATTGACCACATAGTCAAATGATAAGGTACTTGGGTCTTACGGGTGGTGGCTATATGTGAGGGTTTTTTTAATTTTGCAAAAAGAAACCATGTGAATTGTGTTTTCGAATCCAGGCTTACCATTGTACATGGGGATGTACCTCATAGATCTGGCTGAAGAGCTTGCTGGGTTCTCTACTGAGCTATCTGGAGAGCAGCTCCAGTGGTACCAGGCTCTTGTTTCAAAAACCATGGACTGCTCCAAGTTCATGACTCAAGCAGCATACGATGGCTTCGAGTTTGTGGGTCGGATGGCCGCCATGGACATCGGGGCCTGTCGCCTTGTGTGGCTGCAGGCTTCGGACTTGGAGCAGTGGGTCTAGTACAAACTGGTGGATGTTCCCTGCAGAAGCAAAAAAACTTCTTTGGGAAACTGATGGAAGAAAAGGCTTGTGAGCTGGGAAAAGACTAGCTCATTACTTGGCTTTCCAGAAAGACCTCGGACCCTTCCTGTAGTTCTTCTACCCCAAGAAATAGAAGTCTTATGGCTCCTACAACTCATACCAATCCTACCAGTAGCCATAGCAGTGCCAACAGCAGAAGGGTCAGGGGACAGCATCAACCACACTATCCTTAGGCCCTGAAACCCCAACCAGTGTCGCAGCCACAGCCAGGGGTGGGTTTTGACTCCTCCTTCAGGGACATGACCCCCTTTTCCCTGCTAGAAGCTGTTCGATCTCAGGTAGGAGGAAGACTGATCCACTTTGCCCACAGGTGGCCAACCATAGCAGACTCCTGGGCCATCAGGATCATCTAGGATGGCCACCTTCTGCACTTAGATAAGCTGCCTCCTCCATTCTTTCCAGGAGAGTACCCACTAGACCCCTACCACTAAACACTGCCCCAGCAGGAGATCCACTCCCTCCTAGCTGACCAGGCGGTGCAACCAGTCTCCCCCGTCACAAACTGGTTTCTACTCCCCCTACTCTATGGTTCCCAAGAAGACAGGAGATTTTTGGCCCTTTCTGGACCTCTGCAACCTCAACTCGTTGCTTGTGAGGGAAAAGTTCAAGATGGTGTGTCTGGGGAAAATTGTTATCTTACCTGCAATCTCAAGATTGTCTGTGTTCCCTGGATCTCAAGGATGCGTACACTCACATCCTCATTCATCCCCTCCAGAGACGGTATCTCCACTTTATGCTTAGTGGACATCACTACCACTACTGTGTGTGTACTACCCTTCGGCCTTGCCGCCGCCCCCAGGGTTTTCACCAAGTGCCTGACGGTAGTGGCTGCTTTTCTCTGCACCCAAGGGACTTTTGTCATCCTTTGGGCGACTGGTTGATCATGGCCGGAACACCAGCGGAAGTCCAGCAGTTTGACCCAGCTGATCATCCAAATCCTGGAGCACATCGGCTTCATGATCAACTACCCCAGATCCCATCTACAACCCTTGCGACAGCTCATTTATTAGGGTTCTGCTCTATACAACTCAGGCTCAAGCTTTTCTGCTGGAGACAAGAGCCCAGTGCTCAATAGCCCTGTCTCACGAGATTCAGAGTTCCCCTCTCATCACTGCTCATCAGATGCTGCGGCTCCTCTGCCATATGACCTCCAAAGTCCATGTGACACCAATGGCATGTTTCCAGATGTGTCAGGTGCAGTGGATGCTCTGCAGTTCGTTGGCGCTAGGTGACTGGCTGCCTCAGGGTCCAGGCCCGAGTAATTCCCCCATGCAAGGAGTCCCTTTCCTGATGGCAGCAACCCTCCAACCTCCTTGCGGGGCTTCCCTTCCAGTCTCCACCTCAATGTGTCCTGGCTAGAGATGCCTCCAAGATGGACAGGGGAGCCCATCTCAATGGCCTATGTATGCAAGGATTCTGGACAGCTCGGGAGAACCTCCACCAGATCAACTTCTCGGATCTCCAAGCTATAGCAAATGCACTGTGGGCCTTTCAGCAGCAGCTCTCCAACCAGGTAGTCCTCATCCAGACGGACAACCAGGTAGTCATGTTCTACATCAACAAACAGGGCAGCATAGGATCCAATCTCCTTTGTTGGGAGGCTGTCCACCTCTGTAAATTTCAGCAACAGTACAGAAACGTGGACAAGTATAATCTTCTCACCACACACGTCATTTACATCATTCAATGCCCATGTAAGCTTCTGTATGTGGGTAAAACGACATGGAGCGTTCGCGTGCGCATTATAGAACACAAGAGCTGCATTAGGAGACAAATATTGGATAAACCCTTGGTTCAACATTGGACAGATAAAGCACATAAAATATCGGATTTGAAATTCTGTGTTATTAAAAAAGTAAGTCTGAATTGGAGGGGTGGCAATATAGAGAAGACCATTCTTAGGTTGGAACAGAAATACATTTTTGCTCTCAACACACTTGTGCCCTTCGAGTTGAATTCCGAAACGTGATTTTTCTGTGTTCCTGTAGTATTTTTTTAGTGTGGTTTCACATTTTTATCATTTATACTATTTTTCCCCTTGCCTTCTCTAGGGTTTGAGTTTCAAAGAGATGTGCTTTTATTCTGTGATGCCGGTATCATTTCCCAATAACTGTCAATGAATATTTTTTTAGTTTTTTATACGCATGGGTTTAATGTTAATTTCATTAAAGGAGGATATGTTGCCTGTAGTGCCTTTTCTTTGGATCTAGAAATCCCGGCAGCTTACAAAGCTGTGAATTTTGTAAATGATTTATTGAGACGTGTTGGGCCGGTTATTAATTGTTTATTCATCTATTAGCCTTTTTTAATGTTTATACACATGGTCGTTTCCCTTTCTCCAGGACCAAGCAGGAAGTCAGTCCTCACTTATGGGTGACGTCGGCGCCGACGGAGCCCTCGCGGAGCAATTTTCCCCAGCTTTCAAAGAAAGCCTTTGGGAATTGCAGCGCGCATGCGCGGTCGTCTTCCCGCCCGAGGGTGCCATCTTAGCCAGTCTTCTTTTTTCCGCGGAGCCCTACAGACGTCCCCGGCTTGTCCCCGCGAACAAGTTGATTTTCTTCTTTATTTTATCCTTTTTTCTTTCGGTTCGACGCCGATCGTTTTTCCCGCCCGGACTCGCGACGCCGGTCTCGAGTCCTCTCACTTTTTTCGGTTTTTCTGACTTAGTCAGCTTTCGTTTTCGTTTTCCCTGGCAGCCCGGTCCTTTGACCTCGCAGGGGCCCTTTTTCCCCCGATGGCTGCCAGTGGGTTTAAGCGGTGTGGTCGGTGTGACCGAAATATGTCACTAACCGACACACACGACTTTTGCCTCCGCTGCCTGGGCCCGGATCATGAGGAACTGATCTGTGGGCCCTGCAGCAAACTGTCCTCAAAGGCGTTGAGAAGTCGGCGGCATCAGCGTGAGAGAATCTTCGCTGACCCCAGCCGTACCCGGACCTCGTCGAAAGGCTCCAGCTCGGACCGTCGCCGGAGCTCCTCCGACCGGGGTTCTCCCTCCGGGGACCATCGTCGGAAGGAAAAACCCGCGAGGGCGGCGTCGGTGGACGCTCCTGGTTCCGCGAGGGCCAGGTCGCATAGCCCCGACAGCCGCCCCGGGTCCTTGGAGAAGGAACACGTCCCGAAGCGACCTCGCCTGGAGTCGGAGATGCCTGCCCGGGTAAGTCCTGTGGTCCTTCTGGACTCGCCTCCGCGACAGCCGACGTCGGGCCCGACGCCGTCGGGGCCCGAGTCGGGGGCTGCTGGGTCACCTGAGCTCGGACTCAGGTTGACGGCCTTGGAGAGCAGACTGTCTGCCTTCATGGACCAGCAGAGGGCACTGCTCGCTGGCTTCGCTGGCGTCGCTGCCCCGACCGCCGGGACGTCGACGTCCAAGTCGACCCCGGAGACCGAGCCGATCCTCGAGTCGATGAGAACTCGAGTCGATCCTCGGTCGAGGTCGCCCTCGGCCTCCCGTTCGGGACCGAGGTCGCCGACGCCGACTCCCTCGGCGTCGGGGCGGCTGGCGCCGCACCCTGCCCGGGCCGACCCCACCGAGTCCTCGTCGGAGTCGGTCTGGGAGTCTGAGGAGGAAGAGTCACCTGATTCTTTCCGGACTCGGTGTGTCCCATCGGACTCACCGGAGTCCGAGCCTCGGAAGCAGTCCCCCCCGGAGGATGCCCGGTTCTCGGACTTCGTTAGGGATATGGCCAAGGCTTTGGCCTTCCCTGCGGATCCCGAGGAGGAGCCTCGAGCCGAAGAGCTCGACGCCCTCCAGTATGACTCTCCCGCGAGGGAACACTTTACTGTGCCGGTTCCTCCTATGCTGGAACGACTACTCTTCCGCATGTGGGAGAGTCCGGCCTCCTCGCCGGTCCTGAGCAAGCGGGTCGATTCTATCTATCGAGTCCGCAAGAGCCCTGGCTTTCAAAAGGCACAGCTGCCACACCATTCCATGGTAGTGGAATCGGCCATGCATCGTCTTAAGAGCCAGAAGATGCACTCCTCGGTGCCTCCTGGCAGGGAGGCCCGTAACCTGGATGGCCTTGGCAAGAAGTGCTTCCAGGGCTCTATGCTCGCATGTCGTGTCCAGACTTACCAGCTATACATGGGCATGTATCTCCGGGATCTGGCTAAAGAGCTAGCCGGATTCTCCGCTGGTCTCTCCGAGGAGCCCTTGCGGAGGTTCCTAGCCTTGTCCACTGGCATTCGGGAATGCTCAAAGTTCATGTCCCGAGCAGCCTATGATGGCTTTGAAGCCTCGGCTCGAGTGGCCGCAGCCGGCATCGGTGCCCGCCGACAGGCTTGGCTTCAGTCGTCAGACCTTGAGCCCTGGGTGCAGGACAAGTTGGTCGATGTCCCCTGCCGAGGCGAAAACCTCTTTGGCAAGCCCATGGCGGAAAAGGCTGCGCAAATTGAGACTGAGACTCTCACCCGGACCAGGCTTTCTAGGAAGACCTCCGCCCCTTCCCAGAAAAAGAAGGGCTCGGGGAAAAAGTCCTTTTACCCGAGGAAGGCGGCTGCCTACAAACAATACCCCCATTATCAGGCCCCTGCAGCTCCCCAACAGGGCCAGCAGGCCAAGGGACGGGGTAACGGGTCCCGTAGGCAGCAAGCCCCCAAGCCTGCACCACCAGCCCCTGCTCAGCAGGGTGGGGGCTTTTGACTCGCTAAGCATAGCCTCTCCCCCCCCGCTGGTTCCTCCCAGCACCGGAGGCCGGCTGGTTCACTTCGCCCACAGGTGGTCCAGCATCACCGCAGATGCCTGGGTGCTTCAGGTCGTGCGAGAAGGCTATCTTCTCCACTTCCATCAGGTCCCTCCCTCCTATTTTCCGGGAGAACCTCCGCGCCCCCCTCTGCACAGGGAGTTGCTCCTTCAGGAGTTAGCAGGTCTTCTGCAGGAACAGGCGGTGGAACCGGTGCCACACCACCTGAGAGGTCAAGGCTTTTATTCAAGGTATTTTCCGATACCAAAGAGAACAGGGGGCCTCAGACCCATCCTGGACTTGCGCAACCTCAACAAGTTCCTTGTGCGGGAGAAGTTCAAAATGCTTACCCTTGGAATCCTTCTGCCCTACCTCCAGCAGGGAGATTGGCTATGCTCCTTGGATCTAAAGGATGCCTACACGCACATCCTCATCCACCCAAGCCACCGCCAATACCTAAGGTTTGTGGTGGCAGGAAATCATTACCAGTACCGAGTACTGCCCTTTGGCCTGTCCTCCGCACCGCGAGTCTTCACAAAATGTCTCGCGGTCGTGGCGGCCCATCTCCGGCTTCACGGCCTCTGTCTTTCCGTACCTCGACGACTGGCTCATCAGAGCAGCGTCCGCTCAGGAGGTCACCAACGCCACGTGCCGCACGGTGACTCTGCTGCAGCACTTGGGCTTTGTCATAAACTTCGCAAAGTCCACTTTGCTCCCCTCACAGGATCTCGAGTTCATCGGCGCAAGGCTGCACACTCCTCAGGCGCGAGCATTCCTACCGCTCGACAGGGCTCAGCGGCTCATGGACCTAGCCGACCGCTTTCGCAGCCAGCCCCTGGTCTCCGCCAGGCGCTTCCTGAGACTGCTCGGCCATATGGCTTCCACCGTCCATGTGACCCCCAATGCCCGCCTGAATATGCGGTCTGCTCAATGGTGTCTCCGCCAGCAGTGGCGACAAGCCACGGGCGGCCTAGCAGACCTAGTGCGCGTTTCCGAGCCGCTGGTCTCGTCTCTCCGGTGGTGGCTCCGGCAGCCGAACCTGATATTCGGAATGCCTTTCCAGTCACCTCAGCCGACCCGGGTGCTGACCACCGATGCATCCCTCCTGGGCTGGGGAGCACATTGCCAAGAGGCACGTACTCAGGGCCTCTGGACCACGTGGGAGTCTGCTCAGCAGATCAACTTCCTGGAGCTCAGGGCGATCCGCCTGGCTCTCAAGGCCTTCTCCCACCTGACTTCCCAACAGTCCGTCCTTGTCCAGACGGACAATCAAGTTGCCATGTTCTACGTGAACAAGCAGGGGGGCACGGGCTCCTTCCTCCTCTGCCGGGAGGCACAGAGGCTCTGCTCTTGGGCCGTCAGTCACGGCATTCTCCTCAAGGCAGTTTATCTCCCGGGCCAAGAAAATTGCCTTGCAGACAAACTCAGCAGGGTCCTCCAGCCGCACGAGTGGCGTCTGGATCCCTTGGTAGTTCAGAAGCTCTTCCTCAAGTGGGGTCTCCCCACGGTGGATCTCTTTGCCAGTCCTCACAACCGGCAGCTTCCTCGCTTCTGCTCTCGTCGGCCACACCCCCTTCGGGTGGCGGCGGACGCCTTTCTGATCTCGTGGTCGGGGAGCCTTCTGTACGCTTTCCCTCCCATCCCGCTGGTCTCTCGGACTCTTTTCAAGGTTCTCCGAGACAAAGCCTTCATGATCCTGGTGGCCCCTCGCTGGCCCAGGCAGCCGTGGTTTCCGCTCCTGCTGCAACTGGCGGTGGAGGATCCAATCCCTCTGGGGGTGCAACCGGATCTCCTCACTCAGGATCAGGGGTCCCTCCTGCACCCCAACCTCAGGTCTCTCAACCTCATGGCCTGGCTGCTGAGAGGGTAGTCCTTGCTCCCCTTCTCCTGCCGGCGGAGGTGGAGGAGGTCGTCTTGGCTTCGCGACGCCCTTCTACCCGCAAATGCTACGCCCTTAAATGGCGTCGCTTTGCAGTCTGGTGTACCCAACAGTCTCAGGATCCCTTCTCCTGCCCGGTGTCGGTGATCTTGCAGTACTTGCTCCACCTCTCTAATCTGGGACTTAAGTCCAACTCCGTCAAAGTTCACCTCAGTGCTCTTTCAGCACATCATGTGCCGGTGGACGGCAGACCTCTCTCCAATGACCCTCTCGTAGCGAGGTTTCTCCGAGGTCTCCTTCTACTTAAACCACCTCTGCGCCCGCCAGCGCCTGACTGGGACCTGAATGTGGTTTTGCAGCGGATCACCTGTCCGCCTTTTGAACCTATGGCTACCTGTTCTCTCCGTTTTCTGTCTTGGAAAACACTGTTCTTGATAGCCCTCACTTCCGCTAGACGCGTAAGTGAATTGCAGGCCCTCGTGTCTGATCCCCCTTACACTAGGTTCTACAAGAATAGGGTAGTCCTACGGACTCACCCAAAATTTCTGCCTAAAGTGGTCTCCCCTTTTCACATCAATCAGGAGGTGGTACTTCCAACCTTCTTTCCCAGACCACACTCCAGCCGAGCTGAGACGGTCCTCCATACCCTGGACTGTAGAAGGGCATTGAACTTCTACCTTGACCGTACGCGGGAGCACCGTAAAGCTGCTCAGCTTTTTGTGTCTTTTGACCCCAATAAATTGGGGCTCCCGGTCTCCAAGCGTACTCTGTCCACCTGGGTTGCGGACTGTATCTCTTGGGCTTATGGGGCAGCCGGACTCTCCTTAGAAAGTCGAGTCACGGCTCATTGCGTTCGGGCAAAGGCCACGTCAGTGGCTTACCTCCGCTCTGTTCCGCTGGCAGACATCTGCCGGGCCGCTACTTGGTCTTCGAGCCAGACTTTTGCGGTCCATTACTGTCTCGAGAGGGAGTCCCGTAGGGACAGTGCTTTCGGACAGGCAGTCCTCCGTAATCTCTTTGAGGTCTGAGCAACTCCTACCCTCCATCCCGGATGTGGGCTACCGGTGGGTGATAATTCAGCGAAGATTCTATCCTTCTGTGCTGCTGAGCTAGAGGGAGCTCATTTTTGTGCTTAGGGTCTCCGGTAGCCTTGAGCTTGGGAGTCCCATAAGTGAGGACTGACTTCCTGCTTGGTCCTGGAGAAAGCGTAGTTACTCACCTGTAACAGGTGTTCTCCAGGAGCAGCAGGAATCAGTCCTCACTACCCTCCCTCCTCCCCTTGGAGTTGCAATCGTCTGCTTATGTTTTGCAAATATTTTTATGCTGTCTTTTTTAGCTATGTCATCTGACTGGCTAAGATGGCACCCTCGGGCGGGAAGACGACCGCGCATGCGCGCTGCAATTCCCAAAGGCTTTCTTTGAAAGCTGGGGAAAATTGCTCCGCGAGGGCTCCGTCGGCGCCGACGTCACCCATAAGTGAGGACTGATTCCTGCTGCTCCTGGAGAACACCTGTTACAGGTGAGTAACTACGCTTTACCCACGGTATGACAATGTGCTGTGAGCGGCAGGGTCTCGGATTTTGGATAGGCTTTTGTCCATATGGTGGTCATAATGAGTTGCATTTGTTTTTATTATCTAAAAATGTTTTTTGGATGGCGGTATTTTATTTATATCGTATTGTTAATTAGAATATGCCCAGTATATGCAGGTGGTTTGTGGGTCCTGATTTTCTTCGTGCCTTTTTTAACTCTTTGCACGCATGCGTCGGCGTCTGTTTTACTGAAGGAGGATATGCTGCCTGCAGTGTCCTGTTTTTGGATCTAGAAATCCCGGCAGCTTATAAAGTCGTGAGTTTTGTAAATGATTTATTGAAATGCATATTAGGCTTGGGTATTGTTGGTTTATGTATTAGCCATTTTTTAAGTTTACACATAAGGTTGGTTACCTTTTACCCACGGTATGACAATCAGCCATGTGTGGCAGTGTCCCGGGTTTTGGTTGTACTATTGTCCATGTGGTGGTTATAGTGATTTGCATTCACATTTTTAAGGTTTGGTATTTCATAAGAGACAGTTCTTTGATTTTATGATTTATGTTATTGTTACCATGCAGGACGCGCGGCGGATTTTTCATTTTATGTTTTTCACCGGTTTGTATGCTGTTTTGAGGATGACGCACAAAACGGCTCTGTTTTGTTGTCCCGATGTCACTGTTTTCCGTCTCTTTTTTTGAGATATGTGATCCGATTTTTTAAGGTAAAAATGATATTGCATATACAACATTTTTTTCCCTAGGCCTATATGTGACTGTTCACACCCAAGATCGGACATTTAGTTGGTGTCCTTTTTCATTGACTACTTTACAGTTTCACTCACTAGATGTCACATTTCATTTTATTCTGGTTTTAATAGCTGGTAGCTTTGGTTTTCCATGTATCATTGTTTTAAACTATCTATGGATATGATTTACATATTTTTCTACCTCTTTTATTTAAGTGCCATTTCTAAAAAAATTTTTTTATGTACTGCATTTGCAGCAAAGGAAGTTCATTTACAATCCCAATGACATATGTGTCATACATTTCATCCGGTTCTAATCACTGGTTATTTGGTTTTAAAGAATGACATAATCTTTTTAAACTATTTATGGAGATGAATTTTTAATTTTAGATGTTTATGTATCCCCTTTTTCATGTGGCATTTTTTACATATTATATTTGCAGTGAAGGAAGTTCATTATATTTTCAACGACACATTTGTGGTCATTTATGGCCCTAAGGTAACAGTACCTCCTTTTTACTCCTGCTCCTATGTAATAGTCTCTTTTTCCCACTCTGATCCTCTATCTCTCCTGTTTTCTCCATGTTTTAAAGGATTGAGTTTTAAAAGTTTAAGTATTTTTGGCAGTTCCTAATATGGTAATGTTTTTATGATATTTATTTATTTATTGTTTTAGTTCAAAAATTATGTTTGTATTTGCATGTGTTTAATGGGGTTCCACACTTTCCAATACTCCTCACACGATTTACTAGAGCGTGCTCTGGTTTTATATGTTAAAGTTTTTTATATATTTATGTTTTATTTGTCTTAAGAGGACACATATCATCATTTCCATTTGGTGTATAAGACTTGCATGGCTTTTTTATATAATATTTATTGACGTCATTTTATGGTTTATATATGTGTTTTTATACGTCCAAATAGGACACATATATAAGTTTTTATATATAGTTCATGAATTTAAGTCTTGCATGTCATTTACATATATTATTTATTATCGTGTTTTTACAGTTTTTTCATGTATGTGATATGTTTTTTAATTGTTTATAATATGTTTTAGTGTAAGGTGAGCCTACCCCTGAAGAAGGATTTTTTCGAAACACGGCCTGTGTCGGGTTTGGCCTCCCTTATTTATTATGGACCAATAAAGGATTGGTGAGAAGATTATACTTGTCCACATTTCTGTACTGTTGCTGTTTGTCTGCGTGACAGTGCTGTTTTTTCTTGGAGTTGTCACCTCTGTAAATTTGACATGTCATACTGTGTGACCCTCAGGGCTGTGTATCTGCCAGGGGAGCAAAATGTTTTGCACATCGCCTCAATAGAGTCTAACAGCCGCACGAGTGGACTCTAAACATGTGTGACCACAGACATCTTTCAACTGTGGGGCATGTTGTCGATGGATCCCCTTCACTGCCCCTCACAACACTCAGTTCCTGCTGTTCTGCTCCAGGGTACTTTATAAGCACAGGGTTGTGCCCAATGCGTTCCTCCTGGATTGGAGCCAAGGGACTTCTATACACATACCCACCAACTCCCTTGGAGGCCAAAACCCTCTTAAAGATGCAAGTGGAGCATGCCACAATGATCCTCATTGTGCCACATTGGCCCAGATAACCATGGTTCTCTCTGTTACTCCGCCTCCCTCGTTGGCAATCCCTTAGGCTCAGGTGTGGTGTGGACCTTGTCTCTCAGGATGGGGGGACTCTACTTCATCCCAGTGTGCTATCTCTGGCACTCACAGCATAGATGCTGAGCAGATAGCACTTGCAGACCTTCACCTGCTGGAAGACATGGAGAACGTGCGTCTAGCCTCCCGTAAAGACTTTGCATACCACGCTTATGTCATCAAGTAGCGCAGATTCTCCATTTGGTGTGAGGGCAGGGCCCTTGATCCCTTCTGCTTGGTGGAGTCGGGGCTGTCCCACCTGCTATACCTCTGACTCTGGCCTCGTCCAACTGTCTGGGTGCACTTAGTGCCGTGGCTGCTTATCGTACGGCAGCTGATATACCAATTTTGGCTCACCCATTGATGAGTCGCTTCATCAGGGGGCTCCTTCTCTCTCGTCCCCCCATAAAACCTCCATGGTGGTGCGGGACCTCAAAGTTGTTCTGGCATAACTTCTGTTCCTTGCGTTTGAGCCGCCTTGCTTCTGTCCACTCAGATTTCTTATCTTGAAGGTCGTCTTTCTAGTGGCACTAACTTCTACACTCAGTCGGCGAACTGCAAGCACTGGTGGCACATCCACCTTATACCAGATTCCATAAGAAAAGGGTCATTCTCAGGACTCGCCCTAAATTTCTACCTAAGGTGGTGTCCGCTTTTTCATCTCAATCAGTCGGATTGTACTGTCCACCTTCTTCCCAAAGCCTCATGCAAACAGAGCTGAGGCTTTACTTCACATCTTGGATTGTAAGAGAGCACTGATTTTCTATCTGGAGAGCCATTCCTCACAGCTCATTGTCTCTTTTGACCCCAGCAAACTGTCTTCAAGTGTACCCTTTCCATTTGGGTGGCAGACTGCATCTCTTTTGGACCGTTAGATGATAGAGGGGTAAAAGGGGCAGTAAGAGGAGACAAGGCTATAGCGGAGAGACTGAATGAATTCTTTGCTTCAGTCTTTACTGAGGAAGATGTAGGGATGTTACCCAAGACTGAAGTGGTATTTAAAGGTCATACTGCAGAGGAATTGAGAGAAATATCACTACACCGGGAAGATGTATTACAACTATTTGATAAACTGAATAGTAGCAAATCATCTGGACCGGATGGTATACATCAAAGAGTGTTGAAAGAACTGAAATATGAGATTGCAGACCTGCTATTGGTAATCTGTGAACTTTCATTAAAATCTGTAATACCTGAAGATTGGAGGGTTGCCAATGTAACGTCAATTTTTAAAAAGGGTTCCAGGGGTGACCCGGGAAATTACAGACCAGTGAGCCTGACGTCAGTACCGGGGAAAATGGTAGAAACCATCATAAAGAACAAGATTACAGAGCATGTAGATAGTCATGGCCTAATGGGAGACAGACAACATGGCTTTAGACAAGGAAGATCTTGTCTTACTAATCTGATATGTTTTTTTGAAGGTGTGAATAAACAGGTAGACAAAGGTGAGTCGGTTGATATAGTGTATGTGGACTTCAGAAAGCCTTTGATAAGGTCCCTCATCAGAGACTTTTGGCAAAACTAAAAAGTCATGGGATAGGAGGCAGTGTACTATTGTGGATCGGGAACTGGTTAAAAGATAGAAAGCAGAGGGTAGGGCTAAATGACCAATATTCCCAATGGAAAAAGGTGAATAGTAGAGTACCCCAGGGATCTGTACTGGGTCCGCTACTTTTTGACATATTCATAAATGACCTAGAAAAGGGAATAACTAGTGAGGTTATCAAATTTGCAGACGATACAAAACTGTTTAAAGTTGTTAAAACCCAAGAGGACTGTGGAAAACTGCAGGAGGATCTGGATAAATTGGAAGACTGGGCATCCAAATGGCAGATGAAATTTAATGTGGACAAGTGCAAAGTTATGCACCTAGGAAAGAACAACCCACACTGTGGTTACACGATGCAAGGTTCCACATTGGGAACCACCACCCAGGAAAAAGATTTAGGAGTCATCATGGATAACATGTTAAAACCCTCCCCCAGTGTGCAGCGGCGGCCAAGAAAGTAAATAGAATGCTAGGTATCATAAGGAAAGGAATGGAGAACAAAACAAAGGATATTATAATGCCTCTGTATCATTCCATGGTACGACCGCACCTTGAATATTGTGTGCAATTCTGGTCGCCGTATCTTAAAAAGGATATAGTGTTGTTAGAAAAAATACAGAGAAGAGCCACCAGAATGGTAAAGGGGATGGAAGGCTACTCCTATGAAGAGATGCTACAAAGATTAGGGCTCTTCAACCTGGAAAAGAGACGGCTGAGGGGAGATATGATAGAGGTCTATAAATTAATGAATGGAGTGGAACGGGTAAACGTAGATCGATTGTTTACGCTATCAGAATACAGAAAGACTAGGGGACATGTAATGAAGCTACAGGGTAAACTATTTAAGACAAATAAGAGAAAATATTTTTTCACTCAACATTTAATCAAACTCTGGAATTTGTTACCGGAGGATGTAGTAAGAACTGTTAGTGTAGTTGGGTTTAAAAAAGGTTTGGACAAGTTCCTGGAGGAAAGGTCCATAAACCATTATTAAAAAGGGACACAGGATAATCAGTGCTTGACCCAGTACAAGCATTGCGGAACCTGTGTCTTTTGGGGAAACTGCTAGGTACGTATGACCTAGATTGGCCACTGTTGGAAACAGGATACTGGGCTTGATGGACCTCGGTCTGACTCAGTATGGCATATCTTATGTTCTTATGTTGTTGCTTACACTCAGGTTGGCCTCTCCATGGCCAACCTGTGCTTTGTCTCCACAGTGCAGATCTGTAGGACTGCCACCTGGTCCTTTGTCCACACTTTACAGCCCACTATTGTCTGGATACAGATTCCCAGCATGACAACTTCGGCCAAGCTGTACTCTGGCATCTCTTTGGGAATTGAAGTAACTCCTTTCCAGCGGCCCTTCTACCATCCAGGCTACCGTAGAGTCAACCTGCCGTTGATGACTCTCTGAACTTTTCAACGATTTTCTCATGCTCTTTTTCTCTGTTTGTTTTTTCCAGTTGCCCCATTGGGCTTTTTACAGGTTTTTTTTGGTAGCCTGTAGTTTGATAGTGCCTGCTTGGTCCCGGAGAAAATGTAGTTACTCACCTGTAACGGGTGTTGTCCAGGATCAGCAGGAATCGGTCCTCAGTACCCTCCCACTCCTTTTGGAGTTACCTTTTGGCTTGATTAAGCTATGTCATCATACTGAGGTAAAGATGGCTCCTTTGGAGAGGATGACGGGCACGAATGCATGATGCACCTTCCAAAAGCTTGCTTTGGAAGTGTTCCTGTGCGGGTTCCGTCAGGGACATCTCCCATATATGAGCACTGATTCCTGCTGATCCCAGAGAACACCTGCTACATGTGAATAACTACATTATCTGTATTTCTCTGTGTGTTTGTGATCGGGAAAGGAGATGAGAGGGGAGAGCCATTTGACAGTTGCAATTCCATGATCGCTATGTTACTCTGAATTTAGTGTTTATATGTTGCAGCTAATAGAACAGCTTTTCCTATAGAAATACATTGAGGCTTTTTTGGGGGAAGCAGGGACTTCATTTCTCTTCCGTCTCCCACCACGTACACAAACTTCACTTGCACAGCACAGGAATGTCCTCGGTTCACCTAATTTTCCGTGACTAGAGCAGCATTCCAGTAATCTCCAGGAACAAGCAGGAATAAGTCCTCACATATGGGTACGTCGGAACCGACAGAGCCTGCGCGGGAAAGCTCCCCAGCTTCCCAGAAGGAAGCTTTTGGGGCCTCCCACTGCACATGCGCGCTGCCTTCCCGCCTTCCTGACCAGCTCTCCTCAGTTTCTCTTTTTCCGCGGAGCCAGCAGGTCGTGTTCCTGTCACCGCTGAAGAAATTATTGTTTGTTTCTTTAGACCGCGTACCTGCCTTCCCCATACCGAAACCGGTACCGCCGGTCTCTCTTTACTTTTCTTTAAAAAAAAAAAAAATCTTTATCTTGCACAACTTGGTGACTTCGGTTAGGCCTCAGGACTACACAAATTCTCCTCATGGAGAAACCAGCCCCTGGTTTTAAGAAGTGTACCAAGTGTAGTGCTGTTATTTCTGTCACAGACACCCATGAATGGTGTCTTAAATGTTTGGGACCTGACCACTCCATTCCGGACTCCCCATCCTGCTCCCAGATGTCTAAACGTGGTTTGCAGAACCGGGCCAACAAATTCCATGTGCTGTTTGCTTCAGATAATCCAGCATCACAGTCATCCAGGTCTTCCTCTCCGGATGGATCTCAGGTAACCAAACCTTCTTCGGGCAGGTCCTCAAAGAGCAAATCTCCTTCAAAGCATCGAGAGGCTCTCAATTTTGAATCTGAGGACCATGCCCCAGCCAATCAACCCCGGCGGGAAGCTCTGACTTCCAAAGCACCATCTATGGGGTTACAGGTTCACATCGATGGCACGGCCTCGACTGATCACCTGTTAGACTTCTCTGGGGTACCGGCCCATACCGGTACCGACATCCAGGCAGCAGTGGCGTCTATGAGCAATACTGTTCAGACCATGCAGCAGGCCATGCTGGCTTTTATTAAAGCTGCGACGCCCTCGGTACCGCGTTCAGCGGTACCGGGTCCGGTTCCGGTTCCGGTATCGTCTCCCATACCGGAACCGAGACCATCGACTTCCAAACGCAGATCGGTTCCGCATGCCGGATCCGGGTTTTCACCCGATACCGATCCCATACCCGGTACGCCCGATGTCGATACCGATCGGTATGCGTATCGTGCGTTGGAAGCAAATAGAGAATACTCTGATTCTTCTGAGGATTTTGACTCCTCTGAGGACTCTGATGAGCTGTCTCTAGTTCTTCATGAAGACCCCTCTTCCCCAAAGAGGAGAATGTCTCCACCAGAGGATTTGTCCTTTCAAGACTTCATTATAGAGCTAGCTAAAGGACTTTCTATTAGCACATCCTCTGAAAAAGAACCTAGGTCAAAGAAATTGGATATTTTAGGATACCCTAAGGTTCCTAAAGAGGCAGTCACCCTGCCTATCCATGAAATCCTTCAAGAACACTTGATGGACTTATGGGAGGCCCCTCTAACGTTGTCTCCTTACTCTCGTAGGTTGGACACAATGTACAGGGTCCCTCCTTCTCCTGGGTTTCAAAAGACTCAGCTGCCTCACCATTCCATTGTGGTGAAGTCTGCGCTGAAAAAGATTAAGAGCACCAAAAGGCACTCTTCTACCCCTCCAGGGCGAGAATGTAAGACCCTAGACTGTTTTGGCAGGAAAATTTTCCAGGCTAGTATGCTTATAGCCAGGATTAATTCTTACAGTCTGTATATGGGCATGTTTCTAAGGGAACTTGCCCTAAAGGTAAAGCATTTTGCCCCCTTTATCCCTGAAGATAGAAAGGAGGAGTTCATTTCTTTAGTGAAACAGCTTCTAGATGTTTCTAAGTTCTCCAACAGAGCAGCCTTTGATTCCTTTGAGGGTGCCGGTAGAGCTTCGGGCATTGCCATTGCAGCCCGACGACTTGCTTGGCTCCAGGCCTCTGACCTAGAACCCTGGGTCCTGGATGGCTTACGGAATCTGCCCTGTACAGGTGAGAACTTATTTGGTAAAGACTGGCAAATTAAAGCCACTCAAATGGACGCAGAAAATGCTACATTGGATAGACTTTCTAAGTCTACCTCTACTCCTGCCAAGAAAAAGTCTTTCAAGAGGCCTTACTACAAGAAGGCCAGATTTTCCACAAATACTGGCCAACAATCTTCTCAGCCTCGCTTTGCTGCTAAACGTCAGCAACCTAAACAGGCAAGGTCAAAGCCTGCAGCGTCTGCCACTCCTCAGCAGGCTCAACCCCCTCAGGGGTTTTGACTTGCCCCTAGAGAACTTAACCTTTCTGGCTCTAGAACAACCAGAGCCCCTCACCATTCCCGGAAGGTTAGCTCAATTTGCTCCCAGATGGGGGCAAATTACATCAGAGCACTGGACCCTCTCTATCATCAGAGAGGGCTACAAACTTCATTTTTCCAACCTTCCTC
Source organism: Ichthyophis bannanicus (assembly GCA_033557465.1). NCBI lineage: Eukaryota > Metazoa > Chordata > Amphibia > Gymnophiona > Ichthyophiidae > Ichthyophis > Ichthyophis bannanicus. Next base: position 275,860,920 of record CM066039.1, on the reverse strand, counting down.
CACATACCATGGTGAGGCACTTCAATTCTCCCCCATCTCTCCTTTACCTGTTGGGTCAGGAAATCTCTTCTCTCCTTGCCCAAGGGGCAATAGAAGAGGTTCCTCTTCTTCAACAAGGAACAGGATTCTACTCCCCTTATTTTCTCATACCAAAGAAGACAGGGGGATTGAGTCCTGTCCTAGATCTGAGAGAATTGAACAAATTTCTGTACAAGGAGAAATTCAAAATGCTTTCCCTAGGCATTCTCCTTCCATACCTTCAGAGTCAGGATTGGCTTTGTTCTCTAGATCTCAAGGATGCGTACACGCATATACTCATCCACCCATCCCACAGAAAATATCTAAGATTTCTGTTTCAGGGAAAACATTTCCAGTACAGAGTACTTCCCTTCGGTCTGGCCTCTGCTCCAAGAGTGTTCACCAAATGCATGGCAGTGGTGGCTGCATTTCTAAGAGGTCTGGGAATTTTTGTATTCCCATATCTGGACGACTGGCTCATCCGAGCTCCATCTCAGTCACAGGCCCAGATTTCCCTGGACCGCACCAGGCACATTCTGCAGTATCTGGGACTGGTGGTAAACCTTCCCAAGTCTCAACTTACCCCTACTCAGTCTCTGGAATTCATAGGGGCCCAGTTGGACACTGCCACTGCAAGGGCCTACCTACCTCAAGTCCGGGGCCAACGTCTGATGTGCTTGGCCTCCCAAGCTCAATCCAGCAGTCACTTGACAGCCAGAGAAATGCTGCGACTTCTGGGCCACATGGCCTCCACGGTACACGTGGTGCCCTACGCTAGTCTTCATATGAGAGCAGCTCAATGGGCCTTGGCCACTCAGTGGACTCAAGCATCAGGAGCGCTCTCCAACCAAATACTCACCTCAAAGCGTCTGTTTTGGTCCCTCCAGTGGTGGATGTCCACCAAGAATCTGTTGTTGGGGACCCCCTTCCAACCTTTGTTGCCCCAAGCAACCCTCACAACAGATGCCTCCCAAACAGGGTGGGAAGCCCATCTTCAACACCTCTCCACTCAGGGTCTCCCCAAGAGACCACCCTTCACATCATTCTCCTGGAACTGCGAGCAATCTTCTTTGCCCTCAAAGTCTTCCATACCCTCCTAGTCAACCTGACCGTCCTAGTCCAGACAGACAATCAGGTAGCCATGTTCTACATAAACAAGGAGGGACAGGCTCTCTGTCGCTTTGCAACGAAGCTCTCAGATTATGGGCCTTCGCCAGAGAGCATCAAATTCATCTTCTGGCAGTCTATCTTCCAGGGGTTCAAAACTCTCGGGCAGACAGACTCAGTCGAGTTCTGCTTCCACACGAATGGTCCCTACATATGGACCAGATACGCAGAATCTTTCAGGAATGGGGAACCCCGGACATAGACCTCTTTGCAAGTCCATGGAATGCCAAATTTTCCCGGTTCTGTTCCAGGAATCCGTGTCAGGGGGCTCAGGCCAACGACGCCTTTCTCCTGCATTGGGGCAGGAATTCCTATATGCCTTTCCACCCATTCCTTTGATTCCCAAGACTCTGTTCAAACTCCAGAGAGATCACGGATCGATGATCCTCATAGCTCCACGCTGGCCACGCCAAGTGTGGTTCCCTCTACTTCTGCATCTCTCCCAGGGACCCTCTCTGGACCTGGGAGCTGCGCCAGATGTTCTGTCTCAGGAGGAGGGGACTTTCTGGCACCCAAACCCCAAGTCCCTACACCTCCGAGCTTGGTTATTTATTTTATTTATTTATATTCTCTTATATACCGCACTATTCTGCATCAGTGCGGTTTACATTGAACAAACTGAAATTACATTGAACAGGGCATTATAACTTGGAGATAACTATTTTACAGGGAACATGGGCTATGGAGGGTTAAGTGGCTTGCCCAAGACCACAAGGAGCACCTGTGGGACTAGAAACCCCAGTCCTTCCAGCCCAAGGTTGCTGTCCTCTAGTGGGATTTGAACCCCCGACCTTCCGGCCTGAAGTACCTTGCCCCAACCACTAGGCTACTCCTCCACTGAAGGCCTAAGCCTTCATGACTTCAATCTTTCTCAACCAGTGAAAGATATCCTTCATGCCTCTAGGAAACCCTCCACGAGGCGTTCCTGTGCTTTCAAATGGAAACGCTTTTCCATTTGGTGTGCTCAACAGGGTCTTGACCCTCTAGCACTTCCTTTGAATTCTCTACTAGACTATCTCCTGCATCTTTCTAATGCAGGCCTTAAGACGAATTCAGTAAGAGTCCATTTGAGTGCTATTGCAGCATCCTTAAAACCTATAAATGGACAACCTGTCTCCTCTCATCCGCTTGTTGCAAGGTTCATGAGAGGCCTGACTCTAACTAAGCCTCCCATCCGACGACCTCCGGTAGCATGGGACTTGAACCTAGTTCTGGGTCAGCTTATGAAGCCACCTTTTGAACCGTTGGTTTCTACCTCCTTGAAATTTCTTTCCTGGAAGGTCCTTTTCCTTATTGCAGTCACTTCGGCTCGCCGCATCAGTGAACTACAAGCCTTAGTGGCTCATCCACCTTATACCAGGTTTCATCATGATAAGGTGGTCCTTAGGACGAATCCCCACTTTATGCCCAAAGTGGTCTCGCCTTTTCATCTTAATCAAGAGGTATATCTACCTGTCTTTTTTCCAGCTCCTCATGCATCCAGTGCAGAGAGGAACCTTCATACTTTAGATTGTAAAAGAGCTCTTGCCTTTTACCTCAACAGGACTCAGCCACATCGAAAGTCTTCCCAGCTTTTCGTGGCTTTTGATCCTTCTCATTTGGGACTTCCAGTCTCCAAACGTACACTTTCCAATTGGATTGCTCAGTGTATTTCCTTTGCTTACCAGAGTAAAAATATTTCTCTGGAAGGCCATGTCACAGCTCACAATGTGAGAGCCATGGCCACTTCTATGGCTCATCTTCACTCTGTATCCATAGATCAGATCTGTCGAGCCGCCACATGGGCCTCGGTTCATACCTTCACAGCCCATTACTGCTTGGACAAGGACTCCCGCCGGGATGCCTTGTTTGGTCAGGCTGTCCTCAAACACCTGTTCCATACTTGAACTCCTGCCCACCTTCCCAGGATGGATGCCTGAGATCCATACGAAGATGGCGAACCCTTGGAAGGGGATCTCGCAGGCATCTTAGCTAGGGAGTCCCCATAAGTGAGGACTTATTCCTGCTTGTTCCTGGAGATAGCACAGTTACTTACCTGTAACAGGTGATCTCTGGGAACAGCAGGAATTAGTCCTCACAACCCACCCACCTCCCCTAGGAGTTGTATCTTCTATCTATCTTCCTTTCCTCTCTCTATTGTCTCAGCTATAAACTCGAACTGAGGAGAGCTGGTCAGGAAGGTGGGAAGGCAGCGCGCATGTGCAGTGGGAGACCCCAAAAGCTTCCTTCCTGGGAAGCTGGGGAGCTTTCCCGCGCAGGCTCCGTCGTACCCATAAGTGAGGACTAATTCCTGCTGTTCCCAGAGATCACCTGTTACAGGTAAGTAACTGTGCTTTCAGAGGCCTCAATTGAAGCATCGGGCATCCTTCCTCCGGAACCCTCTTCTCCAAAAAGGAGAATGTCTTCAGACTTGTCTTTTCAGGACTTCATTAGGGAGGTGGCCAAAGCCCTGTCCATCTCAGTGACCTCTCAGACTGAACCTAGAGCCAAAAACTTGGATATTCTACAATATCCTAAGGCTCCTAAAGAGGCAGCTACCTTACCAATACATCAGATTCTTTTTGAACACATGTTGGGCATATGTGAGACTCCTCTTTCCACCTCCCTTCATTCCAGAAGGTTGGACACCATGTATCGTGTTCCTCCTTGTTCTGGGTTTCATAAGACTCAGCTTCCTCACCACTCTATTGTGGTAGAATCTGCTATGAAAAAGATCAAAAGTACAAAAAGGCACTCCTCTGCTCCTCCAGGAAGAGAATGCAGAACTCTAGATGCCTTTGGCAGGAAAATCTTCCAGGCCAGTATGCTTGTAGCCAGAATCAACTCCTGTAGTCTCTATATGGGAATGTTTCTGAAAGAAGTTACAGATCATCTGCAAACCTTATCTCCCTTTATGTCAGAAGATAAGAGAGAAGAATATATCACCTGGCTTAAACATGCACAGGATGTATCCAAGTTTTCCAACCGTGCAGCCTTTGACTCTTTTGAGGGGGCCAGTAGAGCCTTGGCTATTGCCATAGGTGCACGCAGAGTTGCTTGGCTGCAAGCCTCTGATTTGGAATCCTGGGTACAGGATGGTCTAGGTAACCTTCCCTGTACAGGCGAAAACCTGTTTGGCAAAGATTGGCAGGCAAAGGCCAACCAAATGGATGCTGAAAACTCTGCTTTAGATAGACTCTACTACTGCTCCTTTTAAAAAGAGGTTATTCAAAAAGGGATCTTTCCAAAAGAAAGGAAAATTTTCTTTTTATGGTCAGGCCTCTTCTCAAGGTCGTTTTGCTACAAAGAGACACCAACAACCAAAACAGGCCAAAACCCAGGCTGCGAGGACTGCTATGGCCCAACAGCCTCAGCCTCCTCAGGGCCTTTGACTTTCTACAAGAGAACTTAGCCTTTTTGGCTCTAGAACATCCAGAGCCTCTCACCATCCCAGGAAGGTTAGCTCACTTTGCTCCCAGATGGGAACAAATCACAGCAGAGCAGTGGACCCTCTACATCATAAAGGAAGGGTACAAACTTCATTTCTTAAACCTTCCTCCTCACACCATGGTGAAACAGTTCAATTCTCCAACATCTCTCCTCAACCTTCTAGGTCAAGAGATTTCTACCCTTCTTGCCCAAGAGGCAATAGAAGAAGTACCCCTTCTTCAACAGGGCTCAGGGTTCTACTCCCCCTATTTCCTCATTCCAAAGAAAACGGGGGGCTACAGACCCATATTAGATCTCAGAGAATTGAACAAGATTCTATGCAAGGAGAAATTCAAGATGACTTCTCTCGGAACTCTCCATCCATACCTCCAAAGTCAGGACTCACTTTGTTCTCTAGATCTCAAGGATGCGTACACCCATGTTCTCATCCATCCAACACACAGAAGATTCCTTCGGTTCCTTTACCAGGGAAAGCACTACCAATACAAAGTGCTTCCTTTCGGTCTGGCCTCTGCTCCAAGAGTGTTCACAAAATGCATGGCAGTAGTAGCTGCATTCCTGCGCACTCTAGGGATATTCGTATTCCCATATCTGGACGACTGACTCATCCAAGCTCCAACCTAGTCAGAGGCCCAGACTTCCCTGGCCTGCACAAGGCGTGTTCTTCAGTATCTGGGACTGGTAATCAACATTCCAAAATCCCATCTCACCCCTACTCAGTCTCTAGAGTTCATAGGGGCCTTACTGGATACCACAACTGCAAGGGCCTATCTTCCCCAGGCCCGTTGCCTACGCTTGGTGCAGTTAGCCTCCTAGATTCAGTTAAAATCCCATTTAACTGCTCGAGAAATGTTGCAACTCTTAGGCCACATGGCATCCACGGTGCATGTGGTTCCCTATGCTCGCCTTCACATGAGAGCAGCTCAGTGGACCCTTTCCTCCCAGTGGACCCAGGCATCAGGTTGCCTGTCAGACAAAATAGCAACCTCCAGTCGCCTTTTTTGGTCCCTCCACTGGTGGAAGTCCACTCAGAATCTGTTGCTGGGGTCCCCCTTTCAACAGGTGTTACCCCAAGCCACCCTTACAACAGATGCCTCTCCAAGGGGTTGGGGAGCTCATCTACAAGATCTCTCAACCCAGGGCATCTGGTCTCCACAGGAGACATCTCTTCATATCAACCTCTTAGAGCTCAGAGCAATCTTTCTGGCTCTCAGAGTCTTCCACACCCTGCTCAGCTACAAGACAGTCCTCATCCATACGGACAACCAGGTAGCCATGTTCTACGTGAACAAGCAGGGAGGGACTGGCTCTCTGTCACTTTGCAACGAAGCTCTGAGATTGTGGGCCTTCGCCAGAGAGCATCAAATCCATCTCATGGCAGTGTATCTTCCAGGGGTTCAAATCTCTTGCGCAGACAGACTCAGTCGAGTTCTGCTTCCGCACGAATGTTCCCTCCATGGGGACCAGATAGCCAGAATCTTTTGTATTTGGGGTACCCCAGACATAGACCTGTTTGCAAGTCCGTGGAATGCCAAACTTCCCCGGTTCTGTTCCAGGATTCCATGTCAGGGAGTTCAGGCCAGGGATACCTTCCTCCTTCATTGGGGGCAAGACTTCCTCTATGCCTTTCCACCTATTCCCCTAATCCCCAAGACTCTGTTCAAGCTTCAGAGAGACAAGGGGACTATGATCCTCATAGCACCACTTTGGCCACGCCAAGTGTGGTACCCTCTACTTCTGCATCTCTCTCAAGCTCCCTCCCTAGACCTGGGGTCTGCTCTAGATCTCCTCTCCCAGGAGGAGGGAACCTTGTGGCACTCAAATCCTCAGTCTCTTCATCTCAGGGCCTGGTTGCTGAAGGCCTAGACCTTCAAGATTTACACCTTTCTCAGCAGGTGAAGGATATCCTTCATGCTTCCAGAAAGCCTTCCACCAGACGTTCATATGCTTTTAAATGGAAAAGGTTTTCCATTTGGTGTGCAGAGGAGGGTCTCAACCCTCTTGCAATACCTTTGAATTCTTTACTAGACTATTTGATGCATTTATCCCATGCAGGCCTTAAAACAAATTCAATCAGAGTCCATTTGAGTGCTATTGCAGCATCCCTTAAACCTCTCAATGGACAACCTATTTCCTCTCATCCTCTTATAGCAAGATTCATGAGAGGCCTTCTTTTGACTAAACCTCCCATTAGACCACCTCCAGTGGCATGGGACTTGAATCTGGTTCTTGGCCAGCTTATGAAGCCATCCTTTGAACCCTTAGCCACTACCTCCTTGAAATTCCTTACCTGGAAGGTTATTTTTCTTATTGCAGTCTCCTCAGCTCGCCGTATCAGTGAGTTGCAAGCTTTAGTGGCTAATCCTCCTTATACAAGGTTCCATCATGACAAGGTAGTCCTCAGAACTAATCCTCACTTTATGCCTAAAGTGGTCTCGCCTTTTCATCTGAACCAGGAGGTGTATTTACCTGTCTTTTTTCCAGGACCTCATGCATCAAGTGCAGAGAGGAATTTTCATACCCTGGATTGTAAAAGAGCACTTGTTTTCTACTTACAAAGGACACAGCAACATAGAAAGTCCTCTCAACTTTTTGTTGCTTTTGATCCTTCTCATTTAGGACTTTCAGTCTCTAAGAGAACTCTGTCCAGTTGGATTGCTCAGTGTATTTCCTTTGCCTGTCGTCATTTACTATGCTACTATGCTACCAAAGTAAGAACCTTTCTCTGGAGGGCCATGCCACAGCTCACAATGTGAGGGCCATGGCAACCTCTATGGCTCATCTAAATTCTGTGTCCATCGACCAAATCTGTCGAGCGGCCACCTGGGCATTTGTTCATACCTTCACAGCCCATTACTTCTTGGACAAGGACTCCCGCCGGGATGCCTTGTTTGGTCAGGCTGTTCTCAAACACCTGTTCCATACCTAATCAACTCCTACCCTCCATCCCTGAACTGGATGCCTGAGATTCATGGGTAAAGGTAGAGCCCTTCCCAGGGACTCACAATCTGGGTGATCTCCCAGGCATCTCTAGCTGGGGAGTCCCCCATATGTGAAGACTCATTCCTGCTTGTTCCTGGAGATAGCACAGATCTCCAGGAACAAGCAGGAATAAGTCCTCACATATGGGTACGTCGGTACCGACGGAGCCCGTGCGGGAAAGCTCCCCAGCTTCTTAGAATAGAAGCTTTTGGGACCTCCCACTGCACATGCGCACTGCCTTCCCGCCTTCCTGAACAGCTCTCCTCAGTTTCTCTTTTTCCGCGGAGCCAGCAGGTCGTGTTCCTGTCACCGCTGAAGAAATTGTTATTTTATTTGTTTCTTTCTTTAGACCGCGTACCTGCCTTCCCCATACCGATACCGGTATCGCCGGTCTTTTCTTCTTTCTTTAAAAAATTATAATTCTTTTTTCTTATTTTTTAGCTTTTTGGTCACTTCAGAGAGGCCTCTCGGCCTACTCAATTTCTCCTCATGGAGAAGCCAGCCCCTGGATTTAAGAAGTGTACCAAATGTAATGCTGTTATTTCAGTCACAGACACCCATGAATGGTGTCTGAAATGTTTGGGGCCTGACCATTCCATACCGGACTGCCCATCTTGCTCCCACATGTCTAAACGTGGGCTGCAGAACCGGGCCAACAAATTCCATGTGCTGTTTGCTTCAGAGAATACAGCATCACAGTCATCCAGGTCTTCTTCTCCGGATGGATCTCAGGTAACCAAACCTTCTGTGGGCAAGTCCTCAAAGAGCAAATCTCCTTCAAAGCATCGAGAGGCTCTTAGCTTAGAACTTGAGGACCCTGCCCCAGCCAAACAACCCCGGCGGGAAGTCCAACTTCCAAAAACGCCAATTCAGGGGTCTCAGGTTGATATCGATGCTACGGCCTCGACAGATCACCTGTTAGCCTGCTCTGGGGTACCGGGTCACTCCGGTACCGACATCCAGGCAGCTATGGCGTCCATGGGCGATACTGTACAGTCCATGCAGCAGGCCGTCATGGCTTTCATTAAAGCTGCAACGCCATCGGTTCCGCTTTCAGCGGTTCCGGGCCCGATACCGGTATCGTCCGCCATGCCGGTATCGAGGCCGTCCACCTCTAAACGCAAGTCGGTACCGTATGGGCTTTCGCTCCATACCGGTTCCATACCCGATACGCCCGATATCGATACCGATCGGTACGCGTATCGTGCGTTAGAGGAAAGCACCGATTCCTCTGAGGATTTTCACTCCTCTGATGATTCTGCTGAGTTTTCACTCAACTTACCTGAGGAGCCCTCTTCTCCTAAAAGGAGAATGTCCCCTCCAGAGGATTTGTCCTTCCAGGACTTTGTTTTAGATATGGCTACAGCCCTTTCTATTACCACATCCTCTGAAAAGGAACCCAGATCCAAAAAACTGGATATTTTGGGATACTCAAAGGCCCCTAAGGAGGCAGTTACCCTGCCTATCCATGAAATCCTTCAAGAACAACTGATGGATTTCTGGGAAAATCCTTTGACTTTGTCTCCTTATTCCCGTAGGTTGGACACCATGTATAGGGTCCCTCCTTCTCCTGGTTTCCAAAAGACTCAATTGCCCCACCACTCTATTGTGGTGAAGTCTGCAATGAAGAAGATTAGGAGTACCAAAAGGCACTCTTCCACCCCTCCAGGACGGGAATGTAAGACTTTGGACTCTTTTGGTAGGAAAATTTTCCAGGCTAGTATGCTTATAGCCAGGATTAATTCCTACAGTCTCTATATGGGCATGTTCCTGGAGGAACTTGCCAAAAAGGTGCGGCATTTTGCCCCCTTTATCCCTGAGGATAAAAAGCAGGGATTCCTTTCCCTAGTGAAACAACTCTTAGAGGTTTCTAAGTTCTCTAATAGGGCAGCATATGATTCCTTTGAGGGAGCCAGTAGGGCTTCGGGCATTGCTATTGCAGCCCGACGTCTTGCTTGGCTCCAGGCCTCTGATCTGGAACCTTGGGTTCTAGATGGCTTACGGAATCTGCCCTGTACAGGTGAGAACTTATTTGGGGAAGAGTGGCAAATCAAAGCCACCCAGATGGATGCTGAAAATGCCACCTTGGAAAGACTTTCAAAGTCCACTTCAATTCCTACTAAGAAAAAGTCTTTTAAAAGGCCTTACTATAAGAAGGCCAGAGTTGCTTCAAATACTGGCCAGCAGTCTTCTCAACCTCGCTATACTGCTAAGCGTCAGCAATCCAAACAAGCACGAGCTAAGCCTGCAGCAGCTACTGTAGCTCAGCAGGCTCCAACCCCTCAGGGGTTTTGACTTGCTCCTAGGGAACTTGCCACTTCTGGTTCTAACACAACCAGAACCTCTCACCATACCCGGAAGGTTGGTTCACTTTGCTCCCAGATGGGAACAAATCACAACAGAACAATGGACCCTCTCTATCATTCGAGAGGGTTACAAACTTCATTTCTCCAGCCTTCCTCCCCATCATATGGTGAGACCATTCAATTCTCCCCCATCTCTCCTAACCCTGTTGGGTCAAGAGGTTTCCTCTCTTCTTGCCCAAGGGGCCATAGAAGAGGTTCCTCTTCCTCAACAAGGGTCCGGTTTCTACTCCCCTTATTTTCTCATTCCAAAGAAGACAGGGGGATTCAGACCAATCCTAGATCTGAGAGAATTGAACAAATTTCTCTTCAAGGAGAAATTCAAAATGCTGTCTCTCGGCATTCTCCTTCCTTACCTCCAGGGTCAGGACTGGCTTTGTTCTCTAGACCTACAGGATGCGTATACACATATACTCATCCATCCATCCCACAGAAAGTATCTTCGCTTTCTGTTTCAGGGAAAACATTTCCAATACAGAGTACTCCCCTTCGGTCTAGCCTCTGCTCCAAGAGTATTCACAAAATGCATGGCAGTCGTAGCCGCATTTCTAAGAGGCATGGGAATCTTTGTCTTCCCATATCTGGACGACTGGCTCATCCGAGCTCCAACTCAGTCACAGGCCCAGATTTCCCTGGACCACACAAGGAGCCTTTTGCAGTATCTGGGACTGGTAGTAAACCTTCCCAAGTCCCAACTCATCCCTACTCAATCTCTAGAATTCATAGGGGCCCAGTTGGACACCATCACTGCAAGGGCCTACCTTCCACATGTTCGAGGCCAGCGCCTCCTGAGTTTGGCCTCCCAAGCTCAGTCCAGCACTCACTTGACAGCCAGGGAAATGCTACGCCTACTGGGTCATATGGCCTCCACAGTGCATGTGGTGCCCTATGCTCGTCTTCATATGAGAGCAGCTCAATGGACCCTGGCCACTCAGTGGACTCAGGCGTCAGGAGCGCTCTCAGACCAAATACAAACCTCCGATCGTCTGTTTTGGTCCCTCCACTGGTGGACTTCCACCAAGAATCTGTTGTTGGGGGCTCCATTTCAACCATTGCTACCCCAAGCAACCCTCACAACAGATGCCTCCCAAACAGGGTGGGGAGCCCATCTGCAAACTCTCTCCACTCAGGGCACTTGGTCTCTACAGGAGACCACCCTTCATATCAATCTTCTGGAACTGCGAGCAATTTACCTTGCCCTCAAGGTCTTCCACTCCCTCCTAGCCAACCTCACTGTCCTAGTTCAGACGGACAATCAGGTGGCCATGTTTTACATAAACAAACAAGGAGGGACGGGCTCTCTGTCGCTTTGCAACGAAGCTCTAAGACTATGGGCCTTCGCCAGAGAGCATCAGATTCACCTGCTAGCAGTGTATCTCCCAGGAGTTCAAAACTCTCGGGCAGACAGGCTCAGTCGAGTTCTGCTGCCACACGAATGGTCCCTACATTTGGACCAAATAAACCGAATCTTTCAGGAATGGGGGACCCCGGACATAGACCTCTTTGCAAGTCCGTGGAATGCCAAACTTCCCCGGTTCTGTTCCAGAACTCCGTGTCAGGGAGCTCAGGCTACGGACGCCTTTCTCCTGAATTGGAGTCAGGCATTCCTATATGCCTTTCCACCCATTCCTTTGATTCCCAAGACTCTGTTCAAACTCCAGAGGGATCATGGAACTATGATCCTCATAGCTCCACGCTGGCCACGCCAAGTGTGGTTCCCTCTACTTCTACAGCTCTCCCAGGGATCCTACTTGGATCTGGGAGCTGCGCCAGACCTCCTGTCTCAGGAGGAGGGGACTTTGTGGCACCCAAACCCCAAATCCCTTCACCTCAGTGCTTGGTTACTGAAGGCTTAAGCCTTCAAGACTTTCATCTTTCCCAACCAGTGAAAGATATCCTTTCTGCCTCTAGGAAACCCTCTACCAGGCGTTCCTATGCTTTCAAATGGAAACGTTTTTCCATTTGGTGTGCTCAGCAGGGTCTTGACCCTCTGGCACTTCCTTTGAATTCTCTTCTTGATTATCTCCTGCATCTATCCAATGCAGGCCTCAAGACGAATTCGGTAAGAGTCCATTTAAGTGCTATTGCAGCATCCTTGCAACATATAAATGGACAACCTATCTCCTCTCATCCTCTTGTTGCAAGATTCATGAGAGGCCTGACTCTCACTAAACCTCCCATCAGACCACCCCCGGTCGCATGGGATTTGAATCTAGTGCTCGGTCAACTTATGAAGCCACCTTTTGAGCCAATGTTTTCCACCTCCTTGAAATTTCTTTCCTGGAAGGTCATCTTCCTCATTGCAGTCACTTCGGCTCGCCGCATCAGTGAGCTGCAGGCTTTAGTGGCTAATCCACCTTACACAAGATTTCATCATGATAAGGTGGTCCTTAGGACGAATCCCCACTTTATGCCTAAAGTGGTCTCGCCTTTTCATCTTAATCAAGAGGTATATCTACCTGTCTTTTTTCCAGCTCCTCATGCATCCAATGCAGAGAGGAACCTTCATACTCTGGATTGTAAAAGAGCTCTCGCTTTTTACCTTAATAGGACTCAGCCACATCGAAAGTCTTCTCAACTTTTTGTGGCCTTTGATCCTTCCCATTTGGGACTTCCAGTCTCCAAGCGTACACTTTCCAATTGGATTGCTCAGTGTATTTCTTTTGCTTACCAGAGCAAAAACATTTCTCTGGAAGGCCATGTCACTGCTCACAATGTGAGGGCCATGGCAACTTCTATGGCTCATCTGCACTCTGTTTCCATAGATCAGATCTGTCGAGCCGCTACCTGGGCCTCGGTTCATACCTTCACAGCCCATTACTGTTTGGACAAGGACTCCCGCCGGGATGCCTTGTTTGGCCAGGCTGTCCTCAAGCACCTGTTCCATTCCTAAACAACTCCTGCCCACCTTCCCAGAATGGATGCCTGAGATCCATACGAAGATGGCGAACCTTTACAGGGGATCCCATGCATCTAAGCTAGGGAGTCCCCATATGTGAGGACTTATTCCTGCTTGTTCCTGGAGATAGCACAGTTACTTACCTGTAACAGGTGATCTCTGGGAACAGCAGGAATTAGTCCTCACAACCCACCCACCTCCCCTAGGAGTTGTATCTTTTATCTATCTATCTTCCTGTCCTCTCTCTGTTGACTCAGCTATAAACTCGAAACTGAGGAGAGCTGTTCAGGAAGGCGGGAAGGCAGTGCGCATGTGCAGTGGGAGGTCCCAAAAGCTTCTATTCTAAGAAGCTGGGGAGCTTTCCCGCACGGGCTCCGTCGGTACCGACGTACCCATATGTGAGGACTAATTCCTGCTGTTCCCAGAGATCACCTGTTACAGGTAAGTAACTGTGCTTTACTTACCTGTAACAGGTGATCTCTGGGAACAGCAGGAATAAGTCTTCACAACCCACTCACCCCCCCTAGGAGTTGTATCTCTCTATCTTTCCTTTCCTCTCTCTCTTTGTCTCAGCTTTAAAACTCGAACTGGAGAGAGGCAGTTAGGAAAGGCGGGAAGGCAGCGCGCAGGCGCTGTGGGATGCTCCCAAAAGCTTTCTTTCAGGACGCTGGGGAGTGTTCCCACGCAGGCTCCGTCGGTACCGACGATACCCATATGTGAAGACTTATTCCTGCTGTTCCCAGAGATCACCTTTTACAGGTAAGTAACTGTGCATTTCCCCAAAAGACACAGGTTCCACAATTCTTGTATTGGGTCGATCAGTGATATCCCGAGTCCCTTTTAATAATGGTTTATGGACCTTTCCTCCAGGAACTTGTCCAAACCTTTTTTAAACCCAGCTACGCAAATAGCTTTTACTACATCCTCTGGTAACAAATTCCAGAGTTTGATTACACGTTGTATGAAAAAATATTTTTTCTTATTAGCCTTAAATAGGTTACCCTGTAGCTTCAATGCATGTATCCTAGTCTTTCTATTTTCTGATGACATGAACAATCGATCTACGTTTACCCATTCCACTCCATTCATTAATTTATAGACCTCTATCATATCTCCCCTCAGCCGTCTCTTTTCCAGGTTGAAGAGCCCTAACCTTGTTAGCCTCTCTTCATAGGGGTATCCTTACATTCCCTTTACCATTTTGGTGGCTCTTCTCTGTAGCTTTTCTAATAACGCTATATCCTTTTAAAGATACGGCTAACAAAACTGCACACTATTCAAGGTGCGGTCACACCATGGAACGATACAGAGGCATTATAAATATCCTTTGTTTTATTTTCCATTCCTTATGATACCTAGCATTCTATTTGCTCTCTTGGCCGCAGCCGTACACTGGGTATGTTATCCACGATGATGCCTAAATCTTTTTCTGGGTGGTGGTTCCTAATGTGGAACCTTGCATCGTGTAACTATAGTTTCGGTTGTTCTTTCCTAGGTGCATAACTTTGCACTTGTCCACATAAATTTAATCTGCCATTTGGATGCCCAGTCTTTCCACAATCCTCATGGGTTTTAATAACTTTAAATAGTTTTGTCATCTGCAAATTTGACAGCCTCACTCGTTATTCCCTTTTCCAGGTCATTTGTGAATATGTTAAAAAGCAGTGGATCCAGCACAGATCCCTGGTGTACTCCACTATTGACCTTTCTCCGTTGGGAAAATTGACCATTTAGCCCTACCCTCTGCTTTCTTTTAACCAGTTCCTGACCCATAATAGTACACTGCCTCCTCTCCCATAACTTTTTAGTTTTGCCAAAAGTCTCTGAGGGACCTTGTCAAAGGCTTTCTGAAAGTCCAGATCACTATATCAAAAGACTCACCTTTGTCTGTTTATTCACACCTTCAAAAAAACATAACAGATTCGTAAGACAAGACCTTCCTTGTCTGAAGCCATGTTGTCAAGGCTATCTACATGTTTTGTAATTTTATTCTTTATGATGGATTCTACCATTGTTCCTGGTGCTGACCTCAGGCTCACTAGTCTGTAGTTTCCGGATCACCCCTGGAATGCTTTTTAAAAATTGGTGTTACATTGGCCATCCTCCAATCTTCAGGTAATAGATGATTTTAGTGATAGTTCACAGATTACTAATAGCAGGTCTGCAATCTCATTTTTCAGTTCTTTCAACACCTTTGGATGTATACCATCCGGTCCAGGTGATTTGCTACTCTTCAGTGTATCAAATAGTTGTAATACATCTTCCCGGTGTATCGATATTTCTTTCAATTCTCTCACAATATCACCTTTAAATACCACTTAAGTCATGGGTAACATCCCTACATCTTCCTCAGTAAAGACCAAAGCATAGAATTAATTCAGTCTTTCCGCTATGGCCTTGTCCCATCTTGGTGCCCCTCTTACCCCTCTATCATTTAATGGTCCAACTGATTCTCTCACAAGTTTTTTTGCTACGAATGTACTTGAAAATGTCTTTATAACGCATTTTTGCTTCCACAGCAAGCTTCTTCTCAAATTCTCTCTGCCTGCCTTATCAATGCCTTGCATCTAACTTGCCACTGCTTGTGCTGTTTCCAGTTTTCATCATGTAGCTCTTTTTTTTCCATTTCCTGAAAGATGCTTTTTTGATAACAGCCTCTCTAACCTCACCTTTATACCATGCTGGCAGTTTTTTGGACTTCCTTCCACTTTTCTTAAAGTGTGGAATACAGTTGGTCTGGGCTTCCAAGATAGTATTTTTAAACACCTATGGTTGATGCAAGTCTTTAACCTTTGCAACTGCTGCTTTTAGTTTATTTTACTCATTTTATCATAGTCTGTCTTTCGAAAGTTAAAAGGTAGTGCTGTGGATTTCCTTACCATCCCTCCTCCATTAATTAAATGAAAAGCGATCATGCTATGATCATTAATGCCAAGTGGCCCCAGCACCCTTATCTCTTGCACCAGATCTGGTGTTCCACTAAGGACTGGGTCCAAAATGGCTTCCCCTCTGGTCTGTTCACAAACCAGCTGCTCTAAGAAGCAGTCATTTATTTCATCTAGAAACTTTATCTCCCTAGCATGTCCTGCCGTGACACTGACCCAGTCAATACCGGGGTAATTGAAATCACCCATTATTATTACTGTTGTGTAACTTTTGTTAGCTTCCCTGATTTCTTTGAGCATTTCATCATCCATTTGTTCATTCTGGCCAGGCGGTCGATAGTACACCCCCACTGCTATCGCATGGAATTTCAATGCATAGAAATTCTAAAGCAAATTTTGTTTTCTGCAAAACTTTAATCCTTTGTGACTCAATGCTCTCTAACATAGAGCGCAACCCCTCCACCAATTTGACCAGCTCTATCATTACGATATAGTTTGTACCCAGGTATCGCAGTGTCCCACTGGTTGTCCTCCTTCCACCATCTCTCTGAGATACCGATCATATCTAACTTCTCGTTTAGTGCTATATATTCTAACGCTTCCATCTTATTTTTTAGACTTCTAGCATTTGCATGCAAGCATTTTAGAGACTGTATTTTGTTCATATTAATCTGGTTATCAGTAGGCAGGGGTAATTTGGAATTTTAAGCTCTGTTTGCTCCGTACTCAAGGGCATTTGGGCTACCTTTGTCTTTATTGGAACCTCTCTGCTGATGTGTCTTAACTTTATTTTTTGGTAGTATCATTCAAGGATACATTGTTCTGAACCATGCGCTCTTGGGCGACTGTCAGCTCTCCCCCTATTATCTAGTTTAAGAGTAGAGAACAGAGGAGGAGTTTCTCAAGTCACTTCATTGGCTCCCTATCTGTTTCCGCATGCAGTTCATACTTCTGCTGACCCACAAGTGCATTCATTCTGTAGCTCCTCATCACCCTTTCCTCTGTTCTCTCTCTGCACACCCCTCGGGAACTCCACTCATCAGGTAAATTGTTTTTCTGTCTCTCTTCTGTTGCCAATTCCAGACTCTGTTCCACCTTGCTGCACCATATATCTGGAATAGGCAACAAGTATGTACATCAAGCTCAATCTCTGGTCCTATTCAAATCCAGGCTAAAAACGTGCTTCTTTGAGGCTGCTTTTCAATCCTGACACATCTTATTCTCTTGTTTAATACTTACGTTTGTTAATCATTTCTCTCGAGTTACTCTGGTACTCTGTTCTGTTTTCTTGAATATGTGTATTGTAAGCTCTGTGGAATAGGAATGATCTTACATTTATGTGTACAGTGCTGCATACTCCTAGTAATGATATACATATAGGTAGTAATATCATTCCATATCTGTTTCACTGTATATACGTTTCTGTACTACAGATGCTGGGACTCCTTCTCCCATAGAAACGCATTGGGCTATTTTTTGAGAGGGTGAGGTGTTATTTCTCTGGAGCGCATAGTCCAATTTGGCCCATATTCAAGCTCTGTCTCTCTTTACCAGTTTTCCCCACATGGCAAGTTTCATCTCATTCTGGGTTTTTTTTTGTTTTTTTGTTTGTTTTGCCCCTATGCATGCAAATGGATGGACAGACTGACATTCTCCACCCCTTTTGTGTAATTCTTTCCAACTTCTGTTGGATTGAAAAGAATAATTCTTTGGCTAAAGTGTCTAGATTCTTTCTAACCCTTTGAACCCTGTCTGAGTGATTATACAAATTGTAAACAGGGTTTATGATTATTTTCTGTTTATCCATTTCTGTTTCAAGTAGAAGCTCTATTATAATCATTCTATCTGGAGTCTGAAAGATTTAAAATTCAAGAATTCTTGATTATCTTCATATACAGTCTTGGTGATCTGAGTCTCTCCATACCCTGACTCGGTGATCGTTTTGGGGAAATGGAATGGTAGTGTGTGCTTTTTGAGATTTGTTCCAATAACAAACCAGAACTACATAAACAGTAACACAGGGCGACTTGAGCTTTGAAGGATTTTTAATGTATATATTGTGTATTCCGAATTGTAAGGTATAAGGCCAAGGGCTTCTTAAAATTCAGTTGAGTTTATTTGGGATTATTTAAAATCACTTTGGCATGGCAACTTTTTCTTCTGTTTCATTTGAACTTTTGGCTGAATTTGAACCTGCTTCTTTTAGTGCTCTGCAATGTTCCCTCTAATTTTCTGTAGGCTGTGTGCGCATAAAATATCAGCTGTGCAGCTTTTGAAGGAAGGTTATATTTTTGTGCGGCACATAACGACACTCGGAGTTCTATACTTTAAAATATGACTACACATCAGAATACAGTATGTACACCACACTAATTGCACTAGATAATATTGTAGAACTTGTGAAAACCGTAAATACACAACAACTTTTAAATTTTAAGATGTCTGTGTTGTTTTCTATCAGAATCAGAACCGTAATTTTTGTGCGCTCTGTTATAAAGTATGTGCGCTCGCTCGGCGAGATGTGTGCGTGCGCACACGCGCACAGCTTAGAGGGAACAGTGGTGCTCTGCCCCAAGAAGAGTCATTCATACCAGAGGGGGGTTTCCCCATTTTTAATTTCTCTGTTTCTCCAGGGACCAAGCAGGAAGTCAGTCCTCACATATGGGTAACGTCGGCGCCGACGTAGCCCCTGTGCGGAGCATTTCCCCAGCTTTCAAAGAAAGCCTTTGGGAATGCAGCGCGCCTGTGCGGTCCCCTTCCCGCCCAAGGGTGCCATCTTGCTCAGTCTTTCTTTTTCCACTGAGCCCGACGGACATGAGTTCGTGTCACACGGGAAAAGTTGATTTTTTTTCTGAGATTTTTGCGTTGTCTTATCCGATTTGATGCCGGTTCCCCTTCCTGCCTGGGCTCAGTACACCGGTATCGAGTGATTTTCATTTTTTGTCCTTCATGACTAGCTTTCGCGCTCTTTTTGTGTTTTCACTGGCAGCCCGGTCTTTTGACCTTGCCAGGGGCCCCTTTTCCCCCCATGGCTGCCAGCGGGTTCGAAAAGTGTGATCAGTGCAAGAAACTTATGTCTCTCACCGACATACATGACTGCTGCCTCCGATGCCTCGGGCCCGACTATGACCCGCTGGACTGTGTGGCAAAATGTTGTCGAAGGCGCTCGGAGCCGTCAGCATCAATGTGAGAATTTTCTCTGACTCCGCGTCCGGCCGGGCCCGGACTTCGTCAGAGGCCTTGACATCTCGGGAGTCTGACCCCGAGTGCCGTCGGGGTTCCTCTGAAAGGGAGTCTCCCTCCCGGGAGCACCGAAGGAAGAAAAAGCTCGCGAGGGCAGTGTCAGTGGAGGCTCCTGGTTCCTCGAGGGCCAAGTCGCATAGCCCTGACCGCCACCCCGGGCTCTCGGACTCGGAGAGGCCTTCCAAGCTACCTCGTGTGGAGCTGGAGTCCCCGAGACACGTAAGTACAGTTGTCCTCGTAGACTCCCCTCCAGGGGAGCTGATGTCGGGCCCAACGCTGTCAGGGCCCGAGTCGGGGGCTGCTGAGTCTCCTGAGCTTGGACTCAGGTTGACGGCCTTGGAGAGCAGCTTGGCTGCCTTCATGGAACAGCAGCGGGTGCTGATTGCCGGTCTGACGGGTGCATCTGCCCCGACCACCGGAATCTCGACGTCTAAGTCGACCCCGGAGACCGAGCTGATCCTCGAGTCGATGAAGTCTCGAGTCGATCCTCGGTCAAGGTCCCTCTCAACCTCCCGTGCGGGGCTGAGGTCGTCGACGCCGATACCCTCAGCATCAGGGCGGGTGGCACTGAGGCCCACATGGCCGGAGCCGCTTGATTCCTCCTCGGAGTGGGAGACAGAGGACGAGGATTCCCCGGATACCTTTCGGACCCGGTACATCCCTTTGGACTCACTGGAGTCCGAGCCTCAGAGACGGTTCCCCCCCCCCCCCCCCCCCGAGGATACCCGGTTCTCTGACTTCGCGAGGAACATGGCCAAGGCCTTGGCCTTCCCTGCCTATACCGAGGAGGAGCTTCAAACCGAGGTGCTTGATGCCCTCCAGTATGATTTTCCTCAGAAGGAAGCCTTTACTGTACCGGTTCCTCCGATGCTGGAATGGCTGCTCTTCCGTATTTGGGAGGCACCGGTCTCGACGCCTGTTCTTAGCAAATGGGTCAATTCCATTTATCGAGTCCGTAAGAGCCCTGGGTTCCTAAAGGCACAGCTACCGCACCACTCCATGGTTGTGGAATCCGCCATGCACCGTTTGAAGAGTCAGAAGATGCACTCCTCAGTGCCCCCCAGCCAGGAGGCCCAGAACCTGGATGCCTTCGGTAGAAAGTGCTTCCAGGGCTGTATGCTATCTTGCCCTGTCCAGACCTACCAGCTGTACATGGGCATGTACCTACGAGACCTGGCAAAGGAGATTGCCGGGTTCTCAGCTGGCCTCTCTGAGGAACCTTTGCAGAGGTTCGAGGCTTTGTCAACAGGGATTCGAGAGTGCTGGAAGTTTATCTCTCGAGCAGCCTATGATGGCTTCGAGGCTTCGGCCCGTGTAGCCGCGGCCGGCATCGGTGCACGCCGTCAGGCCTGGCTATAGTCATCAGACCTGGAGCCATGGGTGCAGGACAAGTTGGTCGATGTCCCTTGCCAAGGTGAAAACCTCTTTGGTAAGCCATGACTGAAAAGGCTGCGGAAATCGAGACTGAGACTCTCACCAGGACAAGGCTTTTGAGGAAGATTTCTGCCCCTTCTCAGAAAAAGAAGGGCTCGGTGAAGAAGCCCTTTTTCCCGAGGAAGGGTGCTGCCTACAAATCCTACCCTCAATATCAGGCCTCTCCAGCTCCCCAACAGGGCCAGCAGGCCAAGGGGCAGGGGCATGGGCCCCATAGGCAGTAGACCCCCAAGCCGCCAGCTCCGGCTCCTGCACAGCAGGGAGTAGGGTTCTGACTCCCACAGCATAGCCTCTTCTCCACAGCTGGCTCCACTCAGCACAGGAGGTCAGCTGATCCTGTACGCCTACAGGTGGCCAGCCATCACAGGGGATACCTGGGTCTTCAGCATAGTCCAAAGGGCTACATGCTCAACTTCCACCAGATACCCCTCTCCTACTTTCCAGGGGAGCCTCCAAGACTCCCTCTGCACAGAAACCTCCTCCTTCAGGAGCTGGCAAGTCCTCTAAAGGAACTGGCGGTGGAACCGGTGCCTCACCACCTCGAAGGGCGAGGCTTCTACTCCATGTACTTTCTGGTACCAAAAAGGACAGGAGGCCTCCGGCCTATCCTAGACTTGCGAAACCTAAACAAGTTTCTGGAGAGGGAAAAGTTCAAGATGCTTACCCTTGGGATACTGCTGCCCTACCTCCAGAAGGGAGATTGGCTATGCTCCTTAGACCTAAAGGATGCTTATACCCACATTCTCATCCATCCAGACCACAGACAATATCTCAGATTTGTGGTTGGAGGAAACCATTTTCAGTACAGAGTACTTCCCTTTGGCCTAACATCTGCCCCCAGGGTTTTCACCAAATGCCTGGCGGTGGTGGCGGCCTATCTCAGATATCGGGGAATCTTTGTCTTCCCATTCCTGGACGACTGGTTCATCAGGGGTTAGTCCCTCCAGGAGGCCAAACAAGCCACTCTTCGCACTGTCTATGTTCTTCAGCATCTGGGCTTTGTGATCAACTACTCAAAGTCCACTTTGCTCCCCTCACAGAACCTAGAGTTTATTGGGGCAAGATTAAGCACCCTGCAGGCAAGAGCTTACTTGCCCGAGGACAGGGCCCACAGACTGATGGACTTGGCCAGCCAGTTCCAAAGCAATTCTCAGGTTTCCGCCAGACACTTCCTGCGGCTCCTGGGTCACATGGTATCCACGGTACATGTGACCCCGAATGCCCGTCTGCACATGCAGGCGACACAGTGGTGCCTCAGAGCTCAGTGGGCGCAAGCCACAGGCGACCTCCGAGACAGAGTAAAGGTGTCCAAACCGCTCTTGGACTCCTTACAGTGGTGGCTACATCTCCCAAACCTTCTCGGGAGAGGGGGTACCCTTTCAGGCCCAGGCACACACACGGGTGCAGACGACCAATGCTGCCTTAAAGGGCTGGGGTGCACATTGCCAGGACAGGTGCACTCAAGGCATCTGGTCTCCTCGGGAGGCCACACAGCAGATCAATCTTTTGGAGCTGCGGACAATCCACTTTGCTCTACAGAATTTTTCTCATGCCCTCTCTCACCAATCTGTCTTAGTTCAGTCAGACAATCAGGTAGCAATGTTCTATGTGAACAAGCAAGGGGGCACAGGGTCCAGACTCCTGTGTCAGGAGGCGCAGGCCCTTTGCTCCTTTGCAGTCAAGCAAGCCATGTTTCTCAAAGCAGTTTATCTACCTGGTCGGGAGAACTTCTTGGGAGACAAACTAAGCAGGATTCTCCAGCCTCACGTATGGCGGTTGAATCCACTGGTGGTCTAGCAGATCTTTCTACGATGGGGGTTCCCATCCATCGATCTCTTTGCAAGTCCACTGAACCATCAGCTGCCCAGGTTTTGCTCCAGACAGCCGCATCCCCTGAGACTGGCAGCAGATGTGTTTCTGATCCCTTGGTCTACGGGCCTCCTGTATGTGTTTCCTCCCACACCCCTGGTGGCTGAACTCTATTCAAGATTCTACGGGAAAAGGCCTCGGTCATTCTGGTAGCCCCCAGATGGCCGAGGCAGCCGTGGTTTCCACTTCTTCTGCAGTTGGCAGTGGAAACTCCATTTCCTCTGGGGTTGCAACCCGATCTGCTCTTTCAGGATCAGGGTTCCCTTCTGCACCCCAATCTCACATCCCTCATTCTGATGGCCTGGCTGCTGAAAGGATAGTGCTAGCTCCCTTCTACCTAGGGAAGTTGAGGAGGTGGTCTTGGCCTCGAGGAGGCAATCCACTAGAAAGTCCTATGTCCTCAAGTGGCGCAGGTTCTCAGTGTGGTGTTCTCAGCACAATGAAGATCCTTTCTCCTGCCTTGTGCCAGTAGTGCTACAATACCTACTTCACCTGTCAGAACTAGGCCTTAAGTCCAACTCTGTTTGGGTCCACCTCAGTGCTCTTTCAGTACACCACTCACTGGTGGAGGGACAGTCGCTGTCGGTTCACCCCTTGGTGTCCCGCTTCCTCAGAGGCCTGCTTTTGCTCAAGCCTCCGATTCGTCCACCTGCCACTGAGTGGGATTTGAACGTGGTCATGCAACAACTTACTCGCCCACCGTTTGAGCCGATGGCTACTTGCCATTTACGCATCCTTTCTTGGAAGGCACTCTTCCTAGTAGCTCTTACCTTGGCCATATGTGAGTGAACTACAAGCTCTGGTTTCTGATAGACCGTACACGCGGTTCTATAGGAACAGGGTGTCCTACGGACCCATCCGAAGTTCCTCCCAAAGGTTGTCTCCTCCTTCTACCTCAACCATGAGATGTTTCTTCTGACATTCTTTCCCAGGCCGCATACCAGCCGGGCTGAAACAGTCTTGCATACCCTGGACTGTAAGAGGGCGTTGTCCTTTTACATAGAACATACGCGGGGCACCAAAGGGCTACTCAGCTCTTCGTCTCCTTTGACCCTAATAAACTGAGGTTGCCTGTCTCCAAGCATACCTTGTCCTCTTGGGTAGCAGATTGTATCACCTGGGCGTACAAGGCAGCTGGCCTCTCCTTGCAGGGTCAAGTCACGGCCCACCGTGTCAGGGCGAAAGCCGCGTCAGTAGCTTATCTTTGCTGTGTTCCATTAGCAGACATCTGCCGGACCGCTACTTGGTCTTCAAGCCAGACTTTTGCAGCCCACTACTGCCTTGAGAGAGATTCCCAAAGGGACAGTGCTTTCGGATAGGCGGTACTCCGCAATCTCTGAGGTTTAGGCAACTCCTACCCTCCGGCCCTTGTGTTGGGCTACCGTACGGGGGCGTTCTCAGAGGATATTTTTATCACGGATGCTGAGGCTCTTCAGAGGGAGCCATTATTTCAGCTTTGGGTTCTCCGTATCCTAGAGCTGGGGAGTCCCATATGTGAGGACTAACTTCCTGCTTTGTCCTGAAGAAAGAGTAGTTACTCACCTGTAACAGGTGATCTCCAGGAACAAGCAGGAATGTAGTCTTCGCATATGGGTATCATCGGTACTGATGGAGCACGCTCCCCAGCATCCAATAGGAAAGCTTTTGGGAGCATCCCACAGCGCCTGCGTGCTGCCTTCCCGCCTTTCCCAACTGTGTCTCTCCAGTTCTTCGTTTTCCACGGAGCCGACAGGTCACACATCCTGTCACTGCAGAAAATATTCCCTTTTATTCTTCTTTTTTGTGGTCACGTCTGCCTTCCCTTGATGCTACACAGGTACCGCCAGTTCTTCCTTCTTTTTCTTAAAAAAAAAAACACCCCCAAAAAACTTCTGGAGTCTTTCCCAGGTATTTTCTCCTCAGGCGCCACACGCCATTTTGGGCACTGGGCCCAACTTTTTCTTTAAAATGGAAAAACCTGCTTTGGGTTTTAAAAAGTGTTCTGAGTGTGGTGGTACCATCTCCGTCACCGACACCCATGAGTGGTGCCTCAAATGTTTAGGTCCTGAACACTCTATTTCTGAGTGTGTTGCCTGTGCGATGATGTTGAAGAGGGGCCGGCAAAACCGAGCTGCTAAACTTAGCACCCTTTTTCCCTCCGATGCAGCGTCTGTGGAATCGCCGTCTTCCAGGGCTTCGTCTTCCTCCCATGGATCTCAGGTAGCTAAACATAAATCTGGCTGGTCCTCAAAGGGGGTAGTTCTTCTCCTAAGCATCGAGATGCCTCTGGCGTTGCCCTTGAGGGACTTGTACCTGCAAAATTGCCCCGGCGGGAGGCTTCGGCTTCCAAAGCACTAATGGGGCTCCAAGATGTTCTCGAGGCCTCAACTTCAGCAGAACTACTGGTGCCATGCTCTGGGGTACCTGCTGCTTCATCCGGTACCGATACCCAAGCTTCGGCAGAGTCAATAGACCAGAGATTCTTGGCTATTGAATGCAGTCTGGCGGCTCTTCTCACGGCCTTGATGCCCCTGAAACCGCTTCAGACGATTCAACCGGTACCGGCACCGACTTCAGTACCGGTACCGACTGCATCGACATCGGCAGGTATTCTACCGGGACCGAGTCATGCTTATCCATCCAGTATCGACAAGTCGGTACCAGACCCCTCCGATACCGACTTCGATCGGTACCGGTACCGTGCCTTGCACGATCACCCGGATCGGAGATACTTTGAATCCTCGGATGAGTCTGAAGACTCTGAAAGCTCTGCCGATACCAGAGTACTTCTTCCTGCGGATTCTTCTCCTCAGCGTAGTATGTCTTCCCAGAGGGATATGTCCTTTCAGGATTTTATCAGAGATGTGGCTTGAGGTCTTTCCATCACAGTGGTTCCTGAAAAAGAGCCTAGAGCTAAGGAATTGGAAATCCTGCAATACCCTAAAGCTCCCAAGGAGGCAGCTACCTTACCTATTCATGAGATCTTGCATGACCTAATGTTAAGGATGTGGGAAACACCTCTAACCACATCTCCTCACTCTCGAAGGCTCGACACCATGTATCGAGTTCCTCCCTGTCCTGGGTTTCAGAAGACTCAGCTACCACACCATTCCATGGTGGTGGAATCAGCTATGAGAAGGATCAAGAGTGCAAAAAGACATGCATCTAATCCTCCAGAATGTGAGTGTAGGACTCTTGACGCCTTTGGACATCGAACCTTCCAGGCTTCCATGCTTTCTGCCAGGATCAGTTCCTATATATTATATATGGGAATGTTCCTTAAGGAGGTCACGGGAGATTTAGAGCTTATGAGCCCTCTCCTTCCTGATGATAAGAGGCAGGATTACCTTGCCCTTGTCAAACATGCTCCGGATGTTTCCAAGTTTGTAAATCGTGCTGCCTTTGACTGTTTTGCCTCTGCCATTGCCATAGGTGCACATAGGATTGCCTGGCTCCAGGCATCTGACTTGGAACTTTGGGTACAGGATAAACTTGGGAATATTCCTTGCACAGGAGAGAATCTCTTTGGCAAGAATTGGCAGGAAAAAGCTAATGAGATAGATGCTGACAATATCACCTTGGATAGATTGTCTAAATCTACAGCTGATGCTGCAAGGAAGAAATCCTACAAGAAACCATTCTTCAGTAAGAAGACGTTTTACCCCTCCTATACCCAGCAGGAACATTGTTTAGGTCAGTCTGCCCAAAAGGACAGCAGCAACAACCTAAGCAAAGAAAAACAAAAGCTGCTAAACCTCAACCTGCTCAGCAGACTCAGCCTGGGCTTTGACTCCTATCTAGAGAACTTTGCCTTCCTGGCCCTGAATGGCCCAGAACCTTCCACCATTCCAGGAAGGTTATGTCATTTTGCCCCCAGATGGGAGCAGATAACAGCAGAAAATTGGACTCTGTCCATTGAAAGAGAGGGGCACAAGCTTCACTTCCTCAGCATGCCCTGTCCTACAATGGTAAGACAGTTCAATTCTCAGACCTCTCTCAACGCCCAGTTAGGTCAAGAGGTCACTTTGCTTCTTGCCCAGGGGGCAATAGAAGAGGTACCCATTCTTGTACAGGGTTCTACTCCCCCTATTTCCTTATTCCAAAGAAAACAGGGGGACACAGACCCATTTTGGACCTCAGAGAATTAAACAAATTCCTGTTCAAAGAGAAGTTCAAAATGATTTCTCTAGGAACTCTGCTGCCATACCTTCAGAGTTAGGATTGGCTTTGTTCTCTAGATCTCAAGGATGCGTACACTAATGTTTTCATCCATCCAGCTCATCGAAAGATCCTTCGCTTTCTATTTCAAGGGAAGCACTACCAATACAGGGTTCTTCCTTTTGGCCTGGCCTTGGCACCAAGGGTGTTCACAAAATGCATGGCTGTGGTGGCAGCATTTCTCCGCACCCTGGAAATATTCGTCTTCCCTTACTTAGACGACTGGCTCATTCAAGCCCCTTCAGAGCCAGAGGCCAGGATTTCTCTCTCTCGAACAATGCGCATCCTTCAGTATTTGGGACTTGTCATAAACCTCCCAAAATCCAACCTTGCTCCCACTCAGTCTCTAGAGTTTATAGGAGCTCTGTTGGATACCAGACAGACAAGGGCCTATCTTCCACAGCCCCGCTGCCTTCGCATTGTGCATGTGGTTCCTTATGCTCACCTCCATTTGAAGGCAGCCTAGTGGACTTTATCCACTCAATGGACCCAGGCATCAGGTTGCCTATCAGGCAAAATAACAAACTCAGATCGTCTCATTTTGTCCCTCCAATGGCGGCAGTCACCCCAAAATCTTTTGGTGGGATCCCCTTTCCAACAACTCCCACCACAAGCCACTCTGACAACAGATGCCTCACAAGTGGGTTGGGGAGCCCACCTGCAAGGCCTTTCTACCCAGGGTACCTGGACTCCACAGGAGACCTATCTACACATCAATCTGCTGGAACTCGGAGCAATCTTCCTTACTCTTCGAGTATTCCACACCCAGCTCAGCTACAAGACAGTCCTAGTTCAAACGTACAATCAGGTAGCCATGTTCTATGTGAACAAGCAAGGCGGGACAGGCTCTGTCGCTCTGCAACAAAGCTTTGCGACTATAGGCCCTCGCCAGAGCGTATCAAATTCATCTCCTTGCTGTGTATCTTCCAGGCATTCAAAACTCTTTGGCAGACAGACTCAGTCGAGTTCTGCTTCCACACGAATGTTCTCTCCATGCAGACCAATTGGCCAAAATTTTTTGAATTTGGAGAACCCCGGACATAGACCTTTTTGCAAGTCCGCTGAATGCCAAACTTCCCCGGTTCTGTTCCAGAATCCTGGCTCAGGGTTGTCATGCCAGGGATGCTTTCGTCCTCCATTGGGGCCAGGATTTCCTGTATGCCTTTCCACCCATTCCCCTAATTCCCAAAACCCTGTTCAAGCTTCAGAGAGACAGAGGTCATATGATTATCATAGCTCCACATTGGTACAGCAAATATGGTACCCTCTGCTTCTACATCTCTCTCAAGCTCCGCCTCTGGAGTTAGGATCTGCTCCAGATCTTCTTTTTCAGGAGGACAGGATGCTGTGGCATCCCAATACCCAGTCTCTCCATCTCAGGGCCTGGTTGCTGAAAGCCTAGAACTCCACGGTCTTAACCTTTCTCAGCAGGTAAGGGATATCTTTTATGCTTCCAGGAAACCTTCCACAAGATGCTGTTATGCTTTCAAGTGGAAAAGGTTTACCATATGGTAATCGTTACTGGAGTATCTCCTTCATTTGTCTAATACAGGGCTTAAGACCAATTCAGTGAGAGTTCATTTTAGTGCTATTTGCACCCTCTTTCAAGCCTCTAAATGGTCAACCTATTTCCTCTCATCCTCTCATAGCGAGATTTATGGGAGGCCTTCTTTTAACTAAGCCTCCCATTAAGCCACCACCGGTGGCATGGGACTTAAATCTGGTTCTTGGGCAGCTCTTGAAGCCGCCTTTTGAACCATTAGCTACTACCTCTTTGACATTCCTTTCCTGGAAGGTCATCTTTCTTATTGCAATCACATCAGCACGTCGCATCAGTGAACTGCAAGCATTGGTGGCTGATACTCCTTATACAAGGTTTCATCATGATGAGGTAGTCCTTAAGTCTCATCCACGCTTTATGCCAAAGGTGGTATCAGCTTTTCATTTAAACCAAGCGGTTTACCTTCCTGTATTTTTCCCAAGGCCTCACACCTCACATGCTGAAAGGAATCTTCATACTTTGGACTGTAAAAGGGCTTTGGCCTTTTACTTGCAAAGGACACAGCAACATAGAAAGTCCTCTCAAATCTTTGTTGCCTTTGATCCTAGTCATTTGGGACTTCCAGTCGCACAGTGTATTTCTTTTGCCTATGAGAGTAAGAACCATCCTCTTGAAGGCCATGTCACAGCTCACAATGGCAACCTCTATGGCTCATCTTCACTCTGTGCCTATCGACGACATCTGTCGAGCAGCTACTTGGGCCTCGGTTCATACCTTCACAGCCCATTACTGCTTAGACAAGGACTCCTGCCGGGATGCCTCGTTTGGTCAGGCTGTTCTTCAGCACCTGTTCCATACTTAATCAACTCCTACCCACCATCCCTGGTAGGATGCCAGAGATGCATGGGGGGGAAGGACAAGGGCAGACAACCTCTGGGGTTTCTCCCTGGCATCTGCAGTTGGGAGTCCCCATATGTGAAGATTACATTTCTGCTTGTTCCTGGAGATAGCATAGTTACTCACCTGTAACAGGTGATCTCCGGGAACAGCAGGAATTCAGTCTTCACAACCCACCCACCTCCCCTAGGAGTTGTATCTCTCTATCTCTCTCTTTCCTTCTCTCTTTCTCTCAGCTTTAAACTCAAAATGGAGAGGGACAGTTGGGAAAGGCGGGAAGTCAGCAGGCAGACGCTGTGGGATGTTTCCAAAAGCTTTCCTATTGGACGCTGGGAGCTTTCCCGCACAGGCTCCGTCGGTACCGACGATACCCATATGTGAAGACTAAATTCCTGCTGTTCCCAGAGATCACCTGTTACAGGTGAGTAACTATGCTTTCTCCAGGAGCAGCAGGAATCAGTCCTCACGACTCTCCCTCCTCCCCTGGAGTTGCAGTCATATACTTTATTTTGTTTTTGCTGTCTTTTAGCTATGTCATCAGACCGAGCAAGATGGCACCCTTGAGCATGAAGGGACGCGCATTCGCGCTGCATTCCCAGAGGCTTTCTTTGAAAGCTGGGGAAATTCTCCACACGGGGGCTCCATCAGCGCCGACGTCACCCATATGTGAGGACTGATTCCTGCTGCTCCTGGAGAGAACACTTGTTACAGGTGAGTAACTACTGTTTCCCTCCCATTTAGCCCAGCCATTGTAGTGGTGCTTTTCTGAGAGTAATTCACAACCTGCCTTAAACAAGCCAGTGAGTGTTTTCTCCATGATGACTGGAATGCTCTTTTACTTGAGGACTTTTGCTGTTTTGCTGCTTCCACATCTTTTAAAACAAAATTTTCATTGTTAATGTGTATATATGTCATTAATTATTAGATTCTCCAGGACCAAGCAGGAAGTCAGTCCTCACATATGGGTGACGTCGGCGCCGACGGAGCCCTCGTGCGGAGCATTTCCCCAGCTTTCAAAGAATGCCTTTGGGAATTGCAGTGCACATGCGCAGTCCCCTTCCCGCCCAAGGGTGCCATCTTGCTCAGTCTTCTTTTTTCCGCGGAGCCCGACGGACGTAGTTTGTTTTTCCTCGAGGAAAAAGTTGATTTCCCTATATTTTCTCTTTTTTCTTCGGTTCGACGCCGGATCCTTTTCCCGCCTTGGCCCAATACGCCGGTATCGAGTCCACTCTCTCTTTTTCGGTTTTTGTCCTTTGTGACTAGCGTTCACGCCATTTTTCTCTTTTCACTGGCAGCCCGGTCTTTTGACCTCACAGGGGCCCTTTTTCCCCCCATGGCTACCAGCGGGTTTAAAAAGTGTGATAGGTGTAAGAAACTTATGTCTCTTACCGACACACATGACTGCTGCCTCCGCTGCCTCGGACCCGATCATGACCCGATGATCTGTGGTCCGTATGGCAAAATGTCCTCGAAGGCGTTGAGGAGTCGGCAGCACCAGAAGGATAGGATCTTCTCTGACTCCGCGTCAGGGTTCCTCTGAGCGGAGGTCTCCTTCGCGGGAACATCGCAGGAAGAAGAAACCCGCGAGGCCGGCGTCGGACACTCCTGGTTCCCCGAGGGCCAGGTCGCATAGCCCCGATAGCCGTCCCGGGTCTTCGGAGTCTGAGAGGCCTGCCAAACATCCTCGTATTGAGATATTCTCCTGGACACGTGAGTGCTGTAGTCCTTGTGGACTCTCCTCCAGGGGAGCCGACGTCGGGCCCGACGCCGTCAGGGCCCAAGTCGGGGGCTGCTGGGTCTCCTGAGCTCGGACTCAGGTTGACTGCCTTGGAGAGCAGCCTCGCTGCCTTCATGAAACAGCAGCGGGCATTAATCGCCGGTCTCACCGGTGCATCTGCCCCGACCACTGGGACTTCGACGTCCAAGTCGACCCCGGAGGCCGAGCCGATCCTTGAGTCCATGCGGGCTCGAGTCGATCCTCGGCCACGGTCTCCCTCGGCCTCCCGTTCGAGACCGAGGTCGTCGACGCCGGTACCCTCGGCGTCGGGGCAGATGGCATCAGTGCCCACCCGACCGGAGCTGCTCGATTCCTCCTCCGAGGAGTCGGGCTGGGAGACGGAGGACGAAGAGTCACCCGACACTTATCGGACTCAGTGTGTCCCATCGGACTCGCCGGAGTCCGAACCTCGGAGACGATCCCCACCAGAGGATACCTGGTTCTTGGACTTCGTGCGGGATATGGCCAAGGCCTTGGCCTTCCCCGCGGATCCCGAGGAGGAGCCTCGAGCCAGGAGCTCGAGGCCCTCCAGTATGACTCTCCCCCGAAGGAGGCCTTTACTGTACCGGTTCCTCCGATGCTGGAGCGGCTGCTCTTCCGCATGTTGGAGACCCCGGCCTCGACGCCGGTGTTAAGCAAGCGGGTCGATTCCATCTATCGAGTCAGCAAGAGCCCCGGGTTCCAAAAGGCACAATTACCGCACCACTCCATGGTTGTGGAATCGGCCATGCATTGACTGAAAAGTCAGAAGATGCACTCCTCGGTGCCTCCCGGCCCGGAGGCCCAGAACCTGGATGCCCTCGGTAAGAAGTGCTTCCAGGGCTCTATGCTTGCTTGCTGTGTCCAGACTTACCAGCTCTACATGGGCATGTATCTCCGAGACCTGGCGAAGGAGATTGCCGGGTTCTCTGCTGGTCTCTCCGAGGAACCTTTGCAGCGGTTCCAAGCCTTGTCCACTGGTATTCGAGAGTGCTCGAAGTTTATCTCTCGAGCAGGCTACGATGGCTTCGAGGCTTCGGCCCGAGTAGCCGGGGCCGGCATTGGTGCCCGCCGACAGGCTTGGCTACAGTCATCCGACCTCGAGCCATGGGTGCAGGACAAGTTGGTCGATGTCCCCTGCCGAGGTGAAAACCTCTTTGGCAAGCCCATGGCTGAAAAGGCTGCAGAACTCGAGACCGAGACTCTGACCAGGACTAGGCTGTCCAGAAAAACCTCTGCCCCTTCTCAGAAGAAGAAGGGCTCGGGAAAAAAGACCTTTTACCCGAGGAAGTCATCTGCCTATAAACCATACCCTCATTATCAGGCCTCTGCAGCTCCCCAACAGGGTCAGCAGGCCAAGGGGCAGGGTCATGGGCCCCGTAGGCAGAAGGCTCCCAAGCCACCAACATTGGCCCCTGCTCAGCAGGGTGTGGGTTTTTGTCTCAGCAAGCATAGCCTTTTCTCCTCAGCTGGTTCACATCAGCACAGGAGGCCGGCTGGCCCACTTTGCCCACAGGTGGTCAGCCATCACATCAGATACCTGGGTGCTCCATATAGTCCAAAAGGGCTATCTTCTCCATTTTCACCAGGTACCTCCCTCCTATTTTCCAGGGGAGCCTCCAAGACTCCCTCTGCGCAGGGACCTACTCCTTCAGGAGTTAGCAAGTCTACTACAGGAACAGGCTGTGGAACCGGTGCCCCACCACCTGAGAGGTCACGGCTTTTATTCCAGGTACTTTCTAGTACCAAAAAGAACAGGAGGCCTCAGACCCATCCTAGACTTGCGTAATCTCAACAACAAGTTCCTGGAGAGGGAAAAGTTCAAGATGCTTACCCTTGGAATCCTGCTGCCCTACCTCCAGCAGGGAGATTGGCTATGCTCCTTAGATCTAAAGGATGCTTATACTCACATCCTTATTCATCCAGACCACAGACAGTATCTCAGATTTGTTGTAGGGGGAAACCACTACCAGTAGAGAGTACTTCACTTTGGCCTAACCTCCACTCCCAGGGTGTTCACCAAGTGCCTGGCAGTGGTGGCGGCCTACCTGAGGCTTCAAGGTCTTTTTGTGTTTCCATATCTGGATGACTGGCTCATAAGGGGCCAGTCTTCCCAGGAGGCCAATCAAGCCACCATTCGCACTTTGGCTCTGCTTCAGCACTTGGGATTTGTCATAAACTTCGCAAAGTCCACTTTGCTCCCTTCCCAGAACTTGGAATTTCATAGGTGCAAGGCTAGACACTCTTCAGGCGAGGGCTTTTCTGCCAGTGGACAGGGCCCTCCGGTTGATGGATGTAGCCAGGCAGTTTCACAGCAATTCCCTGGTCTCCGCCAGGCAATTCCTGAGACTTCTCGGCCATATGGCTTCCGTGGTTCATGTAACCCCCAATGCCCGCCTGCACATGCGGCCTGCTCAGTGGAGTCTTCAAACTCAGTGGCATCAGGCCACAGGGAGTCTTGCAGACTCGGTGAGAGTATCCTCCCTGCTCGTCTCCTCTCTACAATGGTGGCTTCATCTTCCGAATCTGGTACTCGGAGTGGATTTTCAATCCCCTCCGCATTCTCGAGTGCTGACGACAGATGCTTCTCTTCTAGGTTGGGGAGCACATTGCCAAGGGGCATGTACTCAGGGTCTCTGGACTCCTTGGGAGGCTGCTCGGCAGATAAACTTCCTGGAGCTACGGGAAATACGCCTAGCTCTGAGAGCCTTCTCCCACCTCACGTCTCACCAGTCTGTACTAGTCCAGACGGACAATCAAGTTGCCATGTTCTACGTGAACAAACAAGGGGGCACAGGCTCCTTCTTTCTCTGTCAGGAGGCACAACGGCTGTGCTCTTGGGCCGTCAATCACTGAATCCTCCTCAAGGCTGTCTACCTCCCCGGTCAAGAAAATTACCTGGCGGACAGACTGAGCAGGATCCTGCAACCACACGAATGGAGATTGAATCCATTGGTGGTTCAGCAGATCTTTCTCAGGTGGGGCCTCCCCACCATGGATCTCTTCGCCAGCCCTCTGAACCGGCAACTCCCGAGATTCTGTTCCAGACAACCGCATCCTCTCAGAGTAGCAGCGGATGCCTTTCTGATTCCGTGGTCCCAAGGCATACTTTATGCGTTGCCTCCCACGCCACTAGTGTCTCGAACACTGTTCAAGGTCCTCAAGGACAGGGCCTCAATGATTCTGATAGCCCCCAGGTGGCCGAGACAGCCGTGCTTCCCACTCCTGTTGCAACTGGCGGTGGACCCTCCCCTGCCTCTGGGAATTCAACACGATCTCCTGTCTCAGGACCAGTGGTCTCTCTTGCACCCCAACCTCCAGTCCCTTCATCTGATGGCCTGGCTGCTGAAAGGGTAGTCCTGGGTCCCCTACTCCTGCCTAGAGAGGTGGAAGATGTAGTCTTAGCCTCTAGGGGGCAATCCACCAGGAAATCCTACGCTCTTAAGTGGCGTAGATTCTCCACATGGTGTGCTCAGCACAGCGAGAATCCCTTCTCGTGCTTGGTAGCGGTAGTATTGCAATATTTGCTTTACCTCTCCAATCTAGGCCTTAAGTCCAACTCTGTCAGGGTTCACCTCAGTGCTCTCTCAGCGCACCACTCGCCTGTGGACGGGAAGCCTCTTTCCAACCACCCTTTGGTGGCTCATTTTCTCAGAGGCCTCCTCCTGCTTAAGCCTCCTTTGCGTCCACCAGCCCCTGAGTGGGATCTGAATGTGGTCTTACAGCGGCTTACTTGTCTGCCATTTGAACCTATGGCTACCTGCCCTCTCCGTTTTCTCTCCTGGAATACCTTGTTTCTGGTAGCTCTTACCTCTGCTAGGCGAGTGAGTGAGCTTCAGGCACTAGTTTCTGATCCCCCTTACACTAGGTTCTACAGGAATAGGGTAGTCTTACGGACTCACCCGAAGTTTCTTTCTAAGGTTGTCTCCCCTTTTCACCTCAATCAGGAGGTGGTTCTTCCGACCTTCTTTCCCAGGCCGCATGCCAACCGGGCTGAGATGGTCCTGCATATCCTGGACTGTAGGAGGGCGTTATCCTTCTACCTCGACTGTACACGGGAGCACCGGAGGGCTGTTCAGCGACTTGTCTCCACGCGTACTCTGTCCATATGGGTCACTGACTGTATCGCCTGGGCTTATGGGGCAGCCGGCCTCTCATTGGAGGGTCGAGTCCCGGCTCATCGTGTCAGGGCGAAGGCTGCGTCAGTGGCTCATCTCCGCTCTGTTCCGTTGGCAGACATCTGCCGGGCCGCTACTTGGTCTTCAAGCCAGACTTTTGCGGCCCATTACTGCCTTGAGAGGGAGTCCCGCAGGGACAGCGCTTTCGGACAGGCAGTACTCCATAATCTCTTTGGGGTTTAGGCAACTCCTACCCTCCGGCCCTGGTGTTGGGCTACCGGTCGGGGGCGTTCTCAGAGAAGATTCCTTCCTTACGAACTGACGAGCTAGAGGGAGCTCATTTTTTCGGCTTGAGGTTTCCGGTAACCTTAAGCTGGGGAGTCCCATATGTGAGGACTGACTTCCTGCTTGGTCCTGGAGAAAGAGTAGTTACTCACCTGTAACAGGTGTTCTCCAGGAGCAGCAGGAATCAGTCCTCACAACCCTCCCTCCTCCCCTTGGAGTTGCAGTCATATGCTTTATTTTGCTAATTTTTTGCTGTCTTTTAGCTATGTCATCAGATTGAGCAAGATGGCACCCTTGGGCGGGAAGGGGACCGCGCATGCGCGCTGCAATTCCCAAAGGCTTTCTTTGAAAGCTGGGGAAATGCTGAGCATGAGGGCTCCATCGGCGCCGACGTCACCCATATGTGAGGACTGATTCCTGCTGCTCCTGGAGAACACCTGTTACAGGTGAGTAACTACTCTTTCTCTTTAGAGCATTCCTCAATGCTGTGTGGGATTTATTGATCTGTTGTAGATGCCTGCTTCATATTTAATTTTGGGTGGAGGATGTGTTAATGTGTGGTGAAGAGAAGGGTATTGTCTTGAAAACTAAGAGATGAAAATATTTCTATTCTCCCCTAGTATTAATCCACCTCCATGCGATGAACTACATTGTATAGCCTTGAAATAAGTGTGCGATTAATGTGCAAAATGAATAGTTTGAGCTATAAAGAGGCTCTCTGGGAGAATTGTTGAGCCCATGGAGAGCACGTTAATGTGTTACTATATTATTGGTGCTAATCACTTACAGTGCACTCCGCTATTAGTGACTTTAATGAGAACTACTTAAACCGTGCATTAAAAAGAGGAATTGCTAGATGGGAAAGACAGATGGAGGGGGGTACAGGGCTCATAATTCTATTGAAAATGCTTTTAGTACACAACATTAAAGAAAAAGCTACTGAAATTCTGTAATTTATGGTGCACGTTCCTCATTAAGCCGATCAGTTTGCTATTAGCAATGCTTCTGGTTATTCACTCTCCTTCCTCCCCCCCCCCCCTCCTGCCAACACTGTGCTATCATCACTACAGAGTGCCATAGCAGCTTGGATTGTGGGGTGATCTAGCAGAGGGTACACAATTGCTTTGGCAGATTGAAACCTTCCTTAGGTTATGGAGTGAGAACACCGTAGCCTCACAGCTTGGGCTATTGGATAGAGGATGGCACACTGTTCCGGAGCTGTTGGAAACACTGCATTGCCCTTTATTTCCTCATGTAAGAGTGCATACTCCATATAGCAGGTTGTTTTTGTCTTTTTAAGAGCCTGCAACCAAGGGGCCATTCATTATTTCACGAGGTCTGCTAAAGGTGCAGTTCTTACTGAATTAAGTAATGGAAGATTTGGCTTTTTATGGTAATTTGTATTTTACTGACTGGTGTTTGTAATTCAGGATTAGTGTGTCAGTTTTAGATAGGTTAGATGGAGCAATGATTTCTGGCATATGCTGTCCATGAATTCCCTTACTGATGCTTTTCTTTGTTTTTATACAGGATTTTTCCCTGGAAGTTCGCAAGGATGTGATGCTTTTCTTCGACATAAGATGACACTGATTTCGCCCTCCATCCTGAAGAAGTATGGCATCCCTTTTGATCGGGTATGTTCGTACCTGCATGGGGCTGCTGAGTCTTAAGGGGAAAGATGTAATGATCCATGTTGTGATTGAGTTTAAAACAAAAAGCAAAACTCTTGCAGTTATTTTTTACAGACAAATTGTATGATTATCTTCATGTTTATGCTGCAGTTCACAGATGAGATGTATAAGTCTGTGATGCATTATTACTCTGGGTTTGAGCTGGTGCTGCAGGTGAGCAAGGGGAACCTATAACATGAGTGAGCTCCTTAACAGGAGTTATAAACAGTGGGACTTGTGATCCTGGCAGATATCTTTTCTTGACAAGTTCTGTGCCAGTCCTTCAGAAGCAGGGGTTTCTCAAATCTAGGGATTGAGCCACTAATCTTATCAGTTTACACGTCTCACATTTGAGAAGAAAAGAATAGAAGAATGTTGGGGGGTGGGGGTTCCATTTGTTGTGGAGGGTAAATTTAAACTTGCCTGTTAATTTCCTTTCCTAGAGTCTTGCCATATCAGTCCAGACAAGTAGGTTATGTTCTCCTGCCAGCAGATGGAGACAGAGAAAAAAGCTTGGCGATGCCACTCTACTTATAGGGGCTGGTGTTATTTTCTGCTCTTTAGTCTAATTTATGTCAAATCTAATAACCCAGGATGAAAAAAACACTTCAGACAAAAAAACAATTGGTTTTGTTTGAACTTCCAAAATACTATCAAAACCAAAAATGATCAGCCAAAAATCTCTTCTGTTAGAAACGCCGATGAGATAAGACTGAAACCAAGGGTCAAGTTAATATGAAATTTCACCTTTTCGTCTGTTAGACCAGTCCAGACAAGTGGGAAGTACCTATGCTCCACTTAAACTGGGCGGAAGGAAGCCTTAACAACTCTCAGGACTCTTACTACTGAGGAAGAGTCTCTCCCAATTTGAACACTCAAGCTCAAGAGAGAATGCAGTGAGGCAAGGCTTGTGTTCTGCCATTACTCTGGAAAAAGATTCATATTCTGCCTTAAGGACTCCTGTGCCGCCCTCAAGAGACTCATTGGTCCTATGGTAACTGAAAAACTAGTTTGGCCTGAAGATGCCTCTGATGATCAGTGTCTTAGAAACAATGGTGTCATTTTTGTGGCCCCTTCATAGCCAATTTGGAAGGTCCCAGGAAACCTACAAGGGGAAGCCTATGTTTAGCTTGACTGACAATCCCTATCCTCACTTTACTTTCTTACAATTGGAAGTGATAAGTCTAAATTAGGGCAGAAGAAATATTACCCCCAAAGTCAAACTTCTGGAGATGGTACCCTCTGAGATATGAAAGGAAGGGGGAGGTCAGAGCCATGGGCAACCCCAGAGTTGGCTCAAGGTGTTGGCACCCTAGGCAAAGCAAAAGCTTTACTCATCCGTGGCTGTTAAACTCTGTTGTTTAACTTTGAATTCCCTGCTGTTTGCCCCCCCCCCCCCCCAAGTTGACACCCTAAGAAACTGCCTAGCTTGCCTAATGGTTGGGCTGGCCCTGTTCAGAGCCACAAGGCCTAAGCTCAGATTCCAAGAAGAGAAGACCACACAAAATGGGAGTCTTTCATGTTGTTTTTTTTTATTCCTGATGAAAAATCTCCTTGGAATACGACTAGAGAGCTCTAACCATGTCCATGGAAAACAAGCCAGAACTGGATTTTGCCTATTATGTGAAAAGCAGGTTATGCTTCTATCAGTCTCCTCTGGAGCAAGAACTAGATAGACTAGAACTCTCAGAGTAATATTGCTTCCTTTGTAAAGCTGCACCTACAGAGACCCCAAACTCTTAACATACAGTAGGTCCTATACATGGAGAGGCTTGCTCAAGGGCATTTGAACTGTACACACCAACCCTATGGAACTCTCTCCCCACTACCATCAGGTGCATCAAAGACCTTTCCTCATTCAGGAAGCATCTGAAGACTCATCTGTTCATCGAACATTATAATCCTGTAACATAAGCCCACTCACATGTGCACACCAACAAATACAAGCCATTGTAAATAGTTATTTGTACATAGTTAATGTATACACTCCATGTTCTATTGTTTCTCCAAGAACAAGCAGGAAGTCAGCCCTCACATATTGGGTGACTTCAATGCCGACGGAGCTCTCGCGGAAGCATCTCCCCAGCTTTCAAAGAAAGCCTTTGGGAGATGCTACCGTGCATGCGTGATCCCCTTCCCGGCCAAGGGTGCCATTTTACTCAATCTCCCTTTTTCCGTGGAGCCCTACAGATGTTCATCTTTCTTCCCTTGAAAATTTGTTTTTCTCGTGCACTTCTGTGCCCTTTCCAGCAAGCACCAGTCCCTTTCTGCCTCCGAGCCCCACTGCCCTGGCATTGAGCCTCGGAACCTGTTAGGTTTTTTCCCATCCAACGCATTTCATGCCTTTTTCAACACTGGCAGCATCAAAGGTCTTCGACCTCTGGGGCTCTTTGTACCCAAGTGGCCACCGGATTTAAGAAGTGTGATCGGTGCTCCAAAAACATGTCCCTCACAATTGTTGCCTTCGGTGTCTGGGTGCCGACCATGACCCAGAGGCGTGCTCCCTGTGCAAAAAGATTTCCGTTAAGGCCATCCAGAGTCGCTGGCAGAAGCAGGACGACATCTTCCACAGGGCAGACTCAACCCTGGTAGCTGCGCGCTCTAAGGACCTGCATGGTTCTTTGGAGTCGCATAAAGCCTCTGCGGTTCCTGAGCGGGCACGCAGACACTTCGATCAGGGTTCCCCGGATTGAGAGCATAAGAAGAAATAATAATCCTCGAGGGCCTTGTCCTGGAAAGCGGACAAGCATGGCAAGTCTCGTGCACGGTCCCTCAGCCCCCGAAGAGCATATGAGGAGTCTGAGCATGAGCGGCCGGCAAAGATACCTAGGACAGACGTCAAGGCCTCTGGCAACAGATCTCGGACCCCCAAGACCCATCCCGTCAAGGACTCCCTCTCCTCCCCAACACGAGACCCCGTCACCCTGGTGTTGGTGTCGCAGGCTGCAACCCCCAAGTGGGAAGCCAGGATGCT
Organism: Ichthyophis bannanicus; assembly: GCA_033557465.1. Taxonomy (NCBI): domain Eukaryota; kingdom Metazoa; phylum Chordata; class Amphibia; order Gymnophiona; family Ichthyophiidae; genus Ichthyophis; species Ichthyophis bannanicus. The sequence continues at coordinate 275,821,233 of CM066039.1, read as the reverse complement.
GGTGTTGAAACGCAGCATTTCTGCGTTCCTTGCCTTGCAGCAAGCATTGTTGCTTGTCCCCTCGCCAGTGCACGGGCTGAGACCGCAGGGACCTTGATGTAGAGGACTTCCCGGGCTGCCGAAGATATCCTTGAGGGTCACATGCCTCGAGCAGATACTCGGCGAGGGTCTCGATCCCACTCCCGGTCCTCAGGAGCGAGGTCTTCTCTGGCTAGCTCTTCTGGCTCTGGCCAAGCCTCAGCTGCCATTCATCGAAGGCCGGATCCAATGACACCCTTAGAACTGTCGGGCCTCAAGTTTTCGACGGATTACTCAGACTGGGAGTCCAACATCTAGACTTCTCCAGAGACACTGTCACACCGTGACATCCCTTCGGACCTGTCTCTGCCAGCATTGAGGTAGTGGTTCCTACCTTAGGACACCTTGTTCCTCGAGTTCATCTGGGACATGGCAAAAGCACTTTCCCTCACCACGGAGTCGTAGGAGGACCCTCATATGGAGGAACAAGAAATCCTCTAGTACAAGGCCCCACCCAAAGAGGCCCTCATGGTCCCCATCCGCTCCATCCTCTGTTAATTCCGCCTCAGGATGTGGGAGGCACCGGCATCTGTGCCGATTGCTAGCCAACACCATGTACTGGGTCCAGCGAGGACTCTGCTTCAGGAAGATGCAACTCCCTCACGCCTCCATGATGGTCGAGTCGGCCATGCGTTGATTAAAAAGCCAGAAGACTCACTCTTTGGTGCCCCTGGGCACAGAATCCCATGCCCTCAGGTGTAAATGCTACCAGGGCTCGATGCTAGCGTACCATATACAGGCATACCAGCTGCATATCAGCATGTACCTCGGAGACCTAACCAAGGAACTCAGGGATTTTGCAGGAGGCCTCGACTGAGACTACCTCCAATGCTTCCAGACCCTCACAAAGTCTGTCAGCGAGTGCTCGAAGTACTTGTCTCCAGCAGCCTACGATGCCTTTGAGTCCAATGCAAGGTTAGCTGCCGTGGGCGCCTGTGCCAGATGCCAGGCCTGATTCCAGGCATCGGACTTCAAGCAGTGGGTCCAGGAAAAACTCCTCGACTTCCCTTGTCTCGGGAAAAACCTCTTAGCCAGTGGAGGGCAAGGCAGCCAAAATCGAGACTGAGTATGTCACCAGGATTCGACTCTTGAGGAAGACCTCCACTCTTTCCAGGAAGAAACCACCAGGAAAAGGCCTCCCTTCCACAGGAAGGGCCAGCCTTATCGAGGCACCCCCTCCCCCCCCATACCCGGCAACCCAGACCCCTCAGCAGGGTTATCAAGACAAGGGAGCAGGCCAGGGCCCACATAAGCCTAAGGGCTCCAAGCCCCGGACACCAGCCCAGACTGGGTCAGGGTTTTGACTTCCAAAGCATAGCCTCTCTACCCATGGTGGATCAGCTACCATCAGGAGGGTGTCTGACTCATTTTGCCCACCGGTGGACTGCCTTCACCACTGACTCCTGGGCGCTTCAGGTGGTCAGAGAAGGTTACTGCCTTCATCTGGACTGGACGCCTCCCCCTTTCTTTCCAGGAGAGCCCCCTCTGACTCCCCTGCACCAGGCCCTGCTACTAAAGGAACTTGCAAGCCTCCTCAAGGACAGGGCTATGGAGCCAGTACCACTCCATCTAAGAAGGAAGGGGTTCTACTCTAGGTACTTTCTGGTCCCAAAAAGAACAGGAGGCCTGAGGTCCATCCTGGACTTGAGAAACGAACAAATTCTTGGTGCGGGAGAAGTTCAAAATGCTCTCCCTTGGAATATTGCTGCCTTATCTCCAGCAGGGAGACTGGCTATGCTTCTTGGACCTAAAAGATGCTTATACCCGTATCCTTATTCCCCAGGACCAAGCAGGAAGTCATTTCTCACATATGGGTGTCATCGACGCCGATGAAACCCCAGCGGAGCATTTCCCCAGCTTTCTATGAAAGCCTTTGGGAATGCAGTCACGCATGCACGGTTCCCTTCCCGCCTAAAGGTGCCATCTTACCTCAGTCTCTCTTTTTCTGAGAAGCCCACCGGACGTGTGTCCTGTCATCCCGGATAAAAGTGTGATTTTTCGGTGATTTTCGCTATTTTTTCTTCCCGGTTCGACGCCGGTTCCCCTCCCGCTGGGTTCGGTACACTGGTATCGAGCCCGATAATTCTTTTTTGGTTTTTGCCCTTCGTGGCTGGTGTTCATGCCCTTTTTTGATTTTTCCCTGGAAGGCCAGTCCTTTGACCTTGCGGGGACTCTTTTTTCCCCGATGGCTTCCAGCGGTTTTAAAAAGTGTGATTGGTGTAAGACGTTGATGTCTCTCACCGACACACACGGCTGCTGCCTTTGGTGCCTCGGTCCTGATCACGACCCTAAGACGTGTGGACCATGTCTTCCAAGGCACTACGAAGTTGCCAGCAGCAGAAAGAAAGGCTCTTCTCCGACTCGGCCTCCGGCCGGGCCCAGACCTCGTCTGAGGCCTCGAAATCTCGGGATTCGGATCCAGAGCGCCGTCGGGGCTCCTCGGACAGGGGGTCCCCCAACCGGGAACGCAAGAGGAAGAAGCAGCTCGTGAGGGCGTTGTCGGCGGAGGTCCCTGGCTCCTCGAGGGCCAGGTCTAAGACCCCCGACCGTCGCCCCGGGCCCGTGGAAGAAGAGAAGCCTGCCAAAGTTCCTCGCGTGGAGCCGGAGTCTGCTGGACATGTAAGCCCCATAGTCCTTGAGGACTCTCCTCCCAGAGAGCCGACGTCGGGCCCGGCGCCACCGGGGCCCGAGTCGGTGGCTGCTGCCCGAGTCGGTGGCTGCTGCGTCTCAGGATGACAGCCTCGGAGTGCAGACTGTCTGCCTTCATGGAGCAGCAGCGGGCACGGCCAGCCTGTCTGGCACATCTGCCCCGACCACCGGGACATCGGCATCGAAGTCGACCCCCGGAGACCGAGCCAATACTCGAGTCCATGATGGCTCGAGGTCAACCTCCGGTCGCGGTCTCCCTCGACCTCCTGTTTGGGACCGAGGGCGTCGACGCCGGTGCCTCCGGCATCGGGGCGGGTGCTCCAGGGCCCCGCGGGGTCCGACCGCGACTCCTCGTCGGACGAGTCTGCCTGGGAGACAGAGGATGAGGAGTCCCCCGACACGTTCAAGACAGTGCATCCCGTCGGACTCACCGCAGTCTGAGCCCCGGAGTAGATCCCCTCCGGAGGATACCCGGTTCTCAGTTTGTCCGGGATATGGCCACTGCGTTGGCTATCCCGGCGGACCCCGAGGAAGAGCCTCGAGCCGAAGAGCTCGAGGCCCTGCAGTACGACTCTCCTCCGAAGGAGGCCTTTACTCTTCCGGTTCCTCCGATGCTGGAATGGCTCCTCTTCCGGATGTGGGAAGCACCGGCCTTGGCGCCGGTTCTAAGCAAGCGGGTCAATTCGATTTATCGACTCCGGAAGAGCCCTGGCTTTCAAAAGGCGCAGCTACCACACCATTCCATGGTGGTGGAATTGGCCATGCATCACCTGAAAAGTCAGAAGATGCACTTTGCGGTGCCTCCCGGCAGGGAGACCCGGAACCTCGATGGTGTAGGTAGAAAGTGCTTCCAGGGCTTGATACTTGCTTGCCATGTCCAGTCTTACCAGCTGTACATGGGCATGTACTTGCGATACCTGGTTAAGGAGTTGGCCGTGTTCTCCGCTGGTCTCTCCAGGGAGCCCTTGCAGAGATTCAAGTCCTTGTCCTCGGGGATTCGAGACTGCTCGAAGTTTGTCCCGCGCCGCCTACGATGGCTTCGAGGCTTTGGCCTGAGTTGCGGCAGCCGGCATCGCGGCTCGACGCCAGGCATGGCTGCAGTCATCGGACCTCGAGCCATGGGTTCAGTACAAGTTGGTCGATGTCCCTTGCCGAGGTAAGAACCTTTTTGGAAAGCCCATGGCCGAGAAGGCCGCACAGCTCGAGACTGAGCACCTTACAAGGACAAAGCTGTCCAGAAAGACCTCTGCCCCTTCTCACAAGAAGAAGGCCTCGGGTAAGAAGCCCTTTTACCCGAGGAAGGGGCACTGCCTACAAACAGTACCCTCAGTATCAGGCTGCCCAAGCTGCTCCCCAGAGTCAGCAAGCCAAGGGGCAGGGTAATGGGACCCGTAGGTAGAGGACCCCCAAGCCTCTGGCCCCTGCTCCCACTCAGCAGGGTGGGGTTTTTTGACTCCTTGAGCGTAGCCTCTCAGTCCCTGCTCTCCCAACCCTGCACAGTAGGTCGCCTTGCCCTCTTTGCCCACCAGTGGCCCCACATCACTGGGGACAGTTGGGTGTTGAACATAGTCCACAGGGGCTATGCTCTTCATTTTCACCAACTGCCTCCGCCATACTTTCCAGGGGAGCCTCCAAGGCCTCCCCTGCACACAGATCTTCTCCTCCAAGAGCTTCAAGGTCTGTTGGTGGACAGGGCGGTGGAGCCTGTGCCTCCCCACTTGCAAAGTCAGGGGTTCTACTCCAGGTATTTCCTGGTGCCCAAAAGAACCGGTGGCCTTCGACCTATTCTGGACCTCAGGAACCTCAACAAGTTCCTAGAGAAGGAAAAGTTCAAGATGCTTACTCTTGGAACACTTCTGCCCTACCTCCAGCAGGGAGATTGGCTATGCTCCTTAGATCTAAAGGATGCGTACACTCACATCCTCATTCATCCAGACCACAGAAAGTACCTCAGGTTCATTGTGGGAGGAAACCATTATCAGTACAGAGTCCTGCCTTTTGGCCTCACCTCCGCTCTCAGGGTCTTTACCCAAATGCCTGGCAGTGGTGGCGGCCTACCTGAGAAATCAGGGGATCTTTGTCTTCCCCTATCTGGACGACTGGCTCATCAGGGGTCAAACGTGCCAGGAGGCGAGACAAGCCACCCTCAGAACTATTGCTCTTCTTCAAAGCCTGGGTTTTGTAATAAACTTCGCAAAGTCCACTTTGCTCCCCTCCCAGAACTTGGAGTTCATAGGGGCCAGGCTGGACTCTCTGCTGGCAAAGGCTTTCTTGCCAGACGACAGAGCCCAAAGACTCAGCTTGGCAAACCAATTTCTCAGCAGGTCACTAGTCTCCGTCAGACTCTGCCTGAGGCTGCTTAGCCACAATGGCTTCGACAGTTCATGTAACCCCCAATGCAAGGCTCCATATGCGGCCTGCACAGTGGTCCCTTCGGAATCAGTGGTCAAAAGCCACAGGCAGCCTCAGAGACAGAATAAGGGTGTCCAGACCATTTCTGGACTCCCTCAATTGGTTGCTGCACCCACCCAATCTACTAAAGGGGGTGCCCTTTCAAATTCCAGGGTACACAGTGGTACTGACCACAGACGCCTTCCTACAGGGCTGGGGAGCTCATTGTCTCAACAAGTGCACCCAGGGCCTGTGGTCTCCTTGGGAGGCTGCACAACAGATCAATCTCCTAGAACTCAGGGCTCTTCGCTTGGCTCTCAAAGCTTTCTCTCCTGCCCTGGCTCATCAATCTGCCCTGGTTCAGACAGACAATCAGGTAGCCATGTTTTATGTGAACAAACAGGGCGGTACTGGGTCCAGGCTCCTTTGTTGGGAGGCTCAGGACCTTTGTTGATTTGCCCTCAAGCACAACATGCTCCTCAGGGCGGTGTACCTTCCAGGCCAGGAAAACTACCTGGCCGACCGGCTGAGCAGAATTTTGCAGCCCCACGAGTGGCAGCTGCATCCCTTGGTAGTTCAGAAGATCTTCCTTAAGTGGGGTCTCCCTTTGATAGATCTCTTTGCCAGTCCACTGAACAAGCAACTGCCAAAGTTCTGCTCCAGGCAACCGCATCCTCTGTGGATAGCAGCAGATGCTTTTCTGATTCCATGGTCTCAGGGCCTCCTGTATGCGTTTCCTCCCACGCCTCTGGTGGCCCGAACTCTGTTCAAGATTCTCCAGGACAAGGCCTCTGTCCTGCTGGTGGCCAAGACAGCCTTGGTTTCCACTTTTGCTTCAGCTGTCAGTGGATCCCCCACTGCCTCTAGGGTTGCAACCCGACCTTCTGTCTCAGGATCAGGGGGTCTCTTCTGCACCCCAACCTCAAAGCTCTCAATTTGATGGCTTGGAGGCTGCAAGGGTAGTTTTGGCTCCCTGGGGCCTACCTCAGGAAGTTGAGGAGGTTGTCCTAGCCTCTAGGAAGCAGTCCACAAGGAAAACCTGTGCTCTCAAATGGAAGAGTTTTTCTGTGTGGTGTCAGCTACGTACAGAAGATCCCTTCTCCTGTACTGTCCCTGTAGTACTTCAGTATCTGCTGCACTTATCCAATCAGGGACTTAAGTCCAATTCTGTTCGGGTCCACCTCTCAGCTCAAGCAGCTCACCACTCACTAGTGGAAGGACATTCTCTGTCAGTTCACCCCTTGGTGTCCCGGTTTCTCAGAGGCTTGCTTTTGCTCAAGCCTCCCATTCGTCGTCCTGCTCCTGAGTGGGAGTTGAATGTGGTCTTACAGCAACTGACTCGCCCACCTTTTGAGCTGATGGCTACTTGCCCTCTACGCTTCCTGTCCTAGAAGACACTCTTCCTAGTGGCCCTTAGCTCGGCCAGGCGAGTTAGTGAGCTTCAGGCCCTGGTCTGTGATAGGCCTTACACTCTCTTCTATAGGAACAGGGTAGTCCTTAGGACTCATCCAAAGTTCCTCCCAAAGGTTGTCTCCTTCCACCTCAACCAGGAGGTGGTTCTTCCAACATTCTTCCCTAGGCCTCATGCAAGCCAGGCTGAAGCAGTTCTGCATACCCTGGACTGTAGGAGGTCCTTATCCTTCTACCTTGACCATACGCAGGGGCATAGAAGGGCTACTCAGCTCTTCGTATCCTTTGACTCTAATAAGTTAGGGTTGGCTGTGTCCAAGCGTACCTTGTCCATCTGGGTGGCTGACTGTATCACCTGGGCTTACAAGGCGGCTGACCTTCCTTTGCAGGGTCGGGTCACGGCCCACCGTGTCAGGGCAATGGCTGCCTCATCTCCGCTCTGTGCCCTTGGTAGACATCTGTAGGGCTGCAACTTGGTCTTCAAGCCAGACTTTTGCAGCCCATTACTGTCTGGAGAGAGTCCCGTAGGGACAGTGCTTTTGGCCAAGCAGTACTCTGGAATCTCTGAGGTTTAGGCAACTCCTGCTCTCTGTTGGGCTACCGGTGGAGGTTGTGTCAGTGAAAAGCCTTTCTTTGCTGCTGAGACTAGAGGGAGTTCTCTTGTTCAGCCTGGGTTCCTCAGTAGCCCAGAGCTGGGGAGTCACCCATATGTGAGCAGCAGGAATCAGTCCTCACAATCCTCCCTCCTCCCCTGGGAGTTGCAGTTGTACATAGTTTGTTTTTACATTTTTTGTGTGCTGTTCTTAGCTATGTCATTTGACTGAGGTAAGATGGCACCTTTAGGCGGGAAGGGAACCGCGCATGCGTGACTGCATTCCGAAAGGCTTTCATAGAAAGCTGGGGAAATGCTCCGCTGGGGCTTCATCGTCGTCGATGACACCCATATGTGAGGACTGATTCCTGCTGCTCCTGGAGAACACCTGTTACAGGTGAGTAACTACTCTTTCATCCCTGTCACAAGCAGTACCTAAGGTTCATGGTCGGGGACGAACACTACCAGTACAGGGTACTACCCTTCAGCCTAGCATCTGCTCCAAGAGTCTTCACCAAATGCCTGGCAGTGGTGGTCGCCTACCTCAATCTCTAAGGGGCCTTTGTCTTTCCATACCTGGATGACTGGCTAGTAAAAGGAGATACTGCCTCAGAAGTGCAACAGGTCACGGGCCGCACCGTCAAGGTCCTACAATATCTGGGATTCATGATAAACCACCCCAAATCCCATCTCCCTCCAACACAGGACCTGGAGTTCATAAGGGCTCACCTGGACACCCTCCAAGCCAAGGCCTTCCTCCAAGCCAAGGCCTTCCTCCTGGACAGGGCGGATCGCCTCTGGGCCCTGGTGAACAAGGTGCAGCATCATCACACCATGTTGGCATGGTCCATGCTCCGCCTGCTCGGCCACATGGCTTCCACAGTCCATGTGGTCCCCAACGCCCACCTCTACACGCGGGCAGCTCAGTGATGCCTCCTCTCAGTGGACACAGGCTCCAGAATAGGGTCTCTGTGTCCCGTCAGCTAGCAGAGTCACTCGGTGGCAGGACACACAACACCTACAGAAGGGCATGCCCTTTCAACACCCAAACCCCCAGAGGGTCCTCACTACGGACACCTCCCTACTGGGCTGGGATGCCCACTGCAGGGAACTGCAAATGCAGGGCAACTGGTCTCTTGAGGAGAGCCAGCAGCAGATCAACCTGCTGGAGCTCAGAGCTGTTTTTCTGGCGATCAGGGCCTTCTAATACCGCCTGCAGCTTTAGTCGGTGCTGGTCCAAACGGACAACCAGGTTGCAATGTTCTACCTGAACAAACAAGGGGGCACAGGGTCTCACCGCCTCTGCCAGGAGGCAGTAGCCCTCTGCTCATACGTGATCAGTCAGGTAATGCACCTCAAGCAGTATACCTTCTGGACCAGGACAATGCCCCGGTGGACAGACTGTGCAGGGCCTCCAGCCGCACGAGTGGTGCCTAGACCCCAGCAGCTATTCAGACTATGGGGAACCCCAAGTCTGGACCTCTTTGCCAGCCTAGCCAGTGCTCAGCTGCCCTGCTTCTACTGTCCCCAACTGTACCCGTCCCGGATAGCAGCGGTCACCTTCCTCATCTCGTGATCGGAGGGCCTTCTGTATGCCTTCCCTCCTATGCCACTAAACATGTGGACCCTCTTTAAGATCCAGCGGGATAAGGCTTCCATGATCCTGGTGGCCCCGCGGTGGCCCAGACAGCCTTGGTTTCCCTTGTTACTCCGCCTCTTGACATTGCTCCCAGTCCCTCTGGGGAGTTCCCCAGAACTGCTGACCCAGGAGGAAGGCTCGCTTCTCCACCACAGCCTGGGGTCCCTCTTACCAACAGCATGGCTACCTAACTGGTCGCCCTAGTGCCCTTCAACCTCCCTAGGGGAGGTGGAGGTAGTTCTCCTTGCCTCTTGTAAAGACTCCATAAGACGAACCTACATCTTCAAGTGGTGCATTTTTTCAGTATGGTGTGCGGGCAACATGTTTTGACCTGTTTTCCTGCTAGGTGTGCATGGTGCTCCAATACTTGCGCCACCTCTCGCAAGCCGGATTTTCTAACTCAGTTATGGTGCACCTGAGTGCGCTCTCCATGCATCATCACTCCATAGAGGGCAAGACTTTCTGTCCAGCCCCTCATTACGCGATTCATGTGGGGCTTGCTGCTTTCTAAACCTCCCATCTGGCCACCTCCAGCGGAATGGGATCTCAACGTGGTTCTGACGCAGCTTACCAAGCCGCCTTTCGAACCTTAGGTAACGCAGATGGCAAGTAGCCAATCTTGGAAGGTTGTCTTCTTGGTGGCACTCACTCTACCTGCAGAGTCAGCAAATTTAAGACCTTGGTGGCCGAGCCACCCTACACTAGGTTTTACAAGAACAGAGTCGTGCTTCGCACCCACCCTAAATTCCTTCCGGTATCAGCCTTCCACCTCAACCAAGAGGTGGTGCGCCCTACCTTCTTTCCACGGCCCCATTTCGACAAGGCAGCAGCCGTTCTTCATACTCTGTACTGAAAAAGGGCCCTGTCCTTCTATCTGCAGCATACTTGGGGCCACCGCAAAGCTTTGCAGCTTTTCGTCTCATACGACTCCAGTCAACTGGGGAAGGCTGTGACCAAGCGGACTCTGTCACCTGAGTGGTGGATTGTATCATCTTTGCCCATGATCAGATTGGGCTATCTTTGGAGCATGGGGTCATGGCGCATGACGTCAGGGCTATGTCAACTTTAGTTGCGAATCTATACTCTGTCCCTATAGAGGGCCGCCACCTGGTCCTCTGTTCACACCTTTGCAGCTCACTGCTGCTTGGAGAGGGAGTCCTGTTGGGACAGTGCCTTTAGCCAGGCCGTACTCTAATCTGTTCGGGTTTAGGCAACTCTTGCCCTCTGACCCTTCTTGTTCAGGCTACCGGAGCCATGGTTGGTTTTTTTATTAACATTTGTATACTGCCACTTCCAAAGATCAGTGGCGGTTTACAAAGAAAAGTAACCAGGTTTACATTATAACATCAATGGAACATATTTGCAGGGAACAATAAACATAAACAATGATTTTACATTGTAGTAATGTGTTACTATTTACTGTTCTGAAAATATATAATGTATAGGTTGCTTCATGACTATATACAAGAAACTGGTACATATACTTAATGATATATGGAGGTAAGGTGTGAGGGTAGGGATTATGGTGTTCAAGGTGGCTGATTAGGGGTATTGAGGTTAAAGTATTGAATGAAGAGGAATGTTTTAAGTTAAGTTTTTTTTTCTTTTGAAAAGACTTGGGTTGTCTAGGAGTGTGTTCCAGAGGGTAGGAGCAACATACATGAATGCTCTTGAACTGGTTGCTTTATTTGTGTTACAGATATGTGCAGGAATTTGTGTGAGTATTCTGGGAACAAGTTCTTCTGGATCTGATGGAGTCCTGAGGGGTAATAAGGGAGGAAAGATATGAAGGGACGATTTTGTTGTATAGCTTGAAGGTTATATACATTTGTATTTGGTTCGCGCTTCAGTGGGTAACCAGTAGAATTATGCAGTAGAAGTGTGATGTGGTCATAGTAGTGAGCCTTGTGAATTATACAGGTGGCTAGATTCTGTGCCATTTGGAGTTGGTGTGTATTTTTTTGGGTAATCCATAAAGAATGCTGTTACAATAATCAAAGTGTGGTGTAATGAGAGCCTGAAGAACAGAGCAGAAATCATAGTTATCCAGTAGGGGGTCTGAGTAGTTGAATTGTTTTTAGTTTGAAGTAGATTGTCTTGGCTGCAGATTTTATATATGAGGCCATGGTTATCGAGTGCTCAGAAATAATACCTAAATATTTGACTTCCTGTTTAACTTCAATGGCAATATCGTTAATGTGGATTTTGGTAGGTGGTGAGAAGCTCTGGTTGCGAGTTATGTAAAGTATTTCTGTCTTATTGAAGTTGATACGTAGGTTGTGTGAAGTGAACCAATCAGTTATGTCCATTAGACACCTAGGATCTGAGGGCAATGGGGGTTGGAGATAACAATTGGGTAGTAAAGCATTATATCATCTGCATAAAGGTGAAATTGGACTTTGTTTCCTAAGGATATTGCAGATGGGTTGCATATACATACAGGTTAAAGAGGAGGGCAGAGAGAGAGGACCCTTGAGGGACACCCTACTTCTGATTGAAGGTTGAGGAGGTTACCGTACCGATCCATACCTGTTGTGTGTGATCTGTGAGATCAGATTTAAACCATTGTAAAACAGTGCCTTGCAGGCCAATTTGTTGAAGCCTTGATATAAGGGATGTATGGCAGATGCTGTCAAATGTGGCAGCAATATCTGGAAATACAAGCATAAATACTTGTTTGCAGTTATTGATACCGCAGAGGAGTGTGTTCATAAGTGACAGCATTTATTTATTTATTTACATTCTCTTATATACCGCGCTATTCTGCATCAGTGCGGTTTACATTGAACAAACTGAAATTACATTGAACAGGGCATTATAACTTGGAGATAACTATTTTACAGGGAACATGGGCTATGGAGGGTTAAGTGGCTTGCCCAAGACCACAAGGAGCACCTGTGGGACTAGAAATCCCAGTCCTTCCGGCCCAAGGTTGCTGTCCTCTAGTGGGATAGGGTCTCAACACTGGTGCTGTCTGAAACCATGCTGTTGGACATCCAGAGAAGAGAGGATGGTGCCTGGTCAAAATTATAGTGCACTGAAATGTCAAGGACTTTCCCCAAAGTAATTTATTCCTAGACTGGGAGAAAAGCTATTCAACAAGACTGAGCTTGCAGTGAGGGCTGCAGTGTGAGAAAGCTTCCAGAAACTGGTCATAATCCCTGCAGCACTGTCTGCATTAGAACTCTATTTCATTGAAGCATCTAACAAAAGGAGTTCCTCAGTATCACTTACAACAGCCATGTGAAACTCACTTGACATGAGTCCATTTGGGAGCAGTTTCCCTGTACAGGAAGATCAAGCCATCCAACCTCTGCATACTGCTTCCTTTAGGAGGACCCTATGGTACCACCTAGGTGTTGCTGGACCCAACACAAGATGACTTGTCATGCAGCCACTGCTTGCCATTGCCTGGAGACATTGAAAACATTATTAATGGAGGCTCAGTCCTGTTTTCACAGAGTTCCCTGAGTACTTCCCAGCACTGGCATTGTAAACTTACGAAAAGAGTTCAATCTCTCCTTTCTGGAGAAGGAGAAACCACTTAATTTCTAGCCTGACCACTTTAAGACTGAAAATTGGCAAGTCCTATTCTTGGAAAACCTCTAATAGCCTGATGTAGCAGGAAGCAAGGAAACTACTGGGCTAATGAGAAGCAAGTTCATCTATCTTAAAAAAAAATCCACCCTAAAAACAAATGAAACATCTCCTCCTCAAAAAGAGGAAGGCTTTTTCACCCAAACTGACTAGGGAGCTTAATATACTGCGTTTCCTCATGCCCCAAGGCCCCTCAGGAGAAGTCAGAAGGGGAATCCTTCAGACAGAACAATTCTGCTCAGCACATCTAGGTCACTTGTGTGGTGGAATGGAATACACCTGAGAAGAGACTTCAGGAAGAGCTCCAGTCCACAGAGCAGCAGCTCCCCATCCCTAGCAGGCATTCACATATTATATAAGATCTGGTGCATTCTCTCCACTAGTCTCTCTCTTTTCAACTTTCTTTCACAATTAATTGTGACAATAATGTCTTCCCAGTAAAAGGGCTCTTTTGCAGAAAACTAAAGATGACAGGGAACAGTGGAGGAAAAGTAGGGGTTGAAAGAGGAGGAAGGAAAAGGCAGTGGAAGTAGAATCTGACCCTCCTGATCAAGCTGTGCTATCTATCCTAGTTCAAACAAGAGGGTCACTATTATTGGGAGAATACTTGTCAACACCTGGTCTACCAGAGGCAGCCCTAGGAACACGCTTACCAGTCCTGAACTATGGAAGCCTTCTCAACCAGAAGCCATAGCCTTGGGACCAGCAATTGTCCTAAGAGAGGCAGTGGAAACCAAGCCCTTAACCAAAGGTCAGAACTGTAGGAGCTCAATCCTTGCTCTACCCAAGGCGGCAAAATCTGGACCTGAAGCCCGATCAACAGGTTAGTGAAACTCCAGGAACATTCATATCAGCATCTGTTCTACCAAATCCTTGAAGTCTGCTCAACCAGTAGCTGGAGTCCTAGGAGCATATTTACCAGTACCTGCTGTACCTGAGGCAGCCAGAGCCAAACTCTTGCAACCTGCCCATCTAGAGACTGGAGCCCTCGAAGAACATCTACCAGAACCTATTCTACTCAGAGCAGCCAAAGGCTGCATCCTGGAAGCACATTAACCTGTCCCTGCTTTATCAGAGGCAGCGGAAAGTAGAATATTGGAGCCTGATAGTGTATAGTTTGATTAAGTTGCTGCTTGGTTATTGTCTTATCTCAAATTAAACCCTAATAAGTCTCAGACCTTATGTCAGGCTGCAAGACATGCGATCTCCTGCTGCAGCACTTGGGATTCATAATCAACTACCCTAAATCCCACCTCTCCCCAGCCCAGAGCCTGGAGTTTTTAGGTACTGAGCTGGACATACTATAGGCCAAGGCCGGTCTCCCCAGGGAGAGGGCAGAACGCCTCAGACAGCTAGCAGTAGAGGTACAGTGCTCGTCTCCTCTGCCTGCTGGGCCATAAGGGCTCCATGGTCCACGTGATCCTGCTAGCCCGCTTACACATGCGAGCAGCCCAGTGGTGCCTCTGCTCACAGTGGACACAAGCCACAGGCAGACTGCGAAACAGGATCAGAGTAACCCGCCAACTGGCAGAGTCCCTCAACTGGTGGCAACTTCTCAGCCATCTCCGAGCAGGGATGCTCTTCCAGGCACCCATGCCCCAGAGGATCTTGACCACAGATGCCTCCCTCCTAGGTTGGAGGGCGCACTGTGGGGATAGCTGCACACAAGGCAGCTGGTCCCAGGCGGAATCCCTACTACAGATCAATTTCCTGGAGCTCAGGATGATCTTCCTGGCCCTATGGGTGTTTTTCCACCGCCTGCGACACCAGTCTATACTGATTCAGACGGACAACCAAGTCGCCATATTTTACATCAACAAGCAGGGGGACACAGGGTTGTGCCCCCTCTTCCAGGAGGCGGTGACCCTCCTTTCCTTTGCAGCTCACAACAACATGCTCATGTGGGCAGTTCACCTCCCGAGTCAGGACAACTTCCTGGCGGACAGGCTGGGCAGGAACCTCTGACCACATGAGTGGTGCCTGGACCTCAGAGTGGCCACTCGGCTTTTCCGCCTCTGGGGCAGGCTCATGATAGACTTATTTGCCACCCCAGACAACACCCAGCTGCCCCACTTCTTTTCGTGGCGACCACATTCAGAGAAGGTGTGCGGCAGATGCCTTTCTGATCCCGTGGACGGAAGGCCGCCTCTATGCTTTTTTGCTGATCCCTCTGGTCACTGAGACCCTCTTCAAGGTCCAGCTTGAGGGAGCATCACTAATACTAATTGCCCCCAGCTGGTCCAGACAGCCCTGGTTCCCACTGCTGCTCTCTGTTGGCAAACACTCCTGGTCCCGCTGGGCCATTCCCCGGACCTCCTGAACCAGGAAGGGGGCTCCCTTCTGCACCCCAATTTGAGATCTCTAATGCTAACAACGTGGCTGCTGAAAGGATAGCATTGGCCCCTTTCAACCTCCCAAAGGAGGTTGAGGAGGTCCTGCTGGCTTCTCGAAAGTCCTCCACCAGGTGAGCTTATGCCTTTAAATGGCGAAGATTCTCAGTGTGGTGTGCGGTTTGATGGGAGAACCCATTCTTTGCCAGGTGCAATTAGTGCTCCAGTACCTGCTGTATCTGTCACACAACGGGCTAAAGTCCAAGTCAGTGAGGGTGCACCTGAATGCGATAACTGCACACCACCACCTTATCGAGGGAAAACCCCTCTCGGGTCAGCCCCTGTTCTCTTGGTTCCTCCAGAGCCTCCTGTTGTCTAAGCCTCCTGTCTGCCCTCCGACGGCGGAGTGGGACCTCAACATGGTGCTTTCACAGCTCACCAGACCGCCATTCAAGCCTCTAGCCACTTGCCATCTGCGGTATCTTTCATGGAAGGTTGCCTTCCTGGTGGCCCTCATGGTCCGCCTGAAGAGTAGGTGAACTTCAGGCCCTGATTGCGGAATACCATATACAAGATTCTACAAGAACAGGGTGGTATTCTTCACTCACCCCAAATTTCTCCCAAAGGTGGTATGTTCTTCCCACGGCCTCACGCCGGTCGGGAGGAAATTATACTCCATGCACTGGATTGCAGACAGGTCCTTCTACCTATAGTGGTCTCAGGGCCATTGCAGAGCTCCTCAGCTTTTCATTTCTTTGACCCCAGCAGACTGGGGCTTCCCCTGACTAAGCAAACTCTGTCCTCTTGGGTGGCAGACTGTATTGCCCTCGCCTGTGAGCAAGCAGGGCTCTCCCTGGAACACCAGATCATAGCGCATCGCGTGAAAACGATGGCCACTTTGGTGACAAACCTGTGCTCAGTGCTGGTGGCGGAGATCTGCAAGGCTGCCATATGGTCTTCAGTTCACACGTTCGTAGTTCACTAGTGCCTGGAGACTGAGTCCTGTCAGCGCAGTGCTTTTGGCCAGGCAGTACTCCGTAATCTTTATGGGGTGTAGGCAGCTCTTTCCCTCTTATCCTTCTATGTTCAGGCTACCAGAGTCATGGTGCTGCTGGATGCTAGGGTCTTGCAGAGTCTCTCAGTTGGGGACTCATCTTCTGCAACTCACGGCTACCCAACTTGGCCGCCGTTGGTGCTGTCATGGTTCAGTCCTCAGCAACCTGGAGCTAGGGAGTCCCATATGTGAGGACTGACTTCCTGCTTGTTTCTGGAGAAAGCGTGGTTACTCACCTGTAACAGGTGTTCTCCAGAGACAACAGGAATCAATCCTTACAATCCTCCCTTCTCTCCTGGGCGTTGCCTCCCTACCTTATTTTAATTTTTACTACTGTCATCTGACTGAACAAAAAGGCACCCTTGGGTGGGACCATAGCCTGCCTTCCCCTGGATAGTCCTGTTCCGCAGAACATTGCAGGGCGGCTCACATCTTTTGCCCATCGCTGGCCCAGCAACGCTTGGGTCCTCCTAGTTGTGAAGGAGGGCTACCTCCTTAACTTCGAGCAAACACCCTCTCCATTCTTTCCAGGGGCGCTTCCTCTGGACTTCTGCCATCGAGAACTTTTTCCGTGAGAGCTCTGTGCTCTCCTCTCAGAAAAGGCAGTAGAGTTCGTCCATCAGCCTCAGGTGGGCAGAGGGTTCTACTGGCCCCCACGTACATCCTGGGATGCGCTGGGCGAGGTCAGACTGCCAGGATGCACCACGCGGGGTCAGGTGCTGCCATTTTCCAAGATGGTGGACCGAGATTGGGAGCGTGTAGGCAGCGCTTCCGCTTTGAAAGATACCTAAGAGAGGGGATTCTGGGGCTGCTAAACCACCAGGTTTTTTTTTGTGGGATGGGGAGTGGGAGACTGTGCCACTAGACCACCAAGGAGTGACTTTGTCAGGGCACCGGCCCCCCACAGTATTTTGATGGCACTGAGGGCTTTACCTGAAGCTGTGATCGCCTCTGATGCTATCAAAATCCCGTCAGGGTCATGTGCTAGAAGTTTAAGTCACCTCAGACCCAGGTGTAGGGAGATTGGCGCTAAAGCTGGTTGCAAAAACCTCTACTCCTTTCTCTGCATCGAGCACAGCAATTATTTGCGTACCATATTATGTGCAGCTCATTTGCCTGCAGTTTAAATACATTTAAATGCTCATGGCGTTAATTGGGCACTAGTTTTTCAGTCTCCATTACGTGCACGTCTGTCTCTTTTCTGTATTTGACGTTAACTTAAGTATGCCGTTTTGGGGCTTAAAGGCTGCGCTGGTTTTCTGCCTCGGCCTGTTAGATTGTAAACCCTCCGGAGACAGGGAAATATATTCTGTACCTGAATCATCTCCCCCCCCCCCCCTTCAATCCATTTAGAACTCAACCGCAAGGTTAATCCTCTGACACAGCTGCTGTGCTCACCTAACCCACTCCTCAAGTCCACTTCATTCTCTCCCTATCCATTTCTGCATCCAATTCAAACTTCTACTGACTTAAAAGTGCATTCATTCTGCTGCTCCTTATTACCTCCCCTCTTATCTCTCCCTACACCCCTTTTCAGGAACTCCGCTCATCGGGCAAATCTCTTCTCTGCACCTTTCTCTTCCACTGCCAACTCCAGACTGCATTCTTTCAACTTTGCTGCACCGTATGCCTCGAACAGATTACCTGTGTCAGTGCGCCAGGGCTCTATCTCTGGTCCTTTTCAAATCCAGGCTAAAAATCACCTCTTTGAGGCTACTTTTGGTTCCTGACACTTTATTCTCCTATGTGTATCAAGAGCCTTGAAGAGAGTCTTGGCTATCAGTGGCATGGGCGGGAAGGCATAAAGAAGGTCCTCCATCTACGAGATGAGGAAGGCATCCATTGCTACCTGGAATGGATGTGACTGTAAGGAGCGAAAGCGAGGCAACTGAGAGTTGGCCGGGCTGGCGAGGAGGTCCAGCCATGCAGTTCCCCAGAGCTGGAAGAGCAGAGAAGCCAAGCTGGGGTCCAGCTGCCACTCATGCAACTGGAAGGCCCTGCTCAGCCTGTCTGCAGGGCAGATATACTGTCCACAGGAGCATCCCATTGCGGTTCGCATATAAGAAGAGGGCTACTGCCTTCCGGCAGAGGGTGTATGACCCTGTGCTTCCCTCCTTGTTGAAGTAGAACATTTCGACCTGGCTGTCCGTTTGGATCAGCGCATATTGATGCTGCAGATGGTGGCAAAAGGCTCAGAGAGCCAGGAATATGGCCCGAAGCTCTACAAGATTGATCTGCAGTTGGCTTTACGCCTGCAACCAACTGTCCTGAGTGTGGAGCTCCTCACATTGAGCCCGCTAGCCCAGAAGGAAGGAGTCCATAGGACTCTCTGAGGTGCAGGGGCCTGAAAAGGCATCCCAACCTGAAGATGCTGAGGCACCTGCCACCAGCCGAGGGAGTTTGCCAGCCAGCGGGTCACCATCACCCTGTCTCGTAGCAGGCCTGTGGCCTGGGTCCCTTGGGAGTAGAGGCACCATAGGTCAGCCATCATGTGAAAGTGGGCATCTGGGGTGACATGGGCCATGGATGCCATGTGGCCCAGCAGTCTGAGCAGAAAGCGAGCAGACACTGGTGCTGCACACCTATGACCAAATGCCCTGAGGTGGTCGGTTCTGTCTGGGGGCTGGAAGGCTCTGGCCTGAACGGTGTCCAGCCGTGCCCCTATTAACAGACACTATTAGGAAGAGATGGGATTTTGGGTGGTTTATGATGAACCCCAGATACTGGAGGACATCGATATTGCAAACCGTGGCCTGCTGCACCTCGACGACTGAGCCCCCTCTTATGAGCCAGTCATCCAGGTACAGGAAGATTAAGGCCCTTTGGAGGCAAAGGTGGGCTGCAACCACCACTGGGCACTTGGTGAGGACTCGGGGCGGAGGCTAGGCCGAAGGATCGTACCCTGTACTGGTAGTGGCCACCCCCACCATGAACCTGAGGGTACTGCCCGTGTCTGGGATGGATAAGGATGTGAGTGTACGCATCCTTTAGATCTAAGGACATAGCCAGTCTCCCTGCTGGGAGGTGTAGCAGCAGTGTTCCAAGGGAGAGCATTTTGAACTTCTCCCTCACCAGGAACCTGTTTAGGTCCCGCAGGTCTAGGATGGGCCGTAGGCACCCCATTCTTTTGAGGAAGTACTGGGAGTAGAACCCTTTGCCCCAAAAATGTGGAGGCACTGGCTCCATTGCCCTGTCCTCTAGAAGACCCGTGAATTCCTGCAGTAACAGGGTATGGTGGAGGGGAATCCTTGGGGGGCTGTCCCAGGAAGAATGGATGGGGCGTCTGCAGCAAATGGAGGGAGGTAACCCTTCCTAACCCTACCTTCAGTGCCCAGGTGTCGGTGGCGATGGATGGCCATCAGTGGGCTTCTGGGGTGGGCCTTGGGGGGAGGGGGAGAGGCTATGCCCAAGGAGTCAGAAGTTCCCACCAGGCTGGTCCGGGGTCAAAGCCAGTGCATGGGTTTGGGAAGCCTTGGACTTAACGAGGATCATGCCCTTGTTCCTTGGCCTGCTGACCCTGTTGAGGAGCTGTGAAGGCCTGATACTGGGGGAGTAAAGGGGCTTTTTACCCAAGGGCTTCCATCGGGGAAGGATAGCGGTCTTGGAGAGCCTGGTACTCGTCAGGATCTCTGTGTCTAATGCTGCAGCTTTATCGGTTATGGGTTTTACAAAGAAATTCTGTCCTTGGCAAGGGACATCAACCAATTTGTCCTGAACCCATTGCTCCAGTTCAGAAGACACTAGCCAGATCTGGTGCCGGGCACTGATGCCTGCCACAGCTACTCTAGCCGCCGACTCAAAGCAGTCATAGGCTGCCCTAGTCATAAATTTGGAGCATTCCTTGACACCCAAGGCCAAGGTCTGGAACCGCTGGAGGGATTCCTCGGAGAGACCACCTGAGAACCCGGCAAGCTTCTTTGTCAGGTCTCGGGTATATGCCCATGTACAGCTGGTATGCCTGGATCCGGCCGATGAGCATCGAGCCCTGGTAACACTTCCTGCCCATGGCATCCATAGTGCAGACCTCCCTCCCCAAGGGCACCGAGGAGTGCATCTTCTGACTCTTGACCAAACGCATGGCCGACTCCACCACTATGGAATTATGTGGCAGCTGTGCCTTCTGGAACCCAGGGCTCCGATGGATTCAGTACATCGAGTCCAGCTGTCGGCTCACAATGGGTACCGATGCAGATGTGTCCCACATGCAGAGGAGTAGCAGTTCCAGGATTTGAGGGACGGGCACCATGAGTGCCTCCTTTGGGGGGGGCCTCGTACTAGAGGATCTGGAGTTGTGAGGATCCTCCTCTGCATGAAGTCCCGCATGAAGTCAAGGCCATATCCTCGGTCAGGGATCGGCACTGGGTCTCTGGGAGACTGATCCGAAGGGCACATCGTGGTGGTGTTGGGTGTCTGGGGACTCCTCTTCCTCTGTCTCCCAGTCAGAGTGGTAGTCAGTGGAGTTATCGAGGGTGGTCCGGGTCCCAGGCCCGAGGCCCTGTGTCCCTCGGAAGCCCATGGTCGGAGCCACAGGCACTCATCAGAGAGGATTCCTTATGAGCCACATTGGTTGGCTGCTCCTGCTCAGTCCCCTCGGATCAGATGGCTCAGTCCCCTCAGTCCCCTCGGCCGAGATTGGGGCTTACACACCTTCCCTGACCCATCCTCTAAGGTGATCCTCGAGGGGTTTTTCTTATGTTCCACCTCCAGAGGGAGGGGGGGCTCCATTCAGAGGACCTGCGGCCTCGGGATTCTGAGGCATCGAGTCACCCCGGGGTTCTGAGGTTCCGGAGGGGGCCTTGGAGTGCGGTGTCACTGGTGACTCTGGGACAGATTCGGACCAGTGGAAAATCTTTTCCTGTTGTTGCTGCTGAGTCTTGATGGCCTTGGAAGACATCTTTTTACAGAGGCCACAATCCAAGGGGTTGTGGTCTGGCCGGAATTTTGTAACCACAGTGCATGACCCTGCATTTTTTACCATTACATCTCAGCTGCCAAATTCTTGACTATTCTTCAAGCTTAGACCCCTCGATGTTATCTACTCATTCCTGGGTGTCTACTCTATTGCAGATTTTGGTATCATCCGCAAAGAGGCAAACCTTCCCCGACAGCCCTTCCACAATATCACTAATACGGATGTTAAAAAGTATCCTCAACCCCACTCTCTCTCCACTGGTAGGACAGCAGCTTTATTTCACATGTATGTCTCATTCTGCTGGCTTCAATCTGATGCTGAGCATATGAAGTCCACAAGTTCTGCAAGGTTACAGGACCCCATGATCTGATGTCAGATTGAAGCCAGCAGAGGAGGTGTACACGTAGAAAGTGCTGCTCACTTTCTGCCAGTGGAAAGGAAGGAGGGAGGGTAAGATTACCAGTTTTGTGAAGGGTGAATCTTAGACTCGTTCTCTGTAATGCCTGCAGTGAATGAGCATGCCTTTTTGGGGGAGCTGTCTAGAGGACTGTCTCCATGGAAAATTGTAGAATCTGTTCTCAAGCTATACTTAAAACCATAGAGGGGCATATTCAAAAAGATTAATGCAGTTTACAGGTCTGCAAACTGTGTTAATCCTGCTGAGTGAGAGATTCAGAGGCACATACCCAGTTTGTGCCACTGAATATTCCCTCCTAGGTTGACTGAATGCCCCAATGCTAACTGGCTAGTGAAGGGGGCATTCCAGGGTCGGTGACATAGCAAAACATCTGTCTTAACTTACTAGCTGTTTCAGCTATCTAGCCTGTGGCTGAATATTGCCACTGACTGGATAGCTAAATCACTATCTGGCCAGACCAGATATATAATTCCACCAGTCAGATATGGCCCTTATCCGGGTATATATTAAAGTGGCAACAGCCAGCCACTTTAATAACGATAGTCACCACCATTCAGCATGCTCCCCATATTTAAGTTTTATTAGTTATCACAAAATACTTTTGAGCCCAAGATGACAGCCCCAAGACTGGTGTGTAAGTCCTGCCTACAAGAGAAGTAAATATGCAACAGAAAAATCAAATCAGATTAGCCAAAACAATCCAAGTGTTTCCAACATAGATTCTATCTGGGAGTTACATTCAGGTTAGAGGATGTTAACTGGATTCTAGGTGCATCCACTTTGATCCAGGAGCCACAGAGCTACTAGATCACTGTTACATATTCTAATAACTAAACCGAAAATAAAATGTGTTCTTTTCTACCTTTTATTGTCTGGGTATTTTTGTTATCTCCAGGAACAAGCAGGAAATCAATCTTCACATATTGCACCAACTGAGCCTGGCACGGGAAAACTCCCCAGCATCCAATAGGAATGCTTTTGGGAGTGTTCCTCCACGCATGCTTGGCTGCCCTCCCGCCATCCCTCCTGGTCTTCTCAGTCATCTTTTTTCAGCAGAGCCATTGGGATCTTGTCCCTGTCGGCTGCATCTAGAGACTTCAGAAAATTCACCTAGTACCGTTGAAAGTACTTTGGCTGCCTTCCCATCGACTGACTCGACTCCCCGTCGATTCTGGTTCCCCTTTTTTATTTTATTTTTTCTTAAACTTTATTTAACTTAAATTTTTTCAAAAATTCTTCTTTGAGGCCTACGGCTTCCTCTGGCACCATTACTCAAATCGATTTTGCCTGCATATTATTTTCAAATATGGAGAAACCCCAAAGTGGGTTAAAAAATGCTCTGTGTTCCAGCATAATTTCCATCACTGTGCTTAAAATATTTAGGCCCAGACCACGACGTCGAGTCCTGTGTCTCCTGTCGCATATGACTTCCAGAGGTCGAAAGAACTGGGACAAACAGAAGGCTAAGCTGTTTCCTACAGATTCAGCTTCTTCGGTGCACTCCTTGGGGGCGTTGACACCATCAAAGTCGTCCCGTGCATCTAAGTCCTTGCCAGTAAAGGAAAAGCATCGCTCACCAGTGTTTAAGAAGACATCGACTTCGGCATCGAGATCGACTTCTAGATTGGCGTCAGCTTAGACACTGAGCATTGACATCGGCATCGTCATTCATCGCATTCCGATGCAGACCGTACTTCTAAACAACCCCGATAGGAGTGTCACCCTCCAAAGTCATACAGGGGTTTGGGGATGCCCCCGAGGTCCAATCTTTGGATATCGGCATCAAGAGTTGTGGCCCATACCTCTGTCTGGAGCCACTCCTCCGGTACCGTCATTGGATGACCGTGTCATCACATCGAGTGTAGCATTGCTAAACTCTTAGCAGTTGTAATGCTGATAGCATCGACTGCTCTGCAGCCAGCACCGGTACCAGTTCCACAGATACCATCAGTGACCACAGACATCGGCACTCTACTGCAGGCATCCCCTGCTTCACACAGCTCAGAGCAACTGATAGCGAGGCCCTCGGTGCCATCGGTTCCAATACACTCGACATGCAAACATCTGAACATCAAAGGTATCTAACGTCTCATAGAGATGATTTTGATTCCTTCTGGACTCTGATTCCAAGGTGGCATCCGAGGTGAAATCCATAGAGTCAGATACACTGAAAGATGTACTATCAGATCAGTCGACTCCTTATGAACGGCAACATTTGCCACCCGAGGACATGTCTTTTTAAGACTTCATTAAAGACATGGCGGCAGCTCTTGATGTTTCAGTGGCTGCCGAAACGGAGCCAAGGGCTGAAGAGCTTGATATACTCCAGTATCCATCTGAACCAAAGGAGGCTGCCACCCTCCCAGTGCACAACATCTTAAGAAACTTGATGGTTAGAATGTGGGAAGCCCCTGTGTCAACCCCTGCGGTAAGCAGAGATTTGATATCCTATATAGGGTTCCTTCCTCTCCAGGTTTCCAAAAGCCCCACCATTCCATTGTTGTGAAGTCCACCATGAGGAGGATCAAGAGTCAAAAGAATCACTCCTCAGTGTCTCCTGGCAGGGAGGCCAGGACCCTTGATGCATTTGGAAAGAAAACATTCCAAGCTACCATGCTAGCCTCGAAAATATGCTATATATGGATATGTTTCTTAAGGATGTATCAAGGGATTTCTCAGAATTCACCTTCTTGTTGCCCCCTGATAAGCAGGGCTCATTAGGTCTTGGTGACACATGCCCAGAATACATCCAAATTCTTAGCATCAAATGCTGTTCTTATTAATAGCAGACCACCTGCAGCTTGCATAGAGGCTAGAAGGACAGCATGGCTCCAAGTATGTCACCTGGAACAGTGTGTCCAGGACAAATTAATCAATATACCCTGTAATGGTGAGAACCTCTTTGGACAGAGGTGGAGGGGAAAGGCTGGGGAGATAGACTGACGACATCATCATGAAGAGGCTGTCAAGAAAAAATGGCAGACCCTTCTAAGAATGCTACCACCAAGAAACAATTCTTCCATAAGAAAGAGGTTTTATCCTCCATATCAGGCCTATGCTGGCTACGCTGCTCCACAAAAGTAACTGTGGTAACCAGGCAAGAAACAGATCGGGAAACCCAAGGTTACCAATCCACAGCCTGCACTATCTACTCAACAGCCTCAGAGGTTTTGACTATTTGAAGAAGAGCATTCCCAAACTCAACTACCACAGCCTCTCATTACAAATCTACCACATCACTCTCTCTAGATGCTACCCCTTCCTCTTAACTATCCATGAACATTTCCTAAAACTATTCCTAAGATTTCTTTCTTCACCAATATTGTAAATATGTTAGTTTGTATGAATTGTGTAAATACGCTGGATTATTTATGCACATTCATTTGTTAGATTGTTAAAATGTTCAATATAACTCAGTTCTGTATGTAAACCGCTATGATTACCCAAAATGGCAGTATAAAAATCACTCAAATAAAGTAACCAGTTCTCCCATGATCCCTCCTCCTCCTCCCATAACCCCAGGAAGGCTAGTGCGTTTTGCATACCACTGGATCACCATCACGTCCGAGCCCTGGACCCTACATTTAGTCAGGGCCTACAACTAAAAAGCCAGTCTCATCCTTCCACTCACTTTGTGGGACAACCCACCCTGGATCCCCTTCACTTCTCCTTGCTCCAACAGGAAATCCTCTCGCTGCTGAAACAAGGAGCCATAGAGGAATTACCCTTTGCTCAACAGGGCCTGGGATTCTACTCCAAATATTTCCTAATTCCAAAAAAGACAGGAGATCACAGGCCTATTTTAGATCTCTGAAATCTCAACAAATTTCTCATCAAGGAGAAATTCATGATAATATCTCTAGACACATTCTGTCATACCTACAACAAAACAATTGGCCATGCTCTCTGGATCTAAAGGATGCTTACACACACATCCTCATTCACCCAGACTACAGAAGGTTCCTCAGGTTTGTTTTTCAAAACCACTACCAGTACTGAGTCATCCCATTCGGACTGGCCTCAGCATCCAAAATCTTCACCTAACTACGTATGAACTTTGAAGATCTTTCTGTTCCCCCTACTTAGACTGGCTGCTAAGGAGTTCTGCTTCAGCAGTCACCTCCTCCCTAAACCAAACCATTTATGTCCTCTAGGAGTTGGGTTTTAATCACATCTCAGCCCATCTCAGGACTTTGAGTTCAAAGGAGCTTGTTTGGATACGATAAGAGCAGAGCCTTCCTCCCAAATGAGACTCCTTCATCTCATTACCTTAGCCACACAGGTGCAGTAGCAACCATCAGTTACTGCCAGAACATTTCTATGCATTTCCTGTCCATTTCGTGCCCTATGCACGTCTCCACATGAGGATTACACAGTGGACTCTCATACCAGTGGAAGCAGTCCACAGGTCATCTCTCAGATCTTGTCAACATCACTTCGCAGATAAAGGCAGACCATCAGTGGTGGGTCACACCACAGAATCTAGTCGAAGGGTCACCTTTTCAGAAATCTGCACCGCAGTCTCTCCTAACCACCGATGCATCAAAACTAGACTGGGGAGCCCATCTCAATGGCCTCACAACACAGAGCCTTTGGTCCGCTTGGGAGAAGCCTCTCCAGATCAATCTTCAATGCTGTCGGAGTCTTCTCTCCCCAACTCGGGGCATTCTCTTCTTGTGCAGACTGACCACCAGGTAGCTATGTTTTCTATAACAAACGAGGGGATAGGCTCTCAAGCCCTATGCAAGGAGGCTGTTTGCCTTTGGAATTGGGCAATTCCACAAGGAATTCACCTTCACGCAGTCTACCTTCTGGGAACACAGAATCAATTGGCTGGCAGGCTAAGCTGGAGTGGATGCTGGATCCTCAAGTAACCCAATGCTTGTTCCAACTCTGGGGGATGCCACTAATCAACCTCTTTGCGTCTCCCTTCAGTGCCAAACTACTTCATTTCTGTTTGAGGATTCCCTCTCCCCATAGGGAATTGTTGGATGCCTTCCTCATCCATTGGAGTCAAGAGTTCCTTTATGCTTCTCCTCCACTTCCATTCATAGCAAAGACTCTTCAAGCTCCAGGACGAGCTGGGATAAATGATTCTCATTGCCCCTCACTGGCCCAGACAACCATGGTTTCTTCTCCTCCTTCAACTTACTCAGGTACCTCCCCTCCAGCTCAGTTACTCACCGACGCTACTCTCCCAGGATCAAGGGACCCATCTCCAGGAACAAGCATGAATGTAGTCTTCACATAGGGGTGATGTCCATACTGACTGAGCCCACCCGGGAACGCACCCCCGCGTCCAATAGGAAAGCTTTTGGGAGGATCCCACTGCACCTGCGTAGCTGCCTTCCCATCTGTGTTTGATGATCTTAAAGTAGCTAAACAGGTAGAAAAGGCGACTGCAAAAGCTAGAAGGATGCTTGGGTGCATAGGAAGAGGAATGGCCAGCAGAAGAAAGGAGGTGATTGTGCCTCTGTATAAGTCTTTGGTGTGACCTCATTTGGAGTATTGTGTGCAATTCTGGAGACTGCATCTTCAAAAGGATATAAACAGGCTGGAGTCGGTACAGAGGGTGGCTACTAAAATTAGTTAATGGTCTTCATTATAAAGCATATGAGGACAGACTTAAGGATCTTAATATGTACACCTTAGAGGAAAGGCGGGATAGAGTTGATATGATTGAGACGTTTAAATGCCTCCATGGCATAAATGCACAGGAGGAGAGTCTCTTTCGAATGAAAGCAAGCTCTGCTATGAGGGGACATAGGATGAGGGTGAAAGGGGATAGATTCAGGAGAGATACGCAGAAATTTCTTTATGGAAAAGAGTGGTGGATCCATGGAATAGTCTCCCAGTTGAGGTGGTAGAAATGAGGACAGTATCTGAATTCAAAGAAGCATGGGACAAACACAGAGGATCTCTAAAGGAAAAAAAGTGGACTGTTGTAGTGGTTGATATGGAAGGACAGACTAGATAGGCCATGTGGTCTTTCTGTCATCATGTTTGTGTTTCTTCCCAACTCTCCCACCTCAGTTATTCATTTTCCGCGGAGCCAGCAGGAAGCAGATCCTGTCACCGCAGAAAATTCTTTTATTCCTTTTTTGTGGTCAGTGTCTGCCTTCCTGTCAACGCCGGAGCCGTCTCTCATTGTCTGTTTTCCAATTCTTCTTTTCTTTCTTTCCTTTCTGTTTAAAAAAATAAATAAAATTCTTTAGGCGCATCAATGCCATTTTGGGCCTTAAGCCTATCATACTGTCTACTGACACTATGGAAAAGACATCTAGTGGTTTTAAAAAAATATTTTAAATGTGACCGTACCATCTCGGCTATTGACACTCATGATTGGTGCCTAAAATGCCTCTGGCCCGATCACCAGCCGTTAGAATGTCCCCTTTATAAGAAGATATCAGAGAGGTCTGCAGAACCGGGCCACAAAGTTTGGATCTCTTTGCTTCAGATGTGGTTTCCCTAGCATCGAAGTCATCGGGGGCATCATCTTCCTCTCAGGTATCAAAGCACAAGTCTTCATTGAAGACAGACCATCCATCCAAGGGTAGATCTTTCAAAGCATCGAGATGCCCCAAACGTTGCCCTGGAGGTAGATTGGCCAGCCAAACAGCCCCGGCGGGAGGACCTGTCCTCCAAAGCTATTGAGGGGCTCCAAGTTGCTCCTGAGGCCTCCACTTCAGGAGAGCTGCTGGTGCCATGCTCTGGGACAGTAGCACAAATATCAGTTACCGATAACCAAGCATTGGCGAGCTCCATGGATCAGCATATCCTGGCCATCGAGTGGAGCTTGCCGGCTCTATTGGCAACTTTGGTTCAAATCAAATTGTTAGACTGTACCGCCAACTGTGCCGATGCAAACTGTTTTGGGATACATGCCGCTGGGTTCACTGCCTCTCGTGCCTGCCCTCAAGTCCATTTTCAGTACCAAGTACACATCTAAGCTGATCCCCCACCCAGATACTGGTATTGGTACTCAGCAGATCAGGAGCACTGGCCCGCCGGTACTTTGAATCCTCAATTGGAGGCTTCCGATGACGAGTACTCTACGACTGCAGTGTCTACAGGCGGAACCCTCTCCTTCCCCGGAACGGCGCATGTTCCCTCCTGAGGACATGTCTTTCCAGGAGTTTATTTGAGACCTAGCTACATCTGACAAAGAGCCTAGGGCTGAGGAATTGGAGATCCTCCAATACCCAACAACTCCTATGGAGGCGGCCACCTTACGGCTCACCGCATTCTCCATGATCTTACGCTCCAGATGTGGGAGATTCCTCTCACGATCTCACCCCATATTTGATGCCTCAATACCATGTACCGAGTACTGCAATGTCCTGGCTTGCTTCCAAAAGACACAACTTCCCCACCATTCAATGGTGGTGGAATTGGCGTTGCATCGAATTAAGAGTTCTAAGATGCATCTTCTAACCCTTCGGGTAGAGAATCATGACCCCTCGACGCGTTTGGACACCGTTTCCAGGATTAACTCCTATATATTCTACATGGGTGTGTTCCTAAAGTAGGACACCAGGGACCTTGAGGCTATGGCCCCACTTCCAGATGATAAAAGGGTAATTATTTTGGGCATGCTTGACTAGAGCAAGATGTCTTGAAATTTAGCAGAGCAACCTTCGATACATTTGAGTGCACCAGCAGAGCCACTGCAATCGGCATCGGTGCACGCAGGATTGCATGGTTGTAAGCCTTGGATCATGAGCAGTGGGTTTAAGATAAACTGGGCAGCATACCCTGCACAGTCGAGAACCTTTTTGGCAAGGACGGGCAAGATAAGGCTTCTCAGTTGGAATTAGAGAATACCACTCTGAATAGACTGTCTAGAGCTATAGCCAACTCTGCTAGGAAAAAGACAACTGCAAAGAAAACTACCTTTAATAAGAAAAAGGTTCTACGCTTCTTATACTCCTTCCACTCAATACCAGGCTCAGGGTCCTGAAGAGGCAACAGCCTCCCAAACAGCAGAAGAAGCCGCAGGTACCTAAGGCTCAACCAGCTTTGCAGCCACAGTCTGCACCTGGTTTTTAACTTTTTCCTAAAGAACATAGCCACTCTGTCACTGGGGGACCCCCACCCCCTCCACATAGCATTTAGACGATTACTAAATGAAGCGGGAAATTTCTAGTAATTACAGTTATAACTTTTAAATTTTAAGACGTCTGTGTTTTCTATCAGAATCAGAGCCGTAATTTTTGTGTGCTCTGTTGTAAAGTATGTGCGCTCGCTCGGCGAGGTGTGTGCACGCGCACAGCTTAGAGGGAACAGTCCTCATCACCTCAGAGCAGTGGACACTAACAGCAGTGAAGGAAGACTACAGACTTCATTTACAAATTCTGCCCCCCTCCACCCTAGTAGGGGAATATCATACTCAGCCCCCTCTCACTGTTCTTCTACTGCAGGAGGTGTCTTCTATTATAGGGTATCATAGAGGAGGTCCCCACACCTCAGCAGGGAATGGGTTTCTATTCTTCGTACTTTCTCATACCAAAAAAGACCGGGGGAGGGAGGGTACAAGGCCTATCCTGGACCTCAGAAACCTAAACAAGTTTCTGGTCCATGACAAGTTCAAGATGGTCTCTCTAGGGACCCTTCCTCCCTACCTCCAGAGTCAGGACTGGCCCTGTTCTCTAGATCTAAAGGAAGCATACACACACATCCTCATCCATCCAGGAAATATCTGCGCTGCCTCTTTCAAGGAAGCCATTATCAATGCAGAGTCCTTCCCTTCGGACTCGCCTCTGCCCCAAGAGTCTTCACAAAGTGCATATCGGTCGTAGCCACATATCCCTAGGGATCTCAGATATTTGTCTTCCCTTACTTAAATGATTGCCTCATAAAGGCAGACACCTCCCAAGAGGTTCAGCTATCTCTGTTTTTTACCATGTAAATACTGCAGCACTTAGGATTTGTCATAAATCTTCCAAAGTCCCATCTTGCTCCAACTCGGGAACCAGAATTCATTGGAGCTCTCCTAGTCACACAACGGTCAAGGGCATTTCTACCCCAGTCTCATTCTTGTCTTGTTTAAGCCATGGTATTTTCAGTAACATCATATGGATGTGAAAGCTGGACAGTGAAAAAGACAGATAGGAAAAAAATTGATGCCTTTGAATTATGGCGCTGGCGGCGAATACTGTGTATACCATGGACTGCTCGAAGAACAAACCAGTTGGTACTAGAGGAGATCAAGCCTAAGCTTTCTTTAGAAGCTCAGATGGCAAGACTTCGACTTTCATACTTTGGACACATGCGAAGAGAGAGATCATTAGAGAAAGACATCATGCTTGGCAAGATAGAAGGTCAACGCAAAAGAGGAAGGCCAGCATTGAGATGGATCGATACAATAACAGCAGCTACGGGTACCAGTCTGTCAACAATGAGCTGCCTGACTGAAGACCGAACACAATTTAGGATAGCTATCCAGAGGGTCGCCATGAGTCGACTCCGACTCGATGGCACTTAACAACAACAACTCATTCTTGTCTCATTCAGCTGGCATCCCAAGTGCAGCTCAGAGACCATCTGACTGCCTGGGAAATGCTGCAGCTTCTTAGGACATATGGCCTCAACAGTACATATTGTACCATATGCCCATCTACATATGCGCACAGCCCAGTGGACTCCTGCCACCCAATGGAAGCAAGCCTCGGGCCATCTCAGGGACAGGATTCAAGTCACTGCCCCTCTCACCACAGCCCTCCATGGTGGTGTTCCCCAGAAAATCTCCTCATCTGATCACCTTTTCAGATGCCTCCACATCAATGTACCCTAATGACAGATGCTTTCAAACTGGGTTGAGGTGCTCATTTGGGCACACTCGCTACACAAGGCCTCTGGACAGCACAGGAGTTGCAGACCCAGATCAATCTACTGGAACTTTGTGCTAACTCCCAAGGCACTAAAAGTGTTTCAACATCACCTAGGATCCCACAGGATCCTGGTTCAAATGGACAATCAAGTGGCCATGTTCTATGTGAACAAGCAGGGTGGAACAGGCTCCTGGCCCTTCATCTTTGGTGCTTCGCCATTGCTCATCACATACACCTACAAGCGGTGTATCTCCCAAGGGAGCAAAATGTCTTGGCAGACCAATTGTCTGATCCTCCTCCTCCACGAATGGTCTCTCCATTAGGATACAGACCTGGGGGACTCCGGACATAGATCTGTTTGCCACTCCACAGAATGCCAAGCTCCCACGTTTCTGCACCAGAACTCTCATATCCAGCAACCAGCAGGTGGATGCTTTTCACCTCTACCGGGGTCGAGGTCTCCTGTATGCTTTTCCTCCCATTTCCCTCATCCCCAAGTTTTTCAAGCTTCAGGCGGACAGAGGCTTTATGATCCTCATAGCCCCCACTCTGGCCATGTCAATTGTGGTTTCTTCTCCTGTTATGTCTGTCTCAGACACAACCTCTGTCTTGAATTGGCACCCTATCTCCTCTCCTAAGGCGAAGGGATGCTGCTCCATCCCATTCCACAGTTGCTCCATCTCACAGCTTAGCTGCTGAAAGCATAGCTTCACAGGGCCTTAACCTCATGCATGAGGTAAAGGAGATCTTGTTAGCTTCCAGGAAATCATCTACCAGATGTCCATACGCTTTTAAATGGTTTAGGTTCTCTGTCTGGTGTTCCCAAAGGGATCTCAATCCTTTCTCTGCTCCTGTGGAGGAACTCCTTCAATACCTCCTCCACCTCTTCTCAACTGGTCTCAAGACCACCTAAGTGAGAGTTCATCTAAGTGTGATTGCCGCCTCCTATCCTTTGGAGGGCAGCCCATCTCCTCAAAACCACTGGTAGCACGCTTTGAGAGGTCTTTTGTTAACCAAGCCTCCCATTAAACCACCTCCGGTGGCGTGGGATCTCATTGTAGTTCTAGCACAGCTTTTAAAGCCACCTTTTGCACCCTTGGCTCCGACCCCACTAAAGTATCTTTCATGGAAAGTCATCTTCCTCATTGCCCTCACTTCAGCTAGGCGCATCAGTGAACTACAGGCTTCGGTGGCAGACCCACCTTACACCAGGTTCCACCATGACAAGGTCGTCCTCAGGACTCACCTGCATTTCATGCCAAAGGTGGTATCTTCTTTCCATTTGAACTAGTCAGTTTACCTTCCTGTTTTCTTTCCTAGACCACATGAGTCTAGAGAAGAAGCAACCCTACATACACTTGACTGCAAGCATTCTCTTAAGATACTGGATCCTTTCACATGTCCCATCCTGGACTTACTTCAGTACCTGTTACATTTGTCATCTTCTGTTCTCAAGACCAGCTTGGTGAGAGTGCATTTATCCTCTGTTGCAGCCTTCCACCGTACTCTAGGGAACCGTCCTATCTTGGCACACCCCTTAGTGGCCAGATTCATGCGGGATCGTCTCCTGACCAAACCCCTTTCCACCCACCTCCCAACCCCATGGGATCTAAATGTTGTCCTTACACAACTCATGTGCAGTCCTTTTTGAACCAATGGGGTCAACTCCATTAAGGTTTGTCACATGGAAGATCCTCTTCCTCATAGCAGTTAACCTCAGCTTGCAGAGTTAGTGAACTGTAAGCTTTAGTAATCTATGTGCCTTTTCATCATGACAAGGTGGTCCGTCGCACACATCCTAAGTTCTCTGGGAAGAAGCAAAAAGTCAGTCCTCACATATAGGGTGACATTGGCACTGATGGAGCACTCACGGAAGCATCCCCACAGCTTTCAAAGAAAGCCTTTGGGAGATGCCACCATGCATGCGTGGTCCTCTTCCTGCCCAAGGGTGCCATCTCGCTTAGTCTCCTTTTCTTCCATGGAACCCTTCAGATGTTCATCTGGCTTGTCCCTGTAAAAAGTTGGTTTTTCTCTTGAGTTTCATACTCTCTTCCAGTATCGCACCGGTACTCTTCCTGCCTACCGACCTTGTTGCCTCAGCATCAAGTTTGGTCTATTTTTTTAGTTTTTTCGTTCTTTTCCTGACGTCTTAGCGCCTTTTTCTTCCACTGGCAGTTGGAGAGTCTTTGACCTCGCAGGGGTACTTTTTTCCCCCATGGCTACCAGTGGCTTTAAGAAGTGTCATCGGTACTCCAAAATTATGTCTTTGACCGACACACACGACTGCTGTCTCCGCTGCCTCAGGCCAGACCACGACCCAGCAGTCTGCAGTCTCTGCAAGAGGATGTCCAGTAAGGCCCTCAAGAGCTGCCAGCAGCAGCATGATAAGTTTTTCCCCAAGTCCTCGGTGCCTCCTAAGACCAGGGCCTCGACTGAGGCCCCGACATCTTGGGTATAGCCTTCCGAACCTGAGTCTCGTCGTGGATCCTCAAAAAGGAGGGTCTCCTTCAAGGGAATCCAGGAAAAAGCAGAAACCCTTGAAGGTGGCGTCCTTGGATGGTTCCAACTGGCTGGGTGCTCCCCGGGCCCAGTCCCGCAGTCTGAGATGCTAGTCCAAGGCGTTGGAGGAGGAGTGGCCTGCAAAGGTCCTCCGGAAGGATCTGTCTGCGGTCCACAAACACTATCTTGATGTAAAAAGACTGGAGACTGTTCAGAGGAAGGCGACCAAAATGATTTGGAGGCTGCGTCAGAAGCCTTATGAGAAGAGACTTGAAGACCTAAATATGTACACTTTGGAGGAAAGGAGGGACAGGGGAGATATGATTCAGACCTTTAAATATTTAAAGAGAAATGATGAACAAACAAACCTCTTCCAAAGACGGGGAACCTGTAAAACTAGAGGGCATAACATGAAACTGCAAGGGGGTAAATTGAAAGGCAATATCAGGAAATATTTTTTCACTGAAAGGGTGGTGGATGCTTGGAATGCCCTCCCGATGGAAGTGGTAGGGGCGAACACGGTGACGGAATTCAAAAAGGCATGGGACAAACACAGAGGATCCCTTTACAGAAATAGGATAAAAACAAAATAAACGGTACCATCTAACTTCTGAACCATATAACGTCTCAACAAATAGGGCTGTCCTACATGGAGTGGTGGGTTTACCCCTGAACAAGGATATGGGGAGGGGTGGCCTGTGCGGAG
Organism: Ichthyophis bannanicus; assembly: GCA_033557465.1. Taxonomy (NCBI): domain Eukaryota; kingdom Metazoa; phylum Chordata; class Amphibia; order Gymnophiona; family Ichthyophiidae; genus Ichthyophis; species Ichthyophis bannanicus. The sequence continues at coordinate 275,787,128 of CM066039.1, read as the reverse complement.
CAACAGGTGCACCTACTCTTGCCATCTTGCTGGGCAGACTGGATGGACCATGCTGGTCTTTATCTGCCGTCAACTACTATGTTACTATGTTATCCTCATCAAGGATTCCCCTTCAGGGGAACCGACATGGGGCCCGCGCCCCTTGGTGTGCCCGCGCCGAAGGCTGTGGAGCCTTCTGGTCGGAGTCCAGCATGGCGCCCCTGGAGCGCATTCTGTTTGCCTTATGGACCAGCAACGGGTGCTGTTGTCTGGCACGACCGGTTCATACGCCCCGACCACCGGGCCCTCGATGTCCAAGATGTTCTCGGAGGCTAAGCCCGATCCTCAAGGTCCTTAGGCCTCTAGTTGATCCTCGGCCGAGGTCACGATACAAGTTCGCTTGACAGGACCATGGTCCTCCCTGGCAAGTTTACCGGGCACCAGCCGCAGGGCGTTGGGGGCCCGCAGAGCAGCCCTCCTACGAGTCCTCAATGGACTAATCTGAGTGGGAGACAGAGGACGAGGAGTTCCCCGATACCCGTCGCCACCACGACGTCCCATCTGACTCTCCCGTCTTGGAGCCTCAATGGCAGTCCCCGCCCGAGGATATGGGTTTCCTTGATTTTATCAAGGACATGTCTAAGGCCTTGTCATTCCCAACGGAGGAGGACCCTCAGGCGGATAAGCTGGAAATCCTCAAATATGAGGCCTCTCTGTGAGAATCGCTCACAGTGCCTATACCTCCCATTCTGGAACAGCTGATGCTTCGAATGTGGGAGACACTGGCCTCAATGCCAGTAGTGAGGAAGAAGCTTGACTCAATGTATCGAGTCTGCCGGAGCCCGGGCTTCCAAAAGTCATAGCTGCCGCATAAAGTCAGCCATGCGTCAGCTGAAAAGCCAAAAGACGCACACCTCTGTGCCCCCCAGCAGGGAGGCCGGCACCCTTGATGCCCTCGACTCATCGGTTGCATCCAGGCCTACCAGCTCTACATGGGCATGTACCTGAGACCTAACGAAGGAACGCGCCGGGTTCTCAGCTGGTCTCTCCGAGGAACCTTTGCAGCGGTTCAAGAACCTGGCCAAAGCAGTCCTTGAATGCTCCAAGTTCGTCTCGAGCAGCCTTGACGGGTTTGAGTCGGCGGCTTGAATAGCGGCAGCTGGCATCTGTGCACGCCGCCAAGCTTGGCTACAGTCATCCAACTTTGAGCAGTGGGTTCAGGACAAACTGGTCGATGTCCCCTACCAAGGAGAGAATATCTTTGGCAAACCCATGACCGACAAGGCTGCCAAGCTGGACACAGAGTTCATGACTTAGGACCAGGCTCTCTTTTAAAAAAAAAAAAAAATGGAAGGGCTCAGGTAAAAAGCCCTTCTACCAGAGGAAGGGAGCTGCTTACAGAAACTACCTACCTTATCAAGCCTAGCCAGCTCCCCAACAGGGTCAACAGGCCAAGGGACATGGGCATGGCTTGCATAAGCAGAAGGTTCCAAAACCCCAGGCACCGACTTCGGCCCAGCCAGTGGGAGGTTTCTGACTCCTTGAGCATAGCCTCTCTACCCCAAGAAGATCAGCAGCCCACAGGGGGATGTCTGGCCCTCTAGGCCCAGAGGTGGGTGACCAGCAACACCAATTCCTGGGCACTAAGGGTAGTCAGGGAGGGTTATCTCCTCCATCTGGCTCAGATATCTCCCCCTTATTTTCCAGGAGAGCCCCTCAGGTTTCCCCTCCACTGGGACCTTCTTTTGAAGGAGTTGGCAGGTCTTCTCGAGGACAAAACTGTGGAACCGGTGCCCCACCACCTCAAGGGCAAGGGGTTCTACTCCAGATACTTCCTCGTACCAAAGAGGACAGGGGCCTAAGGCCCATCCTCGACCTGCACAACCTCAACAAATTCCTGGTGAAGGAGAATTTCAAAATGCTTTCCCTTAGAACATTGCTGCCATACCTCCAGCAGGGAGACTGGCTGTGCTATTTAGACCTCATGGATGCTTATACCCATATCCTCATCCACCCCAACCACAGGCATTACCTGGGGTTCGTAGTGGGGGGCTTGCACTTAAAATACAGGGTGCTCCCCTTCGGCCTAGCCTCTGCCCCAAGAGTCTTCACAAAATGCCTGGCGGTCGTGGCCGCCTTTCTCCGGCTCCAGGGGGTCTTCGTTTATCTCCAGGAACAAGCAGGAATGTAATCATCACATATGGGTATCGTCGGTACCGACTGAGCCTGTGCGGGAACGCTCCCCAGTGTCCAATTAGGAAGCTTTTGGAAGCATACAACAGCGCCTGCGTGCTGCCTTTTCGCCTTTCCCAACTGCCTCTCTCCAGTTTTGTTTTCCGCGGAGCCAGCAGGTTGTGTTCCTGTCACCGCAGAGAATTTCTTCTTTTTTGTGGTCGCGTCTGCCTTCCTCGACGTTTTACTGGTACCGCCGGTTTTTCTTTCTTTCATTCTTTTCTTTAAAAAAAAATAAAAAAAATTCTTAGTACTTTTTCCTTTTCTTTTCAGGTGTACGCGCCATTTTGGGCCTTAGGCCCAGGATTTTTTCCATAATGGAGAAACCCTCCTCGGGTTTTAAAAAGTGCACCAAGTGTGGCAGTACCATCTCTGTCACCTACACCCATGAGTGGTGTCTGAAATGTTTAGGTCCTGACCATTCCATCTCGGAATGTATGGCCTGTGCCATGATGACCAAGAGAGGTCGACAGAACCGAGCTGCCAAGCTCAGTACTCTGTTTACCTCTGATGCAGCTTCGGTGGCATTGACATCTTCCAGGGCTTCGTCTTCCTCCCGTGGATCTCAGGTAACTAAACATAAGTCTAGCCGGTCCTCAAAGGGTAGATCTCCTTCTAAGCATCGAGATGCCTCTGGCATTGCCCTTGAGGATTCTGCACCGGCAAAATTGCCCCGGTGGGAGGCTTCGGCTTCCAAAGCATTATCAGGGCTCCAGGATGTTCTCGAGGCCTCGACCTCGGCAGAACTACTGGTGCCATGCTCTGGGGTACCGGCGATTTTCTCCGGTACCGACATTTATTTCTTTTTATTTATTTATTTAACATTTTTTATATACCGCACTATTTAACATCAGCGCAGTTCACAAGTAACATAAATGTCCAGTGTGGGTGTCTACATTGGGCTTACAGTAAAACAAGGAATTTAAACTTGGAGAACAGGTAAAACTATGTACATAACTCTTCAATATATATATCTATGCATGTTATTTAAAGGTCGCTGTGATGTGTAGAGTCGAGGTTGGTCGGGTGACTAACCGGGAAAGGGGGGTTGGAGGGTTGGAGAGGGTGACTGGGGTGACTGTTCAATGGATGTTGGGTATGGATGAGATGTGGCTACGTAACGTCTTCAGAGTTGGGAAAGCATTGAAGGAAAAGGTAGTGCTTCAAAGCCTTTCTGAATTGATGAAGGTTATTTATGGCACGGATGTTGGTTGGTAGGTTGTTCCAGCATGAAGGTGCGGATAGAGCAAAGGCGCGGTCTCTAGAGGCTTTGTTGCATTTGGTGATGGTTTTCGGGAGTATTAAGGAATTGGTGGCGACAGATCTTCTCAGTCTGTTGGGGGGGGTGAGTTGGATAAGTTCAGAGAGGGCGCTGGCCGTGCATTTGTTGATGGCTTTGAATGTTATTGTTAAGATTTTGAAGGTGATCCTGTAGCGTACTGGGAGCCAATGTAGCGTTTTCAGGATAGGGGTGATGTGCTCCCTTCTAGATGCTTGGTGAAGGGTTCGGGCTGCAGTGTTCATTGCTAGCTGCAAAGGTTGTAGAGTGCACTTCAGAAGGCCGTGGAGAATGGAGTTCGCATAGTCGAAGTGGGGCATCACCAGTGACTGAAAGACTGTCCGAAAGTCTTCTGGCTCAAGCAGCGGTCTGATGTGACGTAGCATCCGGATTTTGTGGTAAATTGCTTTTGAGATGTTGCATATCTGGGCGTTTAAGTTGAGATGTTGGTCTAGCGTCACTCCAAGGTAACGGATCATTGTCTTCGTGAGAAGTTCGGCATCACGTACTTTCAATGAAGGTGGCGGGGTGAATGCTTGGTCCCTGCTGATGAAAAGTACCTCTGTCTTTTTAAGGTTGATTTTGAGCTTCTGAGAGTGTAGCCAGTCTGTGACTGCGTTGAAGCATGAGGATAATCGGGATACTTCTGGGTGATCAGTATGTATTGGGGTGAACATGAGGACATCATCGGCATAAATTAGGCAGTTTACACCGAAAGACCTGATGGAGCAGATAAGCTGCATATAGACGTTGAAGAATAGGGCAGAGAGTGAGGAACCCTGAGGGACGTCCTTTGTTAGTGGGAATGGGGTGGAAGTTGAGGTACCGGAGAGGACGTGCTGCCATCTGTCATTTAGGTATGAGGTACACCATGCGAGGGCGGTGCCGTGGATTCCCTTTTCGACAAGGCGGGACAGCAGTAGATCATGGCTGACGGAGTCAAAAGCCGCCGCAATGTCGAGAAAGATGAGGGCGAATCCTTGTTTGACATTATCTAGACCTGTTATCAGAGTGCTGAATAGAATTGTTAATAAGGTTTCCACGCCATGTTGCTCACGAAACCCGTGCTGGCAGGGATCAAGGGGTGAATTTTCCTCGATATGTTGGCTCAGTTGACGGTGGACTATTTTCTCCGAGATTTTAGCTAGAAGCGGTATGCTGGAGATGGGTCTGTATGAGTCCATCTTTGTGGGGTCAAGTTTATTGTTCTTGAGAAGTGGTCTAATTGAGGTTTGTTTTAAGCTTCGGGGGAAGATGCCTGTCTGGAATGAGGTTCCAATCAGTTTAGCCAGGAAGGTACTGAGCTCAGTACGTAGGGTTTTTATCCAGAATGCTGGACATGGGTCGTTTGGTGCTGTGGTGGTGGTTATATTCATGATGATGTCTTGTATTTCTCTTTCAGTTGGGGTAGCAAAGGTGGAGATGGTACTTTGGGTCACTGTCAATACTTGTGTGGGTGAGGGTGGGGGGGGAAAAGGCCGGCTTCATGTCTGGCAACCCGGAGCTAGCGGGTAGGGTGGCTTGGTTTGTTTTGGTTTGCAGATAGTCTGCATATTTCTGTGGGTCTGGTTGGTTTGCCTTATCAGTAGAGGGTTCCTTAGCTAAGGATTTGACAATGTTGAACAGCTCGTGTGGCTTATTCAGGGATCGTTGTAGAACCTCAGCGTGGTATTGCCTCATTTTCCTCGAAACTGCTGTTCGATGGATGCACAGCTGGGCAGAGTAAGCTTCTTGGTTTTTGGTAGATCTGGAGCGGCGCCAGCGTCTCTCTAGCAGGGAGGTCTTGAGCTCGGGCGAGTACCAAGGTGCCTTCTTCCTCTTGTTATGTGAAGCATCAATGGCGGAAGGGTCGATTGCAGCATTGAGGCATGAGTTCCATGTGGAAACCATGTCAGCAAGATTCAGTCCATGTGTATTGCGGAGGGGTTGTACTCTCTCTAAGATCTCTTCTCTGTTGAACTGGCGATAGCGTCTTGATACTGGTGCTGGTGGTTTGTTTGAGGAATGAGGGTTAGAGAGTGAGGGATGTGTGGGCATCGCGAATCTGATTAGGCTATGGTCCGACCACGGTACTGAGCATAGTGAAAGGTTGATCTTGGATATGGAACAGAGCTGATTGTGGTGCGAATATGAGATCAAGTGTGTTTCCCTTGATATGGGTAGGGGAGTTGATCAGCTGGGTGTAGCCCACCGTCTCGAGAGCGTCTAGGAAGGCTCTGGCTTGAGAGTCTTGGAGTGAGGGGAGGTTTAAATCTCTTAGTATCCAGTTCGGGGTATGTGTCTTGATGGGGTTACAGGCGATGTTAATAATTGAGGAGAGTTCATCTGGTGATGGTGCCTGATATAGCAGGTTGATGGTGAGATGTTTGTTCGTTATAGCGATGTGGTCTAGGTGGGGAGTGCTGCTTGATGCAATTGTCTGGAATTATAGAATGGTCTTTCTTAGTATGAGTACCCCACCCCCCCTTCCGTCAGTTCTGGGGCACGAGTGGGTGGTGAAGTTGGGGGGGACAAACTGGTGGAGGATTGCCGCGTCTGCCTCTGACATCCATGTCTCTGTGATGCATAGTATGTTGATGTTGGGGGAGGCTAACATGTTGGATATGGCAGGCCATTTCTTTCTGATAGAGCGGGCATTTATTAGGGCACATTTCAGGTCGTGAGGGGGGGGGGGGTGTCACGGTTGTGCTGAGAGGGTCTAGCCTGGTGAAGGGCCACGTAGATGAGGTGAGGGTGTGTCGTGTGCATGGGTCTGACTGTGTGGTGGTTGGTGTGGTCATGGTGTCTTTTCCAAGGGTTGTGAAGGATTGGGATGGAGCTATGGGTGGAGGTGAGGGCTTGGGAGGCTTGTCAGTGCGAGAAATACGTAGCAGCTGATAAACGTGTGTGATAGTGTGATTGTGGCGGGAGGTGCCATGGCGTCAGGAGATGGTAGGGAGTTTAGGTTGAGCCTTTTGGTAGGGATGGTTTGGGTCAGTGAGTGGTATGAGTGCGTCCCTAGTGCTGTTGAGCAAATAGGGTAAGGCACTAGTAAGCTATTAGTGCTTTTTCAGTAGCTTGTTGGAGAGAACAGTGTCAGCGTGAGTAAACAATATCACAATTTCACAGAGTATCAGGGGTACAGATCTCTAGCATAATTGATCCTGTAACATCTGTAAATATACATCCAGACATCGGCAGCGTCGATAGACCAGAGAGTCCTGGCTATTGAGCGCAGTCTGGCGGCTCTCCTTGCGGCATCGATGCCCTCAGAACCGCGACAGACAATCCAACCGGCACCGGTATCGATACCGATAGCATCAACATCGACATCGGTGTCTGCATTGCCGGTACCCAGTCATCCGATGCCTTCCGGTACCGATTACTCCCGGTACCGACTTTGGTCAGTACGGATATCGGGCTCTTCAAGAGCATCTGGACAGACGGTACTTCGAGTCCTCAGAAGAATCTGAGGATTCTGACAGTTCTGTCGATGCAGGAATGCTTCTCCCAGAGGAGCCCTTCTCCCCTAAGTGTAGGATGCCTCCTCCAGAGGATATTTCCTTTCAGGATTTTATCAGGGAGGTGGCTCGGGGTCTGTCCATTACCGTTGCCCCTGAAACAGAGCCCAGAGCAAAGGAGTTGGAAATTTTACAATATCCCAAAACTCCTAAGGAGGCAGCTACCTTGTCCATTCATGAGATTTTGCATGATCTCATTTTAAGAATGTGGGAGACACTTAACACCTCTCCTCATTCTCGTAGACTGGATACTCTGTATCGAGTCCCTCCTTATCCTGGTTTCCAAAAAACTCAGCTTCCTCACCACTCTATTGTATTGGAATCAGCTATGAGAAGGATCAAGAGTGCAAAGAGGCATGCCTCTAATCCTCCAGGACGTGAGTGCAGAACTCTGGATGCTTTTGGATGTCATGTCTTCCAAGCTTCCATGCTTTCTGCCAGGATCAGTTTCTATAGTCTATACAGGGGAATGTTCCTGAAGGAGGTCACAGGTGATTTAGAGGCTTTGAGTCCTATTCTTCCTGAGGATAGAAGACAGGATTTTCTCACATTGGTCAAACATGCCCAAGATGTTTCTAAAGTTGTCAACCGTGCAGCTATTGACTGTTTTGAGTGCATAAGCAGAACCTCTGCCATTGCCATAGGTGCACGTAGAATTGCTTGGCTCCAGGCATCTGATCTGGAGCTCTGGGTACAAGACAAATTGGGAAATATCCCTTGTACTGGTGAGAACCTGTTTGGTAGAGATTGCCAGGAAAAGGCCAATGAGTTGGATGCTGACAACTCCATCTTGGATAGATTATATCCAAGTCCACAGCTGATCCTGCTAGAAAGAAATCTTTCAAGAAACCATTCTTTTCTAAGAAGAAAATATATTATCCTGCTTATGCTCAGCAGATCAGCTTGTCAGGAAAGGTCAGCAACCACCCAAACAGAAGAAAGCAAAGACTGCTAAGCCTTAGCCGTCCCAGTAGTCTCAGCCTCCCCAAGGCCTTTGACTTTCAGCTACAGAATTTAGCCTTCCTGGCTCTTGTGGGACCAGAGCCTTCCACCATTACAGGAAGGTTATGTCACTTTGTCCCCAGATGGGGGCAGATAACAGCAGAGCATTGGACACTCTCCATCATAAAGGAGGGGTACAAGCTTCATTTTTTGGAGCATGCCCCCTCCCACAATAATAAGGCAGTTCAATTCTCCGACCTCTCTCATCTACCTGTTAGGTCAGGAGGTCACTATGCTTCTTGCCCAAGGGGCAATAGAAGAAGTACCCATCCATCAGCAGGGTACAGGGTTTTACTCCCCCTATTTCCTTATCCCAAAGAAAACAGGGGGATACAGACCTCAGAGAATTGAACAAATTCCTTGTCAAAGAGAAATTCAAGATGATTTCTCTGGGAACTCTGCTGCCATACCTTCAGAGTCAGGATTGGCTTTGTTCTCTAGAGATCTCAAGGATGCATACACCCATGTTCTCATCCATCCAACTCACAAAGTTCCTTCGGTTCCTTTTTCAGGGAAAGCACTACCAATACAGGGTGATTCCTTTTGGCTTGGCCTCAGCACTAAGGGTGTTCACGAAATGCATGGCTGTTGTAGCAGCATTTCTCCGCACTCTAGGGATATTCGGTTTCCCCTACTTAGACTGGCTCATTTGAGCCCCAACAGAGTCAGAGGCCAGGACTTCTCTATCCTGCACAATGCGTATCCTTCAGTATTTGGGTCTGGTAATAAACATCCCAAAATCCAGTCTAACTCCCACTCAGTCTTTGGAGTTCATAGGAGCTTTGCTGGATACCAGAAAGGCAAGGGCCTAACTCCCCCAGGCCCCTTTGTCTTCGCATGGTGCAATAGCTTCTCAAGCAGTGCTAAAGTCTAATCTCACTGCTCGAGAAATGTTACAACTACTAGGCCACATGGCATCCATCGTGCATATTGTGCCCTATGCTCACCTCCATATGAGGGCAGCCCAGTGGACTTTATCCACTCAATGGACCCAGGCATCAGGATGCCTGTCAGACAAAATAGTAAACACAAGTCGCCTTATTTTGTCCCTCCAGTGGTGGAAGTCCATTCAAAACGTGTTGCTGGGGGTCCCCTTTTCAACAACCCTTACCCCAGGCAACTCTCACAACAAATGCTTCTCCGATGGGTTGGGGAGCTCATCTGCAAGACCCCTCCACCCAGGGCACCTGGTCTCCACAGGAGACTCATCTACATATCAATCTCTTGGAGCTCAGAGTAATCTTCCTTGCTCTTCGAGTGTTCCACACCCTGTTCAGCTACAAGACAGTCCTCATTCATACGGACAATCAAGTAGCCATGTTCTACGTGAACAAGCAGGGGGGAACAGGCTCTCTGTCGCTTTGCAACGAAACTTTGCGACTATGGGCCCTCGCCAGAGAGCATCAGATTCATCTCCTGGCAGTGTATCTTCCAGGCATACAAAACTCTTGGGTGGGCAGACAGACTCAGTCAAGTTCTGCTTCCACACGAGTGGTCTCTGCATGCAGACTAGGTGGCCAAGATTTTTCAAATTTGGGGAACCCCAGACATAGACATCTTTGCAAGTCAGTTGAATGCCAAACTTCCCCGGTTCTGTTCCAGAATTCTGGTTCAGGGGGCTCAGGCCAGGGATGCTTTCCTCCTTTACTGGGGTCAAGACTTCCTGTATGCTTTTCCACCCATTCCCCTAATTCCCAAAACCCTGTTCAAGCTTCAGAGAGACAGAGGCCATATGATTCTCATAGCTCCACATTGGCCAAGGCAAGTGTGGTATCCTCTGCTTCTACATCTCTCTCAAGCTCCCTCCCTGAAGTTAGGGTCTGCTCCAGATCTCCTTTCCCAGGAGGACGGAATGTTATGGCATCCCAATCCCCAGTCTCTGCATCTCAGGGCTTGGTTGCTGAAGACCTAGATCTCCATGATCTTAATCTCCCTCAGCAAGTAAAAGATATTATTTTTTCTTCCAGAAAACCGTCCACGAGACGCTCTTATGCTTTCAAGTGGAAAAGGTTTACCATATGTTGTTCGCAGAAGGGTCTTAACCCCCTTGCGATACCTCTGGAATCATTGCTGGCGTATCTCCTTCATGTATCCAATGCAGGTCTTAAGACTAACTCAGTAAGAGTCCATTTGAATGCTATTGCAGCTTCCTTTAAGCCTCTAAATGGACAGCCTATTTCCTCTCATCCTCTTATAGCAAGATTTATGAGAGGCCGCCTTCTAACTAAGCCTCCCATTAGGCCACCACCAGTGGCATGGGACTTAAACCTGGTTCTTGGGCATCTCATGAAGCCACCTTTTCAACCCTTAGCTACTACCTCCTTGAAATTCCTTTCTTGGAAGGTTATCTTTCTCATTGTAATCACATCAGCACGTCGCATTAGTGAGTTGCAAGCGCTAGTAGCTGATCCACCTTATACAAGGTTCGATCATGACAAGGTAGTCCTTAGGACTCATCCACACTTTATGCCAAAGGTCGTGTCACCTTTTCATCTAAACCAAGCGGTCTACCTACCTGTGTTTTTTCCAAGGCCTCATGCATCAAATGCAGAGAGGAATCTTCATACCTTGGACTGTAAAAGAGCTTTAGCCTTTTACTTACAAAGAACACAGCAACATAGAAATTCCTCTCAACTCTTTGTTGCTTTTGATCCTTCTCATTTGGGACTTCCAGTCTCCAAGGGAACACTATCCAACTGGATTGCTCAGTGTATATCCTTTGCTTATCGGAGTAAAAATCTTCCTCTGTAGGTCCATGTCACAGCTCACAATGTGAGAGCAATGGCAGCTTCAATGGCTCATCTGCACTCTGTGTCTATCGACGACATCTGTCGAGCAGCCACCTGGGCCTCGATTCATACCTTCACAGCCCATTACTGCTTGGACAAGGACTCCCGCTGGGATGCCTTTGTTTGTTCAGGCTGTTCTCCAACACCTGTTCCATACCTAATCAACTCCTACCCACCATTCCTGGTAGGATGCCAGAGATCCATGGGGGACGTGGAGCCCTTCTCGGGGGCAAACAATTTCTGGGGTCTCTCCCTGGCATCTAAAGCTAGGGAGTCCCCATATGTGATGACTACATTCCTGCTTGTTCCTGGAGATAGCATAGTTACTCACCTGTAACAGGTGATCTCCAGGAACAGCAGGAATTTAGTCCTCATAATCCACCCACCTCCCCTAGGAGTTGTATCTCTTTATCTCTTTCCCTTTCCCTCTCTCTCTTTGTCTCAGTTTTAAAACTCAACTGGAGAGAAGCAGTTGGGAAAGGCGGGAAGGCAGCACGCAGGCGCTGTGGGATGCTCCCAAAAGCTTCCTAATTGGATGCTGGGGAGCATTCCCGCGCAGGCTCCGTCGGTACCAACGATACCCATATGTGAGGACTAAATTCCGCCTGTTCCCAGAGATCACCTGTTACAGGTGAGTAACTATGCTTTCCCTACCTGGACGACTGGTTCATAAAGGGAGGCACAGCCTCAGAGGAGCAGCAGGCCACCGCACGCACCATCCAGGTTCTGCAGTACTTGGACTTTGTTATAAAGAACCCCAAGTCTCACCACCTCCCGACACAGTGCTTATAGTTCATTGGGGCAAAGATCGACACTCTCCAGTCGAAGGCTTTCTTGCCCAGGGACCGAGCCGATCATTTCAGGTCTCTAGCTCGGGACGTACAGTACTATCTCTCTGTGTTCGCCCGGCTTCTCCTGTGCCTCCTCGGGCACATGACCTCCGCGGTTCATATCACCCCAGACGCCCACCTCCACATGAGTGCGGCACAGTGGTGTCTCTGGGACCAGTGATCTCAGGCCACAGGCTGCCTCTGAGACAGAGTTTCTGCGACCTGCCAGTTGGTGAACTCCCTTGTCTGGTGGCAGTCACCCCAACATCTCGAGGCAGGCATGACGTTACAAGCCCCAAGCCACTCGAGGGTCCTCATTACAGATTCCTCCCTACTAGGCTGGCGAACCCAGTGCGGAGATTTCCGCACTCAGGGCAACTGGTCACCATACGAGATCACCCAGCAGATCAACCTCCTGGAGCTCCGAGCCATACACCTAGCCCTGAGGCTGTTCTGTCACCACCTGCGTGACCAGCCGGTGCTGGTCCAGACGGACAACCAGGTGGCGATGTTGTGTGTGAACAAACAGGGGGGAATGGGATCTCGTACCTTTGTCAGGAGACACTGGTTCTCTGCTTGTATGCAATCCAACAGGGTTTCCTCCTGTGGGCAGTGTACCTTCCAGGCCAGGACATCCTCCTGGCTGACAGACTCAGCAGAGTTCTCCAGCCGCACGAGTGGCAGCTGGACCCCAGGGTAGTCAGCTGGCTTTTCCGGCCCTGGAGGAAATCTTTGATGGACCTATTCGCCAGCCTGGACAACTTTCAATTGCCCCACTTCTGCTCCTGGCAGGCACACTCCTCCAGGGCAGCAACGGATGCGTTGCTAGTCTGTTCGGAAGGCCTCATGTATACCTTCCCTCCGACGCCGCTGATCGCCAAGACCTTATTCAGGAACCTCTGCGACATGGCCTCACTCATCCTGATAGCTACTCGGTGGCCCAGGCAGCTGTGGTTCCTGCTGCTTCTACTGTTGACGGTGTGGTGGAAGCCCCCATCCCTTTGGGACCACCCCAGGACTCCTATCTCTGGAGGGGGGCTCTCTCCTGCACCACAACCTGGTGTCCCTGTTGCTGACAGTGTGGCTGCTGAGAGGGTGACTCTGGCCCCTTTCAACCTTCTGTTTGAGGTGGAGGACCTTCTGCTGGCCTCTTGCAAGGCCTCTACTAGGCAGGCTTATGCCCTCAAATGGCGCAGGTTCTCTGTTTGGTGCGCCGAACACGGGGCTGATCCTTTCTACTGCTCGGTGGCTCTGGTGTTACAGTACCTTCTCCACCTCTCTGTCTGGAAAGTCTAACTCCATCTGAGTGCACTTGAGTGCCCTGGCGTCGCACCACCATCCAGTGGATGGTAAGCTCCTCTCAATCCAACCGTTGGTGACCCTTTTTCTTCAGGGCCTGCTCTTATCGAAGCCCCCGGTTTGCTCTCCAGCAACCGAAGGGGACCTCAATGTAATGTGGGGGCAGCTCACTTGCCCACCCTTTGAGCCTCTGGCTACCTGCCACCTTCGCTACCTCTCTTGGAAGGTGGCTTTTCTGGTTGCACTCACCTCTGCTCACAGAGTTAGTGAGCTGCAGGCCCTTATGGCAGAGATGCCTTATACCAGGTTCTACAAGAACAGAGTGGTGCTTCGCACATCCCCCAAATTGTTGCCGAAGGTAGTGTCGCCCTTCCATCTCACCCTGGAAGTGGTGCTCCCTACCTTCTTTCCAAGACCTCACTCCTGTCGGGCGGAGATGGTCCTTCGTATCTTGGACTGTAAGAGGGCCTTGTCCTTCTATATCCAGCGCAGTCAGGGCCACCGCAAAGCTGCTCAACGTTTCGTCTCCTAGTAGGCTGGGGGAGGTGGTGACAAAGTGTGCATTGTCCATCTGGGTGGCGGATTGAATTTCCCTTGCTTATGAGCAGGCGAGGCTCCTGCTGGAAGGCCGCGTCATGTTGCACTGTGTCAGGGCTATGGTGGCTTTGGTGGCAAACTTGCGCTCTGTCCCAATGGTGGACATCTGCTGGGCCGCCATCTGGTCTTCACTCTATATCTTCGCAGCCCATTACTGCCTGGAAAGAGTGTCCCGACTGGACAGTGCCTTCAGCCAGGCTGTGCTTTGTAAGGTTTTCGGGGTTTAGGCTATTCCAACCCTCCGACCCTTCTGTGTTCAGGCTACCGGATTGCTGGTCTCATCAGAAACAGGGGTCCTACTGTGGTCTGTGCACACAGACTAAATTGTTGCTTGCGGCTCCCCGTGAGGGAGCCCCCTTTTTTTTGCTATGGGTTTTTGGTAGCCTGTAGCTGGGGATTCCCATATGTGAAGACTGACTTCCTGCTTATTCCTGCTTGTCCCCTTGGAATTGCTCCTTTACCATCTTTTATTTTTGCCATCTTTTAGCTATGTCATCTAACTGAGCAAGATGGCACCCTTGGGCGAGAAGGGGACCACGCATGCACGGTGGCATCTTCCAAAGGCTTTCTTTGAAAACTGGGGGGATGCTTATGCGAGGGCTCCATCGGTGCGCTGACATCATCCCATATGTGAGGACTGATTCCTGCTGTCCCTGGAGAACACCTGTTACAGGTGAGTACGCTGTCTCCATGGACAAGCAGGAATGTAGTCTTCACATATGGGTATTGTCGGTACCGACGGAGCCTGGGCGGGAACGCTCCCCAGTATCCAATTAGGAAGCTTTTGGGAGCATCCCACAGCACCTGCGTGCTACCTTCCCGCCTTTCCCAACTGCCTCTCTCCAGTTCTTCGTTTTCCGCGGAGCCAGTAAGTCGTCGTTCCTGTCACCGCGGAAAATGTTCCTTATTGCCCTTCTTTTTTGTGGTCGCGTCTGCCTTCATCGACGCTTTGCCGGTACCGCCGTTTTTTTCTTTCTTTTTTTCTTTAAAAAAAACCAAAACTTAGTACTTTTTTCCACGTGCATGCGCCTTTTTTGGGCCTTAGGCCCTAGGCCCAAAAATTCTTCCACAATGGAAAAACGCTCTTCGGGTTTCAAAAAGTGCACCAAGAGTGGCACAGTACCATCTCCGTCACCGACACCCATGAGTGGTGTCTAAAATGTTTAGGTCCTGACCACTCCATCACGGAATGTATGGCCCGTGCCATGATGTCTAAAAGAGGTCGGCAGAACTGTGCTGCTAAGCTCAGTACCCTGTTTCCCTCTGATTCAGCCTCGGTGGCATCGACGTCTTCCAGGGCTTCCTCTTCCTCCCATGGATCTCAGGTAACTAAACACAAGTCTAGCCGGTCCTCAAAGGGTAGATCTCCTTCTAAGCATCGAGATGCCTCTGGTGTTGCCCTTGACCATTCTGCACCAGCAAAATTGCCCCAGCGGGAGGCTTCGGCTTCCAAAGCATTATCGGGGCTCCAGGACGTTCTCGAGGCCTCAACCTCGGCAGAACTACTGGTGCCATGCTCTGGGGTACCGGCTGTTTTCTCCGGTACCAACATCCAGGCATCGGCAGTGTCGATAGACCAGAGATTCCTGGCTATTGAGTGCAGTCTGGCGGCTCTCCTTGCGGCATTGACACCCTAGGAGCCGCGTCACAGTTCAACCGGCACCGGTATCGGTACCGACAGCATAGACATCGGTGTCCGCATTGCTGGCACCCAGTCATGCGATGCCCTCCGGTACTGATACACCGGTACCGATTACTCCCGGTACCGACTTCCATTGGTATGGGTATCGGGCTCTTCAAGAGCATCCAGACAGACGGTACTTTGAGTTCTCAGAAGAGTCTGAGGATTCTGACAGTTCTGTCGATGCAGGAATACTTTTCCCAGAGGAGCCTACCTCCCCTAAGCGCAGGATGTCTCCTCCAGATGATATTTCCTTCAGGACTTCATCAGGGAGGTGGCTCGAGGTCTGTCCATTACTGTGGCTCCTGAATCAGAGCCCAGAGCAAAGGAGTTGAAAATTTTACAGTATCCCAAAGCTCCTAAAGAGGCAGCTACTCTACCCATCCATGAGATCTTGCATGATCTCATGCTAAGAATGTGGGAGATGCCTCATACCACCTCTCCTCACTCTCGTAGACTGGATACTATGTATCGAGTCCCTCCTTTTCCTAGTTTCCAGAAGGCTCAGCTTCCTCACCACTCTATTGTAGTGGAATCAACTATGAGAAGGATCAGGAGTGCAAAGAGACATGCCTCTAATCCTCCAGGACGCGAGTGCAGAACTTTGGATGCTTTTGGATGTCAAACTTTCCAAGCTTCCGTCCTTTCTGCCAGGATCAGTTCCTATATTTTATATATAGGAATATTCCTGAAGGAAGTTACAGGGGATTTAGAGGTTTTGAGCCCTCTTCTTCCTGAGAATAAAAGACAGGATTTTCTCACATTGGTCAAACATGCCCAGCATGTTTCTAAATTTGTCAACCGTGCAGCTTTTTTTTTATAATTTATTATTTTATTATAATTTTCAATACAATCCAGAGAATAAACATCTGAATAAGAATCAGCAATACAAAAGGAAATATACAGTAAACCCATATATAAAAAAAAAAGGGAAAAACAATCAACTGGAATAGACCACAATACGTTGCCCCCCCAATATGGATCCAAGAAACAAGAAATATGAACAGTTTAATACCACAATACGTAAATATCATAGGAGCAAAGATATCTTTACACGGCAGCCGATATGGGAGTTCTCCAGGACCAAGCAGGAAGTCAGTCCTCACATATGGGTGACATCGACGTCGATGGATCCCTTGCGGAGCATTTCCCCAGCTTTCTATGAAAGCCTTTGGCCTCGATGGAGGCAAAAGTAACTAGTAAAGTAGAGCGGGTAGAAATATTGTCAGTAGAATCTTCTAAAAATGCAGTTAGATTTGAAATAACTGGCACAATTTCATCCATCCCCCCTTCCTGAGGATTAACATTTTTACTACTAGCAAGACTATAATAAGCTTGTGAAACAACATTCGGCTCTTGAATATTAAGAACTTCTTTGAAATACTTTTCTAAAAGTATTCCAGGGGCTAAAAGAGAAGTATGAGGAAAATTAAGAAACCTGAAGTTGCATGCATGAAAAGAGTTCTTTTGCCTCCATCGAGGTTAAGCAGCGAATACTTCGTGCTTTCTTTAAGAAGAAATCTGCCCTCTTTTGTGGACAGTCTCTTAACATTTTTCCCGACGTATCCCGCGAGACTCTGCTTCGTAGAAGGCATTTTTTGGCTCTCAAACCCAAGGTGTTGGCCGAAGGGGCCACTTTTTTCCTTCGTTTTCCATGTAAATGTTTGATTGGGTTTGAGGGGGCCTCTTATGTTTTTATGGATATAACTCACCTTGAGAAATTTGTGTTTGATCGTTCAGGTGTAGGCTCTGGAGATCTGGTAATTAGATGGTAGCTTCTCCAATAGTGTAGGCCTTCAGCCTGGTTTTCTGTATAAATTTAATCTCTTTTCCTAGTTAAATTTGGCAGCACCATTTAATGTGGACTATATATTGTATTATGTTTCTTATTACTTATGTATTTTGTATCATTCTCATTATTTTCCTTCTTTAATTTGGTGTATATTTCACTATAAATGCTTAATAAAAAAAAAAAAAAAGCCTTTGGGAATGCAGGCACGCATGCGCGGTCCCCTTCCTGCCTAAAGGTGCCATCTTGCTCAGTCTCTTTTTCCGTGAAGCCCGTCGGATGTGTGTCCTAGTCCTCCCGGAAAATAGTTGGATTTTTTCGCGATTCCTTCGCTATTTTTTCTCCGGTTCGACGCCGGTTCCCCTCCCGCCGGGTTCGGTACACAGGTATTGAGCCCGATCTTATTTTTTCGGTTTTTGCCCTTCGTGGCTGGCGTTCGCGCCCTTTTTTTCTTTTTCCCTGGAAGGCCGGTCCTTTGACCTCGCGGGGACTCTTTTTTTTCCCCGATGGCTTCCAGTGGTTTCAAGACGTGTGATCGGTGTAAGAAACTAATGTCTCTCACCGACACACACGACTGCTGCCTTCGGTGCCTGGGTCCTGACCATGATCCTAAGATCTGTGGACCATGTGGAAAGATGTCCTCCAAGGCGCTTCGAAGTCGCAGCACCAAAAGGAAAGGCTTTAATCCGACTCGGCCTCCGGCCGGGCCCGGACCTCGTCTGAGGCCTCGACATATCGGGAATCTGATCCCGAGCACCGTTGGGGCTCCACGGACAGGGGGCACCCGAACGGGAATGAAAGAGGAAGAAGGGGCTCGTGAGGGTGTCGGAGGAGGAGGTCCCTGGCTCCTCGAGAGCTTGGTCTCAGACCCCCAACCGCCGCCCCGGGCCCGTGGGACAGGAGAAGCCTCCAAAAGTACCTCGTGTGGAGCCGCAGTCTGCTGGACACGTAAGTCCTGTAGTCCTCGTGGACTCTCCTCCCAGAGAGCCGACGTCGGGCCCGGCGTCACCGGGGCCCGAGTCGGTGGCTGCTGAGTCTCCTGAGCTGGGTCTCAGGCTGACAGCCTAGGAGTGCAGATTGTGTGCCTTCATGGAACAGCAGCGGGCGCTGATGGCCAGCCTGTCTGGCGCATCTGCCCCGACCACCGGGACATCGAAGTCGACCCCAGAGACCGAGCCGATACTCGAGACCATAAAGGCTTGAGGTCGACCTTGGTCGCGGTCTCCCTCGACCTCCCACTCGGGACCGAGGGTGTCGACACCAGTGCCTTCGGCGTCGGGGCAAGTGCTCACAGGCCCCACGCGGTCGGAGCCCGATTCCTCATCGGACGAGTCCACCTGGGAGACGGAGGACGAGGAGTGCCCCGACACCTTCCGGACTCGGTGCGTCCCGTCGGACTCACTGCAGTCTGAGCCCCGGAGTAGATCCTCTCCGGAGGATACCCGGTTCTTGGAGTTCGTCCGGGATATGGCCACTGCGTTGGCTATCCCTGCGCACCCTGAGGAGGAGCCTCGAGCTGAGGAGCTCGAGGCCCTACAGTATGACTCTCCTCCGAAGGAGGCCTTTACTGTTCTGGTTCCTCCGATGCTGGAATGGCTCCTCTTTCGCATGTGGGAGGCGCCGGCCTCTGCGCCGGTTCTAAGCAAGCGGGTCGATTCCATCTATCGACTCCGAAAGAGCCCTGGGTTTCAGAAGGCGCAGCTACCACACCATTCCATGGTGGTGGAATCGACCATGCATCGCCTGAAAAGTCAGAAGATGCACTCCGCGGTGCCCCCTCGCAGGGAGGCCCGGAACCTGGATGGTTTTGGTAGAAAATGCTTCCAGGGCTCGATGCTTGCTTGCCGTGTCCAGTCTTACCAGCTGTACATGGGCATGTACTTGCGGGACCTGGCCAAGGAGCTGGCTGGGTTCTCTGCTGGTCTCTCTGGGGAACCCTTGCAGAGGTTCAAGTCCTTGTCCTCGGGGGATACGGGAATGCTCCAAGTTTGTCCCGCGCTGCGTATGATGGCTTCGAGGCTTCGGCCCGTGTTGCGGCAGCTGGCATCGTGTCCCGACGCCAGGCATGGTTGCAGTCATCGGACCTCGAGCCGTGGGTTCAGGACAAGTTGGTCGATGTCCCTTGCCGAGGTGAGAACCTTTTTGGCAAGCCCATGACTGAGAAGGCTGCACAGCTTGAAACCGAGCACCTCACGAGCACAAGGATGTCTAGAAAGACTTCTGCCCCTTCTCAGAAAAAGAAGGGCTCGGGTAACAAGCCCTTTTACCCGAGGAAGGGCACTGCCTACATACAGTACCCACAGTACCAGGCCTCCCAGGCTCCCCCACAGGGTCAGCAGGTGAAGGGGCAGGGTAATGGGCCCCGTAGGTAGAGGACCCCCAAGCCTCCGGCCCCTGCTCCCACTCAGCAGGGTGGGGGTTTTTGACTCCTTAGGCATAGCCTCTCCGTCCCTGCTCTCCCAACCCTGCACAGGAGGTCGACTTACCCTGTTTGCCCACAGGTGGTCACTCATCACTGGAGACAGTTGGGTGCTAAGCATCGTTCACAAGGGCTATATGCTACGCTTCCAACAGCTGCCGCCTCCATACTTTCCAGGGGAGCCTCCAAGGCCTCCCCTGCACACAGATCTTCTTCTTCAGGAGCTCCAAGGTCTGTTGCGGGACAAGGCAGTGGAGCCTGTGCCTCCCCACCTCCAAGGTCAAGGGGTTCTACTCCAGGTACTTTCTCGTACCCAAAAGAACTGGTGGCCTCTGGCCTATTCTCGACCTCAGAAATCTCAACAAGTTCCTAGAGAAAGAGAAATTCAAGATGCTTACTCTTGGAACACTGCTGCCCTACCTCCAGCAGGGAGTTTGGCTATGCTCCTTAGATTTAAAGGATGTGTACACTCACATCCTCTTTCATCCAGACCACAGAAAGTACCTCAGGTTCCTTGTGGGAGGAAACCATTATCAGTACAGAGTACTGCCTTTTGGCCTTACCTCCGCTCCCAGGGTCTTTACCAAATGCCTGGCAGTGGTGGTGGCCTACCTGAGAAATCAGTGTATCTTTTTCTTCCCCTATCTGGACCACTGGCTCATCAGGGGTCAGACGTGCCAGGAGGCCAGACAAGCCACCCTCCGAACTATTGCTCCTCTTCAAAACCTGGGGTTTGTCATAAACTTCGCAAAGTCCACTTTGCTCCCCTCCCAGAACTTGGAGTTCATAGGGGCAAGTTTGGACTCTCTGCTGGCAAAGGCGTTCTTGCCAGAAGACAGAGCCCAAAGACTGATAAACTTGGCAAACCAGTTTCTCAGCAGGTCACTGGTCTCCGCCAGACTCTGCCTGAGGCTTCTTGGTCACATGGCTTCGACAGTACATGTGACCCCCAATGCCCGGCTCCATATGAGGCCTGCACAGTGGTGCCTCCGAACTCAGTGGACACAGTCCACAGGCAGCCTCAGAGAACAGAATAAGGGTGTCCAGACAATTTCTGAACTCCCTCCGCTGGTGGCTGCACCCACGCAATGTACTGCAAGGGGTGCCTTTTCAGATTCCTGGGTTCACAGTGGTGTTGACCACGGATGCCTCCCTGCAAGGATGGGGGGCTCATTGTCTTGGCAAGTGCATCCAGGGCCTGTGGTCTCCCTGGGAGGCCACACAGCAGATCAATCTACTGGAACTCAGGGCTATTCATTTAGCCCTCAAGACTTTCTCTCAAACGCTGGCTCATCAGTCTGTCCTAGTTCAAACAGATAACCAAGTAGCCATGTTTTATGGGAACAAGCAGGGCGGAACTGTCAGGAGGCACAGGCCCTTTGCTTGTTTGCTCTCAGGCACAACATGCTCTTCAAGGCAGTGTATCTACCTGGCCAGGACAACTACTTGGCAGACAGGTTGAGCAGGATTCTGCAGCCCCACGAATGGCAGCTCCCATCCCTTAGTGGTTCAGAAGATTTTCCTGAAATGGGGACTTCCATCCATAGATCTGTTTGCCAGTCCATTGAACAAACAGCTGCCAAGGTTCTGCTCCCGGCAACTGCATCCTCTGCGACTAGCAGCGGATGCTTTTCTGATTTCCTGGTCCCAGGGCCTCCTGTATGCGTTTCCTCCCACGCCCTGGGTGGCCCGAACCCTATTCAAGATTCTACAGGACAAGGCCTCGGTCCTGCTGGTAGCTTCCAGATGGCCGAGACAGCCTTGGTTCCCACTTCTGCTTCAACTGGCAGTGGATCCCCCACTGCCTCTGGGGTTGCAGTCCGACCTTCTCTCTCAGGATCAAGGTTTCCTTCTGCACCCAAATCTCAGAGCTCTCAATTTGATGGCATGGAGGCTGCAAGGATAGTTTTGGCTCCCTGGGGCTTACCTCAGGAAGTTGAGGAGGTTCTCCTAGCCTCTAGAAAGCAGTCCACTAGGAAAACCTATGCCCTGAAATGGAAAAGGGTTTCTGTGTGGTGTCAGCTACGTACAGAAGATCCTTTCTCTTGTGCTGTACCAGTAGTGCTTCAGTACCTACTGCACTTATCCAATCAGGGACTTAAGTCCAATTCTGTTCGGGTCCACCTCTCAGCTCTAGCAGCTCACCACTCACTTGTGGAAGGACATTCTCTGTCGGTTCACCCCTTGGTGTCCTACTTTCTCAGAGGCTTGCTCTTGCTCAAGCCTCCAATCTGTCCTCCTGCTCCTGAGTGGGAGTTGAATGTGGTCTTGCAGCAACTGACTCGCCCACCTTTTGAGCCGATGGCTACTTGTCCTCTCCGCTTCCTGTCCTGGAAGACACTCTTCTTGGTAGCCCTAACCTCGGCCAGACGAGTGAGTGAGCTTCAGGCCCTGGTCTGTGACAGGCCTTACACCCGCTTCTATAGGAACAGAGTAGTCCTTAGGACTCATCCAAAGTTCCTCCCAAAGGTTTTCTCCTCTTTCCACCTCAACCAGGAGGTGGTTCTTCCGACATTCTTCCCTAGGCCTCATGCAAGCCAGGCTGAAGCATTTCTGCATACCCTGGACTGTAGGAGGGCCTTATCCTTTTACCTTGACCGTACGCAGGGGCATAGGAGGGCTACTCAGCTCTTCATATCTTTTGACCCTAATAATTTGGGGTTAGCTGTGTCCAAGCGTACCTTGTCCATCTGGGTGGCTGACTGTATCACCTGGACTTACAGGGCGGTTGACCTTCCTTTGCAGGGTCGGGTCACGGCCCATCGTGTCAGGGCAATGGCTGCCTCAGTGGCTCATCTCCGCTCTGTACCGTTGGTAGACATCTGCAGGGCTGCAACTTGGTCTTCCAGCCAGACGTTTGCAGCCCACTACTGTCTGGAGAGGGAGTCCCATAGGGACAGTGCTTTTGGCCAGGCAGTAGTCCGCAATCTCTTTGAGGTTTAGGCAACTCCTGCCCTCCGTTGGGCTACCGGTGGAGGTCCTTTCAGTGAAAAGCCTTTCTTTGATGCTGGGACTAGAGGGAGTTCTCTTGTTCAGCCTGGGTTCCTGGTAGCCCAGAGCTAGGGAGTCACCCATATGTGAGGACTGACTTCCTGCTTGGTCCCGGAGAAAGAGTAGTTACTCACCTGTAACAGGTGTTCTTCAGGAGCAGCAGGAATCAGTCCTCACAACCCTCCCTCATCCCCTGGGAGTTGCAGTTGTATATAGTTTATTTTTACATTTTTGTGTGCTGTTTCTAGCTATGTCATTTGAGCAAGATGGCACCTTTAGGTGGGAAAGGGACCACGCATGCGTGCCTGCATTCCCAAAGGCTTTCATAGAAAGCTGGGGAAATGCTCCGCAAGGGCTCCATCGACGTCGATGTCACCCATATGTGAGGACTGATTCCTGCTGCTCCTGGAGAACACCTGTTACAGGTGAGTAACTACTCTTTACCCCAACCCCAGCCTCTTCCCTACTAACAATAAATTGCAACAGTTGTTTGGACTCAAAGAAAATATACTGTTTATCTTGAAAATTCACCATACACTTGCAAGGATATCTTAACTTAAACTGCGCTCCCAAGGCGGCCGCTCTCTGACGCAAAGCCAGAAAAGCCTTCCGCCTTTTTTGCGTATCCCTAGCTAGATCAGGGAAAATTAATATTTTTGAACCCATAAACTGAGACATAGTAATCCTTAGAAATGCTGTACTTCATTTGTTTTTTAGATCAGATTCAAAGGCAAAGTTCACCAATAATGTCGCCCTGCTGGTCACCACCTCTAATGAACTATCCAAAAACTCAGTTAAATCTAACTGTGGTGATCCAGAGTCCGCCACAGGCGTTCGCTGGGTCCCAGTCCCCGTAGGAAAAGATACATATTGAACTCTCACAATCGGTGGTAGCGATTCAGCTGGGAGTTGAAGAACCGAAGGAGGTCACAGGTGATTTAGAGGCTTTGAGTCCTTTTCTTCCTGAGGATAGAAGACAGGATTTCTCACATTGGTCAAACATGCCCAAGATGTTTCTAAATTTGTCAACCGTGCAGCTATTGACTGTTTTGAGTGCATAAGCAGAACCTCTGCCATTGCCATAGGTGCACGTGGAATTGCCTGGCTTGCCTGGCTCCAGGCATCTGATTTGAGCTCTGGGTACAAGACAAACTGGGCAATATTCCTTGTACTGGTGAAAACCTGTTTGGTAAAGATTGGCAAGAAAAGGCCAATGAGTTGTATGCTGACAACTCCACTTTGGATAGGCTATCCAAAGCCACAGCTGATCCTGCGAGAAAAATGTCTTTTAAGTAGCCTTTCTTCTAAAAAAAGAAGAGGTTTTATCCCTCTTATTCCCAGCAGGGACGTTCTACAGGTCGGCCTACCCGGAAGGGTCAGCAATCACCTAAACAAAGGAAAGCAAAGACTGCTAAGCCTCAACCGTCTCAGCCTCCACAAGGCCTTTGACTTCCTGGCCCTCAATGGACCAGAGCCTTCCACCATTCCAGGAAGGTTATGTCACTTTGCCCCCAGTTGGGAGCAAATAACAGCAGAGCAGTGGACACGCTCCATTATAAGAGAGGGGTACAAGCTGCACTTCCTGTGCATGCCCCCTTCCACCATGGTAAGACAGTTCAATTCTCAGATCTCTCTCATCAACCTGTTAGATCAAGAGGTCACTATGCTTCTTGCCCAAGGGGCAATAGAAGAAGTACCCATTCATCAACAGAGTACAGGGTTTTACTTCCCCTGTTTCTTTATCCCAAAGAAAACAGGGGGATACAGACCTATTTTGGACCTCAGAGAATTGAACAAATTCCTGTTCAAAGAGAAATTCAAGATGATTTCTTTAGGAACTCTGCTGCCATACCTTCAGAGTCGGGATTGGCTTTGTTCTCTAGATCTCAAGGATGCATACACTCATGTTCTCATCCACCCAATTCACAGGAAGTTCCTTCGGTTCCTTTTTCAATGAAAGCACTACCAATACAGGGTGCTTCCTTTTGGCCTGGCCTCAGCACTAAGAGTGTTCACGAAATGCATGGCTGTGGTAGCAGCATATCTCCGCACTCTAGGGATATTCGTCTTCCCCTACTTAGACTGGCTCATTCGAGCCCCATCAGAGTCAGAGGCCAGGACCTCCCTATCTTGCACAATGCGTATCCTTCAGTATTTGGGTCTTGTCATAAACTTCCCAAAATCCAGTCGAACTCCCACTCAGTCTCCAGAGTTCATAGGAGCTTTACTGGATACCAGAAAAGGAAGGGCCAATCTTCCCCAGGCCCTTTGCCTTCGCATGGTGCAGTTAGCTTCTCAAGCAGTGCTGAAGCCTCATCTCACTGCCCGAGAAATGCTACATCTTCTAGGCCACATGGCATCTACCGTGCATGTGGTTCCTTATGCTCGCCTCCATGTGAGAGCAGCCCAGTGGACTTTATCCACACAGTGGACCCAGGCATCAGGGTGCCTGTCAGACAAAATAGCAAATAGAAATCGCCTTATTTTGTCCCTCCAATGGTGGCAGTCCACTCAGAACCTGTTGCTGGGGTCCTCATTTCAACAACCCTTACCCGAGGCAACTCTCACAACAGATGCTTCACCAGTGGGTTGGGGAGCTCATCTGCAAGACCTCTTCACCCAAGGCACCTGGACTCCACAGGATACTCATCTACATATCAATCTCTTGGAGCTCAGAGCAATCTTCCTTGTTCTTCAAGTGTTCCACACCCTGCTCAGCTACAGGACACAGTCCACATTCATATGGACAATCAAGTAGCCATGTTCTACGTGAACAAGCAGGGGGGAACAGGCTCTCTGTCGCTTTGCAACGAAGCTTTGCGACTATGGGCCCTTGCCAGAGAGTATCAGATTCATTTCCTTGCAGTGTATCTTCCAGGCATACAAAACTCTTGGGCAGACAGACTTGGTCGAGTTCTGCTTCCACACGAGTGGTCTCTGCATGCAGACCAGGTGGCCAAGATTTTTCAAATTTGGGGAACCCCGGACATAGACCTCTTTGCAAGTCAGTTGAATGCTAAACTTCCCCGGTTCTGTTCCAGAATTTCTGCTCAGGGCTCTCAGGCCAAGGATGCTTTCCTCCCTCATTGGGGTCAAGACTTCCTTTATGCCTTTCCACCCATTCTCCTGATTCCCAAAACCCTGTTCAAGCTTCAGAGAGACAGAGGCCGTATAATTCTCATAGCTCCACATTGGCCACGGCAAGTGTGGTACCCTCTGCTTCTACATCTTTCTCAAGCTCCCTCCCTGGAGTTAGGGTCTGCTCCAGATCTCCTATCTCAGGAGAACGGAATGTTATGGCATCCCAATTCCCAGTCTCTGCATCTCAGGGCTTGGTTGCTGAAGGCCTAGATCTTCACGACCTTAACCTTCCTCAGCAAGTAAAGGATATCCTTTATGCTTCCAGGAAGCCTTCCACAAGACGCTCATATGCTTTCAAGTGGAAAAGGTTTACCATATGGTTCTAGCAGAAGGGTCTCAACCCCTTTTCGATACCTTTGGAATCATTACTGGAGTATCTCCTTCATTTATCCAATGCAGGACTTAAGACTAGTTCAGTAAGAGTCCATTTGAGTGCTATTGCAGCTTCTTTCAAGCCTCTAAATCAGGGGTCTCAAACACGCGGCCCGCGGGCCGCATGCGGCCCGCGAGACAACTTTGTGCGGCCCGCGACGGCGGAAAACCAAAAATCCCCCAAAACCCTGGCTTCTGCTGCTGCCGTTGCCGCCGTGGCAGCAGCAGAATCAATTGTCAAATTAAAAAAAAAAACTGACTTCTGCTGCTCAAGCAGCTGTCCTGCGGCCCCTTTCCCTCTGCCCGGAGATCCGACTCTGCTCTCAGCGGCGTGCTTTTCAAGCCGCGAAGAGAGTATTCCCCTCTCGCGCGGTTTTTCAAGCCGCGCGAGAGGGGAATACTCTCGTCGCGGCTTGAAAAGCACGCCGCTGAGAGCAGAGTCGGATCTCCGGGCAGAGGGAAAGGGGCCGCAGGACAGCTGCTTGAGCAGCAGAAGTCAGTTTTTTTTTTTAATTTGACAATTGATTCTGCTGCTGCCACGGCGGCAACGGCAGCAGCAGAAGCCAGGGTTTTGGGGTTTTTTTTGTTGGCCGGCAATGAGCTATGGAGGGGCTGACTGCACTGGAAGTGGGCTATTGGCAGAGGGGGGAGGGGGGGGGTTATGACTGGTAATGGGCTGGGGGGGGGTTATTACTGGTAATGGGCTATGGTGGGGGCTAGGACTGGAAATGGGCAGATGGGGGTTAGGACTGGAAGTGGGCTATTGGCAGGGGGGGTTATGGCTGGTAATGGGCTGGGGGGGTTATAACTAGTAATGGGCTATGGTGGGGGCTAGGACTGGAAGTGGGCTATTGGCAGGGGGGGGGGCTTATGACTGGTAATGGGCTATGGTGGGGGCTAGGACTGGAAATGGGCAGAGGGGGGTTAGGCCTGGTAGTGGGCTCTCGGCCGGGGGGGGTTATGACTGGTAATGGGCTATGGTGGGGGCTAGGACTGGAAATGGGCAGATGGGGGTTAGGACTGGAAGTGGGCTATTGGCAGGGGGGGGTTATGACTGGTAATGGGCTATGGTGGGGGCTAGGACTGAAAATGGGGTGATGGGGGTTAGGACTGGAGGTGGGCTGATTGGGGGGTTAGGACTGGTAATGGCCTATGAGGGGAGGTAAGACTGAAAATGGGGTGATGGGGGATACGACTGCAAGTGGGCTATGGGGGGGACTAGGACTGGTAATGGGCTATGGGGGGGGTAAGACTGAAAATGGGGTGATGGGGTAAGACTGGAAGTGCGCTATGGGGAGGTTAGGACTGGTTATGGGCTATGGGGGGTCTAGGACTGGTAATGGGCTGGGGGGGTTGCAAGGACTGGAAATGGGCTGAGTGGAAGGGGGGCTTGTACTGCAAATGGCTGATGGGGAGGGGGGCTTGGAATGGAAATGGGCTGTGAGGGGAGGGAGCTAGGATTGGAAATGGGCTGATGGTGAGGCTAGGATAGGACTGGAAATGGACTGATGCAGGGACTAGAAAGGAGCAGATGCTGGGTGGGGCTGGAACTAGAAGGGAGCTGATGTTGGGGGAGGATTAGAATGGGATGGAGCTGGGAAAGTGAAATGGAGAGGGGAAAAATATTTTGTCTGGAAGAGAAGACAAATCTACAATTGGCCAGGTATTGGGAGAGTAAGTGGGGATTGAGGATGGAGGGGTAAAATTTGAGTGGATGAAATAGGAATGAGGAAAGAGCAAAAGGAGAAAGATTAGTATGTTAAAGCAGATGTAGAGAGAGAGAATGGAAAAAAATTAGAAGAGAGAAGAAAGGACAAATGGACAGCAGACGATGGAGATAGCAGAAGACACGAAGAAACCAGAAGTGGCTGGAGCAATTGCAACTGAAAAAAAATGCACAAAAGGTAGTAAAATATCTCTTTATTTTGAATTTATTAACTGGAATATGTCAGCTCTGGGAAATGTGCATCATTAATGTCTGTGCTTTGGTACAAGAAATTATTTATAGTTTTATTTCTACAGTGCTGAGGTATTCTGTGTAATTCCTATTTGACATTGCTACTTGTTCTCTTTTCCCAGTAGGTCATGTATTGTTCTCTGAAATGTATTGATTTAATATTTGCAGTGTTGCCTTTTGATAGGTAGGGTCTGGTGCTTTGTGAGTCCTGGTAGTGCTGTTATGATACGGGGGGTTTGCTATGGGTTCCAAATGGGCAGTGTTAGTAGTAGTTCCTAATGTGCCTGGCGGTTGGCACTGGATTATAGTAATATAGAAATTTTCTAGTCTTTCTTTATCCATGCACTCATTATGCAACATTATGCAAGTATTTATGCAAATGAGGCCCCTTATGCAAATGAGGCCCGTGTCTTATGCGGCCCCCGGGTTACTTTACAAGTCCTCATTCGGCCCTCAAAGCAATTTGAGTTTGAGACCCCTGCTCTAAATGGACAGCCTATTTTCTCCCATCCTCTTGTAGCAAGATTTATGAGAGGCCGCCTTCTAACTAAGCCTCCCATTAGGCCACCACCTGTGGCATGGGACTTAAACCTGGTTCTTGGTCAGCTTATGAAGCCACCTTTCGAACCCTTAGCTACTACCTCATTGAAATTTCTTTCTTGGAAAGTTATCTTTTATTGCAATCACATCAGCACGTCGCATCAGTGAGTTGCAGGCACTAGTAGCTGATCCACCTTGTACAAGGTAGTCCTTAGGACTCATCCACACTTTATGCCAAAGGTGGTCTCGCCTTTTCATCTAAACCAGGCGGTCTACCTGCCTGTGTTTTTTCCAAGGCCTCATGCATCTAATGCAGAAAGAAATCTTCATACTTTGGACTATAAACGAGCTTTATCTTTTTACTTACAAAGAACACAGCAACATAGAAAGTCCTCTCAACTCTTTGTTGCTTTTGATCCTTCTCATTTGGGACTTCCAGTCTCCAAAGAACACTGTCTAACTGGATTGCTCAGTGTATTTCCTTTGCCTATCAGAGTAAGAATCTTCCTCTTGAGGTCCATGTCACAGCTCACAATGTGAGAACCATGTCAATTTCAATGGCTCATCTTCACTCTGTGTCTATCGACGACATCTGTCGAGCAGCCACCTGGGCCTTGGTTTATACCTTCACAGCCCATTACTGCTTGGACAAGGACTCCCGCCGGGATGCCTTTTTTGGTCAGGCTATTCTTTAACACCTGTTCCATACCTAATCAACTCCTACCCACCATTCCTGGTTGGATGCCAGAGATCCATGGGGGGAAGTGGAGCCCTTTCACAGAGACACACAACTTCTGGGGTCTCTCCCTGGCATCTAAAGCTAGGGAGTCCCCATATGTGAAGACTACATTCCTGCTTGTTCCTGGAGATAGCATAGTTACTCACCTGTAACCACTGTTCCTTCTAAGCTGTGTGCGTGTGCGCGCGCACGCACCTCGCCGAGCCAGCGCACATACTTTACAACAGAGCGCACAAAAATTACAGTTCTGATTCTGATAGAAAACAATACAGACGTCTTAAAATTTAAGTTGTGATTGTAATTACTAGATATTTTCTGCTTCATTTAGTAATCGTCTATTTCATTTAATTTGATTAAAATTAATGTGGTGTACATACTGTATTCTGATGTGGTCAAATTTTAAAGTGTATAACTCTGAGTGTCGTCATGTGGCGCACAAAAATTTAACCTTCCTTCAAAAGTTGCACAGCTGATATTTTATGCGCACACAGCCTACAGAAAATTAGAGGGAACATTGCCTATAACAGGTAATCTCCGGGAACAGCAGGAATTTAGTCTTCACAACCCACCCACCTCCCCTAGGAGTTATATCTCTCTATCTCTTTCTCTTTCCCTCCCTCCCTCTTTGTCTCAGCTTTAAACTCAACTGGAGAGAGGCAGTTGGGAAAGGCGGGAAGGCAGCACGCAGGCGCTGTGGGATGCTCCCTAAAGCTGCCTAATTGGACGTTGGGGAGCATTCCCGCGCAGGCTCCTTCGATAACGACGATACCCATATGTGAAGACTAAATTCCTGCTGTTCCCGGAGATCACCTGTTACAGGTGAGTAACTATGCTTGCTTGTTGTAGGTCATCACCTCCTTCCACCTGAATCAATCAATCTCTCTACAGACTTTCTTTCCAAGACCCCACATCTCTCTGGTTGAATCCAAACTTCATACTCTCGATTGCAAGAGAGCGTTGTGTTCTATCTAGAGTGCACTAAGGATCATCAGTCCTCTGTTTGTCTCCTTTGACCAAAGTCATTTGGGGACACCAGTATCCAAGAGAACACTTTCAAACTGGTTTGCAGATTGCATATCCTTCGCTTATTCACAGGCTGGGCTATCTCTCAGCCCATAGTGTCAGAGCCATGGCAACTACTGTAGCTAACCTTTGCTCTGTCCCTATCTCAGACATCTGCCGGGGGGGGCGGCAGCAACATGGTCTTTTCTACATATCTTTGCAGCACAGTATTGCCTGGATAAAGACTCCAAAGCTGATTCTTAATTTGGACAAGCTGTTCTGCGAAACATCTTTCAAATTTAGACAACTTGCCCACTGCCCATTCGACTACCTCGTGAGGAGTGCTATGAGCGAGCTGAGTCTATCTGATCCCTGCTGCAACCTCTTGCTGTGCAGGGATACTTTTCTCGCTTCGTTGTCTCAGGCTAGGAAGTCCCATATGTAAAGACTACATTCCTGCTTGTTCCTGGAGATAGCATAGTTAGTCACCTGTAACAGGTGATCTCCGGGAACAGCAGGAATCGGTCTTCACAACCCTCCCACTTCCCCTTTCAAGTTGTCTGTTTTTTGTTCTCTTTCCTGGTATGCAAATGTTTTATTCTCTGCTATACACTTGACTGAGGAGACCAGGAGGGGAAGGCAAGAGTGCAGCCATGCATGGCATGGAGGAACACTCGCAAAAGCATTCTTATTGAATGCTGGGGAGTGTTCCCGTACCGGGCTCCGTCAGTGCCAACGTCAGCCATATATGAAGACTGATTCCTGCTGTTCCCAGAGTTAGCCTGTTACAGGTGAGTAACTATGCTTTTTTTCTTAATCATGTTGGTTCCAGTCCTCTCCTGTTTTCTTTCTTATCTGTTTTTTCCCAACTCCTTCAGGTTTTCATTCTCATTTTACTTACCTTTCTTCTTGTGTCTGTCTTTATCACTTTGTCCCTTATTCCTCTCTCTGACATCAATCTTTTGCTTTTATCTCATTTTCCTCTCTTTCTTCTGTACCTCTAAATCTCTCTCCCTTACAGTATCATCTCTTCAGACACTATGCAGTCACAACTGGATCGCACCACTCTTCTCCTTTGCTTCTTTCTTATACCATCTTTAACCCTTTGATTCTCCATGTCAGAACATTTGATCCTCTTAGCTCTCCATTTTCCTGTTAGCAATTTGCCTCTGTCAGTCTCTTACTTTCTTCCCAAACAGCTATCCCTAACTGCTGCATTTTGGCTCTAGTTCAGAAGAGAAAGGGGCTAGAGTAGGTGCTCTTATTTGCTCTGTAATGCTTGCTTGCAGTCACCATCCCTTCCTATCCTTGAATAGCAGGAGGAGGAGGGGTGTAATAGGGAGCAGAATGGCTCTTTGCTCTATTTGCTCCAAGCTCACCCCTCTCCTCCTTTCTTTACATGCAACCTGAGAGGGAAGGGCTGCAGTGAGAAGCAGAGGGCTGTTCTCTGGGGCACTCCCAATAGAGAACAAGAAAAGCCTCCACGAGACCATACAAAGCCATGACCCTGGTTATCACCACTAAAGACTTTCCCAAGGCGCACACCATTGTGTCCCAGCTCGCTGGTTGAGAAGCATTGGCCCAATTTGTGGTGAGGTGGTGTTGTATTTGTTTTTATTATGGCATATTTTTTGGGCTTTTTGCAAGTTGCAAATACAGAGATCTGTTTAAAGTTTGAGTTTAAATGGAACTTTGATGGGTCAATCCCGTCAGTTTTTATGTTCTTGCTGCTGCACCACAGAAGCAGATAAGAGCACAAAAGCAATTTACTCACTGCAAGTATTTTGAATTATTAGTTAATTCCATTTATTTACAAATTAGGATATATTTCTGTGCATGTTCTGAGAAGGAAGGAACTTATACCTTTTTATGTGTTTTTGGTCATCTGTAGTACAGTGCAACAGCTAAGAAATTCAGACCGAAGCAACTGACTTAGCCCTTGCTTATTCTATTCTCTGTGGTGTGTACCTTATTTCGCTTTGTCCAAAGGGATTTGCTGAATTAAGTTAGTTAAAAAATGGTGGTAACCTTTTACATTTTTACTGATACCTTCAGAGAGAGAAAATCGAAATGTAAAGCAGCTTTTTCAATTCTTGCAGGGGTAGCTGCTACCCAGACTAACTGCAGATATCAGATATGTGTAAAGTGACCCATCATTCTTTAACTGGGAAAGGCCTCCCCATGTTGGAATGACATCCTTATCCCTTAATCGAAATTCTAAGGGACCTCTAAACCATTTATAAATCTCTTGAATGGTATTTACTTCTGGAAGAAAAACAAATGGATCAATAGAGGTTTTTAATAATTAAAAATGTGCATTTCTATAATCTGCTATTGATTTGTTCTGCAAGAGCTCACAGAAGTTGGTGAATTCCGGTCATCTTTTTGTGAGTAACAGCCCGTGCAGGCTTTCCTTCAGTAGCTATTATTTTTCTACATGCTCCATCCATCATCCCAAGCACTTTCTTATTTATTGTTGGGATAATGTTGACAGCATTGATATTGTGGACGTGAGGTCTGGGCTTGAAATGAAGACACCAGAATGTTGACTTTCTGGCAGGAATGTAATCTTCTTGCTTTTTAACGTTATCAATCTGTCATTTATTGGGGGAAGGAAGTTGTGAACTTGGATACCCTTCAGAGATGGACACCGATAAGGTCTAACCCAAGGTCTCTGAAAGGACTACAGATGTACTTGTTAGGTATCTCTGGCTTCTCTTGTTAGAATCAAGTCCTGAAAGTGTATTAAATGAAATATGAGAGTCCTTCCAGTGTTTGTCGCATTTTCTCATAAGATGCTTTCATATTACTTTAGGAACATGACAGCTATCATAATTTTACCTCTAGTTTCTTCAGCCAGACTTCTGTTTCGCTAGCAAGTAAAGCAGCTCTTGCAGAATGAGGACTTAAGGAATGATCTGTGGAAGTACAGACCACTGAACTAGACATAGAAAAAAAGGTAGAAGCTGCTATTTAAAAAAAAAAAAAAAAAAAACCCTCCTTATTGTCCCTCCAGTCCAGTCCCATACCTCTGGGTAATGCACCTCTTCTAGCAGCTTGGAGACTGAGCATGTCGTGTTTTGATGACAGCAGTACTAATAGGGCAGGCACTGCCCCCTTCTCACCAGTACACTCAGTCTCCATGCAGCTGGAGACGGTGAGCCAGAGGACTGGACTCACTGAGGATAACTAAGGAGATTTGTTTAGTTAGCTACTTTTGGGGGGTTGTTTTGCCTTTAAGTCTCTGCTGAGAGCACTTTGTTTTTTTTCTTGTAGATAAGAGGCGTACAGGCATCAGAAGATTAGGGAATTTCTGAGGAGACCACCTGGTCGAGGAGCCCCCCCCTCTCCTGTTTAGTCGGATTGGCGGGTGGTGAGCAGGAGATGATTTGTCTGGCAGCTCCCAAACTCAGTGCGGTGAGGAACCATTGGCAAAAGTTTTCCCTTACCGGCAGCAGCCTTTTCTTGGGGAGACCATGGTACCGAAGCCTTCCTGGCAGGCTGAGCGCTGCAGTTCACGGCACCACAAGCATGACGCAGGAGCAGATCTTCCCTTGCAGCTCTTCGCTGCCGATGCAGTAAGCTGCCGAGTATTCGGGGATCGGTGTGCCACATCGTAGGAGCGGCTCTGAGGGCGACATTACTTGCAGCCTGTTTTCCTGCTGGAAGCCTGCTCTGGGCATCATTTCCCGCACAAGTCTGCAGCTGCGTGGAGGAAGCCCAAGGCTCTGCAAGGGACTTGGAGCTCAGCATTTTTCTTTATTGTTCCTTTAGTTTTCTTCATTTTACTTTAATTTTGTGGTGTTTTAGTGACCTTAGCTTTTCTGGCCCTCGGGTTTGTTTTTTCAGTCAAAAAAAGAAAAAGAAAAGTCTGTAACCATTAGAGGTAAGCAATGGCACAAAGGAAAGCAGAAGGGGCAGGTGCACTTCTGGTGGTCTTCTGCCTGGTTTGGAGGATCAGACAGCCTTTGCCAGCTTGTGAAGTTTCCGGCTGGTTTAAGGGCAAATACTGGTTTCCACAGTGTTGCTATGCCCACCAGGCCTCAGTGTCTGGTTTGTGAAATCAGACGGGGTTTGGTTTCGGAGACATGTGTCTGTAGGGGGATGTGCTCAGGAGGCCACCACAATGGAGCAATCTCTCCAGGATAGACCATAGCTGGGAGGGCCTCTGCCACCTCCTCCAGATGGACAGGGAGCCGGAGGGGACAGACCGGTTTCCCTAGAGCCTTCTCCCCCCGCCCCGGCCATACCCGGACCATTCTCTTCCCATAGTTTGCTGGGGGGGGGATGTTCTGAGTTTCGGGGGGGAGGGGGGGGAAGACCTGGACACTGAGTTGGAAGAGGAAGGTGAGCTTGAGGAAGGAGAGATTCCCAGAGCAGGAAGATCAGGCCAGGGTAGTCAGGGTCTTCCGCAGGGAGGAGTTACCAGTACTAATCATGGAATTGCTAAAGGCGCTCAATATGCCGCCTGGGTCCAGATCACTACTACTACTACTACTACTAAACATTTATAAAGTGCTACCAGGCGCACACAGTGCTGTACAATGAAAACATACAAGAGACCGTCCCTGCTCAAAAGAGCTTACAATCTAAAAAACAAAGACAAAGCAAGAAAAGGAGAAGAATAAGAACAGCAAAATCAAGAGCCAAAGGCACAGGCGAAAAGATGAGCTTTTAACTTAAGTTTGAAGAGGGACAAAGAAGATGCCTGGCATAAAGACAAAGGAAGTTTATTCCAAGTGTAAGGTGCAGCAAGGTGAAACGAGCGGAATCTGGAGTTGGCAATAGAGGAGAAGGGCATAGCAAGAAGCAACTGGGTAGAAGAACGGAGTTCACGAGGGAAGAAGTAGGGAGAAATGAGAGAAGAAAGGTACTGAGGAGCCACAGAGTGAATGCACTTATAGGTCCGAAGGAGAAGCTTAAAGTGAATACGGATAGGGAGCCAGTGAAGAGATGTGAGGATAGAAGTGATGTGGGCAAAACGAGACTGACGGAAAATCAAACGGGCAGCGGAGTGCTGAATAGACTGAAGAGGGAAGAGATGAGACTGAGGGAGACCAGCAAGAAACAGGTTGCAATATTTAAGACGGGAGGTGATTAGGGAATGGATGAGGATTTTAGTAGTGAGCTCAGAGAGAAGGGGGCGGATTTTGCCAATGTTGAAGAGAAAGAAGCGACAGGTCTTAGCGATGAGTTGGATATGAGAGGAGAAAGAGAGCGAAGAGTCAAAAACACCACCCACATTGCGAGCAGATGAAGCAGGTTGGAGACCAGAGCCATCAACAGAGACTAAAAAAGAAGGAGAAAGGGAAATTTTAGGAGAAAAAACAAGAAGTTCAGTCTTGGCCATGTTCAATTTCAGGCGACAACGGAACATCCAAGCAGCAATGGCAGAGAAGACAGCAAGAGATCCGGGACTGCAAAGCAGGAGAAAGATCAGGAGTAGAGAGAGAGAGAGATCTGGGAGTCAACAGCATAGAGATGATACTGAAAACCATGAGAGGAAATAAGCGCACCAAGGGATTGGGTATAGAGAGAAAAAAGAAGGGGACCCAAGACAGAGCCTTGGGGGACACCAACAGAGAGCGGGATAACAGAGGAGGAGGAACCACCAGAACATACACTAAAGGAGCGATGGGAAAGATATGAGGAGAACCAGGAAAGAACAGAGTCCCTAAAGCCAAGCGAGGACAAAGTGTCAAGGAGAAGATCATGGTCAACAGTATCAAAAGCAGCAGAAAGGTCAAGGAGGATAAGGACAGAGTAAAGGCCTTTAGATTTAGCCAGGAACAAGTCACTGGAGACTTTGACAAGAGCAGTTTCAGTAGAGTGCAAAGGACGAAAACCGGATTGTAAGGGATCGAGAAGAGCATGGGAAGAGAGAGGAAGTCAAGGCAATGGCGGTAAACCGCAGGTTCAAGCAGTTTAGAAATAAAAAGGAGGAGAGAAGTGGGGCGATAATTAGAAGGACAAGAGGGATCAAGTGAGGGTTTCTTAAGGAGAGGCGTGACCACAGCATGTTTTAAAGTCAGCCGGGACAGTAGCAGTGAAGAGCAAGAGGTTGAGAATATGAGAAATGGAGGGGACAACAGTAGAGGAGATGGGAGGAGATAAGATCAGAGGAACAAGTGGTGAGCTTGGAGGAGGAGAGAAGAAGAGCAGTCTCATCAATAAAAATCATAGGAAAGGAAGAGAGGGTAGGATGAGAAGGGGGGGGAAGATTGAGAACAGGAAGGGGAAATCGAGGATTTAGAGGGAAATTGGAGAGTGATCTTATGGATTTTATCATGGAAGTAATCAGCCAGGGTTTGGGCAGAAAGGGAAGGAGGGATCAGAGGCGGAGGCACTTTGAGGAAAGAATTGAGAGCAATGAAGAGACGGTGAGGATCAGAGGCATGAGAATTAGTCAGGCGAACAAAGTAATCTTGTTTGGCAAGAGCTAAAGCAGATTTGAAAGAGAACAGCATGAATTTGAAATGAACGAAATCTTCAGGGGAGCGTGATTTGAGTCAGGCACGCTCAGCAGAGCAGGTACAGGAGCGAAGAAAGCAAATAGAGGGAGAGAGCCAGGGCTGAGGTAAGGAACCGATCGGTGGGTGTTGAAGGTCATTCGGGAGGGGTATGCCCTTGAGTTCTCTCAACCACTGGGCAGCTCCTTCGTGCAGTCTCCGTGCAAGGTGCGGGCCAAGGAGGCAGCGGTATAAGACACCTTGGAGTGGCTCGTTCAGCTAAAGGCCATGGTGTTGGTTCTTTGAGACCAGTACGGCTGCGGTCGGTACTCCATTTATTTTGTGGTGCCAAAGGACGATTCCTTCCGCCTGATTCTCGACCTAAAACGGGTAAAGCGCTGCTTGCGAGTGACACATTTTCGCATGGAGACCCCGCGGTCAGTCATTGTGGCGTTCCGCAGTGGAGAATTTCTGATGTCACTCGACCTAACGGAGGCGTACCTGCACATCCATACGACTGGAACATCAGCAGTTCCTCAGGTTTGCTGTGCCCATGGGGCATTTTCAGTTCAGGGCACTACCCTTCGAGCTTGCGACGGCTCCACGCACCTTCACCAAGGTCATGGTGATGGCGGCAGTGACATTGCTCAGAAAAGGGGTGCTGGTGCATCCGTACCTTGATGACTGGCTCATTCGGGCAAAGTCCAGGGACGAGAGCAAATGTGCTACAGCCTGGGTGGTGCAATTTCTTCAGAACCTAGGTTAGGTGGTCTACGGTGCCAAGAGCCAGTTGCGTCTGTCTCAAGCCTTCGGAGTTCGTGGGGGCATGCTTCGATACTCACGTGGAGAGAGTCGTCTTGCTGGAGCAGCAAGTGTGGGAGCTGCAGCATCTGGTGCGAGTTTCTTGTCAGGATCAAGGCCACGGTGTGGCACTACCTTCAGCTCCTGGGCACCATGGTAGCCACTCTCTAGCTCAGGGGTTCTCAACCTTGTCCTCGGGACCCACCTAGCCAGTTGGGTTTTCAGGATGACCACAATGAATATGCATGGGAAAGATTTGCATATAATGGAGGCAGTGTATGCAAATCTCTCTCATACATATTCATTGTGGTTATCCTGAAAACCCGCCTGGCTAGGTGGGTCCCGAGGACAGGGTTGAGAACCCCTGCTCTAGCTGGTTCCTTGGGCAAGGGCACATATGCGACCACTCCAAAGGGCGATACTCAGACAGGGTTGCATCAGTCTCATTCTCTGTCACAGAGAGTTCCCTGTCCACAGAGGGTCAGGAGGTCCCTCAGGTGGTGGCTCTAGAGGGAGAATCTGAGAAGAGGAATGTCCCTCAAGGCACCAGCATGGGTCCCTTTGGTGATGGATGCCAGTCTCTCCAGCTGGGAGGGCTCATTGCGAGGGGCAGTTTGTGCCGGGAAAGTGGACCCTGCAGGAGGCTGACTGGTTGATCAACCGGCTGGAGATGTGGGCAGTGGTGCTAGCGCTGCGGAGCTTCAAGGACGGAGCTTTGGGAGGGGTATGCCCTTGAGTTCGCTCAACCAGTGGGCAGCTCCTTTGTGCAGTCTCCGTGCAAGGCATGGCGGTGCAGCAGTATGAGTTCTCTCGGACAACACAATGCAACCACGCTAGCCTACATCGACTGGCAGGACGGCACAGGCAGTGCAGCCTTGGAGGCGGAGGCTGAGACGTTGATGAGCTGGGCAGAAGGTCACCTCCAGGCATTGTCAGCGGTGCATGTAGTGGGAGTCGACAGTGCCATGGTGGACTACTTGAGTCGTGTACAAGTGGACCCTGGAGAGTGTGTGCTCAATCAGTAGGGGTTCGATTTGCTGGTGCATCTTTGGGGCGCACCAGTCATGAAGCTGATGGCAACATGTGCGAGTGTCAAGGCGAGTCTATTTTTCAGGAGGAAAAAAGATCCGATGTCTGAAGGCCTGGATGCCCTGATGCAGCAGTGGCCGACAGATGGACTTCTCTATGTGTTTCCGTCCTGGCCCCTTGTAGGTAGGGTGATTCAAAGGATGGAGGTTCATCGGTGGATGGTGATTCTCATCACCCCTGATTGGCTGCGGCAGCCGTAGTACGTGGATCTGGTGAGGAGTCTGGCGGATCACACATGGCGCCTTCTGGCAATGATGAATCTCTTGTCGCCTGTGAATATGCCTCAGGTGGATCGATTCTCGCTTACAGCCTGACTCTTGAGAGGGCAAGGCTGAGGAAGAAAGGTTATTCGGGGCCGGTGATTTCAACGCTGCTGAAAGCAAGGAGGAGGTCTACCTCCTCAGCCTATATTCGGGTCTGGTGCATTTTTGAGGCTTGGTGTGCGGACCAGCGGGTGAAGCCAGCCGTGGCCTCGGTGCCCAGTGTCTTAGCAATCTTACAGGATGGGTTTGACAAGGGTCTGGCCGCCAGTTCCTTCAGGGTGCAGCTGGCAGCAATAGCCAGTTATCACGGCAAAATCCAGGGGGTAGCGTTTGCTACTCATCCTGATGTAGCGCATTTTTTGAGAGCGGTGCTTTGCTTGCGCCCTCAGTAGGCGGTGGTCCCATGGGACCTCAATTTGGTGCCATCAGTGCTCTGTGGGGAGCCCTTTGAGCCCCTGGTGCCAGCGCCGCTGAAAGATTTGATCCTTAGCCACCAGGAACATGGTCTTATTTGCTCAGCTTATAGGATCTCGGAACGCCAAGCCTTATCGTACTGAGAGCCCTTTCTGTCTTCCTCCAAGGAAAAGGTGGTATTGCGACCAGGTCCCTCTTTCTTGCCAAAAGTGTTTTCGGCCTTTCATGTGAATCAATCAGTGTGTCTGCCGGTTCTGGCAGGTGCTAAGGATTCTAGCGGGAACCAGTCATTGAGGTATCTGGATGTGCAGCGTGTGATCTCCAGGAACAAGCAGGAATGAGTCTTCACATATGGGTACGTCGGTACCGACGGAGCCTGTGCTGGAACGCTCCCCAGCGTCCCAAAAAAGGAAAGCTTTTGGGAGCATCCCACAGCGCCTGCGCGCGCTGCCTTCCCGCCTTT
This sequence comes from Ichthyophis bannanicus, assembly GCA_033557465.1. Classification (NCBI taxonomy): domain Eukaryota; kingdom Metazoa; phylum Chordata; class Amphibia; order Gymnophiona; family Ichthyophiidae; genus Ichthyophis; species Ichthyophis bannanicus. The sequence goes on along the minus strand of CM066039.1, from coordinate 275,747,511 downwards.
CATAACCGCCTCTCTCCAGTTCTTCTTTTCCGCGGAGCCAGCAGGTCGTGTTCCTGTCACCGCTGAAGAAGTTCTTTATTTTATTTTATTTCTTTGGTCGCGCGTCTGCCTTCTTCGATGTCGGACCGGTACCGCCGGTCTTTTCTTTCTTTTAAAAAAAAAAAAAAAAAAAGGATACTTTCTGTTCCACTTCAGTGTATTTTTTCTTCGTTGGACCTTAGGCCTAACAGAAAATTCCTCATGGAAAAGCCCGCCTCTGGGTTTAAAAAATGCACTAAGTGCAGCGGTACCATCTCCGTTACCGACACCCATGACTGGTGTCTTAAGTGTTTGGGTCCTGACCATTCCATCACGGATTGTGCGTCCTGCTCCATGATGTCTAAAAGAGGTTTACAGAACCGAGCAGCCAAGCTCAGTACACTGTTTCCCTCTGATGCAGCTTCGGTGGCATTGACGTCTTCCAGGGCTGCTTCTTCCTCCTGTGGATCTCAGGTAACCAAACATAAGTCCAGCCGGTCCTCGAAGGGTAGATCTCCCTCTAAGCATCGAGATGCCTCTGGGCTTGCCCTCGAGGATCCTGCACCGGCAAAAGTACCCCGGCGGGAAGCTCCGGCTTCCAAAGCTCCTCCTATGGGGTCACAGGTTGACATCGATGGCATGGCCTCGACCGATCACCTGTTGCAGTGTTCTGGGGTACCGGTGGAATCTGCCGGTACCGACCTCCAGACATTCATGGCGTTGATGGATCAGAAGTTCTGACCATGCAGCGTGCCATTACGGCATTCATACAAGCTGCGACACCGCTGGTACCGCAACAAGCTTCGTTGTCGGTACCGGCTCTGATATCGGTTCCGGTGCCGGTACCGGTTGCATCGACATCGGCTTCGGTGTCGACTGCAGCGGTACCCTGTCCGATGATGCCTATCGGTACCGTTTCGATACCGATGACTCCCGATGTCGATACCACCCGGTATGCGTATCGGGCTTTACAGGAGCATCCAGACAGGCGATACTTTGATTCCTCCGAAGACTCTGATGCATCGGAGGCCTCTGTCGAAGCATCGGTACTCCTTCCTCAGGAGCCTTCTTCTCCAAAAAGAAGAATGTCCCCTCCAGAAGACTTGTCTTTTCAAGACTTCATAAGGGAAGTGGCCAAGGGGCTTTCTATCTCAGTAGCCCCTGAGACAGAGCCTAGAGCCAAAAAATTAGATATTTTGCAATATCCCAAGGCTCCTAAAGAGGCAGCCACTTTGCCAGTTCATGAGATCCTTTATGACCACATGATAGGCATATGGGAGACTCCTCTCACCATCTCTTCTCATTCTCGTAGGTTGGATACCATGTATCGTGTCCCTCCTTGTCCTGGATTTCATAAAACTCAGCTTCCTCACCATTCTATTGTGTTGGAGTCTGCTATGAAAAAGTTAGAGTGCAAAGAGGCACTCATCTGCTCATCCAGGAAGAGAATGTAGAACCTTAGATGCTTTTGGCAGGAAAATTTTCCAGGCCAGTATGCTTGTTGCCAGAATCAATTCCTATAGTCTCTATATGGGGATGTTTCTGAAGGAAGTTACAGATCATCTGCAAACTTTCCTCCCTTCCAGAAGATAAAAGGGAAGACTTTCTTACCTGGCTTAAGCATGCCCAGGATGTTTCCAAATTTTCTAACCGTGCAGCCTTTGACTCTTTTGAGGGGGCCAGCAGAGCCTCGGCCATTGCCATAGGTGCATGCAGAATTGCTTGGTTACAAGCTTCTGATTTGGAACCCTGGGTCCAAGATGGATTAGGAAATCTTCCTTGTACAAGTGAAAACCTGTTTGGCAAAGATTGGCAAGCAAAGGCCACTCAAATGGATGCAGAAAATTCTGCTTTGGATAGGCTTTCAAAGTCTACCTCTAATCCTGTCCAGAAGAGGTTGTTCAAAAAGGCATATTTTCCCAAGAAGGGAAGATATTATCCTGTTTATGGTCAGCAGACATCTTCTGCAGGTCGCTTTGCTGCAAAGCGTCAACAACCTAAACAGGCCAAACCTAAGGCTGCAAGGCCTACTGTAGCCCAACAGCCTCAGCCTCCTCAGGGCCTTTGACTTGCAGCTAGAGAACTTTGCCTTTCTGGCTCTAAAAGAACCAGAGCCTCTCAACATTCCAGGAAGGTTAGCTCACTTTGCTCCCAGATGGGAGCAAATCACAGCAGAGCAGTGGACCCTTTCCATCATAATGGAAGGGTACAAACTTCATTTCTCAAACCTTCCTCCTTACACCATGTTGAGACAGTTCAATTCTCCAACATCTCTCCTCGACCTTCTGGGTCAAGAGATTTCTACCCTTCTTGCCCAAGGGGCCATAGAAGAAGTACCTCTTCTTCAACAGGGCTCAGGGTTCTACTCTCCCTACTTTCTAATTCCAAAGAAAACGGGGTTACAGACCCATATTAGATCTCAGAGAATTGAACAAATTCCTACGCAAGGAGAAATTCAAGATGATTTCTCTAGGTACTCTCCTTCCATTCCTTCAGTGTCAGGATTGGCTTTGTTCTCTAGATCTCAAGGATGCGTATACCCATATACTCATCCATCCAGCACACAGAAGGTTCCTTCGGTTCCTTTATCAGGGAAAGCACTACCAATACAGGGTGCTTCCCTTTGGTCTGGCCTCTGCTCCAAGAGTGTTCACAAAATGCATGGCAGTAATAGCTGCCTTTCTACGCACTCTAGGAATATTCGTATTCCCATATCTGGACGACTGGCTCATCCGAGCTTCATCCCAATCAGAGGCCCAGACTTCCCTAGCCTGCACAATGCGTGTTCTGCAGTATCTGGGACTGGTGATAAACATTCCAAAGTCCCAACTCACCCCTACTCAGTCTCTAGAGTTCATAGGGGCCTTGCTGGATACCACAACTGCAAGGGCCTATCTTCCCCAGGCCCGTTGCCTACGCTTAGTGCAGTTAGCCTCTCAGATTCAGTTAAAAAACCATCTAACTGCTCGAGAGATGTTACAACTGCTAGGCCACATGGCATCCACTGTGCATGTGGTCCCTTATGCTCGCCTTCACATGAGGGCAGCTCAATGGACGTTGTCCACCCAGTGGACCCAGGCATCAGTGGGTCTGTCAGACAAAATAGCAACCTCCAGGCGCCTCTTTTGGTCTCTCCAGTGGTGGAAGTCCACTCAAAATCTGTTGCTGGGGTCCCCCTTCCAACAGTTGTTTCCCCAAGCAATCCTTACAACAGATGCCTCTCCAAAGGGTTGGCGAGCTCATCTTCAAGACCTCTCCACCCAAGGCATTTGGTCCCCACAGGAGACCTCCCTACATATCAACATCTTAGAGCTCAGAGCAATCTTCTTGGCTCTCAGAGTCTTCCATACCCTGCTCAGCTACAAGACAGTCCTCATTCATATGGACAACCAAGTAGCTATGTTCTAAGTGAACAAGCAGGGAGGGACTGGCTCTCTGTCACTTTGCAACGAAGCTCTGAGATTGTGGGCCTTTGCCAGAGAGCATCAAATTCATCTTCTGGCAGTATACCTTCCAGGAGTTCAAAACTCTTGGGCAGACAGACTCAGTCGAGTTCTGCTTCCATACGAATGGTCCCTTCATATGGACCAGATAGTCAGAATCTTTCGAATTTGGGGAACCCCGGACATAGATCTCTTTGCAAGTCTGTGGAATGCCAAACCTCCCCGATTCTGTTCCAGAATTCCGTGTCAGGGAGTTCAGGCCAGGGATGCCTTCCTCCTTCATTGGGGTCAAGATTTCCTGTACGCCTTTCCACCCATTCCCCTAATTCCCAAGACCCCGTTCAAACTTCAGAGATCGAGGGACTATGATCCTCATAGCTCCACGTTGGCCACGCCAAGTGTGGTACCCTCTACTTCTGCATCTTTCCCAAGCTCCCTCCCTGGACTTAGGGTCTGCTCCAGATCTCCTGTCTCAGGGGGGGGGAATGTTGTGGCACCCAAGCCCCCAATCTCTCCATCTCAGGGCTTGGTTGCTGAAGGCTTAGACCTTCAAGATTGGCATCTTTCTCAGCAAGTAAGGGATATCCTTCATGCTTCCAGAAAGCCTTCTACTAGACGTTCCTATGCTTTTAAATGGAAAAGGTTTACCATTTGGTGTGCTGAGAAGGGTATTAACCCTTTAGCAATACCTTTGAATTCTTTACTAGAGTATCTCCTGCATCTTTCCCATGCAGGCCTCAAAACAAATTCAGTAAGGGTCCATTTGAGTGCTATTGCAGCATCTCTCAAGCCTCTCAGTGGACAACCTGTTTCCTCTCATCCTCTTATTGCAAGATTCATGAGAGGCCTCCTTTTAACTAAACCTCCCATTAGACCACCTCCAGTGGCATGGGACTTAAACCTGGTTCTTGGTCAGCTCATGAAGCCACCCTTTGAACCCTTAGCCACCACCTCCTTGAAATTTCTTTCCTGGAAGGTTATCTTTCTTATTGCAGTCACCTCTGCTCGCCACATCAGTGAACTGCAGGCCTTAGTGGCTAATCCACCTTATACAAGGTTCCATCATGATAAGATAGTCCTTAAGACCAATCCACACTTTATGCCTAAAGTGGTCTCACCTTTTCATCTTAACCAAGAGGTGTATTTACCTGTCTTTTTTCCAGGTCCTCATGCATCAAGTGCAGAGAGGAATCTTCATACCCTGGATTGTAAGAGGGCTCTTGCTTTTTACTTACAAAGGGCACAGCAACATCGAAAGTCTTCTCAACTCTTTGCTTTTGATCCCTCTCATTTGGGACTTCCAGTCTCTAAGAGGACACTGTCCAATTGGATTGTTCAGTGTATTTCTTTCGCCTACCAGAGTAAGAACCTTTCTCTGGAGGGCCATGTCACAGCTCATAATGTGAGGGCCATGGCCACCTCTATGGCTCATCTAAATTCTGTGTCCATCGACCAGATCTGTCGAGCGGCCACCTGGGCCTCGGTTCATACCTTCACAGCCCATTACTGTTTGGACAAGGACTCCCGCCGGGATGCCTTGTTTGGTCAGGCTGTTCTCAAACACCTGTTCCATGCTTAATCAACTCCTACCCTCCATCCCTGGTTGGATGCCTGAGATCCATGGCAGTAGGTAGAGCCCTTCCCAGGGTCTCACAATCTTGGGGATCTCCCAGGCATCTCTAGCTGGGGAGTCCCCATATGTGAAGACTCATTCCTGCTTGTTCCTGGAGATAGCACAGTTACTTACCTGTAACAGGTGATCTCTGGGAACAGCAGGAATAAGTCTTCACAACCCACCCACCTCCCCTAGGAGTTTTATCTCTCTATCTTTCCTTTCCTCTCTCTCTCTTTGTCTCAGCTTTAAAACTCGAACTGGAGGGATGTGGTTAGGAAAGGCGGGAAGGCAGCGCGCAGGCGCTGTGGGATGCTCCCAAAAGCTTTCCTTTTTTGGGACACTGGGGAGCGTTCCCGCGCAGGCTCCGTCGGTACCTACGTACCCATATGTGAAGACTTATTCCTGCTGTTCCCAGAGATCACCTGTTACAGGTAAGTAACTGTGCTTTACTGTGTTATCAGAGGTCTACCGCAAAGGCTAGGCGGCGGCCAAGGCATCTATTCCAAATGGATCAGGGAGGCGATCTCATCGGCATATTTGCTCAGGGGCGGGTAAGCAGGTGCCGGCAGGATTGCGGGCGTCACGCTTCGTGGGTGGAATACAGTTTGGTTCCGCTGGTGGAGATTTGCAAGGCAGCTACCTGGTCGTCATTACATACCTTTGCAAAGCATTATCACCTGGACGTTCAGGCTGCCAGGGATGCCGCCTTCGGATCAGTGATGCTACGGACCGGTTCAGCGGGTCCCTTCCAACTTGGTTAACTGCTCTATTACATTCCAGAGGTTAGGAACTGGACTGGAGGGACGATAAGAAAGACGAAATTAGCCTTACCTGCTAATTGTTGTTCCTTGAGGAACTCCAGTCCCGGATCCCACCCATTTGGCAATCGTCAGGGGTATATTGCTGCCCCGGGTTCTGGGGATGGTTTGTGTCATGTGTGGTGCTTGTTCTCGGAGTCTAGTGGAGTCACAGTACATTCCCTTGGCCTGGAAGGGTGGGGGGGGGGGGGGGGTGAGGAAATCCTCACTTCCAGGGCAGTCAGTTCTGTGTTGCAATTTTTGTTTTTCTACTTAATTGTTGCTCCTGTGAGTCTGCTTTGTCTGTAGGTTACTGGTGAGAAGGGGCGATGCCTGCCTTATTAGTACTGCTGTCATCAAAAGATGACATGCTTGGTCTCCAAGCTGCTGGAAGAGGTGCATTACCCAGAGATTTTGGACTGGACTGGAGTTCCTCAAGGAACAACAATTAGCAGGTAAGCCTAATTTCGTCATATTAGGCATATGGCTGCATATGGCTTTATGAGAAAATGATTTTTATGAAGCTGTAAATAAACATGGATAAAAGTGAGTCAGTTGATAATACTAATATGTGGACTGGGTTTTCAGAAGACATTTGACTACAGTCCCGCCTGATATTCTTCAGGAAATTAAATATATGCTATAGGTGGCTGTGTCTTACAAGTGAATTAGTAAGTAACTGGGTAGAAGAGTACATGGTGTAAGGTTTTTCCTGGTGGAGAGATGTGGTAATTGAGTGCTCCAGGGATCTATACTGAGCCTGTTGCTGTTTAACACATTCGTAGATGAACAGAAAGAAGCAATGAGAAGATCATTTAAGTTTGGCATTTGTTAGACCACCTTTCTGGGCTAAATCTAACCTCTCTAAAGTGATGTATGACAATCCACTTACACATAAAGAGAATAACATTTGATGAAATTTAATAACGGAAGCGGGCTGTGAGGAATTTCAAGAGCATCTTGCCAGGCTGGAGCACTGGGCATCTAAATGTCAGATGAAATTTCATGTGGATAGGTGGAAAGTGATCCCATAGAAAAATACCCTTAATTGTCTGTCCAAAGTCACTGCCCTAATAGGGCCTTTAAATTAATGTGAGCAATACATTGAAGTCTTCAAATTAGTATGCAGAATTAACACCCCATCATAGCTGTTAATTGGCATATGTTAGCTTTGTGAAAAGGCTGAGAGCAGTCACTTCTTTGTAGTCTGACAAAACAAGAGAAAGATTATAGAAATACAGAAAATGATGGCAGGTTAAGCGCTGCAAGCCCTTCCTCTCCTTCAGAGTTCCTCTTGCAGATTGAAAAGTTGCATGGTGTTTAGCATCATGCACTAGACCAGGAATGTCCAACTTCGAACAGATCGTGATCTACTTTTTCCGGCCAAAAGTGCCGGTTATCTACCACCATGAAAATGAAGTTTCAAATTAAATTTTAACCCAATAAAGTTGGAGGATTCCCCCCCCCCCCCATTTTTAATGAACCTTCTGTCATTTACTTGGATGTGATCAGCTGTTAAGCAAATTATGCAAAAACAAAACAGACGAAGATCCAGTAAGAACTGCGAGGGGAAATGGAAAGTACATTTTTTCTTTAAGTTTTATTGAGTAATAACTTTCTTTAACTGTATTAATAACTTTCTTTATCTTTTATTGAGTAATTTGTGTTAAATTTAGGTCGAATATCATCTTCCAACTCTGCTTGGTCATCTCCCCTCTCCTTCAAAAAAACTTATTTCATTCAGCAAATCACGAAACCTTTGCAGAAATTTGTGCCTACTTAGCCACCTTACATCTGTGTGCAAAATTATTTCCGCTGCCCCTTCATCAAGAGTAAGATTGAAAAGCCGTCTTTGACGTGATCTTCCACGAACTGAATTTACAATTTTGAAAGTGATGTCCATGACAGTCTTTGTATTGAGTCTCTTGCTTGCCAAAACTTGCTGGTGAATGATGCAGTGGTAAGAGAGGAAATCTGGGAAGTTGTCATGCTGTCTACAGAGGACTATGAAACCGTTAACCTCACCTGTCATTGCTCTTGCTCCATCAGTAGTGATGGAAACAAGTTTATGCAATGGAAGATTACACTTTGTCCCACAAGAATGGAAAGAACTGAATATTTTCTGACCGGTAGTTCTCCCTTTTTAAAGAAATCATTCCAAGTCGTTTTTTAACACTGAAGTCTTCATAAACCATCCGGATAAAGACTAGTAACTGGGCTATGTCTCTTATGTCTGTAGATTCATCCAGTTGGAGTGAGAAAGCAACACAATTTGAAACATCCTCCAACAATTGTTCAGTTGTGTCTCCACACATCTTTTCTGTTCGCCGCACGACGGTGTTTCTTGACAACTGTACATCTTGAATAGCAGCTATGATCTTTCTTATTTTTAAATCCTTCAAAAGGATTGTCAGCTGCTTCAAGAAAACAATCTTTTACAAATTCCCCTTCAGTGAAAGGTTTGCATTTCTTTGCGATCAGGTTGCTGACCTTGAAGGATGCTATGGTTGCATTGACCGAATGTGAGCTTGGCTTCGCCATCAACTGTTGCTGAGTAGCCAATTTTGATTTAAGTTCTTTGAGCTTCAGTTTACAAATTTCACTTTTGGGTGGAAAATCAGCATCAAACGTATTGCTATGCAGAGCCTTATAATGATGATCCAGATTACCCTCTTTGGGCAAGGATACTGGGGCGTTACAAATTAGACAACAACACTTGTCTTTCACCATGATGAAGTAGTAGTCCATTTCCCATTCATCATGCTCTTCTTTGGAACACTCATCTTCGGAATGCTCATCTTCATTATACTGGGGTGGCTGGATGTAAGAAAGCCAAATCTGCTAAGTTAGTATAAGCACTGGCTGAATCTGGTCCAAAACTGTCACTGTCCCAAAGTATTAAAGATTAACAGGAACTGAAGACCTCTGGATGATGTGCAATAAAAGGACTGGAGATGCCAAAACCACACATGCAGTTCTAAAAGTAAAAATAAGAATTCATCATACTGGTACCAATAATCAAATACCACCAAACAATCATTGCCGTGTAGAATCAGCACAAAGGCTAGGCAAAATCAAATTGAAGAGGCAAGCAAAAGTCACAGTGGTTTGGACCAGTTCGAAGACAAGGCATAGGCAAGTTAGAACAAAATTGGAAAAGCCCGCCAAAATCACCAAATTCTTGACACTTTGTTGTGTCTGCCCGAACACGTTTAATGAAAGCGAACTATAAAGCGACCAATGACCAGCACATGACACAACTAATACGGTAAGTGTATTCAAGTAAAGCCCGGGCGAATGGATATCGCCTGGTATATAGCACACTTCTAAGGGGTGTTGGGGTGGGGGCAGGAATGGGTGATTCTGAGAGGCAGGAGACCAGGTATGAGGCCGGGCCTGTGGCGTCTCGTCGTGGGGTGCGGGCGGCGGCCCCCTGGGGTACCCACAAACTATTGGCACGAAAACAAGAAGCACCCCCAATACACCCGTAGACAGGCAAAGGATCAGCGGCGGCGGCAAGCCCTTGGCAGACGACCTGCCAGCACGAGCTCTCTCCTAGCGACGGGGCGAGCTGCTGGAGAGATGGAGCCAAGTGGGGCTGACGATCTACCTCTGACCCCTCCGCGATCTACAGGTAGATCGCGATCTAACTGTTGGACATGCCTGCATTAGACGAATATCATGGACTAGCATCCAGTCTGTTAATATGTCTCCTTTGTTCATGTGGCTAGCTCCACTCAGCGGGATTATTACAATTCTCTGCATAAATAGTGTTGAGGATGTGGGAGCGGTGAGTTAGGCCATTCTTCATTGGGGGGTGAGGGTTATAAATGTTGACAGCTGTCAGCTCTTTGCTCTTAATTATAGCAGTGCTTCTCTTTGCTTCTCTCTTCCTGTGCTTGAGAGTGTAATACATTTAGTAATTCTATCTCATTTAGATCTTCAGTCCATATTGTATCTGATATGTTGTAAATTGATAAGCTTATAGTTATACATTTTATGGCAGCATGCTTGCTCATTATTAGCAATATAGTTCTCCTGCAGCGTGAGAAAATTTAATATCATTAGTTATGAGCATCTTTCCTAAGTAGTCATATTAAGTCCATAATGCATCTTCCACCTTCATTTGGCATATCTGCAGTCTATACTGTAGGGTGCTTGGACTTGAAAGGGGATTGATCTTTCCTGTGATGGGGAAGGGATATTAGACATCCGCTCACAAATTTGATAACATTAATTACAGATACAAATTCAAGAAGTTTTGAAGTCAGAAGATGCCAGAGTAAGACTGTCAAATCTGCTTGTTTTGAAATATTTATTCTATTTCTTGTTTCAGTGGCATGAGAATATCAGGAGATTAGTGGGTGTGAATCTCTATGTAAGGCAGTATTTACCTATATAGTCATATGTAAGGGTGAGACAACTAAATTTTTGGTTTTATATATATTATTTTATCTGTTTCTTGATTGTTTTTAATGTGCGTGTATGTTGTAGCTGCTAAACATTGTAGATAATATAAGTTATAAATTGTTTAAAATAAAGTAAAGGATTATTGAGTTGGGCTGTCGTAACAGCAGATTTTACATGATAATCCCTTCCCTATGCTATACATCTGTAATGTGTTCTGAAACACACAAAAAAGTCTTTGATTGCCATTATGTATGATAGTCAATTTAAATCCCTGAATTAGCACTTTTAAACAGAAAATGAGAAGCTCTGAAGGAAGCTTAGTGCTGCATTCCTAACTTGCTTCATTTCCAACACATTCCATAATTCCCCCGACTTAAAGTAAAGAGCCTCTTCTTCCTGAAGGTGGATAACATGCTAAAAAATGCCAGTAGGATGTAAATAAACTCCACCTTTGATGGGGGAATTTATTTGCATAAGGATGGTTTGGACAGTGTTTTAGCATTTGAATTGGTTCATTTCTTCCTGTTTTATTTAGATTTTGACTTTCAAGTGGGGGGAGGATCATGAAACATTTTCGAATTGAAACAGGCTAGGAATGCAGAGCTAAGCTTCAAGTGAAAATGAGAAGCTTTGAAAAAGTGCTGATTCAGGGATTTAAATAGACTACTCTTACATACCGTAAAACCTCTAATTGATCGCCATGGCGCTCTATTTTTCAACCCCTCTGCCAAGGTGGTGGTCTATTAGAGGTGGCGTTCAAATAGAGGGTGGCGGTTTATTTTTCAACTATCTGGCCAAACTTTTAAGTGGACAAACTTTACACACAGCCGACTATTGTAACGTGCAGAAAATGCGTCTGTGAACTATCACTTTTTGACAGCCAAATCAAACTAGAACGTTAGCGGTGAGCACTGCTTTTACATTGCACAATACAGCATAGTACGGTAGAAAACACATGAAATATTGCATCAGAAAAAGGCGCCAACAAGACGTCTACATTAACATTCATAAACTACAAATCTTTTTATCGTTTCGAACAAAGAAAGAAACTCTATGAGAAAATCTTCATTTCTTTTACACATGAATGTTAAATGCAGTAAATTTACACAAGGTGAGAGTGGCGGTCTATTAGAGGTGGCGCTCTATTTTTCAACCTCTCCGCCGGAGTGGCGGTCTATTAGAGGTGGCGTTCTATTAGAGGTGGCGGTCTATTAGAGGTTTTACGGTAACTGGAATTGGTACATTTCTTCCCATTTTATTTTAATTTTGACTTTCATTTAGCCCTCTAAATCAGAATGAATTGAAACATACTACAGTACGTTTAGGTACAGTGAATCCCTGTCCCATTGGGATACTCAAAGCAGTTGGAAATTAAGGGCCGGATTTACTTAGTCTTTTCTCCAATTCTGTCTCTATGGAAAAACAGCTTAGTAAATTCAGGCCCTAAATGACTTTTGCGTGGTTTATAGTGAGCATCAGTAGCAGAAGCAAAATTTGAATCCAGGTTTCTTGGTTTCCATTTTATTCTGCAAAGACAAGCAAGCGAGCCCTCATATATGGGTGACTTCATGGACTGAATTACTGCTTAGATTTAGATCTTTCCTGAAGCTTTTGGGAGCACTGCATCATGCATGCGTACCTGTTCCTTTCTGTTACTGTTGTGTGGGGCTGCCTCATAACAGTAAAACATAAGAGATGCCATACTGGGTCAGACCAAGGGTCCATTAAGCCCAATATCCTGTTTCCAACAGTGGCCGTTCCAGGTCTCAAGTACCTTTCGGGTTCCCAAAGGTATGCACATTCCATACTGCTTGTTCCAGGGGTACGCAGTGGATTTCTCCAGTCCTCTTTATGGTTTATGGGCTTTTCCTCCAGGAACTTGTCCAAACTTGTTTTGAATGCAGTTACATTAATACCTTTACTACATCCTCTGGTAATGAATTGCAGAGTTTGATTACATGCTGAGAGAAAAATACTTTCTACGATTAGTCTTAAATGAGAGTTTCAAAGTACTATCCACGATGACATTCAGATCTTTTTCCTGAGTGGTAATTCTTAATGTGGAACCTTGCATTGTGTAACTGTACTTCCATATTGTCCTGCTAGACCAGTCCAGATAAGTGGATTGTGTTCCCCTACCAGCAGATTGGTGGAGACAAAGAACCAATGAAAAGCTCAGGTTTCAATGACATCACTCCCATGCCTCTATTTGCCTCAGTATTTCTTTGTCTCCAGCAGATGGTGTTTGGATTTTCTCCTCTCTGGAAAAAAATCTAAGGATTGAGAGGAAAACATTGATTAAACACTTGTGAATGACCACCTTGAGGGAGACACTCTCTCACTTGAGCACAGCGTGGAAGCTCCACTAGACACTGGTCTTTTCTGTAGCTATAGGAGGATGGAAAATTGGTTCAGCTTCACACTCTTATCGTAGAAGCTTGTTGAGCAGCCAGAAAATTGGAACGATCTAGAAGGATGGCAGAATTCAGCAGCCTCATACAACCTCAGCGCCACCCCCCGCCCCCCTCTGTTCCCCCTGCTCTCTCCCGAAGATTGCAGAAGGCTCTCAGAGGGATCTGCCTGCCAGCCACTTTAAATGCAGTGCTGCTCAGCCAGCCAGTAATATTGTTTCAAGGGAGTAGAGCTGAGCCCAGCACAGATCCTCTGCCTGGGGCTCTTGGGGTGAGTACCAAGGTTTGACCTCATCATTGTCCTTGTTGGGGGTTCCTGATTCAGTCTTCCTGAAACACTATTTTAAGTGGACCGCTGGTGACTTTTGGTGCGGTGTGGGGATTTCACGACATTTTCTGCACACATTAGTAGTGTTTTTATCTGTGTGCTTGGTCGTCATGTGGTCCTAACATGTTCTGCCCAAGCAGCTCCAATGCATACTCCTTCCCTAGCGCTTGTAACGTGTGTTGCATAAAAACACAGTTAACATGCTCCTCCGGGCCACTACAGACTTAGTGCGTACTGTTGTGATGCTTGCCTAACTCGCTCTCTTCCAGGAAAAGTTGTTTGACCTGTGGCAAGCGAAGTGCCTCATTCCTGGATTCTGGACTCTGCTCTTCTGGCATGGCAGCTTGAGTCATCCTTGGAGAGGGCCTGCTTTCCCTCACCCAGCCAGGGGATACAGTTTTGTTACCTGCCTCAGGATTGAAGGTGACAGATGGCACTATGGGTATTCAGCCGGCCAGAGGATCCTGTGACTGTGCTGTGAGCCACTCATCATCTTCTGGGCAGCGGTTCTCATTGGGGTCGCCACAGGATTTAACAGGGGTCGCTTCACTCTGCCAAGTTAAAAATAAATAAAAGCGCACAAGTTGCTGCCGCTGCCGAGTCCGCTTCTCGGCAGCGGCAAACTCACCACCTCCCTTCTAATGCAGCCGCGGCTCCCTGTCTCTTAGGGAACCGCGGCTATGCCTGTAAAACTGTTGCGGAGCCTTTGTCTCTCGACGGGCTCCGTGCAGCATTGTCCCGCCTCCAAAGGAAGTTGTTTACCACTTCCTTTGGAGGCGGGACAATGCTGCACGGAGCCCGTTTACAGACAGAAAGTCTCCACAATGGCTTCACAGGCACAGCCGCAGTTCCCTAAGAGACGGAGCCGCAGCTGCAGAAGAAGGAGGCAGACATGGGGAGAGGGGAGGAGGGGGCAGGGAACCTGCAACGGGGCTGACATGGGGGAGAGAGGGAGGGGGGCTGACATGGACGGGGGGATCTGACATGGAGGGGAGGGTGGGAGGGGGGCTGACATGGACAGAGGGGGGTTGATATGGATGGCTGGAGGGAGGGGGGCTGACATGGACAGGGGGCTGAAACGGAGGGAGGGAAGGAAGGGGGCTGACATGGATAAAGAGGAGAGACGGGGACATGCTGGACAGGGGAGAGATAGTGTAGGTTAGGATTATAATGGGCTGATGGAGCTAGCACTGGTAATGGGCAGATGGGGGGGGCTAGGACTGGTAATGGGTTGATTAGGGAAGACTAGGATTGGGAATGGACTGATCAAGGGGGGTGGGGTGGGACTGGTAATGGGCTGATAGGGGACAGAACTGGTAATGAACTGATGGGGGGCTAGCATTGGAAATGAGCTGATCGGTGAGGTTAGGACTGGAAATGGGCTGATGGGGGGTAGGACTGGTAATGGAGTTGAGGGGGGACTAGCACTGGAAATGAGCTGATTAGGGGAGGCTAGGACTGTTAATGGGCTGATGGAAATGAGCTGATTAGGGGAGGCTAGTACTGTTAATGGGCTGATGGGAGACTAGCATTGGAAATGAGCTGATCGGGGGAGCTATGACTGTAAATGGGCCGATTAGTGGAGGCTAGGACTGGTAATGAGCTGATGGGGGGTAGGACTGGTATTGGGCTGATTAGGGGAGGCTAGCACTGGTAATGGGGTTGAGGGGGGACTAGCACTGGAAGTGAGCTGATTGGGGGTGCTTCGACTGGGAATGGGCTGATTGTGGGGAGGGGAGGATAAAGCTGCTGGCCCTGGAAGAAAACTGGGGGCTAAGGTTACAAATGGGCTGGTACAAGGGGATGGGAGAATGGAACTGGAAGGGAGTGGATCTGAGAGGGGCTGCCGTGGTATTTGTACTAGAAGGGACTGGTCAGTGGGGAAGGAGGGCGACTGGAAGGAAATGGACACCAGTGGCAGCCATGGGAATGCAAGTTGACATTGGAAGGTACTGGGAGTGAGGACTGGAAAGGGGCTGATACTGGGGAGGGTTACTGGGACTGGAAATAGGCTGATGGAAAGAAGTGAAGAAAATGAAAGAAGAGATAAGAAATGGCAGATGACCATAGACCACAGAAAGAGAGCTAAGAGAAGACAGGAAAGCAGAAGCCTCAGATCGGGACCAGCATGATCAGAGAATAAATTGGTCAGACAACAAAGGTAGAAAAAATAATTTTATTTCATATTAGTGATTTGACTACAAAATCATAATTTTTAAATCAAATGTTATTGGGATTAATTATTGTGGTTTAAATAAGTAAATTTTATAAATAAAAACATAATGCAAAGGCCTATAATATATTAATAATTCAGCAAATGATTACAGCGACAATGCGTTAACGGTAAAGGAAGAGAGATGCATTTGATTTTATCATTGGGGGTCATCACAATTTGACCAATGGTAAAAGGGATCACGGTACAAAAAAGGTTGAGAATCACTGCTCTAGGGTGTCTGTGATGGCTATGCTTTCTGGCATTGAGTCCTGTTCAGGAGGAGAGCTTCTGTACTCCAGATTGTCCTCCCCAGAAGGCTTTCCCTTTTGCAGCAGGCCTGGTCTTGCATGAAAATTCATACCCTGCGGCCTCTGGGTGCCCCCAGGCACAGTCTCGTGAAGGGCAGGCTGAGAGTGGAAGGCCCTATTCAATTATCTTTGGTTCCTGATCGTGTCCCCAGTCTAGTCCCGGAACCTCTGGGTTGCCCATCTCATCTAGCAGCTTGGAGACTGAGAAACTCCTTTTATGACATCACCAGTATATCTCTCCGGTGTCCGCCTCCTGATGCCAGTTACCTCAGTCTCCAAGCAGCTGGATAGATGGGAGCCTGGAGGTCCGGGCTCACTGGAGAAACAATTGAGGATTGGGAGTAGTAGTGTAGGTTTGTTTTGGGAGGTTTTATTAAGGAAGTTTCATTTATTTTAGTAGCCTGCGGCTTTAAAAATCCTGCAGCAGACCGGCTCTGTCACCTGTATTCGCTCTTCTCTCCCCCCCCCCCCCTTTTCTTTCTATCTACTTCAGGCTTACCAGATAGTTTTGGCCGGGCGGGGGGGCCTACTGAATATACAACTTGCCCTGAAGCACAGCGGTTTTGTGTTTTCAGTGGAGAAGTCAGGCATCGTTGAGCAGAGTCCAGCAGGCACCGTGCAGAGGGGTCTGCCTGCCAGCGCGCCTGCCGGCTCTTTCCCGCCGCACAGAGTGAGCACATTGAAAATTTACAGAGAGGAGTGTGCAATCGGACCCGGGGCGTTCGGTTGTTCCTGGGACCGGCGGCAGTGGCGGTTATCTTAGCGGAGCTCCCATTACTTCCCGCAGCTCCGCAAGGTAAGCGTTGGCTCTCAGCGGGCATTTTTTTTCTCTCAGCGCGTTTTGGCGCGCTTTTGCCGAAAGGCCTTGCCGTGTGGGGGTGGCGTGGCCGGCCTGTAGGCCCCGCAAAGCTGCGTTTTTTGGGGATACAGAGCATTGATGCAGTCATTGCAGGAGTTCATTTAAAAAAAAAAAAAAAAAAAAGACAGCAGCTTAACGGAACGCCATTATTTATTTTTTCTGCCAGTTAGTTTTAGGAACCTTTGGGTTTATATTTTCTGTGTGCGTTTAGGCTTGGCAGCACTGCTTTTCATAGCTAGACGAATTTAAGCAGCCCGGGGGTCCTTCAGTCAGGTTTTCTACCGGTGCACAATGCCCTCCAAGCCGCTCTGTTTAGTGTGTGGGGCTCGGAAGGGCTCTAGTGCAGGAGAGGGCCCAGCGCAGGAGGAGGAGAACATGGTCTTGGCTCCAGATGCCTCGGTCCCTCCATTACAGGAGGTAGCGCAGGTGGACCCGGGGGCAGGGCCCTCCACTTCGTCTTAGTCCGGCCCGGGTGGCCCCTTCTCGCAGGCGGTTCTCCCTAAGGAATTCTCTTCCATATTTTCTCAGCAGTTTGTAGCATTGCTGCAGCAGACAGTGTTTGGCAAGGCTCTGCAGCAGCAGCAGGTACCGGAACCCATCAGCACAAAGAAGCGCTCGGCGTCCCCACGAGGTGAGTGCCTTGTGAGCGGGAATAAGAGATGCCGTGGCGAGGAGGAGCTGCAAGAGCACTCCGGGTTGTCAGAGGACCCGTTGTCCGATGAAGGTCACAGTTTGCTCTTAAAGGAGGAACTGGAGGAAGGTGAAATTTCAGAGAGAGATCAGTCTAGGGTGGTAAGAATTCTCTGTAGGGATGAGCTGCCAGCTCTCATTGTTGAGACTCTTAAGGTGCTCAATATGCCGATTCCAGGTGCGACGGAGGATAAAACACTGGAAGATCCTTTGTTGCAGGTGTTCAGAAAGACTCAAAGGGCATTCCCTGTGCACAGGGTGTTTCAGGAGATGATCCAGGAAGAGTGGAATGTCCCAGAGGCTCCGTTGAAAGGTTCCAGGGTCATGTCCCATCTCTATCCATTGTTGGCAGAGAGGTCTTTAAGTCTCCTAAGGTGGACGCGACCGTTTCGGCTGTGACCAAGAAAACGACAATCCCTGTAGAACATAGGTGTCAAACCTGTCCTGGAGGGCCACAATCCTGCCAGGTTTTGGGATAGCCCTAATGAATATGCATGAGATATATATGCATTAGAGATATCCTGCCAACCTGACTGGTTTGTGGCCCTCCAGGACTGGATTTGGAGACCACTGCTTTACACCTCTGTCATTTAAGATTGTGAGTGGGCAAGGTGCAGATGTCCAAGACATCAAAAAGGTTAGATAGAATTTGTCACATTCCTCCTCACTTCTCACCACCACCAAAATATTGTCCATTAGACATCTTTTTGGTGGTGGTGAGAATCGAGGATGAATGTGACACATTCTAGCTACCCTTTTGATGTCTAGGACATCTGTACCTTGCCCACTCACCATCTTAAATGACAGAGGTGTAAAGCAGTGGTCTCCAAATCCAGTCCTGGAGGGCCACAAACCAGTCAGGTTGGCAGGATATCTCTAATGCATATATATCTCATGCATATTCATTAGGGCTATCCCAAAACCTGGCAGGATTGTGGCCCTCCAGGACAGGTTTGACACCTATGCTGTAGAAGGAAGTGCGGCCCTTAAGGATGGTCAGGACAGGAAGTTGTATGTTTTGTTGCGATAAGTTTTCGACGTCAATGCCATGTCGCTGCAGGCTGCTATTTGCGGAGCGTGGGTGGCTAGAGCCTGCCTTCCGTGGCACAACAGGTGCAGGAGGGGCAGCCGAGCCCTTTGGCAGGTGAGGCGGCGCCACTGGAGTCAGGTGCAGCCTACCTGGCAGATATTCATTATGACCTCATGTGGGGGCTGTCAAAGAGTATGGCGTCGGCGGTGGCAGCAAGGCGATACTTATGGCTGCATAATTGGGCGGCTGATAGTTCCTCTAAGTCTAGACTAAGTAAGTTACCTTTTAAGGGCCGGCTTCTCTTCGGGGAAGATTTGGAGAAGCTCGTTAAGGACCTAGGGGAGTCCAAGGGGGGAAGGTTACCGGAGGATAAGCCTAAGCCGTCCCGGGGGGCTCCAGGAGGCAAGGGACAGCTGCGAGATTTCTGCTGGTTTCGTTCCCAAAGGTTCGCCTCTGGTCAAAGGGGACAGTTTCCCAATAGGAGCCAGGGATTCCGGGGGTTTCGAGGAGTGGGAAGAGGTTTCAGACCCTCCTCTTCCTCCGTCCCTGCCTTCAAAAAGTCACAATGAGATGAGGAGGACTCAGGCGCCTCTCATTCCCGTGGGGGGGCGTTTGCGGGAGTTTTATTCCGCCTGGGTACAAATTACTTCAGATCAATGGGTGCTAGAAGTCATTCGGGAAGGCTATGCGCTGGAGTTCCTGCACCCAGTACGGGAAGCTTTCGTACAGTCTCCCACCAGGTCAGTAGCGAAGTGTGCAGCACTGCAGGAGACGGTGCAAAGGTTACTGGACCTACGAGCCATTACTCCTGTGACCTCAGACCAGTGCGGATGCGGTCGTTACTCCATCTATTTTGTCATCCCGAAAAAAGACGGAGGGGTCAAGCCGATTCTGGATCTCAAAGGGGTCAATCGCTGTCTGCGGGTGGCGCACTTTCATATGGAAACGCTGCGTTCCATAATAGTGGCAGTGCAACAAGGAGAGTTCCTTACTTCCCTGGATCTGTCGGAGGCATATCTTCACATTCCCATAAGGCCGGAGCATCACAGGTTTCTCAGGTTTGCAGTTCCGTTCGGTCATTATCAGTTTCAGGCGTTGCCCTTCGGACTAGCCACGGCCCCCAGAGTGTTCACCAAAGTTATGGTAGTGGTAGTGGCAGCGCTGCGCAAGGAAGGCATTCTTGTTCATCCCTACCTAGACGATTGATTGATTCGGGCAAAGTCGCAGGCCGAGAGCGAGAGGGTCACAGCCAGGGTGGTAACCTTCTTGGAAAGTCTCGGGTGGATAGTCAACATGGCAAAGAGTCACTTGCAGCCTTCCCAGAACTTGGAATACCTGGGAGCCCGTTTCGACACCCGGATCGGAAAGGTGTTTCTCACGGAACAGCGAGCACAGGGACTCCGAAGACTGGTGGGGAGTTTTCTAGGAATCAAGGCTCCCTCAGCATGGCTTTATTTACAGTTGCTGGGCACCATGGCGGCAACGATAGAGACGGTGCCGTGGGCCAGAGCTCACATGAGACCCTTACAAAGAGTGTTGCTCCTCCGGTGGTCGCATCAACTGGATACTCTGGCATGGAAACTGGTCTGTCTGGAGGAGAACCGCCAGGCCCTTCGCTGGTGGCTGCTTCCCGAGTCGGTGGACCGAGGGAGGTCCTTGGTGGCACCGGACTGGGTGGCAGTGATGACGGATGCCAGTTTGTCGGGCTGGGGGGCTCATTGTCAGGGCAGTTTTACGCAGGGAACCCTCAAGAAAGGACGTGGGCGATCAACCGGCTAGAGTTGAGAGTGGTGTATCTAGCAATTCGGGAATTTCGTCCCTTACTCAAAGGGAAAGCGGTCCGAGTGTTGTCCGACAACGCGACGGCGGTGGCCTACGTCAACAAGCAAGGGGGCACCAGCATGTCGCTAGAAGCCGAAGCTGAGGTTCTGTGCGGCTGGGCGGAAGCAAATCTCCTGGACCTGTCAGCGGCGCATGTAGCGGGGGTGGACAATGTGGAAGCAGACTTCCTCAGCTGGGTGCGGGTGGATCCGGGGAATGGGTCCTCCATCCTGAAGTTTTCGACATGATTGTTCGCAGGTGGGGTTCGCCGGTCATGGACCTCATGGCGACCTTTGCTTCCGCAAAGGCCAGTCGTTTCTTCAGCAGGCGCAAGGAAAGGATGTCGGAGGGCTTGGACGCCCTTATGCAAGTGTGGCCGGAGGAGCAACTGCTGTATGTCTTTCCTCCGTGGGTCCTGATAGGCAGGGTTCTACAAAGAGTGGAGAGTTTCAGGGGTCTCGTGATTCTCATAGCGCCGGACTGGCTGCGTCGCCCCTGGTACGGGGACCTGGTGAGGTTGTTGGTAACAAAGCCCTGGCAGCTTCCCTGCCGGGCAGATCTGTTGTCCCAGGGTCCTCTGTTCATGCCGCACGTGGATCGGTTCTCGCTTACGGCTTGGCTCTTGAAAGGGCACGGTTGAGAGCCAAGGGGTATTCGGCAGCGGTCATTGCTACCTTATTGAAGTCCAGAAAGCAGTCTACGTCTCTAGCGTATGTTCGAGTCTGGAGGATTTTCGAAGCATGGTGTGGGGAACGGAAGTGTGAACCGTTAAAGGCTTCTGTTTCCCAGATCTTGGATTTTTTGCAGAACGGTTTTGACAAAGGACTCGCGGCAGTATCGTTGCGGGTGCAGGTGGCGGCTTTGTCCTGTTACAGAGGAAGGTTTGCGGGGCAGTCTCTCGGAGCCCAGCGAGATCTGAAAAGGGTTTTGAGAGTGGTGACCCTTGCTAGGCCCCCTTCGCGGCCGATATTTTCCAAATGGCATTTTCCGTTCGTATTAGACGCTTTGGAGTGAGAATCTTTTGAACCGCTGGCTCGTGCGTCGCTCAAGGATCTCACGCTAAAGGTGGTGTTCCTAGTGGCTGTCTGCTCGGCGAGGCGAGTGTCGGAGCTGCAGGCGCTTTCCTGTAAGGAACCTTATCTTTCCTTTTTTGCAGGTAAGGTCATGTTAAGGCCGGTGCCGGCTTTTCTGCCGAAGGTGGTCTCGGCGTTCCACGTGAATCAGGAGATTGCTTTGCCGGTGTTTACTGCGGACAGTTCCGGTTTGGCATCAAGAAAGCTTCATCTGTTGGACGTCCGGCGAGCATTAAAGAAGTATCTTCGTCGTACAGCATCTTTTCGAAAGTCAGACAGACTTTTTGTTCTTCTCGCGGGACCAAGAAAGGGAGATGCAGCGTCGAAGGCATCCATTGCGTGTTGGATCAAGGAAGCTATTGCGTCAGCTTATGTGCTGAAGGGAAGAGCGGTCCCGGAGGGGTTAAGAGCGCATTCCACTAGGGGCCAGGCAGCTTCCTGGGCAGAGTTCCGGTTGGTTTCGCCGGTGGACATTTGTAAGGCGGCGACGTGGTCCTCTTTAAATTCCTTCGTTCGACACTATCGTCTGGATGTGCAAAGGGCCGATGAGACCTCGTTCGGGTCGGCCGTTCTTCAGGCTGGTTTGCCAGGTCCCTCCCATGTGTGAAGTTTTTCTCACTGCTCTGGTGCTGGGGACACGATCAGGAAGGTGAAATTAGGCTTACCTGCTAATTGTTGTTCCTGGAGTGGAACCAGTCTAGTCCCGTATCCCTCCCAGTGTTCTGGTGCAGACGGAGGCCTGAAGTGTTTCTATGAATCACAGGTAAGACATGTGTGGTGGTTCACTACTTACCAGTCAAGTAAAAAAAAAAAAAAAAAAGACAAAACAGTAAAACAGAGAAATGGGGAGGGGGAGGACGCCAAGAGTTGGGGACTGTCGGGGGTTTTCTTTCCCTCCCTCTTTTCAGATGAGGAAATGGTCTGTGCAAGTTTCCAGTCACGGGGTGAAAGAGGTTTATACTTTTCGACTCCTTTATTTATTTATTTTATTTATTTACATTCTCTTGTATACCGCGCTATTCTGCATCAGTGCAGTTTACATTGAACAAACTGAAATTACATTGAACAGGGCATTATAACTTGGAGATAACTATTTTACAGGGAACATGGGCTATGGAGGGTTAAATGGCTTGCCCAAGACCACAGGGAGCACCTGTGGGACTAGAAACCCCAGTCCTTCCGGCCCAAGGTTGCTGTCCTCTAGTGCTGTCCTCCTATCTGTGTGTTCTGTTAGTTCTGGTTAGTTTAACGGTTGATATGTTAGTAAAATGCTTACTTGTTTCTCTGGTGAGTATGCTTTGTCCATAGGGTACTGGCATCAGGAGGCAGACACCGGAGAGATATACTGGTGATGTCATAAAAGGAGTTTCTCATTCTCCAAGCTGCTAGATGAGATGGGCAACCCAGAGGTTCCGGAACTAGACTGGTTCCACTCCAGGAATAGCAATTAGCAGGTAAGCCTAATTTCACCCTAAGCATCCCCATTGAGGGGTACCTCCTCTTGGAGATGGGGAGCAGCTGGGAGCTGTCTGAGATTTTGACTATGACTCTGATTCAGATGGCTCAGTACTGGGCACAGATGTGGATGAAGATGTATTCTCCAAGAACAAGCAAGAAGTCAGTCCTCACATATGGGTGACGTTTGCACCAACAGTCTCCTCGTGGAAGCATCTCCCCAACTTTCAAAGAGAGCCTTTGGGAGATGGCACCATGCATGCATGGTCCCCTTCCTGCCCAAGGGTGCCATCTTGGCCTCGATCTCTATTTATTTTTCCCACGGAGCTCACCAGATGTCTGTTTTCCCTGGAAAAAGTGCTAGATTTTTTGTTCTTTCCTCTGGTATTGCACTGGTACTCTTCCCTCCCCTGAGCTCACTTGCCTCGGCATCGCGTCTTGAGTTTGTTATTTTTTCCCCAATGTGGTTTCATGCCTCTTTTTCCACTGGCAGAGCCTCGGGTCTTCAATCTAGCTGGGGCCCTGCTCCCCCTCCCCCCCCCCCCATGGCTTCTGTCAGCAGCTTCAAAAAAAGTGTGATCTATGTTCAAGGACCATGTCAGTCACTGACTCACATGACTGCTGCATCTGTTGCCTTGGGCCAGACCACGACCCTTCGGACTGTGGCCTTTGCAAGAAAATGTCATCCAAGGCCATCAAAAGCTGTCAGCAGCAGCATGAAAAAAAGTCTTCAGTGACACTGTTCCAAGGCCCCCTTGGACTCGCGTGGCAACTCCATGGGCCCTGATCGAGTCCGCAGGTCCTCTGAGAGGAGCTTCCGGAAGGGGAACACAAGAAGAAGATACAACCCTCAAGTGCCACATCTGTTAAGGGATCTGGGAAGGTGAGTAAGTCCCGAGCCAGATCTTGTTGTAGTCCACGCTGTTCCTCCGAGGGATCAGAGCGGGAGCTGCCAACAAGGTAGCCCGAAAAGAATCATTGGCCTCCAGTGATTGTCCTCGGACCCCCGAGCCCATCCTGCTCAAGGATTCCCCTTCAGTTGGAACCAAGCCCCTCGATGCCCACGCCACCGGCTGTGGAGTCTTCTAGACTGGAGACCAGAATGGCAACCTTGGAGCACAGTTTGTCTGCCTTCATGGTTCAACAGCTGGCCATGATGCTTTTTTCCGCCGGGTTATCTGCCCAGACAACCAGGCCCGTAACTTCAAGGACACCCCCAGACGTCGAGCTGATCCTCAAGAGCCTGCAGCCTTGAGTCAGTCCTTGACATCTGTCTCGATCCCAGTCCTGTTCCACGGGACAGCGATCCTTCCCAGTGAGTGGAGCCTCTGAGAGATCTGGACCGTTGACCTCAAGGCTGGATCACCCGGCTAACCCCTCCCTTAACTCCTCCACTGATTTATTCAGACTGGGAGGACGAGGAATCCCCAGACATTTGCTGACACTGCAGTGTGCCCTCTGATCCATCCCCCTCTGAGACTTGACGCCGGTCCCCACCTGAGGGCATAGTGTTCCTAGACTTCATACGGGACATGTCGAAGGTGCTGACATTTGCCCCGAATTGGAGGAGGGCCCTTGCACGGATGAGCTTGAGATCCTCCTGTAGGAAGGATTCGCTGAGGGAAGCACAGACAGTGCCCGTCCTGCCCATCCTGGAATGGCTGCTCCTCCACTTGTGGAAAACACCGGCGTCTGTGCCCATCATGAGACAACGGCTTAACTCGATGTGTCGAGTCTGCCGGAGTCTGGGCTTCCAGAAAGCACAGCTGCTGCATAACTCCATGGTGGTAAAGTCTGCAATGCGTCGGCTCAAGAGCAAGAAAATGCACTACTCAGTGCCCCTGGGTAGCGAGGCCCTCACCCTGGATGCCCTTGACAGAAGTTGCTCCCAGGACTCAATGCTCATCGGCCAGATCCACACATACCAGCTGTACATGGGCATGTACTTGAGGGACCTGGCAAAGGAGCTTGCTGGGTTATCATCTGATCTCTCTGAGGAGCCCCTCCAGCGGTTCTGGAACTTGGCCAAAACCATCTGTGAGTGCTATAAGTTTGACTCAAGCAGCCTCTGATGGCTTTGAGTTGGCGGTTAGAGTAGCTGCGGTGGGCATCTGTGCCAGACACCAGGCTTGGCTATAGTTATCCGACCTGAAGCAGATAGGTTCAGGACAAATTGGTTGATGTCCCCTGCCAGGGAGTGAATCTCTTCTGCAAACCCATGACCAACAAGGCTGCAGAGTTAGAGACAGAATTTCTGACTAGGACCAGGCTCTCCAAGAAGACTGCTACCCTCCCCCGATGGAAGGGCTTGAGTAAAAAGCCCCCTTACTTGAGGAAGAAACTAACCGCAGTATCAGGCCTCCCCAGCAGGGTCAGCAGGCCAAGGGACACAGTCATGGCCCTTGTAAACAGAAGGCTCCCAAACCCCAGGCACCAGCCCAGCCTGGCGGGGGTTTTTGACTCCTTAGGCATTGCCCATCAGTGGCCAGCCATCACCACCGACACTTGGGCACGCCAGGTGATCCAGAAGGGTTATCTCCTCCACCTGGCACAGACACCTCCCCCTTTATTCCCGTGAGAGCCCCCACAGGGACTCCCTTTCACTGGGATCATCTACTGCAAGAATTCACAGGTCTCCTTGAGGACAGGGCGGTGGAACCAGTGCCTTAGCATCTCTGGGGCAAAGGGTTCTACTCCTATTACTTCCTTGTAACCAAGAGAACCGGGGGACTTCGGCCCATCCTGGACCTGCGGGACCTAAACAGGTTCCTGGCGAAGGAGAAGTTCAAGATGCTCTCCCTTGGAACACTGCTGCTTTACTCTCCAGCAGGGAGATTAGCTATGCTCCTTGGATCTGAAGGATGCTTATACCCACATCGTCATCCATCCCAGCCACAGGCAGAATCTCAGTTTCATGGTGGGGGGTGGCCACTATCAGTACAAGGTACTGCCCTTCGGCCTGGCCTCCGCCCCCCGAGTCTTCACCAAATGCCTGGCGGTAGTCACCCCCTACCTCTGTTTCCAAGGGGCCTTCGTCTTTCCCTACCTGGATGACTGGTTCATAAAAGGGGACAGCAACTGCCAAGGTGCAGCAGGCCACGGTCCGCACCATCCACATCCTGAAACATCTGGGTTTCATGATAAACTACAAGTCCCACCTCTTTCCGACATAGTGTCTGGAGTTCACTGGGGCAAGGCTAGACACTGTTCAAGCCAGAGCCTTCCTCCCTCTGGACAGGGCCGACTGCCTCAGGGCACTGGCCGCAGATGTACAGCACCAACCCTCAGTGTCTGCTCGCATCTTGCTGTGCTTACTTGGACACATGGCCTTCACGGTCTGTTACCCTGGATGCTCATCTTCATATGAAGGCGGTCCAGTGGTGCCTCCACTCCCAGTGGACACTGGCCGTGGGCTGGCTGTGACAGCGTGTCAGTGACCTGCCTGCTGACTGAGTCCCTCAGCTGGTGGCAAGCCACACAGCATCTTCAAGCAGGGATGCTCTTTCAGGACACCCCCCCCCCCCCCCTGATGGTCCTAACTATGGACACCACCTTGCTGGTCTGGGGAGCGCATTGCGAGGAACTCTGCACTCAGGACAGTTGGTCCAAGGCAGAAAACCAGCAGCAGATGAATCTCCTAGTGCTCCAGGCCATATTTCTGTCTCTCCGGGCCTTACACCACAGTCTGCAGCACCAGTCAGTGCGTATCCAAATGGGCAATCAGATCGCAATGTTATACAGCAACAAACAAGGAGGCACAGGATCCCGCACTCTCGCAGTGGCTCTCTGTTCATAAGAACATAAGTGTTAGTGATATTAAAAATTGGGTTTTCATTAGTTCTTTGTCTCCATCAATATGCTGGTAGGAGAACACAACCCACTTGTCTGGACTGGTCTAGCAGGACTCAAGGAAAGGACATTAACTGGTAAGTAAAATGTCACCTTTTATTTATTTATTTTTATTTATTAGCATTTATATACTGCCTTTTCCAGAGATCAAATGCGGTTTACAAGGAACGAAAACAAAACATTTGGGTTGCTTTTCCCTAAGTGCATAACTTTGCACTTGTCCACATTGACTTTCATGACTTTCATCTGCCATTTGGTTGCCCAGTCTCCCAATTTTTCAAGATCCTCTTATTTTTCACAATGCTCTTGTGTTTTTAACAACTTTGAATATAATTGAGGGACCTTGTCAAAGGCTTTCTGAAAATCCAGATACCTTATATCAACTGGTTCACCTTTATCTACCCCTTTGTTCGCACCTTCGTAAAAGTATAACAGATTAGTGAGGCAAGACTTTCCTTGGCTAAATTCATGTTGACTTTCTGCCATTAAGCCATAACTGTCCACATGTTCAGTAATTTTGTTCTTTATAATGATTTGTACCATTTTCCCCTGTACTGACGTCAGGCTCACTGGTCTGTAGTTTCCAGGATCACCCCTGGAACCCTTTTTAAAAATTGGTGTTACAATGGCCGCACTCTAATCCTCAGATACTACAGATTATTTTAAGGATAGTTCACAGATTGCTAAAAGTAAGTCTGCAATCTCATATTTCAGTTGTTTCAGCACCCTGGGATCCAGTCCAGTCCAGGTGATTTGCTGCTCTTTAGTTTATCAAATAGCTGTAATACATTTTCCTGATTTATCAATTTGTTTCAATTCCTCTTATACTTTATCTTTAAGTATCATTTCTGGCATTGTTAAGTTTCCTACATCTTAGTAAAGACTGAAATTAAAAAATCATTCAGAATCTACAGTGTATTTTATTTCCTGCAATACCTTAATTCTGTTTGAATCTGTGCCCTCTTTAACATATAGTGCCACTCCTCCACCTATGTGATCTATCTTGTCACTGTGATATAGTTTGTAGCGTGGCATCAGGGTCCCATTGGTTATCCTCCTTCCACTAGGTCTCTGAGATGCCAATTATATCTAACCTTTGATTTAGTGCTATATAGTCTAACTTGCCCATCTTATTTTTTTATTTTTTTATATTGCATTTTAAGATTAACAGACAGATATCCCCCACAACTGGCGGGTATTGACCTGAAGCTACATAAACTCTTTCAACCCTCCCTTAACCCCCTCCCCTCTAAGGTTCAAGCACCAACTAAATAGTCCAACAAAGGTTTCCATCTCTACTCAAAACAGCTCTCCATGATTCCTGCAGAGTGCCATGAAACGTTCCATCATAACCACTTTCCACAGCCTCCGTATCCAGGCCTCAAGCTGCCGGGACTGAGTTCTTTTTCAATTCCAGGCTTTTTCACACTGAGCCGTTATTACACATACCTGTTTTGGGCGGCACCAGTGATAGCTCAAGACCCTTGGTCACACCCCCAGTAGGTAAAACGCAACGTCAAGCCCCATAGTGAGCTCAAATATACACTGAATTTGCCCCTCAATGTGTTCTCAATAAGCCCTTATCACCAGGCAAGCCCACCAAATATGATAAATAGTACCCAGTACCCCAAACCCCTGTCAAACTCCCAGGAACATTTTATACAAGCATTCAAAGGTATAGATAATCTCATCAGAAATTTGCAAGTATTTTCTTTGATGATGACTGATATCGCCAAGCATGTTGACCCAAACAGATGGACTCCCATGTCTTACTGTCCAGAGTTAGTCCCATATCCCATTCTAGCATATAAGAAAATTTGGTCCCCTGATGCTGTTTCTGCAAACTACTATAGAGGTAATGGACGAGTCCTCAGGACAGTGTATCCCAACCATAGGGCCTCCAGGTCATTGTACCCCGACTCATATGACTGTGGGCGGCTCCCCTGCCACAAAAAATGTGAGACTTTGAAGGTACACAAAAAATATCCTTTGAGTCTGGATGATATTTCTTCTGTAAGTCTGCAAAGGTTTGCACCTCCCCACAGTCAATGAGCTGGACAAAGGAGTCCATCCCCACCTGCTCCCATCTTTTGAACACTCCTTCTCTACCCAGTTGAAAATCCAGCACAGCTCACATGGGGTCAGTACTGAAAATCGTGACCCGGGGCCACCCTTAACTGCCACTGCTCCCATAGGTGTCACATATAAGGGTTTGAGGTCCATTTAATTGGTAAAAGAGAGCAGCCCAACCAGGGCATATGCTGTAGATGGTACCCTGGAGTCCAATATTGCTCTATAGGTCAAAACCATTGGGCTCCCTCCCCCACCCTGCAGTCCTATCACTTGTAGTTGTGCAGCTAAAATAATAGGAAGAAATATTCGGGACCCCAACTCCCCCCTGTACCACATCGTGTAGAGCTCCCGATGCGCTACCCTTGGCAGACAGTGTCGCCAGATAAACTTGAAGAGCTTCTGCTGAAGTCTTCGCAGTTCTAATTGTGGTACCTGAACAGGCAAAACCTGAAATAGGTAAAGCAGTCAGGGGAGAACATTCATCGTGATGGTCGCTGTTCGACCCAGCTAGGAAATCTTCTCCGTATTCCACTGCTCCAGATCCTGCCCATTCTGGTCTAGCTGCATAGGCACCCTCTGGCATGTAGGGAAAATGAATGCCTAAATACCAAAGGGAGGTTTGTGCCCACTGAAAAGGCTAATGTTCTCAAGTGCTGTTCCAGGGTCCCGGAAAGATTGACATTCAAGGCTTCAGTTTTAGCCAGGTTAACTCCAAAGCCAGATAGGGTCCCAAATTCCTCTAGAACCCGAAGGATCACTGGCAGAGACAGCAAGGGTTTGGTCACAAAAAACAGCGTATCTGCAAATAGCGATTTTGTGGACATTCCGCACCACCTCATCTGGAACAGTGTTGATCCTACTCACCATTAGCTCTATCACTAACATGAAGAGCAGGGGTGTGAGGGGGCACACCTGCCCAGAGGTATAAATTCTGAATACCATCCCTTTATCTTGACTGTCACTTCAGGGTCAGCATGATCCAGGTCAAGAAGTCCGGCCACACTCCCACTCACTCCAACACCGCAAACATAAAGTCCCAGTGGACCCAGTCAAACCCCTTCTCGGCATCTATAACGAGTAGCATCAGAGCCTAATGCTCTATCTGAGCTGACCACACCAGCTGGAGTTCTCTTTGGATGCTGCTATCTGTCCGATGACCCTGAATAAACCCAGTCTGAGCCGAGTGTATCAAGCGCGCAAGACCACCTCAAGCTGATTCACCAGCAGTTTAGTCAGTTTTGTCCACATTCAAGAGAGAAATGGGGTGATAAGAACCACACAGCGCCAGGTCCCTCCTCTGCTTAGCTGCCTGTTGCATAGAGAGAGCCAAAGGACCCCCCTCCAGCACCCCATTGAAGGACCTGTTGTATTAGCGGATTGGGCCGAGGGGCCAACTTCTTATAGAAGAGGACTGTCAGGCCATCCAGTCCCGGGGCTTTGTTGGGGGGTAATCCCTTAATGACAAAACTGATTTCTTCCACACCGATCGGCCTCTCACTCTTCACCACTGTCGTCCCTCCCCATCCCCTCTAACCTTTCGCCGCTTCCTACATTCGATTACTCTCCTGTTGGTCCTGGGTCCACTTCACAGAGGCAGTAGGGTTTGTAGCACAACAAGACAACCAAACTAGTGTGGTTTGAAGAAAAGGTTTTTATATAGAAATAGGCCTCTTACATGGGTACAGAACAGAGGTATATAGTGGTTACCGAGCTGCTTCCGTGTATATCAATGACTCGATGTGTGTGCCTGGGTGTGGGAAAGAGAGAAAAGGGGGGGGGGGGAGGTAAAGAGAAGTGTGTGTCAGAGTCTCATAAGAAGAAGTGTCCGATGAATAGGAAGAGAGTATTTTTGTCCTCCTCTGTATTTATAGTGAAGTTCTCCTTTTCCAGCACCTCCCTTTGTCATACTTTGGTCTGTTTGAGGTTTGCTATCACCTGATTAGCAAGGAGGGGCTGTTGTCCTGCAGACTAATCTCATCAGGCATGCTAAGCCCATCAAGTCTGTAGACGTCCTATCTGACATCACCAGAATGTCAGAGCTGCCTGCAGGCCAAGGTCTGGGAAAAGCCATGAAACCTATGCTAGGCATAATGTCATGCTGTATGCTGACACCCTCCATGTCCCAAATACTCATCAATGTGTTCCCGAGTTATGCCCCTTCACCCCTGTACAACTCCTTATAATAATCCACAAACTGCTCTTGAATCTCCTCCATCTGAAAGAGAAGAGTATCCCCCAATCCCTTCACTTTTACCATCGTGGCCCGATGTTCTCTCTTGTATAGCTTTCTCGCCAGTAAGGTATCCTGATTATTGAATTCATAAGCATGCTGATTTACCCACTGCATTTGGTAGTTAATTATCTCCAATCGAGTTTCTGCCAACTCAAAACTGAAGGACCTCTGTGTTCTCATCCTACGATCCCCAGCCTATTTGTGTAGCCGTTCCAAATCCGCTGTCTTGCTCAGCAGAGAGTCTACCTTCTGTCAGGCTCTGTTTTTTCTAGCTGCCCATTGGAGCAGTTTGCCACATAGGACTGCTTTGAGGCTGCCCACAAGACTCCCACACAATAGTGCCCTCCAAACTCTTCGCCACTTCATTGTCCTTAGCAGCCCCTCATTGAGCAGCCAGAAGGTGCAACCTTGTCCCTCCAAGGATCCTGCAAGGCTCCCCCAGAGGGGGGGGGTATGGTCCTCCGACTTGATAGATTCAATATGCGTCTTCTCCAGTTGTTGCACCCAGCCTGAATCACCCAAGAGCAGATATATGCACTCTAACTATCATGGACTGGGGAAAAGTAAGTATAATACCTCTCGGATGGGTGTGCTATCTGCCAGAGATCAATTAGCCTATATTTCCTCATCCAATCCTTAAGGATACAATTTTTATCCCTGCGGTTGCCACCCCCCTCCACTTCCTTGGATCTCTCCAGCTTAGAATCCAGCATAGCATTGAAGTCCCTCCCACCCCACCAGTAGGGAGCCATGCACTTTCCCCTCCAACCATTGGTCAACCAGCTCCAAGAATTCCCTTTGATCGCTATTCAGACCATAGATGTTCAAGAAGGTCACCGTTTTCCCATAAATTTTATCCCATACCAAGAACACATGACCCGCAATACTTTTGCCGCCCCCCCCCCCCCCAAAGCTGGAAGGGAGCATCCCCTCTAATCATTGCTTCAACCTCCGCCTTCTTATGGGCTCCATCCTAATTAAGAGATAAGGATAAGCCCCAGGGCTAAGCAAGCTTTCATCTGAAGCGAGTGGGTTTCCTGAACGAAGGCCATCTGCCACCAAAAGCCGGTGGTTCCTGCTTGGGTGAATGCCCTCATTGCAAGCTTCAACTAACTTTGTATGCTCTGTTCAGGTATTTTCCGGTGCCTGTTCAAAATCTAGCTTGTTTATTGTTCTGTATATATTTCTGTTTTGTCAGTCTGTGTCCTATCTTCTGTCTGTCCTTTACCGAGCTTCTGCCCTCTGCAGTGCTGTCTCTTCCTTCTCAACACTGTATTGCCTCTGTTCTCTGACTAGTACTGTCTGACTGCACATTCAGGTGTGCTTTTTTCTCTCCTTCTCCCTATTCATCTACAAGGCCTCTCTTGTAGGTATTCAGTTTTTTTTTACCTTGCCTGAGTTTTACTAGGGCACTTCCTGTGGACTCTGCCTGCTTTCACTTACTTGCATTCAGCACTTGCCCCACACCTCTTGTTCAGCTCTGCCTCTGTGTTTTCAGCTGTCTCTCTCCCCCCCTCTTCCTTCTTCCTTATCTCATTCTCCCTCCCCTTAACCCACTCACCCCCCTGGCTTTTAGTCTTATACTTGCCCAGTGCTCATTCCATAATCATTCACAGGTGCACCTTATCCCCTGCAATCTCTACTACCTATCCTTTTACTTCTTCTGATTTCTGTGCTCCTCTCCATCTCTCTATTTATGGCTCCTCAACACTTTGTCTTCCTATTGCTCATTTCCTAATTGTCTCCCCTCCTACCAAGACCTTCAAGCCCCTCCCCCATATCTCCCCTTTACCATCCTTGCTTCCTCCACCATCTTGTCATCTATCATATCATCAGCTCTTGAGCTTCACCACTTTCTCCCTCTCATTCATCCAGCTCCTTTCTCTCTCTGAAACAACTTCACCCTCGTTACCGCTGTACTGTCTCCTCTCTGCCCCGCACTATTCTACTCCTGCTCCTTCTCTCTTCCGGAGATATCAATCTCAACCTTGGTTCCTCTAGACCAGCGGTTCTCAACCTGTGGGTCGGGACCCCAACGGGGGTCGCCACAGGATTTAGCGGGGGTCGCTTAGCCTCCACCAAGTTTTAAAAAAAAAATTAAGATGTGCACAAGTTGCTGCCGAGTCCGCTTCTCGGCGGCAGCAGCAAACTCCGGCAAACTCACCGCCTTCTTCTGCAGCCGCGGCTCCCTGCCTCTTAGGGAACCGCGGCTGTACTTGTAAAATCATTGTGGAGCCCTTCCTGTCTCGACGGGCTCCGTGCAGCATTGTCCCGCCTCCAAAGGAAGTGGTAAACAACTTCCTTTGGAGGCGGGACAATGCTGCATGGAGCCCATCGAGACAGGAAGGGCTCCGCAATGATTTTACAGGTACAGCCGCGGTTCCCTAAGAGGCAGAGAGCCGCGGCTGCATTAGAAGGGAGGCAGACAACCTGCAACACGGCTGACATCGACAGAGGGGGGCTGACCTGGAGGGAGGGCGGCTGACATGGACAGACGGAAGGATGGGGCTGACATGGAGGGAGGGGGCTGATATGGATGGATGGAGGGAGGGCGGCTGACATGGACAGATGGAGGGAGGGAGGGGGCTGACATGGACAGATGGAAGGATGGGGCTGACATGGAGGGAGGGGGCTGATATGGATGGAGGGAGGGGGCTGACATGGACAGATGGAAGGATGGGGCTGACATGGAGGGAGGGAGGGAGGGAGGGGGCTGACATGGACAGATGGAAGGATGGGGCTGACATGGAGGGAGGGAGGGAGGGGGGCTGACATGGACAGATGGAAGGATGGGGGCTGACATGGAGGGAGGGGGCTGATATGGATGGATGGATGGAGGGAGGGAGGGGGCTGACATGGACAGATGGAAGGATGGGTGCTGACATGAAGGGAGGGGGCTGATATGGATGGAGGGAGGGGGCTGACATGGACAGATGGAAGGATGGGGCTGACATGGAGGGAGGGAGGAGGGAGGGAGGGGGGCTGACATGGACAGATGGAAGGATGGGGCTGACATGGAGGGAGGGAGGGAGGGGGCTGATATGGATGGATGGATGGATGGCGGGCGGGGGCTGACATGGACTGATGGAAGGTTGGGGGCTGACAGGGAGGGGGCTGACAGGGAGGGAGGGAGGGAGGGATGGGGGCTGATATGGATGGATGGAGGGAGGGAGGGATGGGGGCTGATATGGATGGATGGAGGGAGGGAGGGAGGGGGGCTGACATGGACGGATGGAAGGATGGGGGCTGACATGGAGGGATGGATGGAGGGAGGGGGGCTGACATGGACGGATGGAAGGATGGGGGGCTGACGGAGGGAGGGAGGGAGGGGACTGACAGGGAGGGAGGGAGGGATGGGGGCTGATATGGATGGATGGAGGGAGGGAGGGAGGGAGGGGGGATGATATGGATGGATGGAGGGAGGGAGGGAGGGAGGGAGGGATGGGGGGCTGATATGGATGGATGGAGGGAGGGAGGGAGGGAGGGATGGGGGCTGATATGGATGGATGGAGGGAGGGAGGGAGGGATGGGGGCTGATATGGATGGATGGATGGAGGGAGGGAGGGAGGGGGCTGACATGGACGGATGGAAGGATGGGGGCTTACATGGAGGGTTGGAGGGTGGGCGGGGGGCTGACTTGGACGGATGGAAGGATGGGGGCTGACATGGAGGGATGGATGGAGGGAGGGGGGCTGACATGGACGGATGGAAGGATGGGGGCTGACATGGAGGGAGGGATGGAGGGAGGGGGGCTGACATGGAGGGATGGATGGAGGGAGGGGGGCTGACATGGACGGATGGAAGGATGGGGGCTGACATGGAGGGAGGGAGGGAGGGGGCTGATATGGATGGATGGAGGGAGGGGGGCTGACATGGAGGGAGTAGGCTGGCATGGACAAAGGGGAGAGACATGGGGACATACTGGACAGACGGGATAAATGCTGGACAGAGGCGAGAGACAGTGCGGGTTAGGATTATAATGGGCTGATGGGGGTGCTAGCACTGGTAATGGGCAGATGGGGGGGCTACGAATGGTAATGGGTTGATTAGGGAAGGCTAGGACTGGGAATGGACTTATCAAGGGGGGGTAGGACTGGTAATGGACTGATGGGGGTCTAGCATTGGAAATGAGCTGATCAGTGAGGTTAGGACTGGAAATGGGCTGATTTTGGGGAGCCTAGCACTGGTAATGGGGTTGAGGGGGGGACTAGCACTGGAAATGAGCTGATGGGGGGTAGGACTGGTATTGGGCTGATTAGGGGGGGGTAGGACTGGTAATGGGGTTGAGGGGGATTAGCACTAGAAGTGAGCTGATTAGGGGGCTTTGACTGGGAATGGGCTGATTGTGGGGAGGGGAGCTGCTGACCCTGGAAGAAAACTGGGGGCTAAGGCTACAAGTGGGCTGATACAAGGGGATGGGAGCATGGAACTGAAAGGGAGTGGATCTGAGAGGGGCTGCCATGGTATTTGTACTAGAAGGGACTGATCAGTGGGGAAGGAGGGGGACTGGAAGGGAATGGACACCAGTGGCAGTCATGGGAATGCAAGTTGACATTGGAAGGTACTGGGAGTGAGGACTGGAAAGGGGCTGATACTGGGGAGGGTTACTGGGACTGGAAATAGGCTGATGGAAAGAAGTGAAGAAAACAAAAGAGATAAGAACTGGCAGATGGACCATAGACCACAGAAAGAGAGCTAAGAGAAGACAGGAAAGCAGAAGCCTCAGATCGGGACCAGCATGATCAGAGAATAAATTGGTCAGACAACAAAGGTAGAAAAAATAATTTTATTTCATATTAGTGATTTGACTACAAAATCATCATAATTTTGAAATCAAATATTGTTACTTGTTGTTTTGATTATTTAAATAAGTATTTTATAAATAAAAACATATTGCAAAGGCCTATAATATATTAATAATTCAACAAATGATTACAGCGACAATGCGTTAACGGTAAAGGAAGAGAGACGCATTTGATTTTATCATTGGGGGTCACCACAAGTTGACCAACGGTAAAAGGGGTCACGGTACAAAAAAGGTTGAGAACCACTGCTCTAGACTTTTGTCACACTCCAGGACAGAGCCTCACGCAACAGTTCAAATCTTACTCATATCCCTTTCCTCTCTTCCTTTCTCATGTGACTTGTGGAATGCCCATGCCATCTCAAATAAACTTGCCTTTACTCATGACCTCTTTATCTCTAATGCTCTCCATCTCCTTGCTCTGAGACCTGGCTCCTCCTTGATGACTCGGCTTCAGTCGCTGCTCTCTGTCATG
Source organism: Ichthyophis bannanicus (assembly GCA_033557465.1). Lineage (NCBI taxonomy): Eukaryota > Metazoa > Chordata > Amphibia > Gymnophiona > Ichthyophiidae > Ichthyophis > Ichthyophis bannanicus. The sequence continues at coordinate 275,711,604 of CM066039.1, read as the reverse complement.
GGGGCTATCAGTTCTCCCACACACCTTGTCCCTCAGGCTGTGGTGGAGGTGTTGGACTTCTCTCCTTCCTGTCATTTTCAACCCTCCTTTTGCCGTGGTCTCACTCCTTTCCCCCCCTTTGAAGTTCATTCCATCCAGCTTTTTACTCCACTACCTCTTCAATTAGCTGTTGTTTATTGACCCCCTAGCAAGTCCACCTCTACCTTTTTCTCTGACTTTGACTCATGGCTTTCCTTCTTTCTGGCTGCTTCTCCCCCCCCCCCCCTCCCTTAATCTCGGGGATTTTAACATTCATGTTGATAACGCCTCTGACCCTTATGCTTTAAAGATCCTCTCCCTTACATCATCATTCAACCTCCAACTTTGCTCTTTTGCCCCTACTCACCAGCAAGGACACTGCCTTGACCTTGTATTCTTCTCTATTTGCTTACCCTCAAACTTCAGTACCTCACTTCTTCCCTTATTGGACCATCACTTGCTAAACTTTACTCTTTATCACTCACCGCCTCAACTTCACCCTGTCTCCTCCAACCTCTTTAGAAATCTTCATGCTATTGACCTGTTGGCGCTCTCCTCCACTGTCTCATCACCTTTTTCTTTCACTGTGTCATCTGTTGATGAGGCAGTAGCTTCCTATAACACTCCATTCTCTTCTGCACTGGATGCTCTTGCTCTGCCCGTTAGGCATACTGTACCTCAACCCTGGCTGTCTTCCATTACCCACTATATATGTTCCTGCGCCTGCTCAGTTGATTGTGCTTGACTCAAATCATGCACCCTTGCTGACTTTCTACACTTAAAATTCAGCCATAGCACTTGCCAAACAAGACTATTATGTTCACCTAACTCTCTTGCCTCTGACCCTCACCATCTCTTTACAACTCTTAGCTTTCTCCTCAAGATGCCGCCTCCTCTGACCCCCTCCCTCCCCTTTCTGCCCAAACCCTGGCTGACTACATCCATGACAAAATCCACAAGATCACACTTCAATTCCCCACAAGGTCAGCTACTCCCCCTCCTCACGCCCAACTCCCCCCCCCCCACCTCTACTACCTTTTCTTCCTTTTCTGTGATCTCTGAGGAGGAAACCACTCGCCACCTTTCCTCATCCAAACTCACTACCTGCTCCTCTGATCCTATTCCCACCAGTCTCCTTAGCTCCATCTCTTCCAATGTAGTCCCTTCCATCTCATATTCTCAACCTATCGCTGTCCACTGCAACTTTCCCTGCAGCCTTAAAGCAAGCTGTGTTCACTCCTCTCCTCCAGAAACCCTCACTAGATCTTGTCCGTCCTCCCTATTGACCTATCTCCATTCTCCCCTTCATTTCTAAACTACTTAAACGTGCAGTTCACTGCTGTTGCCTCGACTTTTTCTCCTCTCAAGTCCTGGATCCTCTGCAATCTGGCTTTTGTCCTTTACATTCTACCAAAACAACTCTAGCCAAAGTCTCCAGTGACCTGTTCTGGCAAAATCCAAGGACCTTTACTCAATCCTCATCCTACTTGACCTTTCTGCTGCTTTTGACACTGTTGACCACAACCTTCTCCTTGATACCTTGTTCTCACTTGGTTTTAAGGGCTCTGTGCTATCCTAGTTCTTTTCTTATCTATCCCATCGCTCTTTCAGTATTTGTTCTGGTGAATCCTCTACTGGTGTACCCCAAGGATCTGTCTTGGGTCCACTCCTTTTCTCTCTCTTTACCCAGTCCCTTGGTGCATTCATCTCTTCCCATGGCTTTCAGTACCATCTTTACACTGATGACTCCCAGATCTGCCTCTCTACACCTGAAATCTCTCCGGCAATCCAGTCCCGGATCTGTGCCTGCCTTTCTGACATTGCTGCTTTGTCTCACTGCCGCTTGAAATTAAACATGGCCAAAACTGAAGCTTCTTATTTTTCCCCTTAAGCCTTCCTCTCTCCTCTCACCTTCCTCCTTTCTTAGTCTGTCGATAACTCTCCTCCCTGTCTCCTCAGCTCGCAACCTTGGGTTTGGCTTTGACTCCTCTCTCCTTCGCCACACACATCCAGCTGATAGCTAAAACCTTCTTCTGTTTCTTTCTCTACAACATCAACAAAAGTTGCCCATTCCTTTCTGAACACACTACTAATACACTTATCCACTCCTTAGTCCACTCCTTTCTAGACTATTGTAAGCTACTCCTTGCTGGTCTCCCTCTGAATCATCTCTCCCCCCTTCAATCTGTTTAACACTCTGCTGTGCAGCCAATCTTCCGCCAGCCTCGTCATGCTCATATTACCCCTCTTCTCAAGTCGCTTCTTGGCTCCCTATCTGTTTCCGCATCCAGTTCAAACTTGTCCTGCTAAGCTATAAGTGCATTCGCTCTGCAGTTCCTCACTACCTTTCCTCTCTCATTTCTCCCTGCATCCCTCCTCGGGAGCTCTGTTCTTCTAGCAAATTGCTTCTATTTGTGCCCTTTTCTTCTATTGCTAACTCCAGACTTCACTCCTTTCACCTTGCTGCTCCTTATGCCTGGAATAAACTACCTAAGTCTGTACATAGGTGCCTTCTCTGACCCTTTTTAGATCCAGGCTGAAAACTCTCACCTTTTCGCTGTCACTTTCAGATCTTAGCTCAACTGATCTCCTTTGTTTCCTTACCATTCCCCCTAGCTGTAATCCATGTCTACAGCTATTGTGTTGTCTGTCTTGACTAGATGCACAGGGACCATCTTTTACATGTGTCTGTGGCGCGCTGCATATGTCTTGTAGCGCTATACAAATGTTCAGTAGTAGTAGCAGCCTAGCAATTCCCAATAAAGAAGCTTCCATTTATGTGGTGTGTTGAGGGCACGGATATTGAGTGTATCTATCTGTAAGCTAGCCATTGTGGTGTAATCCCCCCCCCCCCCCCCCAAGATACTTCAGAGCCCTCCCTCCTCCCTTGTGGAGCAAGACCTCTTTCTGTGCTCTCCATTTTCAAGGAAGGACCCCATCTGCCCAGGATGCCACCTACTGCTTCCCTGAGCACTGACCCAACTTCACCCTTTACATGCTCTCACTAACTGACCCCAAGCCCTTTTAATGGAGGCACCCAACACACATCCCATTCCTGTCCATTCCCACCAAACACACTCTTCCCTCCCCCAGCCCTACATCCACTCCATAAGAAACAATTCCCCAATTCCCATCCTCCCAAATACACAAACTAGCAGTCACAACAGTCATAAACTAATAAGATAAACTATACCAGCCATCTCAAACAATTCTCAAAACACAGTAGGCCAAGTCAGTCAAGTTCCTTGCAAAGCTGCTAAACAGGTAGAAAAGGCAACGGTGAAAGCTAGGGAGGAGTGGCTCAGTGGTTGGGACAGGTTACTTCAAGCCGGAGGGCCAGGGGTTCAATTCCCACATGTAATCTCAGGCCGGAGGGTCTGGGGTCTCTAGTCCCATGGCCGCTCCTTGTGGCCTTGGGCAAGCCACTTAACCCTCCATTGCCTCAGGTACACTTAGATTGTGAGCCCTTCGGGGACAAGGGAATAAAAAGTACCTGTTAGTATATACATGTAAACTGCTCTGATGCGTAAGTAAAGGACGGTATATCAAGTGCCTAAACCATAACCATAGAAGGATTCTTGGGTGCATAGGGAGAGGAATGGCCAGCAGAACAAGAGAGGTGATAGTTCCTCTGTATAAGCCTTTGGTGCGACCTCATTTGGAGTATTATGTGCTATTCTGGAAGACCGCACCTTCAAAAGGATATAAACAGGTTGGAGTCGGTACAGAGGGTAGCTACTAAAATGGTTAGTGGTCTTTGTTATAAAACATAGGAGGACAGACTTAAGGATCTTAATATGAATTCTTTAGAGGAATGGCAGGATAGAGGTGATATGATTGAGACATTTAAATACCTCCATGACATAAATGCACAGGAAGAGAGCCTCTTTCGATTGAAAGCAAGCTCTGCTAAAAGGGGGGGGGGGGGGGGGCATAGGATGAGGGTGAAAGGATAGACTTAGGAGTAATATGTGGAAATATTTCTTTACAGAAAGAGTGGTAGATGTGTGGAATAGTCTCCCAGTGGAGGTGGTAGAGATGAGGACATATCTGAATTTAAAAAAACATGGGACAAACACAAAGGATCTCTAAAGGAAAAAAGGGGTCTGTTTGGTTGATATGGAAGGGCAGACCAGATAGGCCACGTGGTCTTTTTCTGCCGTCGTGTTTCTATGTAACACTGGAGTCTCATTTAGGCTGAGAGCCCTTTAGACAGCCTCTTGAGTTGGTGTCCTTTTTCCGGAACATGTTGCCACCACGTTGCCATCAAACGATGCCCCTCCAATGTTCCATGCTCCTGCAAGCGTCGTGGTAGGTTTTGGCGCTCCTTCTTCCGGAGTTGCTCCCATGCCGCCTCTGCTGTGTAAACTCACTTGGTATAGTCCTTAATTTCAAACTGCAGGCCAAATGGGAACAACTATCTGTATTGAATCTTTTCAGCAGCCAGATAGGTGATGAGACCTTTGAGGGTGCACCGCTTCTGCAGCATCACGGGAGCTAAATCATGGTAAAGTTCCAGCTCAAGTTTTTCCCATTTGAAATCTCCTGTTTTTGTTGTATTTGCTTTTTTTGGGTAAAGCTTGTAAAGCATGCCACTATATCACAAGACTTTGCCCCAAAGCAGGATGGATTTGCTCCATGCCAATGATAACCTGTCACCATCAGGGCCAACTCCTGCCACCTGCAGAAAATGCTTGCAAACTGCACGCACCACGTGGTTGGCCCAACGATACTGCTCCTCCTCGGGGACACCTCTAATACAACCTGTTTTCCAGGAATTCAATTTTGTCCTGCATCAGCTGTAATTGCTGAATGGCGTGCACTGTGTTGGCATGCTTGTCCCACGTGGTCCTTGAGTTCTTTGAGCTGTCCAAGTTTGTGCAGTTCTGTCTTTAGCACTCCCATAGCCTCCCTTAAATTCTCCTTCACGGAGACAACCTCTTTCCGGAGCTCCTGGAACCACCGCCACATATCTCCTTGGGTGTATTGCTCTTCCACTCTCAATGATTTCCTCTGTATGTCTCCGTTGCCTTGTTCTTGTCTGCCTTGCAGCACATCACTCCGTTTTTATGGGCGTATGGGGATCGGAAGCTCTCCAACATCTCCAGGAATAAGCAGGAATGCAGCCTTCACATATGGGTGACATCAACACAGAGTCTGCGTGGGAATGCTCCTCAGCGTCCAATAGGAAAGCCTTTTAGAGCCCTGCACTGCGCCTGCGTGCGTGCCTGCCTTCCCAACCCCTCTCGTCATGTCTTCGGTTTTCTGTGGAGCCAGCAGGAGGTATGGTGCCTTTCACCATAGGAAAAAAAAACATTTTTTATTTTTTTTTTGGTATAGCATTGTGCTTCTGCCTTCCCGTCGACACTGGTTAAGTCGTACCTGATACCAGTACTGATATCATGTTGTTTTCTTTTTCTATTTCTTTATTTTTATTTTCTTTGTGGTTTTTACCACCAGACTAGGCCTCAGGGCCTCCATAGCCTTCTCTCTTTTCTTTTTGAAGGCATGGAGAAATCAGTCACTGGTTTTAAGAAATATACTAAATGCTCCAGCACTATTTCAGTCACTGATAAACAAGACTGGTGTTTGAAATGTTTGGGCCCTGGCCATCAGCCCAACTCCTGTTCTTTATGTCAATAAATGACAAAGAGAGGCCTCAAGAATAGAGCCAACAAGTTGGAATAGTCATTTGCCTCAGACTCAATTTTAGTGATTTCAGCTTAATTGAGGGCATTGGCTTCTTCATGGATTTCTGGTTTCTTCTAAGTCCAAACATAAGAGTAAATCATAATCTCTGGCCACCCCCACATCTTCGGCATTGGCATCGAGAACAGATACCGAGGTCAGAGAACATAAGCATGGAAGTACTTCTGATGCAGATCAGCCAGCCAAACAGCCCCGGTGAGAAGTTCTCTCCTCCAAAGCACAAGTGGGGCTCCGGGATGCTCCTGAGGCATCCACCTCCAGAGAGCTATCAGTACCATGTTCTGGGACGGTGGCGCACAGCCCCGTCGGTGACTCCACCCAGACATCGACAATATCCCTGGAATAGTGCATGCTGGCCCTTGAGAGGAGTTTGGCAGCACTCCTTGCAGACTTGATACCAATAACATCGAGAGCTTTGGGAGTGCAGGCCTCGGTACCGGCCTTGCATCCAGCCCTCGAGGCAGCATCATCACTACCCTCGTTGGAGCCGATCGATACCCCAGTGTCCAACACACACTCTGTTCCGATAACTCAGAGTATCTGTATTGGCATTGATGAAGCATCGAGGTCTAACAAAGGATAGCCGATACTTAGATTTTTAAATTTATTTTTATTTATTTAACTGGTCACCAGGTCAAAGCGGTTTAACAGAAAAAAGGGGGGGGGGCAGTAATCAGTTAACATAAGAACATAAGAAATGCCATACTGGGTCAGACCAAGGTCCATCAAGCCCAGTATCCTGTTTCCAAGAGTGGCCAATCTAGGTCATACGTACCTAGCAGTTTCCCCAAAAGAGACAGGTTCCACAATGCTTGTACTGGGTCAAACATTGATATCCTGGGTCCCTTCTTAATAATGGTTTATGGACCTTTCCTCCAGGAACTTGTCCAAACCTTTTTTTAAACCCAGCTACACTAACAGCCTTTACTACATCCTTAGGTAACAAATTCCAGAATTTGATTACACGTTGAGTGGACAAAATATTTTCTCTTATTAGTCTTAAATAGTTTACCCTGTAGCTTCATTGCATGTCCCCTAGTCTTTCTATATTCTGATAAGGTAAACGATCTACGTTTACCCGTTCCACTCCGTTCATTAATTTATAGACTTCTATCATATCTCCCCTCAGCCGTCTCTTTTCCTGGTTAAAGAGCCCTTAACTTTATAGCCTTTCTTCATAGGAGTATCCTTCCATCCCCTCTACCATTTTGGTGGCCCTTCTCTGAACCTTTTCTAATAACGTTATATCCTTTTTAAGATACGACAACCAGAATTGCACACAATGTTCAAGGTGCAGTCTCACCATGGAACGATATAGAGGCATTATAATCTTTTGTTTTATTTTCCATTCCTTTCCTTATGATACCTAGCATTCTATTTCCTCTCTTGGCTGCCGCTGCACACTGGGCCAAGGGTTTTAACATGGTATCCACAATGACGCCTAAATCTTTTTCCTGGGTGGTGGTTCCTAATGTGGAACCTTGCATCGTGTAACCATAGTTTGGGTTGTTCTTCCCTAGGTGCATAACTTTGCACTTGTCCACATTAAATTTCATCTGCCACTTTGATGCCCAGTCTTCCAATTTATCAAGATCCTCTTGCAATTTTCCACAATCCTCTTGGGTTTTAACAACTTTAAATAGTTTTGTGTCATCTGCAAATTTGATAACCTCACTCGTTGTTCCCTTTTCCAGGTCATTTCTGAATATGTTAAAAAGCAGCGGACCCAACACAGATCCCTGGGGTACACTACTATTCACCTTTCTCCATTGGGAAAATTGGCCATTTAGCGCTACCCTCTGCTTTCTATCTTTTAACCAGTTCCTGATCCACAATAGTACACTGCCTCCTATCCCATGACTCTTTAGTTTTGCCAAACGTCTCTGATGAGGGACCTTGTCAAAGGCTTTCTGAAAGTCACCTTTGTCCACCTGTTTATTCACACCTTCAAAAAAACCATAGCAGATTAGTAAGACAAGATCTTCCTTGTCTAAAGCCATGTTGGCTGTCTCCCATTAGGCCTTGACTATCTACATGCTGAGTAATTTTGTTCTTTATGATGGTTTCTACCATTTTTCCCGGTACTGACGTCAGGCTTACCGGTCTGTAGTTTCCCGGATAACCCCTGGAACCCTTTTTAAAAATTGACGTTACATTGGCGATCCTCCAATCTTCAGTTATTGCAGATGATTTTAATGAAAATTCACAGATTACTAATAGCAGGTCTGCAGTCTCATATTTCAGTTCTTTCAACACCCTTGAATCCAGCCCAGGTGATTTGCTACTCTTCAGTTTATCTAATAGTTGTAATATATCTTCCCGATGTATCGATATTTCCTTCATTTCTTCTGCACCTTTAAATACCACTTCAGTCATGGGTAACATCCCTACATCTTCCTCAGTAAAGACCGAAGCAAAGAATTCATTCAGTCTCTCTGCTATCGCCTTATTGCCTCTTAGTGCCCCTTTAATCCCTCTATCATCTAATGGACCAACTGACTGACTCACAGGATTTTTGCTACAAATGTACTTGAAAAAGTCTTTATTTTGCGTTTTTGCTTCTGCAGCAAGCTTCTTCTCAAATTCTCCCTTTGTCTGCCTTATCAATGCCTTGCATTTGACTTGCCAGTGCTTGTGCTGTTTCCAGGTTTCAGCGTTTGGCTCTTTTTTCCATTTCCTGAAAGATGCTTTTTTGGCAACAGCCTCTCTGACCTCACCTTTAAACCATGCTGGCAGTTTTTTGGACTTCCTTCCACTTTTCTTAAAGCATGGAATACAGCTGGTCTGGGCTTCCAAGATAATATTTTTCAACAACTCCCAAGCTTGATGTAAGTCTTTAACCTTTGCAACTGCTCCTTTTAGTTTTTTCTTAACTATTTTCCTCATTTTATCATAGTCTCCCTTTCAAAAGTTAAAAGGTAGTACTGTGGATTTCCTTACTATCCCCCCTCCACTAATTAAATCAAATGTGATCATGCTATAATCGCTATTGCCAAGTGGCCCCAACACCCTTATCTCTTGCACTAGATCTGGTGCACAAGGAGTTTTGACTAAAGCAGTAGAGTGGTGAACTGGAAGGTACACATGGAACTGGTTCAAAGCGGACGTTACCGGGGGTACTCTCGGAAGGTAGGGCACCAGGTGAACCATGCCCTAGTAGAAGAGGGATGGAGGAGGACCCTGGGGGGGGGTAGGTGGGCTCTCTTTCTTTTGAGGAAGAAGCAACGTGCATATTGGCACAAGAAGGGGGAGAGGAGGAGATGGAGCTGGAGGAAAGAGAGATAACTCAGGCAGAGGAGTGGTGCATTGTGCAGGTTTTTCGGAAGGAAGAGCTTGTGGCTTTGATTACTCATTCCCTGAAAGCCCTTAGTAAGGACATGGAGGCCCCCCTAGGGGAGGAGCTACTGGAGGATTCCCTCTTCCGGGCATTCAGAAAGATGCAGAAGGTGTTCCCTATGCACCAGGTCAACAGACAGATGATTCAGGAGGAATGGATTTTTCCGGAGGCCGCTTTGAAATGAATGCGGACAGTGGCTTGGCTCTACCCACTCTGAGATCTTGCGATCCCTGAAAGTGGACGCTGCACTGTCGGCAAGTGACTAAGAAGACAACCATTCCATTTGAAAGTAGCTCGGTGCTCAAGGATGTCCAGGATAGGAAGATGGAAACACTTTTAAAGCAGGCATTTGACATCAATGCTCTCTCCTTGCAAGTGTCGGTCTGTGGTGCCTTTGTGGTGCACACATGCTTAAGATGGACGCAAGGAATGATTGAGCCCTTGGGTCAGCAGCTTCTGGCAGAGGCGCCCAAATTAGAGGCCGGTGCAGCTTACCTGGCAGACTCTTTTTATGACTTGATTCACAGTGGTTCCAAGGGAAGGTGCGGTGGTAGCGGCACGTCAGTACCTCAGGCTTCGAAATTGGTCGGATGATGGCTATCCAAGGCATGGTTGAGCAACTTACCTTTCTGAGAGAAACTCTTTTTTGGGGAGGACCTCGACAAACTGGTGAAAGACTTGGGAGAATCTAAAGGAGGTTGCCTGCTGGAAGACAAGCAGAAGCCCGTTAGGTCCATCGGTCCACAGCATGGTCAGTCATCAAGTTTTTGCCGGTTTAGAGCAGTGCGTTTTACTCCATATCAGAGAGGCAGGTTCCCTTCTAGTGGACAGTCTTTTCAGGGTTCCGGGGAACAGGCAGAGGATTCTTCTCTCCCACTCCCATGGCCCTAAAAGGTCACAATGAAGTGAGGGCCGCCCAAGCAGCGGTGCAGTGCAGGGAACACTGAGAAGACCCCTAGAACAAGTGCCGAAGACCATTGTGGTTATGGTCGTTACTCGATCTGTTTTGTAGCTCCCAAAAAAGAGGGCTCTTTCCGGCCATTTTGGATCTCAAGCACCTCAGAGGAGAGGTGCGTCCCTACATACCTTTGTCAAACATAGACTGGATTTTCAGGCGGCAGGAGACATGTTTTGAATCAGCGGTTCTTCAGGCCCGGCCTTCCCAGGGTTAGTACTGCTATGGTACATTCCACAGGTGCAGGACTGGACTGGAGGAGCGATAAGGAAGGTGAAATTAGTCCTTACCTGCTAATTGAGGTTCCTTGAGTGAGTCCAGTCCAGTCATCCTGATCTCACCCTAGGAACATCATCTCAATTAGTGACTGGAGGTCAAAGTGGAGAAGCAGTGCTGAGTTGTTGGGCACAGTGAAGAGCCCTTGACAGCTCGACTTGGCGTGGTCGGGAATGTTCAGTGAAGGTTGGCAGTGAAGAGGTTCTATTGTGGTAAGTGATCTCTCAGGCAGAGTGGGGGTTTCCTGTCTGAGGGGAGGGCTCATTGTGTATAGTTGAATTTGTTTCTGTAATTGTTACTTTCGTCAATAGATACTGTCTCTGGTGGGAGGTGCCACTGGTATGTATGCCCTGATGTCATAGATTCTGACATGCTCAGTCTCCAAGCTGCTGGTGAGGTGACACTACCCACAGGTGCGGGACTGGACTGGACTCACTCAAGGAACATCAATTAGCAGTTAAGGTATAATTTCACCTTTTTCTAGCCCTTAGGCTGTCTACTTGTTCAATCATATACCCAGCAGTTTTTTCCTGATGAGTCCCCATTCTGTCCCATTGTGAGGTGGTTTTGTTTTTCTAAATTTGTTTCCTTTACTGTTTTTTTTAAGGAACATAGTATATTTAAAATTATGCATTGATGGGTCAATTTTCAAATTCTGTATTTTGGGGTAAAATTCTGATTTTTGCCCCAGGTTTCAAAGCAAAAGCATGCATGTCCTTTCACTTTGAAATTTCTTGTATAGAGTACATATAGAGTATGCTTGCTTCTGCTTTCTGTGTGAGTAGAATTTTGCTAAAAAAAATATATGCAGTCTATACATGGACTTTTCTACCCCTGACTTACACTCCCACGCCCCCTCTCCCCATGTACATCGGGAATGTCTTTAATTTTGGAAGTTGTTCCATTGTCCCATGCCTATTTCCAGGACAGAATTAAGACATGGTGATACTTGGCGAATATCTAGGGCTCCTGCACAAGGAATATGGTTTATTAGTTGTATCTGATGGGTTAACCCATATAGTACAAGAGGTGACATTACCTGCTGTCTGTCATCAGCTGGTGCCATGCATTGGCCTCCCTAGCCTCCAGAGTTTAGGCAGACATCTGAAAAGAGATGCTGTCACTTGTTGGCCCCCATGTTGTCTCCAGACCCCTGTTGTCTCCAGACCCCTGTCTGCCTCCTGCAGTCGCAGAAGCAAATTCAAGCCCCTAAAGTTTCAAGAAACAGTGACTAGCCAAGCAGATGTTGGGAGATTGGGTGGGAATGGGGAAGAATGCTTGCTGGGGTGTGCAGGTATTTTTAAACCTCCACATTAATGTGATGTTATTAAATGTAGATGTTGATATTGTAGATTTCACACATTTATGGTGTTTAAAATGTATTTTTGTTATAGTAGAGTAGAGGCTCAACGTGTTTATTGCCTAAGGTCCACCAAAGGGTTAATCCTGCTGTGTGTACTTACAGCTGCATTGGGGCAGAGCAGTTTTCAGACCATTAGTTCATGCAGGCTAATAATTTGCTCTACATAAAGGGCTTTGAAAATTGTTCTCTTAATGCCACTCACTGACGGTCACAAACGTACACAAAAAAGATTAGCATTCACACAGGAGATAGGGAAATAGATTATAAAATGTGAGAATTATAAACAAAATATTCTGTCCTCTGTTCTGCCTAATCCAGCTTTTAGATGGGCTGAGAAATCCCTAAGTGCTCTTTAACTTTATCTGCAGCTTCTGCAAGAAGTTGCTCTCTAATGTATCGGCTGAAACTGGTTTACGTTTGACACTAGCTCACCTATGAATGCTGGCATTTATTAGTCTTTTGTGTCAGGTTCTCCCTCTTATTAATATCCATGGTCTTTTTGTTTTGTTTTCAGATTACCCAAGAGGCTGGAGAATTCATGATAACATTTCCATATGGTTACCATGCTGGATTTAATCATGGGTTCAACTGTGCCGAGTCTACCAACTTTGCTACATTACGGTGGATTGACTATGGCAAAATGGCCACCCAGGTAAGTGATCGGCGAGGGAGAAACTCATACACATTTTTGTACAACTTTGTTCAGCGTTTTGTTGTTTTTAAATTTTGTTATGAATCTTTACGGCCAAAAGTATTTGGTATTTTTATCTTTTCTGTATTTGTAAAGTAGTCCCGGTATTTTGGGCATGTGCTGTGTGTTTGAGAGTCTTATTACGTAAAATGTTTTTCTCCATTATGAGTCAGGCTGCATGTCACAATAATTGGCTTTTCTTACAAGAGTAGAGCTCAACTTGCACCTTTTAGCTCTGTTTAGGCATGTTAGTATTGAGAAGAACACATTTAGAGGTGGTATCATGATTTTCAGGATTATTAGCGTCCCAGCTGTGGTTATACTAGTATTTAAACCTTTCTTCATGAATGCCCTTTTTATGGAAATATTATTTTAAGAAGGGGCCCCCTTCAAGAGCCAAGCGTCTGTCCAGTGGGAGCCTCCACCCTCTTTCCAATGTGAAAATTTTTTCAAAATCTCAAGCAGAAGCAAGATAGAAAAAAACAGCTTAACAGTAGTAGTCTGAACAGCAGAAAAACAGGTAAAACAAGTACCGAAAAACAACCAATAACTCTGAATAAGTAAATTAAGTAATAAACACATATAAATTAATTAAATAGTAAATTTTAATCAACAGATTTTAAAATACAAAAATGCAAAGCCAAGATGATATGATTTGGTGTTTATGTTGAAATTAATCTGTGACCTTTGCCAAACACTATTGCCAAACACTATTCTAGTTTATTCCTCTTGTTTCTTCACTTCGCTATCTGGGTGTTATTCTTGATTCCTCTCTTTCTTTCAAGGATCACATTTCTTCTATCATTCAGCGTTCTTTTTTTTCCCTTAGGCAACTTTGTTCTGTCCGCCCTTTCCTTTCATCCCCTGCCCTGGCCACTCTTCTTCTTTCCCTCGTGATGTCTCATCTTGACTATTGTAATGTCTCCCTTGCTGGTTTGCCCCAACTCCAATTGTCTCGTCTTCAACGTGTTCAAAACTCTGCTATTCGTCTCCTAGCTCATGCCTCTCGTTTCGACCATGTTACCCCACTTCTTCACCACCATTGGTTGCCTATCTCCTTTCGTGTCCAGTATAAAATTCTTATTCTTACTCACAAGGCTGTTCGCACTGGCTCCCCCTCTTATCTTGCAGATCAGATACATTTCCGTCCCCCCCACCGCTTGCTTCACGCCATTCACACAAATCGTATGGTTCTCCCCTCTCCCTCTCAGGCCCATCTTGTCTCTACTCGTTCCTCTGCTTTCTATTTCTTGGCCCCAAGACTTTGGAACTCGCTCCCCCCCTCGCTCCGTGCGGAAGAATCCTACCAATCCTTTAAATCTCAACTCAAGACCCATCTCTTCAGTCTAGCGTTTGACCTTTCGTCCCTGGTTTCCCCTTCCCCCTCCGTTACCCCCTCTCCCCCCGTCCCATGATGTTGTAACATTATATTGTAACCACTGCTCTATATTCTCCTTTTCTTTCCTTTCCTATCCTATCATTTTACTGGTGTTCCTTTTCCTTTTCTCGCAGCCTTATTTTTAATTTGTTTTTAAGCTTATTGTAAACCGCTCAGGTGCCTCCGGTGTTGGGCGGTATAACAAATTTTAATAAACATAAACATAAACATTCTGTTTATGACTTACACATATAAATTGTAGTAAACATATATCATTTTAGTTTGAATGTTTTTGATTGAATTATACCCATGATGAAGGCATACTGCCATAACATGGCTAGGTTGGGTTTTATGTTTTATGTAATTACCTTCTTTGCGTTTTTTATGCATTTAAATTTTTCTTGATTAAAAACAGTTTTACAATTTTAATTTATCCACTTATTTAGACTTTATATATATGTCCTATTATTTTGTATAGTGTTCAGTATTTGTTTTACCTATTTTATAGGTTCTAGCAAAACAGGAGAGGAGTGTTCGCTTTAAGGTCAGGCTACTGCTATAAGAAACTGACCAGAAGTTATATAGCGCATAAAATATTCCTTTTAACAAGTTTTTGTTGTGTTGATTTGGGGCTTTAATTTTGTACTGGACTCTTAATATAGATAGCATGTTATGTAGAAATGAACAATATTTTGTAGGCGGGCAGCAGGATAGGGAAGGGGAGACTAGGTTGTTAGTGTTTTCTGTGTTAGGGTCTTCGGATCTTTTCTGTTTTGTACGCAACCTTGGATGCATTTTAGCACATGGTGGGCTATAAATGTTTTTAAGAAGTAAATTAAAAAAATAATTTGTTGAAAAGAAATTTAAATTGAGAATACATGCCTTGAGATGGAATTAGATCAAGTGACTTGCTCAGGCTCACACTCACACTGATTGACGGTTAACATAGGGAAATATGAGGTAATGTAATCACTTAACCACCCCACCAGTGATGATAAAAGAGAGAGTAGTTGGCCCCATGGGCTGAAGTTTGGCTAGACTAGTGGTTCTCAATCCAGTCTTAGGGACACACCTAGCTACTCAGGCATCCACAATGAATATTCATGAGAAATTTGCATGCACTGGCTCCACCGTATGCAGTATCAATATATACCCCCCACACACACACACACACACACAAGAAAATGGCACAGGCAAAAAAATACCAATATGCCAGAAATACCACCAGAGGAGAAGAGCCTGCAGAACAGAGCTGGGGGACCACACTCACCAATAATATCAGTATCGGTGAGCAATCATAGTCACCAACCACTGCCCACTATATCAATCATAGGCTCAATTTACCTTCATAAGACACACATTTATGTTTATATTTATAGCCCTTATGTAAAACAAAAGACTCTCATAATAACAACCATCATTGCAACCAAGTTGCCAAATCACAAGATCACACGATGTTAATAAATGTAACAATGTTGCTATTCCAACACTGGAGCCTGAGCCGCAAAAACTTCAGTGTATTAGTGACTCGCTTGTATCAGAGGGGTTACCTTCCTTCACTTATTCGGCAAGCATTTTTACGGGCTCACTATGCAAACTATGACTTGTTAACAGGACTCCCCTCGTAGAGAGGAAGATAAAAACAGTATATGTGTTGCAGTACTCTAATTTGGCACCCCAAATAACGGCTGTACTAAAGAAACACTAGCATTTAGTTGCCCTACATGAGGTGTTTATGAATACCCATGCGTCCCATACCATCTTTGTCGCCTAATGTCCTGTATGGTCACCAACCATGCCAGCAGTGTAGCTTTTGTGAGCTTTATTGTTGTAGCGTAAAAGTAGCAGTTCATTATCTCCTCCTTATCTGCTGAAGTCTACTTAATCGTAGTTGATCCTCTTAACTTTTTTGTTAATTTCTGTGGTTTCTCTGGGAACAAGCAGGAAGTCTGTCCTCACATATGGGTGATGTCGGCCCCAATGGGAGCCCTCGCGGAAGCATCCCCCCCCCCCCCCAGCTTTCAATAAAGCCTTTGGGAGATGCCACCACACATGCGTGGTCCCCTCCCGCCTAAGGGTGGCATCTTGCTCAGTCTCCTTTTTTCTGCAGAACCCTTCAGATGTTGTCTGGCTTGTCCCCAGAAAAAGTTGATTATTTTGTCCCTCGAGTTTCCAACTCGCCTCCAGTATTGCAGCATCGGGCTCGGTTGCATTTTTGTAGTCTTAATTATTTTCCTTTCTGGCGCCTTTCGTGCCTTTTTTCTCCTGCTGGCAGCGAGGATGGTCTTCGACCTCGCAGGGGTACTTTTTTCCCCTATGGTTACCAGTGTTTTTAAGAAGTGTGATCGGTGCTTTAAAATCATGTCTTTGACTGACACACACGACTGCTGTCTTCGTTGCCTCAGGCCAGACCACGACTCGGCCTGCGGTCTCTGCAAGAGGATGTCCAGCAAGGCCCTCGAGCCACCAGCAGCAGCACGATAAGTTTTTCCCCGAGTCCCCAATGCCTCTGAGGGCCAGGGCCTCATCTAAGGCCTCGACATCTCAGGTGGAACTCTCTGATCCCGAGCCTCATCGTGGGTCCTCAGAAAGGGGGTCTCCCTTGAGGAAACCCAGGAAGATGAAGAAACCCTCGAAGACTGCATCCTTGGATGGTTCCGACTGGCCTGGAGCCGCCCAGTCCCGCAGTCCAAGGTGCTCGACCGAGGCATCGGAGAAGGAACAACCTGCGAAAGTCCCCCGGAAGGATCCGGCCGTGGACCGGCCTCAGTCCCCAGTCCTTGTCGAGGATTCCCCTTTGGGAGAGCCAGGATCGGGCCCGAGTTCCTCTGTGCCCGCGCCGCAGGCTGCGGAGCCTTCTGATCTGGAATCCAGAATGGTGTCCCTGGAGCGCAGT
Source organism: Ichthyophis bannanicus (assembly GCA_033557465.1). Lineage (NCBI taxonomy): Eukaryota > Metazoa > Chordata > Amphibia > Gymnophiona > Ichthyophiidae > Ichthyophis > Ichthyophis bannanicus. Next base: position 275,694,981 of record CM066039.1, on the reverse strand, counting down.
TTGTCTGCCTTCATGGACCAGCAACAGGCGCTGTTGTCAGGCACGACCGGTTCATCCGCCCCAACCACCGGGCCTTCGACATCCAAGATGTCCCGGGAGGCCGAGCCAATCCTCAAGGTCCTTCAGCCTCGAGTTTATCCTCGGCCAAGGTTGCACTCTGAGTCCTGCTGGATGGGACTGTGGTCATCCCCGGCAAGCTTACTGGATGCAGGCTGTAGGGTGTCGGGGCCCTCAAGGCCCGCAGAGCAGCCCTCCTACGAGTCCTCCATGGACTACTCCAAGTGGGAGATGGAGGGTGAAGAGTCCCCCGATACCCATCGCCACCATGACGTCCCTTCCGATTCTCCCATATTGGAACCTCGGCAGCCGTTCCCACCCGAAGACATGGGCTTCTTAGACTTTGTCAAGGACATGTCCAAGGCCCTGGCAATCTCCAGGAACAAGCAGGAATGTAGTCATCACATATGGGTATCGTCGGTACCGACGGAGCCTGCGCGGGAACGCTCCCCAGCATCCAATTAGAAAGCTTTTGGAAGCATCCCACAGCGCCTGTGTGCTGCCTTCCCGCCTTTCCCAACTGCCTCTCTCCAGTTCTTCGTTTTCCGTGGAGCCAGTAGGTGGTTGTTCCTGTCACTGCAGAAAATTCTTCCTTATTACTTTCTTTTTTTGTGGTCGCGTCTGCCTTCCTCGACACTTTACCGGTACCGCCGATTTTTCTTTCTTTCTTTCTGTTCTTTTAAAAAAACAACAACAACAACAACAAAAATATATATATATACTTAGTTTCCCAGGTGCACGCACCATTTTGGGCCTTAGGCCCAAAACATTTTCCTTCAATGGAGAAACCTGCTTCAGGTTTCAAAATGTGCACCAAGTGTGGCGGTACCATCTCCGTCACCGACACCCATAAATGGTGTCTGAAATGTTTAGGTCCTGACCACTCCATCATGGATTGTATGTCCTGTGCCGTGATGTCTAAAAGAGTTCGGCAGAATCGAGCTGCTAAGCTCAGTACCCTGTTTCCCTCAGATGCAGCTTCAGTGGCATCAACGTCTTCTAGGGCTTCCTCTTCCTCCCGTGGATCTCAGGTAACTAAACATAAGTCCAGCCGGTCCTCAAAGGGTAGATCTCCTTCTAAGCACCGAGATGCCTCTGGCGTTGCCCTTGAGGATTCTGCACCAGCAAAATTGCCCCAGCGGGAGGCTTCGGCTTCCAAAGCATTATCGGGGCTCCAGGATGTTCTCGAGGCCTCGACCTCAGCAGAACTACTGGTGCCATGCTCTGGGGTACCGACTGTCTTCTCCAGTACCGACATCCAGGCATCGGCAGCGTCGATAGACCAGAGGTTCCTGGTTATTGAACGCAGTCTGGCAGCTCTCCTTGCGGCATTGACACCCTCGGAATCGCATCAGACAGTTAAGCCGGTACCGGTACCAGCACCGGTACCGATAGCATCGACATCGGTGTCCGCATTGCCGGCACCCAGTCACCTGATGCCCTCCGGTACCGATACAACGGTACCGATTCCCCCCGATACCGACTTCGGTCGGTACGGGTATCGAGCTCTACAAGAGCATCCGGGCAGAAGGTACTTCGAGTCCTCAGAGGAATCTGAGGATTCCAATAGTTCTGTCGATACTGGAGCACTTCTTCCAGAGGAGCCCTCCTCCCCAAAACGCAGGATGTCTCCTCCAGAGGATTTCATCAGGGAGGTGGCTCGGGGTCTCTCCATTACTGTGGCTCCTGAAACAGAGCCCAGAGCAAAGGAGCTGGAAATTTTACAATATCCCAAAGATCCTAAGGAGGCAGCTACTTTGCCCATCCTTGAGATCTTGCATGATCTCATGCTCAGAATGTGGGAGACCCCTCTTACCACCTTTCCTCATTCTCATAGACTTGACACTATGTATCAAGTCCCTCCTGTCCTGATTTCCAAAAACCTCAGCTCCCTCACCACTCTATTGTAGTGTAGTCAGCTATGAGAAGGATCAGGAGTGCAAGGAGGCATGCTTAATCCCCCAGGACGTGAGTGCAGAACTTTGGATGCTTTTGGACGTCGTACTTCCAAGCTTCTATGCTTTCTGCCAGGATCAGTTCCTATATTTTATATATGGGAATGTTCCTGCAGGAAATCACAGGAGATTTAGAGGTTTTGAGTCCTCTTCTTCCTGAGGATAGGAGACAGGATTTTCTCACACTGGTTAAACATGCCCAGGATGTTTCTAAGTTTGTCAATCGTGCAGCTTTTGACTGTTTTGAGTGCATAAGCAGAACCTCTTCCATTGCCATAGGTGCACGTAGAATTGCCTGGCTCCAGGCATCAGATTTGGAGCTCTGGGTATAAGACAAATTGGGCAATATTCCTTGTACTGGTGAGAACCTGTTTGGCAAAGATTGGCAGGAAGAGGCCAATGAGTTGGATGCTGACAACTCCATCTTGGATAGATTATATCCAAGTCCACAGCTGATCCTGCTAGAAAGAAATCTTTCAAAAAAACATTCTTTTCCAAAAAGAAAAGGTTTTATCCTGCTTATTCCCAGCAGGGACGTTCTGCAGGTCAACCTGTCCGGTAGGGTCAGCAACCATGCAAGCAAAGAAAAGCAAAGACTGCTAAGCCTCAACCACCTCAGCAGTCTCAGCCTCCACAAGGCCTTTGACTTGCATCTAGAGAACGTAGCCTTCCTGGCTCTAAATGGACCAGAGCCTTCCACCATTCCAGGAAGGTTATGTCACTTTGCCCCAAGATGGGGGCAGATAACAGCAGAGCATTGGACACTCCATCATAAGAGGGGTACAAGCTTCATTTCTTGAGCATGCCCCCTCCCACAATAGTAAAACAGTTCAATTCTCAGACCTCTCTCATCAACCTGTTAGATCAAGAGGTCACCATGCTTCTTGCCCAAGGGGCAATAGAAGAAGTATCCATTCTTCAGCAGGGTACAGGGTTTTACTCCCCCTATTTTCTTATCCCAAAGAAAACAGGAGGTCACAGACCTATTTTAGACCTCAGAGAATTGAACAAATTCCTTGTCAAAGAGAAATTCAAGATGATTTCTTTAGGAACTCTGCTGCCATACCTTCAGAGTCAAGATTGGCTATGTTCTCTAGATCTCAAGGATGCGTACACTCGTTCTCATCCATCCATCTCACAGAAAGTTCTTTCGGTTCCTTTTTCAAGGGAAGCACTACCAATACAGGGTGCTCCCATTTGGCCTGGCCTCAGCTCAAGGTTGTTCACAAAATGCATGGCTGTAGTAGCAGCATTTCTATGCACTCTAGGAGTATTTGTCTTCCCCTACTTAGACGATTGGCTCATTCGAGCCCCATCAGAGTCAGAGGCCAGGATAGCTCTATCTTGCACAATGCGTATCCTTCAGTATTTGGGTCTAGTCATAAACATCCCAAAATCCAGCCTAACTCCCACTCAGTCTCTAGAGTTCATAGGAGCTGTGTTGGATACCAGAAAGGCAAGGGCCTACCTCCCTCAGAGCCGTTGCCTTCACATGGTGCAGTTAGCTTCTCAAGCAGTGCTAAAGTCCCATCTCACTGCTCGAGAAATGTTACAACTACTAGGCCACATGGCTTCTACTGTGCATGTGGTTCCTTATGCTCGCCTCCATATGAGAGCAGCCCAGTGGACTTTATCCACCCAATGGACCCAGGCATCAGGGTGCCTGTCGGACAAAATCGTAAACACAAATCGCCTTATTTTGTCCCTTCAATGGTGGCAGTCCACTCAAAAGCTATTGCTGGGGTCCCTGTTCCAACAACCCTTACCCCAAGCAACTCTCACAACAGATGCTTCTCCAATGGGTTGGGGAGCTCATCTAAAAGGCCTCTCCACCCAAGGCACTTGGACTCCACAGGAGACTCATCTACATATCAATCTCTTAGAGCTCAGAGCAATTTTTCTTGCTTTTTGAGTGTTCCATTCCCTGCTCAGCTGCAAGACAGTCCATATTCACACGGACAACCAGGTAGCCATGTTCTATGTGAACAAGCAGGGAGGAACAGGCTATCGCTCTGCAGTGAAGCTTTGCGACTATGGGCCCTCGCCAGAGAGCATCAGATTCATCTCCTGGCAGTGTATCTTCCAGGCATACAAAACTCTTGGGCAGACAGACTCAGTCGAGTTCTGCTTCCACACGAATGGTCTCTGCATGTGGACCAGGTGGCCAAGATTTTTCAAATTTGGGGAACCCCGGACATAGACCTCTTTGCAAGTCTGTTGAATGCCATACTTCCCCGTTTCTGTTCCAGAATTCTGGCTCAGGGCTCTCAGGCCAAGGATGCTTTCCTCCTTCACTGGGGCCAAGACTTATGCCTTTCCACCCATTCCCCTAATTCCCAAAACCCTGTTCAAGCTTCAGAGAGACAGAGGCTGTATGATTCTCATAGCTCCACATTGGCCTCGGCAAGTGTGGTACCCGCTGCTTTTACATCTCTCTCAAGTTCCCTCTCTGGAGTTAGGGTCTGCTCCATATCTCCTATCTCAGGAGGATGGAATGTTATGGCATCCCAATCCCCAGTCTTTGCATCTCAGGGCTTGGTTGCTGAAGGCCTAGATCTCCATGATCTTAACCTCCCTCAGCAAGTGAAGAATATTCTTCTTGCTTCCAGGAAATCTTCCACAAGATATTCTTATGCTTTCAAGTGGAAAAGGTTTACCATATGTTGTTCGCAGAAGGGTCTTAACCCCCTTGCGATACCTCTGGAATCATTGCTGGCGTATCTCCTTCATGTATCCAATGCAGGTCTTAAGACTAACTCAGTAAGAGTCCATTTGAGTGCTATTGCAGCTTCCTTCAGGCCTTTAAATGGACAACCTACCATCCTCTGATAGCAAGATTTATGAGAGGCCTTCTAACTAAGCCTCCCATTAGGCCTCCACTGGTGGTATGGGACTTAAACCTGGTTCTTGGTCAGCTCATGAAGCCACCTTTTGATCCCTTAGCTACTACCTCCTTGAAATTCCTTTCTTGGAAGGTTATCTTTCTCATTGCAGTCACATCAGCACGTCGCATTAGTGAGTTGCAAGCACTAGTAGCTGATCCACCTTATACAAGGTTCCTTCATGACAAGGTAGTCCTTCGGACTCATTCACACTTTATGCCAAAGGTGGTCTCGCCTTTTCATCTGAACCAAGCGGTCTACCTACCTGTGTACTTTCCAAGGCCTCATGCATCAAATGCAGAGAGGAATCTTCATACCTTGGACTGTAAAGGAGCTTTAGCTTTTTACTTACAAAGAACACAGCAACATAGAAAGTCCTCTCAACTTTTTGTTGCTTTTGATCCTTCTCATTTGGGACTTCCAGTCTCCAAGAGAACACTGTCTAACTGGATTGCCCAGTGTATTGCCTTCGCCTATCAGAGCAAGAATCTTCCTCTGGACGGCCATGTCACAGCTCACAATGTGAGAACCATGTCAACTTCAATGGCTCATCTTCACTCTGTGTCTATCGACGACATCTGTCGAGCAGCCACCTGGGCCTCGGTTCATACTTTCACAGCCCATTACTGCTTGGACAGGGACTCCCGCCGGGATGCCTTGTTTGGTCAGGCTGTTCTCCAACACCTGTTCCATACCTAATCAACTCCTACCCACCATCCCTGGTAGGATGCCAGAGATCCATGGGGGGAGGTGGAGCCCTTCTCATGGACGCACAACTTCTGGGGTTTCTCCCTGGCATCTAAAGTTGGGGAGTCCCCATATTTGATGACTACATTCCTGCTTGTTCCTGGAGATAGCATAGTTACTCACCTGTAACAGATCTCCGGGAACAGCAGGAATTTAGTCCTCACAATCCACCCACCTCCCCTAGGAGTTGTATCTCTCTATCTCTTTCCCTTTCCCTCTCTCTCTCTTTGTCTGAGCTTTAAAACTCAACTGGAGAGAGGCAATTGGGAAAGGCGGGAAGGCAGCACGCAGGCGCTGTGGGATTCTCCCAAAAGCTTTCTAATTGCATGCTGGGGAGCGTTCCCACGCAGGCTGCATCGGTACTGATGATACCCATATGTGAGGACTAAATTCCTGCTGTTCCCAGAGATCACCTGTTACAGGTGAGTAACTATGCTTTCCCAACCGAGTCGGAGGAGGACCCTCGGGCGGATGAGTTAGAGATCCTCCAGTATGAGGCCCCTCTGCAGGAATTGCTCACGGTGCCCATCCCTCCCATCCTGGAATGGCTCATGCTCCGCATGTGAGAGGCACTGGCATTCGTGCTGGTGTTGAGCAGACGGCTCGACTTGATGTATCGAATCTGCCGGAGCCCTGGCTTCCAGAAGTCACAGCTGCCGCATAACTCCATGTTAGTGGAGTTAGCCATGTGTTAGCTGAAAAGCCCGAAGACGCACTCCTCTGTGCCCCTGGCAGGAAAGCCCACACCTTGGATGTCCTCAACAGAAAGTTGCTACCAGGGTTCAATGCTCATCTGCTGCATCCAGGCCTACCAGCAGTACATGGGCATGTACTTGAGCAACCTGGCGAAGGAGCTCACCAGGTTCTCGGCTTGTCTCTCCAAGGAACCTTTGCAGTGGTTCAAGATCCTAGCCAAGGCCTTCTGGGAGTGCTCCAAATTCGTGTCTCAAGAGGCCTATGACTGGTTCGTCGGTGGCCCGGGTAGCCACTGTGGGCAGCAGTGCACACCGCCAAGCTTAGCTTCAGTCATCCGACCTCGAGCAGTGGGTTCAGGACAAATTGGTCGATGTCCCATGCCAAGGAGAGGAACCTTTTTGGCATACCCATGAACGACAAGGCTGCCGAGCTGGAGACAGAGTTCGTGATGAGTACCAGGCTCTCTAAGACCACCACTGCCCCTACTCGATGGAAGGGCTTGGGTAAAAAGCCCTTTTCTCCGGGAACCAGCAGGAAATCAGTCCTGTGCCGGCGGAGCAAATCCCCAGCTTTCAAAGAAAGCCTTTGGGATTGTTACCATGCATGCGTGGTCCCCTTCCCGCCCAAGGGTGCCATCTTGCTCAGTCGTCTTTTTTTCTGTGGAGCCCACCAGACGTCTGTTTTCCCCTGGAAAAAGTTGATTTTTTTTCTCGGGTTCTTACTCATCTCCGGTTTGCACCGGTACCTTTCCCGCCCCGACCTCGGTACTTCGGTATCGGGGTCGACTCCTTTTTACTTAGTTTTATTTTTCTTTTTGGCGTCTTCATGCCTTTTTCTCCACTGGCAGCCTGAAGGGTCTTCGACCCTTGCTGGGGTTCTTTTTCCCCTTATGGCGAGCAGCTGCTTTAAAAAGTGTGATTGGTGTGCTAAAATAATGTCTCTGACAGACACACATGACTGTTGCCTCCGGTGCCTCTGTTCGGACCACGACCCGGCAGTCTGTGGCCTTTGCAAGAAGATGTCTTCCAAGGCCTTGAGGAGCCGCCAGCAGCAGTAGCATGACAAGATTTTTCCTGAGTCCCAGATGCCTCTGAGAGCCAGGACCTCGTCTGAGGCCTCGAGTCCTCGGGAGGAATACTCCGAACCTGAACGTCGTCGTTTGTCCTGGGAGAAGGGGTCTCCCTCGAGGGAACCAGAGGAAGAAGTCCTCGAAGGCAGCGTCCTTGGACCGCTCTGACTGACCGCGGGGTCCTCTTGGGCTTAGTCACGTTGCCCCGGGCGTCCACTCAAGCCATCGGAGAGGGAGCGACCAGCCAAGGTCCCCCAGAAGCTTCCGGGTACAGACCGGTCTTGGCAGTTAGACACAGTCCTTGTCGAGGATTCTCCTCCTGGGGAGCCGGTATCGGGCCAGAGTCCCCTCAGTGCCTGCGCCAAAGACTGCAGGGTCATTGTGACTGGAGTCCAGGATGGCGGCCTTGGAGTGCAGTGTAACTGCATTCTTATACCAGCAGCAGGCGCTAATGTCTGACACGTCCGGTTCCTCTGCCCCGACCACCGGGCGTTTGACGTCAAAAATGTCCCCGGAGACCGAGCCGATCCTCAAGGCCGTGCGGTCCTGGGTAGATCCCCTGCCTAAGTCACACTGTCTCCTGCTTGACGGGGCCGAGGTCGTCCCTGACAAGCCTTCCAGTGTCGGGTCGTAGGGCGCCAGGCCCCACAAACACGAGGAACAACATCCCCTCGGGTCCTCCTCAGAGTATTCTGATTGGTAGTCCAAGGACAAAGAGTCCCTGGACACCCATCGGCACCACGATGTCCCTTCCAATTCCCCTTCTCTGAACCTCAAAGAAGGTCCCCACCAGACTTGGTCAAAGGCATGTCCAAGGCCTTGGCGTTCCCCACCCAGTCCAAGGAGGATCCTTGGGCCGATGAGCTCGAGATCCTCCAAGGCTCCTCCTCGGGAATTACTCATGGTGCCCTTCCTCCCATTCTGGAGCGGCTCATGTTCTGTATGTGGGAGACACCGGTGGCAGTGCCGGTGATCAGCAAGCGGCTCGACTCGATGTACCTAGTCTGCTGGAGCCCTGGTTTTCAGAAGTCACAGCTGCCGCACAACTCCATGGTGGTGGAGTCGGCCATGCGTCGGCTAAAGAGCCAGAAGATGCACTCTTTGGTGCTCCCCAGCAGAAAGTGCTATCAGGGCTTGATGCTGAATTGCCGGATCCAGTCCTACCAGCTGTACATGAGGGACCTGGCGAAGAACTCGCCAGGTACTCGGCTGGTCTCTCTGAGGAACCTTTGCAGTGCTTCAAGAGCCTGTCCAAAGCCATCCGTGAGTGCTCTAAATTTATGTCTCGGGCAGCCTATGATGCTTTCGAGTCAGCCCGGGTAGCCGCGGCAGGCATCAGTACACGCCGCCAAGCTTGGCTCCAGTCTGACCCCGAGCTATGAGTACAGAACAAGTTGGTCGATGTCCCGTGTCAAGGGAAAACCACTTCGGCAAACCCATGACCGACAAGGTCACAGAGCTGTTGACGGAGTTCATGACGAGGACCAGGCTCTCCAAGAGGACCACTGCCCCTCCCTGATGGAAGGGCTCATGTAAAAAGCCCTTTTACCTGAGTAAGTCCACTGCTTACCGAAACTACCCACCTTACGAGGCCTCCCCGAGTCCCCAACAAGGGCAGCAGGCCAAGGGACAAGGGCATGGCCCATGTAAGCAGAAGGCTCCGGCCCAGCCAGGAGGGAGCTTTTGACTCCTACAGCATGGTCTCTCTCCCACACGGAGATAACAGCCTACAGGAGATTGCCTCGCCCTTTATGCCCACAGGTGGAAAGCTATAACCACAGACGTCTGGGCATTAAGGGTGGTCAAAGAGGGTTACCTCCTCCACCTGAGCCAAACACCTCCACATACTTCCTGGGAGAGCCCCTCAGGTCTCCCCTCCACCGGGACCTTCTCTTGAAGGAGTTGGCAGGGCTTCTCGAGGACCAAGCGGTGGAACCGGTGCCCCACCACCTCAAGGGCAAGGGGTTCTACTCCAGGTACTTCCTCGTGCCAAAGAGGACAGGGGGCCTAAGGCCCATTCTCGCCCCGCGCAACCTCGGCAAATTCCTGTTGAGGGAGAAGTTCAAGATGCTCTCCCTTGGGCACATTGCTGCCCTACCTCCGGCAGGGAGCCTGGCTATGCTCCTTAGATCTAAAGGATGCCTATACACACATCCTAATCCATCCAAACCACAGACAATACCTATGTTTTGTGGTAGGAGGCAATCATTTCTAATACATGGTGCTACCCTTCGGCCTAGCCTTGGCCCCCAGGGTATTCACAAAGTGTCTGACAGTGGTCGCTACCTTTCTCAGGCTCCAGGGGATATTTGTCTTCCCCTACCTTGACAACTGGCTCATCAAGTGCACCACAGCCCCTGAGGTGCAGCAGGCCACAGCACGCACCACTCAAGTTTTGCAACACTTGGGCTTTGTTATAAACTATCCCAAGTCGAACCTTTGCCTGACGCAAGGGCTGGAGTTCACTGTGGCAAGAATCTACACCCTTCGGTCGAAAGCATTCTTGCCCGCGGACTGGGCAGCCAGACTCATGCCTGGCCCGGGACATGCAGCTCCATACCTCGGTGCTTCCCAGGCATCTTCTGCGCCTTCTCGGGCACATGGCTCCACAGTCCATGTCACGCCAGATGCCAGTCTCCACATGCGAACATCACAGTGGTGCCTCCGGGACCAATGGTCCCAGGCCACTGGCCACCTCTAGGACAGAGTCCGAGTGATCCACCAGTTGGCAAAATCCCTGGTCTGGTGGCGGTCACAACAACACCTGGAGGCGGGCATGCCTTTCCAGACCTCCAACCACTCGGGGGTCCTCACCACAGATGCCTCCTTGCTGGGCTGGGGAGCCCATTGTGAGGGCTGCTGCCCCCAGGGCACTTGATCCCTGGATGAGCGTGCTCAGCAGATCAACCTCCTGGAACTGTGAGCCTTTCATCTCGCCCTGAGGGATTTTCATCATCACCTGGGCCACTGGTCAGTCCTAGTCCAGACGGACAACCAGATGGCCATGTTCTATGTGAAGCAGTGAGGCACGGGGTCCCGTGCCCCCTCTGTCAGGGAGCCCCAGATCTTTGCTCTTATGTGGTCCAACAGGACATCCTCCTCACAGCGGTATACCTGCCGGGCCAAGTCAACTTGTTGGCAGACAGACTCAGCAGGATTCTACAACCGCACGAGTGGCAACTGGACCTGGGGGGAACCGGTAATGGACCTATTTGCAAGTCTGGACAATCACCAGTTGCCCTGCTTCTGCTCCCAGCAGCCTCACCCCACCAGGGTGGTTTCCGATGCCTTCTTGGTCTCATGGTCAGAGGGACTTCTGTACGCCTTCCTTCCGACGCCACTGATCGCCAGGACTCTGTTCAAGACTCTCCACGACAGGGCCTCGGTCAACGTCGTAGCTCCAAGATGGCCCAGGCAGCCGTGGTTTCCATTGCTCCTGCACCTAGTGGTGGAGGACCCCATACTTCTGGGGTCTGCCGCCCGACTTCTATTCCAGGAGGGGGGGGCGCTCTCCTGCATCCCAACCTTTGCTCCATTTTGCTGACAGTGTGGATGCTGAGAGGGTGACTAGCCCCACTCCACCTCCCTAGAGAGGTGGAAGATGTTCTGCTGGCCTCTACCATTAGGGCCTATGCCTTTGTGGTACAGATTCTCACATTGGTGCACTGAGCGGGCGGCCGACCCCCTTCTCTTGCCCAGTGGTCATGGTGTTGCAGTACCTGCTCCACCTCTCTCATTCGGGGCTCAATTCTTATTCCGTTGGGGTACACCTCAGTGCCTTAACTGTGAACCACTACCAGGTAGAGGGGAAGTCCCTATCGTCCCACCCAGTAGTGCCCTGCTTTTTACGGGGCCTGCTCTTGTCTAAGCCCCTGGTTCACCCCCCAGCAACCGAATGGGATCTCAATATGGTGTTGGGGCAGCTCACCCGTCCACTATTCGAGCCCCTGGCTACTTGCCACCTTCACTACCTCTCCTGGAAGGTGGTTTTCCTGGTTGCGCTCACTTCTGCCCGCATGGTAAGTGAGCTCCAGGCCCTGGTGGCTGAAGCTTCTTACACCAGATTTTGCAAGAATAGGGTGGTGCTTCGCGCACACCCTAAATTCCTTCCAAAGGTGGTGTCCTCCTTCCACCTCAAGCAGGAGGTGGTCCTTCCTACCTTCTTTCCCAGACCGCACACCAGTAGGGCAGAGACGGTCCTCCATAACTTGGACTGTAAGAGGGCCTTGGCCTTCTATATACAATGCACTCAAGGCCATCAAAGTCTCTCAGCTTTTCTTTTCCTACGACCCCAGTAAGCTGGGGGAGGCGGTGTCCAAGCATACGCTGTCCACATGGGTGGCAGACTGTATTGCCCTGGCCTACGAGGAGGCGAGGCTTCAGTTGGAAGGTTGAGTCATTGCGCACCAGGTCAGGGCTATGGCGACCTCAGTAGCTAACCTGCGTTCAGTCCCGCTAGCAGACATCTGCCGGGCCGCCACCTGGTCTTTAGTTCATACTTTCATATCTCATTACTGCCTGGATAGAGAGTCCCGACGGGACAGTGCCTTCGGCCAGGCCGTGCTCTGTAACCTTTTCGGGGTCTAGGCAACTCCTACCCTCCGACCCTTCTGTGTTCAGGCTACCGGAGTGCTGGTTTCATCGGACACAGGGGTCTTGGTTGGCCTGTCTATAAGGTCTCCATTGCTGCTGCTTGTGGCTCTCCACGAGTGAGCTCTATTTTGCTATGGGTTTTTGGTAGCCTGTAACTGGGAGTCCCATATGTGAGGACTGACTTCCTGCTTGTTCCCAGAGAAAACGTCGTTACTCACCTGTAACAGGTGTTCACCGGGCACAGCAGGAATCAGTCCTCACAACCCTCCCTCCTCCCCTTGGAATTGCAGTTGTACCAAATTTATTTTGTTTCTTGCCATCTTTAGCTCTGTCTGACTGAGCAAGATGTCACCCTTGGGCGGGAAGGGGACCACGCATGCACGGTAGCAGACCCAAAAGCTTTCTTTGAAATCTGGGGATTTGCTCCGCGTGTGCTCCATTGGCGCCGATGTCACCCATATGTGAGGACTGATTCCCTTTGTCCCCAGAGAACACATGTTACAAGTGAATAACTGCGCTTTACCCGAGGAGGGGAGCTGCTTACCGAAACTACCCTCTCTATAAGGCCTCCCTGGCTCCCCAATAGGGTCAGCAGGACATGGGCTTCACCCATGTAAGCAGAAGGCTTCAAAACCCCAGGCACAGGCACTGGCACTGGCCCTGGCCAAGCCAGGGGGTTAGTTTTTGACTCCTTGAGCATAGCCTTTCTACCCCAATGAGATCAGCAGCCCACAGGGGGATGCCTGGTCCTCTATGCCCAGATGTGGGTGGCCAATACCACCTTTTCCTGGGCACTAAGGGTAGTCGGGGAGTTTTATCTCCTCCACCTGGCTTAGACATCTCTCCCTTATTTCCTGGGAGAGCCCCTCAGATCTCCCCTCAACCGGGACCTTCTTTTGAAGGAGTTGGCAGGTCTTCTGGAGGACAAGGCAGTGGAACCGATGCCCCACCACCTCAAGGGCAAGGGGTTCTACTCCAGATACTTCCTCATCCCAAAGAGGAAGGGGGCCTAAGACCCATCCTCGACCTGCGCAACCTCAACAAATTCCTTATGAAGGAGAAGTTCAAGATGATCTCCCTTGGAACATTCCTGCCATACCTCCAGCAGGGAGACTGGCTATGCTCCTTAGACTTCAAGGATGTTTATACTCACATCTTCATCCACCCCAACCACAGGCAGTAGCTGCTGTTCGTAGTAGGAGGCAGGCATTTTCAATACAGGATGCTCCCCTTTGGCCTAGCCTCTGCCTCAAGGGTCTTCACGAAACGCCTGGCAATCATGGCCGCCTTCCTCTGGCTCCAGAGGATCTTCATTTTTCCCTACCTGATGACTGCTTCGTAAGGGGAGGCACAGCCTCAGAGTTGCAGCAGGCCACCGCACGCACCATCCAGTTTCTGCAGGACTTGGGCTTCATCATAAACTACCCCAAGTCTTACCTCCTCCCGACACAGTGCCTGGAGTTCATCGGGGCAAAGATCGACTCGCTCCAGTCGAAGGCCTTCTTGCCCAAGGACCAAGCTGATCGTCTCCCATCCTTAGCTCGGGACATACAGCACCATCCCTCGGTGCCCGTCCAGCTTCTTCTTTGCCTCCTCAGGCTTATGGCCTCCACGGTCCACATCACCCCATATGAGAATGATGCAGTGGTGTCTCCGGGACTAGTGGTCTCAGGCCACAGGCCGCCTCTGAGACTGAGTTTCGGTGACCCATCAGTTGGCAGACTCTATGGTCACCCCAGCATCTCGAAGCGGGTATGCCTTTTCAGGCCCCAAGCCACTCGAGGGTCCTCACCACGGATGCCTCCCGGTTTGGCTGGAGAGCTCACAGCAACTGGTCACCAGACAAGAGCACCCAGCAGATCAAACCTCCTGGAGCTCCGGGCCATACACCTTGCCCTGAGGGTCTTCTTTCACCACCTGCGTCACCAGTTGGTGCTGGCCCAGACGGACAACCATGTGGCAATGTTCTGCATGAACAAACAAGGGGGGGGGGGGGCATGGGTTCTTGTGCTGTTTGTCAGGAGGCCTTGGTTCCTCTGCTCATATGCAGTCCAACAGGATATCCTCCTACAGGCAGTGTACAGTACCTGCCAGGCCAGGACAACCTGCTGGGCACAGACTCGGCAGAGTTCTCCAGCCGTACATGTGGCAGCTGGACCCAAGGGTAGCTAGTCGGCTTTTCAGGTTCTGGGGGGAACCTGTGATGGACCTGTTTGCCGGTCCGGACAACTTTCAGTTGCCCCGCTTCTGCTCCCGGCAGGCCCACCCCTTCAGGGTGGCAGCAAACGCGTTCCTGGTCTCATGGTCGGAAGGCCTCATGTATGCCTTCCCTCTAACGCTGCTGATTGCCAAGACCTTATTCAGGACCCCTGGTGACAAGGCCTCACTCACCTGATAGCTCCTCGGTGGTCCAGGCAGCCATGGTTCCCTCTGCTTCTGCAGGGTCCCTGGTGACTGGCCCCTCTCAACCTTCCGGTCGAGGTGGAGGTCATTCTTTTGGCCACTTGCAAGGCCTCTGCTAGGAAGGCTTACGCCCTCAAATGGTGCATGTTCTCTGGTTGGTGTGCCCAACCCGGGGCTGATCCTTTCTCCTGCCTGGTGACTCTGGTGTTATAGTACCTTCTCCACCTCTCTGTCCGGGCTCAAGTCTAACTCTGTTCAAGTGCACCTGAGTGCCCTGGCGGCGTACCAACATCCAGTGGGATGTAAGCCACTCTCAGTCCAACCATTGGTGACCCGTTTCCTCCGGGACCTGCTCTTAACAAAACCCCTGGTTCGCCCTCTGGCAACCAAATGGGACCTCGACGTTGTGTTGGGGCAACTCACTCGCCCACCCTTCGAGCCTCTGGCTACCTGCCACCTTGGCTACTTCTCCTGGAAGGTGGTTTTCCTGGTCGCACTCACCTCCGCTCGCAGAGTTAGTGAGCTCCAAGCCCTTGTGGTGGACATGCCGTATACCAGCTTCTATAAGAACAGAGTGGTGGTTTGCACGCCCCCCAAATTCCTACCTTCTTTTTGAGTCCTCATTCCAGTCATGCGGAGACGGTCCTTCACACCTTGGACTGTAAGAGGGCTTTGTCCTTCTATATATAACGCACTCAGGGCCACCGCAAAACTTCTCAGCTTTTCATTCTTACGATCCAGCAGGCTGGGGGAGGCGGTGACCAAGCGTACACTGCATGGGTGGTGGACTGTATCACCCTTGCTTATGAGCAGGTGAGGCGCCTGCTATAAGGCCAAGTCACGGTGCACCGTGTCCGGGCCATGGCGGCTTTGATGGCAAACATGCGCTCGGCCACGATGGTGGACATCTGCCAGGCCCGCCACCTGGTCTTCTGTCCATACCTTCGCAGCTCATTACTGCCTGGAAAGACATTCCTGATGAGACAGTGCCTTTGATCAGGCCGTGCTCCTTAACCTTTTCAGGTCTAGGCAACGCCTACCCTTCAACCCTTCTGTGTTCAGGCTACCAGTGCGCTGGTTTCATCAGACACAGGGGTCCTACTGTGGTCTGTGTACATAAACTGGAAAATTGCTGCTGCTTGCAGCTCCCTGTGAAGGAGCCCCTAATTTTTCCTATGTGCTTTTGGTAGCCTGTAGCTGGTAGTCCCATATATGAGGACTGACTTCTTGCTTGTTCCCAGAGAAAGTGTCGTTACTTATCTGTAACAGGTGTTCTCCGGGGACAGCAGGAATCAGTCCTCACAACCCTCCCTCCTCCCCTCTCCCCTTGGAGTTGCTCCTTTATCATTTTTATTTTTGCCGTCTTTATCTACTGAGCAAGATGGCACCCTTAGGCGGGAAGGGAACCACGCATGCATGGTGGCATCTCCCAAAAGCTTTGTTTGAAAGCTGGGGGGATGCTTCTGCGAGTTCTCCGTCGGTGCTGACGTCACCCATATGTGAGGACTGATTCCTGCTGTCCCCGGAGAACACCTGTTATAGGTGAGTAACTATGCTTTAGCTCCTGCCATAGTGGGTCCATGAACATGCTCACCATGGCCTTTATCTGTGGCAGGGATGTTATCTACATCTGCAGTGCTTGCACTATCGCAACCACCATTGTTAGCTTTTAGTGCATGAGTTACTGGTGGACACCTTTTTATCCTGAGTGACATGCGACCAGTATGTATTTTTCTTCTTGGTTTCTACCATACTTCAATAATAGTATCTGTCTTCTCCAGGAACAAGCAGGAAGTCAGTCCTCATATATGGGTGACGTCGGCGCCGACGGAGCCCTCGTGCGGAGCAAATCCTTAGCTTTCAGAGAAAGCCTTTGGGAGTTGCATCACACATGCACGTTCCCCTTCCCGCCCAAGGGTGCCATCTTGCTCAGTCTCCTTTTTTCCGCGGAGCCCTTCGGACGTAGTCCACAGTATCACCGAAAAAAGTTGGGTTTTTTTTTTTTTTTTTTCCCAGTTTCCTTTGACTGGTCGACACCGGTACTTCTTCCTGCCTTCGGCTTGGTACACGGGTATCGAGTCCGTCTCTCTTTTTGGTTTTTGTCAGTTTTGACTTGCGGCATTCGCACCTTTTTTCTTTTCACTGGCAGCCCGGGTCTTCGACCTTGCAAGGGCCTTTTTCCCCTGATGGCTAGCAGCGGGTTTAAAAAATGTGATTGGTGCGTGAAACTGATGTCCCTCTCCGATATGCATGACTGCTGCCTCCGGTGCCTTGGGCCCGACCATGACCCGACAGTCTGTGGCCCATGTAGGAAAATGTCCTGCAAGTCCCTGAAGAGCCACCAGCAGCAGCATGATAGGATTTTTTCTGAGTCACCCATGCTTCCGAGAGCCCAGACCTCATCCGAGGCCTCCACGTCTCAGGGGGAACATTCCGAGCCCGAGTAGTGTCGAGGTTTCTCTGAAAGGGGGTCCCCCTTGAGGGAACACAAGAGGAAGAAGAAATCCTCGAAGGCAGCGTCTCTGAATGGCTCCAAGCGTCACAGCTCCTCCCGGGGCCTATTGCGGAGCCCCAAGCGCCAGCCCGGATCTTCGGAGAAGGAGTGCCTGGCAAAGGTTCCTCGTCAGGAGACAGGTCAGCCAAGACAAGTACAGACTGTACTCGTTGAGGACTCCCCTCTGGGGGAACCGGCGTTGGAACCTTCTGGACTCAAATCCAGAATGGTGGCTTTGGAACGCAGTTTCACTACCTTCATGGAGGAGCAGTGGGTGCTGATAGCTGGCCTGTCCAGTTCCTCCGCTTTGACCACCGGGCCCTCAACGTCAAAGTCGACCCCGGAAGTTGAGCCGATCCTCAAAGCCTTTTGGGCTTGAGTCGATCCTCGGCCGAGATTTCACTCGGCCTCCCGTTCGGGACCGAGGTTGTCGCTGCCGAGCCTGCCTGAGTCGGGACGGTTGGCACCAGGGCCCTCTGCCTGACGAGCCCCTCGATGCCTCCTCGGAGGCGTCAACATGGGAAACCGAAGACGAGGAGTCTCCGGATACCTGCTGACATAGGCATGTCTCTTCCGATTTCCTGCTATCCGAGCTTTGGAGAATGTCCCCTCCGGAGGACATGAGGTTCTTGGACTTCATGCGGGACATGTCCAAGGCTTTGGTGTTCCCCACAGAATCCGTGGAGGATCCTCGAGCTGACAAGCTTGAGATCCTTCAGTATCAGGCCCCCCTCGGGAGGCCCTTACTGTACCTATGCCTCCGATCCTGGAACGACTAATGCTCTGTATGTGGGCGACACTGGTGTCGGCACTGGTGATCAGCAAATGGCTTGACTCGATCTATCGAGTCCGCCGGAGCCCTGGGTTTTAAAAGTCTCACAACTGCCGCACAACTCCATGGTTGTGTAATCGGCCATGTGGAGGCTGAAGAGCCAGAAGACACACTCTTCGGTGGTAGGCCCGCACCTTGGATGCTCTCGGCATTAAGTGCTTCCAGGTTGCAATGCTGAATTGTCAGATCCAGGCATACTAGTTGTACATGGGCATGTACCTGAGAGACCTGGTGAAAGAACTCACCGGGTTCTCGGCTGGTCTCTCCGAGGAGCTTTTACAGTGCTTCAGGGGCCTGTCCAAAGCCATCCATGTGTGCTCGAAGTTTGTCTTAAGCGGCCTGTGACGGGTTTGAGTCGGCGGCCCTGGTAGCCATGGCTTAGAATCAGTGTACGCCACCAGGCTTGGCTGCAGTCGTTGGACCTCGATCAATGGGTTCAGGACAAGTTGGTCGATGTCCCATGCCAAGGGGAGAATCTGTTTGGCAAACCTATGACTGATAAGGCTGCAGAGCTGGAGACAGAATACATGACGAGGACACAGCTCTCCAAGAAGACCTCTGCCCCTTCTTGCAAGAAGGGCTCATTTAAAAGGCCCTTTTACCCGAGGAAGGGTACTGCTTACCGAAGTTACCCCCATTATCAGGCCTCCCCGGCTCCCCAACAGGGGCAACAGGCCAAGGTGTTCACAAAGTGCCTGGCAGTGGTTGCCGCCTTTCTCAGGCTCCAAGGGTTTTTTGTCTTCCCCCATCTTGACGACTGGCTCATCAGAGGCACTTCAGCTATCGAGGTCCACCAGGCCACAACTCGCACCACCCAGGTGCTGCAACACCTAGGGTTGGTAATCAACTACCCGAAATCCAGCCTCACTTTGACTCAACAGCTGGAGTTCATTGGGGCCAGAATCAACACCCTTCAGGCAAAAGCCTATCTGCCTGCAGACAGGGCAAGCAGGCTTATGGCTCTGGCAGGACAAGTGAGTCGCAGGTCTGTAGTATCAGCAAGACAATTCCTATGCCTCCTCGGGCACATGGCTTACACAGTCCATGTGACCCTGGATGCCCGCCTCCATATGCGGACCGCTCAATGGTGTCTCAGAGACCAGTGGTCTCAGGCAACGGGGCGCCTCCGGGACAGGGTCAAAGTGTCCAGGCGTCTGGTATGGTCCCTGGCCTGGTGGCTCCAACTGCATCACTTTGAGGCCAGAATGCCTTTCCAGGCTCCTCTACACATGAGGATCCTTACCACAGATGCATCCCTGCTGGGCTGGGGGTCCCATTGCCAAGGTTTCCGTACTCGGGGTCCCCGAGCGAGAGGACCCAACAAATCAATTTCTTGGAACTGTGCCACCCGCCTAGCCCTAGAAGTTTTCAGACAGCTCCTGGCCCACGAACCTGTCTTGGTGCAGACAGACGAACAGGTGGCCATGTTCTATGTGAACAAACAGGGTGGTACGGGGTCCTGCCCCTATGTCAGGAAACCCTGGACCTGTGCTCGTTCGCAGTCTACCTGCCAGGCCAGGACAACTATTATTGATACGGTCCTTTATTAGAGCAACAGAACTGCAAACAATCTATAAAAATTGCTCCAACATTCAACTGTGAGAATACGATGTGTATAAGCAACAAGGTCTCAGACTAAATTGGGACTATGGAGTAGGATATATCATACCTAATCTCCGTATGCCCTTTTGCATCAACGACCTTTTTTTGTTGCTTCAAAATTAATACTTTCTTTTCCTTTTTATCTTCTTTTTCCTTTTAGATTTATTTATTTATTTATTACAATTTCTTATATACCGCACTATTCGACATCAGCGCGGTTTACATTAAAACAAAAGGACCAGAACAACAGGCTGTTCGGTTTTACAGAGAACAGGTGTACCAACTTGGATAACATGGGTGAATTATTTAAATAAAATATCTATAGATATAAATAAATTTTTAAGTATGATGATATGTGCTTACCTTATCAGAAAAAACCCCAACGCCAATCTTGTTTACTGTATCCAATGCCTGTGTAATTTATTATACATTGGGAAAACCATTCGTCCTTTTAGATTACGAATGGGAGAACATTGCAGTAGATTAAATTGCAAAAAAAGGGAGGCACCAATCGTAGATCACTGCATGATTTTTAATCATACATTTGAGGAATTACGGTGTTTTTGTATCGATCAGATAGACACTGGTTTTAATGGCAAGACACATGATCAAAGTTTGATAATTCGAGAACAACGTTGGATCTATATTCTACAATCAATGCATCCGAATGGTTTGAATGCAAAAATTGATTGGACTGCCTGTGCTTAACCTTACTGAAATAAGGGGACCACTTAAATGTTTACCCTTCAAATAGTTTAGAGAGAGGAAGACAGGCATCTGTATTTGGAAAAACTTAGAGAAGCTAGCAAAGTAGTCAAGGCAAAGTTTCAAAAGGAGGAGGAAATAGCCAATGCAATAAAATGGGGGGATAAGACATTTTTCAGATATATTAGTGAGAAGAGGAAGGGCAAAAGTGGTATTGTCAGACTCAAAGGTGCAGAGGGGGAATATGTAGAATCTGATAAGGATAAAGCGGAATTGCTTAACAAATATTTTTGTTCTGTGTTCACAGATGAAGAACCAGGAGCAGGACCTCAGAAAACACCCACAAATAGGAACAGAAGCGAGGGACATCTTGAACAATTTTCAGAAGACTGTGTTCATGAGAAACTAGCTCAACTTAAAGTAGACAAAGCGATGGGACCGGATGGGATACACCCTAGAATACTGAGGGAACTTGGGGACGTTCTAGCAACTCCACTGACTGACCTTTTCAATGCCTCGTTGGAGTCGGGAGTGGTGCCAAAGGACTGGAGAAAGGCTCATGTGGTGCCTTTACACAAAAGCGGAAGTAAGGATGTGGTTGAAAACTACAGGCCGGTTAGTTTAACTTCGGTGGTGAGTAAATTATTGGAAACGCTGCTGAAAGAGAAAATAGTGAGGTTTCTGGAGTCCAGCGGATTACAAGATCCGAGGCAGCATGGATTCACCAGAGGCAGGTCTTGTCAGACAAATCTGATTGATTTCTTTGACTGGGTGACCAGGGAGTTGGACCGAGGGAGAACTCTAGATGTGGTGTATTTAGATTTCAGTAAAGCCTTTGACACTGTTCTTCACAGGCGACTTATAAACAAACTGAGCACCCTAGGGATGGACCCTAAAGTTACTGCTGGGGTTAGAAATTGGTTGGGTGGGAGGCGACAAAGAGTACAAGTAAATGGAGCTCACTCTGAGGAGAAGGATGTTACCAGTGGTGTGCCCCAGGGATCTGTCCTTGGTCCGATTCTTTTTAACATCTTTGTTAGTGATATAGCGGAAGGGCTGTCGGGTAAGGTTTGCCTCTTTGCAGATTATACCAAAATCTGCAATAGAGTAGACACCCAGGAAGGTGTAGATAACATGAGGAGGGATCTAACTAAGCTTGAAGAATGGTCTAGAATTTGGCAGCTGGGATTTAATGTTAAAAAATGTAAGGTCATGCATTTAGGCTGCAGCAATCCAAGGGAGCAATACAGTATAGGAGGTGAAGTACTTTTGTCCACTAAAGAAGAGCGGGACCTAGGCGTGGTTGTGTCTGATGATCTTAAAGTAGCTAAACAGGTAGAAAAGGCGACGGCAAAAGCTAGAAGGATGCTTGGGTGCATAAGGAGAGGAATGGCTAACAGAAAAAAGGAGGTGATAATGCCTCTGTATAAATCTTTGGTGCGACCTCATTTGGAGTATGATATGTAATTCTGGAGACCGCACCTTCAAAAGGATGTGAACAGGATGGAGTCGGTGCAGAGGGTTGCTACTAAGATGATTAATGGGCTTCATTAATAAAGCATATGAGGACAGACTTAAGGATCTTAATATGTACACCTTAGAGGAAAGGCGGGATAGAGGTGATATGATTGAGATGTTTAAATACCTCTGTGGCATAAATGTTCAGGGAGAGATCCTCTTTCAATTGAAAGCAAGTTCTGCTACGAGGGGACATGGGATGAGGGTGAAGGGAGATAGATTCAGGAGTGATATGCGGAAATATTTCTTTACGGAAAGAGTAGTGGATCCATGGAATAGTCTCCCAGTGGAGGTGGTAGAGATGAGGACAGTAACTGAATTCAAAAAAGCATGGGACCAACACAGAGGATCTTTAAAGGTAAAAAGTGGACTGTTGTAGTTGTTGTTATGGAAGGACAGACTAGATAGGCCATGTGGTCTTTTTCTGTCGTCATGTTTCTATGTTTACCTACGTGGCTGGATTCTGAATATTCATTAAGTGCAGTCAGTAGGCAATCATGCACGTTAAATTGTATTAAGGATCTCTATAAATTCTTTCGGGAACCTTTAGTTCACATGCACGGCGTATTTTGGAGCACTGAACCTGCGTTCCGAACGACTAGATTTAGATGCCAGAGGTGTGCATTTTGAAGGTAAAAACTTTGCATATGGATTCTGATATAATCTTTAAATGTATTGAGAGATTGCGATGAATTACACAAGTCCTCATTTACTTTTCTTTGTTTAAGCAGCGGGTTAGAGAATTGAAGCCGACATCGCATGTTTGGGAGTGCTTATATAAACCTTCTGAAGAAACGTAATGCTTGGTGAAACGCATAGGCGCTGAAGATTGGCGTTGGGGCTTTTTCTGATAAGATAAGCACATATCATCATACTTAAATTTTGTTTTATATATATCTAAAAGGAAAAAGAAGATAAAAAGGAAATTAAAATATTAATTTTGAAGCAACAAAAAAAAGGTTGTTGATGCAAAAGGGCATACGGAGATTAGGTATGGTATATCCTACTCCCATAGTCCCAATTTAGTCTGAGACCTTGTTGCTTATACACATCATATTCTCACAGTTGAATGTTGGAGCAATTTTTATAGATTGTTTGAAGGCCAGGACAACTGGCTAGCTGACAGGCTATGTAGGATTCTCCAGGACCACGAATGGCAGCTGGACCGCGGCGTAGCCAATTGGCTTTTCCGGACCTGGGGGCAGCCAGTGATGGACCTGTTTATTAGTCCGGACAATCACCAGTTGCCCCATTTCTGCTCCAGGCAGCCGCACCCGCACAGGGTGGCCACTGATGTTTTTCTGTTATCATGGTCCGTGAGCCTTCTGTATGTGTTTCCTCCGACGCCTCTGGTGGTCAAGACTCTGTTCAAGATTCTCCAGGACAGAGCCTCAGTCATCCTTATCACCTCACGGTGGCCCAGGCATACCTGGTTACCACTTCTACTGCAGCTAGCACTGGAGGCTCCCATTCCATTCATCTCAGGAGGGGGGCTCTCTCCTGCACCCCAACCTCAGCTCCCTCACCTTGATGGCATGGCTGCTGAAAGAGTAATTCTTGCTTCGCCCCTCCTTCCAAGGAATATTGAGGTGGTCTTGCTGGTCTCGCGGAGGCCTTCGACTAGACAGGCCTACGCCTTGAAGTGGTGCAGATTTGTGTTATGGTGCGAGGAGCAGGAGGTGGATCCTTTCTCTTGCCCAGTGGGGGTGGTTTTGCAATACCTTCTCCACCTCTCTGATTTGCGTCTCAAGTCCAACTCTGTCAGGGTGCAGCTCAGTGCCCTTGCGGCGAACCACTTTCCGGTGGATGAGAAGCCTCTCTCCGCCCACCCCTTCGTTTCTCGGTTTCTGAGAGGCTTGCTTCTCTTGAAACCCCGGTCTGCCCCCCGTCGACCGAATGGGATCTGAATGTGGTGTTAGGGCAGCTTACTAGACCGCCCTTTGAACCGATAGCATCCTGCCATCTACACTATCTCTTGGAAAGTGGTTTTCTTGGTGGTACTCACGTCCGCCCGGAGGGTGAGTGAGCTTCAGGCCTAGTGTCAGAAAGGCCTTGCACCAGATTCTGTAGGAACCGGGTGGTGCTCCGCACGCACCCCAAGTTTCTGCCGAAAGTGGTGGTCTCATTCTACCTCAACCAGGAGGTGGTTCTGCCTACCTTTTTTCCCAGGCTGCATGCCAGTCGGGCAGAGACGGTCCTGCATGCCCTGGACTGTAAGAGAGCATTGGCCTTCTATATCTAGCGTACGCAAGCGCATTGGAAGGCTTCTCAGCTTTTCATATCCTATGACCCCAGTAAGCTGGGGGTGGCGTTATCAAAGCGTACGCTGTCCACCTGGGTAGCAGATTGTATTGCCTGGGCATACAAGGCAGCTGAGCCTCCGATGGAGGGTCATGTTACGGCCCATAGGGTCAGGGCCATGGCAGCATCAGTGGCTCATTTGCGCTCTGTTCCTCTGGCAGACATCTGCTGGGCCGCCACCTGGTCTTCGGGTCAGACCTTGGCAACCCATTATTGCCTGGCCAGGGAGTCCTGCTGGGACAGTGTCTTTGCCCAGGCTTTACTCAGTAACCTTTTTGAGGTCTAGGCAATTCCCGCATGCCGACCCTTCTGTGTTCCGGCTACCGGAGTGCTATTTCCTTAGTTTGGATTTCTATTGCGGCTGCTTGTGGCTCTTGTAGAGGGAGCCCTTTTTAGCTATGGGTTCTCGGTAGCCTATAGCTGGGGAGTCCCATATGTGAGGACTGACGTTCCTGCTTGTTCCTGGAAAAAGCGTAGTTACTCACCTGTAACAGATGTTCTCCGGGGACAGCAGTAATCAGTCCTCACGTCCCTCCCTCCTCCCCTTGGAGTTGTAGTCCTATTATTATATTTTGTTCTTTTTGCCTTCTTTTTAGCTATGTCATTTGATTGAGCAAGATGACACCCTTGGGTGTGAAGGGGACTGCACATGCGTGATGGCAACTCCCAAAGGCTTTCTCTGAAAGCTGGGGATTTGTTCCGCACGAGGACTCCGTTGGCGCCAACGTCACCCATATGTGAGGACTAATTCCTGTTGTCCCGGGAGAACACCTGTTACAGGTGAGTAACTACGATATCTTGCTGGAATTCAGTATAGATTTTGTACAACAGTGTCACCACGTGAAGGTACCCAGCAAAACTTGGGGAGGGAGCTATAATCTCGTCCCCCTAAGAAAAGCATAGCTGTTCACCAGCCACAGCTAGTGACGTTTATGCTACACTTCCCCTTGACCCCCCGCAGGCCCCAGAATGTATCCACAGTCCAACAAGAATACATTTATATTTCATGCATTCCCTTTCCCTCCTCCTCACTTCTTTAATTCTTCCATAGACTCCTGATGCTCCTGCTTCCACCACCACCCCAGAGACTGATGTGAATTATATTTCAGCAATGCTAGCTGAATGCAACACCTGACCCCTGCACAGCTATTATGCGAATCCTTTGTTCTTATTTTTAAATTTTTTTCTTTTTATTGTACAATATCACATCTACCTTCCATATCAACTCTGTATCAGCATATACATATTAAGATATTAATCAAAGACTATTTAACCAACCCCTTCCCAACTCCCCCTATGTGGGCTGTCAGACGCTCCATCACTAACACCTGTCTAACTCAGACCTCACACTGTTCCAGTTTAGGAACTTCACATTCTCCAGGAACAAGCAGGAAGTCAGTCCTCACTTATGGGTGATGTCAGCACCTACGGAGCCCACGCGGAGCAATTCCCTAGCTTTCAAAGAAAACCTTTGGGATTGCTGCCATGCATGCATGCATGGTCCTTTTCCCACCCAAGGGTGTCATCTTGCCCAGTCTCTCTTTTTCCATGGAGCTTTTCGGACACACCTCTTTCTTGGTATTCATGCGGGATATGGCTCAGGCCCTCAGTCTTCCCACACAGACCGAGGAAGAGCCAAAAGCGGAGGAACTTGACATTTTGCAATATTAGTTTCCTCCAAGGGCGTCTCTCACAGTTCCTGTACCATCCATCCTGACCCGGCTGCTCCTCCGTGTGTGGGAAGCACCCTCTTTGGTCCCTATCATCAGTAAAAGACTCAATGCCATGTAGAGTCCAGCGCGGGCCTGGGTTTCGAAAGGCCCAGCTTCCTCATACCTCCATGGTAGTGGAATCCGCAATGTGGAAACAAGAGCCCGAGGTCGTATTCTTTGGTTCCGCCGTGCAGGGAATCCCATGCCCTTGACTCCCTCGGGCGTATGGCCTACCAGGGATTCATGCTGGCTTGCTGCATCCAGGCATACCAATTGAATATGGGTATGTTTCTTGGTGATCCTGCTAAAGAGCTCGGCGGTTTCACCACGGGCCTCGATGGTGACCATCTCCTCAGATTCCAAACTCTTCTGAGATAGGTCACGGACTCCTCGAAATACCTTTCTCGCACCACGCATGACTGGTTAGTCTTCCGCCTGGGTGGCAGCTGCTGGCATAGGAGCCTGGCATCAAGAATGGCTCCAGTCCTCAGACCTGGAACAGTGGGTCCAGGAGAAACTCTTGGATGTTCTCTGCCTTGGCGAACAACTGTTCGGCAAGGCCATGGAGGACAAGGCAGCCGAAATTGAGACTGAGTTCATAACCCGTACCCATCTCTCTCGTAAAACCTCATTCCTCCCTTGGAAGAAATAGCACAGCAAGAAGCCCTTCTTTCAGTGGAAGGGGCTTCCTTACCAGGGATACCCTCCCTATCCGCCAATCCCAGTGCCGATGCCCAGTGGCCAGGGCAAGGGCGGAGCTCAGGGCCCCACCATAAGCCTAAGGGGCCCAAGTCACAACCACTGGTGCTACCCCAACCAGCTACCGGGTTTTGATGCCACATGCATAGCCTCTCGTCCCCCAGCAGCGCTTTCGCCGGTAGGAGGACGCCTGTCCCTTTTTGCCTCAAAGTGGGAGGCCATCACATCGGACAATTGGGTCCTGCAGGTCGTCCAGGATGGTTACCATCTCCATCTGGACAGACTTCCCCCTCCCTTCTCCCTAGCGGAGCCTACTCAGCTTCCCTCACACCAGGCTTGCTTAAAGCTAGAGTTGGACAACCTCCTCGGTCAATGGGCTGTTGAGAGTCCCGCCGCTTCTCCGGGGTTGCGGGGTTCTACTCCCGTTACTTCCTCGTTCCGAAGAGGACAGGGAGCCTGCACCCTGTCCTCTATCTCAGGAACCTGAACAAGTTTCTGGTGAGGGAGAAGTTCCAAATGCTGTCGTTTGGTGTCCTGCTGCCCTTCCACCGGCAGGGCGATTGGCTATGCTCCTTGGATCTCAGAGAGGCGTACGCTCACATCCCTGTTCACCCGAAGCACAGGACGTTTCTGCGTTTCATGATGCAGGGGGAGCACTATCAGTACAGAGTGCTTCCCTTTGGGCTTGCGTCTGCCCCGTGAGTCTTCTCCAAATGACTGTCGGTAGCCGCAGCCTACCTTCGACTGCAGGGCATATCAGTCTACCCCTACCTAGACGATTGGCTCGTCACAGACACATCATCCGGGGAGGCACAGCTCTCAGCGTCACACATGATCCTCCTCTTCGAGCGTCTCGGTTTCCTGATCAACTACTCCAAGTCTGTCAGACGGCTGCCTAGGGTGAGAACTTACACAATCTTGACGATGCATATATTCATATGATTCTTGCAAGGTATTGTGGGTAATGTAGTTCATTCACTCCCAAACACAGCTGAAGACAATAATTGAGTTGTGAAACCAGTGGTAAGGCCAATAAAATACTTCTTTTATTGATGGGGTTTAATTCACCCAGCACAAGTA
This sequence comes from Ichthyophis bannanicus, assembly GCA_033557465.1. Taxonomy (NCBI): domain Eukaryota; kingdom Metazoa; phylum Chordata; class Amphibia; order Gymnophiona; family Ichthyophiidae; genus Ichthyophis; species Ichthyophis bannanicus. Next base: position 275,667,636 of record CM066039.1, on the reverse strand, counting down.
TGCTTGTTAGCAATATAAATGAGGTTACTTGCTTGCAGTGTTTAAATGGATAACATAAAGTCACAAAGCAAATCAGAAAACAACCTTCAGCTTGTCAGGGAATTAGCTAATGTTTTCTTAGCAAATAATTACCAAATAAAAAAGGCACAAAGAAATGAATAAACTTTGCTTGTTAGGTTAACTTCTGCTTATTATTTTCCACGCAGATCCCAGCAGTGATTCTCCCTTGCTCACACACACAATCAGGTGCAGCTATAATTGCTATCAATTGACCAGCTGAAACCCTTTAGCTGGCTGGCTGCTACTGTGTGAACCCAAATCCTGCTTTAAGAGCTGTTTTCAGTGGAAATAAAGAACAAAGTTAGGTTTCTTTGTGATGGCTGAGGTGTTTGCTCACAGAAAGCTAGCAATAGCATTTAGATAGAGAACAGTCCATGTAATGAATAGTTTCATCTGCTGTATCTCCCCCTTCATCAATCAGCATAGGGTCACTATCATACATTGGCCCAGACGAGTCTTTCATTAAGGCACTATCATGAGAATGCTTATTCCCTTGCTGCCATTCTCTATTATAGATAGGGTCTGGATCAGTGTTCATACCTGAGCCTCTCCTGCTATCATAATTCCTCTCTGTATAGCCTGGCCAGTATGTAATCCAGTTCTGATGTCCAGCCTTCCAATCTTGATCCCTGGACACTGGATCTTCCCTCACATACCTTTTGGCATAGGTCTGAAAGTCCTTTCCACGTGCAGTCTTCTCTCTTCTAGGTAGCCACTGGTGATTCCTATCTCTGCCCTTCCATTCCTCTGGCTGACTCCAGTCCAATGGACTCTGCTGGCACTTGGAATACCTCCCAGTATGGGTACTGCCTTGGATTCTCCCAGACCCTCCAATGGCCTTTCTTCTCTTCCTTCCAGAGAGTTTCCTTCTTTCTCTATCCGCTTGGCTTGGCTTCTGCTTCTCCAGGTGATGCTTAAACCTGTAGCTGGACTGGAGCTTGTAGCCGTTGCTGTCTCTGTCTTTGAAGCTCTTTCTGTAGCTGTTATCTGTAGAATAAGCTCTATTCTTATTCTGTTCTAATGTGTGCTCCTCCCTAACACAGCGCAGCTGTGTTGAATCAGGCCCTGCCCTTTGAGATGAGTGCTTAGGGATTACCTCATAGCTCTCTTGATGGCACACACGTTTTCTCACTTCAGCCCCTCTCATGGCTGCTGGAAACCTGGTGCATTCTGGGACTGGTAGTCTTTTAGGTGAAAACTCTGTTTTCTTACTTCTACCAGAACTGACAGGTTGCTTGTTCAGAGTCACATCATCTTTTCTATAGCTCCTACCTGAGCTATGATAAGCTTCCTTATCACAAGTCGAACCGGTGGTGCACTGCTCAACACGGAACGGGCGACTGCCTTCCTCTCCTGAGCACGTGTGGACCGCCTCCACGCTCTGGCTGCCGAAACCCAAAGCCGAACCAGGGTCTCAGCGCAAGCCATGCTGCGTCTTGTGCGGCCCATGGCCTCGACTGTGCACGTCATTCCCCACACTCGCATGCATTTGCTACCAGCTCAATGGTGCCTCAGAACACAATGGTACCAAGCCTCGGGCCGGCTCCGGGACTCCGTCTCGGTCTCACACAGCCTATCCAGTTCCCTGGATTTGGTGGCACAATTTCCGAAGCTTGCTTTGGGGCGTGCCCTTCCAGGCTCTGCAACATGAACTCATCCTGATGATGGATGCCTCGATGTCGGGCTGGGGAGCCCACTGCGACAACCTCTGCATACAGGGACGGTGGTCACCCGAGGAATCTCGGCAGCAGATCAACCTGCTCGAACTTCGAGCGGTTTAGCTGGCCTTGAAGGTCTTTGAGCACCACTTGCAGGGCAAGTTGGTGCTCATGCAAACCGATAGTAAGGTCGCAATGTTCTACATAAACAAGGAAGGGGGTACGGGCTCCTGCCTCCTCTGCATTCCACATGGTCCTCAATTTCCACCACCCAGCCTCCCAGTTCGGTTAAATCGTGCTGTAACATAGCAAGTGCCATCTTTAAGTACGTTCTGAGGGAGCTTCTCTTTCATCTCATGCCGAAACTCTTGCAAGCAGCTTTTGAGATCTTCTCCAGGTCGTGGCTTGTTTCTCCTAGGCCTCCCTTCAGTGGAACCGTCCAACCCAACGGAGCGCCTGAAGCGGTCAGAGCTCCGCCCACGGGACTAATCCTGCCGCACCTAATTGGACTGAGAAGTGTCTAATTTCTTCCAGACCGACGAGGTAAGCTCCGGTTAAGGAGGGAGTTAATTTTCGGTGCTGTGGATGCCCTCGATTGCTACAGCGAAGAGAGTGTAGATGGAGCTTCACCAAGCTGCATCCATTCGGCTTGTTGATGCCACCGGAAGTCCTTTGTTTACTTTTCATGATGGGTGATCTGTTTTATGAATTGTACACTGGCTTGTTTTATGTAACAGATTTATAATTTTATATTTTATTTATTTATTAACAGTGTTTCTATACTGCTTTATCCTACTACTATGTACGTACACAAGGGTTATAAACATAAATGTGTCTTATGAGGGTGAATTGAGTCTGTTTGATACACTGGGTGGTAGTTGGTGACAATTATTGCTCACTGATATTGATGTTATTGGTGAGCATGCTCCCCCAGCCCCATTCTGAAGGCTGTTTTCCTCTGGCGGTATTTCTAGCATATTTGTATTTTTTGCCAGTGCCGTTTTCTTGTGGGGGAAATATTTCTTGGTATTTGATTTTGTCCATCTCCAGGAACAAGCAGGAATGTAGTCTTCACATATGGGTATCGTCGGTATCGACAGAGCCTGCGCAGGAACGCTCTCCAGTGTCCAATAGGAAAGCTTTTGGGAGCATCCCACAGCGCCTGCGTGCTGTTTTCCCGCCTTTCCAACTGTCCCTCTCCAGTTCTTCATTTTCCACGGAGCCGACAGGTCGCATACCCTGTCACCGCAGAAAATTTTTATCTTTAATCTTTGCTTTTTGTGGTCGCGTCTGCCTTCCCTCGACGCTATACCGGTACCACCGGTTCATTCTTCTCTCTTCAAAAAAAAAAAAATACCCCAAAACTATAGTTTCTGAGGTGTTTTACTTCAGAAACGTTTTTTCCTTGGTGCTAGGCGCCATTTTGGGCACTAATCCCAATTTTTCCTTAAAAATGGAAAAACCAACATCTCGTTTTAAAAAAATGTTCTAAGTGTGGCGGTACCATCTCATTCACCGACACCCATGATTGATGTCTCAAATGTTTAGATCATGACCACTCTACTTCGGAGTGCCTCTCCTGTGGAATGATGTCAAAAAGTGGTCGGCAGAATCGAGCTGCAAAACTTAGCACCCTTTCCCCTCAGACGCGATGTCTGTTGCATCGACGTCCTCCAGGGCCTCATCTTCCTCCCATGGATCTCAGGTAGCTAAACATAAATCTAGCTGGTCCTCAAAGGGGGTAGATCTCCTAAGTATGAAGATGCCACTGGCGTTGACCTTGAGGAATTTTCACCAGCAAAACTGCCCCGAAGGGAGACTTTGACTTCCAAAGAATTAATGGGGCTCTAGGATGTTCTCGAGGCCTCGGCCTCGACAGAACTACTGGTGCCATGTTCAGGGGTCCCGGACGCCTTCACCGGTACCGATACACAGGCATCGGCAGCTTCGATAGACCAGAGATTTCTTGCTATCGAGTGTAGTATTGCAGCTCTCCTTACAGCTGCGGTATCGTTGACACCGATGGTTCAACGGGCACTGGCACCGGTACCAAAACCGATACCGACACCGGTACAGATACCAGCACTGGTGGGAATTCTTCCCATGCCGTCTTTGGTTGGCATTGAAAGGTCGGTACCGGATCAACTCAGTACTGACTTCGATCGATACCGGGACCGTATCTTACATGAACATCGTGATCAGAGATACTTCGAATCCTCCGATTCCAATGACTCTGATAATTCTGCCGGTACCAGAGTGTTTCTCCCAGAAGACTCTTCTTCTCCCCAACGCAGAATGTCGCCTCTGGAGGACATGTCCTTTCAGGATTTTATTTGCGATGTTGCCAAAGGCCTTTCAATCACAGTAGCTCCTGAAAAGGAACCTAGAGCAAAAGAATTGGAAATTCTCCAATATCCTAAGGCTCCAAAGGAGGCAGCCACTCTGCTCATTCATGAAATTCTTCATGATTTGATGCTCAGAATGTGGGAGACACCTTTGACCACATCTCCTCATTCTAGGAGGCTTGACACCATGTATCGAGTTCCACCATGTCCTGGATTTCAAAAGACTCAGCTGCCACACCATTCAGTGGTAGTGGAGTCAGCCATGCGTAAGATGAAAAGTGCAAAGAGACATGCATCCAATCCTCCAGGTCATGAATGCAGGACTCTTGATGCTTTTGGGCGTTGAACTTTTCAAGCTTCCATGCTTTCAGCTAGGATCAGCTCATATATTTTATATATGGGTATGTTCCTCAAGGAGGTCACAGTAGTTTTGGAGCTTATGAGCCCACTTCTCCCAGATGACAGACGACAAGACTTCCTTACTCTTGTCAGGCATGCTCAAGATGACTCCCAAGTTTGTGAATCGTGCAGCCTTTAACTGCTTTGAATGTATCAGCAGAACCTCTGCTATTGCCATTGGTGCACGACGGATTGCCTGGTTTCAGGCATCAGACTTGGAGATTTGGGTACAGGATAAATTAGGCAACTTCCCTTGCACAGGAGAAAGCCTTTTTGGCAAGAATTGGCAGGAAAAGGCTAATGAGATGAATGCTGATAATATCACCTTAGAGTGTCAAAATCTACAGCCACTCCAGCCAAAGAGAAACCCTATAAGAAACCCTCTTTCAGCAAAAAGAGGAAGTTTTATCCATCCTATATCCAGCAAAGCCAAGCTCAGTCAAGTTGCCCAAAAGGGACAACAGCAGCAATTCAAACAGCAGAAGAGGCCAAAATGCCTGAGAGCTCAACCAGCTCTGCAGGTTCAGCCCCCTCAAGGGCTTTGACTCCTTCCTAGAGAGCTTAGCCTTCCTGCCTCTGACTGGTCCAGCATCCCTAAATATTCTAGGCAGGCTGTGTCATTTTGCCAACAGATGGCACCAAATAACAGCAGAAAATTAGACTCTGTCCATTGTAGGAGAAGGGTACAAGCTTCATTTTCACAGCATGCCCCCTCCTACAATTTTAAGGCAGTTCAATTCCCAAACATCTGCAGACAATCTGTTAGATCACGAGGTCTCAACACTGCTTGCCCAATGGGCAATAGAGGAAGTACCCATTTTCCAGCAGGGTACAGGGTTCTACTCCTCATATTTTCTTATTACAAAGAAAACAGGGGGGACAGACCCATTCTAGACCTCAGAGAATTGAACAAATACCTGTTCCGAGAGAAGTTCAAAATGATTTCTCTAGGAACTCTGCTGCCATACCTTCAAAGTCAGGAATGGCTTTGCTCTCTAGACTTAAAGGATGCATATACTCACATTCTGATCCATACAGATCACAGGATTCCTTTTCAAGGGAAAACACTTCCAATACAGGGTTCTTCCCTTTGGTCTGGCTTCCGTACCAAGAGTATTCACGAAATGCATGGCAGTAGTAGCTGCATTCCTGCGAACCCTAGGAATTTTCGTCTTCCCTTACGTGGACCACTGGCTCATTCGAGCCCCCACGGTTGCAGAGGCCAGCTCTGCACTGTCTCGCACAATGCGAATCCTTCAATACTTGGGATTGGTAATAAACGTCCCAAAATCCCAACTTGTTCCTTCCCAGTCTCTGGAGTTCATAGGAGCCTGTCTAGATACCAGACAGTCAAGGGCTTTCCTTCCACAGGCCCGGTGTCTTTGCATAGTGCAACTAGCTTCTCAAGCAGCGGGAAAATCCTAACTGCTCGAGAATTGCTACAGTTACTGGGACACATGGCATCCACAGTTCATGTAGTTCCCTATGCTCGCCTCCACATGCGAGCAGCCCAGTAGACCCTAGCCACAGTGGACACAGGCCACAGGACGTTTGTCAGACAAGATAGCAAACTCTCATCGGCTGATCTTGTCCCTCCAATGGTGACAGTAACTGGACAATCTTTTAGTGGGGTCTCCTTTCCAACAACCCCTATTCCAGGCCACTCTAATAACAGATGCATCACAGGTGGGTTGGGGAGCCACACCTGCATCATCTCTCTACCCATGGCACCTGGACTCCACAGGAGGCTTGTCTTCACATAAACCTCCTGGAATTAAGAGCAATCTATTTAGCTCTTCGAGTATTCCATGCCCAGCTCAGCTACATGACAGTCCTAGTCCAAACGGACAATCAAGTAGCCATGTTCTATTTGAACAAGCAGGACGGAACGGGCTCTCTGTCGTTATGCAACAAAGCTTTACAACTATGGGCCCTCGCCAGCAGCATCAAATCCACCTTCTCGTGGTATATCTTCCAGGCATTCAAAACCTTTGGGCAGACAAACAGCCACGTACTGCTTCCTCACGAATAGTCTCACCTAGATTAGGTGACAAAGATATTTCACATCTGGGGGACTCCAGACATAGACCTCTTTGCAAGTCCACTGAATGTCAAACTTCCCCGGTTCTGTTCCAGGATTCCGGCTCACAATTGCCAGGCAAGTGATGCCTTCCTCCTTCACTGGGGTCAGGACTTCCTCTATGCCTTCCCACCCATTCCACTCATCCCCAAAACACTCTTCAAGCTTTAGAGAGAAAGAGGTTGTATGATCCTCATAGCGCCACGGTGGCCACGCCAAGCGTGGTATCCCCTGCTTCTACGTCTCTCTCAAGCTGCACCTCTGGAGTTAGGGTATGCTCCAGATCACCTTTCCCAAGAGAGCAGGACGCTATGGCATCCGAATCCCCAGTCTTTGCATCTCACAACCTGGTTGCTGAGAGCTTAAATCTTGAGCATCTTAACCTTTCCCAACAGGTAAAGGATATCCTTCAGGCTTCTAGAAAACCTTCCATAAGACAATCTTACGCCTTCAAGTGGAAACGTTCCACTATATGGTGTTCCCAGAAGGGGTTAAACCCCCTGGTGATACCTTTGGAGTCGATACTAGAGTATCTACTTCATTTATCAAATTCTGGTCTAAAGACCAATTCAGTAAGAGTCCATCTTAGCGCAATTACAGCTTCCTATAAGCCTCTAAATGGACAACTAATTTCCTCTTATCCTCTCATATCCAGATTTATGAGAGGTCTTCTATTAACAAAACCGCCCATCGAACCACCACTGCTGGCATGGGATTTAAATCTAGTTCTCGGGCAGCTCATGAAACCGCCTTTTGAACCTTTAGCTACTACTACCCTAAATGTTTTGTCCTGGAAGGTCATCTTCCTAATTGCAATCACCTCTACATGTCGCATTAGTGAATTGCAAGCCTTAGTGGCTAATCCTCCTTACACTAGGTTTCACCATGATAAGGTTGTCCTCAGAACTCATCCACACTTTATGCCAAAGGTGGTCTCGCCTTTTCATTTAAATCAAGCAATTTATCTTCCTGTATTCTTTCCGAGGCCTCATGCCTCTAATGCAGAGAAGAACCTTCATACTTTGGACTGAAAAAGAGCCTTAGCCTTTTACCTACAAAGAGCACAGCAACATAGAAAGTCTTCTCAACTTTTTATTGCTTTTGATTCTAGTCATTTGGGACTTCCAGTCTCCAAGAGGAATTTATCCAAATGGATTGCTTATGAGAGTAAGAGTCTTCCTCTTCAAGGCCAAGTCACAGCTCATAATGTGAGAGCCATGTCAGCCTCTATGGCTAACCTTCACTCTGTGTCTATTGACATTTGTCGAGCAGCCACCTGGGCTTCGGTATATACCGAAGTGGAGGAGTGGCCTAGTGGTTGGGGTGGCCTAGTGGTTGGAGTGGAGGAGTGGCCTAGTGGTTGGGGCAAGGTACTTCAGGCCGGAAGGTCGGGGGTTCAAATCCCACTAGAGGACAGCAACCTTGGGCCGGAAGGACTGGGGTTTCTAGTCCCACAGGTGCTCCTTGTGGTCTTGGGCAAGCCACTTAACCCTCCATAGCCCATGTTCCCTGTAAAATAGTTATCTCCAAGTTATAATGCCCTGTTCAATGTAATTTGTTTGTTCAATGTAAACCGCACTGATGCAGAATAGTGCGGTATATAAGAGAATGTAAATAAATAAATAAAAATAAATATACCTTTACAGCCCACTACTGCCTAGATAATGCCTCCTGTCTGGATGCCGTCTTTGGCCAGGCTGTTCTTCAAAATCTCTTTCAAACTTAATACAACTCCTACCCACCAACCCTGGTGGGATGCCAGAGATCCATGGGAGGAAGCATGGCCCACCTCACCGTAGGTGAGAGCTTCCTGGGGTCATCTCCCTGGCATCTTCAGCTGGGGAGTCCCCATATGTTAAGACTACATTCCTGCTTATTCCTGGAGATAGCGTAGTTACTCACCTGTAACAGGTGATCTCCAGGAACAGCAGGAATTTAGTCTTCACAACCCACCCACCTCCCCTAGGAGTTGTCTCTCTATTTCTCTCTCTTTCCTCTCTCCCTCTATCCTTTCACTTAGCTACAAACTTAACTGAAAGAGGGACAGTTGGACAGGCGGGAAGGCAGCGCGCATGTGCTGATGGATGCTCCCAAAAGCGTTCCTATTGGATGCTGGGGAGCGTTCCCGCGCAGGCTCCGTCGGTACCGACGATACCCATAATGTGAAAACTAAATTCCTGCTGTTCCCGGAGATCACCTGTTACAGGTGAGTAACTACGCTTTCAATTCTCAGACCTCTCTCGACAATCTCTTAAGCCAAGAAGTCACAACACTCCTTGCGCAGGGAGCAATAGAGGAAGTACCCATTCCGCAACAGCATACAGGGTTCTACTCCCCCTATTTTCTTATTCCAAAGAAAACAGGAGGACACAGACCCATTTTAGACCTCAGAGAATTGAACAAATATCTGTTCCGAGAGAAGTTCAAAATGGTCTCTCTAGGAACTCTGCTGCCACACCTTCAAAGTCATGATTGGCTTTGTTCTCTAGATTTCAAGGATGCGTATACCCATATTCTCATCCTTCCAAATCACAGAAGATTCCTCCGATTCCTGTTTCAAGGAAAGCACTTCCAGTAGAGGGTTCTTCCCTTTGGTCTGGCTTCTGCACCAAGAGTATTCACAAAATGCATGGCTGTGGTAGCTGCATTTCTCCGCACTCTGGGAATATTTGTCTTCACTTACTTAGACAACTGGCTCATTCGAGCCCCTACAGTGCCAGAAGCCAGCTCTGCTCTTTTTCGCACAATGCAAATCCTTCAGTATTTGGGACTAGTCCTAAGCCTCCTAAAGTCCAATCTTGCTCCCTCTCAATCCCTAGAGTTCATAGGAGCTCATTTGGATACCAGACAGGCAAGGGCTTTCCTTCCGCAGCCCCGCTGTCTTCGCATAATACAGCTAGCTTCCCAAGCAGTGCTCAATCCTCATCTCACTGCTCGAGAAATGCTACAACTGCTGGGACACATGGCATCCACCGTGCATGTGGTTCATTATGCTCGCCTCCACATGTGAGCAGCCCAGTGAACTTTATCCACCCAGTGGATACAGGCCTCAGGTTGCCGGTTGGACAAAATAAGACTCAGATCGTCTTATTTCGTCCCTCCAATGGTGACAATCGATCAAAAATCTTCTGGTGGGGTCTCCTTTCCAGCAACCCCTATTCTAAGCCACCCTAACAGATGCATTTCAGGTGGGATGGAGAGCCCACCTGCATGATCTCTCTACCCAGGGTACCTGGACTCCACAGGAAGCCTGTCTTCACATCAACCTCCTGGAATTCAGAGCAATCTTCCTTGCTCTTCGAGTATTTCATGCCCAGCTCAGATACAAGATAGTCCTAGTTCAATCAAGTAGCCATGTTCTATGTGAACAAGCAGGGCAGAACAGGCTCTCTGTCGCTATGCAACGAAGCTTTGCGACTATGGGCCCTCGCCAGAGAGCATATGATTCATCTCCTTGGGTGTATCTTCCAGGCATTCAAAATTCTTGGGCAGACAAACTCAGTCAAATTCTGCTGCCACGCGAATGGTCTCTCCATGCAGATCAGGTTGCCCAAATATTTTAGATTTGGGGAACCCCGGACATTGATTTCGTCGCAAGTTCGCTGAATGCCAAACTTCCCCAGTTCTGTTCCAGAATCCCGGCTCGACATTGTCAGTCAAGGGACGCCTTCCTCCTTCACTGTGGTCAGGACTTCCAATATGCCTTCCCACCCATTCCCCTCATCCCCAAAACACTATTCAAGCTTCAGAGAGACAGAGGTCATATGATTCTCATAGCTCCACGTTGGCCATGGCAAACGTGGTACCCTCTGCTTCTACATCTCTCTCAAGCTCTGCCTCTGGAGTTGGGATCTGCTCCAGATCTTCTCTCCCAAGAGAACGGGATGCTATGGCATCCCAGTCCCCAGTTTCTGCATCTCATTGTCTGGTTGCTGAAAGCCTAGAGCTTCAGGATCTCAGTCTTTCTCAACAGGTAAAGGATATCCTTCATGCTTCTAGGAAACCCTCCACAAGATGCTCATACGCCTTTAAGTGGAAAAGGTTTACCATATGGTGCTTGCAGAAGGGTCTTAACCCTCTTGCGATACCTCTGGAATTGATACTGGGGTATCTCCTTCATTTGTCAAATGCGGGTCTTAAGACAAATTCAGTAAGAGTCCATCTTAGTGCTATTGCAGCTTCTTACAAGCCTCTAAGTGGACAACCTATTTCCTCCCATCCTCTCATAGCAAGATTTATGAGAGGTCTTCTTTTAACTAAGCCTTCCATTAAGCCACCACTGGTGCCATGGGACTTGAATCTGGTGCTCAGGCAGCTCATGAAACCACCCTTTGAGCCATTAGCCACTACATCTCTAAAATTCCTTTCCTGGAAAGTCATCTTCCTCATTGCAATCATATCAGCACGTCACACCAATGAATTGCAAGCATTAGTGGTTGATCCTCCTTACACAAGGTTCCACCACGATAAGGTCGTTCTTAGGACTCATCCACACCTTTTGCCAAAGGTGGTTTCGCCTTTCCATTTAAACGAAGCAGTTTACCTTCCTGTATTCTTTCCAAGGCCTCATACCTCCAGTGCAGAAAGGAACCTTCATACTTTGGACTGTAAAAGAGCTTTAGCCTTTTACTTGCAGAGGACACAGCAACATCGAAAATCTTCTCAGCTTTTTGTTGCTTTTGATCCTAGTCATTTCGGAATTCCAGTTTCCAAAAGAACTCTATCTAACTGGATAGCACAATGCATATCCTTTGCCTATGAGAGTAAGAACCTTCCTCTTGAAGGAAAAACCAAACAGAGGAGCACCCTCTCACAAAAACCACAGAAAACACAAAAAGTGAGTGGTAATGGTGGTCACAAGCACTTTATTAATAAAGAAATGTCCCAGTCATGCGTGGGACGTTTCTTTATTAATAAAGTGCTGACCACCATTACCACTCACCTTCCTCTTGAAGGCCATGTCACAGCTCACAATGTGAGAGCAATGGCTCATCTTCACTCTGTGTCTATCAACGACATCTGTCGAGCAGCTACTTGGACTTCTGTACATACCTTCACGGCCCACTAATGCTTAGACCTTGTTTGGTCAGGCTGTTCTTCAACACCTTTTTCAGACTTAGTCAACTCCTACCCACCATCCCTGGTAGGATGCCAGAGATCCATGGGGGGAAGCATGGCCCTTTCACAAGGGCTGACAACTTCCTGGGGCCATCTCCCTGGCATCTACAGCTAGGGAGTCCCCATACGTGAAGACTACATTCCTGCTTGTTTCTGGAGATAGCGCAGTTACTCACCTGTATCAGGTGATCTCTGGGAACAGTAGGAATTTAGTCTTCACAACCCGCCCACCTCCCCTAGGAGTTGTATCTCTCTCTCTCTTTGGTCTCAGCTATAAACTCAACTGGAGAGAGACAGTTGGGAAAGGCGGGAAGGCAGCACGCAGGCACTGTGGGATGCTACCAAAAGCCTTCCTTTTGGACGCTGGGGAGCGTTCGCGCGCAGGCTCCGTTGGTACTGACGATACCTATATGTGAAGACTAAATTCCTGCTGTTCCCGGAGATCACCTGTTGCAGGTGAGTAACTATGCTTTACCCTTGTTAGGTTTCTGTTAAGTCAATCCATTGTATGCAGATCATCTAATGAATATTCATAGAGAATAGCCTGAAAACTCAACTGGTTGGGTGCATCTTGAGAACTGGATTGAAAACCATAGGGCTAGGAGGAGCAGCTTGGATGAGGCTTGTCTTAGCTGCAACTTGTCTTATGTTAAAAGGTGTCATTAGATACTTCCTAACTAGAGCCATGCTCTGCAATCCCATAAACTTCATCTTCTGAACATCTCTGCCTAAAGAGCGAACTATCCCTGTAGCAACCTAAAAGTGAGCTGTCAGTCTACTTTATTTTCAAAGTAATTTACAGTTTGTGCTCTCGGGGGAGCTGCTATTAGCCAGGAGATATGATGTCTGAACTCCATACTTGTGTTAAAATAAATTCCTATTAACTCTGGAAACATACATCTTAAAGAGATTTTTTATTGACAATTTGAAGGAGAAGTTAAGTTATTTGATGGAAATTCTGCTGAGAGCTCAGAGCATGAAAAGATACCATCAATCCTATTTGTGTCCCCTTGTCATGTGTTGCATTCAGTTAGCATTGCTGAAATTCACCTCGGTTTCTGAGGTGGTGGTGGAAGCAGGAGCATCAGGGGACCAAGGAAGTGTTATGGAAGTGAGGAGGAGGGAAAGGGGAATGCATGAAATTTAAATGTATTCTTATTGTACTGTGGATACATTCTGAGCCAGGGTTATAGCTTTGGGAAGTGGAGAGAGCTAGAATCTTGAACACATTGCTTTACTTTGTGGTTCCTTTTGTAGACTTTTGCACATTGGTTCAGGTATTTCAAACAAGCTGGAAGAAATGGGCATATTTCAAGAGCCTGGGTGCGTAGTGGGTTAGTTAAGGGCATCTTACTACAAAGACCGGGGGAGGGGGGCGGGGCGGGGCGTACCAAATCTCTGCCTGTATCACAGGAGCTTTTGGATCATTTTATTTTTTTTTATTTATTTAACACTTATTTATATACCGCATCTTCCAGCGATCAGTTGCGGTGTACAATTAACAACAGTTAACAATGCAGAGCTTGTTTTACATGGAACAGAATAACTTTTTACATAGAACATCTTAACATGCACACATAGGTTTAAAAACTAAGCAGAATAATTCAACTAACACAGATTGTGTAACAATTTAAACAAAGTACTGACTCTACCGCATAGGCAGATCATATCAGTTGCAACTATATACAAGTAGGGTATCAATGTATAGGAGTGGAGTGTTTATTCGATTATGTTTTGTGTGTTATCCCTTGAAGAAGGGAGTATACGCTTGATGTGGGGGGGTTCATGTTTAGCCTTTATCTAAGTTGAGTGGAATGTTTTCTATGGAATTATAGTGTTTAGTGAATAGATATGTTTTCAATTTTTTTCTGAATTCTGTTATCTCTGTTAGTGATCGTAAGTCCTCTGGTAACGAGTTCCAAGTTGTTGGAGCTATGTGGGAAAAGGCTCTATTATTTGTAATTTTGTGAGATCTTATATATTCTTTTGGAATCTTTAGTTTATTTGATTGTCCTTTTCTATGAGTAGTCTTAGGTAGTTCTTTGTTTATTAAATTACATAGTGTCTTCGGGGCCATGTCGTTTAGGGCTTTGAATGTAGTTATTATTGTTTTGTAGGTTATCCTGCTTTGTATTGGTAACCAGTGCAGGGAAGCTAGTATTGGTGTAATGTGTTGGAGTGAATTTATCTTTAGTATAATTCTAGCTGTTGCATTTTGTGCGAGTTGGATTCTTTTGATATTTTGTTTTGGAATGCCTATAAATATTAAGTTAGCGAAATCGAAGTGTGGAGTAATGGTAGCCTGTGTTATATTGATAAAATCATGCATAAATACCAGGGGGCGCAATTGTTTGAGGATTTTAAGTTTGAAGTAGATTTTCTTTAAGGTATTTCTAATGTGGGTTTCCATAGTAAGGTGTGTATCTAAAATGACTCCAAGATATCTTATTTCATTTTTTATTTTAATTTCTTGGTTTTGTAGTGTTATGTGGGTTGGGAGAATAAATGATTGGTTTTTTGTTACGATCAAGACTTCGGTTTTAGCATGGTTTATATGGAGGTTTTGGGTTTTTAGCCAGTATGTAATTTCATTGTAGCAGTCTGATAGAAGTTGAGTCGGTAGGTTAGGAATCGTAAAAGGTATGTACATCATAATATCATCCGCATAAAGGTGATATTGTATTCCGAATTTTTTAAAGATGTTGCAGACCGGTTTTATATAGATATTGAAGAGTAGGGCTGAAAGCGCTGAACCTTGTGGTAAACCTATTTCTTGTTTGTATGTGTTGGATGTTTGATTACCTGTTCTTACATTTTGTGTTCTGTTATTTAAATATGAGGTGAACCATTTATGTACGGTAGAGTTTATGCCTATCTGTCGTAGGTTGTTGAGCAAAATTGAGTGATGCACGCTATCAAAAGCTGCTGATATGTCAATGAAAAGTAAGATGAACGCCTGTTTATGATTGTCAATTCCTTTTAGGAGTGTATCTATTAATACTGTTAGAAGTGTCTCTACTCCATGGCGGGGCCGGAATCCATATTGTTGATCATCTAGTGGATAAGATAAGTCTATAAATTCCTGTGTCTGTAGTTGCACTACCTTTTCAATTATTTTGGCCAAGAATGGTATGCTAGAGATGGGCCTATATGATGTAGGGGATGTTTTATCAAGTTTGCCGTTCTTTAAAATTGGACGTATTTGTGCATGTTTGAGCGGGGATGGAAGGTATCCTTGGGTAAGTGAAAGATTTACTATTGGGAGGATAAAGGATAGTAGAGTTGGTAGTGTGTTTTTTATCCATGATACAGGGCATGGATCTAAATACGAAGTTGTGGTATTTAGGCCGGAGATGATTGTTTTTAATGACACTTTTGAGATGGGGTAAAATTCTAACCATTTATCTACAGGTTGATAAGAGATGTTGATATTTTCTAAGGGCATGGTGGGTTTCTTTGTTTTGTTTTGATAGTGATTAGCTAGGGATTGAACTGAGATGTCTGTGATTTCATTGTTAGAAGTTTGCTCATTGTTGGTTAATTTTCTGACTATGGAAAATAGCTCTCTAGGTCTATTGTATGATTTTGCTAAGGTTGCTGAGTAATAATTTTTCTTTGTGCTGTCTATTGTTTCCTTATTTTGTTAGATAGTTATTGTATATTTCCTTGTGTACAGACAACTTGGATTTCCTCCATTTCGTTTCAAGTTTTCTTAGTTCTTTTTTCATTAGTCTTAGAGTGCTATTAAACCAAGGTGAATTATTTGTTTTAGTGTATATGGTTTTTTTATTTGGTTGGTTATTTTTAGCTGCATTATTAATAGTATCGTTCCAGTTGTTAACAGCGTCATCCAAATTTGTTGTTGATAAGAAGTAGGGGATTGTGGAGTCAAGGAAGTCTGTTTCATTAAATTTTTTGAATTTTGAAGTGGGGGTACTTCTCGTGTAATTATTGGTGCTAGGGATGGGATATGTGAGATTTATTTTGATGATAGAATGATCAGACCAAGGTGTCTCAGTGCATTCAATGGAATTTGAGTTAACTAATTTGAAGAGTATCTCAGGTAGAAGAACCAAATCTAATGTTCCTCCTTTGATATGTGTTGCTGTTTTAATTATTTGATGGTACTGTATGTCTGCTATGGTGTCTAGGAATAGTTTAGAGTCTAGTGTTGGTAGGGATGGAAGGTTAAAGTCGCCTAGCATGATTACAGGATTTTGATCAGTAGATGAGCTGAGGAGTTCAATAAGAGAATCCAGGCCATCTGTTTTATTGTCTGGGGGTCTATAAATTAAGCAAATTTTTATGAGGCCGATTTTTATTAATAATGTGTCCATGTTATTATTGAAATTTGAATGGATTGGCTTGGCGTTTAATGTTTTTTTTAGTCATCATTAGAACTCCACCACCTTTTTTGTTGGATCTATGTTTGTAGAATGTGTCGTAGTTCTCTTTATCAAGTTGATTTAGATAGACTGTATCTGTTTCAGAAAGCCATGTCTCTGTGACACATAAGATGTCGGGTTTTAAGTCAGTTATCAGGTCATTAAATATGGGTAATTTATTTTTCATAGATCGTGCATTAATTAGGATGCATGATAGGGAGGATGAGTAGATAGAGCAGGTTTTCTTGTCCTTTTGTAGTGTATTTGTTTGTTGTATGTGTATTAGTCTATGATAATTAATTTTTGGGTGGAATTCATGAGAGTATCTCATATGGCAGTCATTTCGAGTAAGTGTGTATTATAGGTATAGTCATGTGATTTTTATAGTTTAAACATGAGGATAGATCAATTATTATTATTGCTAATAATATACAGGTGTATGATATTCGCGAGAGCATGTTGTTAGGGTGAAGCATTTTCTGTATTTGGCTCAAGGACTATTGGGTAGGGTCGTGATAATATAGTTGTATGTCGGCAGTGGTGAATTCTGATAAGAGTTATGTGGCAGTATTGAAAGTTGTTATTCAAAGTGAGTTACTGTCAACAGTAAGGCCAGATAATTACTGACGACAGTAAATCCAATGTACAATACTGACAACAGTAAAACCAAAGTACTTCACTATCTATACTAAATCCACAGTGAGTTACTGACAACAGTAAAATCAAAGTAAGATATTAACAATAGATCAGGACAGGATATTTGTAGCAGTAAAGAGTCTGTGAAATACTAACAACAGAAATATGAATATTTTATCTTTTACATTGTAACTGGTAGTGAATTTGTATGCATTAAGGGTGTGCAGCCATAACATTTTCATCTTGTATTGTTATTGCTCGTTAGTGCCTACTCTTTTGTGAGAGTGCACACTGATAGAAACCAATAATGACAACTTCTTCCCCCCCTCCCCATTTAAATTGAAAGCAGAACACATTCAAAACCAGACTGGTAGGCATCCAAAGCATACAATGCAACTCCAAACCCAACAAGATGAACCGTGTAAACAGTAAGAAAGTTCATCAACCAGTCATTAACACTCGTGGAACCCCTCCCCCCCTTAAACACTGAATACATAAAAGTTAGCAAGAAATACAGGGACACCAAATTGCGTGAAAAGATTGAAAAAGGCAGAGAAATAAACATAAAGGGGAACGCCATATAGTGCACCACTCAATTCCCTTTAGCCACCGTTCCCCCAACCCTAGGGACCACCCCCCATTTTGTCCATTTAAGTACCTCCACTTCCCCCAGCACCAACTAATTACCCCCTACCCCTCCCCACCCTCAAGCACCACTGCTCAAACATTGCCCAGGTCTTATGTTGTTGCAGAGCTATAAGTTTAGCCATCCCTTGGATGTATTTAAACTTCTCTAAAGTTGCCCATACTGGAGGGGGGGGGGGGGGTGTCTCTGAGCTCTTCCAAAATTGTGCAAGGGTGAGCCTCGTGGCAATAAATAGGTGTAACAGCCACTCATTAGCAGCATCACCAGTGTTCCCAAGCCCTTTACACAAGAGCACAAAGCAGGTGAGAGGGCCACCCTGCGATGCAATACTGCAAAGATGAGCTTAGAGACCACCTCCCAAAAGAGAGCAATATTGGGGCAAGCCCACCAAATATGCAGAAAAGTCCCCTGTGATCCACACAAACACCAACACCGCCCATCTTCTCAACCCAGAAGATGCAATTTGGGGTGTATAACATATAGGCATTTTCAGTTAAGTATACGGCTTGCAAAGCCTTATACAGGACCAAATTACAGGAGCTCAGTCCCTCCACCCTTAAATCCTTATCCCAGCATTGTTCCACTCCACCCCTAAATCCTCATCCCAACATTGCTGCTGAGGTGGCTGGCTTCCACAAACCCAGGACTCTGTACGTCGAGAGATGCAACCCTTCATAGAATCCCCCAAGAAAATAGACTCTAGGGCTGACCGTTTAGTTGTCCAAACCTCCTGTACAGCCCTGGAAAGGTAGTGGCAAACTTGCATGTACAGGAAGTGATCATGATCCTCAAGTCCAAACCCCTGCTGTGCAGCAGCAAAAGAGGCCAGTTAAGATGGGAGAGGAAGACCCTAGCATGCATAATCCCATGCTCCCACCTTTTAAATGCCGGTTCAGATAAGCCTGGGGGGGGGGGGGAGGAAGAGGGTTATTACGGATAGCAATCAAGTGGAAAACTTTCTGGGAACCCGAAAGCTTCCGTCGCTGCTCTTCCCAGACGGAGCACCCACCCATGAATTAAGCCGTGCATGCCTAGAGACCCCTAGGTTTGATTGCCATAAAAGATCCCGCAGTGGACAGGCCCCAGTGGTTCCCTGTTCCACATATACCCATTCCTTCCAGTCGCACAACCCCCATTCTACCACCCCCCCCCCCTTAATTGGGCAACAGTAAAGTACATTTGAAGCTTGGCTGCCTTCATGGAACAGCTGCGGGTGCTGATCACCGGTCTGACCGGTGCATCTGCCCCGACCACCAGGACCTCGATCTCCAAGTCGAACCCGGAGACCGAGCCGATCCTCAAGTCAATGAAGTCTCGAGTCGATCCTCGGTCAAGGTCCCCCTTGACCTCCCGTGCGGGGCCGATGTTGTCGACGCCGGGGCGGGTGGCACCGAGGCCCACACGGCCAGAGCCGCTCGAGTCCTCCTCGGAGGAGTCTGCATGGGAGACGCAGGGCGAGGAGTCCCCGGACAACTTCCGGACCCCGAGCCTCAGACGGTTCCCCCCCCCCCCCCCCCGGAGGATACCCGGTTCTCGGACTTCGTGAGGGACATGGCCAGAGCCTTGGCCTTCCCTGCGGACGCCGAGGAGGAGCCTCAAGCCGAAGAGCTCGATGCCCTCCAGTATGACTTTCCTCCGAAGGAAGCCTTTACTGTACTGGTACTTCCAATGCTGGAACGGCTACTCTTCCGAATGTGGGAGGCACCGGCCTCAGTGCCGGTTCTGAGCAAACTGGTCTATTCCATTTATTGAGTCCGTAAGAACCCTGGGTTCTGAAAGGCGCAGCTACCGCACAAGTCCATGGTTGTGGAATCGGCCATGCACCGCCTGAAGAGTCAGAAGATGCACTCCTCGGTGCCCCCCCAGTCGGGATGCCCAGAACCTGGATGCCCTCAATAGAAAGTGCTTCCAGGGCTCTATGCTCTCTTGCCCTGTCCAGACCTACCCAGCTGTACATGGGCATGTACCTACGAGACCTGGCAAAGGAGATTGCCGGGTTCTCAGCTGGCCTCTCCAAGGAACCTTTGCAGAGGTTCAAGGCTTTGTCAACAGGTATCCGAGAGTGCTCGAAGTTTATCTCTCGAGCAGCCTGTGATGGCTTCAAGGCTTCGGCCCGGGTAGCCGCAGCCGGCATCGGTGGACGCCGTCAGGCCTGGCTGCAGTCGTCAGACCTGGAGTCATGAGTGCAGGACAAGTTGGTCGATGTCCCCTGCCGAGGTGAAAACCTTTTTGGTAAGCCCATGACTGAAAAATCTGCGGAAATCGAGACTGAGACTCTCACTAGGACAAGGCTGTCCAGGAAGACTTCTGCCCCTTCTCAGAAAAAGAAGGGCTTGGGAAAGAAGCCCTTTTTCCCGAGGAAGGGTGCTGCCTACAAATCCTACCCTCAATATATATCAGGCCTCTCCAGCTCCCCAACAGGATCAGCAGGCCAAGGGGCAGGGACATGGGCCCCGTAGGCCCAAGACCCCCAAGCCGCCAGCTCCGGCTCCTGCACAGCAGGGAACGGGGTTTTGACTCCCACAGCATAGTCTCTTCTCCACAGCTGGCTCCACTCAGCACGGGAGGTCGGCTGACCCTGTACGCCTACAGGTGGCCATCCATCACAGGGGATACCTGGGTCCTCAGCATAGTCCAGAAGGGCTACATGCTCCACTTCCACTAGCTAGCCCCCTCCTACTTTCCAGGGGAGCCTTCAAGACTCCCTCTGCACAGAAACCTCCTCCTTCAGGAGTTGGCAAGTCTTCTAAAGGAACAGGCGATGGAACTGGTGCCTCACCACCTGGAAGGGCAAGACTTCTACTCCAGGTACTTCCTGGTACCAAAAAGGACAGGAGGCCTCCAGCCTATCCTAGACTTGCGAAAACTAAACAAGATTCTGGAGAGGGAAAAGTTCAAGATGCTTACCCTTGGGGTACTGCTGCCCTACCTCCAGCAGGGAGATTGGCTATGCTCCTTAGACCTAAAGGATGCTTATACCAGTGTTTCCCAACCCAGTCCTACGGGGCACACCGGCCAGTCAGGTTTTCGGGATATCCCTAATGACTATGCATGAGATATATATGCATTAGAGATATCCTGCCAACCTGACTGGTTTGTGGCCCTCCAGGGCTGGATTTGGAGACCCCTGCCTTACACCTCTGTCATTTAAGATTGTGAGTGGGCAAGGTGCAGATGTCCTAGACATCGAAAGGGTATATAGAATGTGACACATTCCTCCTCGATTCTCACCACCACCAAAAAGTTGTCTAATAGACAATATTTTGGTGGTGGTGAGAATCGAGGAGGAATGTGTCACATTCTATATACCCTTTCGATGTCTAGGACATCTGCACCTTGCCCACTCACAATCTTAAATGACAGAGGTGTAAGGCAGGGGTCTCCAAATCCAGCCCTGGAGGGCCACAAACCAGTCAGGTTGGCAGGATATCTCTAATGCATATATATCTCATGCATAGTCATTAGGGATATCCCGAAAACCTGACTGGCCGGTGTGCCCCGTAGGACTGGGTTGGGAAACACTGGCTTATACTCACATCCTCATTCATCCAGACCACCGACAATATCTCAGGTTTGTGGTGGGAGGAAACCATTTTCAGTACAGAGTACTTCCCTTTGGCCTAACTTCCGCCCCCAGAGTTTTCACCAAATGCCTTGCAGTGGTGGCGGCCTATCTCAGGAATAAGGGAATTTTTGTCTTCCCATACCTGGACGACTGGCTCATCAGGGGCCAGTCTCTCCAGGAGGCCAGACAAGCTACTCTTCGCACTGTCTCTCTTCTTCAGCCTCTGGGCTTTGTCATAAACTACACAAAGTCCACTTTGCTCCGCTCACAGAACCTAGAGTTTATAGGGGCAAGATTAGACACCCTGCAGGCAAGAGCTTACTTTTCCGAGGACAGGGCCCACAGACTGATGGACTTCGCCAACCAGTTCCACAGCAATTCTCAGGTCTCTGCCGGGCACTTCCTGCGGCTCCTGGGCCACATGGCATCCACGGTACATGTGATGCCGAATGCCTGTCTGCACATGTGGACTGCTCAGTGGTGCCTCAGAGCTCAGTGGGCGCAGGCCACAGGCGACCTCTGAGACAGAGTAAAGGTGTCCAAACAACTTTTGGGCTCCTTGAAGTGGTGGCTACATCTCCCAAACCTTCTCAGGACAAGGAGGTACTTTTCAGGCCCCAGCACACACAAGGGTGCTGACGACCGGTGCTTCCTTAAAGGGCTGGGGTGCACATTGCCAGGGCACGTGCACTCAAGGCCTCTGGTCTCCTCGGGAGGCCACACAGCAGATCAATCTTTTGGAGCTGTGGGCAATCTGCTTGGCTCTACAGACTTTTTCTCATGCCCTCTCTTACCAGTCTGTCTTAGTTCAGACAGACAATCAAGTAGCAAGGTTCTGTGAGAACAAGCAAGGGGGCACAGGGTCCAGGCTCCTATGTCAGGAGGCGCAGGCCCTTTGCTCCTTTGCAGTCAAACAAGGCATGTTTCTCAAAGCAGTTTATCTACCTGGTCAGGAGAACTTCTTAGCAGACAAGCTAAGCAGGATTCTACAGCACCACGAATGGCAGTTGAATCCATTGTTGGTCCAACAGATCTTTCTACGATGGGGACTTCCATCCATGGATCTCTTTGCAAGTCCACTGAACCGTCAGCTGCCCAGGTTTTGCTCCAGACAGCCGCATCCCCTGAGAATGGCAGCAGATTCTTTTCCGATCTCTTGGTCTATGGGCCTCCTGTATGTGTTTCCTCCCATGCCCCTGGTGGCCCGAACTCTGTTCAAGATTCTCCGGGACAAGGCCTCGGTGATTCTGGTAGTCCCCAGGTGGCCGAGGCAACTGTAGTTTCCACTTCTGCTGCTGTTAGCGGTGGAAACTCCTTATCTCCAGGAACAAGCAGGAATGTAGTCTTCACATATGGGTATCGTCGGTACTGACAGAGCCTGCGGAGGAACGCTCCCCAGCGTCCAATTAGAAAGCTTTTGGGAGCATCCCACAGTGCCTGCATGCTGCCTTCCCGCCTTTCCCAACTGCCTCTCTCCAGTTCTTCGTTTTCTGTGGAGCCAGCAGGTCGTTTTTCCTGTCACCGCAGAAATTATCCCATCTTTTTCTTTCTTTTTTGTGGTAGAGTCTGCCTTCCTCGACGCTATACCGGTACCGCCAGTTTGTTCGTTCTTTCTTTCTTTCTTTCTTCAAAAAAAAAAAAAAATTATATTTTTCTGGATTTTTCAGTCTTTTTTTTTCTGTCTGGTGCCACACGCCATTTTGGGCACTAGGACCAACTTTTCCTTCAGAATGGAAAAACCCGCCTCAGGTTTTAAAAAGTGTTCCAAGTGTGGTGGTACCATCTCTGTCACCGACACTCACGAGTGGTGCCTTAAATGTTTAGGTCCTGACCACTCCATCTCGGAGTGTGTTGCCTGTGGGATGATGTCGAAGAGGGGTCGGCACAACAGAGCTGCTAAGCTTAGCACCCTTTTTCCCTCCGATGCAGCATCCGTGGCATCGACATTTTCCAGGGCTTCGACTTCCTCCCATGGATCTCAGGTAACCAAACATAAATCTGACCGGTCCTCAAAGGGTAGATCTCCTTCCAAGCATCGAGATGCCTCTGGCGTTGCCCTTGAGGGACTTGTACCGGCAAAATTGCCCCGGCGGGAGGCTTCGGCTTTTATCGGGGCTCCAGGATGTTCTCGAGGCCTCAACCTCGGCAGAACTACTGGTGCCATGCTCTGGGGTACCGGCCGCTTCGTCCAGTACCGATACCCAGGCAATAGACCAGAGGTTCTTGGCTATTGAACGCAGTCTGGCTCTCCTTGCGGCTTTGGTGCCTTCGGGACCGCTTCAGACAGTTCAACCGATATCGACACCGTTTCCAGCACCGATATCAGTACCAGTACCGACAGCATCGACATTGGCGACTGTGTTACCGACACCGAGTCATGCTGTTTCCTCCGGTATCGACAGGCCGGTACCGGACCCCTCCGGTACCGACTTTGATCGGTACCGGTATCGTGCTTTGCAAGAGCACCCGGTCAGGAGATATTTTGAATCCTCCGATGAGTCTGAGGATTCTGACAGCTCTGTTGGTACCGGAGTACTTCTCTCTGAGGAGCCTTCCTCTCCTAAACGTAGGATGTCTCCTCCAGAGGATATATCCTTTCAGGATTTCATTCGGGAGGTGGCTAGAGGTCTTTCCATCACAGTGGCTCCTGAAACAGAGCCTAGAGCAAAGGAATTGGAGATTTTACAATATCCTAAAGCTCCCAAGGAGGCAGCTACTTTGCTTATTCATGAGGTCTTGCATGATCTCATGCTAAGAATGTGGGAAACACCTCTTACCACCTCTCCTCATTCTCATAGGCTTGATACCATGTATCGAGTACGTCCTTGTCCTGGATTTCAAAAAACCCAGTTATCACACCATTCCATGGTAGTGGAATCAGCTATGAGAAGGATCAAGAGTGCAAAAAGACATGCATCTAATCCGCCAGGACATGAATGTAGGACTCTGGATGCCTTTGGGTGTCAAACCTTCCAGGCCTCGATGCTTTCTGCCAGGATTAGTTCCTACATTTTATATATGGGAGTGTTCCTTAAGGAGGTTACAGGACATCTAGAGCTTATGAGCCCTCTCCTTCCTGATGATGAGGCAAGATTATCTTACACTTGTCAAACATGCCCAAGTTGTTTCCAAGTTTGTTAATTGTGCAGCTTTTGACTGCTTTGAGTGCATAAGCAGAACCTGTGCCATTGCCATAGGTGCTCGTAGGATTGCCTGGCTCCAGGCATCTGACTTAGAACTCTGGGTACAGGACAAACTGGGGAATATCCCTTGCACAGGCGAAAATCTCTTTGGCAAAAATTGGCAAGAGAAAGCTAATGAGCTGGATGCTGATAACACCACTTTGGATAGACTATCCAAGGCTACAGCTGATCCTGCAAGGAGAAAATCCTACAAGAAACCATTCTTCTCTAAAAAGAAGAGGTTTTACCCCTCCTATACCCAGCAGGGGCCTTCTGCCGGTCAGTCTGCCCGAAAGGGACAGCAGCCACCAAAACAAAGAAAAGCAAAGTCTGCTAAGCCTCAACCGGCCCAGCAGACTCAGCCTCCACAGGGGCTTTGACTCCCATCTAGAGAACTTGGCCATCCTGGCTCTCAACGGGCCAGAGCCCTCCACCATTCCAGGAAGGTTGTGTCATTTTGCCTCCAGATGGGAGCAGATAACAGCAGAAGAATGGACTCTCTCCATTGTAAAGGAGGGGTACAAGCTTCATTTCCTCAACATGCCCCCTCCTACAGTTGTGAAATGGTTCAATTCTCAGACTTCACTTGAAAATCAGTTGGGTCAAGAGGTCAATTTACTTCTTGCCCACGGGGCAATAGAAGACGTACCCATTTCCCAACAGGGTACAGGGTTTTGCTCACCCTATTTCCTTATTCCAAAGAAAACAGGGGGAGACAGACCCATTTTAGACCTCAGAGAATTGAACAAATTCCTGTTTAAGAAGAACTTCAAGATGATTTCTCTAGGAACTCTTCTGCCATACCTTCAGAGTCAGGATTGGCTTTGTTCTCTAGATCTCAAGGATGCGTACATCCATGTTCTCATCCATCCAACTCACTGAAGATTCCTTCGGTTTCTATTTCAGGGGAAGCACTACCAGTACAGGGTTCTTCCTTTTGGCCTGGCCTCAGCACCAAGGGTGTTTACGAAATGCATGGCTGTAGTGGTAGCATTTCTTCGCACTCTAGGAATATTGGTCTTCCCCTACTTAGACGACTGGCTCATTCGAGCCCCATCACAGTCAGAGGCCAGAATTTCCCTATCTTGCACAATGCGTATACTTCAGTATTTGGGCCTGGTCATAAACATCCCAAAATCCAACCTAACTCCCACTCAGTCTCTAGAGTTTATAGGAGCTATGCTGGATACCAGGAAAGCAAGGGCCTATCTTCCACAGCCCCGCTGCCTTTGCATTGTGCAGTTAGCTTCCCAAGCAGTGTTAAAAACTCATCTCACTGCTCGGGAAATGTTACAATTGCTAGGTCACATGGCATCTACCGTGCATGTGGTTCCCTATGCTCACCACCATGTGAGAGCAGCCCAATGGACTCTATCCACTCAGTGGACTCAAGCATCAGGCTGCCTGTCAGACAAAATAGCAAACTCATGTCGCCTTATTTTGTCCCTACAGTGGTGGCAGTCAACCCAAAACCTGTTGGTGGGGTCCCCTTTCCAACAGCCCCCACCCCAGGTCACTCTAACAACAGACGCCTCACAGGTGGGTTGGGGAGCTCACCTGCAAGATCTCTCTACCCAAGACACCTGGACTCCACAGCAGACCCATCTACACATCAGTCTATTGGAGCTCAGAGCAATCTTCCTTGCTCTTCGAGTGTTCCACACCCAGCTGAGCTACAAGACAATCCTAATTCAGACAGACAATCAAGTAGCTATGTTCTATCTGAACAAGCAGGGAGGAACAGGCTCTGTCGCTTTGCAACGAAGCTTTGCGACTATGGGCCCTCGCCAGATTCATCTCCTTGCGGTGTATCTGCTGGGCATTCAAAACTCCTGGGCAGACCGACTCAGTCGAGTTCTCCTTCCGCACGAGTGGTCTCTTCGTGCAGACCAGGTAGCAAACATTTTTCAAATTTGGGGAACTCCGGACATAGACCTCTTTGCAAGCCGTTGAATGCCAAACTTCCCCGATTCTGTTCCAGAATTCCGGCTCAGGGTTCTCAGGCCAGGGATGCTTTCCTCCATTGGGGTCAGGACTTCCTATATGCTTTTCCACCCATTCCCCTAATTCCCAAAACCCTATTCAAGCTTCAGAGAGACAGAGGCCATATGATTCTCATAGGTCCACATTGACCACGGCAGGTGTGGTACCCTCTGCTCCTACATCTCTCTCAAGCTCCATCTCTGGAGTTAGGATCTGCTCTAGATCTCCTGTCTCAGGAGGACAGGATGTTGTGGCATCCCGATCCCCACTCCCTGCATCTCAGGGCCTGGTTGCTGAGGGCCAAGACCTTCATGGTCTTAACCTGTCTCAACAAGTAAGGGATATCCGTTATGCTTCTAGAAAGCCTTCCACAAGACGCTCTTATGCTTTCAAGTGGAAAAGGTTTTCCATATGGTGTTCGCAGAAGGGTCTTGACCCTCTGGCGATACCTCTGGAATCATTATTGGAGTATCTCCTTCATTTATCTAATGCAGGGCTTAAGACTAACTCAGTAAGAGTCCATTTAAGTGCTATTTCAGCTTCTTTCAAGCCTTTAAATGGACAACCTATTTCCTCTCATCCTCTCATAGCGAGATTTATGAGGGGCCTCCTTCTAATTAAGCCTCCCATTAAGCCACCACTGGTAGCATGGGACCTAAATCTGGTTTTTGGACAGCTCATGAAGCCGCCTTTTGAACCTCTAGCTACTACCTCCTTGAAATTCCTTTCCTGGAAGGTTGTCTTTCTCATTGCAATCACATCAGCATGTCGCATCAGTGAACTGTAAGCATTAGTGGCTGATCCTCCTTATACGAGGTTCCATCATGATAAGGTAGTCCTTAGGACTCATCCACACTTTATGCCAAAGGTGGTCTCACCTTTTCATTTAAACCAAGCAGTATCTCCAGGAACAAGCAGGAATAAGTCCTCACATATGGGTACGTCGGAACCGACGGAGCCTGCGCGGGAAAGCTCCCCAGCTTCCCAGAAAGGAAGCTTTTGGGGCCTCCCACTGCACATGCGCGCTGCCTTCCCGCCTTCCTGACCAGCTTTCCTCAGTTTCTCTTTTTCCGCGGAGCCAGCAGGTCGTGTTCCTGTCACCGCTGAAGAAATTCTTATTTTAGTTTGTTTCTTTAGACAGCGTACCTGCCTTCCCCATACCGAAACCGGTACCGCCGGTCTCTCTTTTCTTTTCTTTAAAAAACAAAACAAAAAACTTTTATTTAGCACAACTTGGTGACTTCGGTTAGGCCTCAGGCCTACACAAATTATCCTCATGGAGAAACCAGCCCCTGGTTTCAAGAAGTGTACCAAGTGTAGTGCTGTTATTTCTGTTATAGACACCCATGACTGGTGTCTTAAATGTTTGGGGCCTGACCACTCCATTCTGGACTGCCCATCCTGCTCCCAGATGTCTAAACGTGGTTTGCAGAACCGGGCCAACAAATTCCATGTGCTGTTTGCTTCAGATAATCCAGCATCACAGTCATCCAGGTCTTCCTCTCCGGATGGATCTCAGGTAACCAAACCTTCTTCGGGCAGGTCCTCAAAAGGCAAATCTCCTTCAAAGTATCGAGAGTCCCTCAATCTTGAGTCAGAGGACCCTGCCCCAGCCAAACAACCCCGGCGGGAAGCTCTGGCTTCCAAAGCACCATCTATGGGGTTACAGGTTGACATCGATGGCACGGCCTCGACTGATCATCTGTTAGACTGCTCTGGGGTACTGGCCCATGCCGGTACCGACATCCAGGCAGCAGTGGCGTCTATGGGCAATACTGTCCAGACCATGCAGCAGGCCGTTCTGGCTTTCATTAAAGCTGCGACGCCCTCGGTACCGCATCTAGCGGTTCCGGGTCCGGTTCCGGTACTGTCTTCCATACCGGAACCGAGACCATCGTCTTCCAAACGCAGATCGGTTCCGCATGCCGGATCCGGGTTTTCACCCGATACCGATCCCATACCCGGTACGCCCGATGTCGATACCGATCGGTATGCGTATCGTGCATTGGAAGCAAATAGAGGATACTCTGATTCTTCTGAGGATTTTGACTCCTCTGATGACTCTGATGAGCTGTCTCTAATTCTTCCTGAAGAGCCTTCTTCCCCAAAGAGGAGAATGTCTCCACCAGAGGATTTGTCCTTTCAAGACTTCATTATAGAAGTAGCTAAAGGACTTTCTATTACCACATCCTCTGAAAAAGAACCTAGATCAAAGAAATTGGATATTTTAGGATACCCTAAGGTTCCTAAAGAGGCAGTCACCCTGCCTATCCATGAAATCCTTCAAGAACACTTGATGGACTTATGGGAGGCTCCTCTAACGTTGTCTCCTCATTCTCGTAGGTTGGACACCATGTACCGGGTCCCTCCTTCTCCTGGTTTTCAAAAAACTCAGCTGCCTCACCATTCCATTGTGGTGAAGTCTGCGCTGAAAAAGATTAAGAGTACCAAAAGGCACTCTTCTACCCCTCCAGGGCGGGAATGTAAGACCCTAGACTCTTTTGGTAGGAAAATCTTCCAGGCTAGTATGCTTATAGCCAGGATTAATTCATATAGTCTGTATATGGGCATGTTTCTAAGGGAACTTGCCCTAAAGGTACGGCATTTTGCCCCCTTTATCCCTGAGGATAGAAAGGAGGAGTTAATTTCTCTGGTGAAACAGCTTCTAGATGTTTCTAAGTTCTCCAACAGAGCAGCCTTTGATTCCTTTAAAGGTGCCGGTAGAGCTTCGGGCATTGCCATTGCAGCCCGACGACTTGCTTGGCTCCAGGCCTCTGACCTAGAACCCTGGGTCCTGGATGGCTTACGGAATCTGCCCTGTACAGGTGAGAACTTATTTGGTAAAGACTGGCAAATTAAAGCCACTCAAATGGACGCAGAAAATGCTACCTTAGGTAGACTTTCTAAGTCTACCTCTACTCCTGCCAAGAAAAAGTCTTTCAAGAGGCCTTACTACAAGAAGGCCAGATATTCCACAAATACTGGCCAACAATCTTCTCAGCCTCGCTTTGCTGCTAAACGTCAGCAACCTAAACAGGCAAGGTCAAAGCCTGCAGCGTCTGCCACTCCTCAGCAGGCTCAACCCTCTCAGGGGTTTTGACTTGCCCCTAGAGAACTTAACATTTCTGGCTCTAGAACAACCAGAGCCCCTCACCATTCCCGGAAGGTTAGCTCACTTTGCTCCCAGATGGGGGCAAATTACATCAGAGCACTGGACCCTCTCTATCATCAGAGAGGGCTACAAACTTCATTTTTCCAACCTTCCTCCACATACCATGGTGAGGCACTTCAATTTGCCCCCATCTCTCCTGGCCCTGTTGGGCCAGGAAGTCTCTTCCCTCCTTGCCCAAAGGGCAATAGAAGAGGTTCCTCTTCTCCAACAAGGGACAGGTTTCTACTCCCCTTATTTTCTCATACCAAAGAAGACAGGGGGATTCAGACCTATCCTAGATCTGAGAGAATTGAACAAATTTCTATACAAGAAGAAATTCAAAATGCTTTCTCTGGGCTTTCTCCTTCCGTACCTTCAGAGTCAGGATTGGCTTTGTTCTCTAGATCTCAAGGATGCGTACACACATATACTCATCCACCCATCCCACAGAAAATATCTACGATTTCTGTTCCAGGGAAAACATTTCCAGTACAGAGTACTTCCCTTCGGTCTAGCCTCTGCTCCAAGGGTATTCACCAAATGCATGGCAGTTGTAGCCGCATTTCTAAGAGGTCTGGGAATTTTTGTATTCCCATATCTGGACGACTGGCTCATCCGAGCTCCATCTCAGTCAGAGGCCCAGATTTCCTTGGACCGCACAAGGCACATTCTGCAGTATCTGGGACTGGTGGTAAACCTTCCCAAGTCTCAACTCATCCCTACTCAGTCTCTGGAATTCATAGGGGCCCAGTTGGACACCACCACTGCAAGGGCCTACCTACCTCAAGTCCGGGGCCAACGTCTGGTGTGCTTGGCCTCCCAAGCTCAGTCCAGCAGTCACTTGACAGCCAGAGAAATGCTGCGACTTTTGGGCCACATGGCCTCCACGGTACACGTGGTGCCCTATGCTCGTCTTCATATGAGAGCAGCTCAATGGACCTTGGCCACCCAGTGGACTCAAGCATCAGGAGCGCTCTCCGACCAAATACTCACCTCAAAGCGTCTGTTTTGGTCCCTCCAATGGTGGATATCCACCAAGAATCTGTTGTTGGGGGCCCTCTTCCAACCTTTGTTGCCCCAAGCAACCCTCACAACAGATGCCTCCCAAACAGGGTGGGGAGCCCATCTACAACACCTCTCCACTCAGGGTACTTGGTCTCCACAGGAGACCACCCTTCACATCAACCTCCTGGAACTGCGAGCAATCTTCTTTGCCCTCAAAGTCTTCCATACCCTCCTTGTCAACCTGACCGTCCTAGTTCAAACAGACAATCAGGTGGCCATGTTCTACGTAAACAAACAAGGAGGGACAGGCTCTCTGTCGCTTTGCAACGAAGCTCTCAGATTATGGGCCTTCGCCAGAGAGCATCAAATTCATCTTCTGGCAGTGTATCTGCCAGGGGTTCAAAACTCTCGGGCAGACAGACTCAGTCGAGTTCTGCTTCCACACGAATGGTCCCTACATATGGACCAGATACGCAGAATCTTTCAGGAATGGGGAACCCCGGACATAGACCTCTTTGCAAGTCCGTGCAATGCCAAACTTCCCCGGTTCTGTTCCAGGACTCCGTGTCAGGGAGCTCAGGCCTACGACGCCTTTCTCCTGCATTGGGGTCAGGACTTCCTATATGCCTTTCCACCCATTCCTTTGATTCCCAAGACTCTGTTCAAACTCCAGAGGGATCACGGATCGATGATCCTCATAGCTCCACGCTGGCCACGCCAAGTGTGGTTCCCTCTACTTCTGCATCTTTCCCAGGGACCCTCCCTGGACCTGGGAGCTGCGCCAGACCTTCTGTCTCAGGAGGAGGGGACTTTGTGGCACCCAAACCCCAAGTCCCTACACCTCAGAGCTTGGTTACTGAAGGCCTAAGCCTTCATGACTTCAATCTTTCTCAACCAGTGCAAGATATCCTTCATGCCTCTAGGAAACCCTCCACGAAGCGTTCCTATGCTTTCAAATGGAAACGCTTTTCCATTTGGTGTGCTCAACAAGGTCTTGACCCTCTAACACTTCCCTTGAATTCTCTACTAGACTATCTCCTGCATCTTTCTAATGCAGGCCTTAAGACAAATTCAGTCAGAGTCCATTTAAGTGCTATTGCAGCATCCTTAAAACCTATAAATGGACAACCTGTCTCCTCTCATCCTCTTATTGCAAGGTTCATGAGAGGCCTGACTCTAACTAAGCCTCCCATCCGACCTCCTCCGGTAGCATGGGATTTGAACCTAGTTCTAGGTCAGCTTATGAAGCCACCTTTTGAACCGTTGGTTTCTACCTCCTTGAAATTTCTTTCCTGGAAGGTCCTTTTCCTTATTGCAGTCACTTCGGCTCGCCGCATCAGTGAACTACAGGCCTTAGTGGCTCATCCACCTTATACTAGGTTTCATCATGATAAGGTGGTCCTCAGGACGAATCCCCACTTTATGCCCAAAGTGGTCTCGCCTTTTCATCTTAATCAAGAGGTATATCTACCTGTCTTTTTTCCGGCTCCTCATGCATCCAGTGCAGAGAGGAACCTTCATACTCTAGATTGTAAAAGAGCTCTTGCCTTTTACCTCAACAGGACTCAGCCACATCGAAAGTCTTCCCAACTTTTTGTGGTTTTTGATCCTTCTCATTTGGGACTTCCAGTCTCCAAACGTACACTTTCCAATTGGATTGCTCAGTGTATTTCCTTTGCTTACCAGAGTAAAAACATTTCTCTGGAAGGCCATGTCACAGCTCACAATGTGAGAGCCATGTCCACTTCTGTGGCTCATCTTCACTCTGTATCCATAGATCAGATCTGTCGAGCCGCCACCTGGGCCTCGGTTCATACCTTCACAGCCCATTACTGTTTGGACAAGGACTCCCGCCGGGATGCCTTGTTTGGTCAGGCTGTCCTCAAACACCTGTTCCATACTTGAACAACTCCTGCCCACCTTCCCAGGATGGATGCCTGAGATCCATACGAAGATGGCGAACCCTTGGAAGGGGATCTCCCAGGCATCTTAGCTAGGGAGTCCCCATATGTGAGGACTTATTCCTGCTTGTTCCTGGAGATAGCACAGTTACTTACCTGTAACAGGTGATCTCTGGGAACAGCAGGAATTAGTCCTCACAACCCACCCACCTCCCCTAGGAGATGAGGAGAGCTGGTCAGGAAGGCGGGAAGGCAGCGCGCATGTGCAGTGGGAGGCCCCAAAAGCTTCCTTGCTGGGGAGCTTTCCCGCGCAGGCTCCGTCGGTTCCGACGTACCCATATGCGAGGACTAATTCCTGCTGTTCCCAGAGATCACCTGTTACAGGTAAGTAACTGTGCTTTACCTGCCTGTATTTTTTCCAAGGCTTCATGCTTCAAATGAAAAAAGGAATCGTCATACTTTGGACTGTAAAAGAGCACTTGCTTTTTACTTACAAAGGACACAGCAACATAGAAAGTCCTCTCAACTCTTTGTTGCTTTTGATCCTTCTCATTTGGGACTTCCAGTCTCCAAGAGAACATTGTCCAATTGGATTGCACAGTGTATTTCTTTTACCTATCAGAGTAAAAACCTTTCTCTGGAAGGCCATGTCACAGCTCACAATGTAAGAGCCATGGCAGCCTCTATGGCTCATCTTCACTCTATTGATGACATCTGTCGAGCAGCTACTTGGGCCTCGGTTCATACCTTCATAGCCCATTATTGCTTAGACAAGGACTCCCGCCGGGATGCCTTGTTTGGTCAAGCTGTTCTACGACACCTGTTCCATACTTAATCAACTCCTACCCACCATTCCCGGTAGGATGCCAGAAATTCATGGGGGAAAGTGGAGCTCTTTCACAGGGGCACACAACCTCTGGGGTCTGTCCCTGGCATCTGTAGCTAGGGAGTCCCCATATGTGAAGACTACATTCCTGCTTGTTCCTGGAGATAGCACAGTTACTTACCTGTAACAGGTGATCTCTGGGAACAGCAGGAATTTAGTCTTCACAACCCACTCACCTCCCCTAGGAGTTGTATCTCTCTTTTCTTTTCTTTCCCTTTCTCTCTCTTTGTCTGAGCTTTAAAACTCAACTGGAGAGAGGCAGTTGGGAAAGGCGGGAAGGCAGCACGCAGGCGCTGTGGGATGCTCCCAAAAGCTTTCTAATCGGACGCTGGGGAGCGTTCCCGCGCAGGCTCCGTCGGTACCGACGATACCCATATGTGAAGACTAAATTCCTGCTGTTCCCGGAGATCACCTATTACATGTGAGTAACTATGCTTTCTGTTGGGGTTGCAACACGATATCCTGTCTCAAGATCAGGGTTCCCTTCTGCACCCCAATCTTAGGTCCCTCAATCTGATGGCCTGGCTACTGAAAGCAAAAACCAGTACAGAAACGAGGCAGAAAGGGTAAAAAAAGCCTTTATTATTCCAGGGGGTGAGTAGTGCCAAAACCCAACACTGGCCGTGTTTCGTATGAAATTTCCTCAGGGGTATATTGGCTCCACTACAGGTAAATACATAAGATAAAGATAAAATCAAAACCATAAATAAACAAATAAATAAATAAAAACAACAATTCAATAGATAAAAGAACTTATCTCTATTGCTTAGGAACGTCTAAAAATAGGAAGAGAGGGAAAGGGGAGAGAACATGGAGGAAATAAAGGGGTAGGAACAAGTGGTACTATAAAAACAACTAACATGACAATAAAACATAACATGTATATGAAAAAAGCTGTATTAACAATGAAAACTAATAAAATATAAGTTAAAAATAAAACAGCAACAATATGCACCAACCTGTATATAAACATAAAACAACTGTTCAATAAATAAATCTAATACAAAATGATATAAAACTTCCATAATAAATAACATTATAAACACATAATGAAAGAAATAAATACAATTAAAAGAATAAAAAAGGAGAAAAACAGGAGAGGACTAAGACAATATGTTAAGACCATATAAGCTAAAGACTATAAAAACAGGTATATGGTACAATTAAGCACATTAATAACCAACCTAAAAAAATATAAAATGAAAAGATTGTGAATAAACAATTAATATGCCTAAAAAATCATATATCTTAGAGGGGACTACAGACCAAAAGGAGCAGGAGGAAAAACAGTGGAAACCTATTATGCAACAATTGGGAACAGCATAATATTGGTCGATAAATAGAAAAACCTACCACTATAATGTATGATGACTGAACAAAACCCTTTCTCTGATGGGATCCTGAAGGGATCATGAGCCTTAAAAGATAATAAATGATCCATAAAAGAACATGTGCAATTTTAGAAATTTGATTCTAAATAAATAGCAGAACGGAAAGTTATGAAACTAAGGGTGGTACAGCGACTGCACTTTATATCGCCAAAGAAAATAATATAAAAATCTGTGCAACCATAGCTTTGTTCCCTAGCCCCGCCCCCTCTGGACTTCAGTATTTACAGCGCATGTCTTGGCGTTTTTTAGTTTTCAGCTTTGGCAGTAGCGCTTGACACATTGGAGAAGGATTTTCTTTGATTTGTAAGTCTATTTTGCGTCTTTCCTGGAGCCTCCTGGTTTTATGCCCTGTTGTAAGGCTTATGCAACTGTTTTATACCCTTATGCAGCGATATAATTATAGCCTTGCTCCCTTTTATAGGGTTCATATATTCAGTATGTAATCCGGCGTTTTTTTCTCTTGCTAAAGGCCTTGGCAACATCGCTGGATATATTTATAGAATTTTTCTCTTCGAATTGTAAGTGGTTGGTTTTCTTGCTTAGTCTTGGTAATCAGCAGTTGATGGTTTCTGGCAGCACTTTATCTTTCTATCGCAATTTTCATGCTTTCGTATGTTTTATGCAGCGCCATACTCGGGGGCTTCTTTTTCCTACTATTCCCGCTTAAGATTAATCATTCAATTCATTTGTGCTTTTAACATATATGGACATATTTTATTTATTTATTATTTGTCGTATTTCTTTTATATATCAAATTGCAATGGTTTACTCTTTACAGCATGTGCATGCGTCACGGGTGTAGGAGAAGCGCATGCATATGATTTTTATTGTTATTTTTACTATTTCTGTACTTAAAGTTGGAGAGGTTTTTAGTATATTTATATAGTTTAGATAGGAATTGATTTTACATTGTATATTTTAATATAGGTAGCCAATACGTTTTTGGGCATGGTTGCACAGATTTTTATAATATTTTCTTTGGCGATATAAAGTGCAGTCGCTGCACCACCCTTAGGGGTATGTTTGCTAAACCTTCTTAACGTGCGTGCTGTGCAATTAGCGCACGCTAAGGTACCTTAGCGCGCGCTAATGACGCTTTACGGGTCAAAAATGTGCTTTAGCACGCGCTCACGCGCGCAGCGGCACAAACAAGCGCTGAAGGCGTGGAGAGGCTCCCGGAGGGTGGAGGAAGGCTCCCCAGGGGCGGAGAGAAGGGGTCAATGGGTGGAGAGTGGGAGGGGAGAGGTTCCCCGCACACTAACAATGTGAAATTCGAGGCCAAAAATAACGCAAGTGAAAACCTTGTGTTAGAGTTGTTTTAAAGGGAAGAGAAACCATTTCTGTCAGCAATGTACAGCAAAACCAGGGAAACCTACAAAAAAGTGATAAGTGTGATACATGTGCACGGAACATAAGTGCAAATAAACATTGAAAATGACCCCGGAACAAAAGTGCAAATAAACATTGAAAATGACCCCAACAAAATAAAAAAAAATCATAATCAAGCTGGGCAATAGTGATAGTATTGGGAAACATAAAAAAACACTCCCAAGAAAGCCCCAAAAATAAATATGAATTTTAGAAGGGTCTACGCTCCGTCCCCATACAAGGTGAATGATCCCACAGTGAAATAGCACTGATCAGGGTTTCCCTCTCCATTGGACAGGTTACCTATGGCATGCACATTTTCCACAACAGCAGGGCGGCATGTCGGAATGGGCAACTGGACAGATGCTGGGAAAGGGGATACAGAGGGCTGCAGGCGGTACATGCTGTGGTGCAGCTGGGGCACAGTGCGGACTAGGCAGATGCCTAGGTGGCACTTAGTAATGCTGAAACTGAACAGCAGCCAGACAGCAACTGATGAGGGCCCAACATGGGCACGAGAGTGTTTATCACAGTGTCACAGGGGATAGTACCCAGCAGGTACCCCCGAGGGCACAGAACATTGGCAGGCGGTATTGGGGGAAGCGTGGACGCCTATGCAGGCACCCCTACCCCAGAACATGCACCATAGGCAGCCGCCTACCTGCACACTGGATGTCTTGAAACTGCACACCACCAGCACCACCAGCAGAAGGGCATGTCAGCATGGTGGCAGAGGGGTACTGGTGGTGGAGGGGGGCAATGGCAGCTGCCCAGAGCAGACCATGGCCTAGCCCTGTGTAGGTGGGTGCCATGCACTGCAACAGACAGGCCCTGCCAGAAAAACAGTCATGGTATCACCAGGGAATGCACTGTCTCTGTGGCAACACGGTGGTGCAGTGCACACAATCAGTGTGTTTGGAAGCAGAAGGTCACAGGTTCAAGTCCCAGCTATGGTGCCTGCCAACCCAGTCCCCATATTTTACCAACGTGCTAATACAGACAGAACGTTTATTGCAGATGACGTAAACATGCCCAAAACACCTACATTTTACCCTACAGAGCCAGAGACACCATAAACAGGCTCATTACCTAGAGCAGAGTCTCCCAAATGCAGTCCTGGAGGGCCAAACACCATTCAGGTTCCATGCTGCCTCTAATAAAGATGCCTGTGCTGCATATCTATGCACCACCCCCATGGTATGCAGATGTATCTCATGCATATTCATGAGGGACAGCATGAAAACCCGGACAGTGTTTGGCACACCAGGACTGGAGTTGGGAACCTCTGCCGTAAAGCAGCAGCCAACAGGGGCAGACACACCCACACCCATAGGCTCCATTAGCCAATGCCTCCTGGAGAGGCAGGACATTGGGCCCTGCATGCATCTCCCAATACTAGCACTTGCATACCTTAGCAATGCCACCCTACACCTGGGAATACGGTACACAGCTATCAAAGGTTTGCTATGATTACTGGCAGATAGCAATTCCTATGTTAAGCACAGTTTGCTGATTGAGCTCCATCATAGCAACCTTTCTGATGTCTGTGGAGTGTGCTTTAGGTCTGGTCTCTGACAGTGTTTACCACCCTGGGGAGTGACCCCCAACAGTATTGCGTGCCATATCCATGCCTGCACTGTGCCCAGGACTGGTGTGGTGGCCAGGGCTGCTAAACTCCTCTATAGTAGCACAATGCTGGCATAGGTGTGGGAGTGTGTGTCTGTCTATCCAGTGTGTGGTGACTGCAAACACCCTCCACAGCCCACACTGCCAGCACTGTTGCCAGTATTGGCCTGCCAATGTGCATAATGAGGAGCAAGGTACCATGGGTATAGCCCGGACAAGGTGGCCTGGCCAGGATGCATCTGCACAGGGCATAGGGCACTGGCTGGGACATTGTAGTGCCCGGCCACCACCTGCACAGACAGGGTGGCCACAGCATGTCCTGCTGGGAGATCACTCTCACCCTGACTGTGCAGTGACCACAGCATGGCTAGGCACCCCCATAGTGCTATATAGTATTTCTCATGTGATATTTATGGGTTTCCTTTTGGGGCCCAGTCACTGACTTATCTGCTTGGTGTGTATGCTGACATCCCAGTTCTGGGTGCACGCATTTCCACCAGAAACATGCACTATGGACTAGCTAGCAGACTGTCTGCAGCTGGTATGTGTCTTGAGGGAGCGCCTTGCAGGGTGCAGCGGCTGAAGGAGAATATCAGATAGTGGTGGGGTGCAGCTTAGCATATCCAGGCCTAATGTCTGTCTGCTATTGCATTATGGATGTGTACAGAGCTGCATTGACTGCCCGGTAGGGTGTCTGTTCCCCAGCAGGACTGGGGTTGATGGTCCCCTCTACTGCCACCATTGCAGGGAGGTAGAATGTGGATCTGTTGGTGGGCGACCCTATTTACCATCCTCAGCCCTGGAGGAGGAGGAGGGTGGTGGTACATAATCCTCCTAGGGGTCCATAGGGGCTACACCTGACTGAGACATACAGATATATCCAAGGTGTGTCTGCAGAAACTACCTATCTCACACATTAGCACTGCTGGGGACCTTCAGCATGGCCTATCTCTGCTGTGGACCTGGTGCTGGGCGCCCCACCTCACCCTCAGGGTCAGTGCAGTACCTGCACAATGTGACGGTTTGTAGCTACTCTGTGCCAGTACCACACACGGTCAGTTCCCCCTACCAGGCCGAGGTGCTGTGGGGGTGCATACCCCATCTTGTGATCATCTGTAGACTGCTGATTTGCATGTGCAGTGCATCATGGGTATGGGTGGGTTAACCCTATCCTGGTGACCACAGCAGACTGTTTGTTTGGTGACTTGCAGTCCTTCTGCAGCCAGCCAGGGGTTTGCTAGCAGCTATAGAGCTGTAGCCCACTGGTTACTTCACTGCCAGTGGAGCCAGAGGTCATGGGTTCAAACCCACAGTGGGGTTATTTGATAGGGCTGTTCAAAGCATTATCTATTTTTAATGTACATTAGTGCTGCCAGCAAAAACACCCTCAGCGTACTGTACCCATAAGGTGCCTTATAGGGCGCCCTATAGGGCACCTTATGGTTACCGTCCATATAAGGTGCACTATACAGTATCCTATGGAGCGACTGATAGGGTGCCCTATAGGGGACATTATAGGGTGCCGTGGCGGATAGTGCACTTTATAATGTGCCCTGTGGAGTGCCTTATAGGGTGCCTTATGCGGCACCTTAGGTTACGGCACATGAGGGTGTGTTTGCTGGCAGCAATTAATAAAATACAAATAT
This sequence comes from Ichthyophis bannanicus, assembly GCA_033557465.1. NCBI lineage: Eukaryota > Metazoa > Chordata > Amphibia > Gymnophiona > Ichthyophiidae > Ichthyophis > Ichthyophis bannanicus. The sequence goes on along the minus strand of CM066039.1, from coordinate 275,628,605 downwards.
AGTGCCATAGGAAACAATACTTACATGTCAAAGCTGATGCCTCAGCCAGCCTTACGTATTAGGCACACTGGGGATCGAACTCATGACCCCTGTATCATCAGTCAGTGCTTTAACCATTGTGCTACACTGCTGTTCCTCCTTGCCTGTCAGCGCACCTACTTAAGATTTCCATGCGTTTAAATGCACAGTGCTGCCATCAAAAAGAGTGCTATAACCTTGTCGTGCCTCATAGGGCGCCCTATAGGCCACCCTTTAAGCAACATTGTAGGGTGCCGTGGCGGACAGTGCACTTTAAAATGTGCCCTCTGGGGTACCTTATGGGGTGCCTTATGCAGCACCTTATGTTACAGCGCTTTGAGAGTGCGTTTGCTAGCAGCAGTAATTAAAATAAAATTAAAAAGCCTCATAATGCAATATTACACATAAATGGTAGTGCCTCAGCCAGCCTTATTCATTGGGCACAGTGGGGGATTGAACCCATGACCCCTGCACCATCTGTCAGTGTCTTTACCATTGTACTGCAGCTCTGTTCCTCTGTTTGCACATCAGCGCGCCTGCTTATGCTTCCTGCGCGCGTTACTCGTGCGCTAATGTGCGTGGTGCACAAGAGCGCGCAGCGCGCGCTAATCCCATTTTGCTATTTTTGACCGCACCGCCCACTCCTTTTATGGCATCCTGCAGGCTAACACGGCGCGCACGTTAAGAAGGTTTAGTAAACATACCCCTTAGTTTCATAACTTCCCGTTCTGCTATTTATTTAGAATCAAATTTCTAAAATTGCACATGTTCTTTTATGGATCATTTTTTATCTTTTAAGGCTTATGATCCCTTCAGGATCCCATCAGAGAAAGGGTTTTGTTCAGTCATCATACATTATAGTGGTAGGTTTTTCTATTTATCGACCAATATTATGCTGTTCCCAGTTGTTGCATAATAGGTTTCCACTGTTTTTCCTCCTGCTCCTTTTGGTCTGTAGTCCCCTCTAAGATATATGATTTTTTAGGCATATTAATTGTTTATTCACAATCTTTTCATTTTATATTTTTTTAGGTTGGTTATTAATGTGCTTAATTGTACCATATACCTGTTTTTATAGTCTTTAGCTTATATGGTCTTAACATATTGTCTTATTAGTCCTCTCCTGTTTTTCTCCTTTTTTATTCTTTTAATTGTATTTATTTCTTTCATTCTCCAGGACCAAGCAGGAAGTCAGTCCTCACATATGGGTGACGTCGGCGCTGACGGAGCCCTCGCGGAGCAATTTTCCCCAGCTTTCAAAGAAAGCCTTTGGGAATTGCAGCGCGCATGCGCGGTCCCCTTCCCGCCCAAGGGTGCCATCTTAGCCAGTCTTCTTTTTTCCGCGGAGCCCTACAGACGTTGTCTCACAGTCCCCGCAGAAAAGTTGATTTTCTTCAATTATTTTAAGTTTTTCTTCGGTTCGATGCCGGTCTCTTTCCTGCCCGGACTCGCGACGCCGGTTGCGAGTCTTTTTCCTTGTTTTTCGGTTTTTCTGACTTTTCTGTCAGTTTAGTTTTTTCTTCGATTTTTCGCTGGCAGCCCGGTCCTTTGACCTCGCAGGGGCCCTTTTTCCCCCGATGGCTGCCAGTGGCTTCAAACGGTGTGTTCAGTGTGACAAAAATATGTCTCTAACTGACACACATGATCATTGTCTACGCTGCCTAGGCCCAGATCACGAAGAACTGATCTGTGGGGCCTGCAGCAAGATGTCCTCCAAAGTTTTACGGAGTCGGCGACATCAGCGGGAAAGAATCTTCACTGATCCCACCCGTACCCGGAACTCGTCGGAGGCTTCGGCGTCCAGAGGCTCTAGCTCTGAGCACCGTCGAAGTTCCTCGGACAGAGGCTCTCCCTCAGGGGATCATCATCGGAAGTCGAAACCCGCGAGGGCGGCGTCGGTGGACGCTCCTGGTTCCGCGAGGGCCAGGTCGCATAGCCCCGATAGCCGTCCCGGGTCTTTGGAGATGGAGCGTCTCGCAAAACGACCTCGTCTGGAGAAGGACTCGTCTGCTCTGGTAAGTCCTGTTGTCCTCGTGGACTCGCCTCCGAGGGGTCCGACGTCGGGCCCGACGCCGTCGGGGCCCGAGTCGGGGGCTGCTGGGTCTCCTGAGTTCGGACTCAGGTTGACGTCCCTGGAGAGCAGTCTGACTGCCTTCATGGACCAGCAGCGGGCACTGATCGCTAGCCTCACTGGCGTCTCTGCCCTGACCGCCGGGACGTCGACGTCTAAGTCGACCCCGGAGACCGAGCCGATCCTCGAGTCCATGCGGGCTCGAGTCGATCCTCGGTCGAGGTCACCCTCGGCCTCCCGTTCGGGACCGAGGTCGCCGACGCCGACCCCCTCGGCGTCAGGGCGGCCGGCGTCTACGCCCGCCCGACCTGACCCCATCGACTCCTCCTCGGAGTCGGCCTGGGAATCCGAGGAGGAAGAGTCACCTGATTCCTTTCGGACTCGGTGTGTCCCATCGGACTCCCCTGAGTCCGAACCTCGGAAACAGTCCCCTCCGGAGGACGCCCGGTTCTCGAACTTCGTAAGGGATATGGCCAAGGCCTTGGCCTTCCCTGCGGATCCCGAGGAGGAACCTCGAGCCGAAGAGCTCGACGCCCTCCAGTACGACTCTCCTGCAAAGGAGCACTTTACTATACCTGTTCCTCCCATGCTGGAACGACTGCTCTTCCGCATCTGGGAGAGTCCGGCGTCGTCGCCGGTTTTAAGCAAGCGGGTCAATTCCATCTATCGAGTCCGCAAGAGCCCTGGCTTCCAGAAGGCACAACTGCCGCACCATTCCATGGTGGTGGAATCGGCCATGCATAGGCTCAAGAGCCAGAAGATGCACTCCTCGGTGCCTCCCGGCAGGGAGGCCCGCAACCTGGATGGCCTCGGTAAGAAGTGTTTCCAAGGCTCTATGCTTGCTTGTCGGGTCCAGACCTACCAGCTCTACATGGGCATGTACCTTAGAGACCTGGCTAAGGAGATAGCCGGATTCTCTGCTGGACTTTCCGAGGAACCTTTGCGGAGGTTCCTAGCCTTGTCCACTGGAATTGGAGAATGCTCCAAGTTCATTTCTCGAGCAGCCTATGATGGCTTTGAAGCATCGGCTCGAGTGGCCGCAGCCGGCATCAGTGCCCGCCGACAGGCTTGGCTTCAGTCGTCTGACCTTGAACCCTGGGTGCAGGACAAGTTGGTCGATGTCCCCTGCCGAGGTGAGAACCTATTTGGCAAGCCCATGGCTGAAAAGGCTGCGCAAATCGAGACGGAAACTCTCACCAGAACAAGGCTCTCTAGAAAGACCTCTGCCCCTTCCCAAAAGAAGAAGGGCTCGGGAAAAAAGTCCTTTTACCCGAGGAAGGCGGCTGCCTATAAACACTACCCTCAGTATCAGGCCTCCTCAGCTCCCCAACAGGGTCAGCAGGCCAAGGGACGGGGTAACGGGTCCCGTAGGCAGCAAGCCCCCAAGCCTGCACCACCGGCCCCTGCTCCGCAGGGTGGGGGTTTTTGACTTCATCGACATAGCCTCTCGCCCTCAGCTGGTTTCTCCCAGCACAGGAGGCCGGCTGGTCCACTTTGCCCACAGGTGGTCCAACATCACATCAGATGCCTGGGTGCTTCATGTTGTGCGAGAAGGCTATCTTCTCCACTTCCACCAGGTCCCTCTCTCCTATTTTCTGGGAGAGCCTCCACGACTCCCTCTGCACAGGGACTTACTCCTTCAGGAGTTAGCAAGTCGCCTTCAGGAACAGGCTGTGGAACCGGTGCCCCACCACCTGAGAGGTCAAGGCTTTTATTCCAGGTATTTCCTAATACCAAAAAGAACAGGAGGCCTCAGACCCATCCTGGACTTGCGCAACCTCAACAAGTTCCTCATGAGGGAGAAGTTCAAGATGCTTACCCTTGGAATCCTTCTGCCCTACCTCCAGCAGGGAGATTGGCTATGCTCCTTGGATCTAAAGGATGCCTACACGCACATCCTCATCCACCCAAGCCACCGCCAATACCTAAGGTTTGTGGTGGCAGGAAATCATTACCAGTACAGAGTACTGCCCTTTGGCCTATCCTCCGCACCACGAGTCTTCACAAAATGTCTCGCGGTGGTGGCGGCTTATCTCCTGCTTCAGGGCCTCTATGTCTTTCCTTACCTAGATGGCTGGCTCATCAGAGCATCGTCCTCTCAAGAGGTCACACGAGCCACGCACCGCACTGTGATTCTTCTCCAGTACTTGGGCTTTGTCGTAAACTTCGCAAAGTTCACTTTGCTCCCCTCGCAAGATCTCGAGTTCATCGGCGCAAGATTGCACACTCTTCAGGCGCGAGCTTTCCTGCCTCTCGACAGAGCTCAGTGGCTCATGGACCTAGCCAGCCGTTTTCGCAGCCAGTCCCTGGTCTCGGCCAGGCGCTTTCTGAGACTACTCGGCCATATGGCTTCCACCGTCCACGTGACCCCCAACGCCCGCCTGAATATGCGGCCTGCTCAGTGGTGCCTTCTCAAGCAGTGGCAACAGGCCACGGGCGGCCTCGCCGACTTAGTGCAGATCTCCGGCCCGCTGGCCTCTTCTCTGCAGTGGTGGCTTCATCTGCCGAACCTGGTACTCGGAATGCCTTTTCAATCTCCTCCGCCTGCTCAAGTACTGACGACCGATGCTTCTCTCCTGGGATGGGGAGCGCATTGCCAAGGGGCATGTACTCAAGGTCTCTGGACCTCGTGGGAATCTGCGCAGCAGATCAACTTCCTGGAGCTCAGAGCAATCCGTCTGGCTCTCAAGGCTTTCTCCCACCTGACTTCTCGCCGGTCCGTCCTTGTCCAGACGGACAATCAAGTTGCCATGTTCTACGTGAACAAACAGGGGGGCAGGGGCTCCTTCCTTCTCTGTCGGGAAGCGCAGAGGCTCTGCTCATGGGCCGTCAACCGCGGCATTCTTCTCAAGGCAGTTTATCTCCCAGGCCAAGAAAATTGCCTGGCGGACAAACTCAGCAGAATCCTCCAGCCGCACGAGTGGCGACTGGATCCCTTGGTAGTTCAGAAACTTTTTCTGAAGTGGGGCCTCCCCACGCTGGATCTTTTTGCCAGTCCTCTCAACCGGCAACTTCCTCGTTTCTGCTCTCGGCAACCGCATCCCCTCCGAGTAGCGGCGGATGCTTTTCTGCTCTCATGGTCGAAAAGCCTTCTGTATGCCTTTCCTCCCATACCGCTAATCTCTCAAACTCTTTTCAAGGTTCTCCGAGACAAAGCTTCCATGATCCTGATAGCTCCTCGGTGGCCCAGGCAGCCGTGGTTTCCACTCCTGCTGCAACTGGCGGTGGAGACTCCGTTTTCTCTGGGGTTTCAACCAGATCTCCTAACACAGGATCAGGGGTCCCTGCTACACCCCAACCTCAGATCTCTACATCTGATGGCCTGGCTGCTGAAAGGGTAGTCCTTGCTCCCCTTCTACTGCCGGCAGAGGTGGAAGAGGTCGTCCTAGCTTCCCGGCGACCTTCTACCCGCAAATGCTATGCCCTAAAATGGCATCGTTTTTCCGTTTGGTGTACCCAGCAGTCTCTGGATCCCTTCTCCTGCTCGGTGTCGGTGGTCTTGCAGTACTTGCTCTACCTCTCTAATCTTGGACTTAAGTCCAACTCCGTCAAGGTTCACCTCAGTGCTCTTTCCGCACATCATGTGCCGGTGGACGGCAGACCTCTTTCCAACGACCCTCTCGTGGCAAGGTTTCTCAGAGGTCTCCTTCTCCTTAAACCACCTCTGCGCCCGCCAGCGCCTCACTGGGATCTGAATGTGGTTTTGCAGCGGATCACCTGTCCGCCTTTTGAACCTATGGCTACCTGTCCTCTCCGTTTTCTTTCTTGGAAAACCTTATTCTTGATAGCCCTCACTTCCGCTAGACGCATAAGTGAACTACAGGCCCTCGTGTCTGATCCCCCTTACACTCGGTTCTACAAAAATAGGGTAGTCCTACGGACTCACCCTAAATTTCTTCCAAAAGTGGTCTCCCCTTTTCACATCAATCAGGAGGTGGTACTTCCGACCTTCTTTCCCAGGCCACACTCCAGCCGAGCTGAAATGATCCTGCATACCCTGGACTGTAGAAGGGCGTTGAACTTCTACCTTGACCGTACGCGGGAGCACCGCAAAGCTGCTCAGCTCTTCGTGTCTTTTGACCCCAATAAATTGGGGCTCCCTGTCTCCAAGCGTACTCTGTCCATCTGGGTTGCTGACTGTATCGCTTGGGCTTATGGAGCAGCCGGACTCTCGTTAGAAAGTCGGGTCACGGCTCATTGTGTTCGGGCGAAGGCTACGTCAGTGGCTTACCTCCGCTCTGTTCCATTGGCAGACATCTGCCGGGCCGCTACTTGGTCTTCGAGCCAGACTTTTGCGGTTCATTACTGCCTCGAGAGGGAGTCCCGCAGGGACAGTGCTTTCGGACAGGCAGTCCTCCGAAATCTCTTCGAGGTTTGAGCAACTCCTACCCTCCAATCCCGGATGTTGGGCTACCGGTGGGTAATAATTCAGTGAAGATTCCTTCCTTCTGTGCTGCTGAGCTAGAGGGAGCTCATTTTTGTGCTTAGGGTCTCCGGTAGCCTTAAGCTTGGGAGTCCCATATGTGAGGACTGACTTCCTGCTTGGTCCTGGAGAAAGCGTAGTTACTCACCTGTAACTGGTGTTCTCCTGGAGCAGCAGTAATCAGTCCTCACAACCCTCCCTCCTCCCCTTCGAGTTGCAATCATATCATTTAGTTTTTTAAAGAATTTTTAAGCTGTCTTTTAGCTATGTCATCAGACTGGCTAAGATGGCACCCTTGGGCGGGAAGGGGACCGCGCATGCGCGCTGCAATTCCCAAAGGCTTTCTTTGAAAGCTGGGGAAAATTGCTCCGCGAGGGCTCCGTCGGCGCCGACGTCACCCATATGTGAGGACTGATTCCTGCTGCTCCTGGAGAACACCTGTTACAGGTGAGTAACTACGCTTTATGTGTTTATAATGCTATTTATTACGGAAGTTTTATATCATTTTGTATTAGATTTATTTATTGAACAGTTTTATGTTTATATACAGCTTGGTGCATATTGTTGCTGTTTTATTTTTAACTTATATTTTATTAGTTTTCATTGTTAATAATATGATGTTTTTTTCATATACATGTTATGTTATCTCCAGGAACAAGCAGGAATGAGTCTTCACATATGGATACGTCGGTACTGACAGAGCCTGCACGGGAATGCTCCCCAGCATCCAATCAGAAAGCTTTTGGGAGCATCCCTCACGCCTGCGCGCTGACTTCCCACCTTTCCCACTGCCTCTCCTCAGTTTTTGTTTTTCCGCGGAGCCGACAGGACGTTCTCCTGTCACCGCAGAAACTTTTTTCTTTAAAATTCTTATTTCCTTGTTTTCTTGTGGTCGCGGCTGTCTTTCCCGCCGATACCGGTACCGCCGGTGCTTTATTCTTTTCTTTTCTATAATTAGAGAGATTTTTTCTCCTCCGTTTTTGTCTTAACCTTTTGGGCCTACCAGGCCTCTCCAACATGGAGCCTTCTTCCCCTAAAAAGTGCCTTCACTGTGGAAACATAGTTTTCTTTTTAGACTCCAATGCTTGGTGTCTAACCTGTTTGGGTCCTGACCCTTGTTTCCCTGATCCATCAGGCTGTATTATTGGGAGAAGACCTTCCCTTTTTCGAGTTTCCCTCGATGCCGTTTTTCCTCCTGAGGTGAGGACACCGGTTTATTCTTCTCTCCAGGATCAGGTAACCCATAAACAGTCTGTTAAGACTAGCCAATTCTTGAAGGGTAAGTCTCTTGCCCAGCATGATGACGGCTCCGGCCTTGCCCTCAAGACCCCATTGGCAATAAAACCCCGGCGGGAGTCTTGGGGCTCCAAAGCATTTATGGGGTTTCAGGTTGTTCCTGGGGCTCACCCCTCACAGAACATACCTGAGCCATGCTCGGGGGTGGTATCTGCTTCGAGCAGTACCGATACCCCGGCATCGGTGTCGAGTGTTTCACTCTTCACCTGGGATCGTCATCTGGTATCCTTGATACCTTCGGGGCCGATCGATACGACCCAGATTGACTTTCCTGTATCTTCGCCATGCTCGGGGTTGGTATCGGCTTCGAGCGGTACCGATACCCCGACATCCGCGCCGGTGCCGAGTGTTCCACTCTTCACCAGGAATCGTCATCGGACGTCCTCGGTACCTTCGGAACCGATCGATACAACTCCGATTGACTTTCCTGTATCGGCATCGCCGATACCACCACCGACGTCGGTGCCTTCTAGACATGCATCGATAGACTCGCTCCCTTCGACGCCGAGTCTAGAATCGATATCCAGTCTAGATGACTTGGTACCGACGCGTTTCAGAACCGACCCATATCGTTTCCGACTACGCAGTACCGAGGATATTTACCAAGGCTCTCTGGCTACCTCGGTACCGCTTCAGCAGCCCCCGATTACTGCTTCGATGACATTACCGTCTCCGATACCGGTATTGATATCGATGTCGATTCCTGCAGTTCTATCGGTGCCATCAATCCTTTCTATGCCTAGCTTGGAATCGATACCGGGCACTGACGATGCAGTACTAACTGCCTCGAATCAGAACTGTCAGTATCACTGTTCATCTAGCAGGATTCTTTTTCTGCACCAGTCCAGTATGTCTTCTGGTGCTCAAGCTGCTGCTTCTTCCTCAGCTTACCCAGGAATAGTTCCCATTGGAGATCCTTCTTTTCAGAAATTTCTCCTTGACATGGCAACCTTTCTTGCTATTCCTATTCCTGGCTCTACTCTTAACCAAGATCCTGCAGAAAAGGAAAATATAATGCTTCCTTTACATCATTCTTTGCAGGATCTTCTGAGGATGTGGGAATCACCTTTAAAGGTTCCTTCGCCTTCTACAGCCACTAATGTCCTGTATCAGGTGCCTCCCTCTCCGGGGTTTCAAAAAAACCAACTTCCACATCATTCCATTGTAGTGGAATCAGCAATGAGGAAGGTAAGAAGCAAGAAGAAGCATTCTTCTTATCCGCCAGGTCGTGCATCTAAAGCACTTGATACCTTTGGACGTCAAACCTTCCAAACTTCTATGCTGGCTTCAAGAATTATCTCATATATTTTTTATATGAGTCGGACACTTCAGGAGGTCACAGAGAAATTATCTCTTTTGTCCCCTTTTTTGTCAGAGCCTGAGGCCACTGACTATTCCTTGCTTCTTAACCATAGCAGGAATATCTCTTGGTTTCTTTCTCGTGCTTCTCTAGACTCTTTTGAGTCTGTTAGCAGATCCTCTGCTATTGCCATTGGAGCACGTCGTAAAGCCTGGCTGCAAGCTTCAGACTTGAGCAGATGGGCACAACATACACTGGGTAATTCTCCTTGTACTGGAGAAAATCTCTTCAATAGAGGCTTTACGTCAGGTTGCTCATTGCTCCACTGACTTCCCTGTTTCTGGAAACCATCCTAAGCCTTCTTTTTCCCCAGGACGTAGGAAATCTCCTACCAAATCTTCTTTCCCTAAGAAAAGAAGGTTTCACCCTTCTCCTGCCCATCCTCCAGATGTACCCAAGCAAGGGACATCTCATCCTAGTCTGAGGTCTCCAGACTCTAACCAGTCTAATCATAACCAGCAACCATAGGTTCCTGTATGTTGCAATCTACAGTTAACTTCTTAGCAGAAGTTTATTCTTCAAACTCTACACTGGTTTTTCCTTTTTCAGTATGCTAAGCTGTTAGGATACTTTTGTCCATGGGTTACAGAATTCTTCCCTTCTTACTACTACGAAGGGAAGTTACAACTATCCCATGATAGTTTCTGTCCCCACATGGACATCTTTTCCTTCAGCTGACTTACCATATGGTAAGTCACCTTCCAATCCCCTCTCTTCCAGGGTTTCCCCTGCTTGAGTTGGTACCATACTGAAACGCTTCTCTTTCTTTCCAGTGTAGACTTTTTGTTATCCTTCAATGCATGCTCTGAACAACTCATCAGACAGGGACGGGAATATCTCCTCTCCCTTTGTCTGTTTTTCTCTCTGTTTTTATACAGGAGAATCCCCTCTGCTGTTTTGTTCAGTTGCTGTGCATGCAGGAGTTCCAGTGATTACTTTAGTGCTCATTGCAAGCTACTTTCAACTATCTTGCATAATACTACTCACTGCAGGTTATTTTCTTCTAGCCATATCCTTTCCTAGGATGTGGCAACACACCTGACTTCAGTCTTAATTCTCCTGCACAATGCTCTCTGCAATCTTCAGAGAAGCTTTCTACTATGGGCCCTTGCTACAGAGCATTGAACTTTGTCTCTGAGGGCTTTTCCATATAGTAGAAAAAGCTTATATAATCATTCCATGACTATATGGGTTCTTTATACCCTCTTGTCTCCTGTTGTGATACAAAAGACAAGCTTTTTCTGCGTGAATGTCCAAGGAGTTCCCAATCTTGCAGGAATCTACCCCTTTTTTCCTTAAAGCTTGGCATTATGCTTTTCTGCTCCACTTGGACAACCCATACTCTTTTAGTATACATGATACCCCTGTGTCCCTTTGCTGGGTCATCCTGGTATCTTAGTCTATGCGTTTTTTTGTCCTTTGGACATGTCAGAGTCCTAAAGTACTCCTGAAGTGCTCTTGCCAGACTGCTATTATCCTCTGTTTTTTCACGCAACCATCCTGGTTATTCCACTGAACTACATTCCTGCACCGCAGAAATAGATTCTCTATATATCTTCAGGTGGTTTTCACCCCCTTATTAGATGAAGCTTTTCCCATCACATTCCCCATGTGAATGTTTTTGTGGGGCTCAGTTGCAGGCATGTATCCTCAGACTTATATTCATGTATGTATATGTCCTATACATACATATTTCTGTAAGCTGTGTGGGCATAAGTCATGCCCATATATATATATATATGTGCCCATTGGGAGATGTCCATAAGACGCTTTGTATTACCTACTATCTCCCTAACTTTCTGTGCTATAAAGCTTTTACCTTCTTAAGGGGTCCAGACAGTCAACTTGCCTATTCTCATACGGCTCAGTAACTGGGAGCGGTTATACACACAATTACTGCTGTGATGTCAACAGCTTCTATTTTTGTTTTAGATCTCCCTGTCTATGAAGTATCAAACTTCAATGTCTTCCTATCTCTTACCAGCTAGGAAAGACAGTGTACATCTTCAGTATTTCTGAGTACACTTCTGTTCTCCTTGGGAATAGGGGCTTTTTTCCATACCCCCTCTTCCCTTCAGGACTGGGCTAATTCTCCAGATCGGTCAGTCTTCTTCTTTTAGTCCTCAATGTTAATAACTCTGTACCTAAAAGAGTTTTCAGCTTTTTCCCATAAAGCTTTCCATTGAAGACCTGCCGTTCTTCTCCTACCCCAGTTGACACCTGGGTCACCTGCCCATTCCAGGTTTGGAACTTCATCCTCACTGCTGTGAAGTTACCTTGAGGATTCCGCTACTGCATCTACAGTACACTCCATCACAGTTCTACTTCCTACAATCCAGTAGGTAAGCTCTATATTGTACCAGTTCATTAAATATTTTAATGATACTTGACATACTTTCTAAAGACTTACTTTTTCTGTAGTCTTTAGATTCGCTGTTCCTCTACAGCTCTTCTTTATTCAACTCCATGCCGGGGATCCAGGTTTGGGAAATGCCGTCCTGTTCCAGGGATACGCATTTTATGGGATCTCCCCTGGCACCCACAGCTAGGGAGTCCCCATATGTGAAGACTCATTCCTGCTTGTTCCTGGAGATAGCACAGTTACTTACCTGTAACAGGTGATCTTGGGAACAGCAGGAATTAGTCTTCACAACCCACCCACCTCCCCTAGGAGTTGTATCTATCTATCCCCTTTCCTCTTTCTCTCCTTCTGTCTCAGCTATGAAACTCAACTGAGGAGAGGCAGTGGGAAAGGCGGGAAGTCAGCGCGCAGGCGCGAGGGATGCTCCCAAAAGCTTTCTGATTGGATGCTGGGGAGCATTCCCGTGCAGGCTCCATCGGTATCGACGTACCCATATGTGAAGACTAATTCCTGCTGTTCCCAGAGATCGCCTGTTACAGGTAAGTAACTGTGCTTTATTGTCATGTTAGTTGTTTTGATAGTACCACTTGTTCCTACCCCTTTATTTCCTCCATGTTCCCTCCCCTTTCCCTCTCTTCCTATTCTTTAGACGTTCCTAAGCAATAGAGATAAGTTCTTTTATCTATTGAATTGTTTTTATTTATTTAATTATTTATTTGTTTATGGTTTTGATTTTATCTTATTTATGTATTTACCTGTAGTGGAGCCAATATACCACTGAGGAGGTTTCATACGAAACACGGCCAGTGTTGGGTTTTGGCACTACTCACCCCCTGGAATAATAAAGGCTTTTTTACCCTTTCTGCCACGTTTCTGTACTGGTTTTTGTTTGCCGTTTCCGTGGCAGTTCGCTGTTCCCTTGGTGGACCTGTTCACCGAAAGGATAGTGCTAGCTCCCTTGCTTCTACCTAAGGATGTTGAAGAGGTGGTTTAGGCCTCTAGGAGGCAGTCCACCAGAAAGTCCTATGCCCTCAAATGGCGTAGGTTCACAATATGGTGTGCTCAGCACAATGAAGATCCTTTCTCCTGCCTTGTGCCAGTAGTACTGCAGTATCTACTTCACCTCTCAGACCTAGGCCTTGTCTAGCTCTGTTTGGGTCCACCTCAGTGCTCTATCAGCGCACCACTCACCGGTGGAGGGACAGTTTGTCGGTTCACTCCTTGGTGTCCCGCTTCCTCAGAGGTCTGGTGCTTCTCAAGCCTCCGGTTTGTCCACCGGCGACTGGGTGGGATTTGAACGTGGTCTTGCAGCTACTTACTCGCCCACCGTTTGAGCCGATGGCTACTTGCCATTTGCGCTTCCTCTTGTGGGAAAATGCTCTTCCTGGTAGCGCTTACCTCGGCCAGACGTGTGAGTGAACTACAAGCTGTAGTTTCTGATAGACCATACACACGGTTCTATAGGAACAGGGTGGTCTTACGGACCCACCAGAAGTTCCTTCCAAAAGTCGTCGTCTCTTTCCACCTCAACCAGGAGGTGGTTCTTCCGACCTTCTTTCCCAGGCCGCATACCAGCCGGGCTGAAACAGTCTTGCATACCCTGGACTGTAAGAGGGCTTTTTCTTTTTACATAGAACATACGCGGGGACATCAAAGGGCTACTCAGCTCTTCGTCTCCTTTGACCCTGATGGGCTCCTGCAAGCATCACTGAATCCACTCTAGCTTGCAATGAATGCAGCCGCCAGAATTCTATACGTAATCTCAGCCGCCAGAATTCTATATGGAATCTCAAGAATGGACCACATCACACCTATCCTGAAGAAACTCCCCTGGTTACCAATCCACAGCAGACTACGTTTTAAGATCCTAGTAATGACCTTTAAGGCCATAAACAACCAACCCTCCACCTCCATCACCAAACTAATCCACCCCACACCCCCGAACAGAGTCAGAAGATCCACAGCTGTCAATACATTGATAATCTCAGAGGAAACAACGAAATGCACCCATGCAACATCTAATAGGGCTTTCATGTTCTATGCACCCAGATGTTGGAATGCCCTCCCTACAGCCTTTCGAGCAATCACCGACCTGGCCCAATTCAGGAAGGCGCTGAAGCACCACCTATTCATACGGCACTACTCAGAGGTCAACCCCAAAGGTCAGCTCGCAAACAGTCTCACCTATCACCAAGACTCCCCCAACAGCACACCCAGCACACTAGAGGGCAGCGAGCCCATCAGTGCAATTCCATGTAAATCTGTGTGTACTGTACAGTTATTAGTGTAAATAATTTGTAGAAAGTTACCCCAGTTATGTCCAAGTTATAGTTCCTGTTTATTGTAAATACAATGCAGCCCCGCCTGAATTGTATAAGGTTCAGTTAAATCTACACCGCACTGATAATGAATAGCGCCGTATAGAAGAGACGTTAGATAAATAAATAAAATAATAAACTGGGGTTACCTGTCTCCAAGCCTACCTTGTCCACTTGGGTAGCAGATTGTATCGCCTGGGCATACAAGGCAGCTGACCTCCCCTTGTAGAGTCGAGTAACGGCCCACCGTGTCAGGGCGAAAGCCGCGTCAGTAGCTCATCTCCGCTCTGTTCCGTTGGCAGACATCTTCAAGCCAGACCTTTGCAGCCCACTACTGCCTCGAGAGAGAGTCCCGAAGGGACAGTGCTTTCGGACAGGCGGTATTCCGTAATCTCTTTGAGGTTTAGGCAACTCCTACCCTCTGGCCCTTGTGTTGGGCTACCGTACGGAGGCGTTCTCAGAGGATATTCTTGGGGCTCCTGGTAGCCTAGAGCTGGAGAGTCCCATATGTGAGGACTGACTTCCTGCTTGGTCCTGGAGAAAGAGTAATTACTCACCCTGTAACAGGTGTTGTTCAGGAGTAGCAGGAATCAGTCCTCACAACCCTCCCTCCTCCCCTGGAGTTGCAGTCATATACTTCATTTTGGGGTTTTTTTGCTGTCTTTTAGCTATGTCATCAGACTGAGCAAGATGGCACCCTTGGGCGGGAAGGGGACCATGCATGCGTGCTGCATTCCCAAATGCTTTCTTTGAAAACTGGGGAAATGCTCTGCACGGGGTCTCCATCGGTGTAGATGTCACCCATATGTGAGGACCGATTCCTGCTGCTCCTGGAGAACACCTGTTACAGGTCAGTAACTACTCTTTACTAATAACAGGTCTGCAATCTCATATTTCAGTTCTTTCAACACCCTTGGATGTATACCATCTGGTCCAGATGATTTGCTACTCTTTCAGTTTATCAAATAGTTGTAATACATCTTTCCTGTGTAGCAATATTTCTTTTAATTCTTCTGCAGCATCACCTTTAAATACCACTTCCGTCACTGGTAACATCCCTACATCTTCCTCAATAAAGACCAAAGCAAAGAATTCATTCAGTCTCTCCGCTGTAACCTTGTCCCCTCTTACTGCCCCTTTTACTCCTCTATCATGTGATGGTCCAACTGACTCACAGGTTTTTTGCTATGAATGTACTTGAAAAAGTCTTTATTATGCGTTTTTGCTTCCACAGCAAGTTTCTTCTCAAATTCTCTCTTTGCCTGCCTTATCAATGCCTTGCATTTAACTTCCCATTGCTTGTGCTGTTTCCAGTTTTTGTCATTTGGCTCTTTTTTCCATTTCCTGAAAGTTGCTTTTTTTGGCAACAACAGCCTCTCTGACGTCACCTTTAAACCATGCCGGCAGCTTTTTGGACTTCCTTCCACTTTTCTTAAAGCGTGGAAGCTGGTCTGGGCTTCATAGATAGTATTTTTAAACAACACTCAAGCTTGATGTAAGTCTTTAACCTTTGCTTCTGCTCCTTTTAGTTTTTTCTTAACTATTTTCCTCATTTTATCATAGTCTCCCTTTCGAAAGTTAAAAGGTAGTACTGTGGATTTCCTTACCATCCTTCCTCCATTAATTAAATCAAACGCGATCATGCTATGATCACTATTGCCACGTGGCCCTGACACCCTTATCTCTTGCACCAGATCTGGTGTTCCACTAAGGACTGTCAAAATGGCTTCCCCTCTGCTTGGTTCATGAACCAGTTGCTCCAAGAAGCAGTCATTTATTTCATCTATAAACGTTATTGCCCTAGTATGTCCTGCCATGACACGGACCCAGTTAATACCAGGGTAATTGAAATCGCCCATTATAATTACCATTCTGTAGCTTTTGTTAGCTTCCCTGTTTTCTTTGAGCATTTCATCATCCATTTGTTCATTCTGGCCAGGCGGTCGATAGTATACCCCCACTGCCATTGCCTTCCCCTTTTTACATGGAATTTCAATCCATAGAGATTCTACAGCGAATTTTGTTTCCTGTTGTTGTTGTTAAGTGCCGTCGAGTCGGAGTCGACTCATGGCGACCCTCTGGATAGCTATCCTAAATTGTGTTCGGTCTTCAGTCAGGCGGCTCATTGTTGACAGACTGGTACCCGTAGCTGCTGTTATTGTATCAATCCATCTCATTGCTGGCCTTCCTCTTTTGCGTTGACCTTCTATCTTGCCAAGCATGATGTCTTTCTCTAATGATCTATCTCTTCGCATGATGTGTCCGAAGTATGAAAGTCGAAGTCTTGTCATCTGAGCTTCTAAAGAAAGCTTAGGTTTGATCTCCTCTAGTACCGACTGGTTTGTTCTTCGGGCAGTCCATGGTATACACAGTATTCGCCGCCAGCACCATAATTCAAAGGCATCAATTTTCTTCCTGTCTGTCTTTTTCACTGTCCAGCTTTCACATCCATATGATGTTATTGAAAATACCATGGCTTGAACAAGTCGAATCTTTGTATGGAGAGAGACATCTCTGCTCTTGAGAATCTTATCTAGGTCTTTCATAGCCATTCTGCCAAGAGCAATGCGTCGTCTGATTTCTTGACTGCTTGTTGCTTCTTTATTGATAGTTGATCCAAGTAGGTTAAAGTTGTTCACGATTTCAATTTCTTCTCCTTCAACGATGAACCTGTTGATTATGCCAGTTGTCATGATCTTTGTCTTCTTTACATTAAGGTGCAGGCCCATTTTGAGACTATGTTCTTTGATTGTGAGAAGCAAATGTTTCAGATCATCTTCACTTTCAGCCAGTAATGTGGTATCATCAGCATAGCGAAGGTTGTTGATGAGTCTTCCACCAATCTTCACACCTCTGTGGTCTTCATACAGTCCTGCTTCTCTGATGATTTGTTCTGCATATAAATTAAACAGGTAGGGGGAAAGTATGCAGCCTTGTCTTACACCTTTGCTTATTTTAAACCATTCTGTTTCTCCTTGTTCCGTTCGAACTGTTGCTTCTTGATCAATGTACAGATTGCGCAAGAGAACGATCAGGTGTTCTGGTATACCCATGCTTCTTAACGTGGCCCAGAGTTTCTCATGGTTTACACAGTCAAAAGCCTTGCTATAGTCGATAAAGCACAAATAGATATCCTTTTGGTATTCTTTAGTCTTTTCAAGGATCCATCTCACATCCGCAATGATGTCTCTCGTTCCTCGTCCTTTCCTGAACCCTGCTTGCACTTCAGGTAGTTCTTGTTCTAGGTATGGCTGTAGTCTCTTTTGAATAATCTTCAGTAGAATCTTGCTGGCATGTGGGATCAGAGCGATTGTGCGATAATTTCCACAGTCAGTTGGATCACCTTTCTTTAGTATTGGTATAAACACAGATCTTTTCCAGTCAGTTGGCCATGATGTTGTCTTCCATATTTCTTGGCAGAGCCTTGTAAGTACGGTAACAGCTGCATCAGATTGCTGCAATACTTCTATGGGAATGCCATCAATGCCTGGTGCTTTGTTCTTTGATAAGGCTTTCAATGCTGCTTCAACTTCTTCTTTCATCACCAATGGTTCCTGATCATAAGGTATAGGTTGAAACGGCTGTTGGTCCACTTGATCTTTATCATATAAAAACTCTGTATATTCCTTCCACCTTTTCTTGATCTTCTCAGCATCATTCAACATAGAACCTTGAGCATCTTGTAACATTCCAATTCGAGGCTGGAACTTTTTCTTTAGCTCTCGCAGCTTTAGGAAAGCCGATCTTGTTCTTCCTCTAATAGTTTCTGCTTCTATTTCCTTGCAAGTGTCATTGTAGTACTTTTCCTTGTCCTGTCTTGCTGCACGTTGGAAATCTCTGTTGAGTTCTGAGATTGTCTTTCTTTCTCCTTTGGCTTTAGCTTCTCTGCGTTTCTGGGCAATTTTCAGAGTTTCTTCCGTCATCCATTTTGGCCGTTTTTGCTTTTTCACCTTTTGTAGAGACTTCTCGCTTTCTTCCAGCACAACCTTCTTGACGTCATTCCATAACTCTTCCGGAGCTCTGTCATTTGTATCTAAAGCAGCAAATCGATTTTGCAGGCAGTCTTTAAATTCCAGTGGTATATTCTCAAGGTCATATTTTGCTGCATTCATGAGTGGTTTGCTCTTTTTCAACTTTAGCTTGAGTTTGCATACTAGTAGTTGATGATCTGTACCACAGTCAGCTCCAGGTTTTGTCTTTGTTGATGTTACAGAGCTTTTCCATCGTTGACTTCCACAGATGTAGTCAATTTGATTTTTATACAATCCATTGGGTGAAGTCCATGTGTACAGTCGCCGCTTGTGTTGCTGGAAGAAGGTGTTTGAGATGAATAGATCATTGGTCTTGCAGAATTCTATCAATCTTTCTCCAGCTTCATTTCTGTTGCCAAGTCCATATTTTCCAACTACTTTGCCTTCTTCTTTGTTGCCAACTTTTGCGTTCCAGTCACCCATGACTATCAGGATATCCTGTTTGCATGTTCTGTCAATTTCAGCTTGTACTTGTTCATAGAACTCTTCAATTTCATTCTCTTCTGCAGCTGTTGTTGGGGCATATACTTGAATTATAGTTGTGTTGATAGGCATTCCTCGTAGACGAATAGAGATTAAGCGTTCGCTGACTGCATTGTATTTCATTACAGTTCTTGCAAGTTTCTTCTTTATTATAAATGCAACACCATTTCTTCTTTGTCTTTCATTTCCAGCATAGTAGACCATGTGATCATCTGATGCAAAGTGCCCGATGCCAGTCCATTTCAGTTCGCTGACACCCAACAGATCAAGTTGTACACGTTCCATTTCATTCTTGACCACCTCCAACTTCCCTTGGTTCATGCTTCGTACGTTCCATGTTCCAATGTGTAAGACATCTTTACAGCTTCTGACTCTCATTTCATGCGCAGCTACATCAGCAGTCAGACTTCCCGAGGGCTTTGATCCAACCACATCATAAATGCTGGCTTTACTCTGAAAAGTCTTCAGCTCTTCCCCAGTAGCTAGTTGAGTGCCTTCTGACCTGGGAGTCTCATCTTCCAGCACCATAGCACAATTTGTTTTGTTGTAACTATCCATTGGGTTTTCATGGCAAGATACAGAAGTAGATTGCCGGGCCTTCCTTCCTTCCGCGCAGTTTAAGTTTGGTGGTGTTGCCGTTGTCACAGAAATGTGATCCTCCGCCGTCAACACTATCCCATTCTGCTGCTGCCCAGATGGGTGGTTTGTCTTCGTCTGGCACCTCAGCTGAGACCTGTCCATCTTGGGAGACCCTGCCAGTAGTTAAACTACCGATAGTTTAGCTCTCAGCATCACTGATGCACGCAAGCCCTCACAGCACGACAAGCTGCAAACCAAGTGAGATGTTTGTTTCCTATAGAACTTTAATCCTTTCTCTAACATAGAGGCAACCCCTCCACCAATTTGATCAGCTCTATCATTACGATATAGTTTGTATCCAGGTATCACAGTGTCCCACTGGTTGTCCTCCTTCCACCATGTTTCTGAGATACCAATCATATCTAACTTCTCATTTAGTGCTATATATTCTAACTCTCCCATCTTATTTTTTAGACTTCTAGCATTTGCATACAAGCATTTTAGAGACTGTATTTTATTCACATTAATCTGGTTATCGGTAGGCAGGGGTAATTTGGCATCTTTAAGCTCTGTCTGCTCCATACTCAAGGGCATTTGGGCTACCTTTGTCTTTATTGGAACCTCTCTGCTAATGTGCCCTAGCTTCATATTTTTGGTAGTATCCTTCAAGGATGCATTGTTCCGAACCATGTGCTCTTGGGCGACTGTCGGCTCTCCCCTATTATCTAGTTTAAAAGCTGCTCTATATCCTTAAGAACATAAGAGATGTCATACTGGGTCAATCAAGCCCAGTATCCTGTTTCCAACAGTGGCCAGTCTAGGTCATACGCACCTAGCAGTTTCCCCAAAAGACACAGGTTCCACAATGCTTGTATTGGGTCAAGCCAGTGCCGGCCCGTCCATTGAGCAAGAATGTTGTTTGCACAGGGCCCCACGTTTCAGGGGTCCCGCGCAAACAACATTCTGCCCATCAGCCCAGGGAACTTTAAAAGAAAAAAAATAACTTGCCACTGCCGCCGTTGCAGTGGCAGAATCAAGTGTCTCCCGTGGGGCCCCCGCCCGCTCAACAGAGCCCTCCCTCCTGTCCGGCAGAGTCCTCCCTCGATCACACTCCTCGGTGCGACTTTCAGAGCCGCGAAGAGAGGGTTTCCCTCTCGCGGCTCTGTTAAGCCTGCTGGGACTGATGGGAACAGGCATTTCTTTTACAGTTTCCCTCGGCTGATGGGGGGAAGGGGGTTAGGACTGGTAATGGGCTATGGGGGTGGGGTTAGGACTGGTAATGGGCTATGGGTGGGGTTAGGACTGGTAATGGACTATGGGGGAGGCTAAGACTGGAAATGGGCTGATGGGGGGGGTTAGGATTGGAGTTGGGCTGATGGGGGGGGTTAGGACTGGTAATGGGCTATGGGGGGCTAGGACTGGTAATTTGCTATGGGTGGGGCTAGGACTGGAATGGGGCTGATGGGGGGTTAGGACTGGTAATGGGCTATGGGGGAGGCTAAGACTGGAAATGGGCTGATGGGATAGGACTGGTAATGGGGTATGGGGGGGCTAGGACTGGAAATGGGCTGATGCGGGTTAGGACTGGTAATGGGCTATGGGGAGGGCTAAGACTGGAAATGAGCTGATGGGGGGGGTTAGGACTGGTAATGGGCTATGGGGGAGGGTTAGTACTGGTAATGGGCCGATGGGGGGGTTAGGCCTGGTAATGGGCTATGGGGGGGCTGAGACTGGAAATGGGCCGATGGAGGTGCTAGGATAGGACTGGAAATGGGCTGTTGGGGGGTGCTGAGATTGGAAATGGGCTGTGAGGGGAGGGAGCTAGGACTGGAAATGGGCTGGGGGGGTTAGGACTGGTAATGGGCTATGGGAGGGGCTAAAACTGAAAATGGGGTGATGGGGGGTTAGGACTGGAAGTGGGCTGATGGGCTAGGACTGGTAATGGGCTATGGGGGCTATAACTGGTAATGGGCTGAGTGGAAGGGAGGACTTGAAATGCAAACAGCTGATGGGGATGGGGCTTGGAATGGAAATGGGCTGAGTTGAAGGGGGGCTTGAACTGCAAATAGCTGATGGGGAGGGGGGCTTGGAATGGAAATGGGCTGAGTGGGGGGTAGCTAGGATTTGGAAATGGGCTGAATGAGGGAGCTAGGACTGGAAATGAGCTGATGGAGGTGCTAGGCTAGGATTGGAAATGGGCTGTTGGGGGGGGGTGCTAAGATTGGAAATGGGCTGATGGAGGTGCTAGGATAGGATTGGAAATGGGCTGTTGGGGGTGCTAAGATTGGAAATGGGCTGTGGTGGGGGCTTGGAATGAAATTGACATGGAGGGGCTAGAACTGGAAGTAGGCTTATTGGGGGCTTGGATTGGAAATGGGCTGAGTGGAGGGGAGCTAGGATTTGATATGGGCTGATGGTGGGGCTTAGAAAGGACTAGAAATCGGCTGATGGGGGGCTGGGATTGGAAATGAGCTGATGGAGGAACTCAGATAGGACTGGAAATAGATGGGGGAGCTAGGACTGGAAATGGGCTGATGGTGGGGCTAGGATAGGACTGGAAATAGGCTGATGGGGGACTAGAAGGGAGCGAATGCTGGGTGGGACTGGGACTGGAACTAGAAGGGAGCTGATGTTGGGAGAGGATTAGAATGGGATGGGGCTGGGAGAGTGAAATGGAGAGGGGAAAAATATTTTGTGTGGGAGCGAAGAAAAATCTTCAATTGGCCGGGTATTGGAAGTAAGTGGGGATTGAGGTTGGAGGGGTAAAATTTGAGTGGATGAAATAGGAATGAGGAAAGAGCAAAAGGAGAAAGATTAGTATGTTAAAGCAGATGTAGAGAGAGAATGTATAAAAAACTAGGAGAGAGAAGAAAGGACAAATGGACAGCAGATGATGGAGAGTTAGCAGAAGACACGAAGAAACCAGAAGAAAGTGGCTGGAGCAATTGCAACTAAAAATAAAATTCACAAAAGGTAGAAAAATATCTCTTTATTTTTATTTTTACAACTGGAATATGTCAGCTCTGGGAAATTTGAAACATCTGCGCTTTATTTAGTACAAGAGGAAATTAATTTATACTTATCTCCAGGAACAAGCAGGAATGTAGTCCTCACATATGGGTATCGTCGGTACCGACGAAGCCTGCGCGGGAATGCTCCCCAGCGTTCAATAGGAATGCTTTTGGGAGCATCCCTCAGCACATGCGCGCTGCCTTCCTGCCTTTCCAACTGTCCCTCTTCAGTTCTTCGTTTTCCGCGGAGCCAACAGGACTTAATCCCTGTCACCGCAGAAAATTCCATCTTAAAATTTTTTTTTGTGGTCACGCTTGCCTACCGCCCGACGCCTACCGGTACCGACGGTTCTTTTCTTTCCTTAAAAAAAAAAAAAAAAAGAAACTTTCCTGTTTTGGTGCTAGGCGCCATTTTGGGCATTAGGCCCCATTTGTTCAAGATCATGAAAAAGCCAATTAGTGGTTTTAAAAAATGTACTAAGTGTGGCGGTACCATTTCCGTCACTGACACCCATGATTGGTGTCTGAAATGTTTAGGACCTGATCATTCTCCAACTGAATGTCTCCTGCATGGGGATGACTAAAAGAGGAAGACAGAACCGGGCCGCAAAGCTCGACACCCTCTTCTCTTCAGATGCCAGATCCATTGCATCGACATCGTCAAGGGCCTCTTCTTCCTCCCATGGATCTGAGGTAACTAAACACAAAAGCCAGTCCTCAAAGGGTAGCTCCCCTGCTAAGCATCGAGAGGCCATTGGCATTGCCCTTGAGGGAACCACACTGGCAAAACAGCCCCGGCAGGAGGCTTCGGCTTCCAAAGCATCGATGGGGCTTCAGGATGTTCTCGAGGCTTCAACCTCGCAAGAACTACCTGTGCCATGCTCAGGGGTTCTGGCCGTTCTTACCAGTACGGACACCCAGGCATCGACAGCATTGATAGACCAGAGATTTCTTGCTATCGAACGCAGTATTGCAGCACTTCTCTCAGCTGCGGTACCGGTGATTCCAAGGGCACCGGTGCCGACATCGACACCAATGCCGGTACTGACGCCGACGATGCCGGTACCAACGGTACCGGCCCCGATGGTAACTCTTCCTAGTCCACCTCCAACTGGAGTGGATAAAGTGGTACCGGGTCACCTCGGTACCAACTTCGATCGGTACCGGGATCGTGCTTTGCAGGAGCATCGGAGTCAGGAATACTTCGAGTCCTCCAATTCTGAAGACTCTGACAATTCTGCTGGCACTAGATGGTTTCTCTTAGAAGATCCCTCTTCTCCCCAACGCAGAATATCACCTCCAGAGGACATGTCATTTCAGGATTTCATCCGTGATATGGCTAAAGGTCTTTCAATCACAGTAGCTCCTGAGGAGGAACCCAGAGAAAAAGGAATTGGAAATCCTCCAATATCCTAAAGCTCCTAAGGAGGCAGCTACTCTGCCTATCCAGGAGATTCTGCATAACTTGATGCTCATTATGTGGGAAACACCCCTGACTACTTCTCCTCACTCTAGGAGACTTGATACTATGTATCGAGTCCCACCATGTCCTGGATTTCAAAAAACTCAACTGCCACACCATTCAATGGTAGTGGAGTCAGCCATGCGTAGGATGAAAAGCGCTAAGACATGCATCCAATCCTCCGGGTTGTGAATGCAGGACTCTGGATGCTTTTGGACGCAGAACTTTTCAAGCTTCCATGCTTTCAGCTAGGATCAGCTCATATATCCTATATATGGGAATGTTCCTCAAAGAAATCACAGGAGACTTAGAACTTATGAGCCCATTTCTCCCAGATGATAAGAGACAAGACTTTCTTACTCTGGTTAAGCATGCTCAGGATGTCTCCAAGTTTGTCAATTGTGCAGCCTTTAACTGCTTTGAATGCATCAGCAGAACTTCTGCTATTGCCATTGGCGCACGACAAATTGCCTGGCTACAGGCATCTGACTTGGATACAGGACAAGTTAGGCAACATTCCTTGCACGGGAGAAAATCTCTTCGGCAAGAACTGGCAGGAGAATGCTAATGAGTTAGATGCTGACAATTCTACCTTAGATAGATTGTCAAAGTCTACAGCCGCTCCGGCCCAAAGAAAGCTTTATAAAAAAAACCTCTCTTAGCAAAAAGAGGAAGTTTTATCCTTCCTATACCCATCAAACTCAAGCTCCAGATCAGGTTGCCCAAAAGGGACAAACTAGACAATAAAAGAAACCAAAAGGCCGGAGAGCCCAACCAGCTCTACAGGTTCAGCCCCTCAAGGGCTTTGACTCCTTCCTAGAGAGCTTTGCCTTTCTGCCTCTGAGGGGTCCTCAACCCCCCAATATTCCCGGCAGGTTATGCCACTTTGTCAGCAGATGGCATCAGATAACAGCAGAAGATTGGACTTAGTCCATTGTAGGGGAGTGATCCAAACTTCTTTTTCACAGCTTACCCACTCCTACAATTCTAAAGCAGTTCAATTCACAAACATCTGCAGACAATCTGCTAGATCACGAGGTCTCCACTCTTCTTGCCCATGGGGCAATAGAGGAAGTACCCATTCTTCAACAGGGTGCAGGGTTCTACTCCCCCTATTTTCTTATTCCAAAGAAAACAGGGGGACACAGACCCATTCTAGACCTCAGAGAATTGAACAAATATCTGTTTCGAGAAAAATTCAAGACGATTTCTCTTTGGGAACTCTTCTGCCATACCTTCAAAGCCAGGACTGGCTTTGCTCTCTAGACTTAAAGGGTGCATACACTCACATTCTTATCCATCCAGATCACAGGAAATTTTTACGTTTCCTTTTCAGGGGAAGACATTTCCAGTACAGGGTTCTTCCCTTTGGTCTGGCTTCAGCACCAAGGGTATTCACAAAATGCATGGCAGTAGTAGCTGCATTTCTACGAACCCTGGGGATCTTTGTCTTCCCTTACTTAGACGACTGGCTCATCCGAGCCTCCACAGTGACAGAGGCCAGCACTGCACTGTCTCGTACAATGCGAATCCTCCAATACTTGGGATTGGTAATAAACTTCCCGAAATCTCAACTAGTTTCTTCCCAATGCCTAGAATTCATAGGAGCCTGTCTGGATACCAGACAGGCAAGGGCTTTCCTTCCACAAGCCCGGTGTCTTCGCATAATGCAGTTAACTTCCCAAGCAGCAGGCAAGTCCTCCCTCACTGCTCGGGAGCTACTGCAGTTACTGGGACACATGGCACATGCGAGCAGCTCAGTGGACCCAGGCCACGGGTCATTTGTCGGACAAAATAACAATCTCTCAATGACCAATTTTGTCCCTCCTATAGTGGCAATCATTAGAAAATCTGACAGTAGGGTCTCCTTACCATCAACCCCTCTTTCAGGCCACCCTAACAACAGATGCATCACAGGTGGGTTGGGGAGCACACCTGAATCATCTCTCTACCCAGGGCACCTGGACTCCACAGGAGGTTGGTTTACATATAAACCTCCTGGAGTTAAGAGCAATTTATTTAGCTCTTCGAGTGTTCCACGCCCAGCTCAGCTACAAGACAGTCCTAGTCCAGACGGACAATCAGGTAGCCATGTTCTATGTGAACAAGCAGGGCAGGACAGGCTCTCTGTCGTTATGCAATGAAGCTTTACGACTATGGGCCCTCGCCAGAGTATCAAATTCACCTTCTAGGGGTATATCTTCCAGGCATTCAAAACCTTTGGGCAGACAAACTCAGTCGAGTACTGCTACCTCACGAATGGTCACTCCACCTAGACCAGGTGGCAAAGATATTTCATCTCTGGGGCACTCCAGACATAGACCTCTTTGCAAGTCCACTGAATGCCAAACTTCTCCGGTTCTGTTCCAGGATTCCGGCGCACAACTGTCAGGCAAGGGATGCCTTCCTCCTTCACTGTGGTCAGGACTTCCTTTATGCCTTCCCACCCATTCCCCTCATCCCCAAAACACTCTTCAAGCTCCAGAGAGACAGGGGTTGCATGATTCTCCTAGGACAAGCAGGATGTCAGCCACACATGGTGACGTCATCCGACGGGCCGTGACGGAGTGCTCTCTAGAGCTCAGCGTTCTGAGCATGTGCGAGTGGCCCCACCTCCCCAGCCCGCCCCTAGCCAGATCAGTTCTTTTTCTTCCGCCTTGCCTCAAGACGGATAGTCAGCTCTCTCCAAGAAATTACAGCTTCTACTCTACAATGCCGGGTTTTAAAAAATGACCAGAATGCAACCGCAAAATGAACTCGACCGATACTCACCGGTGCTGCCTTCGCTGCCTCGGAGCTTCCCATACTATTGAGGACTGTGCTGCCTGCTCCAGGATGTCCCCCAGGGCCACTAGACACAGGGAACATGACCTCAAGGACTACCTCGCATCGGGCTCCGGTTCCACGGGTAAGAACCCCACAGCGTCCAAGAAGAAAGCCAAGAAGTCCACATCCAAATCTGCCAAAGGACTGCCAGACGTGGCCTCTGCTCCGGTGTGGGATGCGCCCTGCAGGGCCTCCATCCCCGGCCGTTCCGAGCTGCTCCCCAACGCCTCGCAAGCCCACGATGCCGGTTCAGGGAGTTCGCCGACTTACATGGCTAATTCGGTGAGTACGCCGACTCACATGGCAGAACCCAGTGCCCCGGAGTCCTCAGCGGCCGGGCAAGATGGCGCCGGCATCGTGGCCACCTGTAGCTCCACCCTTCGGCCTCTCATTGGCTCTACCAGCGGGGTTTCCCCTGGCTCCGCCTCTGGCTCCACCCACCCCAGCAGAGGGAGCTCCTCTACCCGCCCCGTCGTGTCTGACGCCCCCCGTCAGTGCGGGGAGTCTCCTCTTCAAGGCGCCAATGACACTGTCAGCCCGCGCCGATGCAGGGAATCCCCCTCGCGATCCAGTCATTGGCGCGGTAGAGGGAAGAGCCGTCGGAGCCGTTCCACAGCGAATAGGGAAGGGAGCGCGGATCGAGCACATGGCTCCAGCAGGCAAAAGAGAAGACGCTGCAGCAGCTCTAAAAATCACAGCGAGCACAGGTCCGACAGACACCGGCTCCTGCTCACGCCACAAGCACAAAACCACAAAGCACAAGAAAAGCCATCGCGCTCATCGCAAGAGGCAGCACTCATCCAGCTCGTCCTCTTCCTCCTCCGACGCCTCCTCCTGCTCTACTGCCTCCAGGAAACCGCAATCTGAGCGTTCTGCGGAGGCCAGAACATCTGAGGCCATCCTTCAGCGCCTCACTCGCCTCGTGCAACAGACTGCTAACCCTGCAGAATCAGCACAGGAGCATTGCCAAGACAAGGAACAGCTTCACAGGGACAAACCCAGGGCATCTTCGACTACTTCCAGTTTGCCTCGCCGCAGCCCCGCTCTGTCTCCTGCTAGAGACTCTCCCTCCCCAGAGCGCGATGCTTCTTCGGGTGAGGATGGATCGTTATCCTCCTATGACAGTGATGTCCAGGACGGGGGCCTGGGTTCGTCCGCATCCAAGGACACTTCCGCTCGGCCGGACAAACCGGAGGAGCCTCAGCGCACCCTACCACCCGAGGACCTCACCTACCCTAAATTTCTACGGAAGGTGACAGACCGGCTACACTTGACCACCGAGGACTCGTCCACGGAGAAGGAGCCAGAGGTTATGAAGTACCTCAGTGCTCCTAAGCTGGTGCTTGCCTTGCCACTTCACAAAAAATTGCAGAACACACACAACTCAGTGTGGCAATCCCCGGCCTCCGGACGCGCCTGTCACAAGAGACTGGAGACGAAATACCTTCTGCATCCTAGTCCAGCTTTCCAGAAGGCGCAGCTGCCACACCAATCTATCGTGGTCTCATCAGCTTTAAAGAAAGTTAAGTCCTCTCGCAACCAATCCAACCACCCGCCAGGCCGAGACCTTAAGCTCCTCGACGAGGTGGGCAGGAAGGTGTATCAAGGAGCAATGCTCAATGCCAGGGTGGCGGCCCACCAGTTCCAGCACATCCTCTTCCAGGATGCCCTGATGGCCGACCTCAAGGAAAGCTTGTCAGCACTCCCTAGGAAGAACCAACAGGCAGCCTCTGCCACGCTACAAGACCTGGCCGAATGCAGCAAGCACTTGATGAGCACTGCGTTCGACGCCTTCGACACTGCCATCCGGACCGCAGGCACGGCCATTGCGGCCCGGCG
Organism: Ichthyophis bannanicus; assembly: GCA_033557465.1. Lineage (NCBI taxonomy): Eukaryota > Metazoa > Chordata > Amphibia > Gymnophiona > Ichthyophiidae > Ichthyophis > Ichthyophis bannanicus. The sequence goes on along the minus strand of CM066039.1, from coordinate 275,600,526 downwards.
CTGGGCGTGGCTCCGTGCGTCCGGCTTTAGAGAGGACACTCACAGTAAGATTGCGGACACCCCTTGCACAGGCGACTCCCTTTTTGGGGACAAGGTCGCAGATACGGTGAATGACCTCAAGGAACACTGTACCACCTTGCAGACACTGGCAGCAGATGGGCTCGAATGCTCCTCCACTTCTCAGAGAGGGAGTACTTATCGCAGGCCCTACTATGCCTCTAAGAAGTACGGTTCCGCCAAGAAGTGGCAGACCCCTAGGTACAACCAACCTTACCACTCCTCCTCTTTTCAAAGGCAGCAACCGAGAGACCGCAAACAGAGGAAGCAAGCCACATCACAAGCCGCAAAGACCACGGTCTCCTTCTGACAACCAGCTACAGACGGAAACGCCCCCAGTAGGCCAGGACTTGCTACCTGTGGGCGGCCGTCTCACTCATTTCCTACAGGCCTGGCAGACCATCACAACCGACAAATGGGTGCTACAAATCATCGAGTCGGGCTACCATCTGAACTTCGCTTTCCCACCTTGTCAAGCCAAGCGATCGGTCAGCGAGACGCCTCCACACCTGGCAGCAGCAATGTCGGAACTCCTACAATGCCTGGTATTCCCTGCTTCTGCATCTCTCTCAAGCAGCACCTCTGGAGTTAGGGCATGCTCCAGATCTCCTTTCCCAGGAGAACGGGACGCTATGGCACCCGAATCCCCAGTCCCTGCACCTCACGGCCTGGTTGTTGAAGGCTTAGACCTCCAGGATTTCAACCTGTCCCAACAGGTAAAAGATATCCTTCAGGCTTCTAGGAAACTTTCCACAAGAAGATCTTATGCCTTCAAGTGGAAACGTTTTACTATATGGTGCTCTAAGAGGGTATTAAACCCTCTGGTCCATACCCTTAGAATCGATACTAGAGTGTCTCCTTCACTTATCGAATTCTGGGTTAAAAACCAATTTGGTAAGAGTCCATCTTAGTGCAATTGCAGCTTCTTATAAGCCTCTAAATGGGCAACCAATTTCCTCTCATCCGCTCTTATCAAGATTTATGAGAGGCCTTTTATTAACTAAACCTCCCATCAGGCCACCACCGGTAGCATGGGATTTAAATCTAGTTCTCGGGCAGCTCATGAAGCTGCCTTTTGAACCTTTAGCCACTACAGCCCTTACGTTTTTGACTTGGAAGGTCATCTTCCTGATTGCAATCACCTCTGCCCGTCGCATTAGTGAATTGCGAGCTTTAGTGGCTGATCCTCCTTATACTAGATTTCATCATGATAAGGTTGTTCTTCAAACTCACCCACACTTTATGCCAAAGGTGGTTTCGCCTTTTCATTTAAACCAATCAGTATCTCCAGGAACAAGCAGGAATGAGTCTTCACATATGGGTACGTCGGTACCGACGGAACCTGTGCGGGAACGCTCCCCAGCGTCCAAAAAGAAAGCTTTTGGGAGCATCCCACGCGCATGCGCGCTGCCTTCCCGCCCATTCACTTCTCTCTCATCAGTTTTCCGCGGAGCCAGCAGGACGTATTCCTGTCACTGCAGAAAATTCTTCTTTTTATTCTTAGTTTTTTGTGGTCGCATCTGCCTTCCCTCGACGCCACTGGTACTGCCGGTGCTTTTCTTTCTTTTTTCTAAAGAATTTCTCTTTTCCTCAGAAATTTTTCCTGTTTAGTGTTTGACGGTTCTAGGCCACTAGGCCTCCATCTTTCCATTCTGGAAAAGCCAGCCACTACTCTTAAGAAATGTTCAAAGTGTGGTGGTACAGATATTTTTTCTGACACCCATACTTGGTGTCTAAAATGTTTGGGTCCTGACCATCGCCCACTGGAGTGCCTTTCCTGCTGGAGCTCAACTAGAAGAAATCTTCAGAATCGAGCACAACTCGATACCCGGTTCACATCGCACGCGATGTCACCAGCTACAATATCTCCACAGGATCAGGTAACCAAACAAAAGTCTGTAAAGACTAGCCAGTCCTCGAGTGGTAGATCTCCTTCCCAGTATCGAGATGGCTCTGGCCTTGCCCTCGAGGACATTTTGGCAATAAAGCCCCGGCGGGAGTCTTCGGGCTCCAAAGCATTAACGGGGCTTCAGGTTGTTCCCGGGGTTCTTACCTTGATGAACATACCTGGGCCATGCTCGGTGGTTGTGGCCGCTTCGAGCGGTACCGACATCCTGGTGATGGATGAAACACTCCTCACTGAGGATCGCAGTCTAGCGCTCTCGGCTACTTTGGTACCGCTAGAGTTGCTGCAGACCGTTCCTCCAGTATCGGTATCAGCATCGGTGTCGGTACTATCCATGCTTACTTTGACAGACTCGCTTCCTTCGATGCCGAGCCTGGAATCGATCTCTAGCATGGATGATTCGGTACCGACTCGTCTCGGTACCAACCTCGGTCGGTACCCAAGACATCGCTTTAAGGAAAATCCGATGCTTCATCCTTTCAGGTCTTCCGATCCCGATGACTGGGATGAGTCTATCGGTACCAAGGCTAAATCTTCAACAAGTCTAGCCTTTACCCCTCATTTCAAAGAGTTCTCTTCGGGGGAGGTTTCTTTTCAAGCTTTTCTGCTTGATATGGCAAAGTTACTTGCCATTTCTATACCTGGTAAAGAATCCTTGCCAGGGGATTCAGAGACCCTGCAATCCCCCTGGATTTCAAGGGAGGTTATCATGCTTCCTTTGCATCAGATCTTACAAGATCTACTTTTAAGGATGTGGGAAACTCCTTTAACGGTATCACCACATTATAAGACACTTGACTCCATGTACAAGGTGCCACCTTCTCCAGATTTTCAAAAGACTCATCTTCCTCATCATTCTATTGTTGTAGAATCAGCATTGAGGCGTATTAAGAGTGCAAAGAAGCATTCTTCTTATCCGCCAGGTCGTGAGTCTAGAACTTTAGATGCCTTTGGACGTTGATGCTTCCAGGCATCCATGCTTTCAGCAAGAATTATCTCATATATTTTCTATATGGGATTGTCTCTTGAAGAGGTTGCAAAGAACTTAAAGCTTTTGAACCCTTTTCTTCAAGAACATAAGAGTAGACTTTTTCATATCAGTCAGTCATGCTCAAAATGTCTCTAAATTCCTTAATCGTGCTTCCCTGGACTGTTTTGAGTCTATTAGCAGAAATTCTGCTATAGCCATAGGAGCACGGCGCATGGCCTGGCTCCAAGCTTCAGACTTGGACAAATGGGTACAAGAAAAGCTGGGAAATACTCCTTGTACTGGTGAAAATCTCTTTAACAAGGATGCTTTATTTCAAGCTAATCAGTTAAACACTGATATTGTTGCTTTCAGAGGATTGTCAAAACTTTCCTCTGCCCCAGCTAGTAAAAAATCTCCTAACAAACTTTATTCCCCTAGGGGGAAAAGTTTTATTCATCTTCTACCCATCATGCAGATGTTTCCAAAGAAGGGCAACATCATACCAGGCTAAGAAAACCAGTGTCTCAACAGGTTCAGCAAACTCAGCAGTCGCAGGGTTTCTGATTTTTATTCATTAAATCTTTTTTCCTGTTGAGTTTCAGAACCACTACTTCTTAACTACAGAAGCATTTACAGTTCTTCTCATCCTTATTGAGAGGTCAGTGATACACTGCCTTAATCCTCCACTTTAGGAATGACTCTCTTGCTAAGAGCAGTCTATCCTTTCAGCTCTTAGAGCTATTAAGGATAATCATGCCCTACAGGTAACAAGTTTCTCCACTCCTTTTAAAAGTAAACAGAGGAGTTACAACTACTTATAAGGTATGCTATGCCCTTCGCCTTGGCAGTTGTCTTGTACGAGGATATCTTATACTTTTCACTGCAGGGGAGCTTACCCTTTCAGAGACTTACCAAATTGTAAGTCTTTCTAACTCTGTATTACTTCCATCCCTCTTAGTTGAGATTTTCAATCTAAGAGTGGTGCTATTTGACTGGAGGGCTTACCTTTAAACCATAGGATTGTCCCTAATACCTACTCCAGTAAATAATTTCCATATAGAGTTTCTCCCCTCTGCAATCTTTCAAATATTTCTTTTAAGACAGCTTATCAGACTATAAGTGAGAGTTATCATTTCTGTTCGGTCTCTCGGTCCTTTTCCGATCTATAGGACCTAACCTCTTCTGCTGCCTTAATAACACATAATTCCAAGAGAGGTTCCAAAACCTACTTGGACAGTTTATCGTTGCAGGCAACCTGTCTGCTATTCTTAGCCATCTGCAATTCTTTGGCTTCCACAGAATAGCTTAGGTTGCACACTGGTAATTAAACAGCCAGATCTCACCTGGGCAACCTGCAACATGCTCTCTGCAATTCTACAAGAAGCTCTGTAAATATGGGCCTTTGCCAGAGAGCGTCGGAGCCATTCCTGGTGGGTAACTTTCAGATGGTTGAAAGGCTTGCCCAGTCATGCTCCCACATGACCAGGTTTTGTCCTACTTTTACCATCTTCCTTAATTTTCTTTTTAGGGAAAATGAACCAGGGTTTAGATCACGTGAAAGCATAAAGAATTGCTTAATTCCCTGAGTTGTTCCACATCTCCAGTGGAATTTCTCCAACAGGGATGCACTTCTTTTCACTGCAGCCTGTCCTTGTCTAGTGCATTCCTTCTAATTCCTAATACTTCATTGGAGCTTATGTTGAACAAAGAATGCATTATACTCATTTTGCCCTCATAGACGGGCAAATATGGTATTCCCTTTTATTGTCTTTCTCCACACTGACGTTATAGAAGTATCCAGACTTGTTGTCTTAAGACTAAGGTTTTCTTTGCACGTAGATCTCCATTTCTGGTTATTCAAAGTCTAGAATTTTAAAGAGATCTAGACCTATCCTTCTGACTAGAAACATTCCACTGGTTTCCATGTAACCTTCTTCATGGTTCTTCCACGTGTAACCAGTAAGGGGTTCTCTATCCATATTTTGCAAGCAGGTTTTACCCCTTCTTGTGGTTAAGTGAGTCTCTTATTTTTATATATGTATATATATGTGTGTGTGTGTATGTGTATATATGTGTGTGTGTGTATGTGTATATATGTGTGTGTGTGTATGTGTATATATGTGTGTGTGTGTATGTGTATATATGTGTGTGTGTGTGTGTGTATATATCTCACTCTGAAAGATTTGTTACTATTCATATTAATGCTGTTCCAGCCTGCCATAGGATTTTAAATGGACAACCAATTTCTATGGTAGTCACAAACTACCTTCTTTTACTGTAACCTTTCCGGTTACGTCACATTTGAAGCTCTCCATGTAAAGTCATCCTAAGTGACATCATTTACGGAAGACATTCCTGATGTTCAAGAAATTGGAGGCTACACCGCCTATTACAAATGTTTCCTTCTGTCTTTCATTTGGATAGAGGGGTCTCAAAGAGCCATCCTTTTTCTGCAAACCAGTCAGATTTATCTCCTCTCTTTCCTAGAGCCTTTTTCTGCTCCAAGGACAAAGAGCTTCAAACGTTGGCCTACAGAAGCTTTAGCTTCTCATCCAAAGTCCAACCTCATTAAACTCTCCCAGTTTTTTCTTCTGGGATTAGTTCTAGCCTTTTAGGCTTTTGACCTCTGCCTGTATTGTGAAATTTATTTTCCTCTACTTTCCAGTAAGGTATTTTCTTTGAGGATAATGTACTGGTTTCTAGCACCAGACCATTAGTCTCAACAAATACTTTCGCAATACTTCTGTCTGAGGTCCACATTAGAGAATTGGAATCCAATTTTCACTAACTTTTCTGATCTACACAAGGACTCCTCTCCAGACGCCTTGTTTAGTCCAGCTGTTCCACAGCACACCCCTTTTTAGTTCAACTCCTGCCCTCCATCCCTTGGATGCCTCAGGTTCTGGGAAATAGCATGGCCCATCAACTAGATTGCAACATGCTGGGACCTCCTCCAGGCATCTTAGCTTGGGAGTCCCCCATATGTGAAGACTCATTCCTGCTTGTTCCTGGAGATAGCACAGTTAGTTACCTGTAACAGGTGATCTCTGGGAACAGCAGGAATAAGTCTTCACAACCCACCCACCTTCCCTAGGAGTTGTCTCTCTTTCTCTTTCTTTCTCTCTCTAATTTGTCTACTTCCCTCCTTCGGTCTCAGCTACAAACCCAACTGTTGAGAGGGAAGTGAATGGGCGGGAAGCCAGCGCGCATGTGCGTGGGATGCTCCCAAAAGCTTTCTTTTTGGATGCTGGGGAGCGTTCCCGCGCAGGCTCCGTCGGTACCAACATACTCATATGTGAAGACTTATTCCTGCAGTTCCCAGAGATCACCTGTTACAGGTAAGTAACTGTGCTTTATCTTCCTGTATTTTTTCGGAGGCCTCACACCTCTAATGCAGAAAGAAACCTTCATACTTTGGATTGTAAGAGGGCCTTAACCTTTTACATTCAAAGAACACAGCAACATAGAAAGTCCTTGCAACGTTTTGTAGCTTTTGACCCCAGTCATTTGGGACTTCCAGTCTCCAAAAGAACTTTATCTAAATGGATTGCCCAATGCATATCCTTTACTTATGAGAGTAAGGGTCTTCCTCTTCAGGACCATGTCGCAGCTCACAATGTGAGAGCCATGGCAGCTTCTATGGCTAATCTCCACTCTGTGTCTATCGATGACATTTGTCGAGCGGCCACCTGGGCTTCGGTACACACCTTCACAGCCCACTACTGCCTAGATAAAGCCTCCCGTCGGGATGTCTTTTTTGGCCAAGCTGTTCTTCTTAAGACTCATTTTTTCTCCCTAGCTTTTCCCCCCTAAATTTTCTTTCTCTGTTTTCTGCCTTTGGACTGTCTGTTTATTCTGTCTTTACTTTTCCTCCCTTCTATCATTTATTGTAATTTCTTTTTCTCTTTTTTATAACGATTGATTTTGTTTGTAAACCGCCTCAATGTTATGGGGGGGCGGTATATTAAATGTGAAATAAACAATAAACAATAATAAACAATAAAATCTCTTTCAAACCTAAACCAACTCCTACCCACCAACCCTGGTGGGATGCCAGAGATCCATGGGAGGAAGGATTCTCACTTTCGGTGGCACCTTCCTGGGGATATCTCCCTGGCATCTTCAGCTAGGGAGTCCCCATATGTGAGGACTACATTCCTGATTGTTCCTGGAGATAGCGTAGTTACTCACCTGTAACAGGCAATCTCCAAGAACAGCAGGAATTTAGACCTCACAACCCACCCACCTCCCCTAGGAGTTGTCTCTCTCTGTCTTTCCTCTCTTCCTCTATCCTTTCACTCAGCTACAAACTTAACTGAAGAGGGACAGTTGGAAAGGTGGGAAGGCAGCAGCGCATGTGTTGAGGGATGCTCCCAAAAGCGTTCCTATTGGACGCTGGGGAGCGTTCCTGCGCAGGCTCCGTCAGTACCGACGATACCCATATGTGAGGACTAAATTCCTGCTGTTCCCGGAGATCACCTGTTACAGGTGTGTAACTATGCTTTATTTCTACAGAGTTGTACATTCCAAGTTTGGCTTTTGGGGTTCCCAGTTTAATTATTGTCTTCCTGTTTCTAAATTGTGATTCCTTGTTTGGTGATGGTCTATGTCAGGGGTCTCAAACACGCGGCCCGCGGGAGAAGGTTGTGCGGCCCGCGACGGCTTCTGCTGCTGCCGTTGCCGCCGTGGCAACGGCAGAATCGACGGTCAATTTAAAAAAAATTAAAAACTGGCTTCTGCTGCTCTGTCCTGCGGCCCGTTCCCCTCTGCGCGAGAGCCCTGAATGTGCTTCCTCTGCGGCGTGCTTTTCAAGCCGCGAAGGGAGTATTTCCCTCTCGCGAGGCTTGAAAAGTGAATAGGCTTAAGCCGCGCGAGAGGGAAATACTCTCTTCGCGGCATAAAAAGCATGCCGCAGAGGAAGCACACTCAGGGCTCTCGCGCAGAGGGAAAGGGGCCGTGGGACAGCTGATTTTCTGCTGCAGCAGAAGCCAGGTTGTTTTTTTATTTACCGGGGGGGGGGGGTATGACTGGAAATGGGCTATTGGCAGGGGGGGGTAAGACTGGAAATGGGCTATTGGCAGGGGGGGTATGACTGGAAAAGGGCTATTGGCAGGGGGGGTTATGACTGGAAATGGGCTTTTGGCAGGTGGGGGTATGACTGGAAATGGGCTATTGACAGGGGGGGTATGAGTGGAAATGGGCTATTGGCAGGGGGGGTTATGACTGGAAATGGGCTATTGGCAGGGGGGGTTATGACTGGAAATGGGCTATTGGCAGGGGGGGAGTAGGACTGGAAATGGGCTATTGGCAGGGGGGGTTATGACTGGAAATGGGCAGGTGGGGGTTAGGAAGGACTGGAGGTGGGCTGATGGGGGTAGTTAGGACTGGAAATGAGCTATGTAGGGGATGACTGAAAAGGGGAAATGGGGGATAGGGCTGGAAGTGGGCTATTGGCAGTGGGGTTATGACTGGTAATGGGCTATGGGGGGTCTAGGACTGGTAATGTGCTGGGGCGGTTGCTAGGACTGGAAATGGGCTGAGTGGAAGGGGGCTTGAACTGCAAATGGCTGATGGGGAGGGGGGCTTGGAATGGAAATGGGCTGTGAGGGGAGGGAGCTAGGATTGGAAATGGGCTGATGGGGGGCTAGGATTGGAAATGGGCTGATGGTGAGGCTAGGATAGGACTGGAAATGGACTGATGCAGGGACTAGAAGGGAGCGGATGCTGGGTGGGGCTGGAACTAGAAGGGAGCTGATGTTGGGGGAGGATTAGAATGGGATGGAGCTGGGAAAGTGAAATGGAGAGGGGAAAAATATTTTGTCTGGGAGAGAAGACAAATCTACAATTGGCCAGGTATTGTGAGAGTAAGTGGGGATTGAGGATGGAGGGGTAAAATTTGAGTGGATGAAATAGGAATGAGGAAAGAGCAAAAGGAGAAAGATTAGTATGTTAAAGCAGATGTAGAGAGAGAGAATGGAAAAAAAACTAGGAGAGAAGAAAGGGCAAATGGAAGCAGACGATGGAGAGTTAGCAGAAGACATGAAGAAACCAGAAGAAAGTGGCTGGAACAATTGCAACTGAAAAAAATGCACAAAAGGTAGAAAAATATCTCTTTATTTTGAATTTATTAACTGGAATATGTCAGCTCTGGGAAATGTGCATCATTAATGTTTGCGCTTTGTTTAGTACAAGAGGAAATTAATTTATAGTTTTATTTCTACAGTGTTGTTGTACATTCCAAGTTTGGCTTTTGGGGTTCCCAGTTTAATTATTGTCTTCTTGTTTCTAAATCTTTTAGTTTTTCTTTATCCATACTCATTAAAGAGGCATGTTTACTAAAAGTTAGTGTATGGTAACATTATGCAAATATTTATGCAAATGAGGTCCCTTATGCAAATGAAGCCCCGCGTCTTATGCGGCCCCCGGGTTACTTTACAAGTCCTCATTTGGCCCTCAAAGCAATTTGAGTTTGAGACCCCTGGTCTATGTTCTGCATGTGTAACTTAGCTGAGGTATTCTGTTTATGCAGTTTCTATTTGACATTGCCACTTGTTCTCTTTCCCCAGTAGGTCATGTATTGTTATTCTCTGAAATGTATTGGTTTAATATTTGCAGTGTTGCCTTTTCATATGTAGGGTCTGGTGCTTTGAGTCCTGGTAGTGCTGTTACGATACGGTGGGTTTGCTATTTGTTCTAAATGCATTCAAACACAAAAGGCAAAAAGTCAAACCCAAGAACCAAAATCCCTCACCCGGCTCAGATAGTATCCACACAAAAAGAGAGTGAGGAGAAACAATAGTTTTCTCATATCAAATTGCCTTTTTTGTCGGACCATAGAATACCCTGTACCGGGGTCACAAAACAGACTCCCAGACCTTGGTAAATAATAGTCCCTTTTAATCAAACCAGCAGTGAGAAATATCTATAATAAACTTAACTGCAACAGCAAAATCATCAAGGTGAAAGATACGACACAGTCCTGTGTTTCAGGCTCTCATTTCAGTCCGCCCTGCATCAGGTCAAAATTGTCATCACCAATCAAATAGCCGTCACCTTACAAATGTATGAAAAAACCTTTTGAGGAACACTTTTAAACAGGATATAAACAGGCTGGAATTGGTGCAGAGGTTGGCTACTAAAATGGTTAGTGGTCTTCATTATAAAGCATATGAGGACAGACTTAAGGATCTTAATATGTATACTTTAGTGGAAAGGCGCGATAGAGGTGATATGATTGAGACGTTTAAATACCTCGGTGGCATAAATGCACAGGAGGAGAGCCTCTTTCGATTGAAAGCAAGCTCTGCTACAAGGGGACATGGGATGAGGGTGAAAGGGATAGATTCAGGCGTGATATGCGGAAATATATCTCCAGGAACAAGCAGGAATGAGTCTTCACATATGGGTACGTCGGTACCGACGGAGCCTGCGCGGGAACGCTCTCCAGCGTCTCAAAAGAAAGCTTTTGAGAGCATCCCACATGCATGTGCGCTGCCTTCCCGCCCAAATACTTCCCTCACATCAGTCTTTCGTTTTCCGCGGAGCTGACAGGACGTGTCCCTGTTACCGCAGAAAAGTTATCTTTTTTTATTTTTATTTTTTGTGGTTGCGCCTGCCTCCACCCAACGCCCACCGGTACCGCCGGTGTTTTTCTTTCTTTTTCTTTGAAGAATTTTTTCTCATTTAGTGCCTGACTTCTGGCCACTAGGCCTCCATTTTTCCATTATGGAAAGACCAGCCACTACCTTTAAGAAATGTTCAAACTGTGGCAGTACACTTAAGTTTCACACTCAATTTTGGTGTCTGCCTTGTTTAGGTCCTGACCATTCTCCTAAAGTCTGTTTTTCTTGTAGGAATGTAACCAGAAGAGATCTTCAGAACCGAGTACAACTTGGTACCAGATCTACCATGAGATCACCGGGCAGAATCTCTTCTCCTTTCCACGGTCAGGTAACCAAACAACAGTCTGTTAAGACTAGCCAGTCCTCAAGAGGTAGATCTCATGCTAAGCATTGAGATGCCCCTGGGCTTGCCTTCGAGGACACTATGGCTCAATCCCGGCGGGAGTCTTCGGGCTCCAAAGCTTTTACGGGATCCCAGGTTGCTCTTGAGGTTTTTACCTCTGTAGATGCACCTGGGCCATGCTCGATGGTCCGGACCGCTTCGAGCAGTACCGATACCTCGGCATGGACTATGGTGTTGGATGAAAAACTCCTCACCATGGAACGTAGTCGGGCGTATCTCTCAGTTACTTCGGTACCGTTAGAGTCGCCGCAGACCATTCTTTGACCACCAGTATCGGTGTCGATGCGGGCATCGTCTTTGGTGCAAGCACCGGTTCCGGTGTCAGTATGCGTACCGACATCGGCGTCACCCCCGGTACCGGATTGGTCATCGATGCAGATGCCGGGACCGACATTGGTACCGACATTGGCGTCACCCCCGGTACCGGATTGGTCATCGATGCAGATGCCGGGACCGACATCGGTACCGACATCGATGACTTTGATGCCTCTTCCAACAGGCTCGCTTCCTTCGATGCCGAGCCTGGAATCGCTATCTAGCCTGGAAGATTCGGTACCGACTCCTCTCGGTATCGACATCGAGGAGTACCGAACGCACCTCGTTCCAGAGGATCCAGTGTGTCATCCTCCCCGGTTTCCTAAGCCCGATGTTGCAGATGCATCTATCGGTACCATACCTGAATTTTCAACAGGTCCTATTACTCTTCATTGCAGAGAATTTCTCTTAGAGGAGAACTCTTTTCAAGTTTTTCTACTTGATATGGCAAGAATACTCGCCATCTCTATACCTGGGAAGGAGTCTATACCAAGGGATTCAGAAATTCTGCATTCCCCCTGGTTTCCAGAGGAGGCAATCATGCTTCCCCTACACCACATCCTACAGGATTTGTTATTTAGAATGTGGAAAACTCCCTTAACAGTATCTCCACATTCCAAAAGGATTGACACTATCTATAAAGTGCCACCTTCTCCAGGGTTTCAAAAGTCTCAACTCCCTCATCATTCTATAGTAGTGGAATCAGCAATGAGGCGTGTTAGGATTGCAAAAAAGCACTTCTCCTATCCGCCAGGTCGTGAGTCTAGAACCTTAGATGCTTTTGGGCGTCGATGCTTCCAAGCATCTATGCTTTCAGCAAGAATAATTTCATATGTTTTCTATATGTGATTCTCTCTAGAACAGGTTGCCAAAAAGTTTGAAACTTTTGTACCCTTTCCTTCAGGAACATAAAAGAGCTGACTATTTATCACTAGTCAATCATGCTCATGATATTTCCACATTTCTTCTTCGTGCTTCCCTGGATTCTTTTGAATCTGTTAGCAGATCTTCTGCTATAGCCATAGGGGCACGACGTTTAGCCTGGCTCCAAGCTTCAGGTTTGGACAAATGGGTACAAGAAAAGCTGGGAAATAGTCCTTGTACTGGAGAACATCTCTTCAACAAGGATTGCCTATTTCAAGCTAGTCAGACAGACACTGTTACTGCTACCTTAAGGGACTTGTCAAAACTTCTCTCTGTTCCAGCTGATAATGGATCTTCTGAAAAACTTTATTCGTCTAGGGGGAAAAGGTTTTACCCATCTTCTTCCCCTCAGACAGATGTTTCCCAACAAGGGCAACATCCAACCAGGCTAAGACAACAGAAACCTCAGCAGATTCAGCAAACCCAGTAATTACAGGGTTTCTGATTTTTTTCTGCCATTATGAGGTTTTAGAACCTGTAGATATGCCTTTTTATCAAAAGAGCCGTCTAGTTTGACTCTCATCTATGCTGAAACCACACTGAGTTGCCTCTAGGTATGGCTCTCTTATTTAAGAGAACTTTACTCTGACAGCTCCAAGAGCTCTTGAGATATTTCAGGCCTACAGGTAATAAGTTTCTACTTCCCTATTTAAAAAAAAAAAAAAAAAGGGAAGAACAATCACGAAACTTAACAAGGTGAGTGATAACTTTCACCTTTTTTGACAGTTACCTATAACACCTTGACTACAGAGGACTCTATCTATAAGAACTTACTAAATTGTAAGTTTTTCAACTCTGTATTTTTTCCTTTTAGTTGGGACATCCAGTCTCCAACCTGAATGTTATTCAACTGGAGAGCTTCTTTTGAAGCTATATGAAATTCCTACTCCAGTAAATCTTGTCAATACAAAGTTTTTTTCCTGTTGAGGTATTTCTGTACTGGGGGTTTTTACAGGATGCAATCTAGCATTCTGAAAGCCCCTACCAGATTGTCCTCTATACATTTGAGCAGAGTCAGCTCAAAAGGCATCCAAACCCTCCATAATACAAATATGAAGAACCCACCAGGTGGGTTAGATGAGCTTCTTGAACAGATAGCTCACATGGGTTTCGGCCTTTTTCTACACTGTTTGTGTTTTTAGAGCTGACCTCTCAAATACTCCTTTATGACAGCTCATCAGACAGGAATTTAGTTTCATCATTCCTAATAATGTCTGTTAGTCCTTTTCTTAATCTTCATGGAACCTCTTTTCTGCTGTCTGACAGATGGCTCCACAACGGTTTTTGAATCCCTCTGTTTAATTGATCATTGTAAGGTAAAAAAAAAAAAGCCTATCACTATTTTTACCATCTTCACTTCTGTCCTAACAGAATTGATTGAGTTGCAGACTGGCTTCTCAACAGCCAGATCTCACCTAAGCAACCTATAACATGCTCTCTGCAACTCTGCAATGAAGCTCTGCAACTATGGGCCTTTGTCAGAGAGCATAGTAGTCCACCCCTGGTAGGGAACTTCCAGGTGGTCAGACGACCTTGACTGGTAGGCCCTGCTCATTCATGCTCCCACATGGCTGTTTGTTCCTATTTACCATCTTCCTTAAAAAAATTTTCCTTTAAGGAAAGGGATCCAGGGCCTAGACGACTTCAAATTAGAGGAACTTCCACCACAGGGATGCATTCCTAATTATTTCAGTTGATCCTCATCTACTGAAAATTGTTTTCTCACTATCTCTTTGAAGTCTACCAGAAACAAAGAACGCATGATACTCATACTGCTCTCATAGAGAGTCAGACAAGGGATTCCCTTACATTGCGTTATTTCTTCCATCTTCTACCCTGAAGGGATAAAAGGATCCAGATCTTTTATCTTAGGATTAAAGATCTCCTTTGCACTCCTTCGGGTACGTTTCAAGGCCTAGTTCTCTGAGGACTAGTCTTTTAAGACCTAGACCTCTTGTCAAGGGTAAGAAGTACCTTACTGGTTTCCACCAAACCTTGCATAAGATTCTTATGCCTTGACTAATAAGTGATTTCCACTAACTATTCGTAAGAAGGTCTTAACCCTTCTTGTTAGACGAGACAATCTGACCCTGAAATGTTCTAACTGTCCATGTCAGTACTCTCAGCATACCATAAAGTCTTAAATGGACATCCAATTTATCTGGTAAAGATAGGAAATTCTTTCTTTACCATAACCTTTGTTTCTATCAAAATCAGGTTACCTTACATCTGAAGCTTTCTAGGTAAGTTGTTAGCCTACGTGCTATCACTTCCGCAACGCACATTACTGATCTTCAGAAATTGGGGGCTAATCGCCCAGTACGGTATTCTTGTCTGGATAAAGGGGTTTTAGCAACCCATCTCCTTTACTGTAAAGGGTTTTTTACCTTTTCATCCAGACTAGTCAGATTTCTCTTTTCTTTCCCAAGGTACCATCCTGCTCTATGGACAGAAATATCTTCAACTGTAGACTATAGAGAAGTTATCTTCTCTCATGGGTCCCAACTTCTTATAAACTCCCCAGTTTCCTGGGCTTACTCCTAGACAATGATATTTTTCTATCTTTGTCTATATGGCAAATTTCAATTCCCTCTGCTCCTCACGGTAAGGGAATTCCATATGAGGACAATGTGATGGTTCTTTACAACAGATCCATGTCTGCTTCCCCATATGTGTATTTTGTTTGTGATACTTGGATGATATCCCTTTTCAAGAGTTGGGACTTCCTATTCTTACTAACAGTTCTCTCTACACAAGGATATTTTTCTCTGCATTCCTTGTTTAGTTCAGCTGTCCACAGCACATCATTTTTACACTGTTAGCTCAGCTCCTGCCCTCCATCCCTTGGATGCCTGAGGTCCTTAGGAGGAAGCATGTCCCATCCATTAGCTTTTGCTACATGCTGGGCCTCTCCCAGGCATCTCAGCTTGGGAGTCCCCATATGTGAAGACTTATTCCTGCTTGTTCCTGGAGATAGCACAGTTACTTACTTACCTGTAACAGGTGATCTCTGGGAACAGCAGGAATAAGTCTTCACAACCCACCCACCTCCCCTAGGAGTTGCGCTCTCTCTCTCTCTCTCTCTCTCTCTTTATAATTTGTTTACTTCCCTCCTTCGGTCTCAGCTACAAACCCAACTGATGTGAGGGAAGTATTTGGGCGGGAAGGCAGCGCGCATGCGTGTGGGGATGCTCTCAAAAGCTTTCTTTTGAGACGCTGGAGAGTGTTCCCGCGCAGGCTCCGTCGGTACCGACGTACCCATATGTGAAGACTTATTCCTGCTGTTCCCAGAGATCACCTATTACAGGTAAGTAACTGTGCTTTCTTTACGGAAAGAGTGGTGGATCCGTGGAATAGTCTCCCAGTGGAGGTGGTAAGATGAGGACAGTATTTGAATTCAAAGAAGCATGGGACAAATACAGAGGATCTCTAAAGGAAAAAAGGGGACTGTTGTAGTGGTTGATATGGAAGGGACACTAGATAGGCCATGTGGTCTTTTTCTGTGGTCATGTTTCTGTGCTCCATGCCTATTTATAAACATGCAAATTATTTTCAGCTCGTGGACATGTTTAAGGGGATTGATTGATTCCATGATTTCAGGCTGCTTCCTTTGGAAAGCTTTGTGCTGATCTTGTCCCTTGTATGAAACGGGTTGTTTCAAGCAAGTTTGTGTTGCACTTTATAGTAGTGTGGAGAGAGATTGTTTTGACATAGTAGTGGGAGTTTTGGTGGGTTTTCCCCTATTTTTATTTATGCCAAACATATTGAGAGTCTAGTGATTATCTTTGTAGTCCTCTATTTTTCACCTATCCTTTGCATGTTCTTCCAGAACATTTCTAACTGTATGCTTCAGTTGCATTGTAAATGCAAGTGAAATGCTGCAGCATTCAGAGGTCCTCAGACTGTGAGATGTTTTGCTGCATCTTGTAAACCACTGTCCTGCAGTTTGTTGTGGGTTATCTTCTCCTTTCCTTTTCACAGGTTTCAGTAAAAGTATAAAGGAGACAACATATTAAGTGCAGAGTTTGAAAGACCTTCAGATACAAGTGAAACACTTGTCCCATTTTTCATAAAGAGATATTTACCATTTCACATTTCAAATAGCACAAATGCCATATTTTACTTTTGTACCCCTGTAGCTTGTTGGGTATATTCCTCTGTGATGCTATTTGATTCTGTTGTGCTTCCTTAGTGGGAGGTTTCAGGGGACAGGGAGTGTGTCCAGCAATCTATGGGAATATGGAAATGCAGCATGCTTGCATTTTATTATTTATTTATATTCTCTTATATACCACGCTATTCTGCATCAGTGCGGTTTACAGTGAGCAAACTGAAATTACATTAAAGAGGGCATTATAACTTGGAGATAACTATTTTACAGGGAACATGGGCTATGGAGGGTTAAGTGGCTTGCCCAAGACCACAAGGAGCACCTGTGGGACTAGAAACCCCAGTCCTTCCGGCCCAAGGTTGCTGTCCTCTAGTGGGATTTGAACCCCCGACCTTCCGGCCTGAAGTACCTTGCCCCAACCACTAGGCCACTCCTCCACTGCATAATGTTGCTTCAATAAAGGAACTTCTCTCTATACAGAGAGTAAAATTTGCAAGAGGATCTTGATAAATTGGAAGACTGGGCATCAAAATGGCAGATGAAATTTAATGTGGACAAGTGCAAGGTTATGCACCTAGGGAAGAACAACCCAAACTATGGTTACACGATGCAAGGTTCCACATTAGGAACCACCACCCAGGAAAAAGATTTAGGCGTCATTGTGGATACCATGTTAAAAACCCTCGGCCCAGTGTGCAGCGGCGGCCAAGAGAGCAAATAGAGTGCTAGGTATGATAAGGAAAGGAATGGAAAATAAAACAAAAGATATTATAATGCCTCTATATCGTTCCATGGTGAGACCGCACCTTGAATATTGTGTGCAATTCTGGTCGCCGTATCTTAAAAAGGATATAGCGATTTTAGAAAAGCTTCAGAGAAGAGCCACCAAAATGGTAAAGGGGATGGAAGGATACTCCTATGAAGAAAGGCTAAAAAGGTTAGGGCTCTTTAAACTGGAAAAGAGACGGCTGAGGGGAGATATGATAGAAGTCTATAAATTAATGAACGGAGTGGAACGGGTAAACGTAGATCGATTGTTTACGTTATCAGAATATAGAAAGACTAGGGGACATGCAATGAAGCTACAGGGTAAACTATTTAAGACCAATAAAAGAAAATATTTTTTCACTCAACGTGTAATCAAACTCTGGAATTTTTTACTGGAGGATGTAGTAAAGGCTGTTAGTGTAGCTGGGTTTAAAAAAGGTTTGGACAAGTTCCTGGAGGAAAGGTCCATAAACCATTATTAAGAAGTGACCAAAGATATCAATGCTTGACCCAGTACAAGCATTGTGGAACTTGTGTCTCTTGGGGAAACTGCTAGGTACTTATGACCTAGTTTGGCCACTGTTGGAAACAGAATACTGGGCTTGATGGACCTTGGTCTGACCCAGTATGGCATATCTTATGTTCTTATGTTCTTATAGGAGCTGCAGGGCCTCTGATTCATCATCACCCCTTGAATCCGAGTAGGAGACAGATGACGAGGCCTCTCTGGAAACTAGTCGGCACCGAGACATCCACTCGGAGCCCTCTCCCCCAGCTCCCTAGCTCCTTTCTCCTCTGGAGGACGTGGCCTTCCACGACTTTGTTAGGGATATGGCCCGAGCCCTCTCAGTGCAAACCGAGGCAATGGAAGGACCAAGTATGAGTCTCCACCCAAGGATCCTCGAGCGGCTGCTTTTATAGAATGTGGGAGACTCTGGCATCTGTGCCATTGGTCAGCCGACGCCTCTATGCCATGTACTGCATCATGTAAGGGTCTGGGTTCCAGAAACCCCAACTCCCACATAACTTCATGGTTGTCGAGTCAACCATGCAAAAACTGAAGAGTCAGACCTACTCCTTCCGTTCCCCCTGGTAGGGAGGCTAGAGCCCTCGATGCCCTCAGGCAAAAGTGCTACCAGGGCTCGATGCTAGGATGTCTGATACTGGCCTATGAATTGTATATAGGCATGTTCCTCGAGGCCCTGACCCAGGAGTTGTCTAGGTTTTCAGCAAGGCTCACTGGGGAACCCCTCCAACGGTTTCAATCCCTGACCTCTGGGATCAAGGACTACTCCAAGTTCCTTTCCTGGGCAACCTATGATGGCTTTGAGTTAGCAGCGGCAGGCATCAGGACCCCACCCCATGTCTGGCTGCAGACCTCAAACAATGGGTCCAGGAAAAGCTGCTTGACATCCCCTGCACTGGGGAGAACCTGTTTGGCAAACTCATGTCCGACAAGGTGGCCAAGATAGAGGCCAACATGGTGACTCGGCAGAGGCTCTCCAAGAAGATCTCATCCCGTCCCTGAAAGAAACCCTTGGGGAAAAGACCCATGTTCCTGAAGAAAAAGGGGCCCTTTCATCAGTCATCACTACCAGCCCTTCTCGGGCTAGCAACAGGTTCTCACCCCAAAGGCCAGGGCCATGGAGCCCGGAAGCCAAAGGCACAGAAGCCCCAGGCCCCAGTTCCTGCCCAGCTTGGGGGGAGCCTTTGACTCCAGGGCCTCTCCTCCCCCAGGAGATCCTCACCAACCCACAGGGGGCCGCCTGGCATTCTTTGCCCACAGATGGGCCAGTGTCATGTCAGACCAGTGGGTACTGTAGGTAGTAAAGGAATGGTTTCTTCTCCACCTACAAAAGATACCACCCAGGTTTTTTCCAGGAGAGCCGGTGCGACCTCTCCTTTACCAAACCTTCCTGCTCTCAGCTTGCAGGTCTACTCAGGGACAACACAGTAGAACTTGTACCCAAACACCTATGGGGAGAGGGCTTCTACTCCAGATATTTCCTTGTCCCAAAGAGAACTGGGGGCCTCAGGCCCATATTAGACCTGAGAAGCTTAAGTTTCTGGTGAGGGAGAAGTTCAAGATACTCTCCCTTAGAACACTGCTGCCTTATCTCCACCAGGGAGATTGGCTGTTCTTCTTTGACCTAAAAGATGCATACACACACATCCCGATCCATTCATCCCACAGTTTGCGGTGGGAGGAGGGCACTGCCAGTACAAGGTGTTACCCTTTGGCCTGTCCTCCTCACCAAGGGTCTTTACCAAGTACCTGGCGGTTGTTGCCACCCACCTGCGCCTACAAGGGGCTTTCGTCTTCCCCTACCTTGACGACTGCCCTCATCAGAGGCAGTATGGCTTCAGAAGCCAGCCAGGCTGCAGACCAGGTAATCCTCCCTTCTGCAGCAGCTGGGGTTTGTCATCAGTTACCCCAAATTGCATCTCCATCCAGCCCAAAGTCTGGAGTTCATAGGGGCCCAGTTGGACACGTTACAGGCCAAGGCCGTCCTCCCAAGAGCAAAGGCAGAACACCTCAGGCAACTAGCAGAAGAGGTGCAGCGCCGTTGGCTAGTGATGCCTCACCACCTCCTCTGCCTACTGGGCCACATGGCCTTGACAGTCCATGTCACACCTTCAGCCTGCTTACACATGCAGACAGCCCAATGGTGCCTCAGTTCGCAGTGAACTCAAGCCACGGGAAGGCTACGGACAGGGTCAAGGTTACCTACCAGTTGGTGGAGTTTCTCAGTTGGTGGCAAAACCTGTGCCACCTCCAGTTGGGAATGCCCTTCCAGGCACCCACACACACTGAGGACCCTGACCACGGATGCCTCCCTCCTGGGTTGGGGGGCACATTGCGGAGGCCACTGCAAACAAGGAAGCTGGTCTCAGGAGGAGTCTCTCCTTCAGATCAATCTCCTGGAGCCCGGCAGTCTTCTTGGCCCTACGAGTGTTCCGCCACAGACTCTGACACCGGCCTGTACTAATCCAGAGTGACAACCTGGTCATCATGTTCTATATCAACAAGCAGGGGCATGTGCTCGTACTCACTCTCCCAGGAGGCAGTGGCCCTCCTCTCCTTCGCAGCACGCAACAGCATGCTGCTGTGAACGGTGTACCTCCTGGGCCAGGACAAATGCCTAGCAGACAGACTAAGCAGAGTCCTTCGCCCACACGAGTGGTGCTTAAATGCGAGGATAGCACAAGACCTCTTTTGCCTCTGGTGCAGCCCTGTGATGGACCGATTTGCCTCTGGACAAACGCAGCTTCCTCACTTCTGCTCCCGTCAGCCGCACCTGGAGAGAGTGGCAGCAGATGCCTTCCTGATCTTATGGTCCGAGGGCCTGCTCTATGCGTTTCCACTGACCCCCTCCCCCCCGCCCCCCCCCCGGTCGCCAAGACAGTCTTCAGGGTTCAAGAGCGAAAGGGCATCAGTTATACTGATTGCCTCCAGGTGGCCCAGGCAACCTTGGTTCTCTCTGCTGCTCTTCATGTCTGTGGCACCTCCAGTCCCTCTGGGACAAGCTCCGGACCTACTGTCCCAGGAGGAAGGCTCTCTCCTGCACCCCAACCAGGGGTCGCTAATGTTAACAGCGTGGCTGCTGAAAGAATAGCCTGGGCCCCTTTCAATCTCCCAGTAGAAGTCGAGGAGATCCTCCTGGCCTCTCGGAAACCCTCCACCAGACGGGCTTACGCCTTTAAGTGGAGAAGGTTTTCACTCTAGTGTGCTGATAGGGAGGAGAATCCTATCACCTGTTGGGTTCAGCTGATACTACAGTACCCTACCTCACCTGTCACACACCGGGTTGAAATCTAACTCTGTGAGGGTACATCTGAGCGCCATTGCTGCTCACCTCCACCCTATCGAGGGAAAAGCACTCTCAGGCCACCTCCAGGTTCCTCCTGGGCCTTCTGTTATCCAAGCCCCCTCTCTATCCACCTCCGGCAGAGTGGGACCTCAATGTGGTGCTCTCAGCTGACCAAACCACCATTCGAGCACCTGGTCACTTGACACCTACGTACCTATCTTGGAAAGTGTTTTTTCTAGTGGCCCTCACGTCTACCCAAAGAGTGAGCGAACTCCAGGCCCTGGTGGCAGATCCACCTTATACCAGATTTTACAAGAACAGGGTGGTGCTCCGCACACACCCTAAATTCATCCCGAATGTGGTGTCCCCTTTCCACCTCAACCAAGAGGTGGTCCTCCCCTACCTTCTTCCTGCGGCCTCATGCCAGCAGGGAGGAACTAGTCTTCATACGCTGGACTGTAAGTGGACCTTTTCCTTCTACTTGGACCATACTCGGGGGGCCATCGAAAAGCCTTTCAGCTTTCCGTATCTTATGACCCCAGCAGACTGGGGCTCCCTGTGACTAAGCAAACTCTGTCCACTTACGTGGCGGACTGTATTGCCCTTGCCTATGAGCGAGCTGGCTCCTCCCTCGAGCAGCAGATCACAGCACATCGCATGAGGGCGATGGCCATGTCGGTTCTCTCAGGGCCAGTAACAGAAATCTACAAGGCTGTCACATGGTCTTCCATTCACACGTTCGCAGCTCACTTCTGCCTGGAGAGTAAGTCCCGCAGAGACAGTACATTTGGTCAGGCAATACTCTGTAATCTTCTTGGGGTGTAGGCAGCTCCTGCCCTCCGACCCTTCTGTGTTCAGGCTACCGGAGTGATAGTGTCGCTGGACGCTAGGGACTGCAGAGTCTCTCAGTGGAGACTCTCCACCTGCAACTCACAGCTACCCAGTTGGTCGCTGTAGGTGCTGTCGTGTTTCAGTCCTCTGCAGCCTGGAGCTAGGGAGTCTCATATGTGAGGATTGACTTCCTGCTTGCCCCTGGAGAAAGCATAGTTACTCACCTGTAACAGGTGTTCTCCAGGGACAGGAGGAATCAGTCCTCACAACCCTCCCTCCTCCCCTGAGAGTTGCCTCCCTACCTTGTTTTAGTTTTTACTACCTTCCTAGCTATGTCTTCTGACTGAGCAAGATGGCACCCTTGGGTGGGAAGGGGACCATACATGTGTGATAGCATGTCCCAAAGGCTTTCTTTGAAAGCTGGGGAAATGCTCCGTCGGCGCTGACATCACCTATATGTGAGGACTGATTCCTGCTGTCTCTGGTGAACACCTGTTACAGATGAGTAACTATGCTTTCCTTTCTCTTTGTCATGATCAGAACAAAAAAGCAAGGGGGTCAATAAATGTTAGCTACATGATGCTAGCTTAAGCTAGACAACATCACGTAGCTGACATCCATCCCCCCTTTGTTTTTTGTTTTGATTCTGCCCAACATAGTGGGATTGCATATGGCACTCCACATGGTAGCATATGAGGATGCAGGGGAGAGGGCATTTTTAAACAAAGTGATAACATATAGATATACTCAGTCTGCACAGATGGCCTAGTTGTGAGTAATTGTGGAAACTGCTGCTGTTACAGCCTAGACTGCTGAGAACATCAAATCCCCTTTGCATGTTGGAGTTAAGTGACAGTCATTGCAGCTGGTTTGCAGACACTAGACTGTGAAATAATACCAAAGTGCTTTTTTTTTTTTTTAACCTGATGATAATACTGACTCTCATATCCAGGCTGTTAGTATATGTGAAATCAGTTCTGCTTATCTAGTTCTCCGGGAACAAGCAGGAAGTCAGTCCTCACATATGAGTGACGACAGCGCCGACAGAGCACGCACAGAAGCATCTCTCCAGCTTTCAAAGAAAGTCCATCCAGCTGTTTGTCTCTTTTGACCTCAGCAACCTAGGGCCTGCCGTTTCCAAACACCCTTTTTCAAGTTTGACTGGCAGACTGCAGCCCTTTTGCTTATGCCAGGCTGACCTGAGCCTTGATGGTCAGCTCACAGCATTAGAGCCATGGCTGCATCGGTGGCCAACTTGTGCTTGGTCTCCATTGAAGAGATCTGCAGGGCTGCAACATCATCTTCTAGCTGCACATTAACATCTCACTACTGTCTGGATGGAGTTTCCCGATGCAACAGCAACTTCGGACAATCGGTACTCTGGCATTTGTTTGAGGATTAGAATCCAACTCCATCCCCACAAGGCCCTACTGTCCATCCAGGCTATTCAAAAAAAAAAAAAAAATTCCAAGAAGCATGAATGAAATTGTGAGGAGGCGGTGCCTGTGTCCTTATACCAGTGTCATCAAGAGAATGATGTTTCTCATTCTCCAAGCTGCTGGAAGAGGAGCACAACCCAGATGTTCCAGGACTAGAATGGGGTTCCTTAAGGAACAACAATTAACAGGCAAGTCTAATTTAACCTTATATACCACTTTTTTACAAATCAAAGTAGTGTACATTCAGGTACTGTATATATATTTCCCTTGTCCCCGAAAGGCTCGCAATCTGTTTTTGTACCTGAGGCAATAGAGGGTTAAGTGGCTTGCCCAAAGCCACAAGGAGCACCCTTTGGGGACTACTGTTGCTGTACATAGGTGATTCTCCAGTTCTTTGTTCAATTTGCCCCTGTTGGGCTTTTCGGCCTCCCCTGTTTTCGGTAGCCTGTAGCTTGGGAGTCCCATACGCGAGGACTTCATTCCTGCTTGTCCATGGAAAAAAGGTAGTACTCGCCTGTAGTAAGCTTTCTCCAGGAACAAGCAGGAAGTCAGTCCTCACATATGGCTGACCTCTGCACTGATGGAGATCCCACAGAAGTATTTCCCCAACTTTCAAAGAAAGCCTTTGGGAGATGCACCATGCATGTGTGGTCCCCTTCCCACCCAAGGGTGCCATCTTGCCTCAGTCTTTTTTTCCACAGAGCCCTCCGGACATCTGTCCAGTTTCCCCCAGAAAAAGTGTTTTTTTGGTAATTTCTATCTGACTTGTGTACCGGTTCCTTCCCGCCACCGAGCCAGCTCGCCTCGGCATCATCCTTGGGTTTGTTCCTTGTTTTTCCCCTTTTTTTATAAATCTTGGGGTGTCCTTCAACCGGCGTTCGTGTCCTTTTTCAGCTGAAGGCCTCTGAACCCTGTCAGGCAGTGGAGACTCCCTTTTTCCGATGCCCTCCAGCAACTGCAGGAAGTGCGATCGGTGCAGCAAAATGATGTCCCTCACTGATCCACCTGATTGCTGCCTCGGGTACCTTGGCCCGGAGGACAACAACTCTGACTGCGAACTTTGCAGAACCATAACCTCAAATGCCCTATATAACTTTCACCAGCAGCAGGAAAAATTCTTCCAGAAGTCTGACTGCACCGGAGTCTCTGGCGACACCACGCTCCAGGACCCCCTCCGGTACCTCGGTGCACGGTGAACCCCGAGCCTTCTCAGAGTCCCACGGTTCTGGTTCCTCTGAGAGGAAATCCCTGGAGGTGGAATGCAAGAAGTTGAAACCCTCAATCACCTTGGAAGATGGGTCCGGGAAGAAGGGGAAATCCCATTCCACACCCCATTGTCCCTTGTGTGAGTCTGAGGAGTCTGTGCAGGAGCGGCCTCTCAAGCTGCCCCACAAGGAGTTGTCGCCACCTGCCAACCGGTCTCAGACACCTGAGACCATCCTTGTCTAGAACTTCCCCTCGTCGTGTGTTATCACAAGAAATAGGTCTTATATTGTAGAGGGTAGTAGTCACCTAATATAAAAAATTATAACTCCTCACATACAGAAAAAGTAAAGTCCCACCAGAGTTTAGTGAATCTATTAGATCTTAATAAATCTCCGTATAAAAAGAAACCTGCAGTCTCAGGTAAAAAAGGCGATTATACTCTCTGGTTTAATTTCACCTCAAGAGTAATGCCATATTACATCACCGACCGCTCCAATAGGCTTCTTTAAAGATATTTAAAGTGTTTTTAGATTAATTGTTCACGTTGTTATAGCGGACTTCTTTTTACTGTCCTTCACAAATATCAGAGACTGTACTGGTCATTTGATATCATAATTATGCTTATCTTATAATGCTTCCAAGTTCCAAATTCAAATAGTCCCAAAAACGCTACCATCCCGGTACCTTCGATGCGTTTCGAATCTTCATCAGGGGATCGGTTTGTCAGACAATCTCTGTTGTATAAACAACATTTGCTGTGGTGGAAGAGATTTATAGATGATGTATTTATGCTTTGGAGGGGGTCCAATGTTCAATTGCAAGAATTTGTAACCTGGTTGAATGGTGTTACTCCACACATTAAATTCACGTACAATGTCCATGCTCATCGCATAGTTTTTTTGGATGTGACTGTCCAGAAAAGTTTACATGGATGGATAACGTCCGTCCATAAGAAGCCTACTGACAGGAACACATTTCTTCACTATCACAGCAAACATCCAAAACAACTCCGAGACAGTTTGCCGTTTTCACAATTTCTTAGATATAGAAGAAATTGTTCACATGTGGATGATTATAAGGAACAGGTGAAGAGTTTAATGAAAGAGTTTCAACAATGAGGGTACCCCCCACAAATCATTAAAACTGCCTATCGAAGAGCGTTTGTACAATAATCGATCTCTGTTGTTAGTCACGCTTGCCTATACAAACTGAGGATAAAGCCACAATCAATTTCATCACCAAGATTTCACCACTTAGTGGTAGGATCAAAGGAATTTTTAAACGACACCAGAATGTCCTGAGCAGTTTTCCCTGTTTTCAAGAAACAAAAATTAGATGTGTCTGGACACGGCACTCTAATCTAAAAGAGAAATTGAGCCCTGCAAAATTGAGATCTTTTCCATCGATTAGCTCAAATCAAATGGTAGGACATAAACCATGTGGTCATTGTAACATTTGTTTGATCTCTGAGGAGACTATGACTTTTTCTTACCATGTACAGAATTACAAATTAAAACATTCAACGTCCTGTGAATCTAACCACGTAGTCTATATTATTCGGTGTCCCTGCCATTTAATATATGTGGGCAAAACTACTCGTTCTTTACGGGTTTGTCTTAATGAACACAAAAGCAGGTTTAAATGTAAAGTACAAGAAGCCCCCATAGTATCCCATTGTCTTCAGCATCATCACAAATTTGACGATCTAAAATGCTTTGGGATTGATTGGGTAGCGACTGGTAGATTGGGGAAATCCAGAGCCCAATGTTTATTGATTCGGGAACAGAAATGGATTTACAAATTACAATCAATCATTCCAGAAGGTCTCAACACTGTGATTGAATGGGGAGCGTGCATTTAAACATAAGATCGTCTTTAGAGCCTCTAGCCCTTTAAATCTTTTTCAGTGGTTAAATCTTTTTCAGTGGTCTAAGCACATACTTTAATGATGGGAATAAGATCTCATTAAAAATCTAGAAGATTGTATAGCGTAGTCCACCCCGCTGTTCTTTTGAATGAGCTTACATGAAATACTTGAATGGACATTTTGTATTCAGCATAACTTGAAAATTCATTAGAAAATTAAGTACCAGTGTTTATTTTCGACTTATGCAAATAAAGTGGAACTGACGTCACATTCACGTAATCATTGGAGGCTTGAAAGTTAAGCTTGCCGGTTAGGTCCGCATGCGCGGCGTTTTTTGCAAGAGAGGAGAGCAGTATGGATACACGAAAGGCCGTACATCATTGGACTTATTTTGGACGGGATTTGTGGTGAGATTCAGCCTCACGAAAAAGACTCTTCAGTTAACTTTGGGAATGCTAGAAGGACGATTTGTTTCCAGCCTATTTCTCCTACTAAACTTTCCTCTTTCCACAGAGATTGTCTGACAAAACCGATCCCCTGATGAAGATTCGAAACGCATCGAAGGTACCGGGATGGTAGCGTTTTTGGGACTATTTGAATTTGGAACTTGGAAGCATTATAAGATAAGCATAATTATGATATCAAATGACCAGTACAGTCTCTATTTGTGAAGGACAGTAAAAAGAAGTCCGCTATAATAACGTGAACAATTAATCTAAGAACACTTTAAATATCTTTAAAGAAGCCTATTGGAGCGGTCGGTGATGTAATATGGCATTACTCTTGAGGTGAAATTAAACCAGAGCGTATATCGCCTTTTTTGCCTGAGACTGCAGGTTTCTTTTTATACGGAGATTTATTAAGATCTAATAGATTCACTAAACTCTGGTGGGACTTTACTTTTTCTGTATGTGAGGGGTTATAATTTTTTATATTAGAACTTCCCCTCGACAGTATCGATGCTGGGCCTGCATACCTCTGTGCCCGCATCGAAAGCTGCAGAGCCAGCTGGTATGGAGAGCTGGATGGCGGCCTTAGAGAGCCTGGTCATACCCCTACTGAGGCCTCAGATGTTCACGGTGAAATCTCTCACACCCTCAAAGAGCCCAGCCATGGGCAAGGTACTGGGATGAACATGCAGCAGCAACCGTTCCCAGGAGCTGCTCCTGGGCATACACGGTCCAGGCTTGTAAATATAACTTGCCAGAAGTAGGGAAGGAAACCTACATACTCAGTCAGTAGAAGGAAACAAAGAAGCAAGATAGAGCTTAACCGCAGTCTCAGACACAAATGCTCCCCAACAGCAATCCACCATGGGACCTGATTCAGCCAAATTTCGGCAAACGCACCTGTTTCAGGGGGATATACATAGTCTCAAACAGGACAATAGGCCAAAGCAATCATATAGCTTCCTTAAGCCATCAAAGAACAACAAAGCTTGCAAAGCGCTTGTGAAAAACACCACAGTGTAACCTCAAAGAAGGCGTGTTTGACAAAACTCGGTTGAGTTGTGTCCCATAACAGACTACAACTGAAGAGCATCTGTGTCTGAGGCCATGGTCAATCCGTCCCGCCTCTCCTCGTTCCCTCCACTTATAAATATAATGTCAGTTTACTCATGTTTGAAACATAGTCCCTTGAGCCGAGACCTTCACTGAAATGACCAGAATAGGAATGAGGCAGAGTGGAAATATAAAACAGGGGGAAAATCCCCATGTAGTTAAAATTAAAACTCATGGTTCCAGATTCCTGTCCTGGTTCCAATTGAACTAGAAGACTAAAAGAACTGGAGGAATATGCACATCCTATAGCTGCTGCATTTCCAGTACCCACTGGCTCTGTCTCTTGAGGAATGTAACAGAATACAAGACTACCCATAAAAGACTGAACTGGATATATTCCATATTAGCTTTGGGAAAAGAGGGATGGTCGCTCAAGGCAGATGGCAGATGGCGCTTAGGATCGGCTCGACATCCGAGGAAGCCCTCAATACTGAGGGTCTTGTCATCAGGGCGGATGAACCGGATATAAACACCCACTGCATGGCTAAGAGGGCAGAGAGACCAACAGCTCTGGGCGAGGTCCTGGTCCCATTCCCCAGGGCACCGGTCCCTTCCATTGAGGGCCTGCAGCTCGGACCGCAGATCCTCCGGAGGTCACAGACTGCCCAGCGCAGACCTCGACCATAGTGATCATGGAGCCTTGGACTCATACTCTGACTTAGAGTCCGACTGGGAGACATGCCTTTGGATCCATCTCATCCAGTGTCTCGATGCCGTTCCCCGCCCAAGTATGTTGCCTTTCTTGACTTTCTGCGGGACATGGCTAAGGCTCTCACCATCGAGACAGAGGTCGAGGAAGACCTGCACACAGACGAACTGGAGATATTCCAGTACAAGGTGCCCCTCCCCCCCCCCCCCCCAGGAAACCCTTACCGTACCGGTGCCTCTGATCCTCGAGCACCTCCTCCGGATATGGGAAACACCGGCATTGGTACCCATTGTCAATAAGTGACTCGGCACCATGTACCAAATGCGCTGAAGCCCTGGGTTCCAGAAGACCCATCTGAAGGACTGCAACTTCTGGAGAGAGATCTGCAATTGTAAGTATTTACTTCTGGAAATTTTTCTAAATCTTGTGGAAAAAGGAATTCTTTAGATTAAAGCTGATTAATCTGTGAACCCAGTGTATTTGTTAAATCAGTCAGGGCCTAGTAGCAGCAAAGAGTTTTCAGTTTAAATTTAAAACACAGCAGAGAGCTTTCTGGTTAAATTTAGAACCCAAGACTCTCTCTATCCAAGCAAGGGCTGTTGGACTACCCATGGAGATTGGTCACAGATTACCTTAGAAGCACAGGATATAGGGTACTGTGTAGCAGCCAGCTTTTAATAAGTCTTCTTTCCCTCCCTCCCTCCCTGACACCCACCCACCCTTGGGATAATCGTAGCTTTATATGTGCTTAAACCTCTTAAAGGAAAGGAGGTGCCATATTCACTCTCAGGTGCAGCTGTTTATTCTCATCAACATACATTAAGGACCTGAGATTAATTAAATTTCAGGTGAACAAAGTACATTAAACATATTAGGTATAGTTTTATTAGTATAATACCCTAGACTATCGACACAAACATTTAGCCACCCTGCCCAATGTAAATATCCTACACCTCATTTACATCCCCCTTACTATATTGTATATAGTGTATATAGTTTACCTGTTCACCATGTTAAATTCCCTGTTCATTGTAAGTTCAATGTTAGGCTGCTCTACATTGTTCAAATTTTGTTGTTTGTAAACCGCGCTGATGATAAATAGTGCGGTATAAAAAAACCATTAAATAAATAAAAATAAATAAGTAAGTATCCCCAGCAAACCTTAGTAAATAAAGAACTTAAATATCTAAACACAGCCTTAAAGCTAAGAGGCAGACAGCAGTTCAGCAGCGAGATGGGGGTTTTCCAGTCTTTTGCATTGAGTGTCACTTGTATGATTTTCTCCTAGTTGGTGAGGGGTCTTACGTGTGCACAAGTTACAAGGAGCTGTTTGCTCTCAGGGAACAAGTCCGATCTCTGAAGGCTAGAGTTACAGACTTGGGGGACATAAGGAAGACAGAGAGGTACATAGACGAGACCTACAGGGATATAGTCCTGAAGTCCCACCTCCAGTCTGGCAGCATCCCTGTTGCCATGGAGGAGAGAGGTCACGTGACAGGCAATGTTCCCTCTAATTTTCTGTAGGCTGTGTGCGCATAAAATATCAGCTGTGTGCAGCTTTTGAAGGAAGGTTAAATTTTTGTGCGCCACATAATGACACTCGGAGTTATATACTTTAAAATTTGACTACATGTTAGAATACAGTATGTACACCACATTGATTTTAATCAAATTAAATGAAAATAGACGATTACTACATGAAGCGGGAAATTTCTAGTAATTACAATCATAACTTTTAAATTTTAAGACGTCTGTGTTGTTTTCTATCAGAATCAGAGCTGTAATTTTTGTGCACTCTGTAAAGTATGTGCGCTCGCTCGGCGAGGTGTGTGCGCGCGCACACACGCACAGCTTAGAGGGAACAGTGGTGACAGGAGAGCATCACCTTGGTGTGGCAGGAAGTGATCCTATAGCTAGGACCTGTCCTCCAGGTGATGTAAAAACCTTCTCGCACCGAGGAAGTTTCTCCACGGCCATGTGCCCATGAGGGAAGGGACAGCCATTATAGTTGGTGATTTGATCATTAGGCATGTAGATAGCTGGGTGGCTGGTGGACGTGAGGATTGCCTGGTAACATGCCTGCCTGGTGCGAAGGTAGTGGACCTCATGTGCCACCTAGACAAGGTCTTAGTGCTAGGGAGGAGTCTGCTGTCTTGGTACATGTCGGTACCAATGACATAGGAAAATGTGGTAGGGAGGTTCTGGAGGCTAAATTTAGGCTTTTAGGTGGGAAGTTCAAATCCAGAACTTCCAGGGTAGCATTCTTCGAAATGCTTCCCTTTCCACACGCAGGGCCGAAAGGCAGGCAGAGCTCCGGAGTCTCAATGCGTGGATGAGATGATGGTGCAAGGATGAGGGTTTTGGATTTGTTAGGAACTGGGGAACATTCTGGGGAAAGGAGGGGCTCTTCCGAAGGGATGGGCTTCACCTTAACCGGGATGGAACTAGGCTGCTGGCATTAATCTTTAAAAAGGAGATAGAGCAGCTTTTAAACTAGATAATAGGGGAGAACAGACAGTTGCCCAAGAGCACATGGTTCGGAACAATTTATCCTTGAAGGATACCAAAAAAATGAAGTTAGTGCATATCAGAAGAGAGGTTCCAATAAAGACAAAAGTAGCCCAAATGCCCTTGAGTACGGAGCAGACAGAGCTTAAAGATTCCAGATTACCTCTGTCTACCGAAAGCCAGATTAATATGAATAAAATACAGTCTCTACAATGCTTGTACGCAAATGCTAGAAGTCAAAAAATAAGATGGGAGAGTTAGAATATATAGCACTAAATGAGAAGTTAGTTATGATTGGTATCTCTCACACATGGTGGAAAGAGGACATCCAGTGGGACACTGATAACTGGGTACAAACTATATTGTAATGATAGAGCTGATCAAATTGGTGGAGGGGTTGCGCTCTATATTAGAGAGGGCATTGAATCACAAAGGATTAAAGTATTGCAGGAAACAAAATTTGCTGTAGAATCTCTATGGATTGAAATTTCATGTAAAAAGAGGAAGGCGATGGCAGTGGGGGTGTACTATCGACCGCCTGGCCAGAATGAGCAGATGGATGCTGAAATGCTCAAAGAAATCAAGGAAGCTAACAAAAGTTACAGCACAGTAATAATAATGGGTGATTTCAATTACTCTGGAATTGACTGGATCAGTGTCGTGGCAGGACATGCTAGGGAGATAGTTTCTAGATGAAATAAATGACTGCTTCTTGGAGCAATTGGTTCATGAACTGACCAGAGGGGAAACCTTTGGGACTTACAGTATGGCCAAAAAATTAAGGCAAAATATCAGAATTTTATTAGAAAAGTACGTGATGTTGTCACTTTCATGGTCAAAAGCTTTAAGAACCAAAGATATATATGTCATTTTCAAAGTTTTATTCAGGAAACAATATATGTGTCAATATTTGATAGGTGTCCATGATTTTTCAGCACAGCCTGGATTCTTGTAGGCATATACTGTTTACTAGCATTTTTACAGTATGCCGGAGTGATTTCGTTGACCCATACATGCTTGAGTATGTCCTTTAAATCTGCTTCTGAAGTTGGACAGTGTGTTGCCACCTTTTTCTTCATAAGATTCCAACAGTTTTCAACTACATTGAGATTTGGAGAGTTTGATGGCCAACTTGGTAGCAGTTCGATCTTGTTGTCCACGAACCATTTTTTGACTGTTTTTGCAGTGTAGCGTGGTGCTGAGTCCTGCTGAAATATAGTTGTGCCAGAAACATTTTAACTTTACTATTCAGCACGGATATGTATTTTGCAGCATTTACTCTTTCACCTTTCTCAAAAATGTGCAGGCCACATTGTCCATTCGCCGAGATACCACCCTATACCATGACCGATGGTGGGTGTTTAACAGTCTTGATCGTGTACTTTGGATTTAGTCTCTCGCCTGCTGGTCGACGGACGTAGTTGTAACCACTCCCACGTACTTGTTGAACTGTACTTTAATCTGTGAACATTACCCTCTTGCACCATTCAGCAGATTTGCCTTTCATCTTGCTACAAAACTGTATGTGGGCAGCAATTTGTTTCCTGGTCATCATAGGCTTCTTGGCAGGTCTTCTGGCCACGAGTTTGAATTCATCCACAAGCTGTCGTCGGACAGATCTGGCACTTATCTTTATTCCTCGATCATTAGCTAACTGAGCCACATGTTGAGATGAAGTATGTGGACTAGATGTAATAATACTTTGGAGGAATCGGTCATCTCGTCCAGTAGTTATCCGTCTGCGCCCATATTTTGAACGATGTGTATGGCCACCTGATTTCAGAACATTCTGAACTATACACCTTGATATATGCAAATGTTTTGCAATAGCACAGTGCGTATATCCTTCAGCATGGAGTGTGACAACTTGTCCCTTTAAAATGTCATTAATATCGCACTTTCTACCCATCTTGATTGTATATTTCACATGTAACTTTCAATCTTTTCCTAGTTGTAAAAAATTCAAAACTTCATCTAAAAAACCTACTACAGAGTGTAAGTAAACTAAAATAGATGCCAGACGCATGGAGTGACTAATCGCCATGCTGATCAAATAAGTAAGCACATGTGACATCTCCACAGTACATTATTTAACAATAAATTGTAGAAAAAGATACCTCCCTTAATTTTTGGCCACTAACTGTAGTCCTTAGTGGAACACAATTTCTGGTGCAAGAGATAAGGGCGTTGGGGCCCCTTGGCAAGTGAAACTAGCATGATCGCGTTTGATTTAATTAATGGAGGAGGGATGGTAAGGAAATCTAAAGTACTACCTTTTAACTTTCGAAAGGGAGATTATGATAAAATGAGGAAAATGGTTAATCAAAAAACTAAAAGGAGCAGTTGCAAAGGTTAAAGACATACATCAAACTTGAATGTTGTTTAAAAATCCTATCTTGGAAGCCCAGACCAGCTGTATTCCACACTTTAAGAAAAGTGGAAGGAAGTCCAAAAAACTGCCAGCATGGTTTAAAGGTGAGGTCAGAAGGCTGTTGCCAAAAAAGAATCTTTCAGGAAATGGAAAAAAGAGCCAGATGACAAACTGGAAACAGCACAAGCACTGGCAAGTTAAATGCAAGGCAATGATAAGGCGGGCAAAAAGAGTTTGAGAAGAAGCTTGCTGTGGAAGCAAAAACACAAAGACTTTTTCATGTACATTTGTAGCAAAAAACCTGTGAGAGAGTCAGTTGGACCATTAGATGATAGAGGGATAAAAGGGGCACTAAGAGGAACAAGGCCATAGTGGAGAGACTAAATGAATTCTTTGCTTTGGTCTTTACTGAGGATGTTACCCATGACTGAAGTGGTATTTAAAGGTGATGCTGTGGAAGAATTGAAAGAAATATCGATACACCGGGAAGATGTATTACAACATTTGATAAACTGAAGAGTAGCAAATCACCTGAACAGGATGGTATACATCCAAGGGTGTTGAAAGAACTGAAATATGAGATTGCAGGCCTGCTATTAGTAATCTGTGAACTATTATTAAAATCATCTGTAATATCTGAAGATTGGAGGATGTCTAATGTAACGCTAATTTTTAACAAAGGTTCCAGAGGTGATCCAGTAAACTACAGACTGGTGAGCCTGATGTCAGTACCAGGAAAAATGGTAGAAACCATCATAAAGAACAAAATTACTGAACGTGTAGATAGTCATGACTGATGGGAGACAGCCAACATGGCTTTAGACAAGGAAGATCTTGTCTTACTAATCTGTTATATTTTTTTTTGAAGGTTTGAATAAATAGGTAGTCAAAGGTGAGTCAGTTGATATAGTGTATCTGGACTTTCAGAAAGCATTTGACAAGGTCCCCCATCAGAGACTTTTGGCAAAACTAAAAAGTCATGGGATAGGAGGCAGTTTACTATTGTGGATCAGGAGCTAGTTAAAAGATAGAAAGCAGAGGGTAGGGCTAAATGGCCAATTTTCCCAATGGAGAAAGGTGAATAGTGGAGTAATCCAGGGATCTGTGCTGGGTCCGCTGCTTTTTGACATACTCATAAATGACCTGGAAAAGGGAATAACGAGTGAAGTTATGAAATTTGCAGATGAGACAAAACTATTTAAAGTTGTTAAAACCCAAGAGGATCTTGTTAAATTGGAAGAGTGGGCATCCAAATGGCAGATGAAATTTAATGTGGACAAGTGTAAATTTATGCACCTAGGAAAGAGCAACCCAAACTAAGGATATTATAATGCCTCTGTATCGTTCCATGATGTGACCACACCTTGAATATTGTGTGCAATTCTGGTTGCAGTATCTTTAAAAGGATATAGTGTTATTAGAAAAGGTACAGAGAAGAGCCACCAAAATGATAAAGGGGATGAAAGGATGCTCCTATGATGCGAGGCTAAAAAAGGTTAGGGCTCTTCAACCTGGAAAAGAGACGGCTGAGGTGGGAGATATGATAGAGGTCTATAAATTAATGAATGGAGTGGAACGGGTAAACGTAGATCAATTTGTTTACGTTATCAGAATATAAAAAGACTAGGGGACATGCAATGAAGCTACAGGATAACCTATTTAAGACTAATAAGAGAAAATATTTTTTCACTCAAGGTGTAATCAAACTCTGGAATTTACCGGAGGATGTAGTAAAAGCTGTTAGTGTATCTGGGTTTAAAAAAGGTTTGGACAAGTTCCTGGAGGAAAGGTCCATAAACCATTCTTAAAAGGGACCCGGGATATCACTGCTTGACCCAAAACAAGCATTGAGGAACCTGTGTCTTTTGGGTAAACTGCTAGGTTTAGGACCTAGATTGGCCACTGTTAGAAACAGAATACTGGGCTTGATGGACCTTGGGCTGACTCAGTATGGCATATCTTATTATGTTATGTTCCCCACAACTCCATGGTTATTGAGTCAGCCATGTGCAGGCTCGAGCCAAAAGATTCATTCCTCAGTGCCACCCGTCAGGGAGGCCCGAACCCTCGACGTCTTTGACCAGAAGGCCTTCCAGGGCTTGAAGCTGATTTGCCAGATCCAGTCATACTAGCTCTATATCGGCATGTACCTTAAGGAGCTGTCGAGGGAGCTCTATGGATTCTCGGCAGGCCTCAACTGGGAAACCCTTCAGAGATTTAAGTCTCTGACCTTGGTGGTCAGAGTGCTTGAAGTTCTTGTCTTGGGCAGCTTACAGTGGCTTTGAGTCTTTGGCCAGGGTGGCTGTCACAGGCTTCGTGGCACGATGCCAAACATGGCTGCAGTCGTTTGACCTAGAACAATGGATTCAGAACAAACTTATTGATGCCCCATGCATTGGAGTACACCTCTTCAGGAAACCCATGGCAGACAAAGTTGCAGAGATATAGAGACTGAGTTCTTAATGAGAAACCAGATTCTCGAAGATGTCCTCAGTGCAGCCCAGAGGAAGAAGGGGTGGTTTGGCAATACCTCACAATTTCAGGTCTTCTCGGCCCCTCAGCAAGGCCATCAGCATAAAGGACAGGGGAATGGCCTCCATAAGCAAAAGGCCCCAAAGTCCTAGGTGCTGCCCCTGGCCCATCCTGGGGGGAGCTTTTGACTGTCTGGGTATGACCATCTCTCCCCCAGGAGGTCCCTTGCAGA
This sequence comes from Ichthyophis bannanicus, assembly GCA_033557465.1. Classification (NCBI taxonomy): domain Eukaryota; kingdom Metazoa; phylum Chordata; class Amphibia; order Gymnophiona; family Ichthyophiidae; genus Ichthyophis; species Ichthyophis bannanicus. The sequence goes on along the minus strand of CM066039.1, from coordinate 275,564,501 downwards.
CTGCAGGGAGGTGTCTAGCCCTGTTTGCCCTCAGGTGGTCCACCATCACCACCAATACCTGGGTGCTGCAAGTAGTCAGGGAGGGTTACCTTCTCCACCTACAGCAGGCACCACCCTCGTACTTTCCAGGAGAGCCCATCAGACCTCTCCTTCACCAGACGCTGCTCCTCATCAAGCTTGCAGGCCGCCTCCGGGACAAAGCGGTGGAGTGAGTGCTGAAACATCTCTGGGTATTTCCTCATCCCCAAGATGACAGAAGGCCTTAGGCCCATCCTGGACCTGTGGGAGATGAACAGTTTTCTGATAAGGGAGACGTACAAGATGCACTCCTTTGGAACACTGCTGCCATTCCTTCAGCAGGGAGATTGGCTATGCTCCTTAGACCTAAAGGATGTCTACATACACATCCTGATCCATCCCAACCACAGAAAATACCTCTGGTTCATGGTGGGAGGAGATCACTATCAGTACAGAGTGCTGCCCTTCAGTCTGACCTCATCGCCAAGGGTTTTCACCAAGTGCCTCATGGTCGCAGCCCACCTCTGGTTCCAAGGGGCCTTTGTCTTCCCTTATCTGGACGACTGGCTGATAAAGTGGGGCACAGCTGCAGAGACGCAATGTGCCACTGGGCACACCAACACCCTGCAGCATCTGGAATTCATCATCAACTACCCCAAGTCTCACTTTGCTCTGGCTCAGCGCCTGGAGTTTATAGGGGTGCACCTAAACACTCTCCAGGCCAAGGCCTTCCTCCCTCAAGAGAGGTCAGAACGCCTCAGGGGGCTAGCCTCAGGTGCACAGACACCGCGCACTATCCGCCCGGTTTCTCCTCTGCCTGCTGGGCCACATGACCTCCACGATTCACGTGACCCCAAACGCCAGACTGCATATGAGAGCGGCCCAGTGGCACCTCTGCTGTCAGTGGATACAAGCCACAAGCAAGCTCCGGGACAGAGTGAGAGTGACCCGCCAGGTGGCAGACACTCTCAGATGGTGGCAGATCCCTTGTCACCTTCAGGCTACGGTGCCCTTCCAGGCACCCACCCCCACTGAAGGTCCTCACCACGGGCACTTCCTTATTGGGTTGTGGAGTGCATTGCGAGGGCCTCCAGACACAAGGCAGCTGGTCCCAGATGGAATCGCAGATGCAAATCAGTTTTCTGGAGCTAGAGCAATATTCCTGGCTCTCCGAGTCTTCTGCCACTGGCTGCAGCACCAATTGGTGCTGGTCCAGTCCGACAACCAAGTCGCAGTGTTCTATATGAACAAACAAGGGGGCACAGGGTTGCACTCACTCTGCCAGTAGGCAGTAGCCCTCTGCTCCTGTGCGACAGAGGGATGCTCCTAAGAGCAGTCTATCTCCCGGGTGAAGACAATTCCCAGGCAGACAAGCTGAGCAGAGTCCTCCTGCCATACAAGTGGTACCTGGATTCCAAATTGACTACCTGGCTCTTCTAAATCTGGGGCATCACCCTGATGGACCTGTTCACCAGCCTGGACAACATGCAGTTTTGCCGCTTCTGCTCCCATGAGCTGCACCACCGGATGTATTCCTCATTCCATGAACGGAAGGCCTCCTGTATGACTTCCTGCTGATACCACTGGTCGCCAAGACCCTCTTCAAAGTCCAGCATGACAGGGCATCACTAATACTGATACCCCCTGGTAGTTCAGGCAATCCTCGTTCCCGCTGCTCCTCTCCTGTCGGCGGTGTTGCAGATTCCTCTGGGCTGAGCCCCAGGACTACTCTCACAGGAGCAGGGCTCTCTTCTACACCCGAACCTGGGGTCCCTGTCACTCAAGGTTTGGCTCCTGAACAGGTAGCGTTAGCTCCTTTCAGCCTCCCATGGGACATGGAAGAGGTGGTTCGTCCTCCCGTAAGGCTTCCACAAGAAGGGCATGTGCCTTCAAGTGGTGCCGATTCTTGGTGTGGTGCACCAAACGTCAGACGGACGAAACTGTTCTCCTGTTTGGTGCAAGTAGTACTCCAGAACCTATACCATTTGTCACAGGTGGGACTAAAGTCCAACTTCTTCAGAGTACACATGAGCACTATCGCAGCGCACCACTATTCCCTCGAGGGCAAGCTCCTCTCTGCTCAGCCCCTTGTGTCGCCGTTCTTGTGGGGCTTCCTGCAATCTAAACCCCCTGTCTGCCCTCCAGCAGTGGAGTGCAATCTCAGTATGGTGCTCTTGCAGCTCACTAAGGCACTGTTTGAGCCTCTGGCTACCTGTCACTTGAGGTACCTCTCCTGGAAAGTCGTCTTCCTTGTAGCACTCACATCAGTTTGCACAGTCAGTAAGCTCCGGGCTCTGATGGCAGAGCCCCCCCTACACAAGGTTCTACAAGAACAGGGTGGTGCTCTGCACGCACCCAAAGTTTCTGCCGAAAGTGATGTCCACATTCCACCTTAATCCAGGAGGTGGTGCTCCCCACCTTCTTTCAGAGGCCTCACACCAGCAGGTCAATGACTGTTCTCCATACTCTGGATTATAAAAGGGCCCTGTCCTTTTATTTGCAACAGTCTTGGGGCCACCACAAAGCACCTCAGCTTTTTGTGTCCTATGACCCAGTCATCTGGGGCTCCCAGTGACTAAGCAAACTCTGTCCACTTGGGTGGTGGACTGCATTACCCTCACCTATGAGCAGGCAGGAATCTCCCTGGACTAGAACATCATGGCGCACCACATCAGGGCCATGGCTACTTCTGTGGCAAATCTGCATTCCATCCCTGTGACGGAGATCTGTCAGGCCACCATCTGATCTTTGGTCCATACCTTTGCAGCCCACTACTGCCTGGAGAAGGAGTCCTGACGGGATAGCGCCTTTGTGTAGGCCATACTCTGTAATCTCTTTGAGGTGTAGACAACTCCTGCCCTCCGATCCTTGTGTTCAGGCTACCAGAGAGCTGGTTCTCTGCCGGACACTTGGGTCTTGTGAGTCTCTCTCAGTAGGGACTCCAACTGCTGCTATCACAGCTCACCCTTTGCAGGTCACTAGGCCGTTTTTGCAGGTAGCCTGTAGCTGGGGAGTCCCATATGTGAGGACTGACTTCCTGCTGCTTCCCAGAGGAAACATAGTTACTCTCCTTTTTACAGGTTTTCTCCGGAGACAGCAGGAATCAGTCCTCACAACACTCCCTCCTCTCCTCAAGAGTTGCTTCTTTACCGTATTTTAATTTTTGCCGTCTTAGCTATATCATTAGACTGAGGCAAGATGGCACCCTTGAGCGGGAACTGGACTACGCATGCATGGTGCATCTCCCAAAGGCTTTCTTTGAAAGCTGGGGAGATGTTTCTGCAGGGGGCTCCATCGACGCCAGTGTTACCTATATGTGAGGAGTGATTCTTTCTGTCCCTGGAGAACACCTATTACAGTTGAGTAACTATGCTTTCTCCGTGGACAGTAGGAATAACCCTTCCACCTCCCCAAGGAGTTGTCTTCTGCTACAACTTGCTGCCGAGGCAGGCTGGAAGACAGGCACACAGGCTCTGTGGAGCCTCCCAAAAGCTTCCAGTGGAAGCTGAAGAGCGTTCCCACACAGGGCTCTGTCACTGACTTCACCCATACGTGAGGACTTATTCCTGCTGTCCACGGAGAACACCTGCTACAGGTGAGCAAGTACCTTTTACTCCACTGCCTCTCTGCTGTCATTTGTTGACCCCCTGACAAGTCCACCTCTTTTTTTTTTTTCTCACCAACATTGACTCCTTTCTTTCCTTTTTTCTTGAACCAGTTCCCTCTTCCCTCGTTCTTGGGGACTTCATGTTGACCCTTCTGATGCTTATGCTTCAAAGCTCCTTGCCTTAACCTCCTTTTTTGACCTCCAGCTATGTTTTACTGTCCCTACTTACCAGCATGGTCACTGCCTTGTCCTTGTCTCTTTCTCTGACTGTTCACCCTCAAGCTTCTCCACCTCAGTTCTTCCCCTTTCTGACTATCTGCTAATTTTCATGCTTAGCCTTAATCTCTACTAACACATTTAGGCACACTCAGATCGCTGACCCTTCTGCTCTCTCCATTGCTTTCTCATCTTATCTCTCTGCCACTGTCCTCTGAGTCTGAGGCATTCTCTTTCTATAACACTATAGACTCTTCTGCCTTAGATGCTCTTGCTCCTCCTATTCCATAGTGTTTATCAGCCTTGGCTGACCTCCAAAATCAGCTATCTGTTCCTTTGCCTACTCTGCTGAGCACCTTTGGTTTAAATCGTGTCCCCATACTGACTTCATACCCTTCAGATTCATGCTAAGCGCCTTCTATTCTGCCACATCACTTGCCAAGCAAGAGTGCTATGTACATCTGACAAGCTCTCTTGCCTTTCTTTCTGTTTCTTTGCAACACTTAACCTCTCCTCAGAGTTCCCACACCCATACCACTCCTTTACTTTCTGCCCAAACTTTGGCTGACTACTTCCATGACATGGTTCATAAGATTAGTCTTGTTCTCCACTGGGTCACCTCCATCCCCCCCTTCCCCTTCTTCACATTCAGATCCTTCCTTCAACTCCTGTCATTCTTTCTTCATTTACTAAACTCACCAAGGAGGAAACTGCACATCTTATTTCCTCTGTTATATTCCCTTCCATGTGTTGTATCCTAAAACTCGCACTTTCTACTGCATCTGTTCTACTGCCTTTAAACATACTATGGCCACACCGTTCCTTAAACAGCCTTCACTGGATCTTACCTTTTTGTCTAGTTATCGGCCATCTCCCTTCTCCCTTTTGCATCCAAACTGCTCAAAAGTGCAGTTCACGGCTGCTCTTGACTTTCTTTCCTCTCAAGACATTCTGGATCCACTGCAATCTGTCCTTTGCTTTCTACACTCTACACAAGCAGCCCTTGCCAGTGTTTTCAGTGACCTATTCCTGACTAAATCCAAGTGTCAATTCTTATCCTTCGTGACCTATCTACTGCTTTTGACACCACCTTCTTGATACCCGCAAAGAGCAGAGAGGGACCAGCACCACGCCACATGACACCACAGCCGATTTGTAGAACTCACTGTTTGCTTTGTTCATTGGTATTTCAGTATTTGTACAGAAGCAGCATTGTTTCTGGCTTTTACCTTTGATGGTGCTGTTTGATTATACCATTGACTGATCCAGGCATGTTTGCTGAAATTTGGCCAAGTCATGTTTCTAATAAAGCTTTCTGAACTGAGATTCATCAGGTGTGGCTGTAATCCCTCTCCGCTTTCTTTGTGGTGGCTACAGAAGGCTTTCCTCTTCTGCTACCTACCACCTTCATGATGCTCTAGGATTTTGGAGCTCTGTTCTATCTTGGTTTTCATTTTATCTCTTGCATATCACTTTCAACATATTCGCTGGTGGATTGGTTGAGGTGACAAAGGGTACAGGTAAATGGAGCTCACTCTGAAGAGAAGGAGGTTATCGGTGGTGTATCGCAGGGATCTGTTCTTGGTCCAATTCTTTTTAACATCTTTGTTAATGATATTGCGGAAGGGGCTGTCAGGTAAGGTTTGCCTCTTTGCAGATACCAAAATCTTCAGTAGACAGCCAGGACGGAGTAGATAAAGTGAGGAGGGATCTAGCTAAGTTTGAAGAATGGTCGAGAATATGACAGCTGAGATTTAATGCTAAAAAATGCAGGGTCATGCATTTGGGCTGCAATAATCCAAGGGAGCAGCACAGTATACGGGGTGAAGTACTTCTGTCCACAAAAGAAGAGCAGGACCTTGGCGTGATGGTGTCTGACAATCTTAAAGTAGCTAAACAGGTAGAAAAGGCGACAGCAAAAGCTTGAAGGATGCTTGGGTGCATAGGGAGAGGAATGGCCAGCAGATAAAATGAGGTGATAGTGCCTATAAGTCTTTGGTGCGACTTCATTTGGAGTATTGTGTGCAGTTCTGGAGATCACACCTTCAAAAGGATATAAACAGGCTGGAGTCAGCGCAGAGGGTGGCTACTAAAATGGTTAGTGGTCTTTGTTATAAAGCATATGAGGACAGACTTAAGGATCTTATTATGTATTTGTTAGAAGAAAGGCAGGATAGAGGAGATATGATAGAGATGTTTAAATACCTTCGTGGCATAAATGCACAGGAGGAGAGCCTCTTTTGATTGAAAGCAAGCTATGCTATGAAGGGACATAGGATGAGGGTGGAAGGGGATAGACTCAGGAGTAATATGCGGTAATATTTCCTTATGGAAAGAGTGGTATATGTGTGAAATAGTTTCCCAGTGGAGGTGGTAGAGATAAGGACGGTATCCCAGTGGAGGTGGTAGAGATAAGGACGGTATCTGAATTCAAAAAAGCATGGGACAAGCAGAGTATCTCAAAAGGATAAAAGGGAACTATTGTACTAGTTGATATGAAAGGGCAGACTAGATAGGCCATGTGTGTTTTTCTGCTGCCATGTTTCTAAGTTCAAACTTCTTCTGCTATCCTGCAGATTATTTCATTGTGTGGCTCCTCTCTATCTCTCCTACACCCAGTGCCAGCGCAACCACTAGGCAGGCTAGGTGTCCGCCTAGGGCGGCAGACCTCTGTGGGTGGCGCAATACCCATGGCTGGCCATGTGTGTTGAAGTACATGGCCTGCTCCAGGACAGTGGTGCAGCACAGCCAGGGCTTTTGTCTGGGGCGGCAGAAATCCTTGGGCCAACACTGCCTACACCCCTCCCTAGCAAATCACCCTTATCTGTATCCTTCTCTTCTACTGCCGACTCCAGACTCCATTCCTTCCACCTTGCTGCACTTTCTGCCTGGAATAGACTACCTGAGTTAGTACGTCAGGTTTCATCCCTGGTCCTTTTCAAAGCCGGGTTCAGAACTCATCTCTTAGAGGCTGCCTTTGGATCCTGACCCCTTAATACTTCTGCCTTCACTTATTTGTATTTTAATTATTTCCCTAAATTCCTTTGTCCCCAGTTATTCTGTTTGTCTTGGCAGAGATTGTCTCTTTATTTGTGTACTTGTACATACACTGCATATAGTGGAGAGAGTGGAGGAGTGGCCTAGTGGTTGGGGCAAGGTACTTCAGGCTGGAAGGTCGGGGGTTCAAATCCCACTAGAGGACAGCAACCTTGGGCCGGAAGGACTGGGGTTTCTAGTCCCACAGGTGCTCCTTGTGGTCTTGGGCAAGCCACTTAACCCTCCATAGCCCATGTTCCCTGTAAAATAGTTATTTCCAAGTTATAATGCCCTGTTCAATGTAATTTCAGTTTGTTCAATGTAAACCGCACTGATGCAGAATAGTGCGGTATATAAGAGAATGTAAATAAATAAAAATAAATAAATAAATAAATATGCCTAGTAGTGTTATATAAATATGTAGTAATAAAAACACCAAAGAGCATTCCTTTATGATTGACCTATACCATTCATGATAACTTGTTCTCCATGTTTACATTTCCCTTGTTTGTTTTTTTAACTGTTAGGGTTTCAGGTTGTGTTTGCTCAGAAACTGGAGGAAGAAAGCTCATAAAGGAAATGTGAAGAACTTATCAGTTTTTTCACTTATTCATCTGAATTTTTTGTTTCAGTCAGTCTTTATCCTTAATTTCTTTGCATAACTTTATATTACATGATTTGTCCTTTCCTTTCTTAATTGTATTCTCTTCTCTTTCCTTTAGCATGATAATTAATCTTTTACTTTCTCCTCCAGTGTAATGAATATTCTCCATTATATGATAGCTGTATAGGTGTGCTCCTTGGGGTGCCTCCGCAGGGGACGTCACCTCCTTTAGTTTAAAAACGGTCTCTCTGTCTCGCAGACATAAGGTATGGTTAATGTTTCTCTTTAGTTTGTGCATTCGAGCTACTTCTCTCTCCTCTCAGGTAGAGCTGTTTCGTGACTCTTCTTCCTCTGTGCTCCTCCCAGTACCATTCTCCACCGCCATCTCTGCTTCCATGCCTCCTATCCCGGTTGTTTGGGGTAACCGTTCTCTCTCTTCAGCCTCTCGCTCTCTGCTTCCGCGATCTCTCTACCGCTGTCCTGCTAATCTCATCCAGTGTGCGTCCCCTTGCCTTTCCCTCTCATCTCAATTGCAGGCTACTACCAGCACCCTCCCTCTAAAATTTGGCCTCCTCAACTGCCGTTCTTTGCATTCCAAAACCCTTCTGGTCTCGACCTTGCCACCCGCGAATCCCTGGACCTTCTTCTCCTTACAGAAACTTGGCTAAAGGAAGGGGAAGATTCCCTCCTGGCTCGCTGTCTCCCCCCTGACTTCTCTGCTATCTCTACTCCCCGCATAGGTCGCACAGGCGGCGGAGTGGCTCTCATATATCGCGCCTCTATTTCTCTTTCGCAGATCTCCTCTTCCGCCCTCCACTATCCCGAGGCCCTGCTCATTCATCTTCAAACTCCATCTCCTCTCCACATACTCCTTGTTTACTCCCCTCCCAGCCTCCGTTCAGATCTCTGGGACTCTCTTCTCTTATCCATCTCTGACTTATCATTGCTTTTCCCCCACCTACTCATTACAGGAGATTTTAATCTCCATTTAGACTCTCCAGCTTCCTCTAGGGCCCTTTCCTTTGTTTCACTCATGAACGATCTGTCTCTTCATCAGCACATCTCTTTCCCCACCCACTCAGCAGGTCATACCTTAGACCTTGTTCTTTCTTCACTTCCTCTCTCCTCACACATACAGTCTTTGCAGGCCATCTCCTTACCTTGGACCAATCATTTCTGTTTGACTTTCAATTGCTCCTTGCCCTCACCCACTGCACCTTCCCAGGCTCTTCTCTCACCCTCTCCTTCCACACAGCGCTTGTCTCGCCGTATTACCCCCCTCACCCTTCAGAGCTTTCCACCCGCTCCAGATCTCCTGCCTTCAGACTTCCCATCCCTTTCTCCAACCTCACAGGCTTCCACTTGGTTCTCTTGCCTCTCTACTGCTCTTGATCACCTAGCTCCTCTTCAGCCACATCCCCCGTCCCATCGCTCTTCTCAACCATGGTTCCATGCTGGCCTCCGTCTTCTCCGAACTCACCTTCGTCACTCAGAGCGCCTTTGGCGGAAATCACCCTCCCCACCTTCCCTGCTTAATTTCAAAACTCACTATGCCCATTACCGTACACAAGTCCATGCAGCCAAACAATCTTACTTCTCCACTGCTATCTCCTCCGCACCTGTCACTCATACACCGTCCTCTGGTCTCTCACGTCCTTACAATCCCGCTCTGCCCCCACTTTACCTCCGCCGCTTCCTCCTCCTTCTCAACTTGCATCCTTCTTTAATAACAAAGTCCTGGACTTACGAAAGTCTTTGTCTCACTGTCCCCCGCCCATCTCTTCTCCCCCTCCTATCTCCCCCCCCCCTCAACATCCCAGCTCTCTCACACCTGGACATCTTTTCATCCCATCTCTACCTCCGAACGTCTAGGACTAATATCCTCCTCCAACAAAACATTCTGCTCCCTTGACCCAATTCCTTCCACCTGGCTTCTTGCTCCTTCCCTCGCCCTTGTCCCCCCCATCCTCACCATGGTCAACACTAGTCTTTCCACGGGTGTCTTTCCCCAACCCTGGAAACACGCTCTTATCCGTCCTATCCTAAAAAAGCCCTCTCTTGATCCTCAGACTCCCGCTCACTATCGCCCCGTTTCCAACCTTCCCTTCCTCTCCAAGATACTTGAGAAAACAGTTTTCACGCAACTTTCACAACACCTCGACTCAATTCACTTCCTTCACCCCCGTCAGTCCGGCTTCAGACAAGGTCACAGTGTAGAGACTGTCCTTTTGGGTTTCCTTAACGAACTCCACGTAGCTCACGATCGTGGTGACCTCTCGGTGGCGGTGTCCCTAGACCTCTCAGCAGTCTTTGATTTAGTGGATCACTCCTTTCTTCTGTCTCGTTTACGCGAAGCTGGTCTCCATGGCACAGTCTACCACTGGTTTCACTCCTTTCTCTCCTCCCGTTCATGCACAGTAGTCTCATCCGCCCCACCCACTCCCTCCGACTCTTTCCCTCTGCCCTGTGGTGTCCCTCAAGGGTCTGTTTTAGCACCTCTTCTTTTCAACTTATTCCTAGCACCACTGGCACTTCTAGTTCAGCAGTTTACGATCTCTGCATTCTATTATGCTGATGATCTGCTCCTTCTACATCACACCTCTCCCCTTCACCCGGATCTTAGCCCACTGAACTCTTGTCTTTCAGCTGTCGCTAACTGGCTCACTCTAAACTGCCCGCACCTCAATCTTGCGAAAACAGTAGCTATCTGGTTCACTCATGGCAGCCCTTCTCCTTTGATTACTCCCTCTTTCTCAGGTTCACCAATCCCCCTTGTTACAAGCTTTCGTTACTTGGGTGTAGTTTTTGATTCCGACCTTTCCTTCCATGCCCACATTTCCCACATTACAAAGACTTCCTTCTTCTTTCTTCAACAGATACGGTCCATTCGCCCCTTTCTCACCTCTGAAGCCCTCACCACCCTTCTCCTGTCTCTAGTAATGTCACGTATTGACTTTTGCAACTCCGTTCTAGCCGGGCTTCCTCTCACACCTTCACCGCCTTCAACGTATTCAGAATACCCCTGCACGCCTTGTCTTTCACGCCTCCCTCCGCGATCATGTTACTCCTCTTTTCCTTCACCTACATTGGCTCCCCTTGCAATTTCGCATCCGTTATAAAATCCTCACATTGGTCCACCAAGTCTTATATAACCGCACTCCTTTATATTTGGCAGACCTGCTTCAATTCCACACCCCCACTCGCTCACTTCGCTCCATTCACATTAACCGGCTCCACCTTCCATCTCCATCACGTGCCCATCTACAATCCACACATTCCTCTGCCTTTTTCTTTATTGGCCCTGCCTATTGGAACTCCCTCCCCCTTTCCCTCAGACTTGAGCAACACTATCCCACCTTCAAGAAAGACCTCAAGACACATCTCTTCTCCACCGCCTTCGACCTCCCCTCCCCTTTTGTGTGACTCCTCTCCCCTCCTTTCCCTTGTCTTTCCTTCTTTTTGTCCATGTCTAGTTTAATGTCTTGAGTGCTCTCCTGTCATCCATTGTAATTTCTTTTCCTTTCCAGGCCAGTTGGCCCCTCTGTGTATTATTTGATTTTTTTGTAAACCGCAGTGCTCTATTTGGAACCGCGGTATATCAAGCCTAATAAACATATATCTAACAAAGGGACTGTTTTACACTTTAATTCTCAGTTGTTTTGTCTATTTTGTAAACTTGAACTCCCAGTTGCTCTTTGTCCGCCTTCAACCCAAGGGCCATGTGAAATGGAACATTTTTAGGCATGTTACACTTAAATGATAGTGCCTATTGGGGAGGCTCCATCCGTCCATTTGTATGTATCTGTCTGCGCAAGCGCAAACTGCTCACCACTTCACCAGAATTCCTAGGTCCTTAAAGTTCTGGTGGAAGTCCCCAGTTCCTGCTGACAAAGGCAAGGCAAAGCAGCAGCAGCAGCCAAGTTAAAGAACCAGTGGGAGTCCCCAGCTCCCTTTGGCGAAGATTGGCCGAGTTTTGGAGAAGGCTGAGGAGGGGATGGAACATAGCAAAAGGTGAGGGGTTAGGGGAGAAGAGGGAGGGGAGGGAGTGGGGAAGAGAGAAGGAAAGGAGAGGAGTAAGGTAAGGGAGCAGAACATCGGGCAGGGGATGGAATTAGAGGAGAGGAAGGAAAAAAGGGGAAGTGCATGGAGAGGGACAAATGGAGTGGGGAGGAGGCAAATCGGAAAGTGTATTATGGGGCAAGGACGGTAAGGAGAGAATGCAAGAATGGAGAGAGAAACTGGATGTGCAGTGAAAGAACACCTGTTGGCTGTCAGCGAAAGGAGGAAAGGAGAGTGGCGAAGGGTATGGAGAGAAAATAGTGCAAAAAGGCAAGAAACAAAAATTTTGTGCAGGGAGGAGAATGCATGCACAGTACCACAGGGTGCATATGTACATGCAGACACATAGCACAAACATGCAAAATGTACATCTACCACACAGACGCACATACCCATGACACACATGCACATACCCATGACACACATGCACACACATTTTTATGCACAGCCCCATGCGTGCATTGTGCCCATGTGCGGTTTGTTTTGACAAACACTGCTGCTACACTTTTTTTTGTTTTTGGCATGTAGTATGTATTCCTAAATTACACCATGTACTATTTTCAAATTGTGAGCTCTCTGGGCACAGTGTAATACCTATTGTACCTGATGGTAAATTGTCTTGAATTCTGAGAAAGGTGTAAGCTAATCCAGTTTCCTTTGTGGCATATCTTTTCATGTGGGGGAGAATTAAGATAGATTGGGCAGTGTCCACTAGTAATATCCCCCCCCCCCCTCAATTTTTATGAAGTGCGCAATCAAGTGTTAGTGGTTATTGTTTTTTTGATTGAGGGAATCTGTGGTAGATTGTGGTATATATAGACAATGTACAGTACAAATTTATATTTCCTTATCGTCCCTCCAGTCCAGATCCATGGGTAATGTCCTATCATCAGCAGATGGAGATTGAAAGCCACAGGTTTTGATGATATCACGCTATAAGGGTTCTGTGCACATCCTCTCACACCAGTATTTGTGTTTCCGGTAGATGGTGAAGAGCTTCTGTGCAGTCTGGACTCCACTGGTTCAATTAAAAAAAAGAAAAAAAAGGATAAGAGGATTTAGAGGACAAACTTCTTGTTTTAGAAAAAAGGGTTTCTTTCTATAGAGAGTATTTATCCTTTTTCTGGGGTTCATAACCTGGTGGTCCAGGTCCTCCCCCAATACAGAACCACCTTTCAGGGCTCTCTTCAGTGTGGTGAGTAGTCCTCCGTTCCTCCTCTCCTTTTGAAGAGGGGGTCTGATAGGTTTATTTTGGCATACCCTGGCCCTTTAATTTATAACAACCACCCCCCACAAGAAACACAAGGAGAAAGAACACAGTCTGTAAGTGGTTTGCTTTCCCACAGCAGTAAAACTACACCAGACTGCTGCTAGGGGTTTCTCCAATTAGCGACTTTGAGGTGAGAGCATTTTCTTTTGTTTCTCTGCTGGTTTCTCTTACCTCAGTCATGGGCAGTAATCTGCTCGTATGCCGGTATCTCGAGCGGTCTGCATGGCTGTGGCAGCTGCTGAGCTCACTTACCAGTGTCGAGCTTTTGCTGCTCCTGTGTGCAGGAGGGCAAAGCTGAGGAGGATATTATTTAAGGTACTCAGCTGGCTACAGGGGATGCTTCGGCATTGGGGAGCAAGGTTAATCAATTTATTCAGTCAGCTGCGGGATCCCGTGGTTTTGGTGGGAACTGCAGGCATGATGGCAGTACCAGAGAGAGAGTCAGGAGACCTCTTTGGCATGCAAGGTTCAGTTCCTGGTTCTGCAGGAAGGCTCCAGATGAAACCAGAAGAGTTAGGGGAGAGGTCCTACCTAGAGTCTTTTTTTTTTTTCCCAGACTTTGTTCTCTTATTACACCAAGCCTACTACATGAAGCAGGGCATGGTAGAAGCTTCTTCCCAGATATTCGATGGAAATTTGCTGAGGGGCACTGTTTCCACGTCTAAAGATGCCCTTGAGCCTCCAGCAAAGTGCCATAGGATACCAGATGACACATGGGAGGAACAAGCATCTGATTTTTCTGAAGCTTCAAAGGATCTTTTGGAGGGGCCCTCTGATCTTTGGGGGTATCTTGCTGTGGCGGATCTCGAGGAAGGAGAGATTCCTCCAGGTGGGTTTTTCGTTCTGAAGAATTAATGGTTCTAATTGCTCAGTCTTTATCGACCATTAATATTCCTCATAGTTCTCCGGTGGTAGAAAGAACTCTAGAAGATCCCCTATTACAGGGTATACAAAAGCCTCAGAGGCCTTTTCTGGTACATAGTACTATAAAGGAGATGATTGATGCAGAATGGGAAGTTCCTAAGGCTGGCTTACTTGGCAGCAGCACTGTGTCACGTTGTGCCAGATTCCTCCAGAGGAAAAGGACCTCCTTAAGTTTCTGAAGGTGGATGCTCTGGTTTCTGCTGTAACCAAAAAGGCTACCATTCTGGTAGAAAGTGATGCAGAATTGAAGGATGCTCAGAATAGAAAACTTGAAACTTTGAAGCAGTCTTTTGAGATTAATGCACTAGCATTACAAGCATCTATTTGTAGGGCATATGTGGCTCAAGCTTGTTTGAAATGGGTGCAGAGTTTACCAGAATCTGATTCTGGTCCTCAGGAAACCTTGTCAGAGGAAGCTAAGCTAGAGTCGAGGTCTGCGTATCTGGCAGATGTGTTGTATGACTTGGTTAGAGCTTCTGCCAAAAGCATAGCTTCTGTAGTCTCTGCTCGTCATTTTCTCTGGCTGCAATTGGTCTGCAGATGTAGCTTCTAAAAACTCGCCTTGGTAGGCTTCTTTTCAAGAGTAAACTTCTATCTCCAGGAACAAGCAGGAATGTAGTCATCACATAGGGTTATCGTCGGTACCGACGGAGCCTGCGCGGGAACGCTCCCCAGCTTCCAATTAGAAAGCTTTTGGGAGCATCCCACAGCGCCTGCGTGCTGCCTTCCCGCCTTTCCCAACTGCCTCTCTCCAGTTCTTCTTTTTCCGCGGAGCCAGCAAGTCGTGTTCCTGTCACCGCAGAAGAATTCTTTTTTATTCCTTTCTTTTTTGTGGTCGCGTCTGCCTTCCTCGACGCTTCACCAGTACTGCCAGTGTTTTTCTTCTTATTTCTGTCTTAAAAAAATATGAGACTTCCGGTGGGGCTATGAGCTGATCGGACGCGTGGCGATCGGCTCCAGACACCTACCCCGAGAAACCGGCAACATCTCATTAAATACCTCAGCAGAATTCCCGTAAACCCCAGCCTCAGTGAATAGACGAAGTGCTGGAGAGGTCACGTAATTTCTGGCGATATCGGAGACGGTCTGATGGCCACAAAACAGCTCCGGAGGGAGAAGCCACGAGCTCCCGAGGGAAAGATGGCAGAGAGCATACCAAAAAGCCCGCCAGCAGACGACAACCAGGGACTGGTGACAGATGTTAGTGCTGCAGTGGTGAAGGCATTAGACAGCCGCTTTTGCGAGTTGGCTGATCAACTGCAAACTGTCAGCCAGACCATTACCGAATTCACGGGGCGTATAGAGCACATGGAGTCCCGCATTTCCGATGTTGAGGACACCCAGCAGACCTTTCAGACGAAGGTGGAGGCCTTGGAGCTGCTTGTAAAACAACAGGGCGAGAAGCTGGAGGATCTGGAGAATCGTGGAAGACGAAAAAACCTCCGGTTCATAGGGATCGCCGAATCTGTAGCTGATAGTGCCCTCCCCAAGTTCCTACTCAGCTGGATAGAGACACTTTCAAATGGCAGAGTGGAAGGCCCCATCCATCTGGAACGGGTGCATAGGCTGGGCCCTAAACGGGAGCAGGCACGGAGACCGCGTGCTGTGATCGCCCGCTTCTTGGATTTTCGCCAAAAAGAAGAGGTTTTAAAGATGGCCCGAAATCAAAAGAGGCAACCTACAGATCCAGATCAGATCCTAGTTTTCCAGGACTACTCAGTCCTGGTAAGCCAGCAAAGGAAAGCCTACTCTGCCATATGCACGCAACTATTGCACAAAGGGGTGCGATTTGCACTGTTGTATCCCGCCCGACTTCGCGTGGATCATCAGGGACGGTCCCGCTTTCTACAGTCCCCGGCGGAGGCTCAGACTTTTCTAGATGGCCTGCTTAACGTACCGGACTCTCCCCCGCGAGGGTAGATGGATTTACCTGAAGCTGAAGAGAGCTGAGGAAGAGCCCGGGCACTGCTCGCCAATTGACTGAACTCGGCGGGCCCCCTGGGATGTGCTGAGGCAGACTGGGTTCCTTCTATGCCTGCAAAAACTAAACCTGCCATTTGTTGTTTCAGCTCCTGGGGAGATTGGTGTCCGGGAGGTAACTGTATGAGAACATGGTGGCATGATAGGGTGTGCGATGCATCTGATTCGGGGGATACAGTGTTGCTCTGCTAGACGTGTAAAATTTGCAACTATGTCTTCAGTTTGTTTCAGTCTTTGAATCAGTAATGCAATAGCGAGGAGAGGAAAGTGTTTCAGTTTAAAGTTACAAGAGTGTTTGTATTTTGAATTTTTTATACATGGAGATTTATGAAGCCTTTATCTCTCCCTTTGACAAGAAAAATCTCCAACTTTTATGTCATCTTTTATCCTTTCTATACAGTCTCTGTTTAAAGAGTTTGGCATCAGTTGGAGAAGGTGCAACATTGAAAATGAGAAACTGTAAAAGTTGAATCCCTAATTTTTCAAAGACCTACATGCTTCAAAATGTACTTGATTACTATCTCATTTAGAGTGAATATGAACCAAAAGATTGTTCCATTTACGTTTTCTGCTTTGAGTACGTTAGGTGTGGCGGGGGGAGGCAAAGAGGCGGGGAGAGGCCTGCTTCCCCCTCCGCGGGCCCGGGGATTGGCCGTTGTGGGGGCCGAGGGGAGAGGGAATGAGGCCCACGTTAGGTTAGGGCCCCCGTGTCCTGAGTGTTAGACCCCAACACTAGAGAGGAGGCCCGTGGAAGGTTCTTCTCCAGCGGACCCCCGCGGCTTGGCTCTGGGGGCAGGAGGGGGGAGGGTGGCACCAGAATTATTGGCTACTCTTAGGGCCGGTGCCTCCCACTTTGGTCCGTGGTGTGCAGTTGAACATCCAGCGGAGCATAGATATTTCTATACATCTCTCGGGGTTGGGATGGGGGGGGCTTAGAACCCACACTCTTTCACCCACGAGACCGCTGCCTCCCTGGGGGGGGGAGGGCTCAGTGCGGTGTTTGGTTGCTAGCGCTGCACTGGGGAGTATACTACTCGGACCTTATTTCTGATCTGTCCATGTCTACCCATAATCATTAATTGTTGACCCTGGTGATGGCCCCACCCTAAAAGAAATTACCCCTCCCTATGTTACATGTTACACCGCTTTGACCCGGTGAAAAGCGGGATAAAAATGCAGTTAAATAAATAAATAAATAATAAATAAAAATAAATCGCGGGACCCCAGGGCTAGCTGGAAAGAGGTCTCAGTGTGCGGCTCGGGGTTCCCCTGAGGGCTTGAGGATTCTTCGGGGGCCCAACATATGCATTTAACTATGGTATAACGCCATTACGTTGAACGTTTGTAGATGAATTCCAGGTCCCTACCAAGAACAACTAGGCGCAGTTACAACTTATCAGCTGGGGAGAGCTGGGGAAGGGGGATTTAAGACAAGGAATTGTAAGGTAGCTGAAAGAGGGCGTACCGAGGGTAGGGGTAGGTTCTAATGCCACAGGAAGCACGTCCCGCCTTCAAGGGGGACCGAGCGATATGGGAGAGGGGGGGGCAGAAGGGATTTCTGGGGGAAGTTTGGGGGGGGAAGGGAGGGATGGGGGGGAGGGTTCAGTTCACACTTCGTATCACACTTGTTGGCAGAATCAGGATCGGTATTTTAATATTGGAGAGGGGTTCCAGGCTGGGAGAGCCCCCTCCACAAAAGTGGAGATGAACCTTTGGACGCGCCTGGACACTTCCCCGCCCCTTTGAAGATAATCACATGGAATATCTGTGGGATGGGCAGTCCCATTAAGAGATACAAAGTATTACATGCTTTGGCAAGACATAAATGTGACATTGCCCTCCTTCAGGAAACCCACCAGACGGCAGAGGAGCATAATAAATTGCGAAGGGATTGGGTGGGGCAATTGTGGGGCTCACCTGCAATGGGCAAGAGGGGGGGGGTGGTCATTCTGATCCATAAACGAGTGCGCTTTACAGCGGATAATGTTATAATAGATACCAATGGGAGATTTGTTTTGCTGCAAGGATCCCTAGAAGGGCGACCAGTGATCATTGGGAGCCTATATGGCCCCAACTCATTCGACCCCCGTTTTTATGGCGATTTGGCATCCAAAGTGGAGCAGCTTCCCGAATGCCCCTTACTTTTGGGAGGGGACTTTAATGGCGTTTTGGATATAGATTTGGACACATCCAGGGGAGGAGAAGCGCGGGAACGGGGCCCGACTGCTCGATCGCTACAGAGATTTAGGGGGCGGCTGGGTTTGGTCGATCCATGGCGGCTGCTACACCCCTCTGAGAGGGACTATACCTATCAGTCCCGAGCGCATGGTACCTTTGCTCGTCTTGATTACTTTCTGCTTTCCAGTGGCTTGTTGCCCAAACGGAGGAGGTTCAAATTGGTCCATTGGAGATCTCTGACCATGCGTTGGTATGGATTGTTCTCCAGGACCAAGCAGGAAGTCAGTCCTCACATATGGGTGACGTCGGCGCCGACGGAGCCCTCGCGGAGCAATTTTCCCCAGCTTTCAAAGAAAGCCTTTGGGAATTGCAGCGCGCATGCGCGGTCCCCTTCCCGCCCAAAGGTGCCATCTTGGCCAGTCTTCTTTTTTCCGCGGAGCCCTACAGACGTTGTCTAATAGTCACCGCCGAAAAGTTGATTATTTTCCTTATTTTTGTCAGTAATTCTTCGGGGCGCCGGTCCTTTTTCCGTCCGGCCTCGCGACGCCGGTTGCGAGGCCTCCCCTTCTTTTTCGTTTTTTTCTGTCCTTCGCGACATCTTTGCGCCTTTTTTCCTTTTTCCCTGGCGGCCCGTTCGTTCGACCTCGCAGGGGCCCTTTTTCCCCCGATGGCCGCCAGTGGCTTTAAAAAGTGTGTTAAGTGTAAGAAACTTATGTCTCTTACCGACACACATGATTGCTGCCTCCGTTGCCTGGGCCCCGATCATGAAGAAATGATCTGTGGGCCCTGTAGCAAAATGTCCGCGAAGTCTTTGCGGAGTCGGCAGCATCAGCGGGAGAGAATCTTCTCTGACCCCAGCCGTACCCCGACCTCGTCAGAAGCTTCGGTGTCCAGAGAATCTGGCTCTGAGCACCGCCGGAGTTCTTCTGAGCGGGGGTCCCCTAACGGGAACATCAGCGGAAGAAGAAACCCGCGAGGGCGGCGTCGGTGGACGCTCCTGGCTCCTCGAGGGCCAGGTCGCATAGCCCCGACAGCCGTCCCGGGTCTTTGGAGCTGGAGCGGCCGTCCAAACAGCCTCGTCTGGAACTGGACTCCTCTGCTCACGTAAGTGCTGTTGTCTTTGTTGACTCGCCTCCGACTGGTCCGACGTCGGGCCCGACGCCGTCGGGGCCCGAGTCGGGGGCTGCTGGGTCTCCTGAGTTCGGACTCAGGTTGACGGCCTTGGAGCGCAGCTTGACTGCCTTCATGGACCAGCAGTGGGCATTGATCGCTGGCCTCGCTGGCGCGTCTGCCCTGACCGCCGGGACGTCGACGTCTAAGTCGACCCCGGAGACCGAGCCGATCCTCGAGTCCATGCGGGCTCGAGTCGATCCTCGGTCGAGGTCACCTTCGGCCTCCCGTTCGGGGCAGAGGTCGTCGTCGCCGACTCCCTCGGCGTCGGGGCGGACGGCGTCTGTGCCCGCTCGACTCCTCCTCCGAGGAGTCGGCCTGGGAATCCGAGGTGGATGAGTCACCCGATTCTTTCCGGACTCGGTGTGTTCCTTCTGACTCCCCCGAGTCCGAGCCTCGGAGGCAGTCCCCCCCGGAGGATGCCCGGTTCTCGGACTTCGTAAGGGATATGGCCAAGGCCTTGGCCTTCCCTGCGGATCCCGAGGAGGAGCCTCGAGCCGAAGAGCTCGATGCCCTCCAGTATGACTCTCCTGCGAAGGAGCACTTTACTGTACCGGTTCCTCCGATGCTGGAACGACTTCTCTTCCGCATGTGGGAGAGCCCGACGTCGTCGCCGGTATTAAGCAAGCGGGTCGATGCCATATATCGAGTCCGCAAGAGCCCTGGCTTCCAGAAAGCACAGCTGCCGCACCATTCCATGGTGGTGGAATCGGCCATGCATCGGCTCAAGAGCCAGAAGATGCACTCCTCGGTGCCTCCCGGCAGGGAAGCCCGCAGCCTGGATGGCATCGGTAAGAAGTGTTTTCAGGGCTCTATGCTTGCTTGTCGGGTCCAGACTTACCAGCTCTACATGGGCATGTATCTCCGGGACCTGGCTAAAGAACTAGCCGGATTCTCTGCTGATCTCTCCGAGGAACCTTTGCGGAGGTTCCTGGCCCTGTCTACTGGTGTTCGTGAGTGCTCCAAGTTCATTTCTCGAGCAGCCTATGATGGCTTCGAGGCATCGGCTCGAGTGGCCGCAGCCGGCATCGGAGCCCGCCGCCAGGCTTGGCTCCAGTCGTCCGACCTCGAGCCCTGGGTGCAGGACAAGTTGGTCGATGTCCCCTGCAGAGGTGATAACCTCTTTGGTAAGCCTATGGACGAGAAGGCTGCCCAGCTCGAGACAGAGACTCTCACCCGGACTCGGCTCTCCAGGAAAACCTCTGCCCCTTCCCAGAAGAAGAAGGGCTCGGGAAAGAAGCCCTTTTACCCGAGGAAGGCGGCTGCCTATAAACACTACCCCCATTATCAGGCCTCCGCAGCTCCCCATCAGGGTCAGCAGGCCAAGGGACGGGGTAACGGATCCCGTAGGCAGCAAGCCCCCAAGCCTGCGCCACCGGCCCCTGCTCCGCAGGGTGGGGTTTTTTGACTCGTTCAGCATAGCCTCTCCCCCTCCGCTGGTTTCTCTCAGCACGGGAGGCCGGCTGGTCCACTTTGCCCACAGGTGGTCCAACATCACGTCAGACGCCTGGGTGCTCCGCATAGTCCGAGAGGGCTATCTGCTGCACTTCCACCAGGTACCTCCCCCCTACTTTCCAGGGGAGCCTCTGCGAACCCCTCTTCACCGGGACTTACTCCTTCAGGAGTTGGCAAGTCTTATTCGAGAACAGGCAGTGGAGCCGGTGCCCCACCGCCTGCGGGGTCACGGTTTCTATTCCTGGTACCGAAGCGGACTGGAGGCCTCAGACCCATCCTAGACTTGCGGAACCTCAACAAGTTCCTGGTGAGGGAAAAGTTCAAGATGCTTACCCTTGGAATCCTGCTGCCCTACCTCCAGCAGGGAGATTGGCTATGCTCCTTGGATCTACTCACATCCTCATCCACCCCAGCCACCGACAATACCTAAGGTTTGTGGTGGCGGGCAGTCATTACCAATACCGAGTACTGCCCTTTGGCCTATCCTCCGCACCACGAGTCTTCACAAAATGTCTCGCAGTGGTAGCGGCCCATCTCCGGCTTCAAGGCCTCTTCGTCTTTCCGTACCTGGACGACTGGCTCATCAGGGCCCCGTCCGCCACGGAGGCCACTCGCGCCATGCAGCGAACTGTGGCTCTGCTCCAGTACTTCGGCTTTGTCATAAACTTCGAAAAGTCCACTCTGCTCCCCTCTCAGGACCTCGAGTTCATCGGCGCCAGGTTGGACACGCTTCAGGCGCGGGCTTTTCTGCCGCTCGACAGGGCTCAACGGCTCATGGCTCTCGCCAGCCGTTTCCACAGCCATTCCCGGGTCTCGGCCCGGCTCTTCCTGAAGCTGCTCGGCCATATGGCGTCCACGGTCCATGTGACCCCCAATGCCCGCCTGAACATGCGGCCGGCTCAGTGGTGCCTTCGCTCTCAATGGCGTCAGGCCTCGGGGAGACTGGCGGACTCGGTACGCATCTCCAGCCCGCTAGTCTCTTCCCTGCGATGGTGGCTTCACCTACCCAACCTAGTGCTCGGAATGCCTTTCCAGTCTCCTCCGCCGGTTCCGATTCTGACGACCGACGTTTCTCTCCTGGGTTGGGGAGCACATTGCCAGGGGTCATGTACTCAGGGTCTTTGGACCCCGTGGGAATCTGCCCAGCAGATCAACTTCCTGGAGCTCAGGGCCATTCGCCTGGCTCTAAAGGCCTTCTCCCACCTCACGTCTCGCCAGTCATTGCTGGTCCAGACGGACAATCAAGTTGCTATGTTCTACGTGAACAAGCAGGGGGGCACGGGCTCCTTCCTTCTCTGCCGGGAAGCACAAAAGCTCTGTGCTTGGGCCGTCGGCCGGGGAATCCTCCTCAAAGCGGTCTACCTCCCAGGTCAAGAAAATCACCTGGCAGACAAACTGAGCAGAATCCTCCAACCGCACGAGTGGCGATTGGACCCGTTGGTGGTTCGGAGGATTTTTCTCCAGTGGGGCCTTCCCACTCTGGATCTCTTTGCCAGTCCTCTGAACAGGCAACTTCCTCGATTCTGCTCTCGGGAACCGCATCCTCTCCGAGTGGCGGCGGATGCTTTTCTGCTCTCATGGTCCACGGGCCTTCTGTATGCCTTTCCTCCCATGCCGCTGGTGTCTCGAACTCTTTTCAAGGTTCTTCAGGACAAGGCCTCCGTGATCCTGATCGCTCCCCGGTGGCCCCGGCAACCGTGGTTCCCGCTTCTGATGCAGCTGGCGGTGGATACCCCGTTGCCTCTGGGGTTTCAACCCGACCTCCTGACCCAGGATCAGGGGTCCCTCCTACACCCCAACCTCAGATCTCTCCATCTGATGGCCTGGCTGCTGAAAGGGTAGTCCTTGCTTCCCTCCTGTTGCCTCCGGAGGTGGAGGAAGTCGTGCTGGCTTCCAGGCGACCCTCTTCCCGGAAATCCTATGCCCTTAAATGGCATCGCTTTTCCAACTGGAGTGCTCAACGGTCTCAAGATCCCTTCTCCTGCCCGGTGTTGGTGGTCTTGCAGTACTTGCTTTCCCTCTCCAATCTTGGGCTCAAGTCCAACTCGGTCAAGGTTCACCTCAGTGCTATTTCGGCACATCATGTGCCGGTGGAAGGCAGGCCTCTTTCCGGCCACCCCCTCGTGGCTCGGTTCTCACGGGGCCTCCTTCTCAAACCACCATTGCGCCCCCCAGCCCCTGACTGGGACCTGAACGTGGTTTTACAGCGGATCACCTGCCCGCCTTTTGAACCCATGGCTACCTGTCCTCTCCATTTTCTCTCTTGGAAAACCTTATTTCTGGTAGCCCTCACTTCCGCTAGGCGCGTTAGTGAGCTGCAGGCGCTGGTGTCTGATCCTCCCTACACTCGGTTCTACAAGAATAGGGTAGTCCTGCGGACTCACCCTAAGTTTCTTCCAAAAGTGGTTTCCCCTTTTCACGTCAATCAGGAGGTGGTGCTTCCGACCTTCTTTCCCAGGCCTCACTCCAGCCGAGCTGAGAGGGTCTTGCATACCCTGGACTGTAGAAGAGCGCTGAACTTCTACCTTGATCGTACGCGGGAGCACCGTAAGACGGTTCAGCTCTTCCTGTCTTACGACCCTAATAAATTGGGGCTCCCTTTCTCCAAGCGCACTCTGTCCATCTGGGTAGCTGACTGTATCGCTTGGACTTATGCGGCGGCAGGTCTCTCGCTGGAGAGTCGAGTCACCGCTCATCGGGTTCGGGCGAAGGCTGCGTCAGTGGCTTACCTCCGCTCTGTTCCATTGGCAGACATCTGCCGGGCCGCTACTTGGTCTTCGAGCCAGACTTTCGCGGCCCATTACTGCCTCGAGAGGGAGTCCCGCAGGGACAGTGCTTTCGGACAGGCAGTCCTCCGTAATCTCTTCGAGGTTTAGGCAACTCCTACCCTCCATCCCGGATGTTGGGCTACCGGTGGGAGATTACTCAGAGAAGATTCCTTCCTTCTGTGCTGCTGAGCTAGAGGGAGCTCATTTTTGTGCTTAGGGTCTCCGGTAGCCTTAAGCTGGGGAGTCCCATATGTGAGGACTGACTTCCTGCTTGGTCCTGGAGAAAGCGTAGTTACTCACCTGTAACAGGTGTTCTCCAGGAGCAGCAGGAATCAGTCCTCACAACCCTCCCTCCTCCCCTTGGAGTTGCAATCTTCTGATTTAGTTTTTGCAAATTTTTGCTGTCTTTTCGCTATGTCATCTGACTGGCCAAGATGGCACCTTTGGGCGGGAAGGGGACCGCGCATGCGCGCTGCAATTCCCAAAGGCTTTCTTTGAAAGCTGGGGAAAATTGCTCCGCGAGGGCTCCGTCGGCGCCGACGTCACCCATATGTGAGGACTGATTCCAGCTGCTCCTGGAGAACACCTGTTACAGGTGAGTAACTACGCTATTTGCACTGGGGGAGGGATTCAGCTCGGTCGCGAGTTTGGCGCTTTCCCCTCTAGCTCTATCATGATGTGCAGTTCCGCCAGTTCCTAAGGCAACGCTGGAGAGAATTTGAGGTAGACCACCAATGTCATAGGGATGATCCGGAATTAGTTTGGGAGACGGCTAAGGTGGTGTTGCGGGGTGATATCATGGGCTTTGCAGCCCGGAAGCGACGTATCCTAGCAGAACACATTATCCGCCTTGAAAAACAGGTCACCAAACTGCGGCGCCAGACAGCGCGAAACCCGACGATAGCTAACAAGAAGCAACTCTGGGAGACCCAAGTGGGTTTGAACGAGTTGCTCCATCAGAAAGCTAAGAAGTCTATCTTATTCTATCGCCATCAACTATTTTGCCACGGGGACAAACCGAGGAAATTACTGGCCCGCTGCTTGAAAGGCTTTAGAGGTTCGACGTTGGTGGCAGCCCTACAGGATGAAAAGGGTACTCTCCAAAAGGAAATCGCTGCGATTGCCCGAATTTTCCGTACTTATTTTCAATCGCTGTATTCGGCGGAGCCCACCGACCCTGTGGCAATACAGGATTATCTGCGGAGGTTAGATCTGCCCCACCTTAATGAGGAACAGCGGACGTTTTTGGGACAACCCATAACTCCACAAGAGTTACAAACCAAAATTGCTAGAGCTAAGTGTTATAAATCACCGGGCCCAGACGGCTTTGGGGCCGAATTTTATAAAATGCTTAGCGAATGTATAACCCCGAATTTGGTAGGGGTTTTCGGCCGACGCGCAGAGCAGGGATATTTCCGGTGGGGGGGACAATCATGCTCATATTGTCCTGATCCACAAACCAGGTAAAGACCCAGTACAGGCGCCCTCCTATCGGCCCATCTCGCTCCTTAACTTTGATTTAAAATTGTTTGCAAAAATCCTGGCGACGCGTCTGGCGGGTCTACTAGACTCTCTGATACATGAATCACAGGTGGGCTTTGTCAAGGGGCAGAGTGTGGTCCAAAACATGCGAAAGATACTAGCTTCTTTGGAGTGGGTACACGACCGGAGCTTGCAGTCCCTACTTACCAGCTTCGACGCGGAAAAGGCGTTTGATAGAGTCAACTGGCAGTACCTGCGCTATGTGCTACCGCAATATGGATTAGGGTCCCCCTTTTGCAGGATGGTGGAAAGTTTGTATGCCACGCCCACAGCCGGAGTGCTCTGCAACAGGGTTCTCTCGGAGGCTTTTCCTCTTCAACGGGGTACCAGACAGGGTTGCCCTCTTTCCCCTTTGTTATTTGTTCTAACTTTGGACCCCCTCATAAGGACCATAGAGTCCTCCCGGGAGATACAAGGAGTTTCAATAGGCCCGCACGTGTTTAAGATGTCAGCCTTTGCTGATGATCTTTTGGTTCATTTATCTTCCCCTACTCGATCGTTACCGTTACTGCTAGCGGAAATAACGAACTTTGGCCGTTTTTCGGGGTTACGCATCAACACTGATAAGTCTGAGGCCCTAGATGTGCTGGGCCGGAGCCGGGAAGGTTGGGTGGGTCCGTTTCCCTTGAAATGGGCGGAAAATGACTTTATCTATCTAGGAATAGTGTTGCCTCGGCATCCCCAGGACTTATATAAGAGCAATTTGGAGCGGATTTTGCAACGCGTACAAACGCAGCTGCGAGCTTGGCAGTCTCTTCCGCTCTCTCTGTCCGGTAGGGTGGCGGCGGTCAAGATGGTGATACTACCGAGAATTTTGTATTGGATGCAGACGCTCCCGGTCTGGTTGTTGCGGCGCGACCTACGGCGCTTAGAAGCGGCGATCCGATCCTTTTTATGGAAAGGAGCCCAGGTGCGTATCCCACTGAATCGGCTGGTGGGGAAGTGGCGGGAAGGGGGGATGGGCCTACCTGACCTGGGGATCTATGCCCTGGCTTGTCAGGCTAGACACCTGGGTGACTGGCTGGGAGGAACTGACACATACACGCCAAGAGTGGTGGAAGAGGGGCTTGTGGCCCCCTTGACGCTGTTAGGGGTTTTACATGGAATGAATCGAGACTTACTGAGCACTGTCGCAAACAGTGCGCTGATCAGTTCGGTCAAGCGTACATGGCAACAACTCAATACCTACTGGGGGACATCCTGGAGGGCCTCTTGCTGGCTGCCCCTGCAAGGAAACCTTACCTTTACCCCGGGTACTGAGTTAGTGACATTTCGTGACTGGAGAAACCGAGGTATAACGAATGTGGGGCACTTGGTAGATCCCTTTGGTAAGTGTAAACCCTTCTTATCTTTGTGCAGAGAGTATGGTCTACCTTCGAAACACTGTTTTGCCTACATGCAGGTCTCCCACTACATCTCCTCCCAACCAGAGAGGCGTTGATGGTCGAGCGCTCGGCGCAGATTTTGGACTTTTTTAATCTAGGAGACGAAGGGCCCTATCAATCTCGAAGTTGAAACTGCGGTTGGACTGCTTTCGTTCTCGCCCTGATTATCGGAAAGTAGAAGAGGCGTGGGAAGTAGAGTTGGGCAGAGCGGTGTCCCCAGGGACACTTAGTAAAGCCCTTAAGCGAATAGTGGAAATTACACATGGAGCTCGCTGGAGGGAGATACAATTTAAGTGTGTGACACGCGCCTACTTTTCACCTCGGAGGGCACTGCGTAGTCATTTAACAGACGACGGCCGCTGCCCTTGCTGTCTGGAACCTCTGGCGAATTTGTTGCACATGTGGTGGGGCTGTAGACATCTTACGGCGTATTGGGCTAGTATTTGTTCCTTTATAAGCAGGCTACTGCAGCGGCGCCTGCGATGGTCTGCCTCCTTCGTGGTGTTGGATCAGCTTGACCTCCCCCACCCTGCGAAGAAAGGGGAATGTTTATTGATGCGCAAGGCCTGTCTGGTGGGGAAGGGTTCTATCCTTCGGTACTGGAGGGAACAAACAGCACCTACTTTCGGGGAGTGGCGCAACTGCTTTCATCAACTAATGCTAATGGAAAAATGGGGAGCACGGGGAAATGTCAGGCGCTGGATGACATTTTTACTTGTGTGGGAACCCTATATCCACACTCTTGGAGCCCGATGCCGTAACGAAATTTTGTGTGTAGGGAGTTAAATGGGGCACCCGACAGGGAGGAGTGGGGTGGGTTGTGGAGAAGGGTGACTGCTAAGAATGATCCGACGTGTGGCTGAAGGGGAGGGGGGGAATGGGGGGGGGAGGGAGCGGGGGAGGGAGGAAGGTATAATCATTATAACCCACCTGTATTTAAGCTGTTTTCCAAGTGGGGATCAGAGTACACCCCACTTGGAATCAGGACTGTCTCGTTGTGTGGTGGTCTTGTTGTATGATTGTTTGTTGTTTGGTGGTTTACAAATAAAGTTATAAAACAAAATATATATATATATATATATATATATACAGGTAGTTGTCAACTTACGACCTATGCAACTTATGACTGATCGACTTTACGACTGGCAGCGGAGTGAGTGAGTGTTCCACAAACATTTACGCCACTGAGTGTGCCAGAGCGGCAGCCACTTCTGGTATAACCCCAAGCCTTGCTATCACTGCTTGTGGGGATGCAGCAGCTCCCACATCCCCTTCTCTTCCCCAGCCCCGTGTCCCAGGTGTTGATGCTCGCTGCCACATGACACCACTATTTTTTCCCTCCCCTCTTGCCTGCACTCAGGAGTCAGTCCAGGAAGCTGCCTCACGCCGGGCAGTCTCGCTAGAAGTTACACGGGGAGGGCGGGGAGCTCTCCAAAATGACTCGCTGGGTCCCAACCAAAAAGGAAGAAAAATATGGCATGGGTAAGAGCTGTGACACTTTTATGTACGCATTTCCTTGTGGCGGTTTGCGAGCGAGTTCGTTCAATGTTTGTGTCTATTGCCCTCGGGCTGCAGGGTGGGCGCGTGCTCTTCCCGAACATTTTGGAAGCCGCCGGTCCTGGGACACTCGGAGCGCCGAGGTTGCTCTTCCTTCTCTGTGTCCCTGCCACCTGCTTCGTCTGCGTCCTGCCCCGACTGCTTATTATTAAGATGTAGAATAGACTCTTTTACTGCATTGCTCTGTCTGTCGTGGTTTTGTGCCTTTCCGAGACTGAGGAATCCTTTGAAACGGCAGGGAAGAGGTGCGCCTTGTCCCGGTGACTTCTTAATACCATACGTTGGTTTAAAGCCTAAATTTAACATAGGCCGACTTACGACCAAGTTGACTTACGACCGGTCTGTCGGAACCAAACGCGGTCGTAAGTCGACGACTACCTGTATATATATTCTCTCTTCTTTTTCTTCAGGTGCACGCGCCTTTTTGGGGCTTAGGCCCAAAACCTTTTCCTTACCATGGAGAAACCTGCCTCAGGTTTCAAAAAGTGCACCAAGTGTGGCGGTACCATTTCCGTCACCGACACCCATGAATGGTGTCTAAAATGTTTAGGTCCTGACCACTCCATCACGGATTGTATGTCCTGTGCCATGATGTCTAAAAGAGGTCAGCAGAACCGAGCTGCTAAGCTCAGTACCCTGTTTCCCTCTGATGCAGCTTCGGTGGCATCGACGTCTTCCAGGGCTGCTTCTTCCTCCCGTGGATCTCAGGTAACTAAACATAAGTCCAGCCGGTCCTCAAAGGGTAGATCTCCTTCTAAGCATCGAGATGCCTGTGGCGTTGCCCTTGAGGATTCTGCACCGGCAAAATTACCCCACCGGGAGGCTTCGGCTTCCAAAGCATTATCGGGGTTCCAGGATGTTCTTGAGGCCTCGACCTCGGCAGAACTACTGGTGCCATACTCTGGGGTACCAGCGGTCTCCTCCAGTACCAACATCCAGGCATTGGCAGCGTCGATAGACCAGAGAGTCCTGGCTATTGAGCGCAGTCTGGCGTCTCTCCTTGCGGCATCGACGCCCTCGGAACCGTGACAGACAATTCCGCCGGCCCCGGCACCGGTATCGGTACCGGTACTGATAGCATCGGTGTCTGCTTTGTCGGTACCCAGTCATCCGATGCTATCAGTACCGGTCGGTACGGGTATCGGGCTCTTCAAGAGCATCCAGACAGACGGTACTTCCTCAGAAGAATCTGAGGATTCTGACAGTTCTGTCGATGCAGCGATGCTTCTCCCAGAGGAGCCCTCCTCCCCTAAATGCAGGATGTCTCCTCCAGAGGATTTTTCCTTCCAGGATTTTATCAGGGAGGTGGCTCGGGGCCTGTCCATTACTGTGGCCCCTGAAACAGAGCCAAGGGCCAAGGAGTTGGAAATTCTACAATATCCTAAAACTCCTAAGGAGGCAGCTACCTTGCCCATTCATGAGATTTTATATGATCTCATGTTAAGGAT
The DNA here is from genome assembly GCA_033557465.1 of Ichthyophis bannanicus. Taxonomy (NCBI): domain Eukaryota; kingdom Metazoa; phylum Chordata; class Amphibia; order Gymnophiona; family Ichthyophiidae; genus Ichthyophis; species Ichthyophis bannanicus. Next base: position 275,535,284 of record CM066039.1, on the reverse strand, counting down.
GTGGGAGACACCTCTTACCACCTCTCCTCGTTCTCGCAGACTGGATACTATGTATCGAGTCCCTCCTTGTCCTGGTTTCCATCAGACTCAGCTTCCTCACCACTCTATTGTAGTGGAATCAGCTATGAGAAGGATCAAGAGTGCAAAGAGGCATGCCTCTAATCCTCCAGGACGTGAATGCAGAACCCTGGATGCTTTTGGACGTCGGGTCTTTCAAGCTTCCATGCTTTCTGCCAGGATCAGTTCCTATAGTCTCTACATGGGAATGTTCCTGAAGGAGGTCACAGATGATTTAGAAGCTTTAAGTCCTATTCTTCCTGAGGATAGAAGACAGGATTTTCTCACTTTGGTCAAACATGCCCAAGATGTTTCTAAATTTTCCAACCGTGCAGCCTTTGACTGCTTTGAGTGCATAAGCAGAACCTTGGCTATTGCCATAGGTGCACGCAGAATTGCTTGGCTCCAGGCATCTGATCTAGAGCTCTGGGTACAAGACAAATTGGGAAATATCCCTTGTACTGGTGAGAACCTGTTTGGTAAAGATTGGCAAGAAAAGGCCAATGAAATGGATGCTGAAAATTCCACCTTGGATAGATTACCCAAGTCCACTGCTGATCCTGCTAGAAAGAAATTGTTCAAGAAACCATTCTTTTCTAAAAAAGATTTTATCCTGCTTATGTTCAGCAGGGAGGTTCTGCAGGTCAGCTTGCCAGGAAAGGTCAGCAACCACCCAAACAGAAGAAAGCAAAGACTGATAGACCTCAGCCGGCCCAGCAGGCTCAGCCTCCACAGGGCCTTTGACTCTCAACTAGAGAACGTAGCCTTCTTGGCTCTCGAGGGACCAGAGCCTTCCACCATTCCAGGAAGGTTATGTCATTTTGCCCCCAGATGAGGGTAAATAACAGCAGAGCATTGGACACTCTCCATCATAAAGGAGGGGTACAAGCTTCATTTTTCAAGCATGCCCCCTCACACAGTTGTAAAGCAGTTCAATTCTCCAACCTCTCTCATCAACCTGTTAGGTCAGGAGGTCGCTATCCTTCTTGCCCAAGGGGCAATAGAAGAAGTACCCATTCATCAGCAGGGTACAAGGTTCTATTCCCCTTATTTTCTTATCCCAAAGAAAACAGGGGGTTACAGACCTATCTTAGACATCAGAGAATTGAACAAATTCCTTGTCAAGGAGAAATTCAAGATGATTTCTCTCAGATCTCTGCTGCCATACCTTCAGAATCAGGATTGGCTTTATTCTCTAGATCTCAAGGATGCGTACACTCATGTCCTCATCCATCCAACACACAGAAGGTTCCTTCAGTTCATTTTCAGCAGAAGCACTACCAATACAGGGTGCTGCCTTTTGGCCTGGCCTCAGCACGAAGGATGTTCACGAAATGCATGGCTGTAGCAGCAGCATTTCTACGTACTCTAGGAATATTGGTCTTCCCTTACTTAGACGACTGGCTCATTCGAGCACCAACAGAGTCAGAGGCCAGGACTTCTCTATCCTGCACGATGCATATCCTTCAGTATTTAGGGCTGGTAATAAACATCCCAAAATCCAGTCTAATTCCTACTCAGTCTCTAAAGTTCATAGGAGCTTTGCTGGATACCACAAAGGCAAGGGCCTATCTCCCCCAGGCTCGTTGCCTTCGCATGGTGCAGTTAGCTTCTCAAGCAGTGCTAAAGTCTCATCTAACTGCTTGAGAAATGTTACAACTACTAGGCACATGGCATCTACTGTGCATGTGGTTCCCTATGCTCGCCTCCATATGAGGGCAGCTCAGTGGACTTTATCCACCCAATGGACCCAGGCATCAGGATGCCTGTCAGACAAAATAGCAAACACAAGTCGCTTTATTTTGTCCCTCCAGTGGTGGAAGTCCACTCAAAACCTATTGCTGGGGTCCCCTTTTCAACAACCCTTGCCCCAAGCAACTCTCATAACAGATGCTTCTCCGATGGGTTGGGGAGCTCATCTCCAAGACCTCTCCACCCAAGGCACCTGGTCTCCACAGGAGAGTCATCTACATATCAATCTCTTGGGGCTCAGCGCAATCTTCCTTGCTCTGCGAGTGTTCCACACCCTGCTCAGCTGCAAGACAATCCTCATTCATATGGACAATCAAGTAGCCATGTTCTATGTGAACAAGCAGGGAGGAACAGGCTCTCTGTTGCTTTGCAGCGAAGCTTTGCGACAATGGGCCCTCGCCAGAGAGCATCAGATTCATCTCCTGGCAGTGTATCTTCCAGGCATACAAAACTCTTGGGCAGACAGACTCAGCTGAGTTCTGCTTCCACATGAATGGTCTCTGCATGCAGACCAGGTAACCAAGATTTTTCAAATTTGGGGAACCCCGGATATAGACCTCTTTGCAAGTCCGTGGAATGCCAAACTTCCCCGGTTCTGTTCCCGAATTCCGGCTCAGAAGGCTCAGGCCAGGGATGCTTTCCTCCTTCATTGGGGTCAAGACTTCCTGTATGCCTTTCCACCCATTCCCCTAATTCCCAAAACCCTGTTCAAGCTTCAGAGAGACAGAGGCCGTATGAGTCTCATAGCTCCACATTGGCCACGGCAAGTGTGGTACCCTCTGCTTCTACATCTCTCTCAAGCTCCCTCCCTGGAGTTAGGGTCTGCTCTAGATCTCCTATCTCAGGAGGACGGAATGTTATGGCATCCCAATCCCCAGTCCCTGCATCTCAGGGCTTGGTTGCTGAAGGCCTAGATCTCCAAGATCTTCATCTTTCTCAGCAAGTGAAAGATGTTCTTTATGCATCTAGAAAACCTTCCACTAGACGTTCTTATGCTTTCAAGTGGAAAAGGTTCACTGTTTGGTGTTCAGAAAAGGGTCTTAACCCCCTTGCCATACCTCTAGAATCTTTAATGGAGTATCTCCTCCACTTGTCTAATGTAGGCCTTAAGACAAATTCAGTAAGAGTCCATTTGAGTGCTATTGCAGCTTCTCTTAAACCTCTCAATGGACAACCTATTTCCTCTCATCCTCTTATAGCAAGATTCATGAGAGGCCTCCTAACTGCCTCCCATTCGACCACCTCCGGTGGCATGGGACTTGAATCTGGTTCTTGGGCAGCTCATGAAGCCACCTTTCAAACCCTTAGCTACCACCTCCTTGAAATTTCTTTCTTTGAAGGTTATCTTTCTCATTGCAATCACATCAGCACGCCACATTAGTGAATTGCAAGCACTAGTAGCTAATCCACCTTATACAAGGTTTCATCATGACAAGGTAGTCCTTAGGACTCATCCACACTTTATGCCTAAGGTGGTCTCGCCTTTTCACCTCAACCAGGAGGTCTACCTACCTGTCTTTTTTCCAGGACCTCATGCATCAAGTGCAGAGAGAAATCTTCATACCCTGGACTGTAAAAGAGCTCTGGCTTTTTACTTACAGAGGACACAGCAACATAGAAAGTCCTCTGAGCTCTTTGTTGCTTTTGACCCTTCTCATTTTGGACTGCCAGTCTCCAAGAGAACACTATCTAACTGGATTGCTCAGTGTATTTCTTTCGCCTATCAGAGTAAGAACCTTTCTCTGGAGGGCCATGTCACAGCTCAGCTGGAGAGAGGCAGTTGGGAAAGGCAGGAAGGCAGCACGCAAGCGCTGTGGAATGCTCCCAAAAACTTTCTGATTGGACGCTGGGGAGCGTTCCCGCGCAGGCTCCGTCGGTACCGACGATACCATATGTGAGGACTAAATTCCTGCTGTTCCCGGAGGTCACCTGTTACAGGTGAGTAACTATGCTTTCTCTTGAGGGCCTTGTCACAGCTCTCAATGTGAGAGCCATGGCAGCCTCAATGGCTCATCTGCACTCTGTGTCTATCGACGATGTCTGTTGAGCAGCCACTTGGGCCTCGGTTCATACCTTCACAGCCCATTACTGCTTGGATAAGGACTCCTGCTGGGATGCCTTGTTTGGTCAGGCTATTCTCCAACACCTGTTCCATACCTAATCAAATCCTACCTGCCATCCCTGGTAGGATGCCAGAGATCCATGGGGGGAAGTGGAGCCCTTTTCAGGGACACACAACTTCTGGGGTCTCTCCCTGTCACCTAAAGCTAGGGAGTCCCCATATGTGATGACTACATTCCTGCTTGTTCCTGGAGATAGCATAGTTACTCACCTGTAACAGGTGATCTCCGGGAACAGCAGGAATTTAGTCCTCACAACCCACTCACCTCCCCTAGGAGTTGTATCTCTGTCTCTTTCCTTTCCCTCTCTCTCTCTTTGTCTCAGCTTTAAAACTAAACTGGAGAGAGACAGTTGGGAAAGGTGGGAAGGCAGCACGCAGGCGCTGGGGGATGCTCCCAAAATCTTTCTAATTGGACACTGGGGAGCATTCCCGCACAGGCTCTGTCGGTACCGACGATACCCAAATGTGAGGACTAAATTCCTGCTGTTCCCGGAGATCACCTGTTACAGGTGAGTAACTATGCTTTTTGGGGAAGTGCTAGACAAATTGGTTAAGGACTTGGGTGAGTCTAAGGTGCCCAGACTCCCAGAGAATAAGCCTAAGCGTGGGAGGTCTACAGTTCCTGGAGGGGCCATTTCAGAGATTTTCGTAGAATCTTTGTGACACGCATTGCTCCTTTTCAAAGGTCTCAGTATCCTTCCAGAGGGCAGCCCTTTCATGGAGGTAGAGAAACCTGGTAGGGGTTATTACACAGGAGCTGCTGGTGCCTCCAAGAAGTCCCAATGAAGTGAGGAGGCGCACGCAGAAATGATTCTGGTAGGGGGTCGGTTTCAAGACCTTTTGTCATTTGGGTCCAGGTTGCGTCCGATCAATGGGTTCTAGAAGTGATTTGAGATGGCTATATGCTGGAGTTGGCTTGTTCTCTCTGACGCTTTTATGTTGTCCCCCTGCAAGGCTTCTCTCAAAGCAAAGCCGGTAATGGACACTCGAGAGGCTGATCCATCTACAGGTGGTAGTCGCAGTTCCCTCGGACTATTTCGAACAAGGTCAGTACTCCATTTATTTTGGAGCTCCCAAAAATGAGGGTTCCTTTCATCCCATTCTTGATCTCAAGAATGTCAGTCTGGCCTTGCACATACCTCATTTTCACATGGAAATGTTGTGTTCAGTTATTGTGGTTGTATGAAAGGGCGAAGTTTTGATCTCTCTGGATATTACTGAGGCCTACCTGCATATTCCCATTCATCTAAATCAGCGAGCGATACCTTCATTTTGCCATTCCTATCGGACATTTACAATTCTGTGCCTTACCATTAGGTCAAGCCACAGCTCCTTTGACTTTTATGAAAATGATGGTGGTAGTAGCGGCCACCCTCCAGCACCAGAGTATCGTGGTCCATCTGTAGCTCGATGATTGGTTAATGAAGGCAAAGTCCGCACGGGAGAGTAAGAGAGGTGACGCAATGAGTGTTTTCCTGCAGTCTAGGCTGGGTGATCAATTTCAGCAAGAGCAGCTTGGTACCAACACAAGATATGATTAATTTAGGTGCTAATTTCGACACAAAAAGAGGCCTGGTGTCCCTTCCGGCAGATCGAGCCAGGAAGGTATGAAATAAAACCCAGATGTTCTCACAGATAGTCTCCATCAGCTTAGCATTACCTTCAACTCCTATGATCCATGGCAGCGACCTTAGATCTGGTACCTTGGGCCAGAGCTCATATGTGACATCTGCAGAGAGCTCTGTTGACTCAGTGGTCTCCACAAAAGCATGCAGCCTTGAAAAGATTACCAGGCCAACAGGAGGTGAAGGTGAGCCTGTTCAGGTGGTTGAATTCTCTGAAACTAGTCAGGAATGCCGCTAGAACCACCCGAATAGGTGGTAGTCATCACTGATGCCAACCTTTCAGGATTTGGGGGGGGGGGGCATTGTCTGTCCCAAGTAGTTCAGGGTAAGTGGTCTCTGGAGGAGAGCACTTGGTTCCTAAATTGCTTGTTGATATGAGCAGTCTTTCTTGTTCTCCAGTCCTTCTTCCCAATGCTGCAGCACAAGGCAGTCAGGATCTTCTCAGACAACGCAACCACGGTCGTCAGGGCAGCCCAGAAAGTGCAGTTATAGCAGAAAAGATATCTCCACTTTACTGGGCAGACATTAATCATCAGGCGTTGTCTGCAGCTTGTGTAGCAGGACGCAAAAACGTTCAAGCAGACTTCCTCAGCCGTTATCACTTGTACCTGGGGGAGTGGCATCTAGAAGAGGTCAGTGTTTCTCTGCATAGTTTGGTGCTGGGGTCAGCTGATAATAGATCTGATGGTGTCTGCCTCTAATGGCAAAGTGGGGTGGTTCTTCAGCTGCAAATAGGAGCCGATTTCAAAGGTCTGGATGCTTTAGCCCATTTGTGGCCATGCGCAGCCTGTTTTACATTTTGCCTCTGATCGGCCAACTTCTTCAGAAAACAGAGGCACATTGGGTCCTAGTGATTCTAGTGGCGCCGGACTGGCTTAAGAACATAAGAACATAAGATATGCCATACTGGGTCAGACCAAGGTCCATCAAGCCCAGTATTCTGTTTCCAACAGTGGCCAATCTAAGTCATATGTACCGAGCAGTATCCCCAAGAGACACAAGTTCCACAATGCTTGTACTGGGTCAAGCATTGATATCTTCGGTCACTTAATAATGGTTTATGGACCTTTCCTCCAGGAACTTGTCCAAACCTTTTTTAAACCCAGCTACACTAACAGCCTTTACTACATCCTCCGGTAACAAATTCCAGAGTTTGATTACACGTTGAGTGAAAAAATATTTTCTTTTATTAGTCTTAAATAGTTTACCCTGTAGCTTCATTGCATGTCCCCTAGTCTTTCTATATTCTGATAAGGTAAACAATCGATCTACGTTTACCCGTTCCACTCCATTCATTAATTTATAGACTTCTATCATATCTCCCCTCAGCCGTCTCTTTTCCAGATTAAAGAGCCCTAACCTTTTTAGCCTTTCTTCATAGGAGTATCCTTCCATCCCCTTTACTATTTTGGTGGCTCTTCTCTGTACCTTTTCTAAAATCGCTATATCCTTTTTAAGATACGGCGACCAGAATTGCACACAATATTCAAGGTGCGGTCTCACCATGGAACGATATAGAGGCATTATAATCTCTTTTGTTTTATTTTCCATTCCTTTCCTTATCATACCTAGCATTCTATTTGCTCTCTTGGCCGCTGCTGCACACTGGGCCGAGGGTTTTAACATGGTATCCACAATGACGTCTAAATCTTTTTCCTGGGTGGTGGTTCCTAATGTGGAACCTTGCATCGTGTAACCATAGTTTGGGTTGTTCTTCCCTAGGTGCATAACCTTGCACTTGTCCACATTAAATTTCATCTGCCATTTTGATGCCCAGTCTTCCAATTTATCAAGATCCTCTTGCAATGGAGGCGGGGCCAGCGAGGCAGCAGGATGGCGGCTTAAGAGATGAGCTCCGGTCCCCCCTGGCTTGAATCCTGAAATAAACGTGGTCGACCCAAGCGATTACTGACGCCCGCACCCGATTTGAATTGGGGAAGGTCAGTGCGATATGGCGAGCGGGAAACCCGTCAAATTGGATTTCGCAGCAGCGGTCAACGCGGGCAGTAAAAGGGCGAAGTCAGACCCTCTATCACCGCACAAGCAGGCCCCAGCGCGCGAGGCGGAGGACTCCCTCAGAGAGGTATTGGGAGAGATCCGTTCTGTCAAGGAGCTTGTGGTGGCGAACGGGGATGCGATTGCCCGAGTGCAATCAGAGTTGAGTGAAATGAGGGGGAATTTTACAGAACTCACGGTGCGAGTGGATAAGACCGAAGCCATTCTTGCCTCGCACGCCACGCAGCTCGGGCAGCTCGGCAAGGCCTTTAAGAAGCTGGGCCGATTAGAGTTGCAAATTGAAGATCTTAGCAACCGCAACCGCAGAAACAATGTGCGGTTGGTGGGCCTCCCAGAGGGCGCGGAGGGTGCCGACCTGTTTACCTTTTTGGGGAAAATGATCCCGACAGTGTTGAGGCTTAAGCTATCTGGTCCCCTGGAGTTCGAACGCGCTCACAGAGTTCCTGCGCAGAGGAGCCTGCAGATGAAAGGCCCTAGACCAGTGATTTTCTGCATGCTGCGCCACCAGCAAGCTATACAAATTCTCCAAGGAGCTAAGTCGCAGCCAGCCCTTACTTTTGAAGGCAAAAATATATCCTTCTATCCGGATCTCTGTAAAGCAACGGTGGACAAGCGTCGGCAGTTCCTGGCCATGAGACCTCGACTTGTGCATCTACAGGCCCGGTTCGGGATCTTCTATCCAGCTCGGCTGAAAATCACGCTGGATAATCGTACCAAGGCCTTCGAGGATCCAGATGAGGCCCTGAAATTTATAGAAGAACAGGAGGCCCTTCAAATGCACTGACATTGTCTGTGGTGTTAGTCTGGGTGAATGAGGATTGAAGATTGATGGCCCACCGTGAATTTGCTAAATTAACAGTCTATATATGCCTTTGTTTGGTTGGGATGGGCAGTCTGCTGGGAATTGGCTGCTAATCTGTTTTATTTTCTAAACTGCTTATGATGTTTTTTCTCTTTCCCCTTCTCCCCCCCCCCCCTTCTCTTGCTTTGGGTGATGTTTTTATAGTAAGAAAAGTGCCATTCCCTGTTCTCTTCTTTGGTTGCTTGCTGTCATTCCTCTTATGTGGGATGGACGTCCAGTTTCAGAGGATGGGATTATACTAGGTCTGGAGTACATGTTCGGGTGTGGGTTGTTAGCTGCTGGGGCTATATGGGCATATGTGAGAGCGGGGTTGGGTTGGGACCTATATCTTTAATTGGGGGTACCGTGCGGCCTCTCTGCAGCCGTCGCTGGTCCACCCAAGTATTGCTTGCCTCTGTCTGACAGGGGAAGTTATGACACCTTGTAGGCCTTACCACATATACTGGTTGATGCTAATGTTGCCATTTATGCGAGTCCAGAGAGTGCCAATATGGGAGTCGCGAAGTCTAGCTACAATGTATTGCAGTGTAGATGTTCTCGCTTAGGATTTTATCCCTGAATGTGAAGGGCATTAAACATCCCATGAAGCGGAAAAAGATATTGACATATTGTCAGAAGCAAAAAGCTGACATAATTTTGCTCCAGGAAACACATCTGCCTTCTCACGAGGCTCTGAAGCTCGCTGGGGGCAAATATTGCTTGGTCTCTCAGGCGCCAGCGATAGGTGGCAAAAATGGGGTGCTCATCTTAATTAGCCAGGCCTGTCAGGCGCAGATCATCTCTACCAGAGCAGATGCTGAAGGGAGATGGGCAAGTGCACAGATCATAGTGGATAAACGGCAGTTGGTGTTAGTAAACGTGTACGCCCCTAACTGTGATTCCCCCAAATTTTTCCAATCGCTTGCAGAGATGCTTACAGACTTTTCTCCACATCCTATCGTGCTGGGCGGAGATTTCAATATGGTGCCCGACCCCCTCATTGACTGTCAGCCCCCTAGGGTTGCTAGGAGGGGGCGAGCGTCTGTAGTGCTGGAATCTATTATTGAAAATATTGGCATGGTGGATATCTGGAGAGTGCGGCATCCTTCGGAACGAGATTACACCTTTTTTTCTCATCCGCACAACTCTCATTCCAGGATTGATTTCTTCTTGGTCTCTCGTTTTTTTGCCAGAGAAGTTGAGAGTGTCGAAATTCTGAGTACGCATATCTCCGACCATGCGGCCATCATTATGGATCTAGGGGCACGAGCAGCACCGACTCGAGGAGGGGGCTGGTTTTTTCCCCGAGCTCTCCTTGCAGAAGAACCTTTCAAGCTCTATGTCCAACGAGCCATAGAAGAGTATTTCGATCTCAATCGCCCAGAGGAAACATCTATATGGGCTTGGTGGGAGGCTTTCAAGGCCTCGATCAGGGCGAAAATAACCAGCTATGTCATAGCTGATAATAGGAAGTCGAGGGCCGAGCTGCAAGACCTTGATTCCCAGATCAGAGCCGGGGAGCGAATTTTGCAAGGGCAGTTTAGTTCTGTGGTCCTCAACCGGCTTCAGAAGCTACGGTATCAATTCAACGCTCTATTGAGCAGGGAGGTGGAACATAGCTCTTTCGACTCTCAGGCCCGTTACTATACGGAGGTGAACAAGGCTGGGAAGTTGTTGGCCTCTAAATTGAACCCGCGCAGTGCTAAAGCGCATATCGTGTCTATAGTAGATGAACAGGGGGTTTCTCATGACGAGAATGCTGAAATAGTGGAGGAATTTCGAAGCTTCTATCAGCAACTGTATTCCTCAGAAGGGTCTAGCGAAATATCCATGATACGGGATTTTCTTGTCCCCATCAGTCACCCGGTATTGGAGGCGGAGCAGGTTGTGGACATCAAAAAGCCGCTAAGTATCACTGAGATTCGGGAGAGGCTCCAGGGGATGAAGAGCGGAAAAGCAGCGGGCCCGGATGGGATACCGATGGAGTTTTTTCAGGTTTTTGCAAAGAGTCTCTCTTCCCATCTCCTGACTTATTTCTCTCATCTCCAAGAGCAAGTGAGTAACACTGGGAGTTTCGCGGAAGCCACAATCGTGGTATTGGGAAAACCGGGCCGAGATCCGCAGCATGTAGGGAGTTACAGACCAATCTCGCTGCTGAACGCTGATTATAAGTTATACTCGGCTATTCTGGCAAACCGGCTTAATAAAGTTCTCCACCTGCTCATTCACCCTGATCAATGTGGCTTCATTGCCGGAAGATCCACGTCGGACAATGCACGCTTACTCTGCAATGTACTGGGACTAGCAGATCGCATGGAAGTTCCCCTTGTTGGGCTGTCTGTGGACGCTGAGAAGGCCTTCGACAGGCTTGAATGGCCCTTTCTATTTGCAGTCTTGGAATGGTTCGGGCTTCCGGAGGAATTTTTGAATATGATACGGGTGCTATACTCTCGCCCGACTGCAAGGATTCTTGCCAATCGTGTGCTTTCTAGCCCCTTCTATTTAGATAGGGGCACACGTCAAGGATGTCCGATGTCGCCCCTTCTTTTCAACTTGGCTTTGGAACCACTTGCCTTACTCGTTCGGCAGACAAGGGAGATTAGGGGGGTTACAATTGCGGATTCTCATATCAAGGTATCAGCATATGCGGACGACATTCTGTTTTTTTTACAACCAGAGTCAATAGCTCCATTAATGCAAGTGATAGCTTGTTACGCCCAGCTCTCTGGCTACAAAGTTAATTGGGTGAAGTCCTTGGCCTTCCCCCTAAACAAACTGGCGCATAGTAGCATGGTGCAGGAATTCTCCTTTCAATGGGAGACTAAAGCCATTAAGTACCTGGGAGTCCTTTTTGCTACCCCTCTGGAGGAAACTATTCGAATCAATATTGACAAAATAAAGGAGATAGCTAGAACTTTTACGTTAAAATGGTCCCCTTTGCACCTTACCTGGTGGGGACGCATGGAATCCATCAAGATGGTCCTCATGCCCAAGATCAACTATATTCTCGGAATGATTCCCATTTTGTTTCCAGCAGCGGTCTATAAGGATGTGGAGAGAATCTTGAACAACTTTCTTTGGGATGGTAAGCCGCCTAGAATTGCCTTATGGAAATTGAAGGCCAGCAAGAACGCGGGGGGAGTACACTTTCCCGATTTTCAGTGGTACCATTCTGCGGCGGTGCTCAAGCAGGGGGGACTGTGGGGAGGTATGGCCCATAGTCCGCAAAAACCAACCTGGCTGGCCCTGGAAGAATGGCTCTGTTATCCCTGTCCATTGGGGCTGTTGATGGGCATGCGGCACGCGGAATCATCTAAAGTTGGCCGTGTCATCACGTCTACGCAAGCTGCCTTTCAGAGCTTGCTTCCTCTTCTTGCCAGAGAGAATCCGCCCTCTCGACAGGTTCCCATATGGCACAATCCGCTGTTCAAAATTAACAAGGTGTCGGTTGCCTGGGAGACCTGGCAGAAATGTGGCATATGGACTGTTGGTCAGCTTTTTGAGGGTGTGGAGTGGAAGACTTTTCATATGCTCCAGTCTGAGTTTGGGATCCCTGGTACCAGTTATTTTCAGTGGGTGCAACTTCGGCACTGTATATCACGAGTGTGGCGAAATCCATCTGAGTTGGCGGCATCGTGGGGTCTGGAGGAAATTATGTCCGAGGTCTGTACAAGGAAGGGCAGTATTTCTCGACTATATGCATACTTTCGGTCAAAAAGTGTATGTCCAACCTCTGGTTTATCTACAGTATGGGAAGCAGAGACCGATTTTAAGATGACTCCTAAAGCTTGGAGCATATTCTGGGGGCCTATCGTGCGTGTATCCAAATCAGCGAAGTTAACGCAGTCTATGTTCTTCCTTGCACACAGAGCATATGTTACTCCAACGAAATTGGCTAAATGGAGCTCTGCAGGCTCTTCTCTCTGTTGGTCCTGTTGGACTGCCCGGGCTCCCTAAGGCACATGTTTCTGGAATGCCCTCTCATTCAGGGATTTTGGTTTTCTGTGTGGTCTCAAATTCAGAAGGTGTTAAATATATCGATCCCTCTGTCTTGGAGGATCCTAGCACTGAGATCCTTGGTAGATATCCCTCGGCTGAGTAGAGAGGATTTCTTTGTGTTTAACTTTATGATCACTGTTGCTCTCAAACTGATTTTATCACATTGGAAGGATCCTCAGATGCTAACTGGGCCTTTATGGTGGAATACAGTCTGTTTATATTGCAAATACGAAAGGGCGCAAGATAAGTATGACAAATGCAGGGGTTTGAAGCCGACTCGTTATAAATGGTACTCTCTGGATCGCTATACCCAATAGGGGGTCTGCAGATTGGGGCTTGATCGGTAGAGGCATACAAGGTGCAGGGTGGGAATTGCGCGGGTGAGGGGTGGTCTTGTAGGGTTTCGGGGTTTTTTCTTGCTCTGGTTGTATGTTGGATAAATATTCCATTGTAATCCTTGTTGTATTTTTTTTTTTTTTTTGTGTGTGTATTGTTGTTCTTGTTTAAAAAATGTTCTAAAAATAATAAAAAAAAAAAAAAAAAAAAGATCCTCTTGCAATTTTTCACAATCCTCTTGGGTTTTAACAACTTTAAATAGTTTTGTGTCATCTGCAAATTTGATAACCTCACTCGTTATTCCACTTTCCAGGTCATTTATGAATATGTCAAAAAGCAGCGGACCCAGCACAGATCCCTGGGGTACACCACTTCTGAGACCTTGGTATGCAGATCTAGTCTGGCTCTCTCAGTAGCTGTTCCGTGGTGCTTTCCGGTAGTGGACAATCTCCTTTTGCAGGGTCTGATACTCATGCCACAAGAGGATCGATTCTGGCTTACAGCCTGGCTCTTGAAAGGGCTAGGTTGAAAAAGAGAGGCTACTCTGCTAAGGTCATTTCCACTTTCCTTCGAGCTCTGAAGCGGTCCACATCTTTATCTTATGTTAGTCTGGCATGTCTTTGAGGCTTGGTGTGAAAAAAGAGGTCTACGGACTCTCTTGGCCTCAATGTTGAATATGCTAGCTTTTCTATAGGTGAGTTTAGATAAAGATGTGACATTGAATTCCTTGCATGTTATGGTGGCCGCCTTGACCTGTTAATGAGGTCGTGTGCAAGGCTTTTTCTTGGCTTCTCATCCAGATGTAATTTGTTTTCTCAGAGCCGTCAAGCAAGTTTACCCACCATTGTATAAAATTGTTCCCTCCTGGATCCTGAATTTGGTCTTATTGGCTCTGACTGGTCCTCCCTTTGAGCCACTGAGTAGTTCTTCTCTTAAAGATCTCATGTTGAAAGTTGTTTTTCTGGTAGCCATATGCTCGGCTCAGAGGATTTCATAGTTAAAAGTTTTGTCTTGCATGGAACCCTTCCTTATGATCTCAAGTGATTTTGTAGCCGGTTCCTTCCTTCCTTGCCTAAGTGGTATCCATATTCCATCTTAATCTGTGACTCTTCCTGTGTTTTCGAGTGCTAAGGAAAACTCAGAATCTCGCCAATTGCGTTTGCTTAACATTCGCAGGGTTCTTCATCATTATCTTAAATACTTCGGAAAATTGGATCTTCTCTTTGTTCTATTTGGAGGTTCATGTAAGGGAGAGGCAGTATCAAAAGCCTCTAATGCCCAATGGTTGAAGGAAGCTATTGTCTGCTTACCTATTCAAAAATAGGGCTCTTCCAGTTGCTTAGCAAGCTCACTCAACTAGAACTCAAGCAGTATCTTGGGCCGAGTTTAGTCTCATTCCTACCATTGATATCTGTAAAGCAGCAACTTGGTCCTCGCTTCATACATTTGTATGTCACTATCGCATAGATATATGTAAGACTGTATGTAGCTTGTAGCTTAAATCCGTGGCTCGCTCTTAATTTCTTTTCTTAAGACTAAGATAATGGGCAAGTTTCAAAATGCTGTTGCTTTGACAGTTCTTGGTTCTCTATGGGCAGGAGTCTTTAATTTCCTTATCAATTTGTATAGTAGCTATATGTTGCTTAAAAGTTCTGTAACATTTCTCTGGTGGAGTCTGCTTTGTTATTAGAATACTGGTATGAGAGGATGTGCACAGAACCCTTATAGCATGACATCATCAAAATCTGTGGATCTTAGTCTCCTTCTGCTGGTGATAGGGCATAACCCATGCTTCTAGACTGGACTGGAGAGACTTGAGGAATGAAAATTAATAGGTAAGGCCCAATTTCACCATACTGCAGAAGCCCGTTAAATAGTGGGACTGTTTCTAATTTAGGAGTCTGTGGTTTCTTGCTTAGAATATGTAGCGACATATTCAAATCCAAAGAAGTCAATTTCTCTCATACTGGAAGAAAATGTTCATCTTGGATTGATTTTGTGACACTATAGACCTAGCAGTGTATAGATCTTTATGCGTAAATTTAAGGAGACACTTATACAGTCAGTCTGAATTTCTATGATGGTTGATCATAACAGTACCAATAGAAAAAGCAGACATTGTGAAAAGGAGTTATGTACTAGGAATCAGGAGGTGTCCTTGAAAATCTCTTCTTAATTGTTTTGTTTATGGAACACTTCAGCATTTCTAGTTGTTTTACTAATGAATTGGGTCATTATTAAGACTTTATGCCATGTTGGGATGGCACCAGAAACAAGGAGTTGGGGGCTCATCTAATTTTTTCCCCATAAGCTATAAGTTGACAGCAGCTAGGAAAAAATGCTGAAAGCCAAAGTTCAGTATTTCATGGTTTTAGTTTTGTTCATTAAATTTTTTTTAACCGTTTGTCTGCAAGACTAGTTTCTCTGCCCATTATTTTTGAACAGAGCTAGAAAAACCCAATCAGGCTGATGCAGAAACCCCATGCTAGAGCCCAGTGCTTAAAGCTCTAACGCAGGGTTTCAGAGTGCAAATTTAATTAAGATTTATTTTTGTGCTGGGATGCAATATGCAAATTAACAAGCGCACAAAAAGTTAACATTAAACGGAGATCATGCCAGACGCGTGCGCAGAGAAGTCTGCAAGTTTGGCATGCTGTCCTGGATAAACAGGGTCATCTGAAATTTGACATCAGAGAAAGCTCCCGATGCCATATGCACAATGTCGGGAGGTCCCCCCCCCCCCCCCTGAATAGAAGTAAAAAGACCTGGTGGTCCTGAACCCTTCCATTCCCTCTCCCCCAGTACCTTAAATATTGAGATGGGAGCATTGCCCACATACTCACGCCCCCGCACCGCCATATTGTAAAATGGCAGCGCCTGGCTCCGGGCGGTGCATTCTGGGATGCAGCAGGTGGGGTCAGAATGCCATATAAGGCAAAATAATTTTTATATGGCAGTGACCCCCTCCCCCTGTTGCATCCTGGGACACAAGTTCTCCCAAGATGCAACATATTTTTGCATTATACGGCAGTCTGAACTCACCCTGTGCATCCCAGGATGCTCAGTGCAGAGCTAGGTGCCATTTTACGTGATGGTGGGGGCAGTAGCATGTGGGGCAATACTCCCATCCCAACATTTAAGGTACTGGTGGGGGAGTGGAGGGGTTTGGGGCCACTGGGCCCCACCATTCCTGTGTTTTTGGGGGGGGAGGGGTGTGTTAGGTTTTCTGGGCCACCAGGTCTTTGTTTTGGGGGGAGGATTGGGGTCTGGGGGAAGGCACCCACCCCCCTCCACAAATTGTGCTGATGGCATTGGGGGCTTTCCTCGATGCCCGGATCATCTGAGTTGAAGAGTCAAACTTCACCTCAGATGATCTTTTTGCTCCTGGCTGGTTCTTTACACCTGCTTAAAACTGATATGAAGATCCAGCGTTAAAAACAGTGTAGAAAATTGCACTAAGTTTCAGCGCAGTTTTTTAAATCAGGTGCAATTAAGTATGCAGCAGTTTGCATGTCCGGTGCACTGCAGTTTAGCACTGCCCTTTTTCTGGCATTAGCTTGCTTTCTGCATCACATCAAGCCTAGCACGGGAAGAGAACCAGAGAAATTCCGCACTAAGATTTTCTACATCGGCCCCTACATGCTTGAACGTTTTAGCCTGGCATCGTATTCTATTATGTCAAGTGATGGTTCTGGTTTTCAGAATATCCACAATGATTATGTATGAGAGTGAGTTGGATGCAGTGGAGGCAGCGCATGCAAATCTGTCTCATGCTCAGTTTTTGTAGATATTTATTTATTTAGAAGGATTTAGTATACCGCCTTATCGTTAAATCAAGGCGGTGTGGCACATCAATCAAAATCAATAATAGTGTGGTTTGTAGCATGCAGTGTGAGAACTGAGAAGTGTAGTGTGTGGGGCAGTACGTTAGATTATATCGGTGAACTATTTACATAATGAGCTATATACATATATACAAAATTGGGGCTGTTTGAGAGGCGTGCTAGGATTGAGATTCTGTAATGTCTTGGAGGTAGGATCGCGATCCTGTAATGTCTTGAGGTAGAAAATTTATGTGAGGTCCTTGAAATGTACTGTAAATAGATCAGTCTTAAGAAGTTTTCTGAAGTCCTTGAGGTTCTTGGTTGATCTTATGTGGTCTGGGAGAGAGTCCCATATAGCAGGTGCTGCCAGGGAGAGTGCCCTCCTTGATGTGGCCAGCCTTGTTTTAGCAAATTCTTTTGGTGTTCTGATGGTGTCTGAGGTTCCTTTTCTTCTTGGTCTCCTGTTGTCATTGGTTTTTATGAGAGGGCGTAGGCTGTCTGCTGATAGGTTGTGTATTATTTTAAATATGTGTAGAAGTACTTTGAATTGGATTCTGGAGCTGATTGGGAGCCAGTGTAGGTGGTACAGTATGGGGGTGATGTGATCGTGAATTGTGTGATCTTGTCGTGAGTCGTGTGGCTGTGTTTTGTGCTAGCTGTAGTGGTTTTATTGTCTTTTTAGGTAGTCCTTGGTAGATGTGATTACAATAGTCTAGGGTTGGAGTGATGATGGCTTGACAGACTGTTCGGAAGTGTTCATGGGCGAGGATGGGTTTGAGCCTTCTGACTGTCCTCATTTTGATGTAAGCGCTCTTTGTTATTTTTGCAATGTGGGACTGGAGGCTGAGGTCCTTGTCGAGCGTTACTCCCAGGTATTTTATTTCTTGTCTTACCGGTATGATGGTGGTGTTTAGGTTGATGGTGGCCGATGGTGAGAATGTCCGGTTTCTTGTGATGAATAAAGCTTCGGTTTTGTTGTAATTTATTGATAGGTTGTTTTCCTGCAGCCAGGTTGCCATTTGTTGGAAGTAGTTGGCTATGTTGGAGTAGTCTGGGTTGTCCAGTTTGATTGGTGTGTATATCATTATGTCATCTGTGTATATGGTGTATTGAATCTTGTGGTCCTTGATGGTGCATATGGGTTGTACGTAGATGTTAAATAGCAGGGCAGAGAGAGCTGAGCCTTGTGGGACTCCTTGAGTGGCTCTGAACGGTTGAGAGGTCTTTGTTCCACACTTGACTTGTAGTTGTCTGTTGGTGAGGTAAGATGTAAACCAGCTCAGAGTAGTACTGTGTAGGCCTGCCTCCTGTAGTCTGTTTAGTAGGGTTGTGTGGCAGACAGTGTCGAAAGCTGAGGAGATATCTAGGAATATCATGACGACGCCCATTCTGGTGTTGTCGATTGTCCTCAAAAGGCTGTCGAATAGCTGGATCAGATATCCTTGAAACAGGACTGGCTGGGGTGGGTACACCAGGACTAGGGTTGCCAACTTTTTGAAAGAGAAAAACCCATCACCTGTGGCTAATCATGCTCTGTCCATGCCCACCCCACCCCGCCTCCTGTCCCACCCAACCCCACCCTTCTCCACCCCCTGTCCCCAAAAAAATTGCAGAGAGGGCAATTTACTCCGCATGCAGTGCAACATCAGATAAATAAGAGATGCAGTTCCCCATACTGTGTAAAATATAAAGGTAGCACAAAGTCCAATCACTAAATTGAAAATAAAATTAATTTGTCTACCTTTGTTGTCTGACCATTTTATTCTCTGATCATGCTTGTCCCATTCTGAGGCTTCTGTTTTCCTGTCTTCTCTTAGTTCTGTTTCTATGGTCTATAGTCCATCTGCCATTTCTTAGCTCTTCTGTTTTCTTCACTTCCTTCCATCAGCCTATTTCCAATCCCAGTAACCCTCCCCAGTATCAGCCCCCTTTCCAGTCTTCCCCTCCCATTATTTTCCACTGTCAACACCCTTGCGTTTCCAGGACTTCAGTGATGTCCATTCCCTTCTAGTCCCCCTCCTTCCTCACTGCCCAGCCCCTTTTTAGTCCAAATTCCAACCCAGGTATCAGCTCACTTCCACTCCCAGTACCATCCCCTTGTCAGCTCCCTAACAGTCACCCTACCTTCTGTCCATCCCCCTTCCATTACCATCCCCACATGCCTGCTCCCTTCCAGTCCCAGTGCCCCCTCCCTTCTACTCCTCCCCATTACCCAGTCACCTACCAATGCTTCCCAAGTGTCAGCTCCCTTCCTGCCATCTCCTTTCTACCCCCTGCATCAACTCCCTTCCTGCCACCTCCTTCCCTCTATTTCAGCTGGCTTCCTGCCTCCACCTTCCCCCTGTCAGTCCCTTCCTGCCACCTCCTTCTCCCCCCCCACCGCCACCTCCCCCCCCCCTTCCAGCCCTCACCTTCCCTCTGTCAGGCCCTTCTGCCACCTTCTTCCCCTTGCAGCTGCAGCTCCTGCTTCTGACAGAGTGGGGGCTGCAATAAAACAAATTTAAAAACAAAATGAAACCTGTGCGGAGCTCTCTGGCCCCATGAAACCCCTGCTGCAGCGCCCATGCTCAAAAGGAAGTGACACTACAGGGGGTGGGATGCTGCAGCAGGGGTTTCATAGAGCCAGAGGGCTCTGCACTGGTTTTCTTTTGTTTTTAAATTAGCTTTATTGCAGATGCTGCTCTGTAAAAAGCAGGAGCAGCAGCTGCAAGGCGAAGGTGAGGCTGCACAGGTGGGTTGGGGAACGCAGATGAAAAGCCGGTTTTCAAGGGTCGGTCTTAGATCTCTGCCGGCAACTGGCCTGGCCACAGAAAAACCAGCCCCAGGCTGGCTGAAAACCAGCCGGTTGGCAACCCTAACTAGGACAGGTTTGTGAACCATTGTATTAAACAGGCAAGAACAGACACCTTCCTTTATCGTTCAATTAAGCCGCCAAGGAAACTGCACAAGCTCATTTGATAAGGTAAGGCACATTTTTCCCTCCTAAGCAGGACACTGCAAAATTGTGTGAAGGGCTAACAGTCTCTATATTATCTGCCCTCTAATATATGTATCTCCATTGACTTAGTGAAGGCAATTCTAGTGATACTGCAGATGCATAAAACCAACCAACCCCTCCTGAAAAAAAAAGAGGAGCACTATGAATACAATCCCAGACAGTGGTAGAATGGACACACCAAGTGTAACTCGCAGAATATATAATCCATTCTCCAGGACCAAGCAGGAAGTCAGTCCTCACTTATGGGTGACGTCAGCGCCGACGGAGCCCTCGTGCGGAGCATTTCCCCAGCTTTCACAGAAAGCCTTTGGGAATTGCAGCGCGCATGCGCGGTCTGCTTCCTGCCCAAGGGTGCCATCTTGCTCAGTCTTCTTTTTTCCGCGGAGCCCGACGGACGTAGTTCGTTTTTCCCCGAGGAAAAAGTTGATTTTCTCTATTTTTCTGTTTTTCCTCCAGTTCGATGCCGGATCCTTTTCCTGCTCGAACCGATACGCCGGTATCGAATCCTTTCTCTCTTTTTTCGGTTTTTGTCCTTTGTGACTGGCGTTCGCGCCTTTTTTCTTTTTCCCTGGCAGACCGGTCTTTTGACCTAGCAGGGGCCCTTTTTCCCCCGATGGCTGCCAGCGGGTTTAAGAAATGTGATCGGTGTAAGAAACTTATGTCTCTTACCGACACACATGACTGCTGCCTCCGTTGCCTCGGACCCGATCATGACCCGATGATCTGTGGTCCTTGTGGCAAAATGTCCTCAAAGGCCTTGAGGCGTCGGCAGCACCAGAGGGATAGAATTTTTTCTGACTCCGCGTCCGGCCGGGCCCGGACCTCGTCAGAGGCCTCGACGTCTCGGGACTCCGGCCCCGAACAGCGTCGGGGTTCCTCTGAGCGGGGGTCTCCTTCGCGGGAACATCGCAGGAAGAAGAAACCCGCGAGGGCGGCGTCGGTGGACGCTCCTGGTTCCTCGAGGGCCAGGTCGCATAGCCCCAATAGCCGTCCCGGGTCTTCGGAGTCGGAGAGGCCTGCGAAGCATCCTCGTGTCGAGATGGAGTCTCCTGGACACGTAAGTGCTGTTGTCCTCGTTGACTCTCCTCCGAGGGAGCCGACGTCGGGCCCGACGCCGTCGGGGCCCGAGTCAGGGGCTGCTGGGTCTCCTGAGCTCGGACTCAGATTGACGGCCTTGGAGAGCAGCTTCGCTGCCTTCATGGAACAGCAGCGGGCATTGATCGCCGGTCTCACCGGTGCATCTGCCCCGACCACCGGGACCTCGACGTACAAGTCTACCCCGGAGGCCGAGCCGATCCTCAAGTCCATGCGGGCTCGAGTCGATCCTCGGCCACGGTCTCCCTCGACCTCCCGTTCGGGGCTGAGGTCGTCGACGCCGACACCCTCGGCGTCGGGGCAGATGGCATCAGTGCCCGCCCGACCGGAGCCACTCGATTCCTCCTCCGAGAAGTCGGGCTGGGAGACGGAGGACGAAGAGTCACCCGACACCCATCGGACTCGGTGTGTCCCCTCGGACTCACCCGAGTCCGAACCTCGGAGACAGTCCCCACCGGAGGATACCCGGTTCTCGGACTTCGTGCGGGATATGGCCAAGGCCTTGGTCTTCCCCGCGGATCCCGAGGAGGAGCCTCGAGCCGAGGAGCTCGAGGCCCTCCAGTATGACTCTCCCCCGAAGGAGGCCTTTACTGTTCCGGTTCCTCCGATGCTGGAGCGGCTACTCTTCCGCATGTGGGAGACCCCGGCTTCGACGCCGGTGTTAAGCAAGCGGGTCGATTCCATTTATCGAGTCCGCAAGAGCCCCGGGTTCCAAAAGGCACAATTACCACACCACTCCATGGTTGTGGAATCGGCCATGCATCAACTGAAAAGTCAGAAGATGCACTCCTTGGTGCCTCCCGGCCGGGAGGCCCGGAACCTGGATGCCCTCGGTAGGAAGTGCTTCCAGGGCTCTATGCTTGCTTGCCGTGTCCAGACATACCAGCTCTACATGGGCATGTACCTCCGAGACCTGGCAAAGGAGATTGCCGGGTTCTCTGCTGGTCTCTCCGAGGAACCTTTGCAGAGGTTCCAGGCCTTGTCCGTCAGTGTTCGAGAGTGCTCGAAGTTTATCTCTCGAGCAGCCTACGATGGCTTCGAGGCTTCGGCCCGAGTAGCTGGGGCCGGCATTGGTGCCCGCCGACAGGCTTGGCTACAGTCATCCGACCTCGAGCCATGGGTCCAGGACAAGTTGGTCGATGTCCCCTGCCGGGTTGAAAACCTCTTTGGCAAGCCCATGGCTGAAAAGGCTGCAGAACCCGAGACCGAAACTCTGACCCGGACTAGGCTTTCCAGGAAAACCTCTGCCCCTTCTCAGAAAAAGAAGGGCTCGGGAAAAAAGACCTTTTACCCGAGGAAGTCATCGGCCTACAAACAGTACCCTCATTATCAGGCCTCTGCAGCTCCCCAACAGGGTCAGCAGGCCAAGGGGCAGGGTCAAGGGCCCCGTAGGCCGAAGACCCCCAAGCCACCAACACCGGCCCCTGCTCAGCAGGGTGGGGTTTTTTGACTCAAACAGCATAGCCTCTTCTCCTCAGCTGACTTCTCTCAGCACAGGAGGCCGGCTGGCCCACTTTGCCCACAGGTGGTCAGTCGTCACATCAGATACCTGGGTTCTTCATATAGTCCAAAGGGGCTATCTTCTCCATTTTCACCAGGTACCTCCCTCCTATTTTCCAGGGGAGCCTCCAAGACACCCTCTGCACAGGGACCTACTCCTTCAGGAGTTGACAGGTCTGCTAAAGGATCAGGCTGTGGAACCGGTGCCCCACCACCTGAGGGGTCAAGGCTTTTATTCCAGGTACTTTCTGGTACCAAAAAGAACAGGAGGCCTCAGACCCATCCTAGACTTGCGAAACCTCAACAAGTTCCTACAGAGGGAAAAGTTCAAGATGCTTACCCTTGGAATCCTGCTGCCCTACCTCCAGCAGGGAGACTGGCTATGCTCCTTGGATCTAAAGGATGCGTATACTCACATCCTTATCCGTCCAGACCACAGACAATATCTCAGGTTTGTTGTGGGAGGGAACCACTATCAGTACAGAGTGCTTCCCTTTGGCCTCTCATCCGCTCCCAGGGTGTTCACCAAGTGCCTGGCAGTGGTGGCGGCCTACCTGAGACTTCAGGGTCTCCTTGTGTTTCCGTACTTGGACGACTGGCTCATAAGGGGCCAATCTTCCCAGGAGGCCAACCAGGCCACCCTTCGCACTGTGGCTCTGCTTCAGCACTTGGGGTTTGTCATAAACTTCGCAAAGTCCACTTTGCTCCCGTCCCAGAACTTAGAGTTCATAGGGGCCAGACTAGACACTCTTCAAGCAAAGGCTTTTCTGCCTCTGGACAGGGCCCACAGGCTAATGGATCTGGCCAGCCAGTTTCGCAGCAATTCCCTGGTCTCTGCCAGGCAATTCCTGAGACTACTCAGCCATATGGCTTCCACGGTTCATGTCACCCCCAATGCCCGCCTACACATGCGACCTGCTCAGGGGAGCCTTCGCACTCAGTGGCATCACGCCTCAGGGGGCCTAGCGGACTCAGTGCGGATCTCCGACCTCCTGGTCTTCTCTCTGCAATGGTGGCTTTATCTTCCAAATGTGGTGCTCAGAGTGTTTTTCCAATCCCCTCCGCATACTCAGGTGCTGACAACCGATGCCTCTCTTCTCGGTTGGGGAGCACATTGCCAAGGGACATGTACTCAGGGTCTCTGGACCCCTTGGGAGGCTGCTCAACAGATAAACTTCCTGGAGCTACGGGCGATACGCCTAGCGCTCAGAGCCTTCTCCCACCTCGCCTCTCACCAGTCTGTACTGGTCCAGACAGACAATCAAGTTGCCATGTTCTATGTGAAGAAACAAGGAGGCACAGGCTCCTTCCTTCTATGTCAGGAGGCACAACGGCTGTGCTCTTGAGCTGTCAATCACGGAATCCTTCTCAAAGCTGTCTACCTCCCAGGTCAGGAAAATTACCTGGCAGACAAACTGAGCAGGATCCTGCAACCACACGAATGGAGATTGAACCCGTCGGTGGTTCATCAGGTCTTTCTCAAGTGGGGAGACTCCACCATGGATCTTTTCGCCAGTCCTCTGAACCGGCAACTACCGAGATTTTGCTCCAGACAACCGCATCCTCTCAGAGTAGCAGCGGATGCGTTTCTGATCTCGTGGTCCACAGGCCTACTGTATGCGTTTCCTCCCACACCACTAGTGTCCAGAACGCTGTTCAAAGTCCTCCGGGACGGAGCTTCATTGATTCTCATAGCCCCCCGGTGGCCGAGGCAACCGTGGTTCCCGCTTCTGCTACAGCTAGCGGTGGACACACCTCTTCCTCTGGGGTTTCAACACGATCTCCTGTCTCAGGATCAGGGTACTCTCTTGCACCCCAACCTCCATCTGATGGCCTGGCTGCTGAAAGGGTAGGCCTCGCTCCCCTACTACTACCTCGAGAGGTGGAAGATGTAGTCTTGGCCTCTCGGCGTCAATCCACCAGGAAGTCCTACGCTCTTAAGTGGCGTAGATTCTCCGCATGGTGTGCTCAGCACAGTGAGAATCCCTTCTCGTGCTTGGTAGCTGTAGTGTTGCAATATCTGCTCTACCTCTCCAATCTGGGCCTTAAGTCCAACTCTGTCCGAGTTCACCTTAGTGCTCTCTCAGCACACCACTCGCCGGTGGATGGCAGGCCTCTTTCCAACCACCCTTTGGTGGCTCGTTTCCTCAGAGGCCTCCTTCTGCTTAAGCCTCCTTTGCGTCCACCGGCGCCTGAGTGGGATCTGAATGTGGTCTTACAGCGGCTTACTTGTCCGCCTTTTGAACCTATGGCTACCTGCCCTCTCCGTTTTCTCTCCTGGAAAACTTTATTTCTGGTAGCTCTCACCTCTGCTAGGCGAGTGAGTGAACTGCAGGCACTAGTGTCTGATCCTCCTTACACTAGGTTCTACAGGAATAGGGTAGTCCTACGGACTCACCCTAAGTTCCTTCCTAAAGTTGTCTCACCTTTTCACCTCAATCAGGAGGTGGTTCTTCCGACCTTCTTTCCCAGGCCGCATGCCAACCGGGCTGAGCTAGTCTTGCATACCCTGGACTGTAGGAGGGCGTTATCCTTCTACTTTGACCGTATGCGGGAGCATCGGAAGGCTGTTCAGCTTTTCGTTTCTTTTGACCCCAATAAGTTGGGGCTCCCTGTCTCCAAGCGTACGTTGTCCATATGTGTCGCTGACTGTTTCGCCTGGGCTTATGGGGCAACCGGACTCTCGTTGCAGGGGCGAGTCACGGCTCGTCGTGTCAGGGCGAAGGCTGTTTCAGTGGCTCATCTCCGCTCTGTTCCGTTGGCAGACATCTGCCGGGCTGCTACTTGGTCTTCAAGCCCGACTTTTGCGGCCCATTACTGCCTTGAGAAGGAATCCCGCAGGGACAGTGCTTTCGGACAGGCAGTACTCCATAATCTCTTTGGGGTTTAGGCAACTCCTACCCTCCGGCCCTGGTGTTGGGCTACCGGTCGGGGGCGTTCTCAGAGAAGATTCCTTCCTTCTGTGCTGACGAGCTAGAGGGAGCTCATTTTTCCACTTGGGGTCTCCGGTAGCCTTAAGCTGGGGAGTCCCATAAGTGAGGACTGACTTCCTGCTTGGTCCTGGAGAAAGAGTAGTTACTCACCTGTAACAGGTGTTCTCCAGGAGCAGCAGGAATCAGTCCTCACAACCCTCCCTCCTCCCCTTGGAGTTGCAGTCATATGATTGTTTTTTGCTAATTTTTTGCTGTCTTTTAGCTATGTCATCAGACTGAGCAAGATGGCACCCTTGGGCGGGAAGGGGACCGCGCATGCGCGCTGCAATTCCCAAAGGCTTTCTGTGAAAGCTGGGGAAATGCTCCGCACGAGTGCTCCGTCGGCGCCGACGTCACCCATAAGTGAGGACTGATTCCTGCTGCTCCTGGAGAACACCTGTTAGAGGTGAGTAACTACTCTATCTGAGGAGCCTATTCTACATAAACAGATCCTTTTATTAAATTGTATGGTGTCGTTCTCTCTGGTTTGCAGATTCAACTAAATAATTTGTGTGAAACATCTCTAGAAAATAAAACTTCCCATGTTTTATTGTAACATTTATTTAACCAAATAGCCAATAAGTCTGTTTTACAATTACTGATTGCACAAATACATTAGTTTCTCTTTTTTCATAGAATCTAGTATTACATTGGATCGATAATGATCCATAGAATTTGACATGGATAATGAAAATACACTCCTTGATGACAATAGATTACCCCGGTTATCCAAGTTATTTATACCCTGTTACCTGTAAACTCATACGTGTTAAATGTACTGAGCATTTTGTTCCATGTGAACCGCGCTGATGATGAATAGTGCGGTATATAAGAGACTGTAAATAAATAAATAAATAAAATAGAGGCCATCTGCTTAGAGTGAAAAAATCTTTGTAAACATTTCGTTCAGATTTAGGAATTCTGTTGCCTGTTAAGGGATTCAAAGCTACACATAACTTTAACATTTTAAAGTGGTGTCTATTCTCTTATCTCCAGGAACAAGCAGGAATGTAGTCTTCACATATGGGTATCATCGGTACCGACAGAGCCTGCGCGGGAACACTCCCCAGTGTCCAATTAGAAAGCTTTTGGGAGCATCCTACAGCGCCTGCGTGCTGCCTTCCCGCCTTTCCCAACTACCTCTCTCCAGTTCTTCATTTTCTGCGGAGCCAGCAGGTCGTTGTTCCTGTCACCGCAGAAAAACTTTCCTTATTCTCCTTCTTTTTTGTGGTTGCGTCTGCCTTCTTAGACGCTATACCGGTACTGCCGGTGTTTCTTTTCATTCTTTAAAAAAAAAAAAAAAAGTTTTTTTCCTAACTTTTCTTTCCCAGGTGCACGTGCCATTTTGGGCCTTAGGCCCAAAATTTCCTCCACTATGGAAAACACCGCTTTGGGTTTCAAAAAGTGCACCAAGTGTGGCGGTACCATCTCCGTCGCTGACACCCATGAGTGGTGTCTTAAATGTTTAGGTCCTGACCACTCCATCTCTGAGTGTATGGCTTGTGCCATGATGTCCAAGAGGGTCGACAAAACCGGGCTGCTAAGCTCAGCACCCTTTTTCCCTCCGATGCAGCTTCTGTGGCATCAACGTCTTCCAGGGCTTCATCTTCCTCCCATGGATCTCAGGTAACCAAACATAAGTCTAGCCGGTCCTCAAAGGGTAGATCTCCTTCCATGCATCGAGGTGCCTCTGGCGTTGCCCTTGAGGTTTCTATACCGGCAAAATTGCCCCGGCGGGAGGCTTCCGCTTCCAAAGCATTATCGGAGCTCCAGGATGTTCTCGAGTCCTCAACCTCGGCAGAACTACTGGTGCTGTGCTCTGGGGTACCGGCTGCTTTCTCCGGTACTGATACCCAGGCATTGGCAGCGTCGATAGACCAGAGGTTCCTGGCTTTTGAACACAGTCTGGCGGCTCTCCTTGTGGCATCGACACCCTCGGAACCGCGTCAAGACAGTTCAGCCAGTACCGGTACTGACTCTGGCACCGGTATTGATTCCGGTACCGACAGCATCGACATAAGGGTCTGCTTTGCCAGCACCCAGTCATGCGATGCCTTTGGGTACCGATACATCGGTACCGATTCCCCCCGGTACCGACTTCGGTCGGTACGGGTATCGGGCTCTTCAGGAGCATCCGGACAGAAGGTACTTTGAATCTTTGGAGTACTCCGAGGATTCTGACAGCTCTGTCGGTACCGGGATACTAATCCCGGAGGAGCCTTCCTCCTAAACGTAGGATGTCTCCTCCAGAAGATATCTCCTTTAAGGATTTCATCAGAGAGGTGGCTCGAGGTCTTTCCATTACTGTGGCTCCCAAAACAGAGCCCAGGGCAAAGGAGTTGGAGATTCTACAATATCCCAAGGCTCCTAAAGAGTCATCTACTTGGCCTATCCATGAGATCTTACATGATCTCATGCTAAGAATGTGGGAAACACCTCTTACCACCTCTCCTCACTCTCGTAGACTGGATACCATGTATTGAGTCCCTCCTTGTCCTGGGTTCCAGAAGACTCAGCTTCCTCACCACTCTATTGTAGTGGAATCAGCTATGAGAAGGATCAGAAGTGCAAAGAGGCATGCCTCTAATCCTCCAGAACGTGAGTGTATAACTTTGGATGCCTTTGGACTTCGTACTTTCCAGGCTTCCATGCTTTCTGCCACGATCAGTTCCTGTATTTTATATATGGGAATGTTCCTTAAGGAAGTCACAGGGGATTTAGAGGTTTTGAGCCCTCTTCTTCCTGAGGATAGAAGGCAGGATTTTCTCACACTGGTCAAACATGCCCAGGATGTTTCTAAGTTTGTCAACTGTGCAGCTTTTGACTCTTTTGAGTGCATAAGCAGAACCTCTGCCATTGCCATAGGTGCACGTAGAATTGCCTGGCTCCAGGCATCCGATTTGGAGCTCTGGGTGCAGGACAAACTCAACAATATCCCTTGTACAGGTGAGAATCTATTTGGCAAGAATTGGCAAGAGAAAGCCAATGAATTAGATGCTGACAACTCTACTTTGGATAGACTATCCAAAGCCACAGCTGATCCTGCAAGAAAGAAATCTTTCAAGAAACCATTCTTCTCCAAGAAGAAGACTTTTTATCCCTCTTATTCCCAGCAGGGACGTTCTGCAGGTCAATCTGCCTGAAAGACTCAGCAGCCACCTAAACAAAGGAAAGCAAAGACTGCTAAGCCTCAACCATCTCAGCAGTCTCAGCCTCCACAAGGCCTTTGACTTCCTTCTAGAGAACTTAGCCTTCCTGGCTCTCCATGGACCAGAGCCTTCCACCATTCCAGGAAGGTTGTGTCACTTTGCCCCCAGATGGGGGCAGGTAACAGCAGAAGATTGGACACTCTCCATTATAAAAGAGGGGTACAAGCTTCACTTTCTGTGCATGCCCCCTCCCACAATGGTAAGACAGTTCAATTCTCAGACCTCTCTCATCAACCTTTTAGATCAATAGGTCACTATGCTTCTTGCCAAGGGGCAATAGAAGAAGTACCCATTCATCAACAGGGTACAGGGTTTTACTCCCCCTATTTCCTTATCCCAAAGAAAACAGTGGGACACAGACCTATTTTG
This sequence comes from Ichthyophis bannanicus, assembly GCA_033557465.1. Taxonomy (NCBI): domain Eukaryota; kingdom Metazoa; phylum Chordata; class Amphibia; order Gymnophiona; family Ichthyophiidae; genus Ichthyophis; species Ichthyophis bannanicus. The sequence goes on along the minus strand of CM066039.1, from coordinate 275,506,569 downwards.
GATCTCAGAGAATTGAACAAATTCCTCTTCAAAGAGAAATTCAAGATGATTTCTCTGGGAACTCTGCTGCCATACCTTCAGAGTCAGGATTGACTTTGTTCTCTAGATCTCAAGGATGCATACACTCATGTTCTCATCCATCCCACTCAAAGAAAGTTCCTTCAGTTCCTTTTTCAAGGAAAGCACTACCAGTACATGGTGCTTCCTTTCGGCCTGGCCTCAGCACCAAGGGTGTTTACGAAATGCATGGCTGTGGTAGCAGCATTTCTTCGCACTTTAGGAATATTCGTCTTCCCCTTCTTTAGACGACTGGCTCATTCGAGCCCCATCAGAATCAGAGGCCAGGATTTCTCTATCCTGCACAATGCGTATCCTTCAGTATTTGGGTCTGGTCATAAACATCCCAAAATCCAGTCTAACTCCCACTCAGTCTCTAGAGTTTATAGGAGCTTTGCTGGATACCAAAAAAGCAAGGGCCTATCTTCCTCAGACCCTTTGCATGGTGCAGTTAGCCTCTCAGGTAGTGCTAAAGCCTCATCTCACTACTCGAGAAATGTTACAACTACTAGGCCACATGGCATCTACTGTGCATGTGGTTCCTTATGCTCACCTCCATATGAGAGCAGCCCAGTGGACTTTATCCATTCAATGGACCCAGGCATCAGGGTGCCTGTCAGACAAAATAGCAAACACAAATCGCCTTATTTTATCCCTCCAATGGTGGCAGTCCACTCAAAACCTGTTGCTGGGGTCCCCTTTTCAATAACCTTTACCCCATGCAACTCTCACAACAGATGCTTCATCAATGGGTTGGGGAGCTCATCAGCAAGACCTTTCCACCCAAGGCTCTTGGACTCCACAGGAGACTTATCTACATATCAATCTTTTAGAGCTCAGAGCAGTCTTCCTTGCTCTTCGAGTGTTCCACACTATGCTCAGCTACAAGACAGTCCTCATTCATACGGACAATCAAGTAGCCATGTTCTACATGAACAAGCAGGGAGGAACAGGCTCTCTGTCACTTTGCAACCAAGCTTTGTGACTATGGGCCCTCGCCAGAGAGCATCAGATTCATCTCCTGGCAGTGTATCTTCCAGGCATATGAAACTCTTGGGCAGACAGACTCGGTCGAGTTCTGCTTCCACACGAATGGTCTCTGCATGCAGACCACTTGGCCAAGATTTTTCAAATTTGGGGAACCCCGGACATAAACCTCTTTGCAAGTCAGTTGAATGCCAAACTTCCCTGGTTCTGTTCCAGAATTCCGGCTCAGGGCTCTCTGTCCAGGGATGCTTTCCTCCTTTACTGGGGTCAAGACTTCCTTGATGCCTTTCCACCCATTCCCCTAATTCCCAAAACCCTGTTCAAGCTTCAGAGAGACAGAGGCCGTATGATTCTCATAGCTCCACATTGGCCACGGCAAGTGTGGTACCCTCTGCTTCTACATCTCTCTCAAGCTCCCTCTCTGGAGTTAGGGTCTGCTCCAGATATCCTGTCTCAGGAGGACGGAATGTTATGGCATCCCAATCCCCAGTCTCTGCATCTCAGGGCTTGGTTGCTGAAGGCCTAGATCTCCATGATCTTAACCTCCCTCTGCAAGTAAAGGATATCCTTTATGCTTCCAGGAAGCCTTCCACAAGATGCTCTTATGCTTTCAAGTTGAAAAGGTTTACCATGTGGTGTTCGCAGAAGGGTCTTAACCCCCTTGCGATACCTCTGGAATCATTACTGGAGTATCTCCTTCATTTATCCAGTGCAGGACTTAAAACTAACTCAGTAAGAGTCCATTTGAGTGCTATTGCAGCTTCTTTTAAGCCTCTAAATGGACAACCTACCATCCTCTGATAGCAAGATTTATGAGAGGCCTTCTAACTAAGCCTCCCATTAGGCCACCACTGGTGGTATGGGACTTAAACCTGGTTCTTGGTCAGCTCATGAAGCCACCTTTCGAACCCTTAGCTACTACCTCATTGAAATTCCTTTCTTGGAAGGTTATCTTTCTCATTGCAATCACATCAGCACGTCGCATCAGTGAGTTGCAGGCACTAGTGGCTGATCCACCTTATACAAAGTTCCATCATGAAAAGGTAGTCCTTAGGACTCATCCACACTTTATGCCAAAGGTGGTCTCGCCTTTTCATCTAAACCAAGCGGTCTACCTGCCTGTGTTTTTTCCAAGGCCTCATGCATCAAATGCAGAAAGGAATCTTCATACTTTGGACTGTAAAAGAGCTTTAACCTTTTACTTAAAAGAACACAGCAACATAGAAAGTCCTCTCAACTCTTTGTTGCTTTTGATCCTTTTCATTTGGGACTTCCAGTCTCCAAGAGAACACTGTCCAAATGGATTGCTCAGTGCATTTCCTTTGCCTATCAGAGTAAGAATCTTCCTCTGGAGGGCCATGTCACAGCTCACAATGTGAGAGCCTTGCAGCTTCAATAGCTCATCTACTTTCTGTGTCTATCGACAACATTTGTCGAGCAGCCACTTGGGCCTCGGTTCATACCTTCACAGCCCATTACTGCTTGGACAAGGACTCCCACCGGGATGCCTTATTTGGTCAGGCTGTTCTCCATCACCTGTTCCATACCTAATCAACTCCTACCCACCATCCCTGGTTGGATGCCAGAGATCCATGGGGGGAAGTGGAGCCCCTTTCACAGGGACACACAACTTCTGGGGTCTCTCCCTGGCATCTAAAGCTGGGGAGTCCCCATATGTGAGGACTACATTCCTGCTTGTTCCTGGAGATAGCATAGTTACTCACCTGTAACAGATGATCTCTGGGAACAGCAGGAATTTAGTTCTCACAACCCACCCACCTTCCCTAGGAGTTGTATCTCTCTATCTATCTTTCTCTTTCCCTCTCTCTCTCTCTTTGTCGGGAAGGCAGCACGCAGGCGCTGTGGGATGCTTCCAAAAGCTTTCTAATTGTACGCTGGGGAGCGTTCCCGCGCAGGCTCCGTCGGTACCGACGATACCCATATGTGAAGACTAAATTCCTGCTGTTCCCGGAGATTACCTGTTACAGGTGAGTAACTATGCTTTATTCGCTTAGTCATATAGCCTGATTCTCTGGGGAAAAAAGCAGGAAGTCAGTCCTCACATATGGGTGACGTTGGAACCGACAGAGCCCTCATGGAAGCATACCCCCCAGCTTTCAAAGAAAGCCTTTGGGAGATGCCAACATGCATGCTTGGTCCCCTTCCTACACAAGGGTGCCATCTTACTCAGTCTCCTTTTTTCCGCGGAGCCCTTCAGACGTTTGTCTGGCTTGTCCCCTGAAAAAGTTGATTTTTCTCTCCGAGTTTCACACTCACCTCCGGTATTGCACCGGTACACTTCCCACCTACTGACCTCATTGCTTTGGCATCGAGTTCGGTCTATTTTTGTAGTCTTTCATTCTTTTCTTTTCCTGGCGTCTTCACGCCTTTTTTCTCCCATTGGCATCCCGGAAAGTCTTCAACATTGCAGGGGTACTTTTCTTCCCCCATCGCTACCAGTGGCTTTAAGAAGTGTGATCGGTGCTCTAAAATTGTCTTTGACCAACACACACGACTGCTGTATCCGCTGCCTTGGACCAGACCATGACCCAGCAGCCTGCGGTCACTGCAAGAGGATGCCCAGTAAGGCCCTCAAGAACTGCCAGCAGCAGCAGCACGATAAGTTTTTTCCCCGAGTCGCCGGTACATCCGAAGGGCAGAACCCTCCAAACCAGAGCCTCGTCGTGGGCCCTCAGAAAGGGGGTCTCCCTCGAGGGAACCCAGGAAGAATAAGAAACCGTAGAAGGTGGCATCCTTGGATGGTTCTGACCAGCCGGGTGCTCCTCGGGCTCGATCCCGTTCCCTCAGTCTGAGGCTTTGGAAGAGGAGCAGCCTGCGAAGGTTACCCAGAAGGATCCAACCGCGGACCAGCCTTGATCTCCAGACACTATCCTCGTCGAGGATTCCCCTTCGGGGGGAGCCGGTGTCGGGCCCGCGTCCTTCTGTGCCCACGCCGGAGGCTGTGGAGCCTTCTGGTGTGGAGACCAGAATGGCGGTCCTGGAACGCAGTTTGTCTGCCTTCATAGACCAGCAGCAGGCACTATTGCCTGGCACGACCGATTCATCCACCCTGACCACCAGGCCCTTGACATCCAAGATGTCCCTGGAGGCTGAGCCAATCCTCGATCCTTCAGCCTCAAGTCGATCCTTGGCCAGGGTCGCGATCTGAGTCCCGTTCGGGACCGCGGTCATCCCCTGCAAGTTTTCTGGGCACCAGCCACAGGGCATCGGGGGTCCCAAGGCATGTGAAGCAGCCCTCCTATGAGTCCTCAACAGACTACTCTGAGTGGGAGACAGAGGGCAAAGAGTTTCCCGAAAACTGTCGCCACCACAATGTCACTTCTGACTCTTCCGTCTCAATCTCGATGTTGGTACCCGCCCGATGATGTGGGCTTCCTTGATTTTGTCAAGGACCATGTCTAAGGCCCTGGTGTTCCTGACTGAGTCGAAGGAGGACCCTCTGGCGGATGAGTTGGAAATCCTCCAGTACGAGGCCCCTACGCAGGAATTGCTCACGGTGCCCATCCCTCCCATCCTGAAACGGCTGATGCTCCGAATCTGGGTGACACCGACTTTGGTGCCAGTGGTGAGCAAACGGCACGAACTGATGTACTGAGTCCGCCGGAACCCGGGCTTCCAAAAGTCACAGCTGCCACATAACTCCATAATGGTGGAGTCGGCCATGTGTCGGCTGAAGAGCCAAAAGATGCACTCCTCGGTGCCCCCCGGCAGGGAAGCCCGCACCCTGGACGCCCTTGGCAGAAAGTGCTAACAGGACTCAATGCTCATCGGTCGCATCCAGGCCTACCAGCTGTACATCGGCATGTACCTGAGAGACCTGGCGATGGAACTTGCCAGGTTCTCAGCTGATCTGTCCGAGGAACCTTTGCAGCAGTTAAAGAACCTGGCCAAGGCAGTCCGTGAGTGCTCCAGATTCATGTCTCAAGCAGCCTACAACGCGTTTGAGTCGGCGGCTCGAGTAGCCACGGCTGGCATTGACCCTGCCTGACAGAAGGACTTGGGGAAAAAGGTCCTTTTACTCAAGGAGAGAGCTTCTTACTGAAACTACCTACCATATGAGGCCTCCCCAGCTCCCCAACAGGGTCAGCAGGCCAGGGGACATACGCATGGCCCGCATAAGCAGAACGCTCCAAAACCCTAGGCACCAGTTCCGGCCCAGGCAGAGGGGAGTTTTTGACTCCTTGAGCATAGCCTATCTACCCCAAGGAGATCAGCTCACAGGGGGACGTCTGTCCCTCTCTGCCCAGAGGTGGTGTCCATCACCACTGATTCCTGGGCTCTTCGGGTAGTTAAGGAGGGTTACCTCCTCCACCTGACTCGACACCTCCCTCTTATTTCCCGGGAGAGCCCCTCAGGCCTCCCCTCCACCGGGACCACCTTCTGAAGGAGTTGGCAGATCTTCTCGAGGACAAGACGGTGGAACCGGTGCCCCACCATCTCAAGGGCAAGAGGTTCTACTCCAGGTACTTCCTCGTGTCAAAAAGGACAGGACCTAAGACTCATCCTCGACCTGCGCAACCTCAACAAATTCCTGGTGAGAGAAAAGTTCAAGATGCTCTCCCTTGGAACATTGCTGCCATACCTCCAGCAGGGAGACTGGCTATGCTCCTTAGACCTCAAGGATGCTTATACCCACATCCTCATCCACTTCAACCACAGGCAGTACCTGCGGTTCATAGTGGGGGGCAGGCATTTTCAGTATAGGGTGCTCCCATTCGGCCTAGCCTCTGCCCCAAGAGTTTTCACAAAATGCCTGGCGGTCGTGGCCGCCTTCCTCCGGCTCCAATGGGTCTTTGTCTTTCCCTGCCTGGACGACTGGCTCATAAAGTGAGGCACGGCCTCAGGGGGCAGCAGGCCACTGCACGCACCATCCAGGTTCTGCAATACTTGGGTTTTGTCATAAACTACCCCAAATCTCACCACCTCCTGACAGTGTCTTGAAGGACTAGAGAGGGGGACTGTTACTTCTGGAGAGAGATCTGCAGCTGTGAGTGTATACTTCTGGTAATTTTCTGAGGGGAATTCTTTGTATTAAAGCTGATTAATCTGTGAACCCACTATTTTTTGTTGAATCGGTCAGGGCCTAGTAGCAGCAGTTTAGGTTTAAATTTAAGGCGCAGGGGAGAGCTTTCTGGTTACATTTCATACCCAGCAGAGAGCTTGTAGTTTGGATTTAATAGTCACTCAGGGCCTGGTAACAGCGGAGTACTTTTAGTTTAAATTTAGAACACAGAGGAGAGCTTTCTGGTTGCGTTTGGAACCCAGCAGAGAGCTTGTAGTTTACATTTGATTGTCACTCAGGGCCTAGCATCAGCAAAGTACTTTTAGCTTAAATTTAAAACACAGAAGGGAGCTTTCTGGTTACATTTGGACCCAGCAGAGAGCTTGTAGTCTAAATTTAATAGTCACTCAGGGTCTAGCATCAGCAAAGTACTTTTAGCTTAAATTTAAAACACAGAAGAGAGCTTTCTGGTTAAATCTAGAACTCAGCAGAGAGCTTGTAGTTTAAATTTCATAAGAAGTTAGAGCCTAGCAGCAGCTAAGAGCTATAATTTAAATCAAATCAGAATATAGCTTACCTCAGCAGCACAAGACAGGGTACTGTGTAGCAGCCCTCTTTTAATAAGTGTTATTTACCTCCCTCCCTCCCCACACTCACCCACCCCTGGGATAATCATAGCTTTATAGGTACTTACACACCTTAAAAGACAGGAGGTGCTCTCAGGTGAAGCTCATTACCCAAATCAGTCATACACTAAGGACCTGAGATTAGTTAAGCTTCAGGTGAACAAGGTATATTACACTTATTAGGTACAGTTTTATAAGTATAAATATCCATAGCAACCCTTAGTAAGTAAAGAACTTAGATCTAAACACAAACTTAAAACTAAGATGCAGACAGCAGTCCAGCAGCGGGATGGGGGCTTTCCAGTCTTTTGCATTGAGTGTCACATGTATGATTTTCTCCCAGTTGGTGAGAGGTCTTACGTGTGCACTAGGTGCAAGGAGCGCTTTGCTCTCAGGGAACGAGTCCGTTCTCTAGAGGCTAAAGTAGCAGACTTGGAAAGCATAAGACAGACAGAGAGGTACATAGACGAGACCTACAGGGATATAGTCCTGAAGTCCCACCTCCAGTCTGGCAGCATCCCTGTTGCCATAGAGGAGAGAGGTCACGTGACAGGAGAGCATCACCCTGGTGTGGCAGTAACTAGGACCTGTCCTCCAGGTGATGTAAAACTCTCTCGCACCGAGGACGTTTCTCCAGGGCCATGTGCCCATGAGGGAAGGGTTAGGGCAGCCGTTATAGTTGGTGATTCGATCATTAGGCATGTAGATAGCTGGGTGACTGGTGGATGTGAGGATCGCCTGGTAACATGCCTGCCTGGTGCGAAGGTAGCGGACCTCACGCGCCACCTAGATAAGGTCTTAGATAGTGCTGGGGAGGAGTCTGCTGTCTTGGTACATGTCGGTACCAATGACATAGGAAAATGTGGTAGGGAGGTTCTGGAGGCTAAATTTAGGCTTTTAGGTAGGAAGTTGAAATCCAGAACTTCCAGGGTAGCATTCTCCGAAATGCTTCCTGTTCCACGTGCAGAACCCAAAAGGCAGGCAGAGCTCAGGAGTCTCAATGCGTGGATGAGACAATGGTGCAGAGATGAGGGTTTTGAATATGTTAGGAACTGGGGAACATTCTGGGGAAAGGAGGGGCTCTTCCGAAGGGATGGGCTTCACCTTAACTGGGATGGAACCAGGCTGCTGGCATTAACCTTTAAAAAGGAGATAGAGCAGCTTTTAAACTAGATATTAGGGGAAGCCGACAGTCGCCCAAGAGCGGATGGTTCGGAAGAATGTATCTTTGAAGGATACTACCAAAAGCAGAGAGGTTCCACAAAGTAGCCAAAGACTAGGGGACATGCAATGAAGCTACAGGGTAAACTATTTAAGACTAATAAAAGAAAATATTTTTTTACTCAACGTGTAATCAAACTCTGGAATTTGTTACCGGAGGATGTAGTTAAGGCTGTTAGTGTTGCTGGGTTTAAAAAGGGTTTGGACAAATTCCTGGAGGAAAGGTCCATAAACCATTATTAAGGGACCCAGGATATCAATGCTTGAACCAATACAAGCATTGTGGAACCTGTGTCCCTTGGGGAAAACTGCTAGGTACATGTGACCTAGATTGGCCACTATGTTCTTATGTCTGGAGTTCATTGTGACAAAGATCGACACTCTCCAGTCGAAGGCTTTCTTGCCCAGGGACCAAGACGATCGTCTCAGGACTCTGGCTCGGGACTACAGTGTCGTCCCTCGGTGCCCGCTCGTCGTCTCCTGTGCCTCCTCGGGCATATGGCTTCCACGGTCCACGTCACACCCGATGCTCGCCTTCACATGAGTGCGGCGCAGTGGTGTCTCCAGGACCAGTGGTCTAAGGCTACGGGCCGCATCCAAGACAGGGTTTCTGTGACCCGCCAATTGGCGGATTCTCTGGTCTGGTGGCAGTCTCCCGAGCATCTCAAGGTGGGCATGCCCTTTCAGGCCCCAAACCCCTCAAGGGTTCTCACCACAGGCGTCTCCCTGCTCAGCTGGGGAGCCCACTGCGGAGATCTCCGCAAGCAGGGCAACTGGTCGCCAGACGAAGACACCCAGCAGATCAACCTCCTGGAGCTCCGAGCCATACACCTAGCCCCGAGGGTCTTCTGTTACCACCTGCATCACCAGCCGGTCCTGATCCACATGGACAACCAGGTGGCGATGTTCTGCGTGAACAAACAGGGGGACATGGGGTCTCGTACCCTTTGTCAGGAGGCATTCATAAGAACATAAGATATGCTATACTGGGTCACACTAAGGTCCATCAAGCCCAGTATTCTGTTTCCAACAGTGGCCAATCTAGATCATAAGTACCTAGCAGTTTCCCCAAAAGACCAGGTTCCACAATGCTTGTATTGGGTCAAGCAGCGATATTCTGGGTCCCTTCTTAATAATGGTTTATGGACCTTTCCTCCAGGAACTTGTCCAAACCTATTTTTTAAATCCATCTCCACCTCCACAAACAGCTTTTACTACATCTTCTGGTAACACATTCAAGAGTGCGATTGCATGTTGACTGAAAAAATATTTTCTCATTAGTCTTAAATAGGTTACCCTGTAGCTTCAATTCATGTCCCCTTCTCTTTCTATATTCTGATGACATGTACAATTGATCTACTTTTACCCCTTCCATTCCATTCATTAATTTATAGACCTCTATCATATCTCCTCTCAGCCGTCTCTTTTCCAGGTTGAAGAGCCCTAACCTTTTTAACCTCTCTTCATAGTGGTATCCTTCCATCCCTTTTACCATTTTGGTGGCTTTTCTCTGTACCTTTTCTAATAACGCTATATCCTTTTTAAGATATGACGACCAGAAATGCACACAATATTCAAGGTGCGGTCGCACCATGGAATGATAGAGGCATTATTATATCCTTTGTTTAATTTTCCATTCCTTTTCTTTTCCTTTCCTTATGAGACCTAGCATTCTATTTGCTCTCCTGGCCGCCGCTGCACACTGGGTGGGTTTTAACATGTTATCCACGATGACACCTAAATCTTTTTCCTGGGTGGTGGTTCCCAATGTGGAACCTTGCATCGTGTAACCATAGTTTGGGTTGTTCTTTCCTAGGTACATAACTTTGCACTTGTCCACATTAAATTTCATCTGCCATTTGTTTGCCCAGTCTTCCAATCTATCAAGATCCTCTTGCAATTTCCACAATCCTCATGGGTTTTAACAACTTCAAATAGTTTTGTGTCATCTGCAAATTTGATAACCTCACTCGTTATTCCCTTTTCCAGGTCATTTATGAATATGTCAAAAAGCAGTGGACGCAGCACAGATCTCCAGGAACAAGCAGGAATGAGTCTTCACATATGGGTACGTCGGTACCGATGGAGTCTGCGCGGGAACGCTTCCCAGCGTCCAATCAAAGAGCTTTTGGAAGCATCCCACCATGCCTGCGTGCTGCCTTCCCGCCTTTCCTAACTGCCTCTCCTCAGTTTTCGTTTTTCCGCGGAGCCGGCAGGACGTCCTCCTGTCACCGCAGAAAATTCTTGTTTTTATTTTTTAGTTTTCTTGTGGTCGCGGCTGTCTTCCCGACGCCACCGGTACCGCCGGTTTTTCTTTTCTTTTCTTGAAATATATATATATATATTTTTTCCACGGGATATATTTTTTCCTCTTAGTATCCCACGGTCACTAGGCCTTTTAGGCCTCTTCTTTTTCCTTCATGGAACCGCCAGGCTCTTTCTCTAAGAAATGTTCACTCTGTGGCGGTACAACTTTATTTTTAGACCCTCAAAGTCGGTGTCTAACCTGCTTGGGTCCTGACAATAGTTTGGTGAGAAGAGGTTTTCAACATCGAGACTCCCTCGATACACGGTTGCCCTCCAACTTTGGGGCACCGTCCCCTTCTTCTTCCACAAACGATCAGGTAACCCACAAACAGTCTGTTAAGACTAGCCAGTCCTCGAGTGGTAGGTCTCATGCACAGCATGAAGACTGCTCCGGCCTTGCCCTCGAGGGCCCACTGGCTTCAAAACCCCGGCGGGAGTCTTCGGTCTCCAAAGCAAATAAGGGGTTTCAGGTTGTTCCTGGGGTTCACCCCTCACAGAACATACCTCAGCCGTGTCTGGTGGTGGCATCCGCTTCTAGCGGTACCTGTACCCCGGCTTCGGCACTGGTGTTGGATGAAACACTCCTCACCAGGGATCGTCATCTGGCATCCTCGGTACCTTCGGGACCGCTGGATACACCCCAGACTGACTTTCCATTATCGGTACCAGCACCGATACTACCACTGCCGTCGGTACTCTCCAGAAGTGCATCGATAGACTCGCTTCCTTCGATGCCGAGTCTGGAATCGATCTCCAGTCTGGAGGACTGGGTACCGACTCGTCTTGGTACCGGCTCTCGGCGGTACCTAAGGCTCGGTTCCGATGATTCGGATTCACAACTCTCGGTTCCTTTGAGGCCGATTGAGTTGCCACTGGTTGACCTTCCTTCACCGGTGTCAGACATGGTACCGAAATCGGTACCGACGACCTCATTACCTTTGCGGTCGGTGCCTTCCATGCTTCGCTTATCAGGCTCTCTGCCCTCGATGCTGAGTTTGGAATCGATCTCTAGTCTAGAAGACTCAGTACCAATAGCTTTTGGTACCGACATCGATCGATACCGGTGCTTCGGTACCGAGGATACTGGCCAGATGGGTTCAGTCACCTCGGTACCGATTGAACTGTCACCGATGACTACTCCGATGTCTTTGTCGGGCTCGACTCCGACATCGGTACCGGTATCCACAGTAGCATCGTGGCCAACTCCTACCATGCTTTTTTCAACAGGATCGCTCCATTCTATACCAAGCTTGGAGTCGATACCTGGCATGGACAATGTGGTAAGGATGGTTGCTGCTCATGATACCCAGTACCAGCAACCATCTCTTAAGCATTCCACACTGCACTGTGCAGGATCTTCTATTCCTATATATTTGGATACCTCTGTGGATGCTCAGGCTAGTTCTGTAAATCTAACCTGTCCAAGAGAGATTCCTGTTCGGGATCCCTCTTTTCAGAGTTTCCTCTGGGATATAGCAAGATCTCTTGCCATTCCTATCCCAGGACATGATTCTGCACAAGACACTCTTTCTACCAAAGCAAAGGGGAACATAATGCTTCCTTTGCATCATTCCTTGCAGGATCTCCTTCTAGGAATGTGGGAAACAACTTTAAGGGTACCCCCACCTCCCAGGGCAACTGATCTGTTATATCAGGTGCCCCCCTCTCCAGGGTTTCAAAAGACTCAACTCCCTCATCATTCCCTAGTAGTGGAATCAGCAATGAGGCGGGTAAAGAGTAAGAAAAAGCACTCTTCCTATCCGCCAGGTCGTGAGTCTAAAACACTAGATGACTTTGGACGTCAAACCTTCCAGACATCTATGCTTTCTGCAAGAATTCTCTCATATATATTTTATATGAGTCTTTCTCTTGAGGAGGTCACAAAGCAATTACATCTTTTGTCTCCTTTTCTTTCAGATTACAGGAGTACAGACTATTCCTCACTGCTTAAGCATATCCAGAATATCTCTTGGTTTCTTTCTCGTGCTTCCCTAGACTCTTTTGAGTCTGTTAGCAGGACTTCTGCTATAGCTATAGGGGCACGACGTAGAGCCTGGCTCCAAGCTTCAGACTTGGACAAATGGGCACAACAAAGGCTGGGACATACTCCTTGCACTGGAGAAAGTCTTTTCAACAAGGAGTCTCTACGTCAGGTTACTCAGTTGTCCACTGATTTACCTGTTCCTAGGGGTTGTTCTACCCCTTCCTCTGTCCCAGTACGTAGGAAATGTCCTACCAAACTTTCTTCCCACAGGAGAAGAAGGTTTTATTCATCACTTGCCCATCATACAGATGTTCCCCAACAGGGAAAGCATCGTCCTGGTCTAAAGAATCCAACCTCTCACCAGGCTCAGCAAACCCAGCACCTGCAGGGTTTCTGATCATTCATCATCAGATGCTTGTGACCCTTGGGGTTAGAATCTACAGTTGCTTCTCAATAGAGGCAATCCACCACTTTATTCTAACCCCTACACAGGGATCTCTTTCCAAAAGATATCCATTTTTTCTATATTTCTATGAGCTGTCAGGTTGTTCATGCCTATAAGTCACAGGTTTCTCCTCTTTGCCTGCTAGGGAAAGAGGTCTAACCACTATCAGATGATAGTTCCTGTGCCAGCATGTATTTTTCCTTTCTATAGACTTACTACTTCGTAAGTCTTCTTCAGCTCCATTCTCTTCACCCTCTTACCAAGTTTTTCCTCTGTAAGAGCGGAATTACTTACTGGGAGGCTTTCTCTTTAGCCTCTTTACTTTCCTCACTTTCCAGTGCGGAGTTTTCCTCTCTGAGTCACCACCTCTGTTTTAATCTTGCTTTGGGGCAGCTTATCAGACATGTCCAGAGTTCCTACTCCTGTTCTGTCTGTTCTTTCTGGTTTTGAACAGTAAGATTCTTCTGCTGTCTTGCCAACAGCTGCCCATCCAGGAGCTTTAATGTTTGGACCACTGGTTCTTGTCCACAAACAACCAGATTGTCCTCCACTAACATTCTGCCTAGTCTTAGTAGTGGCTCCAAGTCAGTGCTTCATCTCTCTTGGAGATCATCTCACTACAAGCTTTCTAGATGATCATCTATTCTGCCATCTTCTTTTTCCTGAGTTTGGCAGCATAGTTGGCAGAGATACTGGCTCTCTAACAGCCAGTTCTATCTCCTCATTCTCCTGCATCATGCTCTCTGCAATCTACAGAGAAGCTTTCCTCTATGGGCCCTTGTTAGAGAGCATGGGGGTTTTTTTCTCCAACACCTATCCTAACTGGTTAGAAAAGGCTTTTCAGTCATGTCTCCCATGACTAGAAGGTTTTCCCTTCTTTTACTATCTCCTTTTTTGATATAAAGGACATAGGCCTTCTCTTACGTGAAAGCTCAAGGAGTTGCAAGTTCCCTGCTTTGGTCCATAGTATTCCCAATCGGGGATATGCTCGTCCTCATGGTAAGAACGCATGATATCTTTGCCCTTAAACAGGTCAACATGGTATCTCATCTCTAGGCGTCTTCTGTCTACTTACCATGCTAGAGTCCTGGAAGACTCAGGACTTGCTGGCTGCACATTGACATTGTCCTTTGTTTTTCACGTAACAATCCTGGTTATTTTTCACTAACAAGCATTCTTGCAGATCATGACCAGGGGGAATAGATTCTCTATATGTCTTCTCAAGTAGGTTCCACCTCCTTGTTATTAGATGAATCTTTCCTCTCCACATATCCTATGTGATCACTGTGCTGTAGGCATATCTGTCTGTTTATTTGCAGACACCCATATGTAGGCCTACATATCCATATTTATTTTTGGTGTGTATTTTATGCCCTGCCATATCTCACTATGGATATATTCTTATATGTCTGGTATCTGTTGAGATATTTTATTATAGATAGATATGTATCCACATACTTATCTATCTCACTGTCTATCCTCATATAGCTATATGATTCTGACAGAAGGGCTTTACCCATACCTATGCTATCCAGCAGGTTTGGGTTTCTACACACACAACCACTCCTGTGGTAGTCAACAATTTTTATACCATAACCTAACGGTTTAGGTACCTCTGAAGCTTTCCGTGCCCAATATCTCTCCTAGCTTACCACAGTTAGGAGAGACATTGTAGATCTTCAGTTAATCACAGGCTTCAATGCCTCAGGCATTTGTCCTCGCTTTTTGGGATACAAGGAGCTCCCACACCCTTTCTCCCCACAAGGACTGTGCCTGTTTGTCCAAATCGGTTAGCCTTCTCTTTTTGCTCCTAAGAGTGACTCACTCTGCCCCCAAAAGAGCTAGGGTTTTTCTCATAAAGCCTTCCGCTGAAGGCCCACCGTTTTGGACTACCCCAGTTTTCCCTACTGGGGTTACCTATTATCTTTCAAGATTCTGTCCTCCACTGGTTTTCCTACAGGATTATTACCTCCACTTACAGTGAGGTCCTCTTCACGGTTCCTCTGCTAGGTTTCCCAGTAGATCCATGAACCTCCACACTTCTGTGAAATCCTGTCAAGGGAGGTCCATATTGCAATATCCTTTGCAATATTATTGATGACCATCATCATCCACATATGGACTCCATCCCTGCAGTCCTATGCTAGATTAGCTGTGCCACAGCATCCTTCTTTCTTCAACTCCTACCCTCCATCCTCAGGATGCCTGGTGTTCTGGGAGATAGCATGTTCCAGCCTATGACATGCTGGGAAGCGTTCCCGCGCAGACTCCGTCGGTACCGATGTAACCATATGTGAAGACTTATTCCTGCTGTTCCCAGAGATCACCTGTTACAGGTAAGTAACAGTGCTATCCCTGGGGTACGCTACTATTCACCTTTCTCCATTGGGAAAATTGGCCATTTAGCCCTACCCTCTGCTTTTTATCTTTTAACCAGTTCCTGATCCACAATAGTATACTGCCTCCTATCCCATGACTTTTTAGTTTTATCTAAAGTCTGATGAGGGACCTTGTCAAAGGCTTTCTGAATGTCCAGATACGCTATATCAACCGACTCCCCTTTGTCTACCTGTTTGTTCACACTTTCAAAAAAACATAACAGATTGGTAAGACAAGATCTTCCTTGTCTAAAGCCATGTTGGCTATCTCCCATTAAGCCATGACTATCTACATGTTCAGTAATTTTGTTCTTTATGATGGCTTCTGCCATTTTTCCCAGTACGGACGTTAGGCTCACCGGTCTGTAGTTTCCAGGATCACCCCTGGAACCCTTTTTAGAAATTGGCATTACATTGGCCAACCTCCAATCTTCAGGTACTATTTATTTATTTATTTAGCTGTATTTATATCCCGCTTTTCACCTGGTCAAAGCGGTCAATTGGGAGATACATTTAACACGAGGGGATATGACACACATACGCTAATACTTACAGGGAACATGGGCAATGGAGGGTTAAGTGGCTTGCCCAAGACCACAAGGAGTGCCTATAGGACTAGAAATCCCAGTCCCTCCGGTCTGAGATTGCTGTCCCCAGGTGGGACTTGAACCACCGGCCCTCCGGCCTGAAATCCTAACCACTAGGCCAATTCTCCCACTACAGGTGATTTTAATGATAGTTCACAGATTACTAATAGCAGGTCTGCAATCTCATATTTCAGTTCTTTCAACACCCTTGGATGCATACCATCTGGTCCAGGTGATTTGCTACTCTTCAGTTTATCAAATAGTTCTAATACATCTTCCCGGTGTATCAATATTTCAATTCTTCCGCAGTATCACATTTAAATACCACTTCAGTCATGGGTAACATCCCTACATCTTCCTCAGTAAAGACTGAAGCAAAGAATTCATTCAATCTCTCTGCTTTGGCCTTGTCCCCTCTTAGTGCCCCTTTTACTCCTCTGTCATCTAATGGTCCAGCTGATTCTCTCACAGATTTTTTGCTACGAATATACTTGAAAAGGTCTTTATTATGCATTTTTGCTTCCATAGCAAGCTTCTTCTCAAATTCTCTTTTCAATGCCTTGCATTTATCTTGCCGGTACTTGTGCTGTTTCCAGTTTTCGTCATTTGGCTTTTTTTTTTTCCATTTCCTGAAAGATGCTTTTTTGGCAACGGCCTCTCTAATCTTACCTTTAAACCATGCTGGCAGTTTTTTGGACTTCCTTCCACTTTTCTTAAAGCGTGGAATACAGCTGGTCTGGGCATCCAAGATAGTATTTTTAAACAACGCCCAAACTTGATGTAAGTCTTTAACCTTTGCAACTGCTCCTTTTAGTTTTTTCTTAACTATTTTCATCATTTTATCATAGTCTGCCTTTCAAAATTTAAAAGGTAGTAATGTGGATTTCCTTACGATCCCTTCTCCATTAATTAAATCAAACACAATCATGCTATGATCACTATTGCCAAGTTTCCCCAACACATCTCTTTCACCAGATCTGGTGTTCCACTAAGGACTAGGTCCAAAGTGGCTTCCCCTCTGGTCTGTCCATGAACCAGCTGCTCCAAGAAGCAGTCATTTATTTCATCTAGAAACTTTATCTCCCTAGCATGTCCTGCTATGACACTGACTCGGTCAATACCAGGGTAATTGAAGCCGCCCATTATTATTACTTTGCTGCAACTTTTGTTAGCTTCCCTGATTTCTTGGATGATGAAATGCTCAATTTGTTCATTCTGGCAGGGCGGTCGATAGTACACCCCCACTGCCATCACCTTCCCCTTTTTACATGGAATTTCAATCCATAGAGATTCTACAGAAAATTTTGTTTTCTGCCAAACTTTAATCCTTTGTGACTCGATGCCCTCTCTAACATAGAGCGCAACCCCTCCACATATTTGATCAGCTTTAGCATTACAATATAGTTTGTGCCCAGGGATCAGTGTCCCACTGGTTGTCGTCCTTCTGCCATGTCTCTGAGATACCAGTCATATCTAACTTCTCATTTAGTGCTATATAGTCTAACTCTCCTATCTTATTTTTTAGGCTTCTAGCATTTGCAAACAAGCATTTTAGAGACTGTATTTTATTCATATTAATCTGGCTTTTGGTAGGCAGAGGTAATTTTGAATCTTTAAGCTCTGTCTGCTCCGTACTCAAGGGCATTTGGGCTACTTTTGTCTTTATTGGAACCTCTCTGCTGATATGCCCTGACTTCATTTTTTTGGTAGTATCCTTCAAGGATACATTGTTCTGAACCATGCGCTCTTGGACGACTGTCGACTCTCCCCTATTATTTAGTTTAAAAGCTGCTCTGTCTCTTTTTTAAGGATTAATTCCAACAGCCTGGTTCCATCCCGGTTAAGGTGAAGCCCCATCCCTTTGGAAGAGCCCCTCCTTTCCACAGAATGTTCCCCAGTTCCTAACAAAGCCAAAACCCTCATCCTTGCACCATTGTCTCATCCACGCATTGAGACTCCGGAGCTCTGCCTGCCTCTTGGGCCTGTGCATGGAACGGGAAGCATTTTGGAGAACGCTACCCTCGATGATCTGGATTTCAACTTCCTACCTAAAAGCCTAAATTTAGCCTCCAGAACCTCCCTACCACACTTTCCTATTTCATTGGTACGGACATGTTCCAAGACAGCAGATTCCTCCCCAGCACTATCTAAGATCTTGTCTAGGTGGCGCAATCCACTAGGGTAACCACCTGTGGACAGTGTACCTGCCAGGCCAGGATAACCTGCTGTCCTACATGCTCAGCAGAGTTTTCCAGCCACACGAGTGGCAGCTATACCCCAGGGTAGCCAGTCGGCTTTTCTGGCTTTGGGGGGAACCCGCGATGGACTTTTTGACAGCTCGGACAACTTTCAGTTGCTCTGCTTCTGCTCCTTGCATGCTCACTCCTCTAGGGCGGCAGCGGACGTGTTCCTGGTCTCATGGTTGGAAGGCCACATGTACGCCTTTGCCCCCTATGCCGCTGAACGCCAAGACCTTGTTTAGGACCCTCCGTGACAGGGCCTCGCTCATCCTGATAGCTCCTCGGTGGCCCAGGCAACCGTGCTTCCTGCTGCTTCTAAGTTGACAGTGGATGCCCCCATCTGCTTGGGGACCGCCCGGGGACTTCTATCTCAGGAGGGGGACTCTCCTAAACCCCAACCTTGGATCCCTGTCGCTGACAGCGTGGCTGCTGAGAGGGTGACTCTGGCCCCTTTCATCCTTCCAGTTGCGGTAGAAAACATTCTACTGGCCTCTTGCAAGGTCTCTACTAGGAAGGCTTACACCCTCAAATGGGGAAGGTTCTCTATTTGGTGCGCCAGATATGGGGTTGACCCTTTCTCCTGCCCAGAGGCTCTGGTGTTACAGTATCTTCTCGACTTCAGCATGGACTGAGAGAAGTCTAACTCCATCCAAGTGCACCTTAGTGCCCTGGTGGCTCATCACCATCCGGTGGATGGTAATCCCTTCTCGGTCCAACCATTGGTGACCCGTTTCCTTCGGGGCCTGCTCTTATCGAAGCCCCTGGTTCGCCCGCCAGCAAACGAATGGGATCTCAACATAGTGTTGGGGCAGCCCACTCGCCCACCCTTCGAGCCCCTGGCTAGTTGCCACCTTCGCTACCTCTCTTGGAAGGTGGCTTTCCTTATTGTGCTCACCGCTGCTCGCAGAGTTAGTGAGCTTCAGGCTCTTGTGGCGGAAGGGCCTTATACCAGGTTTTACAAGAACAGAGTGGTGCTTTGCACACACCCCAAATTCCTCTCAAAGGTAGTGTCGCCCTTCCATCTCAACCAGGAAGTGGTGTTCCCTATCTTCTTTTCAAGACCTCACTCCAGTCAAGCGGAGGTGGTCCTCCACACCTTGGACCTCTAAGAGGGTTTTGTCCTTCTACATCCATCGTACTCGGGGCCACTGCAAAGCCTCTCAGCTTTTTATCACCCCAAACTGGGGTCCCTATTGCTGACAGCGTGGCTGCTGAGAGGGAGACTCTGGCCCCTTTCAACCTTCCGGTTGAGGTGGAAGTCATTCTGCTGGTTTCTTGCAAGGCCTCTACTAGGAAGGCTTGCTCTCTCAAATGGCGTAGGTTCTCTGTTTGGTGCGCTGAACACCGGGTTGACCCTTTCTCCTGCCCTGTGGCTCTGGTGTTACAGTACCTTCTCCATCTCTCTGTCCGGGCTCAAGTCTAAATCCATCCGAGTGCACCTTATTGCCCTGGTGGCGCACCACCACCCGGTGGATGGCAAGCCCCTCTCGGTCCAATCCTTGGTGACTCGTTTCTTTCAGTGCCTGCTCTTTTCGAAGCTCCTGGTTTGCTCTCGGGCAACCGAATGGGACCTTAACGTAGTGTTGGGGCAGCTCACTTGTCCGCCCTTCAAACCTCTGACTACCTGCCACCTCCGCTATCTGTCTTGGAAGGTGGCTTTCTTGGTCACGTTTACCTCCACTTGCAGAGTTAGCAAGCTCCAGGTACTTACGGTGGAGGCACCCTATACCAGGTTCTACAAGAACAGAGTGGTGCTTTGCATGCACCCCAAATTCCTGCCAAAGGTAGTGTCGCCCTTCCATCTCAACTAGGAAGTGGTGCTCCCTACCTTCTTTTCAGGACCTCACTCCAGCCGGGCAGAGACAGTCCTCCACACCTTGGACTATAAGAGTGCTTTGTCCCTCCAACGTACTTAGGGCCACTGCACAGCTGCTCACCTTTTCATTTCCTACGATCCCAGTAGGCTGGGGGAGGCGGTGACCAAGCGTTCGCTGTCTACATGGGTGGCGGACTGTATCACCCTCGCTTATGAGCAGGCAAGGCTCTTGCTGGAAGGCCGTGTCACGGCACACCGTGTTAGGGCCATGCCAGCCTTGGTAGCAAACTTGCGTTCTGTCCCGATGGTGGACATCTGGCGGGCCGCCACCTGGTCTTAATATCTTCGCACCCCATTGCCTGGAAAGGGAGTCCCAATGGGACAGTGCCTTTGGCCAGGCTGTGCTCCATAACATTTTCGGGGTTTAGGCAACTCCTACCCTCGGACCCTTCTGTGTTCAGGCTACTGGAGTGCTGGTTTCATCGGACACACAGGGGTCCTACTGTGGTTTGTGGACATGGACTCATTTGCTGCTACTTGTGGTTCCCCATGAGGAAGCCCCTATTTTTACTATGGGCTTTTGGTAGCCTGTAGCTGGGGCATCCCATATGTGAGAACTGACTTCCTACTTGTTCCCGGAAAAAGCGTAGTTACTCACCTATAACAGGTGTTCTCCGCTGACAGCTGGAATCAGTCCTCACAACCCTCCCTCCTCCCCTTGGAGTTTCTCCTTTACCGTCTGTCATCTGATGATTTGGGTGGTGGACTGCATCGCTTTCGCCCATGTGAAGGCAGGCAACCCGCTAGATCGAGTCACCACACATGGGGCCCGAGCCAAAACGGCCTCGGCCTCGCTGCGCTCTGTGCCCATGATGGACATCTGCCAAGCAGCAACCTGATCATCTACGAATACCTTCACCATCCACTACTGCCTGGAGAGTGAGTCCCGCTGGGACAGCGCCTTTGGCCAAGCTGTACCCCGTAACCTGTTTGGGGTATAAGCAACTCCTGCCCTCTGACCCTTCTTTACGGCTACCAAGGGCTTCGCCCTGAGGACCCGAGGACTCGGGCTTCTTCGGGCTTCAGCTTCTGCTTCTGGTCTTGCGGAGGCATTTTTTGGTTACAGGTTTGGTAGCCTGTAGCTAGGGAGTCCCATAAGTGAAGACTGACTTCCTGCTTTTTCCTGGAGAAAGCGTAGTTACTTACCTGTAACAGGTGTTCTCCAGGGACAGCAGGAATCACTCCTCACTACCCTCCCACCTCCCCTGATGAGTTGCTGTATTTTTATGTCCTTCCCTTGCCATCTCCTTGGGAGGGCTCGAGCTAAGGGACCTGACTGAACAAGATGGCACCCTTGGGCGGGAAGAGGACCACACATGCGTGGTAGCAATCCCAAAGGCTTTCTTTGAAAGCTGGGGAATTGCTCCGCGCGGGCTCCATCGATGCCAACATCACCCATAAGTGAGGAATGATTTCCTGCTGTCCCTGGAGAACACCTGTTACAGGTGAGTAACCACGCTTTATCCTGTTGCTATAAATGAATTCACTGTGTCTGTCCATGCCATTTTGAATTCTGTCACTGTATTTGCCCTTCTCGGCGGGGATGCTGCTGGAATCGCCACACTTGTTTCCACTAACAGACACAAGCCTCTGGCTGAGGAGCTCACTGCAAGGGTCTCATTGCTTCTGGGTGGTGGACCACAAAGGGATCAGCTTGGCCCATCACAGGCTGGAAATGTGGGCAGTTTTTCTCACTCTGCAGCGATTTCATCCTTGGATGCAGGGAAAGGCAGTTCGGGTCTTCTCAGATGATGCTACCACGGTGGCCTATGTCAGTCATCAAGGGGACATGGGCAGCGTGTGATTGGAAACAGAGGCCAGGGCATTGTTGGTATGGGCAGAGAATTATCTTCAAGCAATTTCGGTGGCACATGTTGTGGGAACCGAAAACATAATGGGCGATTAATTGTGTTTCACGTGGACCCTGGAGAATGGGCACTCAGTGAGGCAGTCTTCCTGCAGATAGCACAACAGTGGGGCACACCGATCATGGATCTAATGGTAACGTTTTGCGACTGCCGAGGCGAACCACTCCTTTAGCAGGTGAAGAGAGAGTGTCAGAAGGCCTGGACGCCTTGATGCAATAGTGGCCCACGGATTGACTGCTCTGTTTTTCCCCCCTTGGAGACTCATTCTGATTGCCCCCGACTGGCCAAGGCGCCCGTGGTATGCAGACCTTGTCCAGCTGACGGCAGACCGGCTATAGCAGTTGCTCTTCCAAGCCGACCTCTTGCCAGTACTAATTCCTCAGGTGGATCAATTCTTGCTTACAGCATGGCTCTTGAGAGGACTAGGTTGAGAAAACGATTCTATTCGGGACCAGTAATTTCAAGATTGTTGAAAGCTCGGAAAAGGTTTACCACACTGTCATATATTTGAGTGTGGCAGATCTTTGAGGCCTGGTGTGTAGAAGGTCAGTGTAAACCTTTGTTGGTGGCAGTGCTAGAAGTGCTGTCCTTCCTGCAGTCTGGGTTGGTGAAAGGTTTGGCATGTAGTACCTTAAGGGTGCAGGTGGCAGCAATTACTTGTTACTGTGGCTGGATCCAAGGTGGGATGTTGGGGGGTGCACCCAGACATGGGCAGTGAAACAGCTCACTCTACTGCTGCAGTCAGTGGTCCCTCCTTGGGACCTCAACTTGGTGTTTTCGGTGTTAGTGGAAGAGCCTTTTGAGCCTCTGAGCTCATGCACTCTGAAGGACTTCATGCTTGGTTGCAACGTGTTCTACCCGGAGAATTTTGGAGTGCCGAGCTTTGTCATGTAGGGAGCCTTTTCTCTCCATCTCAAAGGAAAAGGTGGTGCTCCAACCGGTGCCCTCAGTTTTGCCTAAGGTCTTCTCTGTTTTTTACCTGAACCAGCTGGTCGCTCTGCCAGCGCTCTCGGTGGTACCGGAGGAGGGCTCAGATCTGGCGGGTGTTGTGGTGTTATTTGAAGAGGACTGCTCAGTTTCAGAAGTTGGATTGTTATCCTGTTTGGAGTCCACTTAAGGGGGAGGCAGCAGCCAAGGCCTTTGTCTCTAGGTGGACTAAAGAGGTTATAGCGTCAGCATACCTGTTGAGAAGGTTGACTGTACCAGCGGGATTGTGGGCTCATTCAACTAGGGCTGAGGCTTCCTCGTGAGTGGAGTATGGTTTAGTTTTACCAGGAGATATTTGTAGGGTGACCACATGGTCCTCTCTCCACACCTTTGTGAAGCATGATCGCCTGGATGTGCAGGTGGCAGGGGACGCAACGTTCGATTATGGCAGTAATTCTGGCCGGGCTCGTGGGACCCTCCCATCGATAGGACTGCTATTTTACATCCCAGAGGTATGAGACTGAACTGGAGGGACAATAAGGAAGGTGAAATTAGGCCTTACCTGCTAACTGTCTTTCCTTGAGTATCTCCAGTCCAGTCCCAGAACCCTCTCTGATTCGGTTATTGCGTAGAGGTGTTGGTGACCCCAGACCTAAAGAAGGTCAGCATTATGTGGTTGGTCTAGGGGTTTACAGGATGAAAGCTGTGACATTGGAGGCTTGGGTATCTCCAGGAACAAGCAGGAATGAGTCTTCACATATGGGTACGTCGGTACTGACGGAGCCTGCACGGGAATGCTGCCCAGCTTCCAATCAGAAAGCTTTTGGCAGCATCCCTCGCGCCTGCGCGCTGACTTCCCGCCTTCTCCAGAGCCTCTCTTCAGTTTTTGTTTTTCCGCGGAGCCGGCAGGACGTCCTTCCTGTCACCGCAGAAACTTTTCTTTTTACTTACTTAATTTCTTTAGTTTTTTGTTTTCTTGTGGTCGCGGCTGTATTTCCCGCCGCCACCGGTACCGCCGGTGGATTTTTGCCTAAATTCTGAGAAACTTTTTCTTCAGTTTTTTCTGCCTTAACTTGTTAGGCCTACCAGGCCTCCTGGAGCCTTCTTTTCCTAAGAAGTGCATTCGATGTGGAAACACTTGTTTCCTTTTAGACTCCAATAACTGGTGTCTCAATTGTCTGGGTCCTGACCCTTTTTCCCCTGACATGTCAGGAGATATTTTTGTGAGGAAACCTTCAGTTTTTAAAGTTTCCCTCGATGCCGTTTCTTCCTCGGCAGTGAGAGTACCCGGTTTCTCCATTTCACAGGATCAGGTAACCCACAAACAGTCTGTTAAGACTAGTCAATGCTTGAGTGGTATGTCCCATGCCCAGCATGGTGACGGCTCCGGCCTTACCCTCAAGAATCCATTGGCATTACCCCTGCGGGAGTCTATGGACTCCAAAGCGTTAAAGGGGTTTCAGGTTGTTCCTGGGGCTCACCCCTCACAGAACATATCTGAGCCATGCTCGGGGGTGGTATCCGCTTCGAGCGGTACCGATCCCCCGGCATCGGCACCGGTGTCGAGTGTTCCACTCTTCACCAGGGATCGTCATCTGGCGTCCTCGGTACCTTCGGGGCCGATCAATACGCTTCAGATTGACTTCTCTCGATCCCCACCGTGTCCGGTGGTGGTATCCGCTTCGAGCGGTACCGATACCCCGGCATCGGCACCGGTGTCGAGTGTTCCACTCGCCACCAGGGATCGTCCTCAAGTGTCCTCGGTACCTTTGGGGCCGATCGATACGCTACGCATGGACATTTCTATATCCCAGCCATGCTCGGAGACGGTACCGCCGTCGAGCGGTTCCGATGCCCTGGCTACGACATCGGAATGCAGTAACCTGTTTCTCGCAGGTGGGTATCATCGGGTATCCTCGGTACCTTTGGGACCGATCGATGTAACCCAGACTGCTTTATCGGTATCGGCATCGCCGATACTGCCACTGACGTCGGTACCCTCGAGGCATGCATCGATAGACTCGCTTCCATCGATGCCGAGTCTTGAATCGATTTCTAGTCTCGAGGACTGGGTACCGACGCGTCCTGGAACCGACTCCGCTCGCTTCCAGATAAGCAGTTCCGCAGATCCTAGCTATAACTCTAAACTCATGATCTCGGTACCACTGCAGCAGTCCCCGATGACAACTTTGACCACTGGTCCTGTATCACAATCGATCTCGATGCCTCCGTTGGAACCGATACCTGGCATTGCTGATGCAGTACCTACTGCCTCTGAGTTAACACGCCAGTATCCCGGTCCATCTACTACGTCTCTTGCTTCACACCATGGTATGTCCTCTGGTGCTCAGCCTCTTTCTTTGGCCTTACCAGGGATGGTTCCCATAGGGGATCAGTCTTTTCAGACTTTTCTCCGAGACATGGCAACCTTTCTTAATATCTCTATCCCTGGTTGTGCTGATACTCATAGCCCACCGGCACAAATGGAAAATATCATGCTTCCTTTCCATCCTGCTCTGCAGGATCTCCTTCTGAGGGTTTGGAAATCACCCTTACCGCTTCCTCTAGCTTCCACAGCTACTGAGGTTCGGTACCGAGTGCCTCCCTCTCCAGGATTTCAGAAGCCACAACTTCCTCATCGTTCCCTGGTAGTAGAATCAGCACTGAGGAAGGCTAAGAGCAAGAAGATGCATTCTTCTTTTCCGCCAGGTCGTTCTTCAAGAACACTCGATGCTTTTGGTCGTCAAGCCTTCCAAACATCTATGCTGGCCTCCAGAATTCTTTCATATATTTTCCACATGAGTCTAACACTCCAGGAGGTCACAGAGAAATTGTCTCTCTTGACCCCTTTTTTGCCAGAGCCGAAGGCTACTGATTATTCCTTGCTCATCAATCATAGCCGGAATATATCCTGGTTTGTCTCGGGCTTCTATAGACTCTTTTGAGTCTGTTAGCAGATCCTCTGCTATTGCCATGGCAGCATGTCGCAGAGCCTGGCTCGAAGCTTCAGACTTGAATAGACGGGCACAAACTATACTGGCTCATTCTCCTTGTACAGGAGACGGTCTTTCTGGTAAGGAGGCTTTACGTCAGGTTGCTCAATGCTCCACTGACTCTCCTTCCACTACAGACCATTCTAAGCCATCCCATTCTTCGAGGGGTAGGAAATGTCCTACCAAACCTTCTTTCCCTAAGAAAAGAAAGTTTCATTCCTCTCCTGCCCATCATTCAGAGGTACCTAAGCAAGGGACACCTCAGCCTAGTCTGAAGTCCTCCAGCTCTGGCCACTCTCAGCATTCCCAACAACCATAGGGGCTGAGAATTAGTCTGCAGTTCACTTCTACCTATTAGAAGTTGCTTCACTGTGCTTTTCTTTCTCAGTGTACTAAGATGTCGGAACATTCTTGTTCAGGGACTACGCACTTCTCCTCCTTTACTCTCTAGAGGAGCAGTTACTACTATCCCCTGATAGTTCTGTCCCACTTTGAACATTTTTTTTTCCTTCAAGTTGCACTTACCCTGAGGGTACGTCACCCTCCACTTACTTGCCTACCCTCTCTACAGGACTTCTTCCTGGTTGAGAGGTACCATACTGAGAAGCTTCTTAGCACGCTTATTCCTCAGAAAGAGACAGGAGATGCCTCCTCTCCTTCCTTGTCTCTTATTCTTAAATGGGCACAGTACAATCTCTCTGCTGGTTTCTATCACCAGCTGTGCCTGCAGGAGTTACAATGATTGTGTTACTGGTACTTTTTAGTTCCAGTCCCTTGTTCCAAGGTTTATCTAGCCTCAGTAGTGATTCCAGGCTGCTCCTCAGCTATCTTGGATCCTCCTACTTTTTGGCTTTTCACAATCTTCCTCCATCTCCTCTCTTAGGATATGGCAATACCACTGACTTCAGTCAGTTTATCTCCTCTTTCTCCTGCACAATGCTCTCTGCACTCTCAGAGAAGCTTTCTACTATGAGGGCCTTATTTTAGAGCATTGACCTTATCTCTGAAGCTATCAGTAGGGAAAAGCTTAATTCCTTCCCATGCCTATGAGGGTTCTCCAAACCCTCTGGTCTGGGCTGTTGGTATGATATATAAGTTCTTCTGCGTGAAGATCCAAGGCTGATGTTTACGCATGCTCCCTCTGGGTCCCTCCAGCAGGTCCCTCTGATATCTTCTTGCGTTGCTGAACATCTGCCATGTCAGTGTTCTTTGCAACTCCCGCCTTGTTCTTTACAGACTGATATCATCATCTGTTCTCACGCAAACATCATATTATCTTACTGGATTCCCTCAATCCACGGAAATAGATTCTTTACACATATCCCAAGTGGGTTCACCCTCTTGTGGAGCAGAGAATCTTTTCTTTTATATTCCCCATATACAACTATGGGGCTGGGTGGTAGATATGTATCTTCAATCTCTATCTTGTATGTAGCATCTCCATATATGTCTACATACCTATCTCATTACCCTGGTGGTGCAATTCCATGCCCCACCAATGTATATATATTTCCGTATATCATATATATATATTTTGATACATTTCTCCACCCATATCCTAATATATACATATGGACATATGTATATATCTATACATATATATATATATATATTCCATCCACACATATATATATATATATATATATATATATATATATATATGTGTCTGTTGGAGGGCTTCTCAAGGGTTGATATGTCTTACACACTATAACTCTTACTGTCTATACTAAATGTTTTACCTTCTAGAGGGTTTAGACAGTCTATCGCCCTACTTGCATACCATATTATGATGCAGGAACTGTTAGGCACCAATAACTACTGTGGTGCTAACATCTTCCATTTTTTCTTTAAGTCCTTGAAGCATCAAGCTTCAATATTTTTTCCTATCTCTCGCCAGCTAGGAAAAATAGTGTACATCTTTATCTTGAGTAGACAACTGTTCTCCTTGGGAATAGGGGTTTTTTCCACTCCCCTTCTTCCTGCCATGACTGGGCTAGTTCTCTAACTCCGTCAGTCTTCTTCCTTTAGCCTTCATTGTTAATGACTTTATGCCTAAAGGAGTTTTCAGCTTTTTCCCATAAAGCTTTCCATTGAAGACCTGACGTCTAATCCTACCCAGTTGACACCTGGATCGTCGGCTACCTCCAGGTCTGGACCTTCATCCTCACTGCTGTGAGGTCACTTTGAAGATTCCGCCACTGCTTATCCAGTAGACTCCATCATGCTCTCGACTTCCTACGACTCAGTAGGTAAGCTGCATATTTTAAGTGTACATTAAATGTGCTTGATGTTACTTATCATATATACCAAGGACTTCTCCCCTATAGTCCTTGGCTATGCTGTTTCTTTCCTCACAGCTCCTTTATTGTCAACTCCTGCCCTCCATCCCACGAAGGATGCCGGGAATTCCTGGAGACAAAATGCATCCCTGGCCGAGGCCTCTGCATTTTTATGGGATCTCCCCCTGGCATCCCTAGCTAGGGAGTCCCCATATGTGAAGACTCATTCCTGCTTGTTCCTGGAGATAGCACAGTTACTTACCTGTAACAGGTGATCTCTGGGAACAGCAGGAATTAGTCTTCACAACCCTCCCACCTCCCCTGGGAGTTGCATCTCTTTATCTTCTTCCTTTCTCTCCTCGCCTTTGTCTCAGCTTTGAAACTCAACTGAAGAGAGGCTCTGGAGAAGGCGGGAAGTCAGCGCGCAGGCGCGAGGGATGCTGCCAAAAGCTTTCTGATTGGAAGCTGGGTAGCATTCCCGTGCAGGCTCCGTCGGTACCGACGTACCCATATGTGAAGACTAATTCCTGCTGTTCCCAGAGATCACCTGTTACAGGTAAGTAACTGTGCTTTCTCTGTGAGAGAGATGCATTACTTTGGGTAACGTCTTAATGCGTTTTCTTAAGAATTTCCAATTTCATTTATTGGATCTTTCTCATGGTAGTTGTACTTTTAAGTACAGAGTGGACAGGTAAGCTTTCTCATTCTGAGGATGGAGGGCCCCTGGTAGGGTTGGTGGACCGGTTCTAGCTAGATTTTTGTTTCTAAATATCTGCTTATTTGTTGCTCCTGTGAGTCTTCTTTATCAATAGATTACTGCGGCTGGTAGGTGGTGCCAGCTGCCTAAGTATACCGATGTCATCAAAAGATATGCTCAGTTTCCAAGCTGCTGGTGGGGGTTCATTACCCAGATGTACGGGACTGGACTGGAGGTACTCGGGGGGGGGGGAAATAATTAGCAGGTAAGGCTGAATTTCACTTTAATAGTACCCGCCAGAACCTTTCTGAGCTGCCCTCAGTATCATGGGATGTATTCCATCTGGCCTCATTGCTTTGTCCACCTTCAGTTTTCCCGAGTTGTTCATAAACCATTTCTTCCATGAATGTTGTAGTATCTACTCCATTCCCATATATACCTTTGTCAGCAATTGTAGTCCTCCTCCTGGATTTTCTTCCGTGAACACAAAGAAAGTATATGTATAGCATTTCTGCTTTTTTTCTCATCACTTTCTGTGCTCTGGGAAGAGCAGTGCCCTCATAGTGCTCTGCTAGAGAGGTGAATTTGAGCTCCTGTGAGTGATTTTGCTGTGAGTTCTGTCTGTCTCCACTTATTTATTTAATTTATTTGTCATTATTAGTGTGCTCTCTAGTTTGCTGAGCTTAAACATTTTTCCTGTCTCTGCTCTTAGTCTACCTGAGTGACTAAACCCTCCCCCCTGCTGAGGTATTGTTCAGCCCCTCTTCCTGTCTGGTCATAAAGGACATAAGAACATAAGATATGCCATACTGGGTCAGACCAAGGTCCATCAAGCCCAGTATCCTGTTTCCAACAGTGGCCAATCTAGGTCATACGTACCTAGCAGTTTCCCCAAAAGACACAGGTTCCGCAATGCTTGTACTGGGTCAAGCATTGATATCCTGGGTCCCTTCTTAATAATGGTTTATGGACCTTTCCTCCAGGACCTTGTCCAAACCTTTTTTAAACTCAGCTAAATTTCATCTGCCATTTTGATGCCCATTCTTCCAATTTATCAAGATCCTCTTGGGTTTTAACAACTTTAAATAGTTTTGTGTCATCTGCAAATTTGATAACCTCACTCGTTATTCCACTTTCCAGGTTATTTATGAATATGTCAAAAAGCAGCGGACCCAGCACAGATCCCTGGGGTACACCACTATTCACCTTTCTCCATTGGGAAAATTGACCATTGACCATTTAGCCCAACCCTCTGCTTTCTAGCTTTTAACCAGTTCCTGATCCACAGTAGTACACTGCCTCCTATCCCATGACTCTTTAGTTTTGCCAAAAGTCTCTGATGAGGGACCTTGTCAAAGGCTTTCTGAAAGTCCAGATACACTTTATCAACCGACTCACCTTTGTTCACACCTTCATCCACCTGTTTGGTCCCACCTGTGCCTAGCTCTGTTTGCCTTTCTGTGCTCTGGGAAGAGCAGTGCCCTCATAGTGCTCTGCTAGAGAGGTGAATTTGAGCTCCTGTGAGTGATTTTGCTGTGAGTTCTATCTGTCTGTCTGTCTCCACTTATTTATTTAATTTATTTGTCATTATTAGTGTGCTCTCTTACCTCTCTGCACCTTATTTTGCACTTTTGTTCAGCTTTCTCAACTGTATAACTTATACCTCACCCTCTACCCACCCACCCACCCCTTGGCTCGCTGTCTTTTATAGCTGTCATCTGCTCATTACCTACTTCACGCACAGGTGCACCCAGTCTCTTTGACTCTCCCACCTTCTATATCCTCTGGCCTTTGCTGTTCTCTCTATTCCTCTTCTATGCTCCTCATCACATTGTCTTCCTCTTTTTCATACTCCCTAACTGTCTCCCCTTGTACCAGCACCCTCACTCCTCCCCTCCTTATCTCCCCTTTACCACCCTCACTTACCCCTCTATTCTGTCTTCTACCCTATCATCAGCTTTTAAGCTTCATCGCTTTCTCCCTCTCATTCAACCATCTCCTCTTTCTCTAAGGCAACCTCACCCTAGTTTCCGCCGTACTGTCTTCTCTCTACCCCGTACTCTGCTACGCCTTCTCCTTCTCTCATTCGGAGATATCAACCCCAATCCTGGCCCCCCTAGACTTCTGTCTCACTCTGAGAAGAGATCTTCACGCAACATGTCTAATCTTATTCATATCCCTCTCCTTTCCCCTTCCACTCTCCCTTTCTCATGTGCTTTGTGGAACACACACTCTGTCTCTAATAAACTTGCTTTCACTTATGATCTCTTTATCGCTAATGCTCTACATCTTCTTGCTCTAGCTGAGACCTGGCTCCTCCCAGATGATACTGTATCTTTTGCTGCTCTCTGTCATGGGGGCTATTAGTTCTCCCACACGCCTCGTCCCATTGGCCGTGGTGGTGGTGTTGGGCTTCTACTTTCTCCCTCTTGCCAATTCCAACCCCTCCTGCTGCCTCAGTCTCACGCCTTTCTCTCTTTTGAAGTCCACTCCATCCGCCTTTTTACTCCACTTCCTCTCCGGGTAGCTGTTATTTATCGACCTCCTGACAAGTCTGCTTCTACCTTTCTCACTGACTTTGACTCGTGGCTTTCCTTCTTTCTGGATTCCTCTTCCCCCACTCTTATTCTTGGGGATTTTAACATTCATGTCGATAACCCATCTGATCCTTATGCTTTAAAGCTCCTCTCCCTTACCTCCTCGTTTGACCTCCAACTTTATTCCACTGTCCCCACTCTCCAGCATGGCCACTGCCTTGACCTGATATTTTTCTCTAGTTGCTTACCCTCAAACTTCTGTAGCTCAGTTCTTCCCTTATCTGACCATCACCTTTTAAGCTTTAATCTTCATCACCCTCAGCTTCATCCTGTCTCATCCAACCTATTTAGAAATCTTCATGCTATTGATCCCTTGGCTGTCTCTTCCACTATTTCTTCATCTCTTTCTTCCACTATGTCATCTAAGTCTGTTGACGAGGCAGTAACTTCCTATAATGCTGCACTCTCCTCGGCTCTGGATACTCTCGCTCTGCCCATGCCACGTCCTGTGAGACGTTCTGCATCCCAGCCCTGGCTTTCATCCACTACCCACGTTCCTGTGCCCATTCTGCTGTGTGCCTGGCTTAAATCCTGCTCCCCTGCAGACTTTCTACACTTCAAATTCATGCTTGTCTCTTTCCAGTCAGTCATAGCTCTTGCCAAACAAGACTACTATGTCCATCTGACTAACTCTCTTGCCTCTGATCCTCGCCGTCTCTTTACTACTCTCAGCTCTCTCCTCAAAGTGCCTCCGCCTCTGATCCCTCCCTCCCTCCCTTTCTGCCCAAACCCTGGCTGACTATTTCCATGACAAAATCCACAAGATCACCCTCCAATTCCCCACGAAGTCAGCTATTTGCCCCCCCCCCCTTCACTCCCAACTTTCTCACCCTCTTCACTCCCAACTTCCCCCCCCCTACCTCTGCTACCCTCTCTTCCTATCTCCAGGAACAAGCAGGAATGAGTCTTCACATATGGGTACATCGGTACCGACGGAGTCTGCGCGGGAACGCTTCCCAGCGTCCAAACAAAAGCTTTTGGAAGCATCCCACCACGCCTGCGTGCTGCCTTCCCGCCTTTCCCAACTGCCTCTCCTCAGTTTTCGTTTTCCGTGGAGCCGGCAGGACGTCCTCCTGTCACCGCAGAAAATTCTTGTTTTATTTCTTTAGTTTTCTTGTGGTCGCGGCTGTCTCCCCGACGCCACTGGTACCGCCGGTGTTTTTTTTTTCTTTTCTTGTGAAATCTTCCTTTTTCAAGGAATATTTTTTCTTCATAGTGTCTCACGGTTTCTCAGGCCTTTCAGGCCTCCTCTTTTTCCTTCATAGAACCGCCAGCCACTTTCTCCAAGAAATGTTCAGACTGTGGCGATACAACTTTATTTTTAGACCCTCAAAATTGGTGTCTAACCTGCTTGGGTCCTGACCTTTTTCCTCCGGAGCCTTTAGGCAACAGTTTGGTGAGAAGAGGTTTTCAACATCGAGGTTCCCTCGATACACGGTTTCCCTCCGACTTCAGGGCACCATCCCTTTCTTCTTCTACACAGGATCAGGTAACCCACAAACAGTCTTTTAAAACTAGCCAGCCCTCGAGTGGTAGGTCTCATGCACAGCATGTAGACGGCTCCGGCCTTGCCCTCGAGGGCCCACTGGCTTCAAAACCCCGGCGGGAGTCTTCGGTCTCCAAAGCGTTTGAGGGGTTTCAGGTTGTTCCTGGGGGTCACCCCTCACAGAACATACCTGAGACGTGTCCGGTGGTGGCATCCGCTTCGAGCGGTCCTGATTACCCCGGCATCGGCACTGGTGTTGGATGAAACACTCCTCACCAGGGATGGTCATCTGGCATCCTCGGTGCCTTCGGGACCGCTGGATACTCTCCAGACTGACTTTCCATTATCGGTACCAGCACCAATACTGCCACCGATGTCGGTACCCTCCAGACGTACATCGATAGCCTCGCTTCCCTCAATGCCGAGTCTGGAATCGATCTCCAGTCTGGAGGACTGGGTACCGACTTGCCTTGGTACTGGCTCCCGGCGGTACCGAAGGCTCGGTTCTGATGATTCGGATCCGCAACTCTCGGTTCCTTCGAAGCCGTTTGAGTTGCCACTGGTTGGCCTTCATCCACCAGTATCAGACACGGTACCGAAGCCGGTACCGATGTCCACATTACCCTTGCGGTCGGTGCCTTCCATGCTTCGCTCATCAGGCTCTTTGCCCTCGATCTCTAGTCTGGAATCGATCTCTAGTCTGGAAGACTCGGTACCAATATGTTTTGGTACCAACACCGATCGATACTGGAGACTCGGTACCGAGGATAGCGGCCGGAGGTTTCCGGTTACCTCGGTACCGGTGCAACTGTCGCCGATGGCTGCTGCGATGTCTGTGTCGGGCTCGGCTCCGACATTGGTACCGGTATTGGCATCGGTACCGGTATCCACAGTAGCATCGTGACCAACTCCTGCCATGCTTCTTCCAACAGGATCTCTCCCTTCTATACCAAGCTTGGAGTCGATACCTGGCATGGACGATGTGGTACTGACGGTCGCTGCTCCTGACAGCCAGTACCGGCGACCATCCCTTAAGGATTCCACACTGCACCGTGCAGGATCTTCTGTTCCTGTATATTTGGATACCTCTTTCGGTGCTCAGGCTAGTTCTTCAGATCTAACCTGTCCAAAGGAGATTCCCGTTGGAGATCCCTCTTTTCAGAGTTTCCTCCGGGATATAGCAAGATCTCTTGACATTCCTATCCCTGGACATGATCCTGCACAAGGCTCTGTTTCTACCAAAGCAAAGGAGAACATAATGCTTCCTTTGCATCATTCCTTGCAGGATCTCCTTCAAGGAATGTGGGAAGCACCTTTAAAGGTACCCCCACCTTCCAGAGCAACTGATCTTTTATATCAGGTGCCCCCCTCTCCAGGGTTTCAAAAGACTCAACTTCCTCATCATTCCATAGTAGTGGAATCAGCAATGAGGCGGGTAAAGAGTAAGAAAAAGCACTCTTCTTATCCGCCAGGTCGTGAGTCTAAGACACTAGATGCCTTTGGACGTCAAACCTTCCAGACATCTATGCTTTTTGCAAGAATTCTCTCATATATTTTTTATATGAGTCTATCTCTTGAGGAGGTCACAAAGCAATTACATCTTCTGACTCCTTCCCTTCCAGAGTCCAAGAGTGCAGGTTATTCTTCACTGCTTAAGCATCTTCAGAATATCTTTTGATTTCTTACTCATGCTTCCCTAGACTCTTTTGAGTCTGTTAGCAGGACTTCTGCTATAACCATAGGGGCATGACGTAGAGCCTGGCTCCAAGCTTCAGACTTGGACAGATGGGCACAGCAAAGACTGGGACATACTCCTTGCACTGGAGACAATCTTTTCAACAAGGAGTCTTTACGTCAGGTTACTCAGTTGTCCACTGACTTACCTGTCCCTAGGGGCTGTTCTGCACCACCTTCTGTCCCAGTAGGTAGGAAATGTCCTGCCAAACTTTCTTCCCATAGGAGAAGAAGGTTTTATGCATCATCTGCCCATCATACAGATGTTCCCAAACAGGGGAAGCATTGTCCTGGTCTGCAGAATTCAACCTCTTACCAGGCTCAGCAAACCCAGCAACCGCAGGGTTTCTGATCAATCTTCATCAGATGCTTGTGACTCTTGGGGTTAGAACAGGAATGGGCAAACTATGGCCCGCGGGCCGTATACGGCCCGGCGGAACTTTTAATCCGGCCCGCGGAGCTCATAGCGGTCAGAGGAGAATGGAGAGCTGAGAGCGACGAGTGCGAGGTAAGAGCTTCTAACGGTGGAAGGGGGAAAGAGACTGCGGTGGGAGCGTGGCCACCTTGATCTCACATTGTGGGGACGATGTCTCCTTCCTTAGCGCAGGGAAAGCGCAAGCCGTCACTCTCGCGCATCTGTCTATTGTCTGCCACACTGGCTCTGTCCCTCCTTCGCCGGCGGAGCACGATTCGCGCAGAGCCCTTTTATTGATGCCCGAAGGGTATGTACGTATACAGTGTTATCTGTCTATCTATCTTGCCATTGGCTTGCAGCACAGCACGGGCGTCTTGTTCATGCATTCATCTTCCTTCTGCAGCGGTATTTGATTTGTAGAGTCTGAGTGAGGTCCAAGTAAGCGGCTGGAATCGTTTCCGCTCTCTTTCTTGCGTCTTGTTATCCCCGCTCTTGGAAGCGGTGGGCAAATCACACTGGCTAAAAGAGGAATTCGAAGGGGCAACAGACTGTTCAGTGGCTAAGAAGTTGTAAAGTAGAGAGCAGCGCACGCTATGGGTCTTGGTTTTGTCTATTAAATTACTTTTTTTAAAGAGAGTATCAGAGCTACTGGTTACCCAGTCCCAGGTGGGAGACTTTTTAGCCAGTCCTGGTTTTGAACTTACATTTCAAATGCAATATATGGTTATTTGTAGTTTCTTTTTATATCCATTGAAATTGATGCTGCAGGTCCCAAAATGCATTAGAAATCTAGGACTGGCTTAAAAATGTCTGTCTTGGAACTGGCAACTCTGGAATATAGCTGCTTTTGTATTTTCATTTTGAGTGGAACCACCGCAGAGGCAATGGCTCAGGGTATAAAATATGTTTTTAAATGCTGACTTGAGACCTATTTTTCATGAGTTACTGAGACTTGTAGATAATATTCTAAGTATTTTGTAATTATTTCCTCAGAGCAGACAAATGCTGTCTAGAAAACACCCTTATGAGAGGCTAATTTTTCTGCTAAGTGGATGTGGTTTGTCTGCAAGAATTGCCCAAATTAGATCAGACGG
This sequence comes from Ichthyophis bannanicus, assembly GCA_033557465.1. Classification (NCBI taxonomy): domain Eukaryota; kingdom Metazoa; phylum Chordata; class Amphibia; order Gymnophiona; family Ichthyophiidae; genus Ichthyophis; species Ichthyophis bannanicus. Next base: position 275,470,748 of record CM066039.1, on the reverse strand, counting down.
GAGGTCCATCATCCTGTCTCAGATAGTGGCAAGCAATGGGGTGTTTAAGAAACAGCAGATATGTAGAACCGTCCGTCCACTGTTGTCCTGCATTTGATAAAGGTTAAAAACAAGAATCTGATCACAAGGCATGGAGCAGGCCAAGGTGATGCCATTGTAGTTGAGGAGTGTTCCTCAGAACCATTAATGACCTTATGTGAGAATCCTAAGAGGAAGGTTCAAGACAATCCAGGAACATAAAACTTCTGAAATTAAGGTAAAACACTTCCAAATGGACCAGAAAAGATTTAACAAAGATCTGGGCATTCTATCATATTATAAACCATGCGGTTTTACAGCTTTCTCACTGTTTGATCACCCATCTACTCTTGGTCCGGCCCCCGGGTCCAATATATGAACCCATTGCGGCCCTCGAGTCAAAAGGTTTGCCCACCCCTGGGTTAGAATCTGCAGTTGCCTCTTCTCAATAGAGGCAATCCACTGCTTTCATTCTAAACCCTAGACATGGATCTCTTCCTAAAAGACATCCATTTTTTCTATGTTCTATGAGCTGTCGGGATGTTCATGGGTCACAGGGTTCTCCTCTTCTTCCTGCTAGGGAAAGAGGTCTAACCACTATCAAACGATAGTTTTCCTGTGCCAGCATGTCTTTTTTTCCTTCTATAGACTTACTACTTTGTAAGTCTTCTTCAGCTCCATTCTCTTTACCCTCTTATCAAGCTTTTCCTCTGTAAGAGCGGTATTGCTTCACTGGAAGGCTTTTTCTTCAGCCTCTCTAGTTTTGTTACTTTTCCAGTGCAGAGTTTTCCTCTGAGTTGACTCCTCTTTTTTAATCATGCTTTGAGGCAGTTCATCAGACATGTCCAGAGTTTTCTACTCCTGTTCTGTCTGTTCTTTCTGTTTTTAAACAGTAAGATTTTTTCTGCTGTCTGGCAAGCAGCTGCCTATGCGGGAGCCTTAATGTTTGGACCACTGGTTTCTGTCCATCAGCAACCAGATTTGTCCTCCACTAACATTCTGTCTAGTCTTAGTAGTGGCTCCAAGTCAGTGCTGTCATCTGTCTTGGAAATTATTTCACTACAGGCTTGTTAGATTGTCTTCTCTTTCTGCCATCTCCATTCCCCTGGGTTTGGCAGCATAGTTGACATAGGTACTGGCTCTCCAGTAGCCAGTTCTATCTCCTCATTCTCCTGCATCATGCTCTCTGCAATCCTACGGAGAAGCTCTCCACTATGGGCCCTTGCTAGAGAGCATGGGTTTTTTTTCTCCAACAGCTATCCTAAATGGCTGGAAAAGGCTTTTTCAGTCATGTCTCCCATGACTAGAAAGGATCTCCTTTTTAATATAGAGGACATAGGCCTTCTCTTACGTGAAAGCTTAAGGAGTTGCCAATTCCCTGCTTTGGTCCATAGTATTTCCAATCGGGAATATGCTTTTTCTCCTTGCAGCTTGTCCTCATGGTAAGAACGCATGATACCTTTTTGCCCTTAACCAGGTCAGCATGGTATCTCATTTTTATGCGTCTTCTGTTCACTTATCATGCTAGAGTTCTGGAATACTCGGGACTTGCTGTCTGCAGACTGATATAATCCTCTGCTTTTCACGTAACTGTCCTGGTTATTTCACTAGCTAGCATCCCTGTAGCTCATAACCAGTGGGAATAGATTCTCTATATATCTTCTCAAGTAGGTTCCACCTTCTTGTTAGATGAATTTTTCCTCTCCACATTTTCTATGTGAATACCGTTCTGTGGGCATATCTCTGTCTGCTTCATTGCAGACACCCATATAGAGGTATATATATATATATATATATATATATATATTCATATCTATAGCATACATCTTACAAATGTCTATGTCTATCATTTGCGTGTATTTTATGTATCTGTCGAGATATTCTATTATCGGTAGATATGTATCTGCATATTTATCTACCTGACTGTCTAGGCTCATATAGCTATATGATTCTGACAGATGGGCTTTACCCATACCTATGCTATCCAGCATGTTTGGAGTTCTACACGCACAACCACTTTCTGTGGTAGTTGACAACTTCCACCATAACCTTAAGGTTTAGGTACCTCTGAAGCTCTCCATGTTCCAGTATCTCTCCTAGCTGACTCCAGTTAGGAGAGTCATTGCGGATCTTCAGTTAATCACGGGCACTAACGCCTTAGGCATTTGTCCTTCTTTTGGGATACAAGGGGTTTCCATACCTTTTCCTCCCACAAGGACTGTGCCTGTTTGTCCAAATCGGTCAGCCTTCTCTTTTTGCTCCTGAGGGTGAGTTATTCTGTTGCCAAAAGAGTTCGGCTTTTTGTCATAAAGCCTTCTGCTGAAGGCCCACCGTCTTTGTACTACCCCAGTTATTACTGGGGTTCCCTCTTACCTTTCAGGAATCTGACCTCCACTGTTTTTTCCTACAGGTTTACTACCTCCACTTCACAATGAGGTCCTTCTTGAGGTTCCTCTACTGGGTCCCCAGTAGATCCTTACTGCTGTGTAATCCTGTTAGGGGAGGTCCATATTGCAATATTTCTTTCAATATCATTGATGATAATTATCATCCACACATAGACTCCTTGTCTACAGTCCTATGCTAGGTTAGCTGTTCCACAGCACCTTTCTTTTTCAACTCCTACCCTCCATCCTCAGGATGCCTGGTGTTGTGGGGGATAGCATGTTCCAATCTATGACATGCTGGGACTCCAGGCATCTCAGCTTGGGAGTCCCCATATGTGAAGACTCATTCCTGCTTGTTCCTGGAGATAGCACAGTTACTTACCTGTAACAGGTGATCTCTGGGAACAGCAGGAATAAGTCTTCACAACCCACCCACCTCCTCTAGGAGTTGTATCTCTCTATCTCTATCTTTCTCTTCTCTCTCTCTCTTTGTCTCAGCTTGAAACTTAACTGAGGAGAGGCAGTTTGGAAAGGCGGGAAGGCAGCACGCAGGCATGGTGGGATGCTTCCAAAAGCTTTTGATTGGACGCTGGGAAGCGTTCCCGCGCAGACTCCGTCGGTACCGACGTACCCATATGTGAAGACTTATTCCTGCTGTTCCCAGAGATCACCTGTTACAGGTAAGTAACTGTGCTTTCCTGTGATCTCTGAAGAGGAAACTGTACACCTTCTTTCTTCCTCCAAACTCACCACCTGCTCCTCTGATCCTATCCCCACCCATCTCCTAAGCCCCATCTCCTCCACTGTTGTCCCTTCCATCTCTCATATTCTCAACCTATCGCTCTCCACTGCAACAGTGCCCTACAGACTTCAAGCATGCTGTGGTCACACCTCTCCTCAAGAAACCCTCACTTGATCCCACCTGTCCTAATTATCGACCCATCTCCCTCTTACCCTTTATTTCTAAACTACTTGAACGTGCGGTCCACTGCTGCTGCCTCGACTAACTCTCCTCTCCTGCCCTCCTGGATCCCTTACAATCTGGCTTTTGTCCTTTACACTCTACTGAAACGGCTCTTGCCAAAGTCTCCAGTGACTTGTTCCTGAAAAATCCAAGGGTCTTTACTCTGTCCTCATCCTTCTTGACCTCTCTGCTGCTTTTGACACTGTTGACCACAACCTTCTCCTCGATACCATGTCCTCGCTTGGTTTTAAGGGCTCTGTATTATCCTGGTTCTCCTCCTATCTCTCCCATTGCTCTTTCAGTGTGTGTTCTGGTGCTCCTTCTCCTCTGCTACCCTGCTCCCAGTTGGTGTACCCCAAGGATCTGTCTTGGGTCCGCTCCTTTTCTCTCTCTCTACCCAGTCCCTTGGTGCGCTTATCTCTTCCCATGGCTTTCAGTACTGTCTTTATGCTGATGACTCCCAGATCTATCTCTCTACGCCTGAAATCTCTCCGGCAATCCAGACCCGGATCTCTGCCTGCCTTTCTGATATTGCTGCCTGGATGTCTCACTGCCGCTTGAAACTGAACATGGCGAAGACTGAACTTCTTATCTTTCCCCCTAAAGCCTCTCCTCGTCTTCCTCCTTTCTCAGTTTCTGTAGATAACTCTGTACTCCTTCCTGTTTCCTCAGCCCGCAATCTGGGGGTTGCCTTTGACTCCGCTCTCTCTCACTCCACACATATCCATCTGATAGCTAAGACCTGCCATTTCTTTCTCTATAACATCAGCAAAATCCGCCCTTTCCTTTCTGAACACACTACTAAAATGCTTATCCACTCCTTAATCACCTCCCGTCTTGACTACTGTAAACTCCTTACTGGTCTCCCTTTAAATCATCTCTCTCCCCTTCAATCTGTTCAACACTCTGCTGCATGGCTAATCTTCCGCTAGCCTCGTCATGCCCATATTACGCCGCTTCTCAAGTCACTTCATTGGCTCCCTATCCGTTTCCGCATCCATTTCAAACTTCTCCTGCTGACCTATAAATGCATTCACTCTGTGGCTCCTCACTACCTTTCTTCTCTTATCTCTCCTTACAACCCCCCTTGGGAACTCTGCTCTTCTAGCAAACTGCATCTATCTGTGCCCTTCTCTTTTACTGCTAACTCCAGACTTCGCTCCTTTCACCTTGCTGCGCCTTACGCCTGGAACAAACTACCTGTGTCTGTACGCCAGGCACCTTCTCTAACCCTCTTCAAATCCAGGCTGAAAACTCACCTCTTTGCAGCTGCTTTTGGATCTTGACTCACCTGATCTCTGTTCTTTCCCCTTGTTTTATCCCTGCCTACCACCTTCTGTATTTGTCTTGACTAGATTGTAAGCTCTGATGAGCAGGGACTCTCTCTTACATGTCTGCAGCGCAGCGTACGACTTGTAGCGCTATACAAATGCTCAGTAGTGGTAGTAGTAGCACTTTCTACACAGCAGTCCTCGGCATCTTTCAGTCTTAAAATTCCACACTGTACATGTTCCACTCTGTGATACGTTACATAGAAATGCAGATGTCAGCAGAAAAGGACCACGTGGTTCACCCAGATTGCTCATTTGTAGCTGCCTGCTGTGCTATCCATGGTCTTCACCCTCCTCCATTAATGTCCCTTTGTGTCTGTCATATGCATGCATTATCATATTGAGGTGATGACATGCTGGCCAATGCTCAGTGAATACACTTTGTGATACAAGAACCCTGATGTTTTGTGCAGGCCTTCAACTCTGGCATTTGTTTTTCTCTGATTTATAGATGTCTTCCTCTTATTTTCAGGGAGATGCATATATCATCTGTTTACCTATTCCTACTGCTTTCTCCTTCAGAGTTTTACAAAGTTCTATTCTGGTGGAGTGCAGCTTGTTCTTGTTCAGCTACTATCATTGTTTGTTTTTTGTTTTCTTTTGTTTTTGTTTTTTTAGTTTATAGAGGAGGAAATGTGAAAAATCATGACAACTTGGACTGTATTTGAGTGTTCCAAAAGCCACTGGGTAAAGGCTCTTTGACAAACACTTAATGAACTGTTTATTCAGAAGTCAGTTGTGATATGTACTGAGCTCTGGCATGAAACAGACCTTGGAACGGTTTCTTATTTTTGTCTAAACTAGCCTCCAGCTCCTTGGGGGCTCCCCCTTTTGATGGTTCTCCTATTTGATCTGTCACTCAGTATGCCTTGTGACAGCCATTCTGTTTGAGGTTTTTTTTTAATTTTTTTTTTTTTTTTAGAGTGGGAAGAGTAGGGACTGAATGAGAGATGCTTTATAATAGATCCTCTAGCCGCTTAAAGCTACAAAAATGCAGGGTTTTTTCATCTGTCACTTTGATGTGACAAGTGTAGCCTTCATGTTTCCATTTAGTCATGCTGTATGCTTTTGGTGGGCCATTATTCCATATCTCACTGTAGGAAGAATTCCACCGAGGGAGCAGGAGTGGAAGTGTGTAATGAGGAAGCAACAGCATTGTGTGTGTTAGAACTTTCTATTTATTTACTCTTTTTATATTATAATTTGAATTTATATAGCACCTTTCATTCAGACAGAATCTTACTGCAATTTACAAGAACAATAATTTAAAAATCTTAATCCATGGGGGATGATCAGGCAGCTCAACTTTGGTGTAGGCTTTCAAAATGGAGAGGGAATAATATAACTTGATTTCAGTGAGGCATGAAGAGATAGAAGGCAATTTTTAACTTGTCAATATTAGGGCAAACCTGTGGGCACGTCTACTTTAACTTTGAAATGTTTAGTGGGTCCAAAGTATACCTATGGATATCTGCACCACTATTTCTGTAGGTATAGTTCTGAAACATTCAGGACCAACATACTCCTTTGTAACCATTAGTTAACACAACTTGCTGTATTATTCACAAGTACTAAAGAAGGTAAGTTATCAGCATAAATCCTGTAACCAATTCCTTAGGATTGAAGCAAACTCCTTAGTGGTTGCAAATATATGACACACAAAATAGAAAATGAGGAGAGCCCTGAAGAAACCCATAAGGCAACAAATGCCGTGTAGATTCTAAACCATTCAAGAAAGCCTTCTATTGCCTCAAAACAGGCCAGTATAGTCCATGCCAACCCTATTACTTTTAACTGTTGAATTAACAGATAGTGGCCTTAGTTATCAAATGCAGAAGTAATTTTGAAGTAATACCAGGGCCCCCCTCCTTAAGAGTTGGTGAGGGAGAGTAACCATGCTTCTGTGCTCTGTTCTTTTCTAAAGCCACACTGAAAAAGATCCTGGAGGGATGCTAATGTAAATGTTCTACAAACTATTGAAGAACATGTTTCTCCCCTGTTTTCCGGACAGAGGAAAGGTTCAAGATAGAATGTAAACAGCATAGAATATATGACATGTTTGTTATATGAATGTTTTTAATTAAACAAATAAAATAGACCATGACTCATCAGCAACCTTCCCCTAAGAACAGGGATCCCCCAAGGCTCTGCTCTTTCTTCCCTATTGTTCAACTTGTATCTCCAACCGATTAGCTCCATTTAAAAAAATGAAATAAAATAAGATATCACATATATGCTAATTATATCATGTTGTACTCCCCTATAGACACGGTAAACCCCAACTACGACAGCCTAACACCATGCCTCAATGAAGCAGAAGACTGGCCCCATTCCAATAAGATGACCATCAATTACAGCAAAACAGAAGTACTATTTACCTCTAGAAACCCTAACTTCAACCCTCCATCAATAATCAACCTACATAACATCACACCACACTCCCAGTTAAACATGAGGTAAATACTTAGGAGTTATTCTGGACAAAACCCTCAACATGACTGCCCACATAAAGCAAACGGCCAAAACCATTTTCTTTAAATTAAGTACCATTCAACAACTCAGACCCCTGTGACACAGATGACTTCAGATCAGTAGTCTAAGCTTTAATCACACACCACTTTGACTACTGTATAGTATACTCCAAGGAACAACTAAAAAGAATTTAAATATACTCCAAATGGCTCAAAGCGTTACCGCCAGAATAATCTTTAAGGCTTGCCTATCTGATCACATCACCCCCATTTTGTACTTTTTCTACTGGCTTTCAATTGCCAGCAGAATAAAATATAAAATCATAATGACAACGTTCAAACTAATCAACAATATAGCACCCTCTCACCTCTCATCCTTAATGCACACACCACTGGACAATAGGTCTAGAAGATGGAATAACCTTAATACCCTCCTAGTACCTACCTCAATTCAAAAAACTGAGCAGATAACAAGTAACAGCGCATACTCATATATTGCGCCCACCCAATGGAATACCCTCCCGGAAACACTAAGAAATATCAAAGACCTCCAGTTATTCCGAAAGGAATTAAAAACATTTGTTTGTTCAACATTACAATAACCCCAATCCCACCTCCTTACATCTCTCCCACACCAACATGACCTCTGAATTCCTCAGCTCTGACACATCAAAACAGCCATAAGCCCACCCTCACGCAATAACAATTCATGCCACAAGACAATAAATTAACTGCTATACTCAGGGAAATGATCCCTGCCACCCACACTACTGTCCAGAATGATCCACTAATATTGGAGAGCTCATTGTAAATAGTTAATGTTACAATCTGTTTGTTCTAAATAGTTTTCTGTTCTAACTTGGTTCGATGTATTATGTATGTTTACTGTAAACCGCCCCCAATCTCTGGAAGGGGCAATATAAAAATAAATTACAGATAAATAAATAAAATAAACTGGCACAAGTCTGTGTACAAAGGAAGGCTTTTTAAGAATTGGATGCATAACATAACGTTTGAGTGACTGGAAACTTTCCTTTACCAAGAGACAAATTAACAGTCTGAACATGGGGGTAAGATGGTGGCTGAGTGATTTCCACAGCACAAGCTCATGCTGACAACTCTTCTGGGTACAGTTGTGCGCTCCTTGTCCTGGAGACAATGAGAGGAAGGATGCAAAAGCAGGCTTACCTACCCTCAGGAAAGACAGAGATGAACTCTTTGGCTCAGAAGACTTTGGAAGCTTGTGGCTTTGGTTCAGCGAGAATTGGAGCGGCGTCCTTGACAGGTTGCCCAGGAGAGGTGCCGGTGAACCTGAGTGTATCGGCGATGTGACTGTCTCCCGAGTTGCAAATCTCCCTGCTGCAACCTGGAAGTTCAGCAGATGCCGGTGGTGTGTTTCCCCTGGGTCAGGTGTTGAGTATACCGGTACAGGGAAATGAAGAGGACCCCACCGGGTGTATTTTCCCCCGTCAGAGATTGTTTATGGGATTGGAGATGTGGTGTGTTTGGTGGAGTGAAATAGCCAGTGGCAGCTTCTGGAGGAGTTGGGTGCTCCTGGCATTTGGGATTAGTTAAACCCACAACAATAACGTTGCACTCGCTATGGGGCACTGTTGCTGCAATGAATAATTCCCTAATTCTAATGGCTGGAACTGTGCGTATGGAACTGGTTGCCTTTAAAGCTAAGTTCCATGAAGTTTCCTGAGTCCAAGAAGAACATGAGTGAAAGCTGTCCAGGTTTACAGATGATCTTCAGCAGCTTTGTGGGGTGCAGGATGCCAGGATTAAAGATGGGATTTTGATCTCCAAAAGGAATGAATATTGGAGAACCAAGTTCGAAAGAATAACTTGAGATTGTTAAATTTTCCTAGTCCCTTATTCAATCTCCTTTGGAGATGGCGTGCAGATATTTCCAGGAGGTATTGCAAATCTTTGGGGATGATCTTCTCTCCCATCCCCTCTTCCCCCTTCCTCCCCCCAATCAGGGTTCAGTATCTGTCCCTGGGCTCTAGCGCTCTGGTAGCTGCCTCTGAGAATCCCATTGTAGCTAGGGACCTTACGGGGTTCCTTCAGAGCTCATTGGAGGTGGTTACTTGGCCACTCTACCCTCCTAATTACACTGGCTTTTGGAGTCTGATAAATCCTTAATGCTATCTTATTTTAAAATTTTTGGAGTGCAGTTTTTAAGGCTCTTATGTACAAATTTTCCCAGATTTAGCTCGTGCATCCCAGACGAGGATAAGAGAATTTTTGGGATATAGACCCAGAATTCTCTCCCTTGGCTGATCTTTTTTGCTTAAGTTTCCTTCTAAATGTCCTGTTTCCTTTAAAAGGAAGAGCTATTTGTTTTTTGAGCCAAAGTATCTTCTCAAATGTTTAGTGGCTAGGGTAGATGATGCTAAAACAGTGGCTTCTCATATGGCTGATGCGCAAGTCTCCACTCAGCTTATAGTATGTTTTTCTTAGTGAAAAATTTTCACTTGCTTTATTATATTTCCTGATGCCTCTATGGGTTTCTTCTTTTGTGGACTAACTGTAAATGGTGTTAGTTTTATTTATTTTTTTTATTTCTTGTTGGGTAATCAGAAACCATATTTTTCTTTCATTCATATATATGCTTAAATGTTCTCCAGGACCAAGCAGGAAGTCCTCAGACATGGGTGACGTCGGCGCCAACGGAGCCCCCATGCGGAGCATTTCCCCAGCTTTCAAAGAAAGCCTTTGGGAATGCAGCACGCATGCGCGGTCCCCTTCCTGCCCAAGGGTGCCATCTTGCTCAGTCGTCTTTTTTCCGCGGAGCCCAACGCAAGTGTGTCGTGTTCACCCGTGAAAAAGTTGATTTTTTTTCGGTGTGGATCCGTGGTTTTTCTCGGTTCGATGCCGGTTTTCCCTTTCCCGCCTGGGCCCGGTACACCGGTATCGAGCGCGGACCTCATTTTTCGGTTTTTGTCCTTTGAGACTGGCGTTCGCGCCATTTTTTCTATTTTTCTCTGGCAGCCCTGTCTTTTGACCTTGCAGGGGCTCTTTTTCCCCCGATGGCTTCCAGCGGGTCTAAAAAGTGTGATCGGTATAAGAAACTTATGTCTCTTACCGACACACATGACTGCTACCTCCGCTGCCTTGGGCCCGATCATGACCCGATGATCTGTGGCCCGTGTGGGAAAATGTCCTCGAAGGGGTTGAGGAGCCGTCAGCATCAGAAGGAAAGAATCTTCTCTGACTCCGCGTCCGGTCGGGCCCGGACTTCGTCAGAAGCCTCGACGTCTCGGGACTCCGATCCCGAGCATCGCCGTGGTTCCTCTGAAAGGGGGTCTCCCTCGCGGGAGCATCGCAGGAAGAATAAACCTGCGAGGGCGGTGTCGGTGGACGCACTTGGCTCCTCGAGGGCCAGGTCGCATAGCCCTGACCGCCGTCCCGGGTCTTCAGAGTCAGAGAGGCCTCCTAAACAACCTTGTGTAGAGACGGAGGCGCCGAGTCAAGTGAGTACTGTAGTCCTTGTGGACTCTTCTCCATGGGAGCCGATGTTGGGCCTGCCGCCGTTGGGGCCTGAGTCGGAGGCTGCTGGGTCTCCTGAGCTCGGACTCAGGTTGACGGCCTTGGAGAGCAGCTTGGCTGCCTTCATGGAACAGCAGCGGGCACTGATCACCAGTCTCACCGGTGCATCTGCCCCGACCACTGGGACCTCGACGTCCAAGTCGACCCCGGAGGCCGAGCCGATTCTCGAGTCCATGCGGTCTCGAGTCGATCCTCGGCCAAGGTCTCCCTCAGCCTCCCGTTCGGGACCGAGGTCATCGACACCGGTACCCTCGGCGTCGGGGCGGAGGGCATTGGTGCCTGCCCGTCCGGAGCCGCTCAATACCTCCTCTGAGGGCTCGGGTTGGGAAACGGAGGATGAGGAGTCCCCGGACACGTTTAAGACCCGGTGTGTCCCTTCAGACTCACCGGAGTCTGAACCTCGGAGAAGGTCCCCCCCCCGGAGGGTACCCGGTTCTCGGATTTCGTGAGGGACATGACCAAGGCTTTGGCATTCCCCACGGACCCAGAGGAGGAGCCTCAAGCCGAGGAGCTCGAGGCCCTGCAGTATGACTCTCCCCCCAAGTAGGCCTTTAATGTACCGGTTCCTCCGATGCTGGAACGGTTGCTCTTCCGCATGTGGAAGGCGCCGGCCTCGACGCCAGTTCTTAGCAAGCGGGTCGGTTCCATCTATCGAGTCCGCAAGAGCCCCGGGTTCCAGAAGTCACAGCTACCGCACCATTCCATGGTTGTGGAATCGGCCATGCATCGCCTAAGGAGTCAGAAGATGCACTCCTTGGTGCCTCCCGGCCGGGAGGCCCGGAACCTGAATGCCCTCGGTAGAAAGTGCTTCCAGGGCTCTATGCTTGCTTGCCATGTCCAGACCTACCAGCTGTACATGGGCATGTACCTTCGGGAGCTGGCAAAGGAGATTGCCAGGTTCTCTGCTGGTCTCTCTGAGGAACCTTTGCAGAGGTTCACAGCCTTGTCAACTGGGATCCGAGAATGCTCGAAGTTTGTCTCGAGCAGCTTATGATGGCTTCGAGGCTTCGGCCCGAGTAGCCGCGGCCGGCATCTGTGCACACCATCAGACCTGGCTACAGTCATCGGACCTCGAGCCATGGGTGCAGGACAAGTGGGTCGATGTCCCCTGCCAAGGTGAAAACCTCTTTGGCAAGCCCATGGCTGAAAAGGCTGCAGAACTCGAGTCCGAGACTCTCACCAGGACAAGGCTGTCCAGGAAGACGTCTGCCCCTTCTCAAAAGAAGAAGGGCTCGGGAAAAATGTCCTTTTACTCGAGAAAGTCATCTGCCTACAAAACTTACCCTCAGTACCAGGCCTCCACAGCTCACCAACAGGGTCAGCAGGGCAGGGACATGGGCCCCATAGGCAGAAAACCTCCAAGCCACCAGCTCCGGCTCCTGCACAGCAGGGAGCTGGGTTTTGACTCCAGTGGCATAGCCTCTCCTCCTCAGCTGGCCCCTCTCAGCACAGGAGGCCGGCTGACCCTGTATGCCCACAGGTGGTCAGCCGTAACGAGGGATACCTGGGTGCTAAGCATAGTCCAGAGGGGCTATCTGCTGCACTTCCACCAGGTACCTCCCTCCTACTTTCCAGGGAGCATCTACGAACCCCTCTGCACAGGGACTTGCTCCTGCAGGAGTTAGCAAGTCTTCTAAAGGAACAGGCGGTGGAACCGGTGCCCCACCATCTGAGAGGTCAGGGCTTCTACTCCAGGTACTTCCTGGTACCAAAACGAACAGGAGATCTCAGGCCCATCCTGGACTTGCGAAATCTAAACAGGTTTCTGGAGAGGGAAAAGTTCAAGATGCTTACACTTGGGATACTGCTGCCCTACCTCCAGCAGGGAGATTGGCTATGCTCCTTAGACCTAAAGGATGCTTATACTCACATCCTTATTCATCCAGACCACAGACATTTTCAGTACAGGGTACTTCCTTTTGGCCTGACCTCCGCCCCCAGGGTTTTCACCAAGTGCCTGGCGGTGATGGTGGCCTACCTCAGGGTTCAAGGGCTCTTTGTCTTTCCATACCTGGACAACTGGCTCATCAAGGGTCAGTCTCCACAGGAGACCAATCAAGCTACCCTCCGCACTGTTTCTCTTCTACAGCATCTGGGGTTCGTCATAAACTTTGCAAAGTCCACTTTGCGTCCTTCCCAGAAGATGGAGTTCATTGGAGCGACACTGGACACCCTTCAAGCAAAGGCTTTCTTACCTGTGGACAGGGCCCACAGACTGATGGATTTGGCCAGACAATTCCACAGCAATTCTCAGACAATTCCTGAGGCTCTTAGGCCACATGGCATCCACGATTCGTGTAACTCCAAATGCCCGTCTGCACATGAGGCCAGCTCAGTAGGGTCTCAGAACTCAATGGCTGCAAGCCACAGGAAGCCTACGGGACAAAATAAGGGTGTCCAAACTACTTGCATCTTCTCTGCAGTGGTGGCTTCATCTTCTGAATCTGGTGCAAGGAGTGCCTTTCCAGGCCCCTCCACACTCCCCAAGTGCTGACAACCGATGCTTCTCTTCAGGGTTGGGGTGCACATTGTCAGGGAGCCTGCACTCAGGGCCTGTGATCTCCTTGGGAGGCCGCACAGCAGATCAATCTCTTGCAGCTGAGAGCTATCCGCTTAGCCCTGCGGACTTTCTCTCATGTCCTCTCTCACCAGTTCGTGTTAGTTCAGACGGACAATCAAGTTGCTATGTTCTATGTAAACAAACAGGGAGGCACAGGGTCCCGCCCTCTCTGTCGGGAAGCACAGGACCTGTGCTCCTGGGCAGTCAATCATGGCATAGTTCTCAGGGCGGTCTATCTCCCTGGGCAGGAGAATTGCCTGTCGGACAGATTGAGCAGGATCCTACAGCCACACGAATGGCAGTTGAATCCTCTGGTGGTTCAACAAATCTTCCTGAGATGGGGTCTTCCCGACATAGATCTTTTTGCCAGTCCACTGAACCGTCAACTGCCCAGGTTCTGCTCCAGAAAACCGCATCCTCTCAGAGTAGGAGCGGATGCGTTTCTCATTCCGTGGTCTACAGGCCTCCTATATGCGTTTCCTCCCACGCTTCTAGTGCCCAAGACACTGTTCATAGTGCTCTGGGACAAGGCCTCGGTGATCCTGGTGGTCCCCAGATGGCCAAGGCAACCGTGGTTCCCACTTCTTTTGCAACTAGTGGTGGACACTCCTCTTCCTCTGGGGATGCAACCAGATCTCCTGTCTCAGGAGCAGGGATCTCTCTTACACCCCAACCTCCAGTCCCTCAATCTGATGGCCTGGCTGCTGAAAGGGTAGGTCTAGCACCCTTACTGCTGACTAGGGATGTGGAGGACGTGGTCTTGGCCTCCAGGAGACAGTCCACCTGGAAATCTTAAAGTGGCGTAGGTTCTCCACCTGGTGTGCTCAACACAAGGAGGATCCTTTCTCATGCCTGGTACCAGTGGTGCTGCAATATTTGCTTCACCTTTCCAACCTGGGCCTTAAATCCAACTCTGTTAGGGTCCATCTCAGTGCTCTCTCAGCGCACCACTCACCGGTGGAGGGCCAGTCTCTTTCAAGCCACCCTTTGGTGACTCGCTTCCTCAGAGGCCTGCTTTTGCTTAAGTCTTCGGTTCGTCCACCTGCCCCTGAGTGGGATTTGAATGTGGTCTTGCAACAGCTTACTTGCCCACCATTTGAGCCTATGGCTACTTGCCCTTTGCATTTTCTTTCCTGGAAAGCGTTGTTTTTGGTGGCTCTTACCTCAGCAAGGCGAGTGAGCAGGCTTCAAGCCCTGGTGTCAGATGCACCGTATACTAGGTTCTATAGGAACAGAGTAGTCTTGCGGACTCACCCTAAGTTCCTTCCAAAGGTTGTCTCCTCCTTCCACCTCAATCAGGAGGTGGTTCTTCCGACTTTCTTTTCCAGGCCGCATGCCAGCCGGGCTGAGATGGTCTTGCATACCCTTGACTGTAGAAGGGCGTTGTCCTTCTACCTTGATCGTACACGGGGACACCGAAGGATTGTACAGCTCTTCATCTCTTTTGACCCTAATAAGCTGGGGTTGCCTGTCTCCAAGCGTACCTTGTCCATCTGGGTAGCAGACTGTATCGCCTGGGCGTACAGGGCAGCCGGCCTCTCATTGCAGGGTTGAGTCACGGCCCTCCGTGTCAGGGAAAAGGCTGTGTCAGTGGCTCATCTCCGCTCTGTTCCGTTGGCAGACATCTGCCGGGCCGCTACTTGGTCTTCAAGCCAGACGTTTGCGGCCCACTACTGCCTTGAGAGGGAGTCCCGCAGGGACAGTGCTTTCGGGCAGGCGGTACTCCGTAATCTCTTTGAGATATAGGCAACTCCTACCCTCCGGCCCTGGTGTTGGGCTACCGTATGGGGGCGTTCTCAGAGAAGATTCTTTTCACACATGCTGAGGCGCTAGAGGGAGCTCATTTTTCAGCTTTGGGTCCCCGGTAGCCTTAAGCTGGGGAGTCACCCATGTGTGAGGACTGACTTCCTGCTTGGTCCTGGAGAAAGCAGTTACTCACCTGTAACAGGTGTTCTCCAGGAGCAGCAGGAATCAGTCCTCACAACCCTCCCTCCTCCCCTTGGAGTTGCAGTCATATATTTCATTTTGTTTTTTGCTGTCTTTAGCTATGTCATCAGACTGAGCAAAATGGCACCCTTGGGCGGGAAGGGGACCGCGCATGCGTGCTGCATTCCCAAAGGCTTTCTTTGAAAGTTGGGGAAATGCTGCACATGGGGGCTCCGTCGACGCCGTCACCCGTGTGTGAGGACTGATTCCTGCTGCTCCTGGAGAACACCTGTTACAGGTGAGTAACTACGCTTTTTGTTTAAATTTAAATAAATATAAAATTTTTAAAAACTGTCTGAACATGGTAAGACACGGTTTCATTCAGTTGATGAAACATCCAAAAAGGACAAGGATCTAGAACACTGCCTGTGAACTTCACAGAAGAAATGGTAAGGAGCAGGAAATCATGTAAAATGCATTCTCTGGGAGCAAGCAGGAAGTCAGTCCTCATTTATGGGTGACGTCAACACCGATGGAGCCCGCGCAGAGCAATTCCCTAGCTTTCAAAGCCTTTGGGCTTGCTGCCATGCATGCGTGGTCCTCTTCCCGCCCAAGGGTGCCATCTTTCTCAGTTTCCCTTTTTCCACAGAGCCCTTCGGACGCACATCCTCGTCCCTCGGAAAAGTTTTTTCTCCTTCGGCCTTTTGGCCTTTGTTCCGGTTGCACCGGTCCTCTTCCGTCTTCCCCGATGCCCCTGCTTCGGCTGTGGGTCAGGGGATCCCTATTTTTACCTTCATTTTTTTCTTCAGGCCCTTTTCGTGCCCTTTTTCTATCTGCTGGCCTCAAGGGTTTTCGACCTCGTAGAGGCTCTTTTCGCCCCCATGGCCACCGGCTTCAAAAAATTTGACAGATGCTCCAAAAACATGTCGCTCACAGACAACTGTTGTCTGCGGTGTCTGGGGGCTCACCACAACTCAGAGCTCTGCTCGCTTTGTAAGTAAATATCCGCTAAGGCCTTACAAAGCCATAAGCAGAAGTCAGATGACATTTTCCATAGGTCAGCACCGGAGTCCTCGGTGGTGGCCCGCTCCACTGATCCACCACTTCCAGGGTCCCCCGCACTGACTCCGTGTCCCAGGCGTCACTCTGACTAGGGTTTGCCCAAGGTGGAATGGCGAAAAAAAGAATACAACCTCGAAAATGCTGTCTTGGGCTCCGGATAAGTGTGAGCGGTCTCGCCGGTCTCGTGCTTGCTCCTTAGCCCTCCCCAGCATTCCCAAGAGTCAGACAAGGAGTGGCCTTGAAAGGTACCTCGTACAGACACGGAGGCCTCTGGTGATGGCGCCCGGTCTCCTCAGGGTTGTCCCGGTGAGGACCCCCTCTCCTCCTCCACGTCAGACCCGGTAACCCTGGCATCGGTGTCCCAGGGACCCACTCCTGAATGGGAGTCCTGTATGCTGGCACTGAAGCGCAGCGTTTCTGCCTTCCTAGCTGCCCATCAGGTGCTGTTGCCCAGCACGGCTGGTTTGCGCCTCGAGACCAAGGGTCCCTCAGCTGTAGTCCTTAAAACTGCCTTGTAAAGCCTCGAGAGCCATGGGCCTCGCGAGGGTCCTCTGCACCGGTCTCGCTCGCTGTCCCATTCCTTGGGGGCGAGGTCTTCCAGAGTCAGTGTCTTTGGCTCCAGACAGGCCTCGGCCACCAAACATGGGGATCAGCCCAACTCAGAGTCCTTCTCGGACTTCTTGGGCTAGGAATCAGATGGGGACACATCCCCTGAAACCCGTGCCCATCGAGACCTTCCTTCTGACCCATCCCCATCCACCTCGCAAAGGCAGTCACCCCCCGAAGATACCTCCTCCTTGGTATTCATGCGGGATGTGCTTTGGACCCTCAATCTGCCCACGCAGACCGAGGAAGAGTCAAGGGCAGAGGAACTCGACATTTTGCAATATGAGTCTCCTCCAAGGGAGTCTCTCGCAGTCCCTGTGCCGTCCATCCTAACCCGGCTGCTCCTCCGCGAGTGGGAAGCACCCGCCTCGGTCCCTGTCATCAGTAAAAGACTCAGCCATGTACAGAGTCCAGTGCGGCCCTGGGTTTCAAAAGGCCCAGCTTCCTCATACCTCCATGGTAGTGGAATTCGCGATGCAGAAACAGAAGAGTCCAAAGTTGCATTGTTTGGTTCCGCCAGGCAGGGAATCCCATGCCCTTGATGCCCTCGGGCGTAAGGCTTACCAGGAATGCATGCTGGCATACCGCATCCAGGCATACCAACTATATATGGGTATGTTCCTTTGCGACCTTGCTAAAGAGCTCGTCGGTTTCGCTGCGAGCCTCGAAGGTGACCATCTTCTCAGATCAGTTGCGGACTGCTCGAAATACGTTTTTCGTGCCGCATATGACGGATTAGAGTCTTCTGCCCGTGTGGCAGCAGCTGGCATTGGAGCCTGGCGTCAAGTATTGCTCCAGTCCTCAGACCTGGAACAGTGGGTCCAAGAGAAACTCTTGGATGTTCCCTGCCTCGGCGAACAACTGTTTGGCAAGCCCATGGAGGACAAGGCAGCCGAGATAGAGACGGAGTTCATAACCCGCACCCGTCTCTCTTGGAAAACTTCGTCCCTTCCTCGGAAGAAACAGCAAAGCGAGAAGCCCTTCTTGCTGAGGAAGGGGCTTCCTTACTGGGGATACCCACCCTATCTGCTTGCCCCCGTGCCAGCGGCCAAGGCAAGGACGGAGCTCAGGGCCACCGGAAACCTAAGGGGCCCAAGACCCAACCACTGGCACCACCCCAGCCAGCTCCGGGGTTTTGACGCCATATGCATAGCCTCTCGTCTCCCGGCAGCACTCCTGCCAGTAGGACGACGTCTGTCCCTTTTCACCCCCGAGTGGGTCCTCCAGGTCGTCCGGGATGGTTACCGTCTCCATCTGGACAGACTCCCCCCCTCCTCCCTTCTCCCCAGCAGAGCCTTCTCAGCTTCCCTCACACCAGACTTGTTTAAAGCAAGAGTTGAACAACTTCCTCGGTCAGCGGGCAGTTGAAAGGGTCCCGTCACATCTCCAAAGTGAAAGGTTCTACTCCCGTTACTTCCTCATTCCGAAGAGGACAGGGGGCTTGCGCCCCATCCTCGATCTCAGTAACCTGAACAAATTTCTGGTGAGGGAGAAGTTCAGAATGTTGTCACTTGGTGTTCTGCTGCCTTTCCTCCGGCAGGGCGATTGACTATGCTCCTTGAATCTCAGAGACGCTTACGCCCATATCCCTGTTCACCCCAAGCACTGGAAGTACCTGCGTTTCAGGGTGCAGGGGTGCACTATCAGTGCAGAGTGCTCCCCTTCGGGCTTGTGTCTGCCCCGCGAGTCTTCACCAAAGGCCGGTCGGCAGCCGCAGTCTACCTTTGGCTGCAGGGCATACCCGACTATCCCTACCTCGACGATTGGCTCATCACGGGCGCATTGGCCAAGGAGGCACGCCTCTCGGTGTCGCGCACGGTCCTCCTCCTTAAGCACCTCAGTTTTCTGATCAATTACTCCACCTTGAACCGGTGCAGGCACTGGAGTTTATCGGCACTCTGCTCAACACGGAACGGGCAACTGCCTTCCTCCCTCGAGCACGTGCAGACTGCCTTCCTCCCTCGAGCACGTGCAGACTGCCTCCACACTCTGACTGCCAAGGTCCAAAGCTGAACCAGGATCTCGGTGCGAGTCATGCTGTGCCTTCTGGGGCACATGACCTTGACCGTACACGTCATTCCCCACGCTCGCATGCATATGCGAGCAGTCCAATGGTGCCTCAGGGTGCAATGGTCCCTGGCTTCAGGCTAGCTCCGGGATCCCATCTCGGTCTCGCGCAGTCAATCCACTTCCTGGATAATTGGCAGAATCTCTGAAGCTTACTTCTGGACATGCCCTTCCAGGCTCTTGACGACGGATGCCTCGCTGTCAGGCTGGGTAGCCCACTACGACAACCTTGGTACTCGGGGACGGTGGTCACCCAAGGAATCCCAGCAGCAGATGAACCTGCTCGAACTGTGAGAGATCCGGTTGGCCTTGAGGGTTTTCAAGCACCTATTGCGAGGCAAGTCTGTGCTCGTGCAGACCGACAAAGTCGCAATGTTCTACATAAACAAGGAGGGAAACGGGCTCTCACCTCCTCTGCTGGGAGGCAGTCCTCCTCCTCCTTCACAGTGCGCCAGAGCATGACCCTGATAGCTGTCTACCTCCTGGGCTAAGACAATGTCCTCACGGACAGGCTCAGAAGGCTTCTCCGCCCGCACAAGTGGCGCCTGAATTCAGAGGTGGCTCTCCACCTGTTTTGCCGCTCGGGGATCCATCCATAGACCTGTTTGCCAGCCCGGCAAACGAACAGCTTCCCCACTTTTGTAGGCCGATACCACACCCGAGCAGGATAGCCCCAGATGCGATCCTCCTGAACTGGACCTTCGGGCTTCTGTATGCGTTTCCCCCCACTCCCCTCATAGCGAGGACCCTCCACAAGATTCAGTGGGATCGAGCATCGTTGATTCTTGTGGCCCCCTCGTGGCCTTGACAGCCCTGGTTCCCTCTTCGGCTCTTGTCGGAGCCCCCGGTCCCCCTGGGCAGTGCTCCGGGTCTGCTGATGCAGGAGGAGGGACAGGTGCTGCACCTGAACCTGGACTCGATATCCCTGGTGGCTGAACGGGTCTCTTTAGCCTCACTGCACCACCCGATGAGATCGAGGAAGTCCTGCTCGCATCAAGGAAAGACTCGACGAGATGGGCCCACGCTCTCAAGTAGCGGTGCTTCTCGGTCTGGTGCACCAGGCTCCAGATTTGATCTGTTCTCCTGTTCCATCCGGTGGGTTCTCCAGTACCTCCTCCACCTCTCGCAGGTGGGGCTGAAATCCAATTTGGTCAGAGTTCACCTGAGCGACATTTCAGCCAACCACTTCTTCACTGAGGATAAAACCCTCTCGGGCCAGCCTCTGGTCTCCCGCTTCATGCGGGGTCTCTTACTCTCCAAGCCCCCTGTTCGGCACCTGCCGACGGAGTTGGGACCTGAACATCGTGCTCATGCAGTTGACGCAAGTGCCCTTTAAACCGATGGCAATGTGCTCGCTTTGGCACCTCTCCGGGAACTAACCTCGGCTCGGTGAGTCAGCGAACTTCAAGCTTTTCATGGCCGTGGCCCCCTACACCATGTTCTACAGGAACAGGGTGGTCCTTCGCACCCACCCTAACTTCCTACCGAAAGTTGTCTCAGATTTCCATCTCAACCAGGAGATAGTCTTACCGACTTTCTTCCCGAGATCTCATGCCGACCGGGCATCGGCGGTTCTGCATACCCTCGACTGCAAGAGGGCTCTCCCCTTCTACCTGCAGTGCACCCAGAGTCATCGCAAGTCCGACCGGCTCTTCATCACCTACGATCCCAACCGTCTGGGGCTTGCAGTCACCAAGCACACCATCTGGGTGGTGGACTGCATCGCCTTTGCCCAATCGAAGGCTGGGGCCCCGCTGAATTGACAAGTCTGTGGCTTCGCTGCGCTCAGTGCCTCTGATGGACATATTACAGGCTACGACCTGGTCTTCAGCAAACACCTTCGCTTTTACCCTACTGCCTGGAGAAGGAGTCCTGCCAGGACAGCATCTTTGGCCAGACTGTACTCTAATCTGTAACCTGTTCGGGGTATAAGCAACTCCAGCCCTCCGACCACCTTCTGTGGCTATCGGGAGCTTTGTCCCCGAAGACTCTGGCTTCCTTCGAATCGTCTGCATCTGCTCATGTCTTCGCAGAGCTTTGCTTATAAGTTTCGGTAGCCTGTAGCTGGAGAGTCCCATAAATGAGGACTGACTTCCTGCTTGTTCCTGGAGAAAGCATAGTTACTCACCTGTAGCAGGTGTTCTCCAAAGACAGCAGGAATCAGTCCTCACTACCCACCCTCCCTCCACTGATGAGTTGCTGAATTTTTGTCCTTCCCTTGCCATCTGCTTGGTAGGGCTCTAGCTATGGGACCTGACTGAGCAAGATGGCACCCTTGGGCAGGAAGAGGACCACGCATGCATGGCAGCAATCCCAAAGGCTTTCTTTGCAAGCTGGAGAATTGCTCTGCGCAGGCTCTGTCGATAACGACGTCACCCAAAAGTGAGGACTGATTCCTGCTGTCCCTAGAGAACACCTGTTACAGGTGAGTAACTACGCTTTTGTTCTGAACTTTGTAAGTGTTTCTAGTGAGATTTCTGTTGTAGTTTTATTTAAAAGTAAGATGCTCATTTTGTCCTTTGTATCAAGATTGCTGGTCTGTGACAGCATAAGCAATCTGTCTCCTCCGGAGGTAGAAATTCATTTGCTGTTTAAATATTTCCATATCGTCCTGCTAGACCAGTCTAGATATGTGGGTTGTGTTCCCCCTACCAGCAGATTGGTGGAGACAAAGAAACAATGAAAAGCCCAGATTTCAGTAACATCGCTCCTATGCCTTTATTCGCCACCAGAGATCTCTTCAGTATTTCTTTGTCTCCAGCAGGCAGTGGATGGTTTTTCTCCTATGAAGAAAATCTGAAGAACTGAGAAGAAAGGGTTTATTTAAATGCCTGTGAATGACCACCTTGAGGATGACTCTCTCACTTAAGGGCGACTTGTGAGGGTCCACTAGACTGTGGCCTGTTTGGTAATTATAGGATCAGGGAAAATTGGTTCAGCTCCACGCACTTATCCATGATAAGAGCCTGTTGAGCAGCCAGAATTTGGAAGGATCTGTAAGCGTGCAGTAGCCTCGCGCAACCTCAGTGCCCCCTCCCCTGTCTCTCCTGATCTCCCGAATATTGCAAAATGCTTTCATAGGGATCTACCTGCTAGCCATCTTAAATGCAATGCTGCAAAGCCATTAAAACAGTTCCAGAGCAGTAGAACTGAGCCAGGCACAGATTCTCTGCCTGTGGTTCTCAGGGGGTGAGTACCCAAGACTTGATCTCGTCATTGTCCTTGTTGGGAGTTCCCGATTCAGTCTTCCTGGGATGCAGTTTGGTGTGGATTGCTGGTGACTGTTAGAGCAATGTGGGGGTTTCCCGCAGATCTCCAGGAACAAGCAGGAATGTAGTCTTCACATATGGGTATCGTCGGTACTGACGGAGCCTGCGTGGGAACGCTCCCCAGCGTACAATAGAAAAGCTTTTGGGAGCATCCCACAGTGCCTGCGTGCTGCCTTCCAGCCTTTCCAACTGTCCCTCTCCAGTTCTTAGTTTTCTGCGGAGCCGACAGGTCCCATACCCTGTCACTGCAGAAAACTCTTGTCTTTAATCTTTGTTTTTGTAGTCGTGTCTGCCTTCCTTCAACACCATACCGGTACCGCCGGTTCTTTCTTCTTTCTTTAAAAAAAATAAAAATAAATTATAGTTTCTGAGGTCTTTTACTTTAGAAACTTTTTTCCTTGGTGCTAGGCGCCATTTCGGGCACTAGGCCCAATTTTTTCCTTAAAAATGGAAAAACCTACTTCAGGTTTTAAGAAATGTTCTAAATGTGGCGGTACTATTTCCGTCACCGACACCCATGATTGGTGTCTCAAATGTTTAGGTCCTGACCACTCTATTTCAGAGTGCCACTCCTGTGGAATGATGTCAAAAAGGGGCCGGCAGAACCGAGCTGCTAAACTCAGCACCCTTTTTCCCTCAGATGTGGTGTCTGTTGCATCGATGTCCTCCAGGGCCTCATCTTCCTCCCATGGATCTCAGGTAACTAAACATAAATCTAGACGGTCCTCAAAGGGTAGATCTCCTAAGTATCAAGATGCCCCTGGCGTTGCCCTTGAGGAATTTTCACCAGCAAAACTGCCTCGGCAGGAAACTTTGGCTTCCAAAGCACTAATGGGGCTCCAGGATGTTCTCGAGGCCTCAACCTCGGCAGAACTACTGGTGCCATGCTCTGGGGTTCTGGTCGCTTCTACCGATACCGACACCCAAGCATCGGCAGCGTCGATAGACCAGAGATTCCTTGCTATCGAACGCAGTCTAGCGGCTCTTCTCACGGCTTCGGTACCGTTTCAGACACCTCAACCGGTACTGGAACCGGTACCGACTGCATTAGCATCGGCTGGTATGCCAACCATGCCGAGTCATGCCTATGTCTCCAGTATCAACAGATTGGTACCGGAACAACCCGATACCGACTTCGATCGATACTGGTACCGTGCTTTGCACGATCACCGGGATCGGAGGTATTTTGAATCCTCTGAGTCTGAAGACTCCAAAGACTCTGCCGATACAACAGTACTTCTCCCCGAGGATTCCTCTTCTCCTCAGCACAGAATGTCTCCGCCAGAGGATATGTCCTTTCAGGACTTTATCCGTGATGTGGCCCGAGGCCTTTCCATCACAGTAGCTCCTGAAAAAGAGCCTAGGGCAAAGGAATTAGAAGTTCTCCAATACCCTAAGGCTCCCAAAGAGGCAGCTACTCTGCCTATTCATGAGATTTTACATGATCTTATGCTAAGGATGTGGGAAACACCTTTAACCACATCTCCTCATTCTCGAAGACTCGATACCATGTACCATTGAATGGTGTGGTAATTGAGTTTTTTGAAAGCCAAGGTGGAACTCGATACCATGTACCATGTACCATTGAATGGTGTGGTAATTGAGTGTTTTGAAAGCCAAGGTGGAACTCGATACCATGTATCGAGTTCCACCTTGGCTTTCAAAAAACTCAATTACCACACCATTCAATGATTGTGGAATCAGCAATGAGAAGGATGAAAAGTGCTGAGACATGCATCCAATCCTCCAGGTTGTGAATGTAGGGCTCTCGATGCCTTTGGGCATCGATGCTTTCAAGCTTCCATGCTCTCAGCTAGGATCAGTTCCTATATCTTGTATATGGGAATGTTCCTTAAAGAGGTCACAGGAGACTTGGAGCTTATAAGCCCCCTCCTTCCTGATGACAAAAGGCAAGACTATCTTATTCTAGTCAAACACGCTCAGGATGTTTCCAAGTTTGTAAATCATGCAGCCTTTGACTGCTTTGAGTGCATAAGCAGAACCTCTGCTATTGCCATTGGTGCACGTCGGATTGCCTGGCTTCAGGCATCTGACTTGGAAATTTGGGTACAGGATAAATTAGGAAACATTCCTTGCACAGGAGAAAATCTCTTTGGCAAGAATTGGCAGGAGAAGGCTAATGAGGTAGATGCTGACAATATCACCTTGGATAGATTGTCCAAATCTACAGCCGATCCTGCAAGGAAAAAATCCTCTAAGAAACCATTTTTCAATAAGAAAAAAAAGTTGTATCCTTCCTATACCCAATAGGGACACCGTCCAGGTCAGACTGCCCAAAAGGGACAACAGCAACAACCTAGACAACAAAAGAAGCCAAAAGCTGCAAAACCTCAGCAGGCTCAGCCTCCTCAGGGGCTTTGACTCCTATCTAGAGAACTTTGCCTTCCTGCCTCTGAATGGTCCAGAACCCTCGACCATCCCAGGCAGGTTGTATCATTTTGCCCACAGATGGTACCAAATAACAGCAGAAAATTGGACTCTGTCCATTGTCCGAGAGGGGTACAAGCTTCATTTTCACAGCATGCCCCCTCCTACAATTGTAAGACAGTTCAATTCTCAGACCTCTCTCGACATTCTCTTAGGTCAAGAAGTCACAATGCTCCTTGATCAAGGAGCAGTAGAGGAGAAGTACCCATTCCTCATCAGGGTACAGGGTTATACTCCCCCTATTTTCTTATTCCAAAGAAAACAGGGGGACACAGACCCATTTTAGACCTCAGAGAATTGAACAAGTATTTGTTCCGAGAGAAGTTCAAAATGGTCTCTCTAGGAACTCTGCTGCCATACCTTCAAAGTCAGGATTGGCTTTCTTCTCTAGATCTCAAGGATGCATATGCTCATATTCTCATCCATCCAAATCACAGGAGATTCCTCTGATTCCTGTTTCAAGGAAAGCACTATCAATACAAGGTTCTT
Source organism: Ichthyophis bannanicus (assembly GCA_033557465.1). Lineage (NCBI taxonomy): Eukaryota > Metazoa > Chordata > Amphibia > Gymnophiona > Ichthyophiidae > Ichthyophis > Ichthyophis bannanicus. The sequence continues at coordinate 275,445,595 of CM066039.1, read as the reverse complement.
CCCTTTGGCCTGGCTTCTGCGCCAAGAGTGTTCACAAAATGCATGGCTGTGGTAGCAGCATTTCTTTGCACTCTGGGAATATTCGTCTTCCCTTACTTAGAGGACTGGCTCATTCGAGCCCCTACAGTGCCAGAAGCCAGCTCTGCTCTGTTTCGCACAATGCGAATCCTTCAGTATTTGGGACTGATCATAATCCTCCCAAAATTCAATCTTGCTCCCACTCAGTCCCTAGAGTTCATAGGAGCTCATCTGGATACCAGACAGACAAGCGCTTTCCTTCCGCAGCCCCGCTGTCTTTGCATAGTACAACTAGCTTCCCAAGCAGTGCTCAAACCTTGTCTCACTGCTCGGGAAATGCTACAATTGCTAGGCCACATGGCATCCACCGTGCATGTGGTTCCTTATGCTCGCCTCCATATGTGAGCAGCCCAGTGGACCTTATTCACTCACTGGACACAGGCTTCAGGCTGCCTGTTGGACAAAATAACAAACTCAAATCGTCTTATTTCGTCCCTCCAATGGTGGCAATCACCCAGAAACCTTCTGTGGGGTCTCCTTTCCAGCAACCCCTATCCCAAGCCACCCTAACAGATGCATCACAGGTGGGATGGGGAGCCCACCTGCATGATCTCTCTACTCAGGGTACCTGGACTCCACAGGAGGCCTGTCTTCACATCAACCTCCTGGAGCTCAGAGCAATTTTCTTTGCTCTTCGAGTATTTCACGCCCAGCTCTGCTACAAGACAGTCCTAGTTCAAACGGACAATCAGGTAGCTATGTTCTATGTGAACAAGCAGGGGAAACAGGCTCTCTGTTGCTATGCAATGAAGCTTTGTGACTATGGGCCCTCGCCAGAAAGCATCAGATTAATCTCCTTGCAGTGAATCTTCCAGGCATCCAAAACTCTTGGGCAGACCAACTCAGTCGAGTTCGGCTTCCACACGAATGGTCTCTCCATGCAGACCAGGTTTCCAAAATATTTCAGATTTGGGGAACCCCGGACATAGACCTCTTTGCAAGTCCGCTGAATGCCAAACTTCCCCGGTTATGTTCCAGTATTCCGGCTCAATGTTGTCAGGTAAGGGGCGCCTTCCTCCTCCACTGGGGTCAGGACTTCCCATTTGCTTTCCCACCCATTCCCCTCATCCCCCAAACCCTATTCAAGCTTCAGAGAGACAGAGGTCATATGATTCTCATAGCTCCACGTTGGCCATGGCAAACGTGGTACCCTCTGCTCTCTCAAACTCCGCCTCTGGAGTTGGGATCCGCTCCAGATCTTCTTTCCCAAGAGGACGGGATGCTCTGGCATCCCAATCACAGTCTCTGCATCTCAGGGCCTGGTTGCTGAAAGCCTAGAACTTCAGGATCTTAACCTTTCCCAGCAGGTAAAGGATATCCTTCATGCTTCTAGGAAACCTGCTTTGGGGGCGCTATATAATTTGAAACGCAGAAGGGTCTTAACCCTCTTGCGATACCTCTGGAATCGATACTGGAGTATCTCCTTCATTTGTCAAATGCGGGTCTCAAGACAAATTCAGTAAGAGTCCATCTTAGTGCTATTGCAGCTTCTTACAAGCCTCTAAGTGGACAACCTATTTCCTCTCATCCTCTCATAGCAAGATTTGAGAGGCCTTCTTTTAACAAAGCCTCCCATAAAGCCACCACCGTGGCATGGGACTTAAGTTTGGTGCTCGGGAAGCTCATGAAACCACCCTTTAAACCATTAGCCACTACATCTTTGAAATTCCTTTCTTGGAAAGTCATCTTCCTCATTGCAATCACATCAGCACGTCGCATCAGTGAATTGCAAGCGTTAGTGGCTGATCCTCCCTATAGAAGGTTCCACCATGATAAGGTAGTTCTTAGGACTCATTCACACTTTATGCCAAAGGTGGTTTCGCATTTCCATTTAAACCAAGCGGTTTACCTTCCTGTATTCTTTCCGAGGCCTCATGCCTCCAGTGCAGAAAGGAACCTTCATACCTTGGACTGTTAAAAAAGCTTTGGCCTTTTACTTGCAAAGGACACAGCAACTTAGAAAATCTTCTCAACTCTTTGTTGCTTTTGATCCTAGTCATTTGGGACTTCCAGTTTCCAAAAGAACTCTTATCTAACTGGATTGCTCAGTGCATATTCTTTGCCTATGAGAGTAAGAACCTTCCTCTTGAAGGCCATGTCACAGCTCACAATGTGAGAGCCATGGCAGCCTCAATGGCTCATCTTCACTCTGTGTCTATCGACGACATCTGTCGAGCAGCTCCTTGGGCTTCGGTACATACCTTCACAGCCCCTTGGGCTTCGGTACATACCTTCACAGCCCACTACTGCTTAGACAAGGACTCCCGTCGGGATACCTTGTTTGTCCAGGCTGTTCTTCAACACCTTTTTCAGACTTAGTCCACTCCTACCCACTGTCCCTGGTAGGATGCCAGAGATCCATGGGGGAAGTATGGCCCTTTCACAAGGCCTAACAACTTCTTGGGGCCATCTCCCTGGCATCTGCAGCTAGGGAGTCCCCATATGTGAAGACTACATTCCTGCTTGTTCCTGGAGATAGAGTAGTTACTCACCTGTAACAGATGATCTCTGGGAACAGCAGGAATTTAGTCTTCACAGCCTGCCCACCTCCCCTAGGAGTTTTTATCTCTCTCTCTCTCTCTCAGCTATAAACTCAACTGGAAAGGGACAGTTAGAAAGGCGGGAAGGCAGCACACAGGCGCTGTGGGATGTTCCCAAATGCTTTCCTATTGGACGCTGGGGAGCGTTCCCGCGCAGGCTCCGTCAGTACTGACGATACCCATATGCAAAGACTAAAATCTCCAGGAACAAGCAGGAATGAGTCTTCACATATGGGGTTCGTCGGCGCCAACGGAGCCTGCACGGGAATGCTCCCCAGCATCCAATCAGAAGGCTTTTGGGAGCATCCCTCGCGCCTGCGATGTAGCTTCCCGCCCTTTCCATTGCCTCTCCCCAGTTTTCGTTTTTCCGCGGAGCCGACAGGACGTACCTCCTGTCACCGCAGAAACCTTTTCTTTTCTTTTCTTCTTTTCTTTTCTTGTTTCCTGTGGTCGTGGTTTTTTCCCCGCTGACTCTGGCACCGCTGGTGCCCCTTTTTCCTTACTTTTGGTTTTCCATTATTTCCTTCGAGGAGCATCTTCCTCGTGTTATTCTGAGGCCTACCGGGCTTTCCAGCATGGAGCCTTCTTCCCCCTAAGAAGTGCCCCCACTGTGGAGACGTTGTCTTCTGCTCCGACTCCAACGCCTGGTGTGTCTCTTGTTGGGGCCCTGACCCCTTCTCCCCCGGTTCCCCGGGCTTCAGCGTCGGGAGAACACCCTCCCTGTTTCGGGTGTCCTTCGACGTCTTTCCCTCTGAGGTGCGGTCGTCGGCTTTCTCTCCTCGCCAGGATCAGGTAACCCAACAACAGTCTGTTAAGACTAACCAAGCCTTGAGGGGTGAGTCTCATGCGCCGCATGACGATGACTCCGGCCTCCCCCTCCAGTCCCTTACACCTCGGAGGGAGTCTTTGGGCTCCAGAACCTCCACGGGGTTTCGGGTTGTTCCTGAGGTTCGCTCCTCACAGAACATTCCCGAGCCATGCCCGAGGGTGGCACCCGCTTCGAGCGGTCCAGATCCCTCGGCGCCGGCGTCGAGTGTTCCACTCTTCGCCAGGGACTGTTGACTGGTGTCCTCGGTTCCTTCGGGGCCGATCGACTCGACCCAGTCTGGCTCTACGGCATCCCGGCCCTACGCGGGGGCGGTACCCGCTTTCGGCGGTGCCGATTCCCCGGCATCGGTGTCGCCGATTCCCCGGCGTCGGTGTCGAGTGTTCCACTCGTCACCGGGGATCGTTGGTGGAGGTGGTGACCGCTTCGAGCGGGACCAAGTCCTCAGAGTCGGTGGCCCTACTCCCCGCCAGGGATCGGCACCGGGTGCCCTCGGCTCAGCCAGGGCCGATCGACTCGTCCCCGGCTTCCGCAGGGGCGGTACTGGCCTTGCACGGCTCCGCCCCTCCCGCGGCGGTCTCGGGGACAAGAGCCCCGTTCTTCGCCAGGGGTCGCTTCCGGGCTCCACCTGCGGAGCCGATCGATCTATCCCAGTCGGGCGGGTCGGCACCCCCACCTTGCGCGGGGCCGGGGCCTCCCCCAGATGCCACCGACCTCCCGGCATCTACGCGGGCGTTGAGTGCTCCACTCGTCACTGGAGTCTGCCTGCGGGACCCGGGTCCTTCGGTCGAGTTGACCCAAAGAAGCGCCGCGGAGCCGGGGCTGGGTGTCTCGCTCCCTGCCGGGGCTCGTCGGCGGGTTACCTGGGTACCCTCGAGGCCGCGTAGTACGACCCGTAAGGGTTTCCCGCTCAATAAAACAGGCGCGGGCAGAACCCCGGCGCCTAGGAGGGCCTCTCTCCAGGCGTCGGAGCCGACTTCGGGTGTTTCCCTCTTCGCCGAGTTTCGGCCTGGGAAGCCCTCGTTGCCCTCGGCACCGATTGTCGCGACCCCGACTCCATTCGCGGGAATGGCAGCACCGGCGCGGCCGCCGACACCAGGGCCCCCTAAGGAGGCATCGCTCGGTTCGATGCCCAGCCTCTAATCGATCTCCAGTCTGGAAAGCGGGGCTCCGGCGCATTTCGGATCCGACCCCGGTCTCTTCCGACGGCGCAGTGCTGCGCTCGCCTGCTCTCCAGCGGCCTCGGCACCACTCCAGCCGCCTTTGCGGACCGCCCCGGGGGCGGACCCCCCCCCGAATCGGGGCCGAGGCCAGGTTCCGCAGGCCCGTCGGGGACGTCGCTCTCTTCGATGCCCCCCTTGGAGTTGATCCCGGGCTCTGACGATGCAGTACCGACTGCCTCGAATTGGGACTGTCAGTACCCTCCTCTGTTTAGAGCGATTCCTCCCGTGCGCCAGCACGGTGGGTCCCCTGGTACTCAAGCGGGCCCCTCCGCCTCGGCCTCCCCTGGGATAGCCCCTCTGGGAGAGCCGTCTTTTCAGGACTTCCTCCTTTACATGGCGGACTTGCTCGCCATTCCTATCCCGGGCCCTTCGCTAAGTCCTGGTACTGCGGAACAGGCAGCCATAATGCTCCCTTTACCTCCTTCCCTGCGGGATCTCCTGCTCGGGATTTGGCGGTCGCCCTTACAGGTACCGGCACCGCCTGCAGCCATGCATGCCCGGTATCGGGTGCCCCCCTCTCCGGGTTTCCAGACGCACCAGCTTCCCCATCATTCCATTGTGGTGGAATCGGCCCTGAGGAAGGTCGGAAGCAAGAAGAAGCACTCTTCCTGCCCCCCGAATCGTGCGTCTAAAACTCTGGACAACTTTGGGCGGCGAACCTTCCAAGCGTCCATGTTGGCTTCCAGGATTCTCTCATATATTTTCTATATGAGCCTGGCGCTGCGGGAGGTCACCGAGAGGTTATTTCTCTTGTCCCCCTTTGTGTCGGCCCCTCTGGCCCCCGACTATTCCTTGCTTCTTTACCATTGCAGGAATATCTCTTGGTTTCTTTCTCGGGCTGCCGTGGACTCTTTTGAGTCGGTTAGCAGGTCCTCTGCGGTAGCCATAGGGGCGCGTCGTACAGCCTGGTTGCAGGCTTCCGACTTGTGCAGCTGGGCACAACATAACCTGGGTACTTCCCCGTGCACCGAGGAGAACCTCTTCAATGGCGAGGCTTTGCGTCAGGTTGCTCAGTGCTCCGCCGACCTGTTTGGCACTGGCCGCCCGCGGCCCTCCGCCTCTCCCCGGGGGTAGGAAATGCCCTTCCCGACCCTCCTGTCCGAAGAGGAGGAGGTTTCATCCCTCTTCCCGCCTGCCGGGTGCACCCATGCCAGGGACGTCTCACACCGGTCGGCAGTGCCAGGGCTCGCGCCAGGCTGCCCATGCCAGGCAGCCTTAGGTGACGGTATGCGGCAGTTTGTGCTTAACTCCTCTTACATGAAGTTACTGTCCAGTTCTACACTGGGATTCTTTCAGTGTGACAAGCGGTTCGGCTGCTTGATTGGAGGTATGGAGCCCCCTCCCCCGGGGGGAGGGGAAACCTTCCCACGCTAGATTAGCCTGGCTCCTCAGGGCCATGCTAATCTTCTTCGGACTTACCCTCGGGTACATCCCTCGGGTTCCCCTCTGCCTGGTTCCCCCGGATTGAGGGGATCGCGCACCGAATCTCCTTCTCCCAGTGTAGGCCTTGGCCGCTACTCTCCGAGCGTGGCTGAACCATTCCTCGACGGGGCCGGACCAACCCCCCCCCCCCGGGTCTGTGTCTCCGCTCTCGCAGAGAAACCCCTGGGTCCGTCAGGTTACGGTGGACAGGGGTCCCACTGACCCATGCCGATCCCCGGCTCCGCTCCCTGCACTCTTCAGAGCGGCGGAGGGCCTTGGCCCTAACCCCGAGGGGTTTTTTATATAGGCCGGAGATGGCACCACGGTCACGCCGTGGCTATAGGGTTTTCTATCCTCCTGCCTTCCCTGTGGCACGGAGGACACGTTTGGGTGACTGTCAGGTGGACGCCTCAGGGGTCCACATACTCCTGATGTGCTCCTCCCCAACTGATCTGGCGGTCACACAACCATACTGCTACCCTCGCCGATCTGCCCTGCTCCACGCACATAGGCCCATCACTTTGATGGCCCTTCCTCCCGCCACCTTCCAGGTAGGCGCCCTCCTGTCGATCGAGGGCCGGTCCGAGTTGGCAGTATCGTTCTCACGTGTCCATACCGGTTGAGTAACCTGGGTGGGCGCTCCCGGGCCCACCTATAGCCCGATATATATCTATACCTGTTATCGGATATATATCGGTACAGGCGGGCGCTTTTTGGGAAATGTTATAGCGCCCTGTGTCTTACCGACTATCTCCCAATTGTCGGTACTGATGTTTTTTTATTTCTTACGGGGTCCGGCCGGCCCGCTTGCCTGCGTTCTGCGGCTCGGGTGCTCGGACCGGTTATGCTCAAACTTGCTGTGATGTCAACAGCCGCTTGGTTTTCGAACCCATTGTCTTCCTATCCCTTGCCGGCTCGGGTAGACAGTGTACCCCTCGATATCCCGGGGTACACTGACCGGGCTGGGTTCTCCCAGATCGGTCAGTCTTCTGGTTAGTCCTCCGGATTGGGGACTCTGCTCCTCCTGGAGTTTTCAGCTTCTTCGAGCTCCTCGTGAAGACCTGCCGTCTTTCCGGTGCCGGTTGACACCTGCGTCTCCAGCCCGCCTGGACTGGGAACTTCGTCCTCTCTGCGGTGAAGTTCCCTTGAAGACTTCACTACTGCATCTACGGTACCCGTCGCAGCTCTGCCTTCTACAATCCAGTAGGTAAGCTCTAGATTGTGCTGGATCATTAACGGTTTAATGATAACTGACGTGGTTGAAGACTCTGCTGTAGACTTCGGTTGCTGTGCCTTGGCAGCTCTTCTCAACTCCTACCCTCCATCCCTCCGGGGATGCCGGGGATCCAGGTTGGGCGATGCCGCCCTGTCCAGGGGCGCGCATTCTGGGATCTCCTCTGGCACCCTCAGCTAGGGAGTCCCCATATGTGAAGACTCATTCCTGCTTGTTCCTGGAGATAGCACAGTTACTTACCTGTAACAGGTGATCTCCAGAACAGCAGGAATTAGTCTTCACAACCCACCCACCTCCCCTAGGAGTTGTAACTCTCTCTCTCTCTTCCTTCCTCTCCTCTCCTTCTGTCTCAGCTATTAAACGCAACTGGGGAGAGGCAGTGGGAAGGGCTGGAAGCTACCGCGCAGGCGCGAGGGATGCTCCCAAAAGCCTTCTGATTGGATGCTGGGGAGCATTCCCGTGCGGGCTCCGTCGGCGCCGACGAACCCCATATGTGAAGACTAATTCCTGCTGTTCCGGAGATCACCTGTTACAGGTGAGTAACTACGCTTTTTCTGCACGCATTAGTAGTGTGTTTACCTATTGTGCACCTGGCAGTCATAACATCCTAGCACATATTCCGCCCAATGGGCTCCAACGTGCGCTCCTTCCCTAGCACCTGAAATGCGCATTGCAATAAAATCACAGTTAACTTGTACTCCTTGGGCTGCCACAGCCTTAGTGTGCACTGTTGTGATACTTGCCTTAACTCTGTCTTCTTCCAGGCAATGTTGTTTGACCTGTGGCAAGCGAGGGACCTCGTTTCCAAGTTCTGGACTCTGCTCTTCTTGCATGGCAGCTTCTGAGTTGTCTCTGTAGGGCCTGCTCCCCTTCTCTCAGCTGGGGAATGCATTAGTCCGGCCTTGCCTGCCTCAGGACAGGAGGTGACGGATAGTGCTATGGGTAAAGATATTCAGCTGGTTTGTGAGTCCAGTGATCATGCTTTGAGCCGCTCCTCACCCTCTAGGGGGGATGTGGCACTGTGCCCCCTGATGTTGGGGGATCATTTCCAAGAGGAGAGCTTCTAGGCTCTAGATTGTCCTCCCTGGTATTTTCTTTTTTTGCAGCAGGCTTGGTCCTTCTAGCGTGGAAATTTTGACCCTGTGGCCTCTGAGTGCCCCCGGGCAGTCTCATGCAGAGCAGGCTGAAAGTGGAAGATACATTCAGTTGCCTTTGCCTAAGTGTCCCTGACAAGGGGCACCCTTTGGAGATGGGGAACAGCTATGATCTGTATGAGACTTTGACTATGACTTGGATTCAGATGGCTTGGTACTGGACTCTGAGGTGGATGAAGAAGTACTCTCACCTTCAGAAGATTGTAAAGAGGCCGGAGTGAACCACCTGTTCTGGAAAGAGTCCTCACAACCCTCCTTCCTCCCCTTGGAGTGGCTCCTTTACCATCTTTATTTTTGCCGTCTTTTAGCTATGTCATGTGACTGAGCAAGATCGCACCCTTGGGCGGTAAGGGGACCATGCATGCGTGGTGGCATCTCCCAAAGGCTTTCTTGAAAACTGGGGGGATGCTTCCACGAGGGCTCTGTCGGTGCCAACATCACCCATCTGTTGCAGGTGAGTAACTTTGCTGAAGAACCAGTTCACTGTGGCAGCTGCTTGTCTAATGTCTTGAGCCCTGCTCTAGTAGATTCATTCTCTTCCGCCGGATGATACTATCCCTCTTTTGGAGTAGACTACAGCCTTCCTTTCTGATGCCATGTATATGACCTGGTACATTTGACGGCCAGGGATGGTGCCCTGATGACTGTGTCATGGCATTCGGTTTGGCTCTGGCACTGGGCAGTGGACTCATCTTCCAAAGTCCAGTTGACCTAACTGACTTTTAAGGAGAAGCTTCTTTTTGGAGCCAATTTGGAGAACCTGATGAAGGACCTGGACAAGACAAAATCTTACTGCCTTCCAGAAGACAGGTCCAGGGGACCTGTGAAGTGGGCTGGTGCCCCTTTCTCATCAGTATCCACCCATCCACTGCCACGTTGGCCAGATCGCTGGTTGTCTCGGGACTTTCATCATTACTGACCTGGAAAACCTTTCTTCCCCTCTGCTTCCGGGCTTTGGGCACATTCTCAGAGCTTTTGTGGTGCATGTGGGCCCTGGGCTGCACAATGAAGGTTTGTGGGCCCATTCCCTGGTTCCCTGAGTTGCAGGCAGGCTTCTCTGTCTTTCAGGAATCAGCCCAGGTTACCAAGGCTTGCTGGGTGCTAGACACCGTTCTGTTCAGCTATGTCCTAGAATGCAGAGAGCCAATTCCAGATGCCGCCTTCATCCCTTGTGGGTCTGTGATCAAAAGTGCGGCTGTGCGGTCCACTTTGGACAACTTGCTGTACCTAAAGATGGCGGTGCCCGTTCCCCCGGATGAATGAGGCAAGTGCAGTTACTCCATCTATTTTGTGCTGTCAAAGGATTGTTCCTCCTGGCTCATTCTAGACCTCAGTGGGTCAACAAGTACTTGTACATCCTGTGCTTCTGAATGGAAACCTTGTGCTCTGTGATTCAAGCAGTGCGCCGAGGGGAGTTTTTGGCTTCTCAAGATCTGGGCGAGGTGTATTTTTATACCCAATCTGGGCGTTTCAGCAAAGGTTTCTGCGTTTTGCCGTGCTTGACTCTCACTATCAGTTCACTGCCCTCCCTTTTGGACTATCCACCACCCCGAGGAGGTTCTTCAAGGTCATGATGGTGGTGGCTGTGGTGCCAAGGGATCTGTGTTCATCCATATCTGGATGACTGGCTCATCTGGGCCCCTTTTTGTCAGAAGCATCTCGGGTGTTGTCCCGAGTGATGTCCTTTTTGGAAAGCCTCAGTTGGGGAAAGAGCCAGCTGTTGCCTTCCAAGTCCCTGGAGTTTCTGGAAGCATGTTTCGACACTCGAGTGGGCAGTGTCTTCCTGCCAGAGAGGAAAGTCAAAAACTGTTGGATTGCCTGGTGCTGTTCTGTGTGCAGCAGGCTCCCAGAGTCTGGGATTATCTTCAGCTTCTCTGATTGATGGTAGCGACCATTGTGGTGCTGCTGTGGGCTGTGCTCACATGCGACTGCTCCAGCAGCCCTTGCTGACTCTGTGGTTCCTGAGTTCTCAGGAGTTTGCGCACAAGCTCCCACTCCATTGATGGTGAAGTCGGTCTGCGGTGGTGGCAGCAGCCCTGTCAACTGCTGGACAAAATGCCAGAGATCAGACTAGTTTTCTGAGAGCATGTGTGATGTGCACCTGCAGGTTCCTTTTTATCATAGCTGCGGCAGAGAAGGCAAACACCACTACTCCCATGGCTGTTCAGAGGTCAGGTGGGGCTTTGGGCCTCCCTGGTTCCCTCTGCAGATGGTCAGGCATGGCCCCCCCCCCTGATGTGGGGCCATGTGCCCACATACCCACACAATGGATAGGCCGGCCCTGATATCGGGCTACAAACTATATTGCAATGATAGGGTAGATCACATTGATGGAGGAGTGCTGCTATATGTTAAAAAGGGCATTTGAGTCAAACAGGATAAAGGTTTTGCAACAAACAAAATATACTGTATAATTTTTATGAACAGAAATTTCATGTAAAAAGGGGAAAGGAATGGCAGTAGGGGTATACTACAGTTGGCCTGGCCAGAATGAACAGACAGATGAAATGCTAACAGAAATTAGGGAAGCTAGCAAAGTTTACAACAGTAGTAATGTGAGATTTCAATTACCCCAGTATTGACTGGGTCACTAGGGAGATAGTTTCTAGATGAAATAAATGACTGTTTCATGGAGCAGTTGATTCATGAACCAGCAGGAGGGAAAGCTATTTTAGACCTAGTCCTTATTTTAGACCTAGTCCAAGAAGAAATACGCAACTAAACACAATCGAAGTCCCCAAGTTCATAACAAAATGTACAAAATCAACAGCCAACAGAGCATTTTCTATTTTTGCACCGATTGCATGGAATGCCCTCCCAGCAGAACTCCGAGCCACCCAAAACTTAGTGGTGTTCCGAAAAGCCCTAAAGCACCACCTGTTCATACAGCACTACCCGACCTCCCAGTCTGAGAAACACACACCCACCCCTCGAACCCCCCACCTAACTCCACCCACTGAACATCCCCCCACTGATAATGGTTAACCAGCTCTCCCCTCCCCCCATTCTGACCCATGTATACTAGTACTCGTACTGACCCCTTACATACCTACTGAGATTAATCGTTACTGTAACATGTACATAATCTGTATATAGTTTTTCCCTCAGTTCCTTCCAAGTTTTTGAATATCCTGTTCTATGTAAGCTCAATGTGTTATCTCATTGTAGTAAAGTTGTTCCTTCTGTAAACCGCACTGATTATAATAGCGCGGTATATAAGAAACATAAATAAAATAATAAATAAATAAATAAATAGGGTCCTGTGTGAGAGGCAATGGTGTTGGGGTTGCTTGGCAATTGTGATATTGATCTCATTTGATTTAATAGATGGAGGGAGGATAGCAAGGAAGTTGACTTTGCTAGCATTTAACTTTAAAATAGGAGACTATGATAAAGTGAAGAAAATGGTTAAGACAAAACAAAAGAAGCAAGCGCAAAGGTTAAGAGTTTAGATCAGGCCTTGGCATTATTTAAAAATAGTATGTTGGAAGCGCAGAACTGTATTGCACGCTTTAAAAAAGGTGGAAGGAAGGCCAAATGAAGGCCAACATGGCTTAAAGGTGAGGTCAGAGAGGCTGTTGTAGCTAAGAGAATCTTTCAAAAAATGGTAAAAAAGGGCCTAATGACGAAAATAGGAACCGACATAAGTAATGGCAAGTTAAATGCAGTGTATTAATAAGGCAGACAAAGAGAATTTGAAAAGAAGTTTGCCATGGAAGCAAAAGTGCATAATAACTTCAAGCAAAACACCAGTGAGTCAGTTGGACCCTTGGATTGTCGCAGCTGATTAGTATGCAATAAATAATACCAGGAGTCAGTTCAAGGATCCAAGCCAATTTATTGTGCACAGGCTCAAACGGACGACTTTAGTGTCTGAAAAGAATGAGCAATGAAGTATGATAGCCAATTCCTTATATACAGTTTTTGCAGTTTGATAGAAGCATAACTTTCTATTGGTTTGACACCCCTTACACCTGTCCAGTCGGTGGCCCGGTCCCCCATCCTTTCTGCTCAAACTGTTTTAACAAAGACATAGTCTTAAACATGGATACAATTCTACTGCAAGGACATTGCTAGCTCGAGGAATGCAGGAATAAATCATGCATGGAGAGATAACACAAACCTCCTAGGGGGAGGGAGGGAGCTTTCAGAACAGCAATTTAAAGCAAATTTTTCTAACTTTGATTCTTCTCAGCAGTAGTCCCAAGTGGGGGTTGGGGCCTAGGCCTAGCCCTAGGCCATAGCCTACCACATTCCCCCCTTTGATTATCATTACCCCTTCAAAAGGGGTAGGATGAAAATCACACATTAAGTTCCTCTCAGACTGCTGCTTCCTCTTGAGGCAGGGCTTGGTACTTCCATATAGCTAGTACTCGGGCCGCTGCCTTCCGTTCAACTGTGCTGTCAATAGTTGAAGTAATCATGCGTAAGCAAAGGGGTAGGAAACATGGGAGAAGCAAGCACATTGCTAACATGAACAAAACAGCAAATACAATAGTCTTTAAACCTCCTAGCCCTGAAAATAGGCTCCCAAACCAACCATTAAGTTCTAGCCCATGCCATGTCTGAACTGGTACATGAGCTAGCTTTCGCATATGGTCTGCTATTTCTTCAATTACTTGACCTTGATCATCAATCTGCAGACAACAGTTTGTTAGATTGAATTTTCCACATACACCTCCCTCAGAGGCCAACAAGCAGTGAAGGGCCAACCAGTTCTGATAAATAGCAGTGCGCATTTGAGTACTTTGCTTTGCTAGGAGGGTCAATGCTCTACTAATTTCATTAGTAATAATTTCTACAACAGCTTGCAAGCGTATGATTCGGTTTAACATATAGATAGGTGTGCGGTACCCCCAGGACCCATCATTTGCCCATGTGGTGGGTCCATAATAGTTAATAATTCTCTCAGGTGGCCATTCATCTCCGTACCACTTATTCCATTCTCCAGTCTTCAGGGTGTCCCGCTTCTGTTGACTGTTGTACACCGGGAACCCCAGTTGCTCTCCTTGAGAAATGGGAACGAGGAAGAAAGGTGGGCGAATGGTTCCCAAGACACATGCCCCTCCCCAGTTGGTAGGGAGCTGAGCGTATGCTCGAGTACCACAAATCCAGTAGAGCCCAGGAGGGGCTTCCCAAGTGTTTGCAGCAATCAAATTAGTCCATACTGTAGTTAGTCCAGAAAAGTTCACTAAAGGGTTAGATGGTTCTGTAGCATTCACGCCGGACCACCAGGATGTCTTCTTGGTAGTAGCATTATAATACCGTTGGCTGAGACATACTAATTCTCCCACTCGAATATTAAACTGTGGTCCTGTGCGGACAAAGCAAAGACGGCCAACAATGGAGTTGGATAGCACCCATTCGCTGGTGGTGCGGTTCAAGGCGGTCTGATTATATGGAATAGAGTAATTCAGTTCTCTTGCTTCCCATGGCCATTGGTCTCCTATCCTCGTTCCACCGCAAAATAAACAATTGGAAATATGGAGACTGGATGCTACGGTTTCAGCCAACTCAATAAATAAGTTCTGAGTAGTCTTCTCCAACTCAATAAATAAGTTCTGAGTAGTCTGGGAAATCTCCACTGGTGTTTGCATGACTTCATAAAAGGCGTGGTGCACCCGAAAGGGTGGATGACTTGCGTGTTGTGGAGGTAAGCTGTATATATAGGTATGTTCCAGGATCTGCTCCCCAACTCCGTATCCGTAATCCAAACGTATATCCTTTTATCCATTTGCTGGGGTCAAGCACAGTAAGCTTCAAGGGGTTACAAGTACCCCTCTGGCACTTTCGAAGTTTGGGCACGGTGATCTTCTCCAGGATTGCTTTGCGATCATCTCCAGCTCTACCTTGTGGTCCTTTAGGCCAGGTGGCAAAGTAGACACACTCCCAGCAAGGACAAAAGTAATCTCCCTTGGATGCTAAGGCGAAGGTGGCCGGAGCATTTATCTCCGTATATACTTTCCAGTCATAGGCTGCTTCCGGACACACACATTTATCATCTTGGTAGTAATTTCGCTCAACGTCAATAGATCCACAGCTGTAGTAACCATTTCTGTTGATAGCTCCACAGGCATCAAAGTAGAGAGAAACAGGATTCGTAGAATCTGAGAGTCGTTGAGTGGCATTCAGTAATGGTCCTTCCTTATTGTTCCAGCGTAACTCCAGGACATAGGAAGTAGGGTTCTGACTGGGATTAAAACAAATATTCTCTTTTCCTTTTGTACAAATGCTCAATTCTGTCCCATTGTACATACATCGGCTAACAGAGCCAGTACAAGTATAGTAGGAGTGGTATAGTAAGGTTTGGGTAATCTTTACCCCAGTTCAAGTAATAGTTATGCAAGCTGTACAAGGAGGTACGGCACTGGCCATTCTAAGGGGTCCCAGGGCTACCGCAATTACAACGCAAACTAGCATATATAGCATAGTTAGAATATCAATAAGTTCATATAGAAATTGCAGATACTTTGTTCAAAGTCTCTTTCTCCCACAGCTTCTGCCGTACGTAGACCTGTCAGCTTCCGGTATGTGACAGGAGTAAGGCTGTAGACTCCTCAAGCTTCCGCCGTACATAGACCTGCCAGCGTCCGGAGGTGACAGGAGTAGGGCTGTAGGTTCTTACCGTGGTTCCTGCCGCAGAGTGAGCCGCAGAGGTGATCCTGGGTGATTTGTTGATGTCCAGCGATGGGGTGGTTCTGCTGCTGCTGCTGACTTCACTCGGCTGTGATGAATCTAAGGTTCAACTTCTGCAACCTTAATTGCTGTTGGGGTTGACAGTATGACAACGTAGGGTCCTCTCCCGTGAGGTGCTAACGGCTCTTTTCTCTACTCTTTGATCCACACTGAAGTTCCAGGCTGGAAGGGATGCAGTGGTTCAGTCAGATTGATAGGCAGTTGGTCTCGTACCCAAGTATGAAGACTCTGTAAGACAGAACCTAATGCCAGTAGCTCTTGTCTAGTAATTTCAGATCCAATCTGATTTACATCTCCCCTTATCCCTCTGATAATGGGTGGAGGTCACCCATACAGAACCTCAAATGGGGAAACTCCTAACACTTTAGTGGGGGCTGAACGTATCCTAAGTAGGGCTATAGGAAGAGCTTGGGGCCATTTCAGGTGAGCTTCTTGGCAAAGCTTAGACAGCTGGGACTTCAAGGTACGAATCATGCATTCTACCTTTCCTGAACTTTGGGGTCAGTAAGCTGTATGTAACTTCCACTGCACTTGTAGAGCTCGGGCCAATTGCTGAGTTAGTTGGGATACAAATGAAGGACGATTGTCTGACCCTAGAATCAATGGCATACCAAACCTGGGGATAATCTCATGGAGTAGAACTTTCGTGACTTCTCTAGCTTTCTCAGTCCTAGTAGGGAATGCTTCTACCCACCCAGGAAATGTGCAAACTAGGACCAGTAGGTAGCGATATCCATTTACACGTGGCATTTCAGTGAAGTCTACCTGAATATTTCCCATGGGAGTTACTCCTAGTGACTGGACTCTTGGGGGTTGGGTAGGACCTTGTCGGGCATTGTTCTTGGCACAGGTCAAGCATCTGCGGGCCGCTGATGCTGTCAAAGGTCCTAGCATTGAGATATAGAAATGAGGCCTAAGACCTTTCTCCGTTGCTGTCTTCCCATAATGTGTGGTGTGGTGAAAAGTATGAACAAAGGCTGGACCTAGTGATTCAGGGATAACAATTGGACCTGGGGGCTGCTCATCTTCTGGCGGTGGTAGCTCTATTCATCCAGTTTCTTTCAATACTCCCCCTTCTTCCTGACAGAAATAGTCTAACTCTTTGGAGGTATAGTGGGGAGTCCATGCACTGAGTGGCACTGGAAGTAATGCTGCCTGGACTGTGATGTTGGGGGCAGGAACTTGTCCAGATAGGGCCACTTCTTGGGCCACAGTGTCTGCATACCTATTTCCTTGTGAAACGTCTCCTGTTCCTGACTGATGACCTCGGCAGTGCATCACTGCGACTTGTTTGGGGGCCCAAACAGCATCTAGTAGTGTCAATATCTCAGGGCCATATTTGATGGACTTGCCCCCTGAGGTTATCAACCCACGCTCTTTGTACTGGGCTCCATGGGCATGTAATGTCGTGAAAGCATATTTGGAATCTGTGTACACATTCAAACGGAGCCCTGTTCCTAACATCAGTGCCCTGGTGAGGGCTATCAACTCAGCCTTCTGTGCTGAGGTTCCTGGGGCCAAAGCTGAGGATTCAACTACCGTGTCCAGGGTCACTACTGCATAGCCGGCACACCACCTTCCGTCGACAATAAGACTGCTTCCATCCACAAAGAAAGTCTGTTCAGGGTCATCCAATGGTAAATCAGTCAGATCTGGACGACTAGAAAACACTGTGTCCATAACTTCTAGACAATCATGATCAGGAGGGCCTGGGCCAACTGGTAACAATGTGGCAGGATTCAGGGTTTGACTGACAGTCATTTGTATTCGGGGATTTTCACACAGCATGCTCTGGTATTTTAACATTCGAGAATTGGTGAACCAGTAATTTCCTTTGTGTTCCATGAGGGTCAAGACAGAGTGTGGTACGGTAACTTGAAGATTCTGACCCAAAGTGAGCTTGTCGGCTTCACCCACCAGAAGGGCTGTAGCTGTGATGGCTCGCAGGCAAGGTGGCCATCCCTTTGCAAAGGTGGCCAGTTGTTTTGATAGATGAGCAACAGGCCGCTGCCAAGATCCAAGGGGTTGAGTCAATACACCTAGAGCATTTCCACTTGCTTCATGGACATTTAAGCGAAATGGTTTCTGTACATCTGGCAGACCCAGAGCAGGTGAGGACATCAATGCTGTTTTCAAGGCTTGGAAGGCTGCATCTTGCTCAGGTCCCCACTCCAAAGGAGATCGCTCCACTCCTTGGGTGGCCTGGTACAATGGCTTTGCCAACAGTGCAAAGTTGGGTATCCATATTCGGCAATAGCCTGCAGCTCCCAGGAAAGCTCTCACCTGTCTTCTGGTGGTTGGGGTAGGGATGCGACACACAGCTTCTTTACGCTCTGATCCAAATTGTCAAATTCCTTTGGCCAAATGGAATCCCAGATATTTTATTTCAGTTTGGCACAATTGAGCCTTAGCTCTTGAGACCTTGTATCTGGCCTCATTCAAAAGATGTAAGAGATCGCTGGTGGCTTGCACATATTCATCTTTGGAGTTAGTGGCTATCAATAGGTCATCCACATACTGGAGGAGGACTCTTTTCTCTGGAGTAACAGGATAGCTTGAAAGATCTTGATTGAGGGCTGCACTGAAGAGGGTAGGCGAGTTCTTGAATCCTTGGGGTAATCGAGTCCAGGTGAGTTGACCTCACCTTCCTGTAGTGGGGTCCTCCCACTCAAAAGCAAACAAAAGTTGGCTGGCTGGTGCTAGGCGTATACAGAAAAATGCATCTTTCAAGTCCAAAACGGTGAAATGGGTGGCCTCAGCGGGGATCAGTCCCAGGAGAGTGTAGGGGTTTGTTACCACAGGATGGATGGTTACAACTGCATCATTCACTCTTCTCAAATCCTGTACTGGGCGGTAGTCACCGGTCCCAGGTTTCTTGACTGGGAGGAGAGGGGTGTTCCAGGGTGACTGACATTCTTTCAGGAGCCCATACTTCAATAACTTCATTAAATGATGATGAATGCCTTCAATTGCTTGTCATGGAAGAGGATATTGTCTCACATGAACTGGTTCGGCTCCAGATTTGAGGGTGACAAAAACAGGGGCTACATTCTTTGCTAGGCCAGGTGGATTATCCTCCGCCCACACTTTGGGTGGAGCTAAGATGTTGGTGGGTATACGGGGGCTGGCTACTTTGGGCGGAGGTGTACTATAGAACCGCCATTCTTCTTTTCGGGGGACAGTCAACACCATCAGGCCGGCAGGTTTTGAGTTTAAAGTAATCTCCACTTTCCCTCCTTCAGCAAAGGATATCTGCGCCTGGAGTTTAGCAAGCCTGTCTCGGCCCAAGAGAGGGATTGGGCATTCAGGCATATACAGGAACTGGTGTGTTATCTTCCGTCCCCCTAGTTCACAGGTGCGGTTCTGCAAGAAAGGCTTGGTAGTTCGATTTCCAGTGGCTCCAACAATAGTGATAGTTCGAGTAGACACAGGAGCCACAGGGTAGCCACTACTGAATGTTCTGCCCCCATATCCACCATAAAGTCCATATATTGGCCCCCAATTTTCAAACTGACCATAGGCTCCTGGGTACCTAGAGAAAACTTGGAGCCCGGTCTGGCCTAGTACCCATCTGAATTGTAGCCTTCTTCAGCTGCCACTCCCTCCATAGGTACTTCTTCTCTTTGGGATGGTGTACGCTGTGTTTCTCCATAGTGCTGAAATCGTCGTCCTCCTCTCCCAGTATTCCCTCCTCCCCTCCTGGGGGCGGAGTCAAGGTGCGGGAACTCATTTTTCCAATGTCCTTCTTCCTTACAGTAGGCACATTGATTAACGCCTACTTGGGGCCGGCCGTTTCCTCGGGCCCTCCCATGTCCTCGATTCTTTCTGTTAGGAAAACCTCCTTCTCGTCTTTCAACTAAAGCTGCTGCAAGGAAATCAGCTTTCTTCTTCATTCTACGTTCAATTTCTCTCTGACTTGCTTGATCACGATTCACAAACACTTTGTGCTACTTCCATTAACTGAGCTGCATTCATGCCCGCAAATCCTTCAAGCTTTTGCAGTTTTCGTTTGATATCTCCTTGGGACTGACTCACAAAGGCCGCATTCACCATGCGCAAATTCTCTGGGGCTGCTGGATCATATGGGGTATAAAGTTTATAAGCTTCAGCTAAACATTCATAGAAGGCTGCTGGACTCCCATCTAAACGCTGGGTAACTACTCTACTTTTCCAATATTCATGGCTTTCTGGCCTCCTCTCTCCAATCCTTGCATAAGGGCTCGGCGGAACCTGTTGAGGGCTGCCACTCCTCCTGCACTATTAGGATCCCACTGGGGATCTTCATTCGGAAAATCCGCGGCAGCTGCTTGCCGGGGATCTAAGTCTCTGTCCTCTACAGGATTTTCTTCTAACCATCGGGTAGAGGCCTGCACAATCCGTGTTCGCTCTTCAGTACTAAAGAGGGTGGACAGGAGCTGACGGTAGTCAGACCAGGTAGGCTGGTGAGTCTGTATTATGCTAGACATTAATTCGATCAAATCTTGGGGCTTCTCAATATAGGAAGCATAGTGTGTTTTCCAGTTCAATAAATCAGTGGTGGAGAAAGGCACATAAACTAAACTGGATGGCCCTGCCACAACTCGGCCCTCGGTGTTAAGGGTGGGCAGGCCAGGGACCTGACGCAATGGACAAACGTAACCATCTCTTTGGCTTGTGGTTGCGCTTCTGAGATCATAATGTATTTGGGACTGTCGGGTTCCTGCTTCATGATCTTGGGTGGCGGCAGTGTGTGACCCAGAACTGGTAAATGAATCCCTGCTTCTAGTATCATCGGTGGACAGCTGCCCACTCGATGTGGTCTGTACAGAGCTGGGGCTGCCAGCTTGGGAGGAAGATGCGCTCTCCAGCTGTGGAGGCTGGTGGAGAGCTGCAGGGGGTGTGGCTGCACGAACGGGTCCTCCCTGGGCAGGTTCTAACTGGGGTAGGGGCGGAGCCGAGGGGATGGGCCTATAGAGGTGGTGGGATGGACGAGCCTGAATAATGTCTGGAGATTCTGGGGCTGAATAGATAGGCAGTTTCTTTTCCCCGGGCTTCCGCACCCCTAAAGAGGTTTCTACAATATTCTACACTGTTCTTCCTGACAAAGTTTCATCTAGGAGGGCCTTTTCTCACAAACATTCAACCAGGAATCTATATACGGGAACTGGTCAGGGTGTTCTCTACGTACAATCTGGTGGACTAGGGATACGATATTAATATCAAAGGTGCCACCAGGGGGCCATGAAAAGGCCAGTATCGGCCACTCCCTTTCACAAAGCATTTCTAATCGGTACGGAGACATTTTTATGTTATAGTTTCCAGCAAATCCCTTGCTAAAATTCTTGATCATACATTTCAACGGAGTTAACGTGGACTCCGACCCTCCCATAATGACGTACAAGACAACAGACAAAAAGGGTGGGTAGTATGGCTGCAGGTAAGGGGTCCATACAGCCCAAGAGACAAGAAAGGAGACAAACACCAAACGCTTCCTCCTTTTTGCGACCTGGGCGCGGTCACCCGGCCAGGAACTGCGCTGCTCAGGAGTTCGCTCTCGCTTGGTCTGTATTTCAAGACCTCTCATTCACACAAACAAACAGGCATGCCAGCAGGATCCCAAATTCCCAGAATTCCAAATTCCAAGTTCAGGCCTGACTAACTAACAAAGGGGCAATGGTTTCAGTCTCGCGCATGCTCATGTGGGACTTACTAGGACCGCCCCGAGAGGTGATCAAGCTCTCATTTCAAACAAGTTCAAGTTCCAAACTAACTAACTGACTGAGTAGCAAAAGAAAATTCCTACTCACCGGATCCGGTACCAAGTTCCAAGTTCAGGTCATGAGTTGAATCCCGGACTCCCCTCGGGTTCGGAGGTGTTGGCCAGCAGGGACCAGCAACCTGCGGAGGCAAGGGGGAGTCCTCTCCGATACAAGAGGACCGGTGGCGCCAGAGGCTCTCCTGCGATCAGTCAGGTGCGGCTCCAGCCGGACCAAACCTTTGAGGCGAGAAGTCGTGGTATATTTACTTGAATACCATCACACTACTCACACTTCCCGGCCAACGCACCAAGAACTGTCGCAGCTGATTAGTATGCAGTAAATAATACCAGGAGTCAGTTCAAGGATCCAAGCCAATTTATTGTGCACAGGCTCAAACGGACAACTTTAGTGTCTGAAAAGAATGAGCAATGACGTATGATAGCCAATTCCTTATATACAGTTTTTGCAGTTTGATAGACGCATAACTTTCTATTGGTTTGACACCCCTTACACCTGTCCAATCGGTGACCTGGTCTGGGCTCGGTCCCGGGCCCCATCCTTTCTGCTCAAACTGTTTTAACAAAGACATAGTCTTAAACATGGATACAATTCTACTGCAAGGACATTGCTAGCTCGAGGAATGCAGGAATAAATCATGCATGGAGAGATAACACAAACCTCCTAGGTATGGTATCGGGGGAGTAACCAAGATGGCGGATATGAGCGTGGTCGGGTGAGCTGCCGCCTTGAATATTGCCAATCTGTCGAGCCGCTGCTGTCGAAATGGGACGGAGGAAGCGAAAACAAGCCGCCCTACCTCCGGGCAAGAAAACTTCAAGCTTGGCCGGCCAGCGAACGCTCGGGGAGTGCGGTTTTGACCCACGCGTTGGAGCAGCGTCTTTGGCTGGGGCAGTGGAAGGAGTTTCGCCCCAGAGCGTCTCAGGTGTCTCGCTGTCTTCGGTTGAGCGGACACTCCCGCCGCGGCCAGGAAGTTTGGCCTCAGCTGTTGCTCTGTCCTCTGCTTTGGTTTTGGCGAGTACACCAATTTCAGAGGGAGATGGAGGTGTTTTGGCTGAGCTAGATCCTCCCCTTGAGGAAATGGGCCAGAGTCGGTTGAGAGAAGCGGTGGTTGCAGCAGAACGATCTGTGTCTGGACCCTCAGTGGTGAAGGAAGAATTTCCTGACTTTCCCATTATGGTGAGACCCACGGCATTTACTTTGCAAACGCTATGGGAAGGATTGGCGACCTTGAATGACTCCATGAATAGAGTTTGTGGGACTTTTAAAAAAGACATTAATGTGGTTAGAGACTCTTGTGGGCTCCTTACTAAGACTAATGAGGTACAATGCAGTAGATTAGCCAGCTTGGAAAGGGAGATGGGGGAGGTTTGGGATTTGGTAAATGCCCAAATAAAGGATAATAATGTCTCTGGTAGAAAATTGGAATACCTGGAAAACCAGGTTCGGAGATGTAATCTCCGTTTTCTGAGTTTTCCTCGGTCACCAGTGCTATCAGCGGTTGAAATGGTTCGAAAATATTTTGGGGAGGTATTGAAAATCCCGCCGGAACAGTTCCCTCCTATGACCAGGGCTGTGTATCTATCCCTGGGTAGTAGGGGTGGAACAGTTGCTCCCCCTCTCCCACAGCCTGGGCTAGAGGATCTTACGTGTCTCCTTGAGAGTTCTCTGGAGATTGTAATGGAGAGAACCACCCTACTTGTTACATTTGCTTTAGAAACGGATAAAGTGTTTGTTCTTAGAATGTTTTTTCGAAATGCTAATGAAGCTTTTCTGGGGTCTAGGGTGAGAGTATTTCCTGATCTTTCACGAATTACACAGCTGCGGAGGAGGGAGTTTTTGGCTCTTCGCTCTAGGGTTTTGGCCTTGGGCGCTTCCTTCCAACTTAAATTTCCTGTTAAATGTTTTGTTAATTATAAGCAAAATATGTATTTGTTTTTTGACCCCAAGCAGCTGCTGGCTTTTCTGGAGACTAGGGAGGGGAATAATACTGAGGTGGTTGTTTCTTCTCATACATCTGACGTGTAAGTCTCCCTTCCGCCCTTAATGTATATTTTGTGTTAAAGCTAGGATTTCTTGGCAGTATATGAATTACCTAGTACTCTCCTATTTCCTATGTTTTTTTGGGATCTAAATAAGATGGAGATATGATTTGCTATGTGATTTATTTCCTGGATAATTGTATTGGAAGAATTCCATGTTTTTTCTGTCATTCATGGTATGATATCTGAATGTTAATTTGATAATTGATAAATAAAAAAGTGTAAAAAAAACAAAACAAAAAAAAACCTCCTAGGGGGAGGGAGGGAGCTTTCAGAACAGCAATTTAAAGCAAATTTTTCTAACTTTGATTCTTCTCAGCACTAGTCCCAAGTGGGGGTTGGGGCCTAGCCCTAGGTCATAGCCTACCACAAGATGATAGAGGGATTAAAGGGGGTACTAAGAGAGGACAAGGCCATAGCAGAGAGACTGAATGAATTCTTTGCTTCAGTCTTTACTGAAGAAAATATAGGAAACTTACCCATGCCAGAAATGATATTTAAAGTTGATATATCAGAAGAATGGAAGCAAATCTTGATAAATCTGGAAGATGTAATACAGCTGTTTGATAAAATAAAGAGTAGTAAATCATCTGGACTGGAAGGCATACATCCCAGGGTGCTGAAACACCCAATGTAACACTGATTTTCAGAAAAGGTTCCGGGGTGGTCTGGGAAGCTACAGACCGACGAGCCTGACTTCACTACTGGGCAAAATGGTAAAAATGCAAAAATGCAATGTGTGCCTTCGAGTCAGTCCTGACTTCTGGCGACCCAGAAGCTCCTGGGTTTTCTTGGCAGTGTCACCGGAAGTAGATTGCCAGGCCTTTCTTCCAAGGCAATGGAGGGTTAAGTGACTTGCCCAAGGCCACAAGGAGTGCTAGTGGGATTTGAACCCTGGTTGCTTGGTTACCAAGCCAGTGTCCTAATCACTAGGCTACTCCTTCACTCCTGGGCAAAATAGTAGAAACCATTAAATAGCATTACTGAGTATGTAGATAGTTCATGGTTTAATGGCTGAAAGCCAACATGGATTTAGCCAAGGAAAGTCTTGCCTCACTAATCTGTTATTTTTTTGAAAACGTGAATAACCAGGTAAATAAAGGTGAGCTGGTTAATAATAGTGTATCTGGATTTTCAGAAAGCCTTTGACAAGGTCCTTCATTAGAGTCTCTTGTGGAAGTTAAAAAGTCATGGGGTAGGAGGCAGTTTACTGTTGTGGATTAGGAACTAGTTAAAAGATAGAAAACTGAGAGTAGGGCTAAATGGGCAATTTTCTCAATGGAGAAAGGTGAATAGTGAAGTACCCCAGGGATCTGTGCTAGGTCACTGCTTTTTAACATATTTATAAATGACCTGGAAATGGGAATAACAAGTGATGTGAACAAATTTGCAGTTTACACACAATTATTCAAAGTTGTTAAAAACACAAGAGGATTGTGAAAAATTACAAGAGGACCTTGAAAAATTGGGAAACTGAGTGTCCAAATGGCAGATGAAATTTAACGTGGACAAGTACAAAGTTATGCATTTAGGGAAGAAGAACCCAAACTGTGGTTATGGTGCAAGGGGAATTACCACTCAGAAAAGGGTCTAGGTGTCATGGATAATATGTTGAAACCCAGTGTGCAGGGGGGGACACAGGGAGCAAGAGACGTAGGTTGGTAACAGACTGCTTTATTGATGATAGTCCCTACGCGTTTCGGCAAACGCCTTCTTCGGGGGACATACAGCTAACATAAAATACACAAACATGATTAAAAACACATTATTAAAAGAATGAACATATTAAAACCAAATATGTAACATCATAAATAATACATATAATAAAAGATAAAATAAGAAGTAAATCATAGGAAATATTCAGAACAACTGTGAGGTAAGAAGGACCGAGACAGAAGACAGAACCTATTTACCCAAATGTTGAGGACTATACACACTTTGTTTGTAAACAATTAGCCATATGTATATGGAAATCTAAAATCCAACTGAATAATTAAAAACAAAAACTATACATGCGTAGTCTAGATAGAGGAAAACAGGGATAAAATGAATCAAAAGTCACACTTAAAACCACAACGATGTGACTGCTCTAATGATTAAAAAAATAAATAATTAAAACAAAAGACTTGGACATATCAATAAACACCTACCAGTGCTGTGTCAAGTAAAATGTCTCATTAAGACAGTTTTGTCGGATTGTTAGGCAATAGCTAAAAAACATATGAAAGATAAATAAATAAATATATAATATAAAAATACATAGTCAATGATCAAATATTATTAACAATATAAAAATATAATGAATCAGTACACGAATGCATAAAATACATAAATACTAATGAACATAAAAAAGGATTGGTCAAGAGAAATGTGAACAAACATATACTAAGGGAGATGCTGAAGTATTGGAGAAGTGAATGCAAAACGCCAGTGGAGAACGAAAATCGGTACATCAACTGTAAATGTGTGCTCAAGAATGGATGATAATGGGGGTAGAGGTATCGAATTTCAATCATAAAACCGAGGGCAAGTGAATGTAGAATAGAAGTGAAAAGGGACGATGCTAGCTAGTGAGCATAACAGATGAATACTGGACAGCCACAAAATTTGTCGTTTAAAAAAGGGGAGGAAAAGCCAGGAACTTGAATCGAAAGTAGGGGGTGTTGGGTACCACAAATATCTTATTGATTTAAAAGAGTGTAACTAAACATAATCATGCAGCAAAGAAGAGCATGCCTTACATTTGCCGACACCATCCGGGTGAAAAGAGGGTGATTAATCCTGTGCACATCGTATCAAAAATACACTCAAAATTGAAACCAAGTACTGGGTATGAGAACAGCGTGATGTCAATGAGAAGCAAACCAAAGGGAAAACAATCAACTTATATAGACGCCAGGTTTCCCGCCTTACTGGATGACAATGACAAAGTGGACTAAGTTAAATGTAGCAGAAAAAATGCAAGTGAATGAACTGAAAGGTAACGTGAAGAACAAAACATTTTGTCGGATGACTTCAAAAGAAGTAGGACTCATATAGGCGCTGATTTGGCCGTCTGACAGACTAGCATTAGGCAAATAGGCGGAGTCAGATTCAGAAAGGCTAGGTGATTATAACATGAATGTCAAATAAATGTGAAGTTAAATTAGGAAAGTAAAACATGATATTAAAATACAATAATGTGTTGAACAACGCTGGCGAAACATAAAATACATTGAGTAAGTGGGCGGAGTCAAATTCGGCAAGGAGATAATGGTAATAAAAACGCGAATCTGTGAAGGTGCAGTGAGTGTAAAAAGTGAAGTGTACTGGGTAACACAAGTAACTTATTAATTTAAAAATGTGTAAAGATAATCATGCAGCAGAAAAGAACATGCCTTACATTTATCAACACCATCCGGGTGAAAAGAGGGTGATTAATCCTGTGTAGATCGTATCGAAAATGCACTCGAAATAGAAACACAGTGCTGGGTATGAAAACAGCGTGATGTCAGTAGGAAGCAGATCAAGGGGAAACAATCAACTTATGTAGACGCCAAGTTTCCCGCCTTCTTGGATGACGTTGAAAAGGTGGGCGGAGACAAACGTAGCAGAAAGAATGCAAGTGAGTGAACCTAAAAAAGGGGGAAAAAGGGTGACGTGAAGACCAAACTATCCTGTCAGATGACAGCAAAAGAAAGTAAGACTCATATAGGTGCTGATTTGGCCGTCTTACAGACTAGCATTGGACACATGGACAGAGACAAATTCAGAAAGGCTATAGTGATTATCACAACGCAAATCAAACAAGATAAAGTATCAAATAATTATGAAGTGCAATTAGAAAGGTATACCATGGTGTTGAAATCCAATAAAGTGTAAATAAACACTGGCGAAACATGAAATCACATTGTGTAAGTGTGCGGAGTCAAATTCAGCAAAAAGAGAATAATAATAAAAATGCAGATCTGTCAAAATACAGTGTGAGATGCCAATAGGATTATGTTAGAGTACAATGATGTGCGATAAAGCACTGGCAACCCGTAAAATCAATGGGTATGTGCTGAGCGAGTAATAAGTATATTTGAAATGGTTATAGGAGGTTCAATGTTAAGTGTATATAAATAAAAACCAATATGAAAGAGCACTGATCTCATAAAAAATGTAATAAAATGATGTTATAAAACCATCATATACAATTTCACAAAAAAACTGAAAGATCACTTTCTTGGTTAAGCCCAAACGGTTCCAGACTATTCAATTCATAAATAAAACGTTGTTCTAACCTGAGTAGAGTGTTGTTGATATCGCCACCATGCCAATGTGGAGTAACAGTCTTAATGACCAAGAATTTTATATCACTAATTATGTGGCCCTTCCCCAACCAATGTGTAAGTATTTGTCGTGTGTCTTCATGCTATCACAACAAAGAATTCTTTCACACATACATCCACGGGTTGCAAAATAACTATAAATCATTATTCGAATTGCAAGACCATCAATGCTATTTATCTGATATTATGCCCCTGCGACATGGTCTATATAGGCAAAACTTTACGACAAATACGGACACGCATCATTGAGCACAGGAGTAACATTCAGAGACAACTCACTGACAAACCATTAGTTTCGCATTGGTTGGGGAAGGGCACATAATTAGTGATATAAAATTCTTGGTCATTAAGACTGTTACTCCACATTGGCGTGGTGGCGATATCAACAATACTCAGGTTAGAACTCAGGTAGGGCTTCGCTTAAGGACTTGACCCTGAAGACCGTTTTCCTGGTAGCTATTTATTCTGCCAGAAGAATTTCTGAGTTGCAGGCGTTGTCGTGTCAGGAACCCTTCTTGTCCTTTTCGGGTGACAGGGTGGTTTTGCGTACGGTTCCAGCCTTTTTGCCAAAGGTGGTCTCGGATTTTCATGTGAATCAGGTTGTGTCGCTGCCGGTGTTTTCCGCGGAGCAGAAAGCTCAGTCGGGTGGCCGTTTGCATCGGTTGGATGTGCGGCGAGCGCTCAAGAGGTATCTCCGTAAGACCGCTTCTTTCCGTAAGTCCGACAGGCTCTTTGTCGCCTTTGGGGGTCCGTGGAAAGGGGAGGCGGCGGCGAAGTCCTCTATTTCTAGATGGCTGAAGGAGGCTATTGCTTCGGCCTACCTTCTAAAGGGCAAAGAGGTTCCGGTGGGCCTGCGGGCGCATTCCACTACAGCGCAGGCGGCGTCTTGGGCGGTTGCGGATATTTGTAGAGCGGCGACTTGGTCCTCGTTGCATTCATTTGCCCGGCACTATCGCCTGGATGTGCAGGCGCGGAGTGATGGCCGTTTTGGTTCAGCGGTTCTTCAGGCTGGGCTTTCCGGTCCCTCCCGTTGATATTCACTGCTCTGTTACATCCTCTATGGTTCCGGGACTGGACTAGAGGGACGCAAAGGAAGAGTAAATTAGACTTACCTGCTGATTGTTGTTCCTTAAGGAACTCTAGTCCAGTCCCGGATCCCTCCCGGTAATGGCGGGCAGCCTGAAGTTTCATGGGATGGAGAACAAGGAGGTGCACAGGTGAGGTGAAATTCGTAGCATCTTTTCAACCAGGTTGACCACAGTGAGAAGATGAGATGGAAATAGCGCTCGGGGGGGCTCTCTTTTTGTTTCTGCAGCAGGCCCGGCTGGGCGCTAGAGTGCAGTGGGACCGTGTTTTTTCGGGCGGTTCTTTTTCTATTCTGCGTGTTCGCAGATCATGTGTGCCACATGTTTGGGCGGGGCAGTGCGGGTTCTTGTTTTTTCACTGCTCCCCTGTCTGGTTCCATATTTTCCAATTACCTACTTATTTGTTGCTCTGCTGAGTCTGCTTTGTCAATAGGTGCTGGTGAAAGGGGGCGGATCTTGCCTATTCGTACCAGTGACATCAGAACGATGACATCTTTCAGTCTCCAAAGCTGCTGGTAGAGGTTGACAACTCTATGGTTCCGGGACTGGACTAGAGTTCCTTAAGGAACAACAATTAGCAGGTAAGTCTAATTTACTCTTAATCACCGCCATCCTCCCCATCCAAGATATATACCCCCTCTTCCATGACTCTAGCTCCTTTCTACTGCCCAAAAAGTTTCTTATAATTCAAATCATATAGTTCCTCCAATTCCCTTCCCAGCTGCACTCCCAAATATCTAATTGAGCGCTGTGCCCACTGGAATTGAAATTGATTTTGCAGACTCCTTTGCAGCTCTCTCCCTCCTGTCAAATTTAATATTTCGGATTTACTCCAATTTATTTTAAATCCAGCCAAGTCTCCATACTCCTGCACCTCCCTCATAATAGCGGGCAATGTCACTCTGGGCCTGGTGATCATAAGTAAAATGTCATCCGCAAACATCGCCAGTTTATATTCCCTCCCCCCACCCCCACCCCCTTAATATCTTGACTCCTCCGTATCCTTCCTGCTAACGGTTCCATGGACAATGCAAATAACAGCGGTGGTAGGGGGCAACCCTGTCTGGTTCCCCTCCCCAGAGGAAAAAATTTAGAATATCCTCCATTTACTGTTATGCACGCTTTAGGTCCTGCATATTGTGCCTTCACCCAATCCACAAACCCCTTTCCAAAACCCATGCGATCCATCACTGCAAACAAAAACTTCCATGATACTTGATCGAACGCTTTTTCTGCGTCTAGTGAGAGACGTATCGTCTGATCCGTCTTTCTTTTTGCTGTCCATATTACATTCATTATTTTCCGAATATTATCCGACACCTGCCTGCCCGGTATAAAACCCGCCTGATCCTCATGAACTAACTTACCCAAGATTCTATTAAGTCTCCCCGCCAACACTTTGGCCAACAACTTCGCATCTACATTTAACAGATATAGGCCTGTAGGGCGCACACTCCAGAGGATTCTTCCCCTCCTTGTGGATCAGAGTTACCCCTGCCCACCCCATCGTCTCAGCTAACCATTTCCCCTCCTTTGGCTGATTGAACATTCTTGTCAGGGGTGCCAGCAACTCTGCTTTAAATTTTTTATAAAAACTAGCTGTCAGCCAATCAAGCCCTGGTGCCTTCCCAGGCTTCAACTCCTTGATTGCCTGCTCCACTTCCCCTACCTGTATTTCTCTATCCAGATCTCTCCTCTCCCCCTCCTCCAAATGCCTGAGGTCAGCCACCTCCAGATACTCCCCCAACTCCCCCTCCGGCCTATCCGGTTTTGCCTCATATAGATTTTGGTAGTATTCCACAAACTCGTCCCTAATCATCTGCTCATCCCTCTCCACTCCTCCCCTGCACCTAAGCTGTGTTATTTGTGTCAAGTTCCTCTTCTGCTTTAATCTCTGCGCCATGTATTTTCCCGCTGTTTCCCCCTTCAAAAATTCCTGCCTTAATAATTGCAACCGTAGCTGAATCTTTTCTGCCTCCAACCCGTTAAGCTTAGCCCTGGTCTCCATAACCTCTCCCTATATCTCCCACTGCCCTCACTGGCATCCGCCTCTTCCAGCCTAACCAACTTCTGCCGCAGTTGTAGCTCGTTTCTCTCTTTATTCTCGCCCCCCATTTTATCAAGATGTCTCTCACCACCGCCTTGAAAGCATCCCATACTATCCCCTCCCTCACCTCTCCAGTTCCGTTCCTTACAAAGTATTCTGGTATCACCTCCTTTATCTCCTTCACCACCCTAGTGTCTTCCAACAGGGCCTCATTCAGTTTCCAGAATTGTATCCTCTTGTTTTCTCTTCTACAGATCAAACGCACTATCACCGGCACATGATCTGACCACGTTATCGGCTCCATTTCTCCCACCTGAATCCTCCCTGCTATGTCTTTCCCTATCTAGATGGTATCCAACCTGGAGTAGGTGCCATGCACCGCTGAGTAAAACGAATACTGGCGCCTACCAGGATTGTGCAACCGCCACGCATCAATCAAATCATGATCCTTGACAAACTTCTGATAGCTCCTCCTGTCTGCTCTCCTCCCTTCCCCCTTTCCTGTTGAGTCCCTCCCCACCTCCCAGGGCATATTGAAATCCCCTCCACAGACCCTCGATCCTTCTCCTAATAGACTCGCTTTCTTGTCCACTTCCTCCCAGAATTCTTTTTGTATCCCAGTAGGAGCATACACATTGATCACACACAGCCATTCATCTCCAATCCTCATTCGCACCATTAGGTACCTTCGCCCTTTATCCCGAACTATCGTATGAAGCTCTGCCTTAAGGTGCCCACTTACCAGTAGTGCTACCCCACCTTTCTTCATTAGTTCAGTATAACCCTTAGGTCTTACCACTGCCTCGTGCCTTCGTACAAATGTATTTCTTGCAACAAAACCAGTGGGGCTTTCTGTCGTGCCAGCTCCTTATACAACTTCTGCCTCTTAAAGGGTGAATTTAAACCTTTCACATTTAATGTAATAATCTTCAGCTCACCTGTTCTACCTTTCCCCCTTCCTCCTTCCTCCCTCCCCCCTCTCTTCATATCCTTGCCTTTCTCCACCACCTTCATCCTCCCTACCCTCCCCTCCCCCCCTCCCTACCCCGCTCCCCCCTCCCTCTCCCTACCCCGCTCCCCACTCTCCCCCTTCCCCCCCTCCCTACCCCACTCCCCGCCTCACCCTTCCCCCTCTCCCTACCCCACTCCCCCCCTCCCCCCTCCCCCTACCCCACTCCCCCTTCCACCCCAACCCTTTCTTCCTTCTCCCCTCCCCTCAAGGGAGATTAGTCTTCCATTACAGTGACGATCTGTCAGGCCAAGCCTGTCTCCTGCTCTTCCATTCCCCTTCACCCCGCCCATCCTCCCCCTTCTCCTATAGTCCCCCCTCAACTCCCCTTCCTCCTCCTCACCCCCCCTCTAGACCCCTCCGCCTCCCCCCATCTCCGAGTCCCTATTGACCCAGGGCTTACAACCCATTCAGGGGCTTATTCCCAAACCCCCCCTACCCTCCTCCCCCCCTGCCCCTACACTAAGCCTGTATCCTTCCCCCCCATGTGATTTCATCAACCTGAACAGAGATAATTTTATTGTTATTATTTTCCCCCAGAGTCCACCACTTCAGCTCGCTCTGCTCTCTGCCATTTGCACTGCTCCTGGGCTCTCTGTTCAACCTCGCCAGCCTTCTCCCCATCACGGGGACTCTGTGCCATCTCTGGTTGTCCCTTTTCGCACTGGGCCTGGCTGCCGATGCGGTTTCCGCCATTCTTTTCTCCCCATCTGGCAGATTGACACACCCAGCTCTTTAAGTACTGTCCAGGCTTCCTCGCTGGTCTGCGCTCTTCGCGATCTTCCCTTTACTGTCATCAACAAGCCAAATGGGAACAGCCATTTATATCTCATGTCCTCTCTTCGCAAGAATGCCGTCACCTCTTTGAGGTGTCTTCTCCGCTGCAATGTTCCCAATGTCTTGAAACAGTTCGAGCTTATGCTCCTCCATTTGAAATGTCTCTCTGCTCTCGCCACTCTCAGCAGCTTTTCTTTAGTTTTAAATGAACTTAAGCACACTACTATATCTCGGGCCCTGTTTTCTCTGGCCGGCCCCAGCCCTCTGTGCACTCTCGCAATTGTTATGGTCTCTGTCTTAGCCCCTTCCTCAGGCTCTACACGTGACAACAGGGAGTCAAAGATTTTTGCTATTACTTCTTCACAATTCTTATATTTCGGAACTTCTGGGAGGCCACGCACCCTGACGACGTATCTCCTGGAGCGGTCCTCCAAATCTTCCAACTTCATCTGTTGTTCTCCTTGCATACGCTTCACATCCTCCCAGTCTTTATGCAGCTCATCCAGCACTTCTCCTTGCTGCTCCACCTGATTCTCTATTTCTTCCACGCGGCTTTCCATGTCTACAATATCTTACCGCAGAGCCTGTATTGACTCCTTAAGCTCATTTTTTGTCCCACTGATCTCTGTCTTGATCTCCTCTTTCAGCTCTGTGAGCCATAACTTTAGCATGGCTGCCGTCCCTGGGCTGCAGGCTCTTTCCATCTCCTCCTCCTGCTCCCCTGGACTTTCGTGCTGCGCTTCGCTGTCCTTCTGTCCCTCCTTCCCTCCTTTAGCTGCCACATATGATGATCTGTATTTCGCCAGTTTCTTTCTCACCGCCTGACTGCTCTTCGTCTTATCCATGGGCACGCTTTCTTCCCCTCGAGCTGGTTGTCTGTGCTTCTGTTTAGCAGGCAATATCAATACTTCAGGTTATTGCACCAGCACTCTTATTACCCCCACTGAGGGCAGGTCCGTTGGCTTGGGTGCTTCCTTGCTGTTCTCTCCGGCCCTCTGCTACCTTCTTAGCACCTCTTCGCCCGCTTTTTGTCCCACGTCCACTCTCCAATGCTTTCCCGGCTCTCCTTCCCTCCTGGGTACCGGCTCTGCATGTGAACTCCCCAGTCCACTCACCGGCCCTCTGGCTGAATTATCGTCTGCTCGTCTCCGCTGCTCCTCAAATCCGGCTTCTGCCCTTCACTCCGTACCACGGATCAGCTGTCCGGGCCTCCGCCACACTTTCTGGGCCTCCGTTCCACTCTCCTGATCTCCGCACCTCTCTTCAGGCCTCCGCTCTTCTCTCCTGGCTCCCGCTTCCCTCACCGGGCTTCTTCTCTCTACTACTGGTCTCTGAGCTCCTCCACTGGTCTCAGCTCCTCTCTCCAATCACCCTCTCCTCTCCCCGGCCCTCCGCACTGCTCTCCGGGCTGCTACTGCTCTCACTGGGCCTACTATTGCCGCTCTGGGCCTCAGATTCACTCTCCGGTCCTCTGATCCTATTCACCGGGACTCCTCTCCACGTCCTGGTCTTTCTACTGGCTCACTCGGCCTCCGATCTCCTCTCTGGGCCTCAGCTTCGCTCTCAGACCACCCCACACTCCTCCGAACCGTCTCAGCACGTGGTCCTCCAAAGCGGTCTCGCTCTGCGGTCTTTTCCTGCCTTTTGCCCAGGACCGTGATACACGCTCTGCTTAGATCGCTTTGCTCCTGGGCTGCTCCTCTTCTGCCTCACCCCTCACACTCCTCCGCGCTCGCTCATTTTGGGGTTTTTCCCCCCTTAGTACAGGCTTTGACGGCAGAGCTAGTCTGCTACACTGCCATTCGCCTTGCAGTTGTCACCGGAAGTCCCCGGTAGGGTTTTTTTTTTTGACAGCCACAGCATAGTCTCTCTCCAACCAGGGGTGAGACTTGGCACAGGAGGAAGACTGGCCCTGTATGCCCACAGGTGGCCAGCAATCACTACAGATACCTGGGTCCTACAAATAGTCCAGAAGGGCTATTTGCTCCACTTCAACCAGGTACCTTCCTCCTACTTCCCAGGAGAGCCTCTCAGACCCCCTCTACATAGGAACCTCCTCTTACAGGAGTTGGCCAGTCTTCTAGAGGATCAGGCGGTGGAGCCGGTGCCCCACAGCCTACAAGGGCAAGGCTTCTACTCCAGGTATTTTCTGATACCAAAGAGAACAGGAGGCCTCAGGCCCATCCTCAACCTGCGAAACTTAAACAAGTTCCTGGTGAGGGAAAAGTTCAAGATGCTTTCCCTTGGAATATTGCTACCTTACCTCCAAGAGGGAGATTGGCTATGCTCCTTAGACCTGAAGGATGCCTACACTCACATCCTTATACATCCAGACCACAGACAATATCTCAGATTTGTAGTGGGAGGAAACCATTTTCAGTACAGAGTACTTCGATTTGGCCTAGCCTCCGCGCCCAGAGTGTTTACCAAGTGTCTGGTGGTGGTGGCGGCCTTTCTCAGGAACCAGGGAATCTTTGTCTTCCCGTACTTGGACGACTGGCTCATCAGGGCCCCGTCGCCTCAAGAGGCCCTACAGGCCACAGCCTGCACTATCAACGTACTACAGCGTCTAGGCTTTGTCATAAATCAGGCAGAGTCCACCTTGCTCCCCACACAGAACTTAGAGTTCATAGGGGCGAGGCTGGACACCATTCAAGCAAGGGCTTACCTGCCAGAGGACAGGGCACAAAGGCTTCTGGAGCTAGTGGACCAGATCAGCCACAAGTCTCAGATATCAGCAAGGCATTTTCTGCGCCTTCTAGGACACATGGCCTCCACGGTGCATGTGACCCCAAACGCCCATCTCAACATGAGAACAGCTCAGTGGTGCCTCCGGGATCAGTGGTCGCAAGCCACAGGGTGACTCCGAGACAGGATAAGGGTGTCCAAATGACTACTGAAGTCGTTGGCCTGGTGGTTTCAGCCACCCAACCTGCTCAGAGTAGTGCCTTTCCAGCCTCCATCGTACTCAAGAGTCCTGACGACAGATACATCCCTGCTTGGCTGGGGAGCCCATTGCCGGGACTCATGCACTCACGGGTTGTGCTCTCCTCAAGAGAGCAGACAACAAATCAACCTCTTAGAGCTCCGAGTGATACGCCTAGCTCTTCGCCATGTTCTCTCACATCAGTCTGTCTTGGTGCAGACAGACAATCAGGTGGCTATGTTCTACATGAACAAGCAGGGAGGGACAGGGTCCCGTATCCTGTGCCAGGAGACACTGGACCTCTGCTCCTTTGCCATCAGACAGGGTATGTCTTGCAAGGCGGTTTACCTGCCAGGTCAAGAGAACTGCCTAGCAGACAAACTAAGCAGGATTCTTCAATCTCACGAATGGCAACTGAATCTGGAAGTGGCCCAGCAGATCTTCTTTCCTGGGGACATCCGTCCATAGATCTCTTCGCCAGCCTGCAGAATCATCAGTTCCAACATTTGCTCCAGACAGCCACATCCCCAAAGGATGGCTGCGGATGCTTTTCTGATCTCCTGGTCTGTGGGCCTCCTGTATGCGTTTCCTCCCACGCCTCTGGTAGCCCAAACTCTGTTCAGAATCCTTCGGGACAAGGCCTTGGTCATCCTGATAGCCCCCCGATGGCCAAGACAAACTTGGTTCCCGCTTCTCCTCCAGTTGGCAGTGGAGACCCCACTCCCTCTGGGGATGAGGCCCGACCTCTTGTCCCAGGAGCAGGGCTCTATCTTACATCCCAACCTCAGGTCTCTCAACTTGATGGCATGGTGGCTGAAAGGGTAATTCTGGCTCCACTCCTACCTAAGAACGTAGAAGAAGTGTTACTGGCCTCAAGGAGGCAGTCCACTAGGAAAACCTATGCCTTCAAGTGGCGAAGGTTTGAGGTGTGGTGTAACCAATACAATGAAAACCCTTTCTCTTGCCTTCTACCAGTGGTGTTGCAGTACCTGCTTCACCTATCTGACTTAGGCCTCAAGCCTAACTCTGTCAGGGTTCACCTGAGTGCTCTGTCAGCACACCACTCACCAGTGGAAGGACAACCTCTTTCGGTTTGGTGTCCAGATTCCTCAGAGGTCTACTTCTACAAAAACCCCTGGTTCGTCCTCCAGCGACCGAGTGGGATCTGAATGTGGTCTTGCAACAGCTTTCTCGCCCACCTTTTGAGCCGTTGTCCGCTTGCCATCTGTGCTTCCTCTCCTGGAAGGTAATCTTCCTGGTGGCACTCACATATGCCAGGCGAGTGAGTGAGCTACAAGCTCTGGTTTCAGAAAGACCGTACACACGGTTTTATAGGAACAGGGTGGTCCTACTCACCCAGCCCAAGTTTCTTCCAAAAGTGGTCTCTCCGTTCCACCTCAACCAAGAGGTGGTTCTTCCGACATTCTTTCCCAGACCGCATGCTAGCCAGGCAGAGGCAGTTCTGCATACCCTTGATTGTAGGAGGGCATTAGCCTTCTACTTGGAGCGTACACAGGGGCATCGAAGGGCTCCTCAGCTCTTCGTCTCTTTTGACCCCAGTAAACTGGGGCTACTTGTCTCCAAGCGCACGTTGTCCACCTGGGTGGCAGACTGCATTGCCTGGGCATACAGGGCGGCCGACCTCCCGTTGCAGGGTCGAGTCACGGCCCACCGTGTCAAGGCTAAGGCCGCATCAGTGGCTCACTTCCTCTCTGTTCCGCTGGCAGACATCTGCTGAGCCACCTCCTGGTCTTCAAGCCAGACTTTTGCAGCCCATTGGATGGGGAGTCCCGGCGAGACACTGCTTTCAGCCAGGCGGTGCTCCCAACTTATTTGAGGTTTAGGCAACTCCGGCCCTCTGGTGTCAGACTACCGGGGGTGTTTTGTCTCCGTTGGATTCCTATCACAGCTTCTGCGGCTCTTCTAGAGGGAGCCATTTTTCAGCTATGGGTTCTTGGTAGCTTATAGCTAGGGAGTCCATATATGAGGACTGACTTCCTGCTTGTTCCTGGAGAAAGCGTAGTTACTCACCTGTAACAGGTGTTCTCCAGGGACAGCAGAAATCACTCCACATGACCCTCCCTCCTCCCCTGGAGTTGCAGTCCTATTATTGATTTTATTGTTTTTGCCGTCTTTTTAGCTATGTCATTAGACTGAGCAAGATGGCACCCTTGGGCGGGAAGGGGACCACGCATGCGTGATGCAATCCCAAAGGCTTTCTTTGAAAGCTGGGGAATTGCTCCGCATGAGGGCTCCGTCGGCGCCGACATCAGCCATATGTGAGGACTGATTCCTGCTGTCCCTGGCGAACACCTGTTACAGTTGAGTAACTACGCTATCTTTAAGCTCTGTCTGTATTATTGAAGGATGTAAAGAGAGAGGGTGGTTCACCCACTTCATCTAGGGAAGTGTTTTAGGTAAATGTTCTTAATGGCTTATGCTCTAAGGGAGGAGGGGAGGTATTATCTTTGGAATTCAAGGGATATGATTCAAAGGGCTGCTGTTTATTTCGGCAGAGGCTCATTTGGTTTAACCCTCCAAACTTGATCAAGCTGTTTCTAGGTTTTCCTGCCTTTCTTGCAAGGACTCTGGTCTGGAGGAGGATGTTTCTAAAGTACTTGGGGTTTTTTTAACTCTCCCAGAGGGAAGGGGTGCTTTATTACTTCCCATTTGTCTGGACTGGTCTAGTGG
Source organism: Ichthyophis bannanicus (assembly GCA_033557465.1). Classification (NCBI taxonomy): domain Eukaryota; kingdom Metazoa; phylum Chordata; class Amphibia; order Gymnophiona; family Ichthyophiidae; genus Ichthyophis; species Ichthyophis bannanicus. The sequence continues at coordinate 275,407,776 of CM066039.1, read as the reverse complement.
ACAATAAGGAAGGAAAAGGTTGATCTGACCTGATGATTTTATTTCCTTGAGTCTGACCAAACTAGACCAGAATTCCACTCAGTTTGCTGCTAAGTTTTTTTGCTTGAGTCAGTAGATCATTTAATGTGTTATTCCTTGATCTTCCTTGACAGGACTTAGTGAGCTCCAGTAGTGGCCGTTAGACCTTTTCCTGCTAAAGGGGTTCATTTCTGGGAAATCTACCTTAGCTTTGTTATAAAATAAAACTGAGGAGCTTGCTCACAAACTTGTTCTGTTTCCATCTTCTGCTAGAGAGGCATAACTCATTCTTCTGGACAGGTTTGGTAGAACTCGAGGAAAGAAAACTAGCAGGCAAGACCAGATTTTTCTTTACTTATGGATTTTTTTGTTTGGTTATACACCCTTGTGCAAATTAATTGAAACAGCCTGGATCTTTTAATCTTTTCAGCTTGCAAATTGTATATGCATTTAATTTTGATCTTTTTTTTAATCAGCTGGGTTAAATCATCACATATGAGATATTTCATCGTTATTTGTGGGTTTATGGGTTAAGTGATGTAAGAGATGACGTGATATGACATAGGAATGACTTACTGTGTATGCGACTATAATATCAGCTAACATTGCATCAGATTTTCTTTCTAGTGTATTCTTAGTTGTTAATCCAACCGTTGCGCATGATGGACGCAACACCCAGAAAACGCACAAAGATTGTCACCCTGCACGAACACACAGGGAAGACCTACAGGGATATAGCAAGTATAGTTGGTGTCAGTCTTGCAACCATCAGTCGTGTGATCAGATCTAAAAAGGAGACAGGATCCATCTCACCTAAACGAGAGGGAAATTGTGGTCGTAAGAGGAAAACCACACCCAGAGACGACGACTGTGTTCTCAGGGAAAGTAGAAAATACCTTCAGAAGACTAGCGATGCATTAAAAAGAGATTTAGAAGAGAAAGGTATAATAGTCAGTTCTTCCACAATTCGCAGGCAACTTTTGGAAGTTGTTTGAAAAGCACGATGACCTCTGAAAAATCAATTTCTGACAAAGGTTATGAAAGAGAAGTGCTATAAATGGGAACTGAAACATAGAGTGGACTAAAGAAGATTGGAGAAAAGTAATATTCAGTGATGAAAGTCATTTCTTCGTCCAGGGCCAGAGAAGCCAACATGTTCGGTATTCACCTGGAGAAAAGATTTGTGATTCCCACATCAACCAGAATGTGAAACACCCACAAAATATGATGTTCTGGGGGTGTTTCCGTTATTATGGAGTCTGCAGCTTGCATCCATTCGAGAGAATGATGCATTCACAACAATATGTTGATGTTCTCCAAAGAAGAGTTGTTCCAGAGCTAAAGACATTATTTCCTGATGGATCTGGCATCTTTCAGCGGGATCTTGCCCCATGCCACACACGTAATTGGTGAAAAAGGTTTTTTCAAAAGACGTAAATAAAGGTACTGGACTGGCCAAGAAACACTCTGGACTTAAACCCAGTAGAGAATCTGTGGTCCATTTGCAAACTTCACCTTTGTGAACTGGTCTGTATGACAAAGGAGAAGCTTATTCAAGCTCTGCTTCAAGTCTGGTACAAGGACCCAAAAATCGTTGCAGACTGCTCGAAATTAGTGAACTCCATGCCAAATTGTGTCCAGATGCTGGTAAAAAATAACAGAGGTGGTCATATTATGTACTAATATGTGGCTATTAATAAGATTTTCAATGGAAATTCCAGTTTTCACTTATTTTTCAGTTTGTTTCAATTAATATGCACAAGGGTGTAGATACAGTGGTTGTGGAAATAGTCTTAATTGTGAGATTTTGTCCATGGATTTTAGATAAGATACAAAATCAGAATGATTCCTGAAGAGTTGTTGGAAAGTGTATTTTATATTTTTCTATTCTCCCCTTTCTGGTAATACGATGGGGAAGAGTAAAATGAAGTTATTGCCTAAAGCTCCTTCCCGTCAGCAAGGTATGGTTGTGGGACCATTCGACAAGCGTATAGCTATTGGTCTGGTCCCTTCCACAATGTCTGAGGGGCTTCCCTGAGCTCTGGCACCCCAACTTCTCCTCTTCCTCCAAGCCCTCTTTTTTTTTCATCAATGCCTGACTTTAATGTTAGTGAGTATTCTGGGATTTCTGTTTTTTCTATGGACCCTATGCTTAAGCCATTATATTTGCCTGGAGAGGATAAGCCTCAGCTGGGTGAACAGGCAGGGCAAAACAGCCTATCTTCTTTTTGGTCTGGGGGCAAGAGTTTCAACACAAATTTTGCAGAGACATGCCTCATGCCCAAATCGACAGTAAGAATGAACTGTACTGACCCGAAATTGATGTCCATGTCCTCAGCAAGCTCCCTGAAAGTCAATCAACTATTTGAGCATATTGTGGCACGCACGCACTTCAATGTGAGGAACTAGCTAAACTAAAAGTAGATAAAGCCATGGGTCCAGATGGGATACATCCAAGAATACTGAGGGAACTTGGATGTTCTAGCGGCTCCACTGTCTGACTTTTTTAATGCCTCTTTAGAGTTGGGAGTGGTGCCAGAGGACTGGAGAAAGGCACATATGCAGTCCCTTTACACAAAAGTGGACGTAAGGATGACATTGAGAACTACAGGCCAGTTAGTCTAACCTCTGTGGATAGTAAATTAATGGAAACACTGCTAAAACATAGGATAGTGAGGTTTCTGGAGTCTAATGGATTCAGGATCCGAGGCAGCATGGATTCACCAGAGGCAGGTCGTGTTGGACAAATCTGATTGAGCTTTTTTGGCTGGGTGACTAGGGAGTTGGACAGAGGGAGAGCCCTAGATGTGGTGCATTTAGATTTCAGTAAAGCCTTTGACACCGTTCCACACAGGCGACTTATAAACAGACTGAGCACCCTAGTGATAGCCCCTAAAGTTACTGATTGGGTTAGGAATTGGAATTGGTTGAGTGGGAGGTGACAAGGATGCAGGTAAATGGAGCTCACTCTTCGTAGTTTTTTTTTTCCCGCCTCTCACTATGTGTGCAGATTGGGAAGAGTGGTAGCTACATCCCATAGATGTGTTCCCACACCTTCTATGTGGTGTTTTGACCCCTGACGAAGGCTTCGGCCGAAACATGTACAGTTCGGTCCCCAATAAAGAATTTTACTTATCAATTTGGTAGGCCGTGGTCATTGCCTCCGCTGCTCTTTTGTTTATTTGCGGAAGGCCATCTTCTTTCTCTCCTTTTATTTTATTAGATAAGCATAATATGCCTAGACATCACTTCTCAGTATTTGAATAATCTTTCATGCTTTACTTCTCATTCTCTGGCTATAGTTAAACCGGCCATCGAGGGTTAACTTCAGGGAGCATCACATCTCCATTTTGTAGAGTTGACGAAGAAACTGGGGGGGTTAATATTCAAAGAAATGGTTGCTAAATAAAGATAAGATCAAGATAAGTATATAAATCATCTGTTTAGGGAGTACTGTAGAATGTGCAAATACAAAGTTTAAATGGATGACTTGTACATTTAAGAGTATGGCTACTAAAGAGTGTTAGCGTACATTTAGGAGTATAGCTACTAAAGAGTGTTAGCTGCTGCCGTGAGACCAACACTGAATTAATACCCTGCTGCGGTAGCAGCTAACCAGCAAAAAAAAATCTGATATCTCGGGCAGTTTTCTGTGATATCTGATTTTCATATGGTGTAGAGCTCTAGGTCCAGGATTGGGGTGGATGGGAACTGGGAGGGTGGGTGGCGATGTTGGCATGGCAGCCACAGCACAAAAAGGTTATCGGAGAACAAGCAGGAAATCAGTCCTCACATATGGGTGATGCCGATGGAGCTCGCACGGAGCAAATCCCCAGCTTTCAAAGAAAGCCTTTGGGAGTTGCTGTCACACATGCGTGGTCCCTTCCCGCCCAAAGGTGCCAACTTGCTCAGTCTCCTTTTTTCCGTGGAGCCCATCAGACGTAGTCTGTTCCTGTCCCGGAAAAAGTTGATTTTTTTTCTGCCTCTTGGCTGTCTCGTCTTGCACCGGTACCATTTCCCGCCCGACCCCGGTACCTCTGTATCGGGCCGGCCCCTTTTCTAATTCTCTGGGTTTTTTTTATTTTCTCTCTTGGGCGTCTTCGCGCCTTTTTTTCCTTGCTGGCAGCCCGAAGGGTCTTTGACCTTGCTGGGGTTCTTTTTCCCCCAATGGCTACCAGTGGGTTTAAAAAGTGCGATAAGTGCAGAAAGATCATGTCCCTCGCCGATACGCATGACTGCTGCTTCTGGTGCCTCGGCCCGGACCATGACCCGGCAGTATGTGGTCTGTGCAAAAAGATGTCCTCGAAGACCTTGAGAAGCTGCCAGCAGCAGCATGACACAATTTCTCCTCATTCCCCCATCCTTCCAAGAGCCAGGACCTCGTCTGAGGCCTCTGCGCCTCAGGAGGAGCATTCCGAACCCCTCGAGGGAACTGAAAAGAAGAAATCTTTGAAGGCGGCGTCTTTGGATGGCTTGGAAAGGTCAGGTTCCTCGCGGGGCCAATCGCGCAGCCCCGAGTGCCTGCCCGAGGCGTTGGAGAAGAAGCGCCCAGCCAAGGTTCCTCAAAAGGACTTGGTCGCGGACCAGCCTTTGCAAGTACATTCTATCCTAGTCTAGGACTCCCCTCCGTGGGAACCGGCTTTGGGCCCGAGCACGTCGGTGCGCGAGCCAAGGGCTGCGGAGCCTCCGGAACTGATGTCACTGCCTTCCTGAAGCAGCAGTGGGCGTTAATATCCGGCATGTCCGTTTCCTCCGCCCCGACCACTGCGTATTCAACGTCATAGTCGACCCCGGAAGGCGAGCTGATCCTCAAAGCCTTGCGGGCCTGAGTAGATCCTCGGCCGAGGTCACGCTCGGCCTCCCATTCATTGGGACCGAGATCGTCACCGGTGAGCATCTGGGTGGACGGCGCCGGGCCCCTCGAGGCCTGAAGAGCGCCATGAGTCTTCCTGGGAGGCCTCCACTTGGGAGTCCGAGGACAAGGAGTCACCGGACACTCGTCGCCGAGATGTCCTGTCTGATTCCCCAGTATCTGAGCCTCGGAGCAGATCCATGCCGGAGGATATGGGGTTTCGGGACTTCGTTCGGGATATCTCCAAGGTTTTGGCTTTCCCGATGGAATCCGAGGAGGATCCTCGAGCCGACGAACTCGAGATCCTCCAGTACGAGGCTCCCCCTTGGGCGACCCTCATGGTGCCCATTCCTCCCATCCTGGAATGCCTTATGCTCCCATGTGGTAGACGCCAGTGATCAGCAAGCAGCTTGACTCGATGTATCGGGTCCACTGGAGTCCTGGGTTTCAGAAGTCACAACTGCCGCACAACTCCATGGTGGTGGAGTCGGCCATGCTTCGACTGAAAAGTCAGAAGACGCACTCCTTGGTGCCACCTGGCAGGGAGGTCCGCATCTTGGATGCCCTTGGCAGGAAGTGTTACCAGGGAGCGTTGCTGAATCCAAGGCCTACCAGCTGTACATGGGCATGTACCTGAGAGACTTAACGAAGGAGATGGCCGAGTTCTCGGCTGGTCTCTCTGAGGATCCTTTGCAGCGCTTCAGGGGCCTGTCCAAAGCCGTTGGTGAATGCTTCAAATTCATGTCTCGGGTGGCCTATGATGAATTCGAGTTGGCGGCCAGGGTAGCTGTGGTGAGCATCGGTTTACGCCATCAAGCTTGGCTACAGTCGTCGGACCTCGAACAATGGGTGCAGGACAAGTTGGTCGATGTCCTATGCCGGGGGGGGGGGAGAACCTCTTTGGCAAACCCCTTCGGCAAACCCATGACAGACGAGGCCGCCGAACTGGAGTCTGAGTTCATGATGATGACTAGGCTCTCTAAGAAGACCTCTGCCCCTCCCCAAAAGAAGGGCGCAGGTAAAAAGCCCTTTTACCTGAGGAAGTCCACTACTTATCGAAACTGCCCCCCATACCAAGCCCCCCTCCGGCTCCCCAGCAGGGGCAGCAGGCCAAGGGTCAGGGGCATGGTGTCAGCAGAAGGCTCCCAAGCCCCAGGCTCCGGCTTTGGCCCAGCCTGGCGGGAGCTTTTGACTCCTTCAGCATGGCCCCTCTCCCAACCGGAGCTTGGCAGCCCACAGGAGGTTGGCTAACCCTGTATGCCCACAGGTGGGGAGCTATCACCACCGATTCCTAGGCATCACAGGTGATCAAGGAGGGTTACCTTCTCCACCTAGCCGAAGTGCCTCCACACTATTTCCCCGGAGAGCCCTTATGGCCTCCCTTTCACCGGGACCTTCTTTTGATGGAGTTGGCAGGTCTTCTTGAGGACTGAGCGATGGAACCACTGCCCCACCATCTCAAGGGCAAGGGGTTCTACTCCAGGTACTTCCTCGTGCCAAAGAGGACAGGGGATATAAGGCCCATCCTTGACCTGTGCAACCTCAACAAATTCCTGTTGAGGGAGAAATTCAAGATGCTCTCCCTTGGAACATTGCTGCCTTACCTCCGCCAGGGAGACTGGCTATGCTCCTTAGATTTAAAGAATGCCTCTACACACATCCTAATCCACCCAAACCAAAGGCAATACCTACGCTTTGTGGTGGGGGGCAGCATTTTCAATACAGTGTGCTTCCCTTCAGCCTCACCTTGGCCCCCAGGGTATTCATAGTGCCTGGCGGTTGTCGGCGCCTTTCTCGGGTTTCAGGGGATATTTGTCTTCCCCTATCTCGAAGATTGGCTCATCAGGGGCACTACGGCCTTCGAGGTGCAGCAGGCCACAGCACGCACCACCCAGGTCCTTCAGCACTTGGGTTTCGTTATCAACTACCCCAAGTCCAGCCTTCGCCCAGCTCAAAAGCTGGAATTCATTGGGGCAAGGATCCAATACCCTTCAGTCGAAGGCCTTCTTGCCTGCAGACAGGGTAGGCAGGCTCATGGTGCTAGCCAAAGACATACAGCACCGTCCCTCAGTGCGAGCAAGACACTTGTTGCTTCTCCTCGGGCATATGGCTTCCACGGTCCATGTCACTCCAAATGCCCGCCTCCACATGCGAATTGCGCAGTGGTGCCTTGGGGACCAGTGGTCCCAGGCCACGGGACATCTCCAGGACAGAGTCAAAGTGACCAGGCGCCTGGCGTAGTCCCTGACCTGGTGGCTCTCACCCCATCACTTGGAGGCGGGGATGCCCTTCCAGGCCCCTCACCACTCGAGGGTCCTCACTACAGATGCCTCCCTGCTGGGCTGGGGAGCCCATTGCAAGGGGTAGTGCACCCAGGGAGTTTGGTCCCCAGATGAGTGCCCAACATATCAATCTGTTGGAACTGCGTGCAATCCATCTTGCCCTAAAGGCATTCCAGCGGTCCCTGGGCTACAGGTCTGTCCTGGTACAGACAGACAATCAGGTCGCCATGTTCTATGTGAACAAACAAGGGGGCACGGGGTCCCGTGCCCTCTGTCAGAAAGCCCTGGACCTGTGCTCTTACGCAGTCCGGCAGGGCATTCTCCTGAGGTCAGTGTACCTGCCGGGTCAGGAAAACTGGCTGGCTGACAGACTCAGCAGGCTGCTCCAGCCGCACGAGTGGCAGTTGGACCCAGAAGTGGCCTGTGGGCTTTTCCAGATCTGGGGGGAACCGGTGATGGACCTGTTTGCCAGCTCGGACAATCACCAGTTACCCCGCTTCTGCTCGAGGCAACCACACCCTGCCAGGGTGGACGCCGATGCTTTTCTAATCTCAGGTTCGGTGGGTCTTCTGTATTCGTTTCCTCAGACATCTCTGATTGCCAAGACCCTGTTAAAGATTCTTCAATACAGAGCTTCAGTCATTCTGATAGCCCCACAGTGGCCTCGGCAACCATGGTTCCCACTCCTCCTGCAGCTAGCGGTGGAGGCCCCCATCCAATTGAGGACATCTCCGCAGCTCCTTTCCCAGAATGGGGGCTCTCTTATGTACTCCAACCTCAGCTCCCTTTCGCTGATGGCGTGGCTGCTGAAAGGGTGTCACTAGCTCTGCTCCTACTTCCAAGGGACGTGGAGGATGTTTTGCTGGCTTCACGCAGTGCGTCTCCCAGGCGGGCTTAAGCTTTTAAGTGGCGCAGGTGTGTGCTGAACAGGGAGTCGACCCCTTTTCTTGCCCGGTGGGTATGGTGTTACAATACCTTCTCCACCTCTCCAGTATGGGGCTCAAGTCCAACTCCGTCAGAGTGTATCTCAGTGCCCTAGCGGCGAACCACCACCAGGTGAACGGGAAGCACCTCTCAGCTCACCCAATGGTGTCCCGGTTCCTTAAGGGCCTACTCTTGTCTAAGCCCCTGGTCCGCCCTCCGGCGACCAAATGGGATCTCAATGTGGTATTGGGGCGGCTCACCTTCCGCCTTTCGAACCGATGGCTACGTGTCACCTCCATTATCTCTCCTGAAAGGTGGTTTTCCTTGTCGCGCTCACTTCTGCCCGAAGAGTGAGTGAGCTTCAGGCCCTCATGGCGGAGAGGCTTTATACTAGGTTCTACAAGAATAGGGTGGTACTTTGCACACACCCCAAGTTCCTTCCGAAGGTGCTGTCCTCGTTCCTTCCGAAGGTGGTCCTCCCTACCTTCTTTCTTAGACCACACGCCAGTCGGGCTGAGGCAGTCCTCCATACCCTGGACTGTAAGAGGGCCTTGTCCTTCTACATTCAACGTACTCAAGGTCACCGGAAAGCTTCTCAGCTTTTCGTTTCCTACGACCCCAGTAAGCTGGGGGAGGCGGGTGACCACGTGTATGCTGTCCACATGGGTGGCAGACTGTATTGCCCGGGCTTATGACAAAGCAAAGCTTTCGTTGGAGGGCCATGTCACGGCTCACAAGATCAGGGCCATGGTGGCATGAGTGGCTCATCTACACTCCATTCCTCTGGTGGACATCTGCCTGGCCGCCACCTGTTATTCGGTTCATACCTTCGCAGCTCACTACTGCCTGGATAGGGAGTCCTGACGGGACAGTGCATTCAGCCAGACTGTACTCCGTAAACTTTCTGAGGTCCAGGCAACTCCTGCCCTCCGACCCTTCTTTGTTCAGGCTACCGGAGTGCTACTTTTCCTTGTACTCTGGTCCTATTTCATTGCGGCTGCTTGCGGCTCTCATTGAGGGAGCTGTTTTGGGCTATTGGTTCATGGTAGCCTGTAGTTGGGGAGACCCATATGTGAGGACTGACTTCCTGCTTGTTCCTGGAGAAAGCGTAGTTACTCACCTGTAACAGATGTTCTCCAGGGACAGCAAGAATCAGTCCTCACAACCTTCCCCCCTCCTCTTGGAGTGCAGTCCTCCTATCTTCATTGTTTTTGTTTTGCTGTCTGCGTGGTAGCAACTCCCAAAGGCTTTCTTTGAAAGCTGGGGATTTGCTCTGCTCTGGCTCCGTCGGCGTCGCTGTCACCCATATGTGAGGACTGATTCCTGCTGTCCCCGAAGAACACCTGTTACATGTGAGTAACTACGCTTTTTCACATGGTGACTGCCAAAATCTGGCCCATTCTAGAAGTGGCGGCAGTGCAGCCACTTCCATTTGGCAGTGGCCATCTGTCCTAGAGGTTATTAGACTTCTAACAGTCATGATCAAGCCTCCCTCCCCCCCACTCCACAATATTGTCTGTCCTGCGGTGTTGAGGTTCACGGCCCTAACAATATTGCAAAAAATGTGCTGGCCCCCAGCACCAGACACCTTTGTACAGCTCCCGATTCCCATCAGGAGCTGTCCAGGGAAAGATAGGCATAGCCCCCCAACCACTCTACTCTCCAGGGTAGCCAGTTGGGACTAGGGTCTTCCCTCCCCAGCCTCCCTGATTCTCAAAAAATTGTCCCAGTTAACCAGTCAGTAGCCCCCCTCCCTCCCCTTCCACTTCCATGTATTAAAAAAAAAGTCTCCCAGCTAGCCAGCCATCAAAAAGGGGGAGGGGCTTGTGTCACCCCCCCCCCCCCCCAGAACACCCCCAAAGGCCTTGGCAGTCTAGTGGGTCAGTGGGGCATGAGCAGTCTTCTCTGCTCCTGCCCCTTCATGTGACCATTTCAAAATGGCCACAATCACAGGGTGCTGTCATCTCGCCTAACCATGATGCCTGCAATCTCGTGGTACTGCGTTTCTTTAGCATGAGGCTGGAGGGTAGCACCCTGTGATCTAGTTCACTCTCATTGATAGACTCTAGTTTCTGTATCCCCCCTCCTTTTTATACTTTTAATACAATGCTTTGTTTTTTCTTTTATAATGGTTAATTTTTTACCCCCTTTCTCTTTCTCACCCCTCCCCTCCCCCCAGTAGCGATGTTGTAAACTTAGCATATATTTCTTATTGCATCCTATGGGTACTATCAGTTTTAAAAACCTTAAAAATCCCTTTAAAACCCCTTTAAATGATATAAAATAAATATATATTTTAAATGTTCTTAATATTTTAACTATGAGAGATCATGCATATTCAAATTAGTTTTTTTTGGCGCCAGAACCCAGACCTTTAAAAAGGCTCCTATGGTTACGGCTTCTCTTCAATTGTTTTCAATATAGAACGGCGTCTTCGGCTCCTGCTGTATCGCCGATGGTGAGTCTGAGTTTTCATAATTGCTCATACATTTAATAGCATGAACAGTATAATTTAGCTGAACGGACTTTGGTAGTTTATTTTATATTATTTATAGTAGTTTATTTTATATTATTTTGAAAGAATACCTTTTGTCCGTGATATTGCTACTCTTTCACAAATAGTCTTCGGATTGACAATTGCCCTTCACAGAAGTTATTGGTTACTATGTTGAATATATTCCCTAAGCTTACACATGTACCAAATGCAGTTATTGGCATTGTATGTTATACAGTACTATATATTTTATTATGACTTTTTCGGGGTAGTTTTCATGTGTCCTGGTATCTCATCCATTCAGCCAGTAGGGGCTGGTTTCTTGTGCATATGTCCATTTACTTATGATATACAATCTTTCGGTAGTCACTTTCATGATTTATCCTTTCTACCCATTCCTTCTCCATTCCCTTATCTCTCATTGTTCTCCTTTCTTCCCTTTCCCCCTTTGGGCTTCCTTTCTCCTTTTTCTTTCTCCTCTCCTTTTTCTCCTCTAATAGCCCCCCTCCCCAGCCTCTTCTCCCCGCCCCTTCCTTCCCCCTTCCCCCCTTTTCTTTTTTTCTGTAGACTTATTAGCCTACTGGTATCAGCTTTCCTCAACATACCATGATCAACCAACAATAAGTCCAGTCCTCCTTGTGGGTCACTCTTCTCTCCTCCCCATCCAGTACCAAGTCTAGTTTGTATTATGTAACATTCTCTATTATTTGCTGGATGTTCTCTATAAGTACTCCTCGTCCTATCATTTAAATGTTTTCAATTTTTACAATTTTCATGCCCTGTTTGAGTTTTATATCCTTGTTTTAGTGATAATGCTTAGAACTGATTTTATATATGACAACATTTATTTATTTAGCTGCATTTATATCCCGCTTTTCACCGGGTCAAAGCGGTTGGGGGATACATTTAACACGAGGGGATATGAGACACATACACTAATACTTACAGGGAACATGGGCAATGGAGGGTTAAGTGGCTTGCCCAAGACCACAAGGAGCACTTGTGGGACTAGAAACCCCAGTCCTTCAGGCCCAAGGTTGCTGTCCTCTAATGGGATTTGAACCACCGACCTTCCGGCCTGTGGTACCTTGCCCCAACCACTAGGCCACTCCTCCCTGTTCATTATTATAATTTACGTTTTATTTATATTTTGCCTTGTTTTGTAGTCTAGTCCTAGTTTTAGATATTGTGATCTTTTGTATTTATTTATTAATTTATAATGCTTTTTAGTATTTATATTGTTTGTTACACATTTTTATATTCTTTATTAGCCTATGGTTTTATATATTTTTTGTCAGCCCATTGTTGCATAGTTTATTTTATTTATGTGCATGCAGAGGTTTTGGTTCTCGTTAGTTTTTTAATGATTTGCTCCTTTTGAACGTTCTTTGTTTTAGGTTCCTTTACTTTCTTTGATACTTTTGATTTATTCTTTTTTCCAGGACCAAGCAGAAAGTCAGTCCTCGCATATGGGTGGCATCGATGTCGATGGAGCCCTTGCGGAGCATTTCCCCAGCTTTCTATGAAAGCCTTTGGGAATACTGCATGCATGCGCGGTCCCCTTCCCGCCTAAAGGTGCCATCTTGCTCAGTCTTAATTTTTCCGTGGAGCCCAACGGACGTCTGTCCGTGTCACCCGGAGAAAAGATAGATTTTTCTTGCGATTTCATTGCGGTTCTTGTCCGGTTCAACGCCGGTTCCCCTTCCTGCCGGGTTCGGTACACCGTTATCGAGCCCATCTTCTTTTTTTGGTTTTTGCCCTTAGTGGCTGGCGTTCGCGCCCTTTTTTTCTTTTCCCTGGAAGGCCTGTCCTTTGACCTCGCGGGGGCCCTTTTTTCCCCGATGGCTTCCAGTGGTTTCAAGAAGTGTGATCGGTGCAAGAAACTGATGTCTCTCACCGACACACACAACTGCTGCCTTCAGTGCCTCAGTCCAGATCATGATCCTAAGATCTGTGGCCCATGAGGCAAAATGTCCACTTAAGGCACTGCGAAGTCGACAGCATCAAAAGGAAAGGATTTTTTCTGATTCGGCCTCCGGCCAGGCCCGGACCTCGTCTGAGGCCTCGACGTCTCGGGAATCTGACCCCGAGCATCGCCGGGGTTCCTCGGACAGGGGGTCCCCCAATTGGGAATGAAAGAGGAAGAAGCGGCTTGCGAGGGTGGTGTCGGAGGAGGTCCCTGGCTCCTCGAGGGCTAGGTCTCGGACCCCCGACCGCCGTCCCGGGCCCTTGGAACAGGAGAAGCCATCCAAAATGCCTTGGGTGGAGCCGGAGTCTGCTGGACACGTAAGTCCTGTTGTTCTCGAGGACTCTCCTCCCAGGGAGCCAACGTCGGGCCCAGCGCCGCCGCCGGGGCCTGAGTCGGTGGCTGCTGAGTCTCCTGAGCTTGGACTCAGGCTGACAGCCTTGGAGTGCAGACTGTCTGCCTTCATGGATCAGCAGCGGGTGCTGATGGCCAGCCTTGCTGGTGCCTCTGCCCTGACCACCGGGACGTCGAAGTCAACCCCGGAGACTGAACCGATACTCGAGACCATGAAGGCTCGAAGTCGTCCTCGGTCGCGTTCACCCTCGACCTCCCGCTCGGGACCGAGGGCGTTGACGCCTGTGCCTTCGGCGTCGGGGCGGGTGCTGCCGGGACCCATGCGGTCGGAGCCCCCCGACTCCTCTTCGGACGAGTCCACATAGGAGACAGAGGACGAGGAGTCCCCCGATACCTTTCGGACTCACCGCAGTCCGAACCCCGGAGTAGATCCCCCCCCCCCCCTGGAGGATACCCGGTTCTCGGAGTTCGTTAGGGATATGGCTGCAGCTTTGGCGATTCCCGCGGACCCCGAGGAGGAGCCTCGAGCTGAAGAGCTCGAGACCCTCCAGTATGACTCTCCTCCGAAGGAGGCCTTTACTGTCCCGGTTCCTCCGATGCTGGAACGGCTCCTCTTCCGGATGTGAGAGGCACCGGCCTCGGTGCCGGTTCTGAGCAAGTGGGTCGATTCCATTTATCGACTCCGTAAGAGCCCTGGCTTCCAAAATGTGCAGCTACCACACCATTCCATGGTGGTGGAATCAGCCATGCATTGTCTGAAAAGCCAGAAGATGCACTCTGCGGTGCCCCCCCCCCAGCAGGGAGGCCCGGAACCTGGATGCATTTGGTAGAAAGTGCTTCCAGGGCTCGATGCTTGCTTGCTGTGTCCAGTCCTACCAGCTGTACATGGGCATGTACTTGCGGGACCTGGCAAAGGAGCTTGCCGGGTTCTCTGCTGGTCTCTCCGGGGAACCTTTCCAGAGGTTCAAGTCCTTGTCCTTGGGAGTGTGGGAATGCTCTACGTTCATGTCCCGAGCAGCCTACGATGGCTTCGAGGCCTTGGCCTGTGTTGCGGCAGCCGGCATCGCAGCTCAACGCCAGGCATGGCTGCAGTCGTCAGACCTCGAGCCATGGGTGCAGGACAAGTTGGTCGATGTCCCTTGCCTAGGTGAAAAGCTTTTTGGCAAGCCCGTGGCCGAGAAGACTGCTGAGCTCGAAACCGAGCACCTCACTAGGACAAGGCTGTCCAGGAAAACCTCTGCCCCTTCTCAGAAAAAGAAGGGCTCAGGTAAGAAGTCCTTTTACCCGAGGAAGGTGACTGCTTACAAACAGTTCCCACATTACCAGGCCTCCCCAGCAGGGTCAGCAGGCCAAGGGGCAGGGACATGGACCCTGTAGGCAGAAGGCCCCCGGCTCCTGCTCCCACTCACAAGGGTGGGGGTTTTTGACTTCCAAAGCATAGCCTCTCCATCTTTGCTGTCCCATCCCTGCACAGGAGGTCGACTAGCCTTGTTTGCCCACAGGTGGCCACCCATTACAGGAGACAATTGGATCTTAAGCATAGTCCACAAGGGCTGTATGCTCCATTTCCAACAGTTGCCTCCTCCTTACTTCCCAGGAGAGCCTACAAGGCCTCCTCTGCACACAGACCTCCTCCTCCGAGAGCTTCAGGGACTGCTGCGAGACAAGGCGGTGGAGCCTGTGTCTCCCCACCTACAAGGTCACAGTTTCTACTCCAGGTACTTCCTAGTACCAAAGAGAACCGGGGGCCTCAGGCCTATTCTCGACCTCAGAAATCTCAACAAGTTCTTGGAGAAAGAAAAGCTTGAGATGCTTACTCTTGGAACATTACTGCCCTACCTCCAGCAGGGAGATTGGCTATGCTCCTTAGATCTAAAGGATGCGTACACTCATATGCTCATTCATCCAGACCACAGAAAGTACCTCAGGTTCATTGTGGGAGGAAACCATTATCAGTACAGAGTACTGCCTTTCGGCCTCACCTCCACACCCAGAGTCTTTACAAAGTGCCTGGTAGTGGTGGCAGCCTACTTGAGGAATCAGGGTATCTTTGTCTTCCCCTATCTGGACAACTGGCTCATCAGGGGTCAGACATGCCAGGAGGCCAGGCAAGCCACTTTCCGAACTATCTCTCTCCTTCAACACCTGGGTTTTGTCATAAACTTCGCAAAGTCCACTTTGCTCCCCTCCCAGAACCTAGAGTTCATAGGGGCAAGGCTAGACTCTCTGCAAGCAAAGGCTTTCTTGCCAGAAGACAGAGCCCAAAGACTGATGGACTTGGCCAACCAGTTTCTCAGCATGCCACTGGTTTCTGCCAGACTCTGTCTGAGGCTCCTGGGCCACATGGCATCGACAGTGCATGTGACTCCAAATGCCGGCTCCACATGAGGCCTGCCCAGTGGTGCCTCAGAACGCAGTGAACACAGGCCACAGGAAGCCTCAGAGACAGAGTACAGGTGTCCAAACCATTCCTGAACTCCCTACACTGGTGGCTGCGCCCCCCCAACTTACTACAAGGGGTGCCTTTTCAGATACCTGTGTTCACAGTAGTGTTAACCACCGATGCCTCCTTGCAGGGCTGGGGGGCACATTGTCTGGACAAGTGCACCCAGGGCCTGTGGTCTCCCTGGGAGGCCACGCAACAGATCAATCTACTGGAACTACGGGCTATTCGCTTAGCCCTCAAAGCTTTCTCTCAAACCCTGGCTCACCAGTCTGTCTAAGTACAGATAGACAACCAAGTAGCCATGTTCTATGTGAACAAGCAGGGCGGCACTGGGTCCAGGCTCCTTTGTCAGGAGGCGCAGGACCTTTGCTTGTTTGCGCTCAGGCACAACATGTTTCTCAAGGCTGTTTATCTCCCTGGCCAGGAGAACTTCCTGGCAGACAGGTTGAGCAGAGTTCTGCAGCCCCACAAATGGCAACTGCACCCATTAGTGGTTCAGAAAATTTTCCTGAAATGGGGACTTCCATCCATAGATCTCTTTGCCAGTCCCCTGAACCGGCAGCTGCCCAAGTTCTGCTCCAGGCAACCGCATCCCATGAGGTGGGCAGCGGATGCCTTCCTGATTTCCTGGTCCAAGGGCTTCCTGTATGCGTTTCCTCCCACGCCTCTGGTGGCCCGAACCTTGTTCAAGATTCTAAAGGACAAGGCCTCGGTACTTCTGGTAGCCCCCAGGTGACCGAGGCAGCCTTGGTTTCCACTTCTGCTTCAACTGGCAGTGGACACCCCTCTACCTCTGGGGTTGCAGCCCGACCTTCTCTCTCAGGATCAGGGTTCTCTTCTGCACCCCAACCTCAAATCTCTCAATTTGATGGCCTGGAGGCTGCAAGGGTAGTGTTGGCTCCCTGGGGCCTGCCTCAGGAAGTTGAAGAGGTGGTCTTGGCCTCTAGGAAGCAGTCCACCAGAAAAACCTATGCCCTGAAATGGAGAAGGTTCTCTTTGTGGTGTCAGCTACGCACAGAAGATCCTTTCTCCTTCTCTGTGCCAGTGGTGCTTCAGTACCTGCTGCACTTATCCAATCAGGGCCTCAAGTCCAATTCTGTTCGCGTCCACCTCTCAGCTTTAGCAGCTCACCGCTCACTAGTGGAAGGACACTCTTTGTCGGTTCACCCCTTGGTGTCCCGGTTCCTCAGAGGTTTGCTCTTGCTCAAGCCTCCTATCTGTCCTCCAGCCCCTTAGTGGGAGTTGAATGTGGTCTTGCAACAACTGACTCGCCCACCCTTTGAGCCGATGGCTACTTGTCCTCTCCGCTTCCTTTCCTGGAAGACGCTCTTCCTGGTAACCCTAACTTCGGCCAGACAAGTGAGTGAGCTTCAGGCCCTGGTCTGTGACAGGCCTTACACTCGCTTCTATAGCAACAGGGTTGTCCTTAGGACTCATCCTAAGTTCCTCCCAAAAGTTGTCTCCTCTTTCCACCTCAATCAGGAGGTGGTTCTTCCGACATTCTTCCCTAGGCCTCATGCAAGCCAGGCTGAGGCAGTCCTGCATATCCTGGACTGTAGAAGGGCCTTATCCTTCTACCTTGACCTACGCAGGGGCATAGAAGGGCTACTCAGCTCTTCATATCTTTTGACCCTAATAATTTGGGGTTATCTGTGTCCAAGCGTACCTTGTCCATCTGGGTGGCTGACTGTATCACCTGGGCTTACAGGGCAGCTGACCTTCCCTTGCAGGGTCGGGTCACGGCCCACGGTGTTAGGGCTATGGCTGCCTCAGTAGCTCATCTCCACTCTGTACCGTTGGCAGACATCTGCAGGGCTGCAACTTGGTCCTCGAGCCAGACTTTTGCAGCTCATTATTGCCTGGAGAGGGAGTCCCATAGGGACAGTGCTTTTGGCCAGGCAGTACTCCGGAATCTCTTTGAGGTTTAGGCAACTCCTGCCCTCCAGCCCTCCGTTGGGCTACTGGTGTGGGTTCTCTTTCAGTGAAAGCCTTTCTCTGATGCTGGGACTAGAGGGGAGTTCTCTTGTTCAGCCTGGGTTCCTGGTAGCCCAGAGCTAGGGAGTCACCCATATGTGAGGACTGACTTCCTGCTTGGTCCTGGAGAAAGAGTAGTTACTCACCTGTAACAGGTGTTCTCCAGGAGCAGCAGGAATCAGTCCTCACAACCCTCCCTCCTCCCCTGGGAGTTGCAGTTGTACATAGTTCATTTTTGCATTTTTTTTGTGCTATCTTTTAGCTATGTCATCAGACTGAGCAAGATGGCACCTTTAGGCGGGAAGGGGACCGCGCATGCGTGCAGTATTCCCAAAAGCTTTCATAGAAAGCTGGGGAAATGCTCCGCAAGGGCTCCATAGACGTCGATGTCACCCATATGTGAGGACTGATTCCTGCTGCTCCTGGAGAACACCTGTTACAGGTGAGTAACTACTCTATATGTGATTATCTCTTAATCTCACTTTTACTATAATTTAGTTAGTTTTAGTTTGTTTTTTCTTATTAGCAAGGTTATAATTGTTTATATTAATTTATTACTCTTCTCTGTTGAAGGATTCTTGTTTCCCTGATGAAGGCCAGTTGCCAAAACCTGGCCCATGTAGGGTAGAACCATTTAGACTTCAATAAAGATTTGATTCATAAATTTTGCCTTCTATGGTTTTTCTTGCCTCGTTCCACATCTGATCCTTATCCCTTGCCGAATGTGTGGTGTTGCTCCTTGTTTGGTCTCTTCTAGCAGTAGTATTCAGCCATTATATGGATAAATTTAGGAATTCAGAACACCTCTGATACTCAGGGACGGCCCAAGGGGGGTGTGGAGACTCTGTGCAGGGCCTCATTTGCCTAAATATTTGCATAATGTTACCATACACTAACCTTTAGTAAACATGCCTCTTAATGAGTGTATGGATACAGAAAGACTAAAAGATTTCTACATTACTATAATCCAGTGCCCACCATCAGGCACATTAGGAACTACTACAAACACTGCCCATTTAGAGCCCATAGCAAAACCACTGTATCGTCTCAGCACTACCAGGACTCACAAAGCACCATACTCTACCTATCAAAAGGCAACACTGCAAATATTAAACCAATACATTTCAGAGAATAACAATACATGACCTACTGGGCAAAGAGAACAAGTTGCCATGTCAAATAGGAATTACATAAACAGAATACCTCAGCTCAGTTACACATGCAGAACATAGACCATCACCAAACAAGGAATCACAGTTTAGAAACAGGAAGACAATAATTAAACTGGGAACCCCAAAAGCCAAACTTGGAATGTACAACAATACTGTAGAAATAAAACTATAAATTAATATCTCCAGGAACAAGCAGGAATGAGTCTTCACATATGGGTATCGTCGGTACCGACGGAGCCTGCGCAGGCTCCATCGGTACCGACGATACCTATATGTGAAGACATTCCTGCTGTTCCCAGAGATCACCTGTTACAGGTAAGTAACTGTGCTTTCCTCTTCTACTAAACAAAGCACAGACGTTAATGATGCACATTTCCCAGAGCTGACGTATTCCAGTTAATAAATTCAAAATAAAGAGAGATTGTTCTACCTTTTGTGCATTTTTTTCAGTTGCAATTGCTCCAGCCACTTTCTTCTGGTTTCTTCGTGTCTTCTGCTAACTCTCCATCGTCTGCTGTCCAGTTGTCCTTTCTTCTCTCTTCTAGTTTTTTTTCCCATTCTCTCTCTACATCTGCTTTAACATACTAATCTTTCTCCTTTTGCTCTTTTCTCATTCCTTTTTCATCCACTCAAATTTTACCCTTCCATCTTCAATCCCCACTTACTCTCCCAATACCCAGCCAATTGTAGATTTTTCTTCTCTCCCAAACAAAATATTTCCCCTCTCCATTTCACTCTCCCAGCCCCATCCCATTCTAATCCTCCCCCAGCATCAGCTCCCTTCTAGGTCCAGCCCCACCCAGCATCCGCTCCCTTCTAGTCCCCGCATCAACCCATTTCCAGTCCTATCCGAGTCCCTCCATCAGCTCATTTCTAATCCCAGCCTCCCATCAGTCAATTTCTAGTCCTTTCCTAGCCCCACCATCAGCCCATGTCAAATCCTAACTCCCTTCCACTCAGCCCATTTCCAATCTAAGCCCCCCCCCCCCCATGAGCCTGCTTCCTTTTGCTCTTTTCTCATTCTTTTTTCATCCACTCAAATTTTACCCCTCCATCCTCAATCCCCACTTACTCTCCCAATACCCGGCCAATTGTAGATTTTTCTTCTCCCCGCATCAGCCCATTTCCATTCCTAGCCCCCATCTGCTCATTTCCAATCCCAGCTTTCCATCACTCTATTTTTAGTCCTTTCCCATCCCTACCATCAGCCCATGTCAAATCCTACCTCCCCTCCACTCAGCCCATTTCCAATTCAAGCCCCCCATGAGCCTACTTCCAGTTCTAGCTCCTCCATGTCCATTTCAATCCAAGCCCCCACCACAGCCCATTTCCAATCTTAGCACTCCCCCAACAGCCTATTTCCAGTCCTATCCTAGCCCCTCCATCAGCCCATTTCCTGTCCTAGCTCCCTCCCCTCACAGCCCATTTCCATTCCAAGCCCCCTCCCCATCAGCTATTTGCAGTTCAAGCCCCCCCTTCCACTCAGCCCATTTCCAGTCCTAGCAACTCCCCAGCCCATTTCCAGTCCTAACCCCCCCATCAGCCCACTTCCAGTCCTAACCCCCCCATCACCCCATTTTCAGTCTTAGCCCCCGCTTCCACTCAGCCCATTTCCAGTCCTAGCAACCCCATCAGCACCGGTGGGCTTTTCAGAGCCACGAGAAAGGGAAACTCTCCCTTCATGGCTCTGAAAGCCGGCGCTGAGGGAACAGATTCAGGGGGGGGGCTCTGCTGGGCAGGCGGGGGGGGGGCCCCGGGACACTTGATTCTGCCACTGCCACGGCGGCAGCGGCTGTCTTAATGCAGAATGTTGTTTGCGTGGGGCGCCCTGAAATGTGGGGCCCTGTGCAAACATTCTTGCTCAATGGATGGGCCGGCCATGCTGATACTGTTTTTACTAAGTAGCATTTTGGCTAGACATTAACTTGTCCAAAATTTTGTGTTTGGCTTCCTCCCCCCCCCCCCCCTTCCTTTATAAAAGCACTTAAAATCAGCACCTGATGCTGACCGAATAGGTGCTTAAGAATATCAAGCAGTATCATTTTTCTCCCCCTTTATCTCCAAATAGAAATAAAAAAGCCCTGCACTGATGAGAGAGAAGAAATATGATTTTTACTTTGAGTTAAAGCTCATTGTTTGTTCACTAAGTGCCTTGCCTATCCATCAGCTGGGGTTTTATCTAGTGCAACCTTACTCCCTAGTTAGCTGGGGTATTCTTTCTATTAGGAACAGTCCCACTAGTGGCTTAGTAGGTGTTTTTGTAGGGGCAGTCATCAAAATGGCTGTAGACAACATACGGAGAAAATATCAGTGTGCCTTTGCAGTGTGCTTCAGAGAACAAAACTGGATGTAAATTCATACCTGTATGAGTGAAAACAACAAGATAAAATATAAGTATAGACTACAATAAGATGTATGTATAAATGGTGATTGGGGAATTGTTGCTGTGCACTGTTAAAGGCGATCCAGAGATTAAAATGACTCAGAATAATTGCCTAGCAGATGGGAGAAAGATTGACTTGGTGGGGGGGTGTGCAGAAAGGGGAGCATCTATATTCTCCTCCCTCTGTTATGTGTTTCAGGAGTCGGAGTAGATTGTTTCTTTCTCTTCTTGCAGCAGGTGGAAAAGCTTGAAGATGGGGGGCTTTGTGCATAGTGTCCTGACCGGGTGCTCCCATGTCACTAGGCTTGCTGAGTGTAGGTACAGAGCTGGCCCAGCCACCAGGCAAACTAAGTGGTCTGCTAGGGTGGCAACGTCGAGGGTGGAGCAAAGAGCAGGGCATTCAAAGCTAAACAATACCTTTTGACAGCCAGGTAGTGTAAAGCTTAAGATCTGCCTAGGGCATGAACACCTTTTATACCATTTCTGGGACTGGCCTTGTGTAGGTTGCTACCTTTGGAAGAGATGCTTTGGGAATAGATGTCAAGGGGATTAGAATGCACTTTATGTGGCTTTTCATTGTTTCCTTCGGCCTCCTGCAAAAGAGAATGAGACTAGTATGCAGGATCCAACTGGTGCTGTGCTCAATAAAGCATGCCTACACATCCTCTTAAGAGGAGCACACAGGTGTTATTTCTAATTACTTAAGGAAAGGCAATTGAAAATCCGCTCGATACAAATCCCTTAAGCTATTATTTGATGGGGGGATGCAGGGGAAAGTGTCTGCCCAGCCAGGAGTCTGCAGTCCGGGCACCATCTGTGTTTCTGCAGCTCCTTTGCCAAATTACATTTCCAGCCTTTCTTCTTTCCTCAGCTACTTTCCATTAAATGAATTGAGTTTGTTAAATATTGCCCAGCTATATAAATACTTGTTCTGCCCTGGTGCTGTCAGGCTATTACGGCTCCCCAAGTCAGTGCCTCTGAAACGGACAAAAGGCAGTCCTCTGTGCTTGCATGGCTTAAAATGAAAGAGAGAAATGAACAAATACTGTTGCAGGGACAGAAGAGAATAGTTTCCAATATTCTGCAAATTTAAGGTCTCAAATATTTTAATGCATTTTATAACAAATGAGAAAGGGAGAATGAAGGGCACAGCAACAAGCTTTGTCTTATTTTTGATGGAAGGGAAAGGAACTATATTTATATTTCTGTTTGAAACAAAACAAGTTTAAATATTCTTAGTGTATTTACACAGTTTGAATCTGGATTAAATTAAGAATGGTTTTTGAGAACTTGATTTGAAATGAAATAGATGTTGTAATGAGGAAGCTGTTACCATCTCGAGTCTAAATCAGGTTCTCCAAGAACAAGCAGGAAGTTGGGCCTCACATATGGGTGACCTCGACACCGGAGCTCGTTCAGAGCATTTCCCAGCTTTCAAAGAAAGCCTTTGGGAATGCTACCACGCATGCATGGTCCTCTTCCTGCCCAAGGGTACCATCTTGTTCAGTCTCCTTTGTTCTGCGGAGCCCAACGGAAGTCCTGTTTCTCCAGAAAAATCTCTCCAAAATTATCCTTAAAGTTGGTTTTTCCCGGTTTGCGTACCGGTTCCTTTTCCCACCTCAAACCAACGCAGTTTCTCAGCTTTTTCCCTTTTTATTTGTTAGAGGCTTGCCTCAACCGGTGTTCATGCCTTTTTTTCGCCTGGGGGTCGTCTATCCCGGCTGGGTGCTCCCATCATGTCACCCCGTGGGTTCAAAAAATGTGACTGTCTGACACCCACAATTGCTGCCTACGCTGCCTGGGCCTGGTCCACAACAGCACCACCTGCGACCTGTGCCAGGCCATGACTTTGAAAACCAATAAGAAACAGTCTGAGTTCCCAGAGAAGAGGTTCCCGTGATCTGACTCAACTCCGGCTTCCTCATCACCGAGTTCTCAACCCAGCACTTCCCGGGAGGCTTGGGCGTCCTTGGAGTCCCATGGCAGCAGCTCCTCCAAAAGGACCCCAGACCCCAAGAAGAAGAAGAAGAAAAAATCCTTGAAGCCCATTGAGGTTCCACCGGCCAAATCCGGTAATGTCCCGCAAAGGGACTCAGTTGACTCCAAGCAGTGCCTAAGAAGGCATCCTCAGCTTGGGGGGGGGGGGGGGGGGACCATGCGAGGCTCCTCGAGGCCGTGGTCCTAATCAAGGATACGCTCGCGAGAGTGCCAGCGTCTGGCCTGAGAACATTGTCCATGTTGAAAGCTGCGAAGCCTTCTGGCCTCAAAACCAGAATGGTGGCCCCGGAGCAGAATATCTCTGCCATCCTGGCCCTGCAGCAGGCATCAATCAGCCCCGACAACCAGGCCCCTGACTCCAGAGGAGTCCCTTGGGCGTCAAGCCAGGCACCGAGCATCGTTGGCCTCAGGCAAGCCCTTGGTACCGATTGAGGTCCCGGTCCCGATCCTCGGGTGTCTGGTTCTCCCTGGCCAGTTTCCAGGAGTCAGACCCGAGATCCTCTGTGGGAACTCGGTTCCCCGGACCCGGCTTCGAGGCACAGGAGTCCTGAGCCTCAGAGTCCTCGAAGCCCTCCGTCTCAGAGTGGGAGACAGATGACGTGGCCTCCCAGGAGACCTCTTGACCCCAAGACATCCCCTCGGAGCAGTCTCCCCTGGCACCATTCTCCCCCAGAGTATGTGGCCTTCCACGACTTCGTCCAGGATATGGCCCAGGCCCTGTCGGTCCTGACCGAATCTGAGAAAGACCTGCACACGAAAGAACTGGAGATCCTCCAGTATGAGGCCCTGCCAAAGGAGACTCTGCCAGTGCCAGTGCAACCTATCCTTGAACGGCTGCTCCTGCGAATGTGGAAGACCCCGGCCTTGGTGCCGGTGGTCAGCCGATGCCTCGATGCCATCTACCGTGTCAAGAAGGGCCCTGGCTTCCAAAAGGCTCAGCTCCCACATAACTCCATGGTTGTGGAGTCAGAGATGCAAAAACTTAAGAGCCAGAAGAATTATTCCTCTGTCTCCCCCCCCTCAGGGAGAGAGGCCCGAGCCCTCGATGCCCTTAAGTGCAAGTGCTTTCAAGGCTCCATTCTCAGATGCCGGATACAGGCCTATGAACTGTACATAGGTATGTAAAGGGCCTCATCCAGGAACTGGCAGGCTTCTCCACGGGCCTCGCCAGGAACCTCTTCAAAGGTTTCAAACCCTGACAGCCGGGATCGAGAGCGGTTTTGGTTATTCCACGTAATCTTTGTTTTTTGGTGCGCTGAATCCGAAAATGACCTCCATTTTGTCATAGGGACATCACATTTCCTGACAATTTAGGTAACTATGTTAAATAAGGCAGTACCTCAAAATAAATGGAAATAGACTTATAAAATTAAAGTTTTATTACAATATTTTCATGAAAATCCTTTTTTGAACTGAAATGAGCTCACCTACACACACTAAACTCGATTCTTCTTCCTTGTGAGGTTCCTCTTGGTGCATTTACGCTTGTGAGTAGCATCTGGAATGTGTCTCTGAAGCATCCAACAGTAGTCTGCCATCATTGTAATGCTCCATTTTCCCTGGTATCTCCTTTCCATCTCTTTAATGTCTTGGTGGAATCGTTCACCTTGTTCCTCATTCACAGCTCCCAAATTTTCAGGAAAGTAGTCAAGGTGGGACTGGAGGAAATGCACTTTCAAATTCATCAGGCAACCTAAAGCTTGAAATGCTTGCAGCATTCATCCGACGATCTTTTTGTAGTGAGGATCTTTATTGCCTAAAAATTTCTGTACGACTTCTTTAAATGCAATCCACCCTTTTTTTTTTTTTTGAGGATCCGTCATGGTATTGACAAACTCTTGATCAACTATAAGCCTTCTAATGTCTGGTCCGACGAACACACCTTCCTTCAATTTTGCCTCTGACAGGCCTGGAAGCTTGGTGACCAAGTATTTGAAGCATTCTCCATCTCTTGGAAGTGATTTTACGAATTGCTTCATCAATCCCAATTTTATGTGGAGAGGTGGTAGAAGAACTTTATGGGAAGGTACCAAAGTTTCTCGGAGGACATTTTTTTCACCGACTGTTAGCACCCTTGGCTGCCAACTCTTCTTGGTCCAATGATTTTGTCGGTCTCGACTGTCCCATAGACACAGAAAACAAGGATATTTGGTATACCCAGCTTGTTGCCCGAGCAGCATGCACAAGACCAAGTCCCCACACACTTGCCAACCATGGTCTTCATATTTAGGTTTACAAAGAACCAATTCCAAGTTCTTGTAGGGTTTTTTCAAGTGTACGGAATGACCTACAGGTATGGAAGCGTAAAAACCGTTGTGGAGTAAAACTGCTTTGAGACTTCTTTTTGAAGAATCTATAAAAAGATACCATTGCTCTGAATCATATTGGATTTTAAATTGACCCATCAGACCTTCGACATCGATGCAATAAACCAACTTGTCTTCCTGGGCGAAGTAAGGAACGAACTCCTTTTCATGATGTCTGGACCATGATGACACTCCTGGCAACAATAAATTCCTGCTTTTCAGCCTTGATCCGAGTAACTCAGCGGCATCTTTGGGAAGATTCAAGTCTCTTACCAAATCATTCATCTCCTCCTGAGAAAACAATTTTGGTCTTGTATCATCTTCAAAATCAGAACTTGATTCATCATCTGGTTCAGGTATGACTTCACCTTCATCGGAGCTAGGTATCTCTTCCAAGGTAGCAGGGGGCTTGGGTAGTGGTATATCTGTGCCATGGGGGATGGGACGAATTGCCGAGTGAAGATTGGGGTATGAAATGGAATGCTTCCATTTGGAATTAAACCCTTTCACATCGCATGAACAAAAGTAACAGTCATCACTATGATTCTTTTGCTCTCGCCATACCATAGGAATCCCATAACGGAAAGATTTTTTTTTACCCTTGAACCAGATTCGGAGGTCCTCAACACACCGTTTGCACACTTTGAGGCGCCCAGACTTTATCTTGATCTCCAATTTTTAGTCCAAAGTATGCAAAGTATACTTTTTTCGCAAAGTCTGTAATATTCTGCTGTTGCTTCAACACTGTATATTCACCACAGATGAAACACAAACTGTCTGGCGAATTAATACACTTTCGCGGAGCCATAACATAACGGTTGAAGAATGACGAGCTAACACGAATTGCGATGAAAAAAGTGTGAACAGCCTAGAACCAAGAACCTGATGATGATTCGTGCACAAGTGTGGCATGCAGGAGAGAGCAGCTCTGTGTCTGTACACGAGACATCACAGTGCTGGCCATGCCCCCCTGCACTGACCGGAGCAGCTGCTGCCTATCTGCCCTGTGTCTCCCTCCCACTGGATTCTTCAGGAAAGATTAACCCCTTCTACCATTAGAAGCACGGACTTAAAACTTGCTTAGCTTATGTATATATTGCTGACCATCAGATTTACAGTGCTATATTTTTTTTTACATAACTTGGACAACCCCTTTAAGGTTTTTTTGGCATTTTATATCTTAAATGCACTTATGTGAATAAATTAATAGTAATTTGAATTAATTAATAGTAATTTGAAAAATTTTGATAAATTTGAAGACAATTTTGCATGTTGTGGCAAATCATGACGTCTAGGAGTTTTTTCAATATTTTATTTGTTTTCAACACACCAAAATACATGGAAATTAGATGAAAATAATCAAACAGCTTTTTAGTTGCAGACCTGTCTTGTCCCGAGCCACTTATGACTGCTTTGAAACGGCAGCCCGGGTAGCAGTAGCTGGCATCAGCGCCCAGCGCCAGGTCTGGCGGTAAACCTCCGATCTCGAGCAGTGGGTACAAGATAAATTGCTAGACGTCCCCTGCACTGGAGAAAACTTGTTTGACAAACCCATGGCCAACAAGGTGACCGAGATAGAGGCCAAGGTCGTGACCAGGCAGAGGCTCTCCAGAAAGACCCTCAACTCTCCCCAGGAAGTAACCATCGGGGAAAAGACCCTCTTTCCCGAGGAAAAAGAAGGGGTCTTTTCATCAGGCTCACTGCTAGCCCTTCTCTGGACAGCAACAACAGGGCCTTCAGCCCAAGGGTCATGGCCACGGACCCAGGAAACCCAAGGCTCAGAAGCCCCAGGCCCCAGCTCCCACCTAACCCAGGGGAAGATTTTGACTCCCCGGGCAGGGCCACCTTTCCCCTGGGAGACCCTCCCCAGTCCACAGGGGGCTGCTTTGCACTTGTAGGACCCACTGGTCCGTGGTGACCCCGGCCCACCTGTGGGTAATAAGTGGTCAGGAAGGGCTTTCCTCCGCTTCCAACAAGCATCCCCAGGGTTCTTCCCAGGAGAGCCAGTATGGCCTCTCCTTCACCAGACCTTGCTCCTCTCAGAGCTTGCAGGCCTGCTCAAGGACAGGGCAGTGGAGCCTGTACCCAAACATCTATGGGAAAAGGGCTTCTACTCCAGATACTTCCTTGTCCCCAAATGAATTGGGGGCCTCAGGCTCATCCTAGACCTGTGAAACCTGAACAGATTTCTGGTGAGGGAGAAGTTTAAGATGTTCTCTCTTGGGACACTGCTGCCCTATCTCCACCAGGGAGATTGGCTCTGGCTCTGGCTCTGCTCCTCTGATCTGAAGAATACGTACACCCACATCCTGATCCACCCCTCCCACAGACAGTATCTAAGATTCGTGGTGGGAGGAGAGCACTACCTGCCAGTACAAGGTACTCCTATTCGGCCTGGCCTCATTGCCAAGGGTTTTCACAAATTGTCTGGCAGCAGTAAGTGCCTATCTGCGCCTACAAGGGGCTTTCGTCTTCCCCTATCTGAATGACTGGTTCATAAGAAGCACTACGGCCGTCGAGGCCAGCCAGGCTGCAGGCTGGGCAACTTGCCTCCTGCAGCACCTGGGGTTTGTCATCAGCAACTCCAAATCCCATCGCTCCATGGCTCAAGGCCTAGAGTTTATAGGGGCACACCTGGACACACTACAGGCAAGACCGGTCCTCCTAAGAGAGAGGACAGCATGCCTCCAGCAGCTGGCAGAGGAGGTGCAGCACAACAAGACAGTCCTGTCACCGCTGCCTCCTTGACAGTCCACATCACCCCCTCAGCTCGCCTGCATATGCAGGCGGCCCAATGGTGCCTGCGCTCACAGTGGACTCAGGTCACAGGCAGGCTGAGGGACAGGGTCAAGATCACCAGCCGACTAAAGGCCTCACTAAACTGGTGGCAGAACTTGCACCACCTGTGGGCGGGAATGCTCTTCCAGGCACCCGCACCACAAGTGACCCTGACCACAGACACCTCCCTTCTGGGTTGGGAAGCGCACTGCAATGGCCTGTGTACACAAGGCAGTCGGTCTCCAAAAGAGTCCCTCCTACAGATCAATCTAGAACGCTGGGCGATCTGCCTGGCCCTACGAGCCTTCCACCACCACCTATGGCATCTGCGAGTGTTGATCCAGGTGGCCATGTTTTACATCAACAAGCAGGGAGGCACGGGCTCGTACTCTGTCTGCCAGATGGCGGTGACCCTCCTCTCCTTTGCAGTGCGCCACAGCATGCTGCTGCGTGCAGTATACCTCCCAGGCCAGGACAACTGCCTAGCGAACAGGCTTAGCAGAGTCCTTCGGCCAAATGATTGGTGCTTGCACCCCAGGGTGGTGAGACAGCTCTTCAACCTCTGAGGCAGGCCAATGATGGACCTATTTGCCTCTCCGGACAACACACAGTTGACCCGCTTCTGCTCCTGTCAGCTGCACCCAGAGAGAGTGGCAGCAGATGCCTTCCTAATCTTGTGGGCTGAGGGCCTACTCTATGCATTTCCGCCAAGCCCCCCTCCCCCCCTCCCTGGTAGCCAGGAACCTCTTCAAGGTTCAGAGCGACAGAGTGTCAGTAGTGCTGATCCAGATAGCCCAGGCAACCCTGGTTCCCCCTGCTGCTCTCCTTGTTGGTGGCACTCCCAGTTCCACTGGGCTGGGCCCCGGACCTCCAGTCCCGGGAGGGGGGGGGCTCACTCCTGCACCTCAATGTGGAGTCCCTGACGCTAACGGCGTGGCTGCTGAAAGGGTAGCCTTGGCCCCCTTCAATCTTCCAGTAGAAGTCAAGGAAATCCTGCTGGCCTCCTGGAAGCCCTCCACCAGAAGGGCATACGCCTTCAAGTGGAGGAGGTGTTCTGTCTGGTACACGGAACGAGGGAAGAATCTCTTCTTCTGCCATCTGCAGCTCATCCTACAATACCTGCTGCAGTTATCATGCACTGGACTGAAATCTAACTCTGTACGGGTGCACCTGAGCGCCATACTACTCACCACCACTCCATTGCAGGGAAACACCTCTCCAGCCAGCCCCTGGTCTCCAGGTTCCTCTGTGGCCTCCTTCTATCCAAGCCCCCTCTCCACCCTCCGGCGGCAGAATGGGACCTCAACACGGTGCTCTCCCAACTCACCAGACCACCCTATGAGCTCCTAGCCACTTTGCACCTAAGGTACCTATCGTGGAAAGTGGCCTTCTTGGTGGCCCTTACGTCTGCTCGAAGAGTGAGTGAGCAAGCTCCAGGCCCTGGTGGAGGATCCATCATATATGAGGTTCTATAAGAACAGCGTGGTGCTCAGCACACACACACAAAATCCTCCCGAAGGTGGTATCTCCTTTTCATCTTAACTGAGGTAGTCCTCCCCATCTTCTTTCCACGGCCTCATGCCGGCAGGGAGGAATTGATCCTTCATACGCTGGACTGCAAACGGGCTCTGTTCTTCTACTTACTGTGGACTCGGACCCATCGGAAAGCTCCTCAGCTTTTCATGTCCTACGACCCCAGCAGACTGGTGCTTCCCGTATCTAAGCAAACTCTGTCCGCTTGAGTGGCAGACTGCATTGCCCTCGCCTATGAGCAAGCAGGCCTCTCCTTTGAGCACTGGATCATAGCGCATCGCGTGAGGGCGATGGCCATGTCGGTGGCCAGCTTCCGCTCAGTGCCGGCGACGGAGATTTGCAAGGCTGCCACATGGTCTTTGATTCATACATTCGCAGCTCACTACTGCCTGGAGAGCGAGTCTTGCAGGGACAGTGCCTTTGGCCATGCAATACTCCGTAATATTTTTGGGGTGTAGGTAACCTCTGCCCTCCAACTCTTCTGTGTTCAGGCTTCCAGAGTGATAGTGTTGCTGGATGCTAGGGTCTCGCAGAGTCTCTCAGCTGGGAACTCATCTACAACTCACAGCTACCTGATTGCTTGCTGTTGGTGCTGTTCGGTCCTCAGCATCCTGGAGCTAGGGAGTCCCATATGTGAGGACTGACTTCCTGTTTGTTCCTGGAGAAAGCGTATTTACTCACCTGTAACAGATGTTCGCTGGGACAGCAGGAATCCGTCCTCACAACCCTCCCTCTTCCCCAGGGAGTTGCCTCTATACATTCTTATTTTACTGCCTTCATAGCTGTGTCATCTGACTGAGCAAGATGGCATCCTTGGGTGGGAAGGGGACCACGCATGTGCGGTAGCATTCCCAAAGACTTTCTTTGAAAGCTGGGGAAATGCTCCGCGCGAGCTCCTTTGGCTTCGGCATCAACATCACCCATATGTGAGGCCTGATTCCTACTGTTCCTGGAGAAAACCTGTTACAGTTGAGTAACTACGATTTTTGCTAACACTAAGTAGTGCGCTTCTAAGCTTCAGAAGGTAATAAAAATACGTCTCCTTTGGTCTATGAAATGTGGTAACTTTAATAATGTGTCTGCCATGGAACTATGCGTAGAGAACTGGAGGATGGGGAAAGGTGTACCAGGCTAGGGGTGAACAAGGAGACTAATGTCTGTCTACCTAGGCATGATGCTCCAGAGGCAGAGTATACACACTTGGTATTTGTTAATCTTGAAATGGTAGCCTGGCCTATAAATCCAAGTTGTAATACCTGTTTTTTGTAAATCAATGTATGTTTCAGCCTGCATTGTACAAATTAATGTTACTTGTAAACAGCACTGATTCTAAATAACGCGGTATAGAAAAGATTTAAATAAAATAAATAAATAGGGGCAAAAATTAGCACACATTGTGGGGATATTTATTATATGGGGTTCATAGTGCTAGCCTGGTGGAAATACAAGTTAAAAAAAATCCCTTTGCCCATTCTCATGGGACAAATGCATTTTATTTTTGACCGCACATTAGTGACATCTTCATCCCCAGTTGAGGTCTGAGAAGATAAGCGAAGACTGCTGCAGATGCTGGGTATTGGAGGGGGGGAGGAGAAGAGCGCATAAGTAAGAAATTAAAGAAGCATGAAGACATTTCTTTAGGGATGGTAGGAGGTGCACTCACCTTAAAAAGGAAATGCACTAGCTATCTGTTCTTGCAGTGCCACCTACCCACCGCCACAAATTTAGCAGAAAGGGGTTCAGTAAGACAGCTGGAGTGCATTGTTCAAACTCTGAAAGTTTATAGTTGCCTTTTGGCATATCCACCTTGTAATTTGGAAGGGAAGGTACAGACTATGTATGTTCTTCCACACTGTACTACTTCATAAAATTTAGTATTTTGTGTAAGCATATGCCCAGTTAGTAATAGGTAAAAATACTGTTTATGAGTTTTAACATAGTACAGTAGTTAAAAGCAATTTCTATAGGCACATTTACAATGTGATGCAGGTAAGCAGTACAGATTTGACTTGAAGACATAGTTTGATGTGTTTGGCTCTTCTTGCAGTGCACTTGCCGGAAGGATATGGTTAAGATTTCAATGGATGTGTTTGTGAAAGTTCTTCAGCCAGAGCGCTATGAGCTCTGGAAACAAGGCAGAGACATCACACTATTGGACCACCTGAAACCCACCACACTGAACTGCCCAGAGCTAGAAGCATGGAACGAGACTAAAGCTTTACTGAAGGCTAAGCTAATTCGGAGGTAAAGATTTTCCTTTTTCTGGGTTTGCATAGATGGTCATTACAGCGGACTTCTTTTGGTAGAGCACTTGTTTGTTTTGTTCCTTGACTGATGATAGAAACATTTGGAGCTGTACATAGTGCTGTCAGGCAAACTCTGTTATAGCTCTTTCATTGCACAAAATTCTTGCCAAATAAATCTTTCTGATATCCTGTAGAAGTCCCATTCACTATCTGTGTGATAAACAATTTGTCGTAGGCATAAGTTCCAGCCTTTTTTCGGGGGCAAGGAAAGGTAGAAGGGTAAGGGCGTTTATTGTTGGTTATCTGAATTTGAAAGGATTGAACATTTAATTTAGAACTTTCTGCAGTTCTTGTACCTGAATTCGATAACTGATGCCCCCAGTCACAGAGGGTAAGAAAAAGCAGCAGCAGCTGCAGAAAGATTCTGTGGTTTGATATTTGCATAACATTTAATTGATTGTGGATAAAGCTAATTGGTCAGCAGAGCAGATTGCCAATAAACAGCAGTATTCCTAAAGGTATAATTGGATTAGAAGATTTTATAAATGGCCTGCCGATAGGTATAACAAATAAAGCACTTCAACCAGAACTCTCTCTCTCTCTCTCTCTCTCTCTCGTATATGCTTGTTTTAATAATAATAATAATTCTTTGAATTGGCTGAGAGCATTTATGTTCTTGGCAAACTTGCACATATGTGTCTCAGGCCTTTACTTTGTCACCTACCTTTTTCTTTTAGGCATAATTTTCTCAAATAAATTGTTGGTCCTGGCTCTGATGATGGCCACCACACTTGTCTGCCCACAGGGATCTGATCTCCTGTGGCCAGAAGAGAAGGGACTGGCCGCAATCACGACCCAGAGGCAAGCATTCTGCCCGTGGGGATCCAATCCCTGCAGGCAGAAGTGGGGCCGGTTGTGGCCTGTAGCATAATAGGTTGTGTGTGTAGAGGGAGGAGTTCGTGAAGTAGAGAAGGCAGGGACAATTTAAAGGGGTAGGGGCCTATTTAAAAAAAAAAAAAAAAAAAAAGAGGATGGGGGATTTTTGTGCAAGGGTTGGGAGTCCTGGGGAGGTTGGTGAAGGGGGGGGGGAGACTCTCGAAGGGTAACAGAGGAGCCAGCAGGAGAGGGGTTGGAGGGAGAGGGAAGAGAGCAAGGTGTTGCCAAAAGGTGCATTCCCCCTCCCCCCCTCCGAACACACCTAAGCACCCTGTCCCCATCCCCACACTACACACACAGGCACCCCACCTCCACATGACGCACACACAGGTACCCCACCTCTGCACGACAGAGGCGCACGTGCACGCACACAGTCCACCTCTGCATGACAGATATTCGCACGCACACATAATATCTGAAGCTATAGCTGCTGTTTGTATTTCTGTCTAAAGATTCCATATGGTATAGTAACTCTGGTGCTAGTCTGGTGAGACTTGAGAACATGAGACCAGCATGAGAGACAGTTGGGGGGGGGGGGGGAGACACAAGGAGGCCATAAGCAGTGTCTCCTAAGATTTTGGCCTTGCTCCTAAATTCACATAAAATTTGTCGGTCTGCAATAGAGACACAGCACATTTGGAATTTTGGCGCCAGCTATAGATTGCATAGCTGCACAAATAGTCCTATCACCATGTGTACCTCTGCTAGCTAGCTGCTGCTTTTATATTTGCTAAGCATTAACATGAGGCACAGCTCTCTCTGATCTCACATGCAGGCAACACTGCCTTTCCCCGTGGTCTACTCATTCCCTCTATGCTAGTGATTCTTGTTCAGAGATGGACTGCAGGAAGATCCAACACTGCCCCAATCAGCAACATGACTGCCTCTGAGCAAGTGGCACTGAGATCGACAAGGAAGAAGTCTATTGTAGGATCAAAAAAGCCTGCCACCTCCATTTCTTGTGTTACACTGCTTACAGATCCTGGTTTGCTGAGGTTTCAATTTAATTTTATCTACATATTTCTACTTAAAGTTTATTATAATTTTCTCCTGGAACAAGCAGGAAGTCAGCCCTCACATATGGGTGACATCTGCGCCAATGGAGCCCTCATGGAAGCATCACCTCAGCTTTCAAAGAAAGCTTTTTTGAGATGCCACCATGCATGCGTGATACACTTCCGGCCATCTTGCTCGGTCTCCTTTTAACCATGGAGCCCTTCAGACATCGGTCTGGTTTCTCCCTGGAAAAAGTTGATTTTTCTCCACCTGCATTTCATACTCTGGTTGTACACCGGTACTCTTCCCAACACCCAAGCTTGCTGTCTCCAGTATCAAGTTCTTACATTTTTTCTTTTTAGTGCACTCTTTTTCCAATTTAAGGCAAAGAAGAGTACCACGTGACGCATGAGCGAGTAAGAGGTTTCTCTGCTCGCTCCGGGGCTGCCCTGATATTAAACTGAAATTTGGAGAGTTTACCCCAACGTAGTGCACTGAAAAACACACGATCCGAAGAGAGTGTGGTTTGGAGGTGCCTTTTGGAAAAAGTGGACCCAAATATGCCTCTCCCAGCGCGAAGAGAGCGTGAGAAAGCCCAGAAGACTGGGGCCTCCTCTACTGTGGGACAAGCAACCAGCATGGCGCAGCCGCGGTCCCCAGGGGGTGAGAGCATGGAATCGGGTTCCGAGGAGCTCGCACGGGAGGTGGCGCAACTCTTGGAGCCCAAATTTGACCTTATTCTCAACAAGCTAGAGACAGTGGGAGAGACGCTCACGGAGTTTAATCAGAAAGTCGACGAGCTGGAGCATCGGGTGTCGAAGATGGAAGATGAAGAGGGGAAGCGGACCCGGGAAATGGACACGTTGCGCAAGAAGATAGAAGCCCTGCTCAATAAGGTAGATGATTTGGAGAACCGTTCACGACGGAATAATTTGAGAATCGTGGGTGTCCCGGAGACAAAGACTGATGCGATGTTGGTCTCTATTGTGGAGAACTGGTTGCCCAAAGAACTGGGTTTGGAGGGCCTGGTTGGGCAACTAAAGGTGGAGCTTGCACACCATCTGAGGCCTAAGACTGAAACCCGACAGAGGCCCAGAGTGATCATAGCGCGGATCCTGAACTTTCAGCACAAGTGGCAGCTCTTACAAGCGTTCCGGAAAAAGCGAGACCTGATACTGGATAATCAGAAAGTATTGCTGTTTCAGGACTATTCTGCGACTGTGGCTGCGAAGCAAAAAGAGTTCTCACCGATGTGTGCGGCCTTATTTAAAAAGCAGCTCCACTTCACTCTAGCTTTCCCAGCCATCCTCCACGTGTACCACTATGGGAAGAATCATGTGTTGACATCAGTGGCTGCGGCGCAGAAATTTGTGGAGGAGCTGGAGAAAAACGAGTCTGAGAGCGGCCGGGTGCCCTGAGGAGAATGCGGATTGCCACCAGTTGGAGAAGGCATAGGGGGCCGGCAGAGAACAACAGGGTGGACAGCGAGTAGAAAAATTGGGAGCGGGATCTAAGTGATATGATGCTCTCAGACAACGTGGATTAGTAGTATTGTTCCTGATGTGGATTAGTATTACTGTTCTTGATGTTGAGTTATTATATTAGATTCTGGGTTAATTGTGGATATGAACGGGTGGTGGGGGTGCTTTGAGTTGGGCAGTTAGAGGCGGGCAACGTGCCCTTGTGTATAATCTTGAGGCCCGTAGATGTCATTAGATATAAGTATCTGTTTGTAGATATAATTATGTGTATGGGGATATAAGTCTGTCTAGAGGCGGTAGTAGCTTTGCAATTGTGGGGAGTGTGGGATATGCCGAGGGGGGAGGGGCGGGACAGCCCTGTAGCACACGGAGGTGGGACTCGAGCCTGGTGGAGCGGGCCAGGGGTAGGATGAATAGTTTTTTTAAGGGGGAGGGGGGAAGGGGAAAAGGTGGGAGAGGTGGGGGGGGGAAGGGAGGTAGAGAGGCTGAGAGAGTTGGGAGGGAAGGGGTAGTACCAGGGGTGGCTGGAGTTGATACGGGAGGGGACAGAAGGGAGGGAAGGATGGGTTAAGAGGGGTGGGAAGGGCTGGGAGTTTGAGAGGGGGCCTTGGCACGGGGGGGCTAGTGTGGAGCAATTCACAGAGATTGAGGCTGGGCAGCTCTCAGTCAGAAGGAAAATGACGTGGGCCTTGAAATGTAGAGAGAAGGGGGTGGAGGCTAATGGGAACTGAGCTGCGATTTATTTCTTGGAATGTGGGGGGCCTAGGCACACCAGTAAAGCGCCCCAAAGTATTGCAAGCGCTAAGAAAGCAGGGAGCGCAGGTAGCGTTTCTACAAGAGACCCATCTTTGTGGGAAGGAGCATGCCAAGCTGAAAAGAGCTTGGGTCGGGCAGGTATATGCTGTGGCGGCGGAAGGGGGGAAGACGAAAGGGGTGGCGATTCTGATTGATAAGCGGATTCAAGTAGAGGTGATAAGGGAGGACAATGATCCCCTGGGAAGATTTCTGTGGGTCCATGCCCGGGTTAATGGGGAGGAATTGATTTTGGGGAATATTTACGCCCCTAATGTGTACAGCCACAAGTTCTTCAAATCCCTAGTGAGGAAGGTGAGTGGGGCCCCTAAAGTACCGATAGTCCTAGCGGGAGAAAGCCTTTGACAAGGTCCCTCATCAGAGACCTTTGGCAAAACTAAAGAGTCATGGAATAGGAGGCAGTGTACTATTGTGGATCAGGAACTGGTTAAAAGATAGAAAGCAGAGGGTAGGGCTAAATGGCCAATTTTCCCAATGGAGAAAGGTGAATAGTGGTGTACCCCAGGGATCTGTGCTGGGTCCGCTGCTTTTTGACATATTCATAAATGACCTGGAAAGTGGAATAACGAGTGAGGTTATCAAATTTGCAGATGACACAAAACTATTTAAAGTTGTTAAAACCCAAGAGGATTGTGAAAAATTGCAAGAGGATCTTGATAAATTGGAAGACTGGGCATCAAAATGGCAGATGAAATTTAATGTGGACAAGTGCAAGGTTATGCACCTAGGGAAGAACAACCCAAACTATGGTTACACGATGCAAGGTTCCACATTAGGAACCACCACCCAGGAAAAAGATTTAGGCGTCATTGTGGATGCCATGTTAAAACCCTCGGCCCAGTGTGCAGCGGCGGCCAAGAGAGCAAATAGAATGCTAGGTATGATAAGGAAAGGAATGGAAAATAAAACAAAAGATATTATAATGCCTCTATATTGTTCCATGGTGAGACCGCACCTTGAATATTGTGTGCAATTCTGGTCGCCGTATCTTAAAAAGGATATAGCGATTTTAGAAAAGGTTAAGAGAAGAGTCACCAAAATGGTAAAGGGGATGGAAGGATACTCCTATGAAGAAAGGCTAAAAAGGTTAGGGCTCTTTAACCTGGAAAAGAGACGGCTGAGGGGAGATATGATAGAAGTCTATAAATTAATGAACGGAGTAGAACGTGTAAACGTAGATCGATTGTTTACGTTATCAGAATATAGAAAGACTAGAGGACATGCAATGAAGCTACAGGGTAAACTATTTAAGACTAATAAAAGAAAATACTTTTTCACTCAACGTGTAATCAAACTCTGGAATTTGTTACCGGAGGATGTAGTAAAGGCTGTTAGTGTAGCTGGGTTTAAAAAAGGTTTGGACAAGTTCCTGGAGGAAAGGTCCATAAACCATTATTAAGAAGTGACCGAAGATATCAATGCTTGACCCAGTACAAGCATTGTGAAACTTGTGTCTCTTGGGGAAACTGCTAGGTACATATGACCTAGATTGGCCACTGTTGGAAACAGAATACTGGGCTTGATGGACCTTGGTCTGACCCAGTATGGCATATCTTATGTTCTTATGAGATTTTAATTGTCCGCATGACCCTATGTTAGACAAGTCGACCCCATCGCAGGGAGCCAAAGGATGGGTTTTGAGAGGAGTAAACTACCTCTGTAGGATGGGGGGAATGCTTGATGTTTGGAGGATATTGCATGGGGGGGAGCGGGACTACACACATCTGTCGAGGGCCCATCAATCTTGGTCCAGGATTGATTACATTTCAGTATCACAGGCAGATCTGGGCAGGGTCAGTAGGGCGGAGATTGGTCCAATTCTGGTGTCCGATCACGCAATGGTGAGCATGGTATGGAGAGGATGCCATAGAGTGGGCGGCAGGTGGTCCTTCCCCCGGCACTTATGGAATAGAAGGGAGTTCCAAGAATTTCTACGCGTGAGATGGAGGGAGTTTGTCAAAGACAATGATGGGAGTGTAGCCTCCGCAGCCACGTTTTGGGAGACGGGGAAGGTGGTAGTTAGGGGGCAGATTATCGCATATGTGGCTACAGAACGGAAGAGGGTGAATGAGAAGCTGGTGGGGCTGGCCCAGGAGCTTCAAAAGAAAAAAAAGGAATCATCGCGAAGGCCAGGAGGGGGAGCCCGACAGGAATATTTGGACGTGCAGAGACAAATGAATAGGTATCTGCAGGAGAGGGCGGTATATGATATCCAATATTACCGGCACCAATTTTTTCGGTTTGGAAACCGGTCGGGGAAATTATTGGCGTGACTTGTGAGAGATTGGAGCGGCACCAAGCTCATGGCCGTGATCAAGGATGGCAAAGGAGATAGGCAGACAGAACCTCGAAAAATAGTGGAAGTATTTCAGCGCTTCTATAGTGTGTGTTATACCCCAGAGCCTGCAAATAGGGAGCAAGAACGGAGCTTTTTAGACAGCGTAGATCTCCCGCAGGTGACACCTCAAGAACGGGAGGCGTTGAATCGGCCTATCTCTGGGGCAGAGATCCAGAAAGCTATTAAAGCAGGGAAGCTACACAAGGCCCTGGGTCCAGATGGATATGGCGCAGAGTTTTATAAAATCCTGAAGCTGCAGGTGGTGCCTACGCTAGCAGCAGTGTATGCGGAGGCCTTAGACACCGGGTGCTTTCAGAGGGATATGCGGACGGCTTCGATTTCGCTCATACATAAAGCAGGGAAGGACCCGGAGGACCCGGCTTCTTATAGAACTATCTCGCTCATTAATTTTGATATGAAGCTCCTGGCGTCGATCTTGGCAGACCGGGCGCAGGATATATTGGCCTGCATTGTTGGCCCGTACCAAGCAGGCTTTGTGCGGGGCAGAATGGCCGCGCGGAACATATTGCAAGTACTGTTGGGCATGGAACGATGCCTCCAATAGAAGACGCCCTTGTTGCTGGCCAGCCTAGATGCGGAGAAGGCCTTTGACCGCATCTCGTGGGACTATATGTTTGAAGCCTTGAGGCATTTTGGTTTCGCGGGGCAGTTTGTGGGTTGGGTGCGAGCTCTATACTCTGAGCCGCGGGCCTTCATCGTGGTTGGGGGAGAGACCTCATCAGCATTTATATTGAAGAGGGGGACTAGACAGGGTTGCCCCCTGTCACCGCTCCTCTTTATATTACATCTGGAGCCTTTACTAGTAAAATTGGTGCGACACGCAGAGGTGACAGGGATAGGGTGGGAGGCTGGGGAGATGAAAGTGAGTGTGTTTGCAGACGATATGCTGTTGTGTTTAAGGAACCCACACAGATCCCTAGAACGAGCACTAAGTGGTGTTGAATCATTTGGCACCTTTTCTGTCCTGAAAATCAATGTAACCAAGTCCTTTGGCTTAGATGTTGGGGGCTGTAGCAAGGAGTCTTGGGTTGGTAACTTCCCACTGGTGTGGACAGGGGGGCAGATACGTTATTTGGGCATCCAGATCCCTGAGCGGTTGGAACAGTTATACCAGGTGAATATACAGCCTTTGCTGGAGGGGACGGCGGTACGATTACGGAAATGGAGGGAGCTGCCGTTATCGTTGAGTGGCAGGGTAGCGTTATTTAATATGGTGGAGTTCCCACGCTGGACGTACTTAATGAAACACCTTCCAATGTGGATTCGGCGGAGGGATATTGAAATCATGCAGAGCCACTTGTCCAGAGTTTTGTGGCAGGGCCGGCGAGCTCGGATTGCGCTGGATACCCTGATGCAGCCTAGAGCGAGTGGAGGGGCAGGGCTGCTCTCGGTGCGGCGATACAACGTGGTGTGTTGGGCGAGAGTTCTGCGAGATATGGTGGAAGGGGTGTCGGAGGTAGTCCCATTAAAAATCATAGATGAAATAGTGGCCCCGCAGCAATTGATTGGCAGTAGTGCAGGCTGCCCAAGGAGCGGTCCCGAAGACGTGCAGACAGTTGGGCTTTTGGTGTGCAGTACGTGTGGCCTGGAAGGCCTTCAGCAGGTATCGAAGGGTCCGATGGAACTTGACTGATTGTATGCCCCTGGGGGGCAATGTGGCGTTTCTCCCGG
The DNA here is from genome assembly GCA_033557465.1 of Ichthyophis bannanicus. Classification (NCBI taxonomy): domain Eukaryota; kingdom Metazoa; phylum Chordata; class Amphibia; order Gymnophiona; family Ichthyophiidae; genus Ichthyophis; species Ichthyophis bannanicus. The sequence continues at coordinate 275,367,794 of CM066039.1, read as the reverse complement.
GAATGGGGGCCTCGGTGGCGAAAGTGTGGGTGGCCAAAGGGCTGCAATATGTTGGGCAGTTGCGTATGGAAGGGAGGGAAGAGGTAGATGACTCCTCTGCCTTGTGGGAGAGGTTCGGATTAGGGCCCCGGGACCTTATTTCTATTTCCAGGTGCGGCACTATGTATTTACAAGGAGAATGAACAGATGTTGGCGAAGGGTGGAATATTGGAGCTGTTTCGAAGTTTGGAAGGGAAGATAATGTCAGGAATGCTGGAGGAGGTGTTAAATCCAGAGGGGGATAATGTAAGATTGGCCACACTAGCAGAACGGTGGCGAAAGGATGGGGTGCCGCAGGCAACAGTGGAGCGTTTGTGTGGGGCATTTGCTGCGGTTAGGTCTATCTCTGAAGCAATACAACTGCGAGAAACGTAATATAAATTTCTTTGGCGAGCATATATGCATAACGTGTGGGCGGACAGGGGGGTTTGGTAACGACAGATGTGTGTAGCCTTTGCAAAGTGGAACAGGAAGGGTTTGCACATACGGTAGGTTCTGGTGTTGCATGCATATACAAGGGCTGTGGCAGGCTGTGGGGCGGCGCCTAGGGAAGTGGCTACGGTGTCTGGTGGAAGTAACTCCAGAATGGTGCCTTTTTGGCTCCTACGAAGGAGAGCAACCCCTAGGGGGGGATAAGCGTCAGTTGTGCGCAAAGGGCTTTGTGTTAGTAAAGCAATGTATATTGCGACATTGGATGGAAGGAACATCCCCTGACAGTGGGGGAGCGGGCAATGGCGGATCTGATGGGCACGGAGCAGCGTACAACACGATTGCTAATGGGGGGGGGGGGGCCTGGGAACGACATACTAGAGTGTGGAGCCCTGTGTATAGTTGTAGCTCAAATGGGCCAGAGTTGAGTGAGCCAAGGCCTAGTAGTGAGCGCGAAAGGAGGGAGGAGGGGTGGGTGCGGGGGGTTGGGCTGGATGGTGGGGGGGATAGAGGGGGGGTAGGGGGGCGCTTCCTCCTCCGCGGAGGAGGGCTGTTAGAAGCAGAGGCAGCACATCCTTTGAGTAACGAGGACACACGCTATATACTGTTATATGGTGTCTTTCCTATGTGTTATGTTATGTAATGTAGTAGACACCTTATGTTAGTTTCTTTTTGCCCTGCTATGTGAAGCCTTAATAGTAAGTTGTATAATGTGTAGATGTGTTTTTTAGTATGTCAAAAATCAATAAAAATGATTTTTCATAAGGCAAAGAAAATGGTGGGTTCCAAATGAGAAAACTTCCTATGCACATATCATGGAGATTTAATGTCGGACAAACGTCTCCTCACCAAAGCAAATTTAATTGATGAAGCCTTGGTGGGGGAAAGATATGTCCATTTTAATCAACAATATGCAATAGAACAGTAGTGGCTAGACAAACTTAGATGCCAAAAAACTTTAAATGTTCAGTACTTAACTTCAGAATCGGCAAAGCAAAATCCAACAAAGGTGATCAAACACGACACAGTTCTGCATTTCGGGTCAGTCCTTTAAAGACCCTGCTTCAGGTTTGCACTTGTCACCACCAAACGAAGGGACGCTAGAATGAAGGTTCCTAAGGAAGCAACTTAAAAAACTGGCGTCTGACATGAGGCCAACCAACTGGCAGCACCACGGGTCTTCGACCTCGCTGGAGTAACTTTTTTCCCCATGGCTACTAGTGAGTTCAAGAAATGTGATCAGTGTGCCAAAATCATGCCCCTTACCAACACACATGACTGCTGCCTAGGGCTGACCACAACGCCACAGCATGCGGTCTTCGTAAGAAGATGTCCACCAAGGCCTTCAAGAGCTGCCAGCAGCAGCACGATACATTTTTTCTGGAGTGCCCCGTACCTCTGAAGGCCAAGGCCTCCTCTGAAGCCACAGAATTTTGGAGTGCCATTGCTGATCCCGATCGCTGCCGTGGCTCCTCAGAGAGGGGGATCTCCCTTGAGGGAACATAAGAAGAAGAAAACCTCGAAGGCAGCATCCCTGGATGGCTCCAACAGGTTGGGTAAGCTCCAAGCCAGGTCCCGCAGTTCTAGACGCTCGTCTGAGGGATCAGAGCAGGAGCGGCTTACCAAGGTCCCTCGGAAGGAATCGATCATAGATCGGCCTCGGACACCAGAACCTATCATTGAGGACTCACACTAGGGAGAGGAACCAGGGCCAGGCCAGAGTTCCTCTGTGCCTGCGCTGATGGCTGCGGAGCCTTCTGGACTTGAAACAGAATGGCGGCCCTGAAGCACAGTCTGTCTGCATTCATGGACCAGCAGCGGGCGCTGTTGTCCAGTGCCACAGGTTCCTCCACCCAGACCACCAGGCCATCGATGTCAAGGACGTTCCCTGAGGCCGAGCCAATCCTCGACCATTCCGCCTCGAGTCAGTCCTCGGCCAAGGTCTCAATCAGGTTCCAATTCCATGGGACCGATGTCCTCCCCAGCCAATGCACATGGCACCAACTATGGGGCCTCCGAGGGATGCAGGTGGGACTCAGGTCCAAAGCCTGCGGGTCACCCTTTCCTCAAGTCTTTGACAGATTACTCGGAGTGGGAGACAGAGGACTGAGAACACCTCTCCTTCTGAGCCCCAGCGTCTGTTCCTGCCCGAGGATATGACATTCCTAGACTTCGTGAGGGAGATATCGAAGGCCCTAGCGTTCCCAGTGAAGTCGAAGGAGGACCCTTGGATGGAGGAGCTAGTAATCCTCCAATACGAGGCCCCACCGAGGGAATCGCTCACGGTACCCATTCCACCCATCCTGGAACAGCTAATGCTCTGTATGAGGGAGACACCGGCATCTGTGCCGGTTGTGAGCAAACGACTCAACTCTATGTATCAGGTCTGCGGGAGCCCAGGATTCCAGAAGGCACAGCTGCCACATAACTCCATGGTGGTGGAGTTGGCCATGCGTCGGCTGAAGAGCCAAGAGACTCAGTGCCCATGGCTAGGGAGGCTTGCACCTTGGATGCACTCAGCAAAAAGTGCTACCAGGGCTCGAGGCTCATCAGCCGGATCCAGGCCTACCAGCTGTACATGGGCCATGTACCTGAGAGACCTGGCAAAGGAAATCACTGGGTACTCAACTGGTCTCTCTGAAGAATCCCTTCAATGGTTCAAGATCCTGGCTAAGGCTGTCCCTGAGTGCTCCAAATTCATGTCTCGAGTAGCCTATGATGGCTTCGAGTCAGTGGCTTCAGTAGCTGCGGTGGGCATCAGTGCATGCCGCCAGGCTTGGCTACAGTCTTCCAACCTTGAGCAATGGGTTCTGGACAAATTGGTGGTTGACCCATGCCATGGAGAGAACCTCTTTGGCAAATCCATGACCGAAAAGACTGCAGAGTTGGAGACAGAGTTCATGATGAGGACCAGGCTCTCTAAAAAGACCGCTGCCCCTCCCAGACAGAAAGGCCTGGGTAAAAAGCCCTTTTACCCGAGGAAAGGGGCTGCTTACAAAAACTACCCACATTTTTAGGCCTCCCCAGCAGGGTCAGCAGGCCAAGGGTCACAAGCCCCAGGCATTTGCTCCAGCCTAGCCAGGGGGGAGCTTTTGACTCCTTGAGCATAGCCTCTTTACCCCAAGCAGGTGAGCATCCCACAGGGGGACGTCTTATCCACTATGTCCAGAGGTGGCCAGCCATCACCACTGATTCCTGGGCATTCCAGGTGGTCAAGGAGGGCTACCTCATCCATCTGGCTCAGACACCGCCTCCTTTCTTCCCGGGAGCGCCCCCCAGGTCTCCCCTTCACTGGGACCTCTTATTGAAGGAACTCGCAGGTCTTTTCAAGAACAGGGTGGTAGAACCAATACCCCAACATTTCAGGGGCAATGGGTTCTAGTCCAGGTATTTCCTCATACCAAAAAGAACAGAGGGCCTGAGGCCCATCCTGGACATGCGCAACCTGAAGAGGTTCCTGGTGAGGGAGAAGTTCAAGATGCTGTCCCTTGGAACATTGCTGCCTTACCCCCAGGAGGGAGACTGTCTATGTGCCTTGAATCTGAAGGATGCTTATACTCATCCACCCCATCCTCATCCACCCCAACCACAAGGCAGTACCTTTGCTTCATGGTGGGGAGCAGCCACTGTCAGTACAGGGTACTACCCTTTGGCCTGACCTCCACCCCCAGGTATTCACCAATGCCTGGCAGAAGTGGCCATCTTCCTTCGCCTCCAGGGGGTATTGTCTTCCTCTACCTGGACGACTGGCTCCTAAAAGGAGGCAAGGCCATAGAGGTGCAGCAGGCCAACGCATGCACCATCCAGGTCCTGCAACATTTGGGGTTTGTGATAAACTACCCCAAATCCCACCTAACACAATGTCTGGAGTTCATAGGGGCAAGGCTGGACCACACTTCAGGCAAAGGCCTTCCTCTCCTTGGACTGAGCCGACCGTCTCAGGGCACTGGCCGCAGACGTACAACACCGACCCTTGGTGTCAGCTCGGCTTCTGCTGTGCTTACTTGGACATATGGCCTCTATGGTCCATGTCGCCCCAGATGCCCATTTGCACATGAGGGCCATTCAGTGGTGCCTTTGAGACCAGTGGACACAAGCCACGGACTGTCTTCAGGACAGAGTCTGTGACCCACCAGTTGGCTGAATCCCTGACTTGGTAGCAAGACCCTCCTCATCTCCAGGCAGGGAGGCCTTTCCAAACCCCAAGCTCTCTAAGGGTCCTCACTACAGACGCCTCCCTGCTGAGATGGGGGGGCACACGGCAAAGAACAACACACTCAGTGCAGCTGGTCGCAGGGTGAGAACAGCCAGCAGATCAACCTCCTGGAGATCCAGATGATGTATCTAGTCCTCTGAGCGTTCTGTCAACGCCTGAGGCACCAACCAGTGAACAAGCAAGAGGACACGGGGTCTCACATCCCTCTGCCACAAGGCTATGGCACTCTGCTCCAACGCAGTTCAACAGGGAATACTCCTATGGGCAGTATTCCTACCAGGCCAGGACAACACCCTGGTGGACCAAATGAGCAGGGTCCTCCAGCTGCATGAGTGGCAGCTGGAACCCAGAGTAGCCAACCGGCTCTGGAGGACCCCATGGGTGGACCTCTTTGCCAGCCCGGACACCCACCAGTTGTGCCGCTTCTTCTCCCGGCAGCCCCCACCCCTCCCAGGTCGCGGCAGATGCGTTTCTTATTCCGTGGTTGGAAGGTCTCATGTATGTCTTCTCACCCCTGCCAGTGATTGCCAGAACACTTTTCAAGGCTCTTCATGTCAAAGCCTCACTGATCCTGGTAGCCCCTCAATCGCCCAGGCAGCCGTGGCTCCCGCTGCTTCTCCATTTGTCAGTGGAGACTCTGATCCCAATAGGGAGCTCCCCAAGGCTCCTATCTCACGAGGAGGGCTCTCTCCTGTACCCCAATCCCGGAGTCCCTATCACAGACTGTGTGGCTGCTGAAAGGGTGACCCTAGCCCATTTCAACCTCTCAGGAGAAGTGGAAGAGATCCTGCTGACCCTCCCGTAAGACTTCCACCAGGAGAACTTATGCCTTCAAATGGCACAGGTTCTCGGTCTGGTGCGTGGAGCAAGGGGTGAACCCATTCTCCTGCCCAGTGCAGCTGGTGCTGCAGTACCTTCTCCAGCTCTCGCAAGCTGGACTCAAATCAAACTCCGTCAGAGTGCACCTCAGTGCCCTGGCGGCGTATCACCACCCAGTGGAAGGACAACCCCTCTTGGTCCAGCCTCTTGTGACCTGCTTCTTGAGAGGACTTCTGCTGTCCAGACCCGCTGTCCGCCCTCCGGCAATCAAATGGGACCTCAACCTAGTCTTGGTGCAGCTCACTCGCCCACCATTTGAGCCTCTGACTATGTGCCACTTGAGATACCTCTTGTGGAAGGTCGTGTTCCTGGTGACACCTCTACTCGCAGGGTCAGCAAGCTCCAAGCCCTAGTGGCAGAGGCATCGTATACCAGGTTATATAAGAACAGGGTTGTGCTACACACACCCAAAATTCCTTCTAAATGTGGTATCTCCTTTCTACCTCAACCAGAAGGGTGGTGCTACCCACCTTCTTCCCAAGGCCTCACTCCAGCAGGGTGGAGACTGTGCTTCATACCTTGGACTCTTATGAGGACCCTGTCTTTCTACATTCAACAGGGCCACCGGAAAGCTTGTCAGCTTTTTGTCTCCTGGGGGAGGCGGTGATCAATGGACACTGTCCACCTGGGTGGCAGACTGCATCACCCTCGCCTACGAGCAGGCTGGGCTCACGCTGGATGGTCAGGCCATGGCAGCCTCTGTAGCAAACCTGCGCTCCGTCCCTATGCTGGACATCTGCCGGGCCGCCAGCTGGTCTTCAGTTCACACCTTTTGCGGCTCACTACTGCACGGAAAGGGAGTCCCAACGGGACAGCGCCTTCAGCCAGCCCATGCTCCATAATCTTTTCGGGGTCTAGGCTACTCCTACCCTCCGAACCTTCTGTGTTCAGGCTACCAGAGTGCTGGTTTCCATCTGACACACGGGTCCTAATGCAGTCTGTATCTGCTGACTCAATTGCTGCTTCTCACAGCTCCCCTTGAGGGTGACTATAGTTTTTTTCTGTTGGCTTGCGGTAGGCTGTAGCTAGGGAGTCCCATATGTGAGGACTGATTTCCTGCTTGTTCCCAGAGAAAGTGTCGTTACTCACCTGTAACAGGTGTTCTCCGGGGTCAGCAGGGATTGGTCTTCACAACCCTTCCTCTTCCCCTTGGAGTTGCTTCTTTACCATCTTTTATTTTTTGCTGTCTTAGCTGTGTCATCTGACTGAGCAAGATGGTACCCTTGGGTGGGAAGGGTACAATGCATGCATGGTGGCATCTCCCAAAGGCTTTCTTTGAAAGCTGGGGGGATGCTTTCATGAGGTATCAATTGGTGCAGATGTCGTCCATATATGAGAACTGATCCCTGCTGTCCACAGAGAATACCTGTTACAGGTGAGTAACCATGCTTAATCTCCAGGAACAAGCAGGAATGAGTCTTCACATATGGGTACGTCGGTACCGACGGAGTCTGCACGGGAACGCTTCCCAGCGTTCAGTCAGAAAGCCTTTGCAAGCATCCCAACACGCCTGCGTGCTGCCTTGCCGCCTTCCCAACTGCCTCTCCTCAGTTTTCGTTTTTCCGCGGAGCCGGCAGGACATCCTCCTGTCACCACAGAAAATTCTTCTTTTATTTTTTCATTTTCTTGTGGTCGCGGCTGCCTTCCCCGATGCCACCGGTACTGCCGGTGTCGAGTATTCCACTCTTCACCAGGGATCGTCATCGGGCATCCTCGGTACCTTCGGGACCGATCGATACGCACCGCATTGACTTCCCTCAATCTCAGCCATGCTCCGGGACGGTACCGGCGTCGATCGGTTCCGATATCCTAGCATCGGCATCGGGGTGGATAGGTGCTCATCGGGTATCCTCGGTACCGTCGGTATCGATCGATGTAACCCAGGCTGCCTTAGTGGTATCGGCATCGCCGATACTGCCACCGGCATCGGAACTGTCGAGACATGCATCGATAGTCTCGCTCTCTTCGATGCCGAGTCTTGAGTCGATATCGAGTCTCGAGGATTGCGTACCGACGCGTCCCGGAACCGACTCCTGTCGTTTCCAGATAGGCAGTTCCGAAGATCCTAGCCATAACTCCCTCATGATCTCGGTACCACTACAGCAGTTCCCGATGGCTACTTCACCTGCTAGTCCTTTATCAGTATCGATGTTGATGCCTGTTCTTGCACCGATGCCTAGTTTGTAACCGATACCTGGCATTGGTGCAGTACCCTGTACGTCCTCTGATGCTCAGGCTCTTTCTTTAGCCTTACCAGGGATGGTTCCCATAGGAGATCAGTCTTTCCAGGCTTTTCTCCGGGATATGGCAACCTTTCTTAATATTTCTATCCCTGGTTGTGATCCTACTCATGGCTCACCGGCACAAATGGAAAATATAAACTTTCCTTTACATCCTGCTCTGCAGGATCTCCTTCTCAGGGTTTGGAAATCGCCCTTACGACTTCCTCAAGTTTCTCCAGACATTGAGGTTCGGTACCGAGTGCCACCCTCTCCAGGGTTCCAAAAGCCTCAACTTTCTCATCGTTCCCTTGTAGTGGAATCGGCACTGAGGAAAGTTAAGAGCAAGAAGAAGCATTCTTCTTTTCCGCCAGGTCGTTCTTCAAGAACACTCGATGCTTTTGGCCGTCAGGCCTTCCAAAACTCTATGCTGGCTTCCAGAGTTCTCTCATATATCTTTCACATGAGTCTAACACTCCAGGAAGTCACAGAGAAATTGTCTCTCTTGACCCCTTTTTTACCAGAACCCAAGGCTACTGATTATTCCTTGCTCATCAATCACAGCCGGAATATATCCTGGTTCCTGTCTCGTGCTTCTATAGATTCTTTTGAGTCCGTTAGCAGATCCTCTGCTATTGCCATTGCAGCACGTCGCAGAGCCTGGCTTGAGGCTTCAGACTTGAGCAAACAGGCACAAACTATACTAGCTCATTCTCCTTGTACAGGCGAAGGTCTTTTTAATAAGGAGGCTTTACGTCAGGTTGCTCAATGCTCCACTGACTCTTCTTCCACTAGAAACCATTCTACGCCACCTCCTTCTTCAAATAGTAGGAAATGTCCTACCAAACCTTCTTTCCCTAAGAAAAGAAAGTTTCATTCATCTCCTGCCCATAATTCGGCTGTACCTAAACAAGGGACGCCTCAACCTAGTCTGAAGTCCTCCAGTTCTGGCCAGTCTCCACATTCCCAGCAACCATAGGGACCGGGAATTGTAACTTACACTTTACTTCTACATCTTAGAAGTTTCTTCACTGTGCTTTTCTTTTTCAGTGTACTAACCTGTCAAAAAAATTATTTTGTTCAGGAACTACACACTTCTCTTCTTACTCTCTAGAAGAGCAGTTGCAACCTGATAGTTTCTATCCCAACTGAACCTTTTTTCCTTCAGTTGACTTACCCCAGAGGTACGTCACCCTCCAACTACTTGAGGGCTACCATACTGAACTGCTTCTCTGGCAAGCTCGTTCCCCAGACAGGGAGAAGAGATATCCCCTCTTTTTTCTTGTCTGTTTTTCTTTATTCAGCACAGGACAATCTCTCTGCTGTTTCCGTCAGCAGCTCTGCCTGCAGGAGTTACAGTAATTGTATTACTGGGACTTTTTCCAAGTTCCAGTCCCTTGTTCAAAATTTTGTCTAGCCTCAGTAGTGATTCCAAGCTATCTTGGATCCTTCTACTCGTTTAGGCTTTCTCACATTATTCTAACCATCTCCTTTCCTAGGATATGGCAACATACCTGACTTTCAGTCAGTTTATCTCATAGCTCTCCTGCACAATGCTCTCTGCAGTCTTCAGAGAAGCTTTCTACTATGGGGGCCTTGCTATAGAGCATTGACCTTGTCTCTGAAGTTCCTCTATTATTAGAGAAAAACTTATAAACCCTTCCTATACCTGTGAGGGTTCTCCACACCCCCTCTAGCTTGGGGTGTTAACACGAGATATCAGTTCTTCTGCGTGAAAATCCAAGGCATCTACCATGTCAGTGTTCTGTGGAACTCCCGCCTTGTTCCTTACAGATTCATATCTTCATCTGTTCTCACGCGAACATCACGGTTATCTCATTGGATTGCCTTCCTGCATCCCTCAACCCACGAAAATAGATTCTCTATACATATCCCAAGTGGGCTCACCCTCTTGTAGAATGCAGAATCTTTTTCTTTTATATTCCCCATGTACAATTATGGGGCTGGGTGGTAGACATGTATCTTCAATCTCTTGTCTTGTATGTAGCATCTCCATATATGTCTACATACCTATATCATTACTCTGGTGGTGCTAAACCATGCCCCACAAATTTACATATATCTAGGTATATCATATCTATATATATATATATCTATATATATATATTTGATATATATATTTCACCACCCATATCCTACTATACACATCTGGACATATGTATATTTATATATATATATATATATTTATATATATATATATATATATATATATATATATATATATCCCAGCCACATATATATATCCCTATGTATATGTGTTTGATGGGTGGCTTCTTAAGGGTTGGTCTGTCTTATACACTATCACCCTTACTGTCTATACTACATGATTTACCTCCTAGAGGTTTTAGACAGTCTGTCGCCCTACGTCCCATACCATATTACGATACAGAAACTGTTAGGCACCAATAACCACTTTGGTGCTAACATCTTCCATTTTTTCTTTATGTCCTTGAAGCATCAAGCTTCAATATTTTTCCTATCTCTCGCCAGCTAGGAAAAACAGTGTACATCTTTATCTTCGAGTACACAACTGTTTTCCGTGGGAATAGGGGTTTTCCAGTCCCCCTCTTCCCGCCAGGACTGGGCTAGTTCTCCAACTCCGTCAGTCTTCTTCCTTTAGTCCTCAATGTTAATGATGCCTAAAGGAGTTTTCAGCTTTTCCCATAAAGCTTTCCATTGAAGACCTGACGTCTACTCCTACCCAGTTGACACCTGGATCATCTACTACCTTCAGGTCTGGACCTTCATCCTCACTACTTAGAGGTCACCTTGAAGATTCCGCCACTGCTTATCCAGTAGACTCCATCATGCTTTCTACTTCCTACAATACAGTAGGTAAGCTGCATATTTTAAGTGTACATTAAATGTGTTTTAATGCTACTCATCATATCTACCAAGGACTCCTGTAGTCTGTAGAACCCTCTAGTCCTTGACTATGCTGTTTCTTTCCTCACAGCTCCTTTATTGTCAACTCCTACCCTCCATCCCACATTGGATGCCGGGGATTCCTGGAGACAAAATGCACCCCTGATCCAGGCACTTGCATTTTTATGGGATCTCCCCCTGGCATCTCCAGCTAGGGAGTCCCCATATGTGAAGACTCATTCCTGCTTGTTCCTGGAGATAGCACAGTTACTTACCTGTAACAGGTGATCTCTGGGAACAGCAGGAATTAGTCTTCACAACCCTCCCACCTCCCCTAGGAGTTGCATCTTTTTTTATTTTTTTCCTTTTCTCTCCTCGCCTTTGTCTCAGCTCTGAAACTCAACTGAAGAGAGGCTGTGGAGAAGGCGGGAAGTCACTGCGCAGGCGCGAGGGATGCTGCCAAAAGCTTTCTGATTGAAAGCTGGGCAGCATTCCCGTGCAGGCTCCGTCGGTACCGACGTACCCATATGTGAAGACTAAATCCTGCTGTTCCCAGAGATCACCTGTGCTTTCTTATCAGATACAAGGGTCTCCATACCCTTTCTCCCCTACATGGACTGATTCCAACCCCAGTCCAGTTGGGTCAGACTCATTTTTTCTCTTGGTCCAAGGTTTGTACTGTTTTTGGACCAAAACAGCTTAAGCTTTCTTTCATAGTACCTTCTGCGTCTCCGCTGAAGCTCTACCTCTTATACTACCCCAGCTTTTCCCCTGGGGCTATTTCTCACCCTGAAGGGTTCTGACCTCCACTTGTTTTTGTTCTACTTTATTACCTCTACTTCTCAGTGAGGTACCCCTTGAGCACATTCACTGGCTCTTCTAACAGATCCATATGTAGCTCAGTGGACTTGTGCAGTGCCAACAAGGGAGACCCAGATTACAATCTTATACTACTAAATGCCCTCTATACAGGGTCTTCTCCTTTTGAAGCCCTGTTCTAGCCAGCTGTTCCACAGCTCCTTTTCTGTATTCAACTCCTACCCTCCATCCCCAGGATGCCTGAGGTCCTGAGGAATAGCATGGCTCATTCTAGACTTGCAACATGCTAGGACTCCCTCTGAGCATCTGAGCTTGGGAGTCCCCGTATGTGAAGACTCATTCCTGCTTGTTCCTGGAGATAGCACAGTTATTTACCTGTAACAGGTGATCTCTGGGAACAGCAGGAATAAGTCTTCACAACCCACCCACCTCCCCTAGGAGTTGCTTTATCTCTATCTTTCCCTTCCTTGCTCTCTCTCTTTGTCTCAGTTTTCAAACTTAACTGAGGAGAGGCAGTTGGGAAGGCAGAACGCAGGCATGTTGGGATGCTTCCAAAGGCTTTCTGATTGGACTCTGGGAAGCGTTCCCGCGCAGACTCCGTCGGTACCGACGTACCCATATGTGATGACTTATTCCTGCTGTTCCCAGAGATCACCTGTTACAGGTAAGTAACTGTGCTTTCTGTACTTGGTGAGGGTCTAACTGTGTTTTGCCTATGTGATTGAGACCAAGTCTTCTATTAGCATGCATTTTCTATGTAGAATCTGTAGTGATCTAGCCTTTTCAGTTTTCCAAATAGGTGAAAGGATGGTGTAAGGCACACTGCGATATTTAAGATCGTGCTCTTTTTTGGGCAGGGTTTTTATTGCATTAATTTTAGAAGATGGTATATTATAGTATGGTAAATTTGCATTATAGGTCTTCAGTGACTGTTGTAAGGTCTTGTGTGTTCCCAATCTGCCTGGTACTGGAGAGGCTGTTAATGAGATGACACCAGAATCAGATTTCTTTTCTTGTAAGTTGGGTTTGATGGTGAAATGTCCAAGTTCTGCACTGCATCTGCTGTTGGAGGAGAGGTTTTGTTGGTGGAAAAAAGATGTTCACAAAGAAAAAACAGAAACCAAAGCACAGTTTCCAAAGCCATAATTAAAATGAAATCTCCAGGAGCAAACGGGAATGTAGTCTTCACATATGGGTGACATCAGGCACCGATGGAGCCCATGCAGGAAGCTCCCCAGCTATCAATAGGAAAGCCTTTGGGAGCATTCCACTATGTCTGAGCCACTGCCTTCCCGCTCTCCCAACTCCATCATCTTCTTTTTCAACGGAGCCATCGGTCACCAGAGAAAAGAACCTAAATTCTTTCTTCAAAAAGCACTTCTGCCTCACTGTACCGGTATCATTTGATTCTGGTATAATTTTCTTTTTTGATTTTCCCTTAAAATACAATTCTTTTTTTCTTTTTTCAAAACATTTTCCTCAGGGCCTTGTGCACCATCTTCATGATGGGAAAACCTTCGAGAGGGTTCAAAAAATGCACCAAGTGTTCCAGCACTATTTCAGTAGCAGATCTTCAGAGATCTGGGAGCTAGGGAGTCCCATATGTGAAGACCACATTCCCGCTTGTTCCTGGAGATAGCATAGTGTCACCAAGCCTCGTAGGGAGAGACTCGGTGAGTGCCCTAGGCAGTCGCCTAGGGTGTTTTGAGTCACCTTGTTGCTACTTCTTTTTAAGACAGAGAGTCAGACAGTCAAGGTGATAAAGTAAAGTGGGGTTTATTCCCGTTCCCCGGCGAATATCAATGCTTGGAATACAAAAATGCAGAACTTAAACAAAACACAGCTTGAGCATATTTCTTCTCTCTTGTTCCTTGCACAGAGAGGTCTAACGCAAAGAGGTTATTTCATCATTCAGACAAATTGTACAATCCATTGGCTCCTGGTCAATGTAATTATTACTGCTTGTATCTTGGTTTATACTTGGCTGGTAGCTGACGCAGCCAGGCTCACTCATATAACAAGTGGTAGCTTCACTGGTCGGGGGAGGGTAAACTTTCCCCTCTCCCAGGCACTGCTCTAACTCGGGATTGTAAAAACCTCTTCTGTAATCAGTTCTCTTATAGCCAGTCTCTCTTGGCTCTCTCACTTGGAAGTTGGAACCCTTTCCCAGGTTAAAACCTTGCTGCCAATAAGGACTATAAAAACACCCAGTTTCACTTCCTTCCCCAATGTAAGGTTTTATCTTCTTTACCTTATCTAGGTTGCAGGCATCAGCTGTGGGGTTTTTCTCTCTTGGCAAAGTTCTAGCCTCGTGTAGCAAGTTCCTCCGAGGTTTGTAAAAACTCTCGGGGCTAGTGTTCCACTTCCTGCCTTCCAGGAAATCCTCCTGGGGGCTGTCTTGCCAGTGGTACGCTTCTCTAACGCTCCTTGGTAATTGCCTGGAGCTTTCTCTGAGAGCTTTTGGACCTCCCAGACCTTCAATGCTTTCCCTGGGATTAAAACTTCTCCTGGAGCTTTGGAACCCTCTCTGCTTCCGTGACTTGCCTGATTGCTGCTGAAACTCTAGCTGCATCGGAGTGTCACCTTCCCCTGCAGAGTCCTGCTTACTTGCTCTCAGGTATTTGTTCTGTCTCCCAGACTTTCTCTCGTAGTTGCTCTCAGCCTTATTCCTGAAGTTGTTCTCAGCGCTGTTCTCAGGGCTGTTCTGACTTCCTGGTTCTAACCAGGTCCGTTTGTACCTCCCCTCTCTGCACGTAACGTCTGCTCCTGGGGGCAGGTGCTGGTAATTAGAATCCTGGATTCTAACTGCGTCACTGTTGCAGACAGGAAAGTTCAGTTCTAACCCTTTCTTTCCTACCTGTGCTGATGGCACCGGGTGCTCAGCCCTTTTTAGCCATGCTGGATCTCTCTGCCTAGCCCATTTTGAGGTGAGTTCTGTATTTTCACTAACCTCCATTGGCTCCACTGTATCACATATCCCCCCTCTTAAGACATTCCGGGATGGGGGACATTTGTACTCACAGCCCGGAATCCTCACAGGAATCTCACTCTCCCTGCCTGACCTGCTGTTGAGCACTGAATTGTGGTGCCAGGAGTTCTCCCGGTCCGCTTCTATTTCCCAACGCTTGCCACTTCTCCAAGAGTTGCTAACTGCGGCCGTTCTCTCCTGCCAAGGCTTTAATATGTTGACGTGATAGGTTTGGCGACGACCGTTATCGTGCTCTACCACGTATGTCACTGGACCTTTTTGCTGCACTACTGTGTATGGGCCCTTCCACTGGGCCTCGAACTTGGGCCCAGGGTCGGCAACCATTACTACCACTTTGTCACCTATGGACAAGTGTCTCATCTTTTTGCCCTTATCATAGTGCTTCTTTTGGCTGCGTTGACTACCCTGCCCATGTTCTTCTGCAACTCGCGAAACCCTTTGCAGGCGGCTTCGGAGTTTTCGCAGAAACTGGGGAACCCCTATTTCCCCTGCTTCGGGCTCAACCCACTGGTCTCTTAGGATATCAAGGACCCCCCGTGGCGCCCGCCCGAACATCAACTCGTACGGAGATGTTCCTAATGAAGCTTGGATACGCTCCCTACTGGCATATAGGGTAAAGGGAAGTAAAATATCCCAGTCAGCCATCTGCCCGTCCAGTGCCCTTCTTAAGAGCTGCTTAAGAGTCTGGTTAAAACGCTCGACCAGACCATTGGTCTGCGGATGGTAAGCCGAGGTTTTTATATGAAGGATGCCAAACGCATCCCATACCTGCGCTAGATGTTTGGAAACAAAATTGCTCCCCCTATCTGTCAGCATCTCCCTGGGGAACCCTACCTCGCAGAACAATTTAATCAATTCTGCGGCTATAAATCTGGCCGATATGTTCCTTAGAGGTACCGCCCATGGGAATTTTGTAGCACAGTCCATTATCACGAGGATATATTGATACCCTCTGGGGGTTTTCACCAATGGACCTACTATGTCCATTGCCATACGATGAATGGGCTCGGTTATCATCGGGGTCTGTACTAGGGGAACTCCTGCTGGCCTGACAGCACTTACCCGCTGACAAGAGGGGCACGCTTCACAAAAGCGCTTTGTCTCTCTGAAGACCCCCGGCCAGTAGAACCGCTCTAGGATCTGGTCTAGAGTGCCTTGAATCCCCTTATGCCCCCCCAACTGGGTGATCATGGGCTAGTCGTAACACTACAGCCTTAAAGGTAGTGGGAACCACTAGTTGTTTTCTAATTGCCCCGGTGTGCGGGTTAGTGCTTTCCCTATATAGAATGTTCTCGTCTAACAAGAACCTTGGGAGCACATCCCTACCTTTCTGGGCAAACTCAAAAGCGTGTTTAAGCACTGGGTCTGACCTCTGTTCTCCTGGAAATGATGGAAACTTCCTCACTAGGTCACTGGGTACCCAAGGTAAACCTTGCCTATCTGTTCCTCCAGCCCTCACCTGAGCCCGGTGGTGTCTTTCTTGGCGTTTATCGCCTTTACTTTTCTTATCTCCTTAGAGGGGGTGCCCATTAATTCCTCATGATGGGGAAGCTCGCTTAGGCCCTCCTCTAGAACCTCATCCTCTCCTCCGGAAGGTTCACGTTCTGTACCTGTGGGATCAGAATTATCTGTGGGTGATTTACCCTGCACCTCCTCAGCCTTTGCTTGAGAGCGGGTGGACACCATACCTCTCTTTATGGGTATTTCCTCCCCCATACCTTGGTAAAAGAGTGGCCAGTCCCTACCTAGCACAATATCATATGGTAGGTTAGGGACTACAACTATCCGGATCTCTTTCTGGGTACCTAAGGCCTTAATGTGTGTCTTGTATAGAGGATATTGGGTGGTTGCGCCGTGTACGCATTTTATGCTGGCTTGCTCATCTTGCTGACTCGGGGGAAAATCATTTTTGGCCTGTACGACGTCCCAGAACTGCCGGGAGACCATACTTTGATCGGCCCCCGAGTCTAGCAAGGCTTTGGCCGGTACCCCTTCCACCTCCACATCCAGGCGGAATCCCTGTGGTACCCGCTCATTACCCTCTGCTATCAAGGCTATGCGATTTGGGCAAAACCTTTTTACATGCCCTACTTTACCACATTTAAAGCATGTTATACCATCATTAGAATTACTTCTTTTAAGCAAACATTTCTTTGTACAATATGTGTCAAATGGCAAACCCTCCTTTAACCTTGCAGGACTGGTACAGCCCAACTTCCAGTCAGCGCTTTTAGACATTCTTTTATTAAGCTCGGCTTCTAAAAACCGCTCAGTAAGCTGCGCCGCTTGTATGGAGGTTGTGCAGTCTTGCAGTGTTAAAAAGGCTTTGACATCTGAGGGCACTGCCTCACAATATTGCTCCAATACAATTTGATCAATTAAGCTATCCACGGTTTTACCCTCAGGCTCTAGCCATTTTAGGGCTAAACTGCGCACCCTATGGCACAGTGCTTTTGGCGTTTCGCCTTCTTGTAACCTTGTGGATCTAAGCCTTCTACGGTACACAGCTGGTGTTAAGCCTAGCCTATCCCGTACCGCTTTTTTAATTTCTAGGTACTCTGTTGCCAATGCGGCAGGCATCGCTCGGTACGCTGCCTGAGCTTCTCCCTTTAGGGAGGCGGCGAGTCTAACCGCCCACTGCTCCTTAGGCCAATGTGCATGCAGAGCTACTCTTTCGAATGATTCTACAAAATCATCAAAATTGTCTCCATCTGACATATGTCCAAATGTCCATATCCCACACTGGGGTGGGCCTACCCCACTGAAGCCTTCTGGTGTCTTCTTTTCTTGTTGTTCTTCTAGTAGCGTTTTCACGAGGTCTGCCAGGGGCTTTTGCTGTGCCTGGAGAGCAGCCAGGGCCTGTTCTTGGCTCTGCTGAGCCAGCTCCCTCTGCTTTTCGAATTGGGCGCTCATCCAGCATAGCACCTCCTGGGCATCCATCGCTTAGCTGTTGCTGCAAAACACAAACACAAGAAACACCAAGTGCGGTATCCCTGGGCAAAGGACTTTTTCTGCCCTTTTCACTTTTATTATTCTCTTTTTTTTCTTTTTTTTTTTTTTTCAAAGAGCACCCCTTCTCACTCCGGATCCTCCCCAGCCTATGCCCATATACCTTTTACCTGGACTAGGTGGAGGGTCTCGCTTTGAGAAGGTACTTGTGCGCCATAGTCCACTCCAGTTCCCTCTGGATTTCCTTCCGGGCGTGGCAACTTCTGCTCCTCAGCTGGGCCTTGTGCACGTCCTGGTGGCTTGTTCCAGATTGAAAAATCCTGCCAACTACGCCATTCCTGTCACCAAGCCTCGTAGGGAGAGACTCGGTGAGTGCCCTAGGCAGTCGCCTAGGGTGTTTTGAGTCACCTTGTTGCTACTTCTTTTTAAGACAGAGAGTCAGACAGTCAAGGTGATAAAGTAAAGTGGGGTTTATTCCCGTTCCCCGGCGAATATAAATGCTTGGAATACAAAAATGCAGAACTTAAACAAAACACAGCTTGAGCATATTTCTTCTCTCTTGTTCCTTGCACAGAGAGGTCTAACGCAAAGAGGTTATTTCATCATTCAGACAAATTGTACAATCCATTGGCTCCTGGTCAATGTAATTATTACTGCTTGTATCTTGGTTTATACTTGGCTGGTAGCTGACGCAGCCAGGCTCACTCATATAACAAGTGGTAGCTTCACTGGTCGGGGGAGGGTAAACTTTCCCCTCTCCCAGGCACTGCTCTAACTCGGGATTGTAAAAACCTCTTCTGTAATCAGTTCTCTTATAGCCAGTCTCTCTTGGCTCTCTCACTTGGAAGTTGGAACCCTTTCCCAGGTTAAAACCTTACTGCCAATAAGGACTATAAAAACACCCAGTTTCACTTCCTTCCCCAATGTAAGGTTTTATCTTCTTTACCTTATCTAGGTTGCAGGCATCAGCTGTGGGGTTTTTCTCTCGTGGCAAAGTTCTAGCCTCATGTAGCAAGTTCCTCCGAGGTTTGTAAAAACTCTCGGGGCTAGTGTTCCACTTCCTGCCTTCCAGGAAATCCTCCTGGGGGCTGTCTTGCCAGTGGTACGCTTCTCTAACGCTCCTTGGTAATTGCCTGGAGCTTTCTCTGAGAGCTTTTGGACCTCCCAGACCTTCAATGCTTTCCCTGGGATTAAAACTTCTCCTGGAGCTTTGGAACCCTCTCTGCTTCCGTGACTTGCCTGATTGCTGCTGAAACTCTAGCTGCATCGGAGTGTCACCTTCCCCTGCAGAGTCCTGCTTACTTGCTCTCAGGTATTTGTTCTTTCTCCCAGACTTTCTCTCGTAGTTGCTCTCAGCCTTATTCCTGAAGTTGTTCTCAGCGCTGTTCTCAGGGCTGTTCTCAGGTCTGTTCTGACTTCCTGGTTCTAACCAGGTCCCTTTGTACCTCCCCTCTCTGCACGTAACGTCTGCTCCTGGGGGCAGGTGCTGGTAATTAGAATCCTGGATTCTAACTGCGTCACTGTTGCAGACAGGAAAGTTCCGTTCTAACCCTTTCTTTCCTACCTGTGCTGATGGCACCGGGTGCTCAGCCCTTTTTAGCCATGCTGGATCTCTCTGCCTAGCCCATTTTGAGGTGAGTTCTGTATTTTCACTAATCTCCATTGGCTCCACTGTATCACAATAGTTACTCACCTGTAACAGGTGATCTCCGGGAATAGCAAGAATTTAGTCTTCATAACCCATTCTCCTTCCCTTGGAGTTGTTGGGTTCTATTTTTGTTTTATACTCAATCTTTTCAGCTACAAATTCAACTGAGGAGAGGGAGTTGGGAGAGCGGAAAGGCAGTGGCGCAGACCAACTCTCTGAGAGTCCACCTTAGTGCCATTGCGGTCTTTAATCTATCTGATGTATAGCCCATCTCCACACAACCTCTAGTAGCGTGTTTTATGAGAGGTCTGCTGCTGTCCAAACCTCCCATTAAGCCATCTCCGGTAGCTTGGGACCTCAGTGTCATTCTAGTGCAGCTTCTGAAGCCGCCCCTTGAACAGTTAGTCACGATCTCAAGTAAATTCCTTCCTAATTGCCCTCACTTCAGCTAGACACATTAGTGAGCTTCAGGCTTTGGTGGCAGATCCACCCTATACCCGCTTCCACCATGACAACGTAATCCTTCAAATTCACCCACACTTTATGCCAAAAGTGATATCTTCCTTCCATATAAACCAGTCAATTTACCTTTCAGTGTTCTTTCCTAAACTGCATGCATCTAGCGTGGAAGCAACTCTGCACATTCTTGACTGCAAGTGTACTTTGGCTTTTTATCTCCAAAGGACTCAAGATCATCGTAAAGCTTTGCAGTTGTTCATCTCATTTGACTCTAATCACCTGGGTCTACCTGTATCTAAGCGTTTGTTCTCCAGATGGATAGTGGACTACATTTCATTTGCCTATGACAAAGCAGGACGTTTCCTGAAGGGGCATGTCACTGCTCATAACGTTTGTGCCATGGCCACCTTGATGGCAAACCTACGCTCAGTAGCCATCAATGAAATTTGCAAAGCAGCAGCTTGATCTTCTGTCCATACCTTTGCTACCCATTATTGTCTGGACAAGGACTCCCGTCAGAATGCCACGTTTGGTCAGACTGTACTCCAGCACCTCTTTCAGACTTAGATGCAATTCCTACCCTCCATCCCAGACTTTGAAGATACCAGAAATCCATGTGGGATCTATGACGTCATTATGCCTTCTCTGAGGCATAACTCCACCTATTCTGAGATCACTTCATCTGGGAGCTAGGAAGTCCCATATGTGAAGACAACATTCCTGCTTGTTTCTGGAGATAGCATAGATCTCCAGGAACAAGCAGGAATGAGTCTTCACATATGGGTATCATCGGTACCGACGGAGCCTGCGTGGGAACGCTCCCCAGCGTCCAATAAGAAAGCTTTTGGGAGCATCCCACCGCGCCTGCGCGCTGCCTTCCCGCCTTTCCTAACCGCCTCTCTCCAGTTCTTCTTTTCCGCGGAGCCAGCAGGTCGTGCTCCTGTCACCGAAGAAGAAGTTCTTTATTTTTTTCTTTATTTTTCTATAGCCGCGTCTACCTTCGACGTCAGACCGGTACCGCCGTTTTTTTCTTTTCTTTCTTCTTCTTCTTCTTCTTCAAAAAAAAAAAAACCTTTTATTCTTTCAGCTGTGCATTTTCAGTTTGGGCCTTAGGCCTAGATATTTTCTCCTCATGGAGAAGCCCGCTTCTGGGTTCAAAAAGTGCACAAAATGTGGCGGTACTATTTCTGTCACCGACACCCATGATTGGTGTCTGAAATGTTTGGGTCCTGACCATTCCATCACGGATTGTGTGTCCTGCACCATGATGTCTAAAAGGGGTCGGCAGAACCGAGCAGCCAAGCTCAGTACCCTGTTTCCCTCTGATGCAGCCTCGGTGGCATCGACGTCTTCCAGGGCTGCTTCTTCCTCCCATGGATCTCAGGTAACCAAACATAAATCTAGCCGGTCCTCGAAGGGCAAATCTCCCTCCAAGCATCGAGATGCCTCTGGGCTTGCCCTCGAGGACTCCGCTCCGGCAAAATTACCCCGGCAGGAAGTTTCGGCTTCCAAAGCATTATCTATGGGGTCACAGGTTGACATCGATGTCACGGCCTCGACCGATCACCTGTTGCCGTGTTCTGGGGTACCGGTGGCCTCCACTGGTACCGACATCCAGACTCTGGTGGCGTCGATGGATCAGAAAATTCTGTCCATACAGCGTACCCTTACGGCGTTTATGCAGGCTTCGACGCCTTCGGTACCACAACAATCTCCGTTGCCGGTACCGATTGCATCAACATCGGCTTCGGTGTCGGCTGCAACGGTACCCTGTCCTACGATGCCCATCGGTACCGAACCGGTACCTCTTACTCCCGATGTCGATCCCACTCGGTACGCGTATCGGGCTTTACAGGAGCATCCAGACAGGCGATACTTCGATTCCTCCGAAGACTCTGAGTCGGAGGCTTCTGTCGATGTACCGGTGCTTCTTCCTCAGGAGTCTGATTCTCCAAAACGAAGAATTTCTCTTCCAGAGGATTTGTCTTTTCAAGACTTTATTAGGGAAGTGACTAGAGGCCTCTCCATCACAGTGGCCTCTGAGTCAGAGCCTAGAGCCAAGCAATTAGATATTTTACAATATCCTAAGGCTCCTAAGGAAGCAGCTACCCTACCTATTCATGAGATTCTCTATGATCTCATGTTGGGCATGTGGGAGACTCCTCTCACCACCTCTCCTCATTCTCGCAGGTTAGACACCATGTACCGTGTCCCTCCCTGTCCTGGTTTTCATAAGACTCAGCTTCCTCACCACTCTATTGTGGTTGAGTCTGCTATGAAGAAAATAAAGAGTGCAAAGAGACACTCATCTAACCCTCCAGGATGTGAATGTAGGACTCCAGATGCTTTTGGCCGAAGGATTTTCCAGGCCAATATGCTTGCTGCCAGAATCAACTCCTATAGTCTCTATATGGGGATGTTTCTAAAAGAAGTCACAGATCATCTGCAGACTTTAGCTCCTTTTATTTCAGAAGATAAAAGGCAGGAATTTTTCACTTGGCTCAAACCTGCCCAAGATGTTTCCAAATTCTCCAACCGTGCAGCCTTTGACTCTTTTGAGTGTGTAAGCAGAGCCATGGCTATTGCCATAGGTGCACGCAGAATTGCTTGGTTACAAGCCTCTGATTTGGAACTCTGGGTCCAAGATGAGTTGGGAAACCTTCCTTGTACAGGTGAAACCTGTTTGGCAAGGATTGGCAAGCAAAGGCCACTCAGATGGATGCTGAGAACTCTGCATTGGATCGACTTTCAAAGTCTACCACTGCCCCTGTTAAGAAAAGATTGTTCAAAAAGACATCTTTTTCTAAAAAGGGAAGATATTATCCTGCTCATGGGCAGACATCTTCTGCAGGTCGTTTTGCTGCAAAGCGTCAGCAACCACCTAAACAGGCCAAGTCAAAGGCTGCCAGGCCTACCACAGCCCAGCAGCCTCAACCTCCTCAGGGCCTTTGACTTGCAACTAGAGAACTTAGCCTTTCTAGCTCTGGGAAACCCAGAGCCCCTCACCATTCCAGGAAGGTTGACTTACTTTGCTCCCAGATGGGAGCAAATCACAGCAGAGCAATGGACCCTCTCTATCATAAAGGAAGGGTACAAGCTTCACTTCTTAAACCTTCCTCCCCACACCATGGTGAAACAGTTCAATTCTCCAACATCTCTCCTCAACCTTCTAGGTCAGGAGATTGCTACCCTTCTTGCCCAAGGGGCAATAGAAGAAGTACCTCTTCTTCACCAGGGCTCAGGGTTCTACTTCCCTTATTTTCTTATCCCAAAGAAAACAGGGGGCCACAGACCCATATTAGACCTCAGAGAATTGAACAAGTTTCTTTTCAAGGAGAAATTCAAAATGATTTCTCTAGGGGCTCTGCTTCCATACCTTTGGAGTCAGGATTGGCTTTGTTCTCTAGATCTCAAGGATGCATACACCCATGTCCTCATCCATCCTACACACAGAAGGTTCCTTCGGTTCTTTTTTTCAAGGAAAGCACTACCAATACAGGGTGCTTCCTTTCGGTCTGGCCTCTGCACCAAGGGTGTTCACGAAATGCATGGCAGTAGTAGCTGCATTTCTCCGCACTCTAGGAATATTCGTATTCCCATATCTGGACGACTGGCTCATTCAAGCCCCATCCCAGTCAGAGGCCCAGAATTGTCTAACCTGCACAATGTGTATCCTTCAGTATTTGGGACTAGTAATAAACATCCCAAAATCCAATCTCACCCCTTCTCAGTCCCTGGAGTTCATAGGGGCCTTACTGGATACCACAACTGCAAGGGCCTATCTTCCTCAGGCCCGTTGCCTACGTCTGGTGCAGTTAGCCTCCCAGATTCAGTTAAAGTCCCAATTAACTGCTCAAGAGATGTTACAACTATTAGGCCACATGGCATCCACCGTGCATGTGGTTCCATATGCTCGCCTTCATATGAAGGCAGCTCAATGGACTTTGTCCACCCAATGGACTCAGGCATCGGGTTGCCTGTCAGACAAAATAGCAAACTCCAGTCGTCTATTTTGGTCTCTCCAGTGGTGGAAGTCCTCTCAAAACCTGTTGCTGGGGTCCCCTTTTCAGCAACCGCTACCCCAAGCAACTTTCACAACAGATGCTTCTCCAAAGGGTTGGGGAGCTCATCTACAAGATCTCTCCACCCAGGGCATCTGGTCTCCACAGTAGACTTCTCTGCATATCAATCTATTGGAACTCAGAACAATATTCTTAGCTCTGAGTGTTCCATTCCCTGCTCAGCTACAGGACAGTCCTTATTTATTTATTTAACAATTTTTATATACCGTCTTTCTACAAGTCAAGACGGTTTACATAGAACAATTTATAGCAGTGTGTTTCAACTGTTTACATGGAACATAACATTGGATAAATATAGTAACAAGAATAACTATATACAGCGATCAAAGATCAACTATTTACATATGAAAATATGAGGGGACATCTGTAGTGTAATAGAGTTTAAGTGATGGAGGAGGAGAAGGAGGGGGTGTAACAAGTGAAATGCTAAGGTGGGAGGGAATAATGTTCCAGGAAAAGATGGGTTTTTAACTTCTTACGGAACTCAGAGTGGGATGAACAGTTCCGAAGTTCAGGAGGAAGGGTATTCCATAAGGAAGGGGCATAGAGGGAGAAGGCCCTGTTATTAGTAGATTGTTTGCAGGTTCTCTTGTCTATAGGGATGGTCAGTAAGTTTTTGGTAATAGAGCGGTGTGGTCTTGTGTTATTGGATGAAAGAAGGAGGGGGGAGAGGAATGGGGCAGATTCTTTGGAAATAATTTTATGTGTAAGAGTAAGAACCTTAAATTTAATTCTGTATTGGATGGGGAGCCAGTGGAGATCGTAGAGGACAGGTGTGATATGGGAACGTCTAGGGTTATTAGTTATGAGTCGAGCTATCGTGTTCTGAGCTAATTGAAGCCGTTGAATAGTGTTCTTAGGAAGGCCATGGTAGATATGATTACAGTAGTCAAAAATAGGGATAGTGAGGGCCTGGCAGACAGTACGAAAGGAGTTTGGGCTTGAGGGGTTTAAGGTTTCGGAGGATACGGAGCTTAGAGTATATTACATTAGTAGTTTTCTTTATTTGGTCAGTAAAGGAAAGGTTCTGATCCAAGATAATTCCAAGATATTTCACTTGTTTTTTTATGGTTAGAGTGAGATTGCCAACAGTAATGGTGAGAGGTGGGGTGTATGCAGGATTGGAAAATATCTGGAGGACCTCCGTTTTGGATTGATTGATTAAGAGGTTGTGCTGGGAAAGCCAAGTTTGTAGGCTCGTTAGGCATTCACTAAGTTTAGAAAAGTTAGGATTAGAAAGGTTAAAAGGGGTGAAGCACATCATATCATCTGCATATAGTTGATACTGGATACCATAGTTTTGGAAGATCTTACAGACTTGTTGGAGGAAGATATTGAATAGCAGCGAGGAAAGACTCGAACCTTGGGGGACACCTTGTTTTAATGTAAATGGTAATGAGGTATCGTATCCAATGTGAACTTGTTGGGTTCTGTTATCTAGGTAGGAACGGAACCAGTTTAGGGTTGTGCCTCTCAGTCCTATTTCATGGAGTCTGTTTATGAGTTGATGGTGAGGGAGGGAGTCAAAGGCAGCAGATAAGTCAAGGAATATGAGAAGGCAACCTTGAGAGGTGTTCTGGGTATGGAGGTATAAGGAATCAAGAAGGGAGGTAAGAAGGGTTTCTACACCATGGTTCTTTCTGAAACCATGTTGGAATATGTCGAGGGGGGAGTGTTCATCAATATAATTCTGAAGTTGAGTTTGGACAAGCTTTTCAGTTATCTTAGCCAGGAATGGGATACTGGAGATGGGTCTATAAGAGGTAGGAGAGGATGGGTCCAGTTTTGCACCTTTTAAGATAGGGCGGATAGTGGCACTCTTCAATAGTGGTGGTACAGAGCCAGTCTGGAGGGATGCTTGTACAATATTCAGAATATAAGGACTGAGAGCACTTCTGGTAGATTTAATCCAGGGGACAGGGCAAGGGTCAAGGGCAGAGGTAGAGGCATTTAAATTTTTATGACATTAGATACATTTTCTAAAGTAAGAGGATCAAAATCACTCCAAATGTTTGAGGGGGAGGAATCATGTGGTTGGGTGATAAGGTCAGGAAAAGGTGGGGAACTGTAGTCAGTAGAAGGTTGGGGGTGATTAGAAGATGGTTGCGGGAGGAATTTGGAAATAAGGTGGTTGGCTATGGCTTGTGCTGCTGTTTTTGGAGGTTGGTTTTGCTGTAGGGGTTCATTAATTAGAGATTTGGTAATGGAGAACAGTTCTCTCGGTTTATTGAGAGATCGCTGAATGAGGTTTTCATTATACTCTTTCTTATGGTTGAGGGTTACAGAGCAGTAGGTTTGGAGCTTAGCTGTATAGGCTATGAGAGCATTGGGGTCTTGAGTTCGCCTCCATTTGCGTTCAAGACGTCTAAGCTCTCTTTTGAGAGTTCTAAGATCTGAGGAGAACCAGGGGGTTCTTCTGTGGTGTTTTTGCAGATGTTGATTAGGTGGGAGTCTAGAAGCTGCAGATAAGATTTCATTCCATTTAGAAACATGAGACTCTTGGCTAAAAGTTTTATCGAATATAGAGTCAAGAGAAGGGACTGTATGTTCTAGAAAGGTGGTGGCATTGAATTGCTTAAATCTGCGGGTATGTTGAGACTGAGGGGGAAGTTGATTTCTGTAGGCGGAGTAAGGTAAGGAGAAGAGGATGAGAGCATGATCGGACCAGGGTATAGGTTGAATGGAGTGTATAACCTGATCAGTGATTAGGAAGCGTTGTGGGATAAATATAAGGTCCAGTATTCCTTTAGAGTGTGTAGGGTGCTCCAATATTTGGGAGAAGTGAAGGGAATTCATTGCTTGGAGGAAGGTGGAGGATTGTAAGGTGGATGTGGAGGATAGGTTTAAATCACCTAGAATTATGAGGGGACGTGAGGAAGGTTGGGGGGTGCAGGCTGTGTCTAGGATTGAGGAGAGGTCGGAAGAGTCAGCCTGAGGTGCTTGATATAGGAGATGCAGGGAAAGTGTGGAGTTGGAGACTGTAATAGAGTCCATACCTATGGAAGAAGTAGCTTCAATAGTGGATTTAGATATGATTGCAACACCTCCTCCTCTGCCATGTGCTCTGTTGCATATGTTAATTGAGTATGATTTGAGGTATAATTGGTTTATTAGGACTATATCAGTGTCCTGGAACCAAGTTTCAGTAAGGCAAAATATATCCAGGTCATAATCGGAAATAAGGTCTGCAAGTAGGGGGATTTTATTTCTAGCTGAGCGGACATTGAGTAGAGCACATTTGAGGGGGGATGGGGAGGGTTCGAGGGAGAGCTGAGAGTAAGGTTGGGATTTATAGTGATAGGTTTGAGTTTACAAGAACGGTAGTGTGGGTTATGAGAGGAGTATGAGTATAGGAGAGGTGAGGTGGGATGTATAGATGTCTAGGAGAGTGGATTATCGGTATGAGGGTGTTATGAGTCAGATACGGACAATCAAGTAGCCATGTTCTATGTAAACAAGCAGGGAGGGACTGGCTCTGTCGCTTTGCAACGAAGCTTTGCGACTGTGGGCCTTCGCCAGAGAGCATCACATCCATCTTCTGGCAGTATATCTTCCAGGTATTCAAAACTCTTGGGCGGTCAGACTCAGTCGAGTTCTGCTCCCACACGAGTTGTCCCTCCACATGGACCAGGTATCCAGGATTTTTCGAATTTGGGGAACCCCGGACATAGACCTCTTTGCAAGTCCGTGGAATGCCAAACTTCCCCGGTTCTGTTCCAGAATTCCGTGTCAGGGAGTTCAGGCCAAGGATACCTTCCTCCTTCACTGGGGTCAAGACTTCCTTTATGCCTTTCCACCAATTCCCCTAATTCCCAAAACTCTATTCAAGCTTCAGAGAGATCGAGGGACCATGATCCTCATAGCACCACATTGGCCACGCCAAGTGTGGTAACCTCTACTTCTGCATCTCTCTCAAGCTCCTTCCCTGAACTTAGGCTCTGCACCAGACCACCTGTCCCAGGAAGAGGGAACATTGTGGCACCCAAACCCCCAGTCACTCCATCTCAGGGCTTGGTTGCTGAGGGCCTAGACCTTCAAGATTTTCATCTCTCTCAACAAGTCAGAGATGTTATTCATGCCTCTAGGAAGCCTTCTACTCGACGTTCCTATGCTTTCAAATGGAAAAGATTCACCATTTGGTGTTCAGAGAAGGGTCTAAACCCTCTTGCAATACCTTTGAATTCTCTACTAGAGTATCTCCTGCATCTATCCCATGCAGGCCTGAAAACAAATTCAGTAAGAGTCCATTTGAGTGCTATTGCAGCATCCCTCAAGCCTCTCAATGGACAATCTATCTCCTCTCACCCTCTTATAGCAAGATTCATGAGAGGCCTTTTAACTAAACCTCCCATTAGACCACCTCCAGTGGCATGGGACTTAAACCTGGTTCTTGGCCAGCTTATGAAGCCACCCTTTGAACCTTTAGCCACCACCTCCTTGAAATTTCTTTCTTGGAAAGTTGTTTTTCTCATTGCAGTCACCTCAGCACGCCGCATCAGTGAGTTGCAAGCTTTGGTGGCTAATCCACCTTATACAAGGTTCCATCATGATAAGGTAGTCCTCAGGACCAATCCACACTTTATGCCTAAAGTGGTCTCGCCTTTTCATCTGAATCAGGAGGTATATTTACCTGTCTTTTTTCCAGGACCTCATGCATCAAATGCAGAGAGGAATCTTCATACCTTGGATTGTAAGAGAGCTCTCGCTTTCTACTTACAAAGAACACAGCAACATAGAAAGTCTTCTCAACCTTTTGTTGCTTTTGATCCTTCTCATTTAGGACTTCCAGTCTCTAAGAGAACACTGTCCAGCTGGATTGCTCAGTGTATTTCTTTCGCCTACCAGAGTAAGAACATTTCTCTGGAGGGCCATGTCACAGCTCATAATGTGAGAGCCATGGCAGCCTCAATGGCTCATCTGAACTCGGTGTCCATCGACCAGATCTGTCGAGCGGCCACCTGGGCCTCGGTTCACACCTTTACAACCCATTACTGTTTGGACAAGGACTCCCGCTGGGATGCCTCGTTTGGTCAGGTTGTCCTCAAACACCTGTTCCATTCCTAATCAATTCCTACCCACCTACCCTGGTTGGATGCCAGAGATCCATGGGGGGGAGGTGAAGCCCTCTGCAATGGCACACAACCATGGGGTCTCTCCCTGGCATCTGCAGCTAGGGAGTCCCCATATGTGAAGACTCATTCCTGCTTGTTCCTGGAGATAGCACAGTTACTTACCTGTAACAGGTGATCTTTGGGAACAGAAGGAATAAGTCTTCACAACCCACCCACCTCTCCTAGGAGTTGTATCTCTCTATCTTTCCTTTCCTCTCTCTCTCTTTGTCTCAGCTTTAAAACTCGAACTGGAGAGAGGCGGTTAGGAAAGGCGGGAAGGCAACGCGCAGGCGCGGTGGGATGCTCCCAAAAGCTTTCTTATTGAACGCTGGGGAGCGTTCCCGCGCAGGCTCCATCGGTACCGACGATACCCATATGTGAAGACTTATTCCTGCTGTTCCCAGAGATCACCTGTTACAGGTAAGTAACACTGCTTTACTCACCTGTGACAGGTGTTCTCCAGGAACAACAGGAATTTAGCCTTCACAGCCTGCCTTCCTCCTCTAGGAGTTATAGGGTTTTATTTACTCTTTTCTCAGCTACTCAGCTGAAGAGAGGGAGTTGAAGGTAGCAAGACAGTGGAATGCTCCCAAAAGCTTTCCAGTTGGATGCTGGGGAACATTCCCGTGCAGGCTCTGTCAGTACCAACATCACCCATATGTGAAGTCTAAATTCCTGCTGTTCCCGGAGATCACCTGTTACAGGTGAATAACTACGCTTTCCCTTTTTTTGGCAAAGCCACTGAATTTTTTTTATTTATTTAACATTTTTTATATACCGCTTTTCGATATTATCAAAGCAGTTTAAATGGAATATAACATATTACATAAAACAGTAAAACAACTATTTCCTTATCGTTCCTCCAGTTAAGTCCTCCACCTCAGGGTTTTATAGTTGTGTGGTTTCTTAATGGAAAATATTCCCGTTTAGTTTGGCTTTGCCCAAATTATAAGATTTTACGGTAGATTTGTAATGTCTTAATTTTGTCTATATGTGGTTTAATTTTACATATGGAAAAGGCAGCTCAGCAGAGAGAGGTTGCAAAATAGAACTCTGGCCTTTGAAGCTATCTATGCTCCCATTCCATTTATTAGAGGTTCTCCATTACGGAGAATATTTGCTAGTGTTCAGCGAATGCCTTAACCCTTTGAAGGCCTACTTTTAATTTTTAATCCACATTCTGCAGCCGGGTTAATTTTTGCATATTTCAGGAAAATTGTACCCGTCTTATTCAATATGTTCTAATAGTGATTTTCCTTCTGCTATGGTCATGTATTATATACCATTTGATAGGAAGATTTAGTCAGAATTTTGGATCCTGAGAGTTTTGGGCTCGGCCTGGAAAGGGTTAATGGGGGCCAGAAGCACGCAGCCAGGCTAGTTCTCCAGCAGCAATAGCAGCAGCTCAGATTCTAATAGGCATACATCATATGCTGGGCTTACAAGATGGCTTCCACGCTGGTCGGCATCACCCATGATGGCTGCCGGTTTAGACTGTGAATGTGGAGGCAGCCTGGATGAGGGACCTTGCGTTCTCTGGAAAATGCCCTGCATACACTGAATCATTTAAATTTGATCAGCTACTGGCAGGACACAATGCACTCTCGCATGCTTTTTTGCTTCAGTGGTCTAAAAGTGGAGTCTGTACCAGGTGGTATAATGGGAACTTGTCTGCAGTTTCTCGGCTTCTTCATTGCTGACTCAGTTGCCACTGCGGAATGAGAAAGCTATATTTCCTAACACCAGGTGCTTGTTGAACTTAAAATATAAAGTCCATCTTTGTGCAGTCAGATGGAATGGGGCGTTACTCTAGCAGGATGGCCGTGGATTAGTATGCCTGTGATTGGGGGTTCTTTCTACTTCATATTGTTGGCACGGAAAGAGCTTCTCCTAACATATGCTGAAGGAATTTTTGGTTAAGAGATGTCCCAGGAAATTCTCATCTATTTCTCTGGGGGTTCCTCAGCCTTAAGGGGGCTGTTGTCAGTCCTCT
Organism: Ichthyophis bannanicus; assembly: GCA_033557465.1. Lineage (NCBI taxonomy): Eukaryota > Metazoa > Chordata > Amphibia > Gymnophiona > Ichthyophiidae > Ichthyophis > Ichthyophis bannanicus. Next base: position 275,337,076 of record CM066039.1, on the reverse strand, counting down.
TTATTTTTAAAGTCGGTTTATATGGCAGGGTAATATTTTGGCTTAGCTGCTGTGATATAGCGCTATGATCCGCTGTAAACATATTCAAGTCAAAAGGAATTATGGTGATAACTCTCTTTTGGAAGGACGACGGGACTGGTCGCCAACACCACCCTCTATCCAGAAAGGTGAAAACGGCTCATTACATGACAACGCCTGAAACTCCGAAACTCGTCGCGCCGAACAAAGAGCTATCAAAGCCACTCTCTATAACAGCAAATCCTTTACCGACGCCTGGAGTAAAGAATCAAAGGTGAAGAAGCTGAGAAACTGCAGACAAGTTCCCATTCCTTATCGTTCCTCCAGTTCAGTCCTCTACCTCTGGGTTGTCAATCTCCTCCTGCAGCCTGGAGACTGGTATGTCAGAATCATGACATCCCTGGATATAGCCTGCCGGACACTCCCATCAGCCCCAGTGTGTGACCAGTCTCCAGGCAGCAGGAGGACGTGAGCCTTGTAGTGCTCACTAGAGGAACAAATAAGGAGCATAGACTATGGATCAGTTTAGTGTTTGGGTTTATTTGCTTGGTTTTATCATCTGCTTTTATTTTGGGCTCTGCGCCTTTAAAAAAAAAAAAAAAAAATCAGAACAGCGTTGAACTGACAAGAGGCAGCAGGAGAGATTACATACCTTTCTTCGCTGCTCCTGGCTTAGCAGTTTTTATTTTCTCATGCCTTAGTGCCCCTCTGTCTCTGGGACCCCTCTCCCCCTGGACTTGTCGGGGGAGAGCTCCCATGCGGATCTCCTTGTTCTGCCGGAACCGCACAGCAAGCAAGCACGCTGCTGCGGTGAACCGATTACAGATCCCTGCAGAACTGTAAGTAATTTGCCGACAGCTCTTGGGGCTAGACGGAGAGCAGTGCGGTAAGGGAGACACTTTCAAGAGGACAAGCTCTATTCGGGTGAGTTTTTTGTGCTGTCTGCTCGGCGAGGGCAGCAGGGTCGGGCCGGCAGTTTTGCTCCGCATTTTGGCGCCCTTTTTCCCTCCAGACTGCCAGCGGCCATTTTACAGCAGTACAGGGAGCTGCGTGGCTGCCAGGCAGCGGGGAAGCTGCGCGGTAGCGGCGAAGACAAAAAAATTTGTTTTGCTCCTTTGGGGGCAAAGGAGGACGTAGTCAGCATCCCTTTTCTTGCAGGGTTTGCTTAATTTAATATTTTTGATCGCGACGCTAAGCGGCTTCCCGAGGGGTTGGGGAAGTTTACTCCGTGCCTTAGAAGGTTCACTTTTCTGGAATTTGCTCTCCTAATTAAGGGCTGTACGTTTTTAATTTTTGCTGTGACTGCTCAGACTTTCCTTAACTGGCAAATATTACAAAAAAAAAAAAAAAGGGAAAAGCAGGAAATAAAGAGTTCTGAGGGGTTTTGGGCTGTTTGTTTCCCCCAGTCTCAGGACTATTTGAAATTTCTCGGCGGCGTTCTCGAGTAGAGTTTGATGGCTGCGAGACCACAGTGTGTGGTCTGTGGCACCCGGAGAGGCACGGTGGCAGAGTCCGGGATTTGCCACGGTTGCGCAACTCTTTCTTCCTCAGTGGAACAACAAATGGATAAAGGGGCCACGGAGGCGCAAGGGGCGTCCAGGGGGCTGGCATCCGAGTTGGCGCAGGGTTCCGGGCAGGGGTCTGGCGTGGTGGAGATAGCAGGGACATCTGGACTTCTCTCGGCCTCGGGATGCTCGGATCTAGGGGAGTTTTGCCCGGATTTCATCTTGCTAATGCACCAGGCTTTTTGCTTGCAGCGGCAGGGCAAGTTGCCTGGTCTGTGGCCGCTACCGGTACTTTCCCAACAGACCGAAGTTGCTGAGGATAGAGGGGTAGGGCCTTCGGCGCCTAAGAGGATTCGGATGCAGGCCCTATCGTCCGCAGAGGATGAGTGGATGGAAATGGTGGCTCCCGACTGGGAGCAGGAAGAGGGGTCGGAGGATCTGGAGGAAGGAGAGATCCCTGAACCCGAAGATCAGGCTAAGATCATACAAGTTTTTCGGAGAGAGAAGCTTACCGTGCTGATCACGGAGTCCTTGCAAATGCTGAATCTAGCAACTCCGTCTCTTAGTGAAGAAGAGGTAGAAGATCCAGTCATCCAGGCTGTGCGGCAGACGCAGGTGGCGTTTCCGGTGCACAGGGTGGTAGACCACATGATTCAAGATGAATGGGACAAGCCAGAGGCAGGGCTCAGAGGAGTGTGGACAATGAATAGGCTTTATCCTCTAGCTGACAAGGATAAGGACAGGTTTAAGTTGCCCCGGGTGGATGCGGCGGTTGCAGCGGTGACGAAAAAGACCACTATTCTGGTGGAAGGCGGTGCGGCATTGAAGGATGCTCAGGACCGTAAAGTTGAGAGTTTGCTGAAGCAGGTTTTTGAAGCGGACGCGCTGTCCTTGCAAGCGTCCATTTGTGGCGCTTGGGTAGCTCGGGCTTGTCTGCGTTGTGTCCAGCGGCTGCATCTTTCATCTCACCTGGACCAAGAGGAGCTCAGGGAACTCGGCAGCCTGGCGTCCGGCGCGGCATATTTGGCTGATGTTCATTACGATTTGATCAGAGCTCTTGCTAATAGCACGGCGTCTGTGGTGGCAGCCCACAGATCGGTGTGGTTGCGTAACTGGGCAGCGGATAGTTCGTCCAAATCCCGCCTGGGTAAGTTGCCCTTTAAGGGGTGATTGCTCTTTGGAGAAGACTTAGATAAATTAGTGAAAGATCTCGGGGAGACCAAAGGTGGTAGACTACCCGAGGATAAGCCCAAGCCAGGGAAGTCCGGACTGGGTCCTCGAGGGCAGTTTCGGGATTTCCCCAGGTTCCGTGCATCACGTTTCGGTGGTTTCCAGAGAGGGCGGTCTTCCTCACGGGGCCGGGGCTTTTGAGGAGCAAATAGGGGCTTCGCAGCCGGGTCTGCGCCGGCGTCGCGAAAGCCACAATGAAGTGAGGCGGGTCCAGGTGGACGAAACGGCGACTGGAGGGAGGCTTCGCGAGTTTCTGCCTGCCTGGACCCAAATCACGTCCGACCAGTGGGTATTGGAGATATTTCGTCAGGGATATTCTCTGGAGTTCGCACGGCCCGTGCGGGACTCATTCGTCATGTCTCCTTGCAGAGGCCCACGAAAGGCGCTGGCAATTTGCACGACTCTGCGACGTCTCATGCTTTTAGGCGCAGTAGTAGAAGTGCCAGAGAGCGAGCGCGGCCAGGGCCGGTACTCCATTTATTTCGTGGTGCCAAAGAAGGGCGGTGCGCTGCGGCCCATTTTGGATCTCAAGGGCATGAATCATTGTTTGAGTGCCGCATTTTCGGATGGAGACGTTACGGTCCGTCATTGTGGCGGTGCGACAAGGGGAGTACTTGACGTCACTAGACCTCACCGAGGCGTACTTGCATATTCCCATTCGGTCAACTCATCAAAGGTTTCTGAGGTTCGCTTTTCCTTGGGGACACTTCCAGTTTCAAGCCTTGCCCTTCGGATTTGCAAACGCGCTGCAAACTATCTCCAGGAACAAGCAGGAATAAGTCCTCACATATGGGTACGTCGGTACCGACGGAGCCCGTGCGGGAAAGCTCCCCAGCTTCTTAGAATAGAAGCTTTTGGGACCTCCCACTGCACATGCGCACTGCCTTCCCGCCTTCCTGAACAGCTCTCCTCAGTTTCTCTTTTTCCGCGGAGCCAGCAGGTCGTGTTCCTGTCACCGCTGAAGAAATTGTTATTTTATTTGTTTCTTTAGACCGCGTACCTGCCTTCCCCATACCGATACCGGTATCGCCGGTCTTTTCTTTCTTTCTTTAAAAAATTATAATTCTTTTTTCTTATTTTTTAGCTTTTTGGTCACTTCAGAGAGGCCTCTCGGCCTACTCAATTTCTCCTCATGGAGAAGCCAGCCCCTGGATTTAAGAAGTGTACCAAATGTAATGCTGTTATTTCAGTCACAGACACCCATGAATGGTGTCTGAAATGTTTGGGGCCTGACCATTCCATACCGGACTGCCCATCTTGCTCCCACATGTCTAAACGTGGGCTGCAGAACCGGGCCAACAAATTCCATGTGCTGTTTGCTTCAGAGAATACAGCATCACAGTCATCCAGGTCTTCTTCTCCGGATGGATCTCAGGTAACCAAACCTTCTGTGGGCAAGTCCTCAAAGAGCAAATCTCCTTCAAAGCATCGAGAGGCTCTTAGCTTAGAACTTGAGGACCCTGCCCCAGCCAAACAACCCCGGCGGGAAGTCCAACTTCCAAAAACGCCAATTCAGGGGTCTCAGGTTGATATCGATGCTACGGCCTCGACAGATCACCTGTTAGCCTGCTCTGGGGTACCGGGTCACTCCGGTACCGACATCCAGGCAGCTATGGCGTCCATGGGCGATACTGTACAGTCCATGCAGCAGGCCGTCATGGCTTTCATTAAAGCTGCAACGCCATCGGTTCCGCTTTCAGCGGTTCCGGGCCCGATACCGGTATCGTCCGCCATGCCGGTATCGAGGCCGTCCACCTCTAAACGCAAGTCGGTACCGTATGGGCTTTCGCTCCATACCGGTTCCATACCCGATACGCCCGATATCGATACCGATCGGTACGCGTATCGTGCGTTAGAGGAAAGCACCGATTCCTCTGAGGATTTTCACTCCTCTGATGATTCTGCTGAGTTTTCACTCAACTTACCTGAGGAGCCCTCTTCTCCTAAAAGGAGAATGTCCCCTCCAGAGGATTTGTCCTTCCAGGACTTTGTTTTAGATATGGCTACAGCCCTTTCTATTACCACATCCTCTGAAAAGGAACCCAGATCCAAAAAACTGGATATTTTGGGATACTCAAAGGCCCCTAAGGAGGCAGTTACCCTGCCTATCCATGAAATCCTTCAAGAACAACTGATGGATTTCTGGGAAAATCCTTTGACTTTGTCTCCTTATTCCCGTAGGTTGGACACCATGTATAGGGTCCCTCCTTCTCCTGGTTTCCAAAAGACTCAATTGCCCCACCACTCTATTGTGGTGAAGTCTGCAATGAAGAAGATTAGGAGTACCAAAAGGCACTCTTCCACCCCTCCAGGACGGGAATGTAAGACTTTGGACTCTTTTGGTAGGAAAATTTTCCAGGCTAGTATGCTTATAGCCAGGATTAATTCCTACAGTCTCTATATGGGCATGTTCCTGGAGGAACTTGCCAAAAAGGTGCGGCATTTTGCCCCCTTTATCCCTGAGGATAAAAAGCAGGGATTCCTTTCCCTAGTGAAACAACTCTTAGAGGTTTCTAAGTTCTCTAATAGGGCAGCATATGATTCCTTTGAGGGAGCCAGTAGGGCTTCGGGCATTGCTATTGCAGCCCGACGTCTTGCTTGGCTCCAGGCCTCTGATCTGGAACCTTGGGTTCTAGATGGCTTACGGAATCTGCCCTGTACAGGTGAGAACTTATTTGGGGAAGAGTGGCAAATCAAAGCCACCCAGATGGATGCTGAAAATGCCACCTTGGAAAGACTTTCAAAGTCCACTTCAATTCCTACTAAGAAAAAGTCTTTTAAAAGGCCTTACTATAAGAAGGCCAGAGTTGCTTCAAATACTGGCCAGCAGTCTTCTCAACCTCGCTATACTGCTAAGCGTCAGCAATCCAAACAAGCACGAGCTAAGCCTGCAGCAGCTACTGTAGCTCAGCAGGCTCCAACCCCTCAGGGGTTTTGACTTGCTCCTAGGGAACTTGCCACTTCTGGTTCTAACACAACCAGAACCTCTCACCATACCCGGAAGGTTGGTTCACTTTGCTCCCAGATGGGAACAAATCACAACAGAACAATGGACCCTCTCTATCATTCGAGAGGGTTACAAACTTCATTTCTCCAGCCTTCCTCCCCATCATATGGTGAGACCATTCAATTCTCCCCCATCTCTCCTAACCCTGTTGGGTCAAGAGGTTTCCTCTCTTCTTGCCCAAGGGGCCATAGAAGAGGTTCCTCTTCCTCAACAAGGGTCCGGTTTCTACTCCCCTTATTTTCTCATTCCAAAGAAGACAGGGGGATTCAGACCAATCCTAGATCTGAGAGAATTGAACAAATTTCTCTTCAAGGAGAAATTCAAAATGCTGTCTCTCGGCATTCTCCTTCCTTACCTCCAGGGTCAGGACTGGCTTTGTTCTCTAGACCTACAGGATGCGTATACACATATACTCATCCATCCATCCCACAGAAAGTATCTTCGCTTTCTGTTTCAGGGAAAACATTTCCAATACAGAGTACTCCCCTTCGGTCTAGCCTCTGCTCCAAGAGTATTCACAAAATGCATGGCAGTCGTAGCCGCATTTCTAAGAGGCATGGGAATCTTTGTCTTCCCATATCTGGACGACTGGCTCATCCGAGCTCCAACTCAGTCACAGGCCCAGATTTCCCTGGACCACACAAGGAGCCTTTTGCAGTATCTGGGACTGGTAGTAAACCTTCCCAAGTCCCAACTCATCCCTACTCAATCTCTAGAATTCATAGGGGCCCAGTTGGACACCATCACTGCAAGGGCCTACCTTCCACATGTTCGAGGCCAGCGCCTCCTGAGTTTGGCCTCCCAAGCTCAGTCCAGCACTCACTTGACAGCCAGGGAAATGCTACGCCTACTGGGTCATATGGCCTCCACAGTGCATGTGGTGCCCTATGCTCGTCTTCATATGAGAGCAGCTCAATGGACCCTGGCCACTCAGTGGACTCAGGCGTCAGGAGCGCTCTCAGACCAAATACAAACCTCCGATCGTCTGTTTTGGTCCCTCCACTGGTGGACTTCCACCAAGAATCTGTTGTTGGGGGCTCCATTTCAACCATTGCTACCCCAAGCAACCCTCACAACAGATGCCTCCCAAACAGGGTGGGGAGCCCATCTGCAAACTCTCTCCACTCAGGGCACTTGGTCTCTACAGGAGACCACCCTTCATATCAATCTTCTGGAACTGCGAGCAATTTACCTTGCCCTCAAGGTCTTCCACTCCCTCCTAGCCAACCTCACTGTCCTAGTTCAGACGGACAATCAGGTGGCCATGTTTTACATAAACAAACAAGGAGGGACGGGCTCTCTGTCGCTTTGCAACGAAGCTCTAAGACTATGGGCCTTCGCCAGAGAGCATCAGATTCACCTGCTAGCAGTGTATCTCCCAGGAGTTCAAAACTCTCGGGCAGACAGGCTCAGTCGAGTTCTGCTGCCACACGAATGGTCCCTACATTTGGACCAAATAAACCGAATCTTTCAGGAATGGGGGACCCCGGACATAGACCTCTTTGCAAGTCCGTGGAATGCCAAACTTCCCCGGTTCTGTTCCAGAACTCCGTGTCAGGGAGCTCAGGCTACGGACGCCTTTCTCCTGAATTGGAGTCAGGCATTCCTATATGCCTTTCCACCCATTCCTTTGATTCCCAAGACTCTGTTCAAACTCCAGAGGGATCATGGAACTATGATCCTCATAGCTCCACGCTGGCCACGCCAAGTGTGGTTCCCTCTACTTCTACAGCTCTCCCAGGGATCCTACTTGGATCTGGGAGCTGCGCCAGACCTCCTGTCTCAGGAGGAGGGGACTTTGTGGCACCCAAACCCCAAATCCCTTCACCTCAGTGCTTGGTTACTGAAGGCTTAAGCCTTCAAGACTTTCATCTTTCCCAACCAGTGAAAGATATCCTTTCTGCCTCTAGGAAACCCTCTACCAGGCGTTCCTATGCTTTCAAATGGAAACGTTTTTCCATTTGGTGTGCTCAGCAGGGTCTTGACCCTCTGGCACTTCCTTTGAATTCTCTTCTTGATTATCTCCTGCATCTATCCAATGCAGGCCTCAAGACGAATTCGGTAAGAGTCCATTTAAGTGCTATTGCAGCATCCTTGCAACATATAAATGGACAACCTATCTCCTCTCATCCTCTTGTTGCAAGATTCATGAGAGGCCTGACTCTCACTAAACCTCCCATCAGACCACCCCCGGTCGCATGGGATTTGAATCTAGTGCTCGGTCAACTTATGAAGCCACCTTTTGAGCCAATGTTTTCCACCTCCTTGAAATTTCTTTCCTGGAAGGTCATCTTCCTCATTGCAGTCACTTCGGCTCGCCGCATCAGTGAGCTGCAGGCTTTAGTGGCTAATCCACCTTACACAAGATTTCATCATGATAAGGTGGTCCTTAGGACGAATCCCCACTTTATGCCTAAAGTGGTCTCGCCTTTTCATCTTAATCAAGAGGTATATCTACCTGTCTTTTTTCCAGCTCCTCATGCATCCAATGCAGAGAGGAACCTTCATACTCTGGATTGTAAAAGAGCTCTCGCTTTTTACCTTAATAGGACTCAGCCACATCGAAAGTCTTCTCAACTTTTTGTGGCCTTTGATCCTTCCCATTTGGGACTTCCAGTCTCCAAGCGTACACTTTCCAATTGGATTGCTCAGTGTATTTCTTTTGCTTACCAGAGCAAAAACATTTCTCTGGAAGGCCATGTCACTGCTCACAATGTGAGGGCCATGGCAACTTCTATGGCTCATCTGCACTCTGTTTCCATAGATCAGATCTGTCGAGCCGCTACCTGGGCCTCGGTTCATACCTTCACAGCCCATTACTGTTTGGACAAGGACTCCCGCCGGGATGCCTTGTTTGGCCAGGCTGTCCTCAAGCACCTGTTCCATTCCTAAACAACTCCTGCCCACCTTCCCAGAATGGATGCCTGAGATCCATACGAAGATGGCGAACCTTTACAGGGGATCCCATGCATCTAAGCTAGGGAGTCCCCATATGTGAGGACTTATTCCTGCTTGTTCCTGGAGATAGCACAGTTACTTACCTGTAACAGGTGATCTCTGGGAACAGCAGGAATTAGTCCTCACAACCCACCCACCTCCCCTAGGAGTTGTATCTTTTATCTATCTATCTTCCTGTCCTCTCTCTGTTGACTCAGCTATAAACTCGAAACTGAGGAGAGCTGTTCAGGAAGGCGGGAAGGCAGTGCGCATGTGCAGTGGGAGGTCCCAAAAGCTTCTATTCTAAGAAGCTGGGGAGCTTTCCCGCACGGGCTCCGTCGGTACCGACGTACCCATATGTGAGGACTAATTCCTGCTGTTCCCAGAGATCACCTGTTACAGGTAAGTAACTGTGCTTTCTCCAAAATCATGGTGGTGGTGGCGGCAGCGTTGCGCAGAGAAGGAATCTTGGTACATCCGTATCTCGATGATTGGTTAATTTGGGCAAAGTCCAAGGAAGAGAGTATACAGGTGACAAACCGCATGGTCCAGTTACTCCAAAGTCTTGGTTGGGTGCTCAACCCACTCAAGAGCAGGTTGGAGCCGTCTCAGAACCTGGAGTACCTGGGGGTTCGGTTCGACACGGAGAACGGCCGGGTGTTTCTTCCGGAGAAGCGAGCCCAAAGCCTGAGGGAGTTAGTGCATTCTTTCCGGGCCACTCCAGCGCTCTTGGCATGGGATTACCTACGTGTACTGGGAACGATGGCGGCGATGCTGGAGGCGGTTCCATGGGCCAAAGTTCATATGCGGCCGTTGCAAAGGTCTCTTCTCCGGCGATGGTCGCACCAGAGGGATCCTTTGGGCAAGCGGTTGCCATGTCCCAGCAAGGTCCGGCAGTCCCTCAGGTCGTGGCTGCTTCCCGGGTCATTGGCTTCCATTGTTGACGGATGCCAGCCTCAGGGGCTGGGGGCCCACTGCGAGAGCAGATTTGTGCAGGGGATTTGGTCACCACTGGAGAGCTCTTGGTCGATCAATCGGCTGATACTCCGAGCGATCTTCAGGGCCCTGCAAGCGTTCAAGACGTTAGTGACCGGTCGGGCGGTCCGGGTGTTATCCGACAACTCGGCGGCAGTCGCCTACATCAATCGCCAGTGCGGCACGGGGAGTGCGGCCATGGAGGAAGAGGCGGACTTGTTGTTTGCCTGGGTAGAGAGTCTGCTGTCGGCGATTTCGGCGGCGCACATCGCCGGCAAGGACAATGTGATGGCCGATTTTCTCAGCAGAGTACAAGTGGATGCGGGGGAGTGGGAACTGCATCCAGACGTCTTTGCTCAAATAGTAGGCCGTTGGGGAAGTCCCATAATGGATTTAATGGCGACCTTCCAGTCAGCAAAGGCCAGCCGTTTCTTCAGCAGAAGGCGCGAAAGAATGTCGGAAGGAATAGACGCACTATTGCATCAGTGGCCGTTCCCGGGTCTTCTGTATGTCTTCCCCCCGTGGGCGTTAATCAGTCGGGTGATTCATTGGATCGAGGCTCATCCCGGACGGGTGCTTCTGGTGGCACACGATTGGCCGAGGCGCCCGTGGTACGTGGACCTAGTGCGGCTCCTGGATGGAGAGCCCTGGCGGTTTCCAACCAGGCCGGATCTATTGGTGCAGGGGCCGCTCTTCATGCCTCAAGTGGATCGATTCTCGCTTACGGTATGGCCCTTGAAAGGGCTAGGTTGAGGAAGAGAGGTTATTCGTTGGCTGTCATAGCTACGTTGCTTAGGGCTAGGAAACAGTCCACCTCCCTGGCGTATGTTCGGACCTGGCGTATCTTTGAGGATTGGTGTTCGCGACGTCAACTTTGGCGTCGACAGTAGCCCTTCCGTCAGTTCTGAGTTTTTTTACAGGAGGGGTTCGATAAAGGCCTAGCTGCCAGTACCTTGCGAGTGCAGCTGGCAGCTATCTCCTGTTATCGTGGCAAGATTCAGGGAGTTAGTCTGGGTGCGCATGCAGATGTGTTGCGCTTTCTCAAAGCGGTAGCCAATTTGCGTCCTTCAGGTAGAGTGTTTGTTCCCCCTTGGGATCTCAATTTAGTGTTAACGGCATTATCCAAGCCTCCCTTTGAGCCGCTGCATCTGGCTTCGCTGAAAGATTTGACGTTGAAGGCCATATTTCTGGTGGCCATCTGTTCGGCCAGGCGCATCTCCGAGCTGCAGGCGCTCTCGTGCAGAGAGCCTTTTTTGTCGTTTTCTAGAGAGGAGGTGGTACTGCGAACGGTTCCCTCTTTTCTCCCTAAAGTGATTTCATCTTTTCATGTCAATCAAACGGTTTCTTTACCGGTGTTACGGGCGCGGGAAGGAGTCGTCGCAGATCGCGGCTTGCGCCGTTTGGATGTGAGCAGGGTCTTGAAGCGCTATTTGCAGGTGACTAAGGTGTTTCGCAAGTCGGATCGCTTGTTCGTTTTGTTCGGCGGAGTGTGCAAAGGGGAAGCGGCGGCAAAGGCTTCTGTAGCAAGATGGATTCGAGGAGCGATTGCTTCCACCTATCTCCTTCAAGGTCGAGCGGTACCGGTGGGGTTACGAGCTCATTCTACTAGAGCGCAAGCGTCGTCTTGGGCGGAGCACGGCTTGGTTCCTCCGGCAGACATTTGTAGAGCGGCGACCTGGTCATCCTTGCATACCTTCAGTAAACATTACCATCTGGACGTAGCGGCGGCGAGTGATGCCCGCTTCGGATTGGCGGTATTGCGTTCTGGTTTGAACGGTATCCCCCACTGATTACTGCTCTGGTACATCCCAGAGGTAGAGGACTGAACTGGAGGAACGATAAGGAAATGATGATTACCCAAGTATGTACAACACCCAACAATACCCGTGCTCATTTCATTTGCATATGTATATAGTTTACCCTGTTCAATTCATCTGCATATGTATATAGTTTATCCTGTTCGCCAAGTTACTTTTCCTGTTCAATGTAATGACCAGACATTTGCTTATTGTCGGATACTGTTTGTTCTATGTAAACCGTGCTGATCGCAAATAGTGCGGTATATAAGAAATGTAAATAAATAAAATAAATGAATAAATAACACTTACCTGGTAATTGTAGTTCCTTGAGTGACGACAGTTCAGTCCTCGTTCCCACCCGGGTGTATTCGACTGTTTTCAGCTCAGTGACGCACGCGCAGGACTTACTGGTAACTTTGATTATTCATTATTCTCTTTGCACTATTTCCTTCCGCTATTTCAAGGCTTGGCGGGGAAGAGTGTAAGAAAGGTTTGTTAGCGAAGTTTTGGTTCTAGTTTTCTTATATGCACTGTAGCTACTTATTTGTTGCTCCTTTGAGTCTGCTTTGTTAAATAGTTTACAATGGGGCTGATGGGAGTGTCCTGCAGGCTATATCCAGTGATGTCATGATTCTGACATACCAGTCTCCAGGCTGCAGGAGGAGATAGACACCCCAGAGGTAGAGGACTGAACTATCGTCACTCAAGGAACTAAAATTACCAGGTAAGTGTAATTATCATTTATACCACCTGGAAAAGACTCCACTTTTAGACCACTGAAGCAGAAAAGCATGCGAGAGTGCATCGTGTCCTGCCAGTAGCTGATCGAATTTAAATGATTCAGTGTATGCAGGGCATTTTCCAGAGAATGCAAGGTCCCTCATCCAGGCTGCCTCCACATTCACAGTCTAAACCGGCAGCCATCTTGGCTGATGCCGATCAGCATGGAAGCCATCTTGTAAGCCCAGCATATGATGTATGCCTACTAGAATCTGAGCTGCTGCTATTGCTGCTAGAGAACTAGCCTGGCTGCGTGCTTCTGGCCCCCATTAAGGCATTCGCTGAACACTAGCAGATACTGTCCATACTGGAGAACCTCTGATAAATGGAATGGGACCATAGATAGCTTCAAAGGCCAGAGTTCTATTTTGCAACCTCTCTCCGCTGAGCTGCCTTTTCCATATGTAAAATTAAACCACATATAGCCAAAATTAAGACATTACAAATCTACCGTAAAATCTTATAATTTGGGCAAAGCCAAACTAAACGGGAATATTTTCCATTAAGAAGCCACACAACTATAAAACCCTGAGGTGGAGGACTAAACTGTCGTCACTCAAGGAACGATAATTACCAGGTAAGTGTAATTTCTATTTACATTTAACAACTGATATTCTTTACAACATTTTGTATCTATTTACAGTAGAATGGTGCTTTGCTTAGTGAGGTAACGTGTTGAGTAAATGGAGGGGTTTATTGGTGAGTTTGTGTAATATCGGTGGTATCAAAGTGTTCTGTAAAAAAGTAGGTTTTTAGGAACTTTCTGAATTCGGTGATATCTGTGGAGTCTCTGCTTCCTCTTTGATGGCACCAGCTCATCCCTCGCCTGTTTGGATATATTAGCTTCCTGGCCATCTAATTTTTTTTTTTAGATAACCATAATGAATATGCAAATATGTCATCCCCCACTTCTTTCCCCCCCCCCCCCCCCCACCCAATGAAGTAGTCAAGCTATACCCATGGAACATTGATGTAGCAGAATCAAGAAGAAAGGAGCAAGAATGGTGCTACCAAGTTGCTGCGGAGACAGTGGAAGTAGGGCATGGGTTTAGGAAAGTTGGTGGGTAGAAACACTGCCCTGCAAGGAATGGGAGGACTGCAATGGCTGCACATGCAAGAAGAAGAGAATGGCAAAGGGTGCCTGAAGAGGTGCACCTGGCAGAAAGCCACGATAGTTACTCTCCGTATAATCCCTTTGAGACTAGAACATTCTCTCTTTCTGGTGCTCAACCATCATCTCTTCCATTCTTATTTATTTTCTTCCTGTCTGTCATTTTCAGTCATTGCATTCCAGTCCTTACTCTTTTTTTTTCCCTTCCAGTCTCTCTCTCTCTTTGGACATTTTGTTTTTACTCAGTCTTTCTCTTTGCCGTCTCCCTCAGTATCTATCTTCTATTACTCCTCCTCTGTTTTAATAGAACTGTAGTGATTTAAGTCCTGGGCTTAATCATATTTAACACCACGAGCATGTAAGGGTTTTTAGGTCACATTGACTAGGAAACATCTCCTGTAGATCAAAAGATGACATGAGTTGATAGGATTTTGTAGATTAATAGCTTAACCAATAAATTAGTATATATGATGCCACCAGCCTTTCTTTGATTTTACTGTTAAAGACTATCATGGCCATCCCTCTGAAAGTTTTACAGAGGCAAAGGTCAATCTCCAGGAACAAGCAGGAATGTAGTCTTCACATATGGGTATTGTCGGTACCGATGGAGCCTGCGCGGGAACGCTCCCCAGCGTCCAATAGGAAAGCTTTTGGGAGCATCCCACAGTGCCCGTGTGCTGCCTTCCCACCTTTCCCAACTGTCCCTCTCCAGTTCTTCGTTGTCTTCGGAGCTGACAGGTCGCACATCCTGTCACCGCAGAAAATATTCTTATTTTTTGTGGTCGTGTCTGCCTTCCCTCAACGCTACACCGGTATCGCCGGTTCTTCTTTTTTTTTCTTTAAAAAAAAAAAACCTTCTGGAGTCTTTTCCAGGTATTTTCTCCTCAGGTGCCACGCGACATTTTGGGCACTAGGCCCAACTTTTCCTTTAAAAAGGAAAAACCCGTTTCGGGTTTTAAAAAGTGTTCCAAGTGTGGCGATACCATCTCCGTCACCGACACCGACACTCATGAGTGGTGCCTCAAATGTTTAGGCCCTGACCACTCTATTTCCGAGTGTGTTGCCTGTGGGATGATGTCGAAGACGGGCCGGCAAAACCGAGCTGCTAAACTTAGCACCCTTTTTCCCTCCGATGCAGCGTCTGTGGCATCGACGTCTTCCAGGGCTTCGTCTTCCTCCCATGGATCTCAGGTAACTAAACATAAATCTGGCCGGTCCTCAAAGGGTAGATCTCCTTCTAAGCATCGAGATGCCTCTAGCGTTGCCCTTGAGGGACTTGTACTGGAAAAACTGCCCTGGCGGGAGGCTTCGGCTTCCAAAGCACTAACTGGGCTTGTCAAGCCCCAGCCCTCCGCCTAGGGCTCAGAGGGTTGGGGTTGCCATTATATGCTCCTTGCAGAAGGTGAGATAAAACCTTTGGCTCCTGCTATGCCTGCTGGGAGTGGTAGTTCTTTTGCCCTCTGATAAGGAAATAGTTGTGAGACCAGTGGTAAGGCAAAAATGACAAGAATTTATTCCCCAACAAAAGGTTTCAGTGCAGATTAAATCAGGATACTCTTCAGGTGTTTGCTTGAGGATATTTACAGAACTTAAACTGATTGAGCTTCACACTCTTTGCTCACAAAAGATGCAATGCATATCACATGTAACAGATATAAAACATAACAGCTTCTTCTCACAAAGAAAAATATCTTCTTTCCCTTTGTTCACACTCAGCTCCCTCATATACACCTTTAGCCAAAGGGATTCTATATCATCTGCCAAACAAAGTGTACAGTCCATAGGCACTTTTGCTGAGTCACTCTCATTAAAGTCCTGTTGCATCTCTTCAAACTCTGGAACTATGGAGTTTGGCTTTAAGCTGTTGTTATACGGCTTAGGATAATTTCCCCCTAAGACCTCTGGTGCTTCCTTTGGGCACAGTTCTATATGGTAAGGATTGGAAATACCTGAGGTTGTGGAGATTCCTCTCTGGCTTTGTTCAGCTATCTTTTTCCAGCTGTAAGGAAACGCTCTCTGATTCCCTGTTTGGAGTTCTTGTCTGGAGCACTGCTCTGGTTCCCAGTCCCAAACTGAGCTTTGCAAACTCCTGGGTTTAGTGCTAGGTTCCCACCTGTGAGCTCCTTGAAGCTTTTTATCTGGCAATGAGGTCTGAAGGTCTCTCTGCTCTCTCCCTCTAGGCAGGTTTCTGACAGCAGTCTGTCCCTTCTCTCCTTCTGCTCTGTCTGCTTCAATTCCAGAACTGCAGCTGGGTTTCCTCAAAGGTCTCCTCCCAGCTCTTCTCCAACCACCTCTCCAGTCAATACTCTCAGCAACACTCTTACCGGCTCTCTCAACGAGACTCCAATCACCAACTCCTCCCCTCTTGCTTTCTCCTAGCCCGGGTTTATATTCCTGTTCCCTGAGCCTTGGGTCTGCCTTCCTGAATAGGTGTGTGTAATTAGGTTCCAGGCTTGCAGTTACGTCTGAGCTTGGGTGTGTCAGCTAAGCTCCTGTTTCTCTATGCTTGCCTCTCTTGCAAACGCTGAAACGTGTGTGCAGCCTGACTGTCAGTTTGTTTAAAGGTAAAATCATCCTTTTCTTCTACTTCCATATGTTCAGTATGAGCTTTTTCATCACAGGCTCCAGGATGTTCTCAAGGCCTAAACCTCGGCAGAACTACTGGTGCCATGCTCTGGAGTACCGGCTGCTTCATCCAGTACCGATACCCAAGCATCGGCAGCATCGATAGACCAGAGATTCTTGGCTATTGAACTCAGTCTGGCAGCTTTTCTCATGGCCTCGATGCCCTTGAAACTGCTTCAGACAATTCAACTGATACCGGCACCGACTTCAGTACCGGTACCGACTGCATCGACATCGGCAGGTATTCTACCGGGACCGAGTCATGCTTATCCATCCGGTATCGACAACTCAGTACCGGACCCCTCCGATACCGACTACAATCGGTACCAGTACCGTGCCTTGCACGATCACCCGGATCGGAGATACTTTGAATCCTTGGATGAGTCTGAAGACTCTGAAAGCTCTGCCGATACCAGAGTACTTCTTCCTGAGGATTCTTCTCCTCAGCGTAGGATGTCTCCTCCAGAGGATATGTCCTTTCAGGATTTTATCCGAGATGTGGCTCGAGGTCTTTCCATCACAGTGGCTCCTGAAAAAGAGCCTAGGGCAAAGGAATTGGAAATCCTGCAATACCCTAAAGCTCCCAAGGAGGCAGCTGCCTTACCTATTCATGAGATCTTGCATGACCTCATGTTAAGGATGTGGGAAACACCTCTAACCACTTCTCCTCACTCTCGAAGGCTCGACATCATGTATCGAGTTCCTCCCTGTCCTGGGTTTCAGAAGACTCAGCTACCACACCATTCCATGGTGGTGGAATCAGCTATGAGAAGGATCAAGAGTGCAAAAATACATGCATCTAATCCTCCAGGACGTGAGTGTAGGACTCTTGACGGCTTTGAACGTCGAACCTTCCAGGCTTCCATGCTTTCTGCTAGGATCAGTTCCTATATATTATATATGGGAATGTTCCTTAAGGAGGTCACAGGAGATTTAGAGCTTATGAGCCCTCTCCTTCCTGATAAGAGGCAGGATTACTTTGCCCTTGTCAAACATGCTCAGGATGTTTCCAAGTTTGTAAATCGTGCAGCCTTTGACTGCTTTGAGTGCATAAGCAGAACCTCTGCTATTGCCATAGGTGCACATAGGATTGCCTAGCCCCAGGCATCTGACTTGGAACTTTGGGTACAGGATAAACTGGGGAATATTCCTTGCGCAGGAGAGAATCTCTTTGGCAAGAATTGGCAGGAAAAAACTAATGAGATAGATGCTGACAATATCACCCTGGATAGATTGTCTAAATCTACAGCTGATCCTGCAAGGAAGAAATCCTACAAGAAACCATTCTTCAGTAAGAAGTAGTTTTACCCCTCCTATACCCAGCAGGGACATTGTTTAGGTCAGTCTGCCCAAAAGGGACAACAGCAACAACCTAGGCAAAGAAAAACAAAAGCTGCTAAGCCTCAACCGCCTCAGCAGACTCAGCCTCCACAGGGACTTTGACTCCTATCTAGAGAACTTTGCCTTCCTGGTCCTGAACGGCCCAGAACCTTCCACCATTCCAGGAATGTTATGTCATTTTGTCCCCAGATGGGGGCAGATAACAGCAGAAAATTGGACACTATCCATTGTAAGAGAGGGGTACAAGCTTCATTTCTTCAGCATGCCCCCTCCTACAATGGTAAGACAGTTCAATTCTCAGACCTCTCTCAATGCCCAGTTAGGTCAAGAGGTCACTTTGCTTCAATGTTCCCTCTAATTTTCTGTAGGCTGTGTGCGCATAAAATATCAGCTGTGCAGCTTTTGAAGGAAGGTTAAATTTTTGTGTGCCACATAACGACACTCGGAGTGTTATACTTTAAAATTTGACTACACGTCAGAATACAGTATGTACACCACATTGATTTTAATCAAATTAAAAGAAAATAGACGATTACTAAATGAAGCAGAAAATTTCTAGTAATTACAATCACAACTTTTAAATTTTAAGACGTCTGTTTTCTTTCAGAATCAGAACCGTAATTTTTGTGCGCTCTGTTGTAAAGTATGTGCGCTCGCTCGGCGAGATGTGTGCGCGCGCACACGCACACAGCTTAGAGGGAACAGTGCTTTGCTTCTTGCCCAGGGTGCAATAGAAGAGGTACCCATTCTCCAACAGGGTACAGGGTTCTACTACCCCTATTTCCTTATTCCAAAGAAAACAGGGGGACACAGACCCATTTTGGACCTCAGAGAATTGAACAAATTCCTTTTCAAAGAGAAGTTCAAAATGATTTCTCTAGGAACTCTGCTGCCATACCTTCAGAGTCAGGATTGGCTTTGTTCTCTAGATCTCAAGGATGCGTACACATGTTCTCATCCATCCAGCTCATCGAAAGTTCCTTTGCTTTCTATTCAAGGGGAGCACTACCAATACAGGGTTCTTCCTTTTGGCGTGGCCTCGGCACCAAGGGTGTTCACAAAATACATGGCTGTGGTGGCAGCATTTCTTCGCACCCTAGAAATATTCGTCTTCCCTTACTTAGACGACTGGCTCATTCAAGCCCCTTCAGAGCCAGAGGCCAAGATTTCTCTCTCTTGCACAATGCGCATCCTTCAGTATTTGGGACCTGTCATAAACCTCCCAAAATCCAACTTTGCTCCAACTCAGTCTCTAGAGGTTATAGGAGCTCTGTTGGATACCAATCAGACAAGGGCCTATCTTCCACAGCCCCCGCTGCCTTCGCATTGTGCAGTTAGCTTCCCAAGCAGTGCTAAAGCCTCACCTCACTGCTCGGGAAATGTTACAGTTGCTAGGCCACATGGCATCCACCATGTATGTGGTTCCTTACGCTCGCCTCCATATTTTATTTATTTTTTATTTATTTATATTCTCCTATATACCGCACTATTCTGCATCAGTGCGGTTTACATTGAACAAACTGAAATTACATTGAACAGGGCATTATAACTTGGAGATAACTATTTTACAGGGAACATGGGCTATGGAGGGTTAAGTGGCTTGCCCAAGACCACAAGGAGCACCTGTGGGACTAGAGAAACCCCAGTCCTTCCGGCCCAAGGTTGCTGTCCTCTAGTGGGATTTGAACCCCCGACCTTCCGGCCTGAAGTACTTTGCCCCAACCACTAGGCCACTCCTCCACTCCATATGAGGGCAGCCCAGTGGACTTTATCCACCCAATGGACTCAGGCATCAGGTTGCCTGTCAGACAAAATAACAAACTCAGACCGTCTTATTTTGTCCCTCCAATGGTGGCAGTGACCCCAAAACCTTTTGGTGGGGTCCCCTTTCCAACAAACCCACCCCAAGCCACTCTGACAACAGATGCCTCACAGGTGGGTTGGGGAGCCCACCTGCAAGGCCTCTCTTCCCAGGGTACCTGGACTCCACAGGAGACCTATCTACACATCAATCTCCTGGAACTCAGAGCAATCTTCCTTGCTCTTCAAGTATTCCACACCCAGCTCAGCTACAAGACAGTCCTAGTTCAAACGGACAATCAGGTAGCCATGTTCTGTGAACAAGCAGGGTGGAACGGGCTCTCTTGTCGCTTTGCAACGAAGCTTTGTGACTATGGGCCCTCGCCAGAGCGCATCAGATTCATCTCCTTGCGGTGTATCTTCCAGGCATTCAAAACTCTTGGGCAGACAGACTCAGTTGAGTTCTGCTTTCACACAAATGGTCTCTCCATGCAGACCAAGTGGCCAAAATATTTCAAATTTGGGGAGCCCCGGACATAGACCTCTTTGCAAGTCCGCTGAATGCTAAATTTCCCCGGTTCTGTTCCAGAATCCCAACTCAGGGTTGTCGGGCCAGGACTTCCTGCATGCCTTTCCACCCATTCCCCTAATTCCCAAAACCCTGTTCAAGCTTCAGAGAGACAGAGGTCATAGCTCCACATTGGCCACGGCAAATGTGATACCCTCTTCTCCTACATCTCTCTCAAGCTCCGTCTCTGGAGTTAGGATCTGCTCCAGATCTCCTTTCTCAGGAGGACGGGATGCTGTGGCATCCCAATCCCCATCTCAAGGCCTGGTTGCTGAAAGCCTAGAACTTCATGGTTTCAATCTTTCTCAGCAGGTAAGGGATATCCTTTATGCTTCCAGGAAACCTTCCACAAGATGCTCTTATGCTTTCAAGTAGAAAAGGTTTACCATATGGTTCTCGCAGAAGGGTCTTGACCCTCTTGCGATACCTCTGGAATCATTACTGGAGTATCTCCTTCATTTGTCTAATACAGGGCTTAAGACCAATTCAGTGAGTTCATTTGAGTGCTATTGCAGCTTCTTTCAAGCCTCTAAATGGTCATCCTATTTCCTCTCATCCTCTTAGTGAGATTTATGAGAGGCCTTCTTTTAACTAAGCCTCCCATTAAGCCACCACCGGTGGCATGGGACTTAAATCTGGTTCTTGGGCAGCTCATGAAGCCACCTTTTGAACCATTAGCTACTACCTCTTTGAAATTCCTTTCTTGGAAGGTCATCTTTCTTATTGCAATCACATCAGCACGTCGCATCAGTGAATTGCAAGCGTTGGTGGCTGATCATCCTTATACAAGGTTCCATCATGATAAGGTAGTCCTTAGAACTCATCCACACTTTATGCCAAAGGTGGTATCACCTTTTCATTTAAACCAAGCGGTTTACCTTCCTGTATTTTTCCCAAGGCCTCACGCCTCAAATGCAGAAAGGAATCTTCATACTTTGGACTGTAAAAGGGCTTTGGCCTTTTACTTGCAAAGGACACAGCAACATAGAAAGTCCTCTCAACTCTTTGTTGCTTTTGATCCTAGTCATTTGGGACTTCCAGTCTCCAAAAGAACACTGTCCAGCTGCATTGCACAGTGTATTTCTTTTGCCTATGAGAGTAAGAACCTTCCTCTTGAAGGCCATGTCACAGCTCACAATGTGAGAGCCATGGCAACCTCTATGGCTCATCTTCACTCTGTGTCTATCGACATCTGTCGAGCAGCTACTTGGGCCTCGGTTCATACCTTCACAGCCCATTACTGCTTAGAAAAGGACTCCCGCCTGGATGCCTTGATTGGTCAGGCTGTTCTTCAACACCTGTACCATACTTAATCAACTCCTACCCATCATCCCTGGTAGGATGCCAGAGATCCATGGGGGGATGTGGAGCCCTTTCACAAGGGCACACAACTTCTGGGGTTTCTCCCTGGCATCTGCAGCTAGGGATTCCCCATATGTGAAGACTACATTCGTGCTTGTTCCTGGAGAAAGCATAGTTACTCACCTGTAACAGGTGATCTCCGGGAACAGCAGGAATTTAGTCTTCACAACCCACCCACCGCCTAGGATTTGTATCTCTCTCTCTCTCTTTCCCTCTCTATATCTCTGTCTCTCTTTCTCTCTTTCCCACTCTCTTTGTCTCAGCTTTAAACTCAGCTGGAGAGGGACATTTGGGAAAGGCGGGAAGGCAGCACGCAGGTGCTGTGGGATGCTCCCAAAATCTTTCCTATTGGACGCTGGGGAGCGTTCCCGCGCAGGCTCTGTCGGTACCGACAATACCCTTATGTGAAGACTAAATTCCTGCTGTTCCCGGAGATCACCTGTTACAGGTGAGTAACTATGCTTTCCATATCGTCCTGGTAGACCAGTCCAGACAAGTGGGTTGTGTTCCCCTACCAGCAGATTGGTGGAGGCAGAGATTCAGTGCAAAGCCCTGGTTTCAATGACCTCACTCCTTTGTCTCTTCGCCTCAGCCACCAGAGGTCCCTTCAGTATTTCGTTGTCTCCAACAGATGGTAGATGGGTTTTCTCCTCTCCTGTAGAAAATTTGAAGATTGAGAGGAGGAGAGATTGATTAAACACTCGTTAACGACTACCTTGTATACAGAAAGGTGACACTCACTTGAGCACAACATGGGAGATTCTACCAGACTGTGGTCTTTTCAGAAGTCATAAGAGGAGGTAAAATTGGTTCAGCTCTATGCCCTTATGATAAGGACCTGTTGAGCAGCCACAAATTGGAAGGATCTTGAAGAGTACAACAGCCTCACCCAACCTCAATACTCCCTCCCTCTTTTCCCCCCTGCTCTTTCCTGAAGATTGCAGAATGCTCTCAGAAGGATTTGCCTGCCAGCGATCTTCCACACAGTGCTATACAAACAAAACCAGTCAGTGAAGCAGTTTCAGGGGCGTAGAGCTGAGCCCAGCACAGATCCTATGCCTGGGCTCGGGAGTGAGTACCAAGGCTTGACCTTGTCGTTACCCTTCTTGAGGGCTCCCGGTTCCAGCTCTGAGAGATGCACTCTGGGGTGCTTGCAACCATTAGTGTCGTATAGGAGTTTGCTGACATTTTCTGCATGTGTTAGTAACGTTTTTGCCTACTATGCACCCAGTGGTCACGTAGTCCTAGAGTGCATTCTGCCCAAGCGGCTCCAACATTTGCTCCTTCCCTAGCGCCTTGAACATGCGCAATGTCAAAGCTCCGTTAACGCACACTTGTGGGCCAATGCAACCTTAGCGTGAGCTCTTGTGATACTTACCCTAGCTCTGTCTTCTTCCAGGAAATGTTGTTTGACCTATAGCAAGCAAGAAGCCTCATCCTTGGATTCTGGACTCTGCCTTTCCTGCATGGCAGCTTCTGAGTCGCCCCTGGATGGCATGCTTTCACACTCTCAGCGGGAGGATGCGGTTAGTTCACCCTTACCCGCATCAGGGCAGAAGGTGAAGGATGGTGCTATTGGTATGGATATTCAGCCGGCCAGAGACTCCGGCAACCATGCTGTGAGCTGCTCTTTGTTTTCTAGGGGGCCTGTGATGGCTCTGCCCACCTGATGTTGGGGAGTCTTATCCGAGAGGAGAGCTTCCGGATCCCGGATGTCTTCCCCAGAAGCATGGAAATTCAGACCCTGCAGCTTCAGGGTGCCCCTGGACGCTGTCTCGTGCTGAGTAGGCTGAAAGTAGAAGCCTATTGATTGCCTTTGGCTAAGCTTCCGCAGTGCAGGGTGCTCCCTGGAGTTGGGAACAATTGAGAGCTATCCAAGATGTCGACTGTGCCTCAGATTCAGATGAGTCGGTACTGGGCTCTGATGTGGATGAGGAAGTGCTCTCACCTTCAGTAGATTCTGTAGAGGCTGGCATGATCCATCTATTCCGGAAGGAGAAACTGAGGGCCTTGAACTTGATGGATGCTTCCAGCACAGAGCAGGAGCCGAAGGCATACCCATTCCTGTGAGTGGAGGAGTGGCCTAGTGGTTGGGGCAAGGTACTTCAGGCCGGAAGGTCAGGGGTTCAAATCCCACTAGAGGATAGCAACCTTGGGCCGGAAGGACTGGGGTTTCTAGTCCCACAGGTGCTCCTTGTGGTCTTGGGCAAGCCACTTAACCCTCCATAGCCCATGTTCCCTGTAAAATAGTTATCTCCAAGTTATAATGCCCTGTTCAATGTAATTTCAGTTTGTTCAATGTAAACCGCACTGATGCAGAATAGCGCGGTATATAAGAGAATGTAAATAAATAAAATAAGGAGTGTGGAAATCCACTGCTGTCTTCCAGTTCCCATTTGTGATCAAGAATTTGATCCGGTCAAAGTGGGCCTCCCCGCTCTCCCCTCCTGACTTCCTAACTAAAGGATTAAGGGTATATAAGATCTACGCTCTCCCAGAGGAAGACTGTGGAGAGTAGTTTGACATTCCTAAGGTGGATGTACAAGTCAGGGCAGTTACCAGACGGACCACCATTCCTGTGAAGGTGGATCGGTCTTAAAGGCTGATCTCCAGGAACAAGCAGGAATAAGTCCTCACATATGGGTACGTCGGAACCGACGGAGCCTGCGCGGGAAAGCTCCCCAGCTTCCTAGAATGGAAGCTTTTGGGACCTCCCACTGCACATGCGCGCTGCCTTCCCGCCTTCCTGAACAGCTCTCCTCAGTTTCTCTTTTTCCGCGGAGCCAGCAGGTCGTGTATCCTGTCACCGCTGAAGAAATTGTAGTTTTTTGTTTTGTTTCTTTAGACCGCGTACCTGCCTTCCCATACCGATACCGGTATCGCCGGTCTTCCTTTTTCTTTCTTGAAAAATTATTTTCTTTTCTTTTATTATTTTTCAGCACTTGGTCACTTCAGTTAGGCCTTCAGGCCTACTTGAATTCTCCACATGGAGAAGCCAGCCCCTGGATTTAAGAAGTGTACCAAGTGTACTGCTGTAATATCAGTCACAGACACCCATGAATGGTGTCTTAAATGTTTGGGGCCTGACCACTCCATTCCGGACTGCCCTTCCTGCTCCCAAATGTCTAAGCGTGGGCTGCAGAACCGGGCCAACAAATTCCATGTGCTGTTTGCTTCAGAGAATCCAACATCACAGTCATCCAGGTCATCATCTCCGGATGGATCTCAGGTAACCAAACCTTCTGTGGGCAAGTCCTCAAAGGGCAAATCTCCTTTAAAGCATCGAGAGGCTCTTAGTTTTGAGGACCCTGCCCCAGCCAAACAGCCCCGGCGGGAAGCTCTGCCTTCCAAAACGCCAATTCAGGGGCTACAGGTTGACATCGATGGCACGGCCTCGACAGATCACCTGTTGGACTGCTCTGGGGTACCGGCCCATACCGGTACCGACATCCAGGCAGCCGTGGCGTCTATGGGCAATACTGTCCAATCCATGCAGCAGGCCGTCATGGCTTTCATTAAAGCTGCAACGCCATCGGTACCGCTTCCAGCGGTTCCGGGCCCGGTTCCGGTATCGTCCGCCATGCCGGAACCCAGGCCTTCCTCTTCTAAACGCAAATCGGTACCGTATGGGCTTTCGCTCCATACCGCTTCCATACCCGGTACGCCCGATGTCGATACCGATCGGTATGCGTATCGTGCGTTGGAGGAAACTAGAGAATACACCGATTCCTCTGAGGATTTTGGCTCCTCTGATGAGTCTGCAGAGCTCTCCCTTGACCTTCCTGAGGAACCTTCTTCTCCAAAAAGGAGAATGTCTCCTCCAGAGGATTTGTCCTTTCAGGATTTTATTTTAGAAATGGCTAAAGGCCTTTCTATCACTACCTCCTCTGAAAGGGAACCAAGGTCAAAAAGATTGGATATTTTAGGATACTCTAAGTCTCCTAAAGAAGCAGTTACCCTGCCTATCCATGAAATCCTTCAGGAACAATTGATGGATTTCTGGGAGAACCCTTTAACTCTGTCTCCTTATTCCCGTAGGTTGGATACCATGTATCGGGTCCCTCCTTCTCCTGGTTTTCAGAAAACTCAATTGCCTCACCACTCTATTGTGGTAAAGTCTGCAATGAAAAAGATCAAGAGTACTAAAAGGCACTCTTCTACACCTCCAGGAAGGGAATGTAAGACACTGGACTCTTTTGGTAGGAAAATCTTCCAGGCTAGTATGCTTATAGCCAGGATTAATTCCTACAGCCTCTATATGGGCATGTTCCTAGGGGAACTTGCCAAGAAAGTGCGGCATTTTGCCCCCTTTATCCCTGAGGATAAACAGGAGGACTTCCTTTCTGTAGTGAAACAACTTTCAGATGTTTCTAAGTTCTCCAACAGAGCTGCCTTTGATTCCTTCGAGGGAGCCAGCAGAGCTTCTGGCATTGCTATTGCAGCCAGACGTCTGGCTTGGCTCCAGGCTTCTGATCTGGAACCCTGGGTTCTAGATGGCTTACGGAATCTGCCCTGTACAGGTGAGAACTTATTCGGTGCAGAGTGGCAAGTTAAAGCCACTCAAATGGACGCTGAAAATGCCACCTTAGAGAGACTTTCTAAGTCCACTTCTACTCCCACTAAGAAGAAGTCTTTCAAGAGGCCTTATTATAAGAAGGCCAGATATGCTTCCAATACTGGCCAGCAATCTTCTCAACCTCGTTTTGCGGCTAAACGTCAGCAAACGAAACAAGCAAGAGCAAAGCCTGCAGCAGCTACTACAGCTCAACAGGCTCCACCCCCTCAGGGGTTTTGACTTGCCCCTAGAGAACTTGCCATTCCTGGTTCTGGACCAACCAGAACCTCTCACCATACCTGGAAGGTTAGCTCACTTTGCTCCCAGATGGGAACAAATCACAACAGAGCAATGGACCCTCTCTATCATCCGAGAGGGTTACAAACTTCATTTCTCCAACCTTCCTCCTCATCACATGGTGAGACCCTTCAATTCTCCATCTCCTCTCCTAGCCCTGTTGGGTCGGGAGATCTCTTCTCTGCTTGCCCAAGGGGCCATAGAAGAGGTTCCTCTTCATCAACAAGGGTCAGGTTTCTACTCCCCCTATTTTCTCATTCCAAAGAAGACAGGGGGATTCAGACCAATCCTAGATCTGAGAGAATTGAACAAATTTCTGTACAAGGAGAAATTCAAAATGCTCTCTTTGGGCATTCTCCTTCCATACCTTCAGAGTCAGGACTGGCTTTGTTCTCTAGACCTGCAGGATGCGTATACACATCTACTCATCCATCCATCCCACAGAAAATATCTTCGCTTTCTGTTCAGGGGAAGTCATTACCAATACAGAGTACTTCCCTTCGGTCTCGCCTCTGCCCCAAGAGTCTTTACCAAATGCATGGCAGTCGTAGCCGCATTTCTCAGAAGCATGGGGATTTTCGTATTCCCATATCTGGACGACTGGCTCATTCGAGCTCCAACTCAGTCGCAGGCCCAGATTTCCCTAGACCGCACAAGGAGCCTTCTGCAGTATCTGGGACTGGTGGTAAACCTTCCCAAGTCTCAACTCAGCCCTACTCAGTCTCTAGAATTCATAGGGGCCCAGTTGGACACCACCACTGCAAGAGCCTACCTTCCACTGGTTCGGGGTCAGCGTCTGCTGAGCTTGGCCTCCCAAGCCCAGTCCAGTACTCACTTGACAGCCAGGGAAATGCTACGCCTCCTGGGCCATATGGCCTCCACAGTACATGTGGTGCCCTATGCTCGTCTTCATATGAGAGCAGCTCAATGGACCCTGGCCACCCAGTGGACTCAGGCGTCGGGAGCACTCTCAGACCAAATACAAACCTCAAACCGTCTGTCTTGGTCCCTCCATTGGTGGATATCCACCAAGAATCTGTTGTTGGGGGCTCCCTTTCAGCCCTTGCTACCCCAAGCAACCCTCACAACAGATGCCTCCCAATTGGGGTGGGGAGCCCATCTGCTAACTCTCTCCACTCAGGGCACTTGGTCTCCACAGGAGGCCACCCTTCATATCAACCTCCTGGAACTGCGAGCAATTTACCTTGCCCTCAAGGTCTTCTATACCCTCCTTGCCAACCTGACTGTCCTGGTTCAGACAGACAATCAGGTGGCCATGTTTTACATAAACAAACAAGGAGGGACGGGCTCTCTGTCGCTTTGCAACGAAGCTCTCAGATTATGGGCCTTCGCCAGAGAGCACCAAATTCATCTGCTAGCAGTGTATCTTCCAGGAGTTCAAAACTCTCGAGCAGACAGGCTCAGTCGAGTTCTGCTGCCACACGAGTGGTCCCTACACGTGGACCAGATAAGCAGAATCTTTCAGGAATGGGGGACCCCGGACATAGACCTCTTTGCAAGTCCGTGGAATGCCAAACTTCCCCGTTTCTGTTCCAGGACTCCGTGTCAGGAAGCTCAGGCCACGGACGCCTTTCTCCTCCATTGGGGTCAGGCGTTCCTATATGCCTTTCCACCCATTCCGCTGATTCCCAAGACTCTATTCAAACTCCAGAGAGATCACGGCTCTATGATCCTCATAGCTCCACGCTGGCCATGCCAAGTGTGGTTCCCTCTGCTTCTACAGCTCTCCCAGGGATCCTCCCTGGACTTAGGAGCTGCACCAGACCTTCTGTCTCAGGAGGAGGGGACTTTGTGGCACCCAAACCCCAAATCCCTACATCTCCGAGCTTGGTTACTGAAGGCGTAAGTCTTCAAGACTTTAATCTTTCTCAACCTGTGAAAGATATCCTTCATGCCTCTAGGAAACCTTCCACGAGGCGGTCTTATGCTTTCAAATGG
This sequence comes from Ichthyophis bannanicus, assembly GCA_033557465.1. Classification (NCBI taxonomy): domain Eukaryota; kingdom Metazoa; phylum Chordata; class Amphibia; order Gymnophiona; family Ichthyophiidae; genus Ichthyophis; species Ichthyophis bannanicus. The sequence goes on along the minus strand of CM066039.1, from coordinate 275,309,207 downwards.
AAACGTTTTTCCATTTGGTGTGCTCAGCAGGGCCTTGACCCTCTGGCACTTCCTTTGAATTCCCTCTTAGACTATCTCCTGCATCTTTCCAATGCAGGCCTTAAGACGAATTCTGTAAGAGTCCATTTAAGTGCTATTTCAGCATCCCTGAAACCTATAAATGGACAACCTATCTCCTCTCATCCTCTTGTTGCAAGATTCATGAGAGGCCTGACTCTCACTAAACCTCCCATCAGACCCCCCCCGGTCGCATGGGATTTGAATCTAGTGCTTGGTCAGCTTATGAAGCCACCTTTTGAGCCGTTATTTTCTACCTCCTTGAAATTTCTTTCCTGGAAGGTACTATTCCTAATTGCAGTCACTTCCGCTCGCCGCATCAGCGAACTGTAGGCTCTAGTGGCTAATCCACCTTATACAAGATTTCATCATGACAAGGTGGTCCTTAGGACGAATCCCCACTTTATGCCCAAAGTGGTCTCGCCTTTTCATCTTAATCAAGAGGTATATCTACCGGGTTTTTTTCCGGCTCCTCATGCATCCAGTGCAGAGAGGAACCTTCATACTCTGGATTGTAAAAGAGCTCTAGCCTTTTACCTTAATAGGACTCAGCCACATCGAAAGTCTTCTCAACTTTTCGTGGCTTTTGATCCTTCACATTTGGGACTTCCAGTCTCCAAGCGTACACTTTCCAATTGGATTGCTCAGTGTATTTCCTTTGCTTACCAGAGTAAAAACATTTCTCTGGAAGGCCATGTCACAGCTCACAATGTGAGAGCCATGGCAACTTCTATGGCTCATCTGCACTCTGTTTCCATTGATCAGATCTGTCGAGCCGCTACCTGGGCCTCGGTTCATACCTTTACAGCCCATTACTGTTTGGACAAGGACTCCCGCCGGGATGCCTTGTTTGGCCAGGCTGTCCTCAAACACCTGTTCCATTCTTAGACAACTCCTGCCCACCTTCCCAGGATGGATGCCTGAGATCCATACGAAGATGGCGAACCCTTGGAGGGGGATCTCCCAGGCATCTCATCTAGGGAGTCCCCATATGTGAGGACTTATTCCTGCTTGTTCCTGGAGATAGCACAGTTACTTACCTGTAACAGGTGATCTCTGGGAACAGCAGGAATTAGTCCTCACAACCCACCCACCTCCCCTAGGAGTTGTATCTTCTATCTATCTGTCTTCCTGTCCTCTCTCTATTGTCTCAGCTATAAACTCGAAACTGAGGAGAGCTGTTCAGGAAGGCGGGAAGGCAGCGCGCATGTGCAGTGGGAGGTCCCAAAAGCTTCCATTCTAGGAAGCTGGGGAGCTTTCCCGCGCAGGCTCCGTCGGTTCCGACGTACCCATATGTGAGGACTAATTCCTGCTGTTCCCAGAGATCACCTGTTACAGGTAAGTAACTGTGCTTTCTGGACCACAAGGTGGGTTCCAAGCTGAGGAGCCAGTTTGCTGTGGTGGTGGCTATCTTACAGCTTGGGGTATGTACCAGCTTGTTGTCTCGAGCCCTGCTCCAATGGATTCAGTTTCTTTCACCTGATGATAGTACCTGTCTTTTGGAGTCTGCTATGGCCTTCCTTTCTGATGCCATGTATGACCTGGTACGTTTGGCAGTCAGGAATGGTACCCTGACAGTGGTGTCATGGTGTTTGATTTGGCTCCGGCACTGGGCAGCGGACACATCCTCCAGAGCCCTCTTGGCTCAGCGGGCCTTTAAGGGGAAGCTTCTGTTTGGAACTGATTTGGAGAAGCTGGTGAAGGACCTAGGCGAGACAAAATCTCACCACCTCCTGGAAGACAGATCCAAGGGGCCTCTGAAGCAGGCTAGTGCCCCTTTCTTGTTAGCCTCTGTCTGTCCACCAGTAGCGTGCTGGCCAGATTCCCAGGAGTCTCGAGTCTATTGACTGGTAGAAAAGCAGTATATAAGCCTAGTTAAATACTATCATTACCGACCTCTGCTTCAGGGCCTTGGGCTCGTTCTCAGTCCTTTAGTGGAGCATGTGGGCCTAGGGACTCTGTCCCCTACAGAAGAGGACCATTCTATAGCGCCTCTGGTGGGTGGCAGGCTTTGGCGACTCTTTTAGGAATGGGCCCAGGTTATCAAGGATTGTTGAGTGCTAGATGCCATTCAGTTTGGCTATGTACTGAAATGAAAAGAGCTGATTCCCGATGCCTTTGTTTCCCCTTGTGGGTCTGCGATCAAGGTTGCTGCAGTGCATTGCAACTTTGGACAAGTTGCTACGCCTAAAAGTGGTGGTGCCCATCCCCCTGGTCTAGCAAGGCAAGTGCAGATACTTCATCAATTTTGTGGTGCCAGAGAAGGGGACGGTTCCTTCTGGCCCATTCTGGACATCAAGGGGTCAATGAGCTTGTATTTTTGGATAGAAACCTTGCACTCAGTGATTCAAGCAGTGCACCAAGAGGAATTCTTAGCTTCTCCAGATATGACCAAAGCGTATTTTCATATCCCGATCCAGGCAGATCACCAGGAATATCTACATTTTTCCAATGCCTGGCTCTCACTTTCAGTTCGCAGTCATCCCTTTCAGGCTCTCCACTGCCGCAAGGATATTCTCCAAGGTAATGGTGGTGGCACTGTGGTGCCAAGGGACCTGTGTCCATCCCTATGGATGACTGGCTCATCTGAGACCGTTCCCTGTCAGAAGTATCTCGGATGACTTCTCAAGTGGTGTCCTTTTTGGAAAGCCTCAGCTGGGTGATCAGTCAGGAAGAGAGCATGCATCTACTGTCCCAGTTCTTGGAGTTTCTGGGAGCACGTTTCGACATTTGAGTGAACGGAATTTTCGTGCCAGAGGGCAGAGTCAGAACATTGTTGAATTGCCTGAAGCTGTAATGTGTGCAGCAGACCCCTAGAGTCTGGTATTATATTCAGCTCCTCGGATTGATGGCGACGACCAGAGAGATGGTGCTGTGGATGTGTGCTCACATGCGGCCATTCCTGTGATCCTTGTTAACTCAATAGTCCCTTAGGAGTTTGAGCGCAGGCTTCCACCCCCGTTGATGGTGAAGACCACCATGCAGTCGTGATGGCAGCCCCGTTTATTTATTTATTTATTTAAAGGGTATTTCTATCCCGCCTTATCCTTCAATCAAGGCGGTGTACACAGCAAACAATCAAAGTCAGTGGAGTTTGTTGGATCAGTCTATGTACAGTGAGGGTGCGTGGGTGCAGGTGTGCTAATTAGTGTGAGCTATTTACAATGAGGGCTCTTTACAGCTATATACAAGATTTGCTGGATCCCACAGCATGCTATGATTTGTCTTCATGGAGTCTGAGGTTGGCACAAGTTTGTGGAGTCTGATTATGTGCTTGTGCCGTTGTGCTCAGTGATGTTTAGGAGTTTCCGGAAGTCCTTCTGATCTTCAGTTGATCGCAGGTCATCTGGGAGTTTGTTCCAAATTGTCGGAACTGCCAGTGAAAGGGCTCTTTGAGTGGTGGAATTGCATGCTTTTGTGTAGTTGCTTGGTGTGCTGAGTGCGTCTGCTGTGGTGGTTCTTCTAGGTCTAGTGCTGGGGTCAGGGTGTATGAGAGCTTGGAGGCTGAGTGCAGAGCTCTTGTGTTTGATTCTGAATATGTTTAGTATCATTTTATACTTGATGCGGTGGCTGATTGGGAGCCAGTGGAGGTCTTTTAGGATGGGGGTGATGTGTGCCTGTGTTGGAGAATCGGTGATTATTCTGGCTGCCGTGTTTTGAGCCATTTGAGCCTGAGGGATTGTTTTGGGATGCCGTTGTAAATCTGGTTGTAGAAGTCAAGTATGGGAGTGATAAGAGCTTGGCAGACTGTGCGGAAGTGGTTTTGTGTGAGTAGAGGTTTGAGGCGTCTGATTACTCTCATTTTGTAGTATGCGTTTTTGATGGTTTTTCTGATGTGGGACTGTAGGTTCAGCTCCCTGTCGAGTGTTATTCCGAGGTATTTCACTTCGTTCTTCAGTGGTATTGCTGTGTTAACTGTGATGAAGGGTGGGGGGCTGAAGTTGGTGTTCCGTGTGATGATGAGAGCCTCCGTCTTGCTGTAGTTTATGGATAGGTTGTTGTGCGTGAGCCAGGTGGACATGCTGTTGAGACAGTTATTTTGGTGTAGTCGGGGCTGTCGAGGTTGATTGGCGTGTATATCATAATGTCATCTGCATAGATTGTGTAGTCAATTTTATGCGTTTTCATGATGTTGCTGATTGGTTGAATGTATAGGTTGAAGATTAATGAGGATAGTGCGGATCCTTGTGGTACTCCTTGCTTGATCTCTGTGGGTTGTGAGGTGTTGGATCCGATTTTGACTTGGAACTGTCTGTTAGGTATGATTTGAACCAATTCAGTGTAATGCCGGTTATTCCAATGTTTTGTAGCCTGGTTAGAAGAATGTTGTGGTCTACTGTGTCGAATGCAGCTGAGATGTCTAGGAATATCATTAGTGTTCCTTGTTTGTAGTTGTCCATGGTCTGGGTTATGTCATTGAGTAGGTATAGGAGTAGAGTTTCGACTCCGTGGTTTGGGCGGAAGCCATGTTGTTGTATATCTAGTGGGGCATGTGCGTCAATGTGGTCTTGGAGCTGCTGTTGCACTGTCTTTTCTATGATTTTGGCCAGAAGCGGTATGCTGGAGATTGGTCTGTAGGTCGCTGGGTTGCCTTTGTCCAGAGTGGTTTTCTTTGGGATCGGCCTTATAGTGGCTAGCTTCAGTTGGTCCGGCATGGTTCCTTGCATCAGGGAGTTGCTTACCATGTTGTGTATGAGGGTGTTGAAGTTATCCTTGGTTGCCTTGATCCATGGGACTGGGCATGGGTCCGTTGGTGCGGTGCTTGTGTTGAGAGCTGAGATGATATCTGCAATTTGCCTTGTGGAAGGGGTGTCGAATTTGTCCCAAGCTGTGGTGGGCATGATTGGGTTGTTTGTTCCTTTAGATGTTTGTTGTGGTGAGTATCCTATTTTCTTTTGAAGATGATCTGCGAAGGTTTGAGGGTCGATCTGTATGTCTTAGGAAGGGCGTACCACTGGACAATTTCTCCTGCATCCTGCTGATGATGGATTCCAGTCTCTCGGGCTGGCAAGCCCATTATCAAGCCTGTATGGCCCAGGCCCTTCGGAACCGCAGAGAAGAGGGTGTGGTTCATCAACCGCCTTGAGGCAAAGGCCGTCAGGTTGGTTCTTCTGCATTTCTGGCCCCTGGTCGAGGGCCGGGCAGTTTGAGTGTTTTCATACCATGCCACTGTGGTGGCTTATATCAATCGGCAAGGCAGCACAAGGAGTGCCAGAGTACTCTGGAGACTGATCGCCTGTTTGGGCAGAGAAGAATCTCCTAGCCTTTTCAGCCCAGCACATTGCTGGATTAGACACTGTGGAAGTGGACATCTTCAGGAACAAACAGGAATGCAGTCTTCACATATGGGTAACATCAGTACCGACACAGCCCATGCAGGAACACTCCCCAACTTCCAATTGGCAAGCTTTTGGGAGCAATCCACTGCGCCTGCACATCTGCCTTCCCACCTTCCCAACTTGTCTCCTCAATTCTTCGTTTTCCGCAGAGCCAGTGGGTTGTTTCTTTCCTGTCACTGCCGAAAAACGTTATGTTTTGGTAAAACTCCATGCTCAGCCTTTCCGTTGATGTTGGTGCCTTCACAAACAGCGGCCCCAATATTTTTCCTTCTTTTAAAAGATTCTTTTTATTTATTTTTAAATTTTGGTGGTTTCACTACCAGCTAGGCTTTGGCCTACTTTACTTCACCACAATGGAAAAAAACATCAGTGGTTTCAAAAAATGTACAAAATGTTCTGGTACTATATCAGTCACAGATAAACATGATTGGTGCTTAAAATATTTGGGCCCTGACCATGTTCCAAATGATTGTTCTTTGTGTCAGCAAATGGCAAAAAGAGGCCTAAAGAACAGGACCAGACAGTATAATTCTCTGTTCGGCCCAGACTTAATTTCAGTGGCTTCCACATCATTGAGGACATCAGCCTCCTCTCATGGTTCTCAGGTCTCCTCAAAGTCCAAACACAAAACTAAATCATCAGCATCGAAGACCAATACCGATTCCAGAGGTAAGTCCCTTCATTGCCATCGAGACTCACTGAAAGGTGCGTCCGATGCTGACCGGCTTACCAAGCAGCCCCTGAGGCCCTGTTCTCCAAAGCACAAGAGGGGCTCTAGGACACTCCTGAGACATCGACCTCTGGAGAGCTACTGGTTCCATGCTCTGGGACGGTGGCTCAAAGCCCCATGTGGGATTCCACCCAGACATCGGTTAACTCCCTTGACCAGTACATACTGGCTATCAAGAGGAGGTTGGCCACACGGCAGCCTTGGTACTGATGGTATCAACAGCTCCAGCTGTGCAGACGACTACACCCTGTCAACTGTCGGTTCCAGGGCTGATACTGGCATTTGAACCTGCATCGGAGAACCTTCTCCCTCCGATATCCCCTTTGGAACAGACAGATTTTGTCGATACCTGGCAGACTCCTGATGCTGCACCGACCGATCATCGGTGCCATCATCGACATTTGGAGAACTATCGAGATTAAGCATGAGATCATCGATACTTTGACTTTCTCTCAGACTCTGACTGTACTTCCTCCGATGATGCATCGGAGGACTCCTGAGAAAGCTGGGACATTCCTTCAGACCTGTCCCTTCCTCATGTGCAGTGTCGATCCCCACAAGAGGATATGTCTTTCCAAGACTTCATTAGGGACATGGCAGCAGGCCTACAGATTACTGTGGCAACAGAGATGGAACAGAGGGCAGAGGAATTGGAAATCCTCCAATACCCCTAGACACCAAAAGAGGCTGCTGCTTAGCCGATACACCGCATCTTGCAAGATTTGATGCTTTGTATATGGGAGGCTCTTCTAACAGTTCCACTTGTCAGTAAGCGACTCAATACCATGTACTGAGTTCCAGCATGCTCAGGCTTTCAGAAGCCTCAACTCCCACACCATTCTATGGTAGTGGAATCGACGATGTACTGCATCAAATGTTCTAAGAATCACTCTTCCATGCCTCCAGGCAAAGACTCTAGAACTCTCTATGCCTTTAGCCATCGATATTTTCAGGCACGCATGCTCACCTCTAGAATCACCTCCTATATGCTCTACATAGGCATGTTCCTGAAGGATGTATCCAAGGATCTGGAGACGTTTGCACCTCTCCTTCCCCATGACAAACTAAATGCATTCCAAGCCCTAATCAGGCAGAATCAAAATACATCAAAATATCTTACCAGAACATCTTTCCATGCTTTTGAGTCATTCAGCAGTCTGCATCAGTGCTCACAGGATGGCCTGGCTCCAGGCTTCGGACCTTGAGCTGTAGTTCCAAGACAGATTGGCTAATAATCCCTGTTCTGGAGAAAACCTCTTTGGAAAAGGTTGGAGGGAAAAGGCTGGAGAGATTGAGACACATGATCTCACCCTTAAACGTCTTTCAAGAAAGACAGCAGACCCCTCTAAGATGATGTTCTTCTTATCCCCTGCAGCTCCTTACCAGTCTCAACAGCATTAGCAGCACCAGCAGGGCCCCCACCAACCCAGGAAGCCTAAGGCTCCTAAACCACAGCCACAACCGTTACCTGTTTTTCGACTCCTTCCTGGAGAGCATAGCCACTCTGCCTTTGCAGGGTCCCAAACCCCTACACATAGCAGGCAGGCTCTGTTCCTATGCCCACAGGTGGCACCTCATAACATCAGAGCAGTGGACTCTCAATATCATCCAAAGGGGCTATCTGCTTCATTTCAAAAGCTTAACCCCCACCACCTTCATGGGAGATTATCCCAGCAACCTCTTGCAGATATATCTCCTATCAGAAGAAGTGTCCACCCTGTTAGCTCAGGAGGCCATGGAAAGAGTTCCTCTGCCCCAAGAGGAGCATGGGCTTATAACTCTCCTTATTTTCTTATCCCAAAGAAAACAGGAGGGTTCAGGCCCATCTTAGATCCAAAGGACCTAAACAGATTCCTCATTTGAGAAAAGTTCAAAATGATTTCCCTCTGCACACTCTTGCCATACCTTCAGAGGAATGGCTGGCTGTGTTCTCTAGATCTCAAGGAGGCATACATGCATTTACTGATCCACCCTCAGCATAGGCAGTATCTGTGTTTTCGGTTCCAGCAGAACCATTACCAGTATCAGGTGCTCCCCTTCGGCTTAGCCTCTGCACTCCGCATATTCACAAAGTGCACAGCAGTGGTTTTGGCCTACCTTTGCACTTTGGGGGTCTTCGTCTTTCCCTACTTAGATGATTGGCTAATCAGGGGAGAATCCCCACAAGAGGTAAAGCTCTCCCTGCATTGCACCATAACTGTGCTTCAACATTTGGGATTCATCTTAAACATTCTCAAGTCACACCTGGTGCCAGCCCAGTGGCTTGAGTTCATTGGAGCAGTTCTGGACTCTCAACAGGCCAGAGCTTTCCTCCCCCTGGGTTGCTCTACCCGTATCATCGATCTAAGCCACAAGATAAGAAGCCAAACTTGCATAACAGCTCGAGAGATGCTATGCCAAATGTATGCTGACAGTCCATGTAGTCCCCTATGCCTGCTTACACACGAGACAAGCCCATGGACTCTCTTGTTTCAATGGATACAGTCAACTGGGCGTCTTTCAGAGAAAATATGCATCACCCCTCCATTTCTCAACTCCCTTCAGTGGTGGTGCTCCCCTCAAAACTTGCTCAGGGTTCACCTTTTCAGAAGACTCCACCTCAATGCATCCTGACAACAGATGCCTCCAAGCTCAGTTGGGGAGCACATCTGAATGATCTGACCACACAGGGATAGTGGACACACTGGGAATCTGTTACAGATAAATCTCCTAGAACTACGTGCTCTTACAAATGTCCTTCAAGTTTTTCAACCCCAACTTTTGGGTCACCAGGTCTTAAAACAGACAACCAGGTGGCCATGTTCTATGTGAACAAGCAGGGAGGAACAGGATCCTATCCCCTCTGCCAGGAAGCACTTTGCCTCTGGTTCTTCTCAATTGCACACAGCATTCACCTCAGTGCGGTGTATCTCCCGGGGGAACTCAATCTCCTTGCAGACAGACTCAGCTGTATCCTCTGCCCACACGAGTGGGCCCTCAATCGTGAAACGACATCTTGGCTCTTGCACATGTGGGAGATCCAACTGATCTGTTCGCCACCTAGGAGAATGCACAACTAACACTGTTCTGCTCACAACTTCTCTCCCTGCACAGACAGGTGACGAATGTGTCCCTTCTCTACTGTGGACAATGTCTGCTCTGCATTTCCACCCATCCACTTGATACCAAAGACCCTGATCAAACTACAGGCTGGCAAGAGCTCCATGATCCTCATAACCTCTTTTTGGCCCCCTCAGCAGTGGTTTCCTCTGCTGCTTCAAGTAGCGCAGACTCAACCTCTGTCTGGGGCATGCACCCAACTTCCTTTCTCAGGACCACGGGATGCTAATCCATTCCAGTCCACAGGGCCTCCGCCTCACTGCCTGGCTCCTGAAAGCATAATCCTTGCGGACCTTGACCTCCCACAACAGGTCAAAGATATCCTACTTACATCATGCAAGCCCTCCACCAGACGTTCTTATGCCTTCAAATGGCAGAGGTTCACACTGGTGTTCCCCAAGCAAACTGAACCCTCTACCTGCCCGGTGGAATTTCTTCTACAATATCTCCTCAACTTGTCCTCAGCAGATCTCAAGACTAACTCAGAGTTCATCTTGGTGCCATTACAGCTTATCACAAGCCTCTGGACACACAACCTTTTTCATCGCGCCACTTGGTGCAACATTTTATGCAGGGTCTTCTGCTGTCCATGCCACCTATCAAATCACCACTGGTGGCCTAGGACCTCAATCTGGTTCTAGTGCAACTTCTAAAGCCTCTTTTTGAGCCTTTAGCCACTGCTTCACTCGTGTTTCTCACATGGAAGGTACTCTTCCTCTTTTCTGTGACCTCAGCTTGCTGTATCAGCGAACTACAGACTTTAGTGGCAGATCCTCCGTACGCTCGATTCCACCATGACAAGGTGATCCTCCTTACCCATCTCCACTTCTTTCTGAAAGTGGTTTCAGCCTTCCACCTGAACCAGTTGGTAATTTTACCAGTCTTCTTCCCGAGACCACATGCCTTTCGGGCTGAAGCAGTGCTACACACTGAACTGTAAACAAGCACTGACTTACTACTTGGATAGAACCAAGCCTCACAGGAAATCCTCACAACCATTCATTTCCTTTGATCCACATCACCTTGGACTTCCAGTGACAAAACATACCCTATCCTAATGGATAGCGGACTGCATATCTTTTGCCTATGTGCAGGCAGGACTCGTCACGGCTTACAATGTGCGAGCCATGGCAACCTCAGTTCTGTCTTCAATGACGAGATCTGTCGAGCAGCTACCTGGTCCTCTATTCATACCTTCGCTGCTAACTGCTGCCTAGAAAGGGACTCCTGTCAGGATGCTGTATGGCCAGGCTGTACTCCAGCACCTTTTTGTAACTTAAATGCAACTCCTACTCTCCGTCCCAGACTTCTTTATGGCACCAGACTTCCATTAGAGGTGGTTCAGCCGACTGCAGTCGAGTCCAACAGGGCCACATTGTATCCACACTCTTGGCTCTATCCTTTAGCCTTGGGGATACTATGGCTAACTGCTTCCAGTCTGGTACTTGAGAGCTAGTGAGTCGCATATGTGAAGACTGCATTCCTGCTGCTTCTTGGAGAGAGCATTGTTGCTCACCTGTATCAGGTGATCTCTGGGAACAAGAATCGGTCTTCACAAACTGCCCTCCTCCCCTAAGAGTTGTAGGGTATTCTCTTTTTTTCCTCTCTCTCTCAGCTACAAACTCAATTGAGGAGAGGAGTTGGGAAGGCAGATGAGCAGACACAGTGGATTGCTCACAAAAGCTTTCTAATGGAACGCTGGGAAGCTTTCCCGCACAAGCTCTATTGGTACTGACATCACCCATATGTGAAGACTGATTCCTGCTGTTCCCGGAGATCACCTGTTACAGATGAATAATGCCGCTTTCCTCAGCTGGCATTCTATGAATCCTGGAGAGTGGGCATTGTCAGGAGGCGTTTCAGTTGATTCTGGGCTGTTGGGGTTGCCCCGAATGGATCTGATGGCGACCAGTGCCAAAGTGTGCCACTGCTTCAGTCACCACACGGAGATGGGATCCTAGGGCTTCAATGTCCTGACCCAACGTTGGCCAAGTCAGTGGCTGCTGTATGTTTCCTCTGTGGCCCCTGGTGGGGCGTGTGCTTCAGCTTATAGACACCACCCCAACAGGATTGTTCTGGTAACACTGGATTGGCAGATGAAAGTGTGGTTCAGAGATCTGATGCAGCTACTGCAGTTGCCTCCTCTTCGGCTGCCTCCATCTCAGGGGTATTGCAGCAGGGACCGATTGTCCTGGAGGACCTGGCTCCTTTCTTGCTTATGGCATGGAAAGGAGACTACTAGCGTGTAAGGGTTACTCTCCAGCAGTAATCTCTACTTGACTTGGTGCCCGAAGCAGGTCTACCATGCTAGCATGCTGTCGCGTCCACCCCTTATATAGGCCGCTGCCTAGTGGGAGTGGGTGGACCACATATTTATTTGTATCCCTTTAAGTGCTGCGGTCTCTGTTCCCTTGTAGTTGTGGCACAGACTGAGTCAGCAAGGAATAGGGTTAACAATAAGTTTTATTGTTATTGTTGCACAAGTGTTCACCTACTATCCCAATAAACAGAAATAAAGGATACTTCTCCAAAGCAAAGTCTCTTTAACTGAAACAGGATTATTTAGCTTCTAAACATACAGGCATGTTCCTTTCACAGCACTGTCTTCAAGCTGCTTCCTGATATACAACATTTACTGCTTTCTCCTTCAGCCATAAAAATGCTTCCTTAAAACACCAAAAGCAGTAATGCTCTTTTCTTCCAGGTTTTGCCTAATTGGCCTGGCTTTTACACTCCAGCAGCTCTCTGCCTCTTCCCGTGTAAAATCCTACTGGCCCAATGTCAGGCTTCTTCCAGCACTTACTATTAGTATCACAGTTCATAGATTTTGTCCTCTCTGGCAAAATGCACAATCAGTTTCCATATCAGAACCCTCACTAGCAACACCAGCTTCTTCAAACTGCATGGGCTCTCCTTCTGAGTCTGATATGCTTCCTTCCAATACAGGCTTCTCTTGAACAGGCTTCCACTGCTCTAATAAAGCCTTTAACTGTTTCAAACGGGACTCTTCTTTAGTCTGAGCTGTGGGGGAGGAACTTGGGACACCAGTCTCTTTGAGTACTGCCTTAATAGATTCAAAAGGGCTCACCTTATTCCTGGCCTTCCGTACCCTTTCTGGCAAACTTACAGGCAAGCTCTTGTCCCCAAACTGCTTCCTCTGCTCCCGGCTGTTAAGCTGCTCAACAGGGTCTGGCTCTGACTCCTGTCTCCAGAGCTTCCAATCAGTCACTTGCTCATATGCAGCTGTGCTTCTCTCTGAACCAGAGCTACTCACACGTTGCCTGCAATCAGAGTATCTGGGCAGCCTTTCACTTGGAACTTTGCTCCTGCTTAAATTCCCATCTCGGTTCCTCTCACAGGTCCCCTCAGAACTCCTTTCAAGGTCTCTTCCAGAACTCTTACAGCCCCTTGCTGCTGACGTTCTTCCTGACCTTCCTGTTCCTGTCCTCTCTCTAACTGTTTCCTCGTGCCTAAATGTTTGGGGCTGTCCTATGGGCTTTGACTCCACCCCCCTGCCTCTCACGTCAGCTCCCCTGGTTGTCATGGAGCTGAGGTGTGGCTCCCTCTCTTGCATTCTGAGCACAGGGTTTTTTTCATTAGTTGAAAGTTTAACCCTTTCCCTCCCTGCACTGCTCTTAGCTGCAGGGGAAAAAGAGTGATTTCTGCTCCTTTCACTAGCGTTTAACCCAGCTGCGCCATCACAATACATACGGATATTGTGACTTTCAGAGCGCTGGTGCGGTGCGTGCACTTGGCTCCTGAGGTGCCAAGGTGTCGTCCTTGCTGGCCTTTCTGCAGGATGGCCTAGAGAAGGGCCTCTCACTTAGATCGCTGAAGGTACAGGTGACAGCTCTGGCCTGTTTCCATGGTCTGGTGGCGAGCAAGTCTTTGACCTTGCACCTGGATTTCTCATGTTTTCTCCAGGGGGTTCGGCATCTACATTCTCCCCTTCAGTCTGTGAAACCTTCCTGAAATCTGTCTCTGGTGCTCAGGGTTCTGATGGCTGCCCCCTTTGAGCCATTGAAGCGTGTTACCTTGAAAGATTTGACACTCAAGATGGTTGCCTTCATCGCAATTTGTTTCACAAGGCGGATCGCTGAGCTGCAGGCTCTTTCTTGCCGAGATCCTTATCTGTCCTTTTCAACTGAGGCCGTTTCCATTTGGCCTTTGACTTCCTTCTTGTCTAAAATGCTGTCTCCCTTTCACATGAACCAGGTGGTTTGCCTGCCTTTCTCTAAGGAGCAGTGTCTGGGAAAGATAAGGATCTTCACCTTGTGGTGGTTCGGAGGGTGCTTCTCCAGTATTTGGAGGTTATGAATTCTTTCTGTAAGTCAGACCATTTGTTTGTGCTGTTTGCTGGCCCGGGCAAAGGTGAATTAGCAGCCAAATTGACTTTATGGTGTTGGATTAAGGAGGTCATTACCTTGGCTTATCTGTTATGGAACCAGTCGGTTCCGGAGTTTGTGCACCCATTCTGCCGGAGTCTAGCATTCTCGTGGGCAGAGCAGAGCTCAGTAACCTCTGCAGACATTTGTCGGTTAGCAGTATGGGCATCACTTTCCTCTTCTGAGAAGCATTCCTGCTTGGCCGTCCACGCACGGGTGGACTCTGCCTTTGGCTCAAGAATTTCGCGAGCTGCTGTGTCGTCTTTCTGCCCAGTGGTGTGTTGTAGCTTTGGTACGTCCTACTTGTCTGGACTGGTTTAGCAGGACGATATGGAAGTGGCATTTTATTTACCATTTAATGTCCTTTCCTTGAGTCCTGCTAGGCCGGTCCAGTGCCTGCCCCTGAAACTCTATTGCTTTGTTCTTTTTGCTGCAGTACCCTTGGGTCTGCCATGAGTTTTATACTTGGCTCTGCAGGCTCATCTTCTACTGTCAGCCTTATGTTTCTGCCTTCCTGTACATAGTTCTCTACTGTTGATAACTCATTGTTGTCTACATTTGATGTTGTATGAGGCTTGCTCTATATCTGCCATATGCTTTGGGATGAAGGGGACCATCTAGTGGCTGAGGCAAATAGAGGAATAGGAGTGATAGAGGAATAGGAGTCATGTCATTGAAACCTGGGCTTTTCATTGATTCTTGGTCTCTACCAATCTGCTGCTAGGTGAACGCAACCCACTTGTCTGGACTAGTCTAGCAAAACTCAAGGAAAGGACATTAACTGGTAAGTAAAATGTCATTTTGTACTACAAGAATGCCCTGATAGAGCTGGGCTTGGGGGTCCATTATCTCCCTACAAGATTTTTCAGTTAGTTTTAATGAGAGCACTTTATAATTAAGTCCTATCCATTTTGATTTGCTCATTGGTGGCTTAGTCTAGTATCACAGTTATTTTGTATGAACCATTTAGCAGAAGATACTTAAGGAAAGGGAAAATGGGTGTATTCAGTTCATTTGCTTACCATCCCCTCTCAAGAGACAAAATCAACTTTGCAGTTGTCCTTTGCCACAAAAAACCTAAGCTCTGGTCTTAGGCTCTTACCCTTGCCTTTCCTGCAATTACAAGTTGCTAATAGAATAGTCTTGGATTTGTCTGTTTCTTGTTCCAAACTGAGTTTTAAGGTGTTTATCCTGTCAACATACCCTTCAGGAGCAAAAGGAGAACTAAGAATGAAAGATAGTAGCATCTCCTAACTTGATATCTAGCAGCTGCTTGTCAATTGATTCTTGCATAACAGATGTGTTGCTGTAAACCTGATGAGCAGTGGAGCTAGTTCAGCAGTAAATATCTGTGCTTAGTTAAATTGCTCCTATGTGTCTGGTAAAATCTTTGTGCTGCTGCAGGTCGCACAGGAAACGCACTCAACCCAGGAGGCATAAAACAGAGGGCCAGAAGTCACTGAGAGAAGTCATGGCTATGGCATCCAGTCTGGAAGATGTGAAAGTAAAAGAAGAGCCTAGAAGGGGCACAAGCATGGAGGAAGAGCGAGAGAAGCGGCTGAACTCCTGTAGAGGTAATAGAAAAACACTAGGACAGAGTGAGAAAAGGGTAGGGAAGACTAAGGCTAGAGTCAGCTATTCATAGGTAGACTTTAGATTTTGTGAATGATGAGAGATGTACTCAAAGGTCATGAATCATGCAGATCCTTGGAAAGGCCGTGATTCTGGTGGAGAAGGAAAGATCTTAGACAATGGTGAGTGTGTTCCTGTGGAAGAGATGAGAACATATTAAATCAACATTTCTACCAGTTTACAGTAACAATTTTTTTTTCTGTTTAAAAATTCTTTTCCTCTTCCATTCCTGGTGTGGGGACCAGACATTTTGCCAAAACTATTTACACTCCTGTAAATCTATCCATTATTAGAAAATTTTATTTAAAAAAATTGTAAGATAATCAATACATTTTATGTCCTATATTCAAGAAAGAAGTGACCTGTGTGCCTTAACATTGAAAGTTTTTTAATGGTTTAGATAAGAGTATTGCTTCAGACTTTGCAGTGATGCCCAAGAATCTGAATCAATTTAAGTAACTCATGAGGGTTGCTCCAAGTGGATAGGTACTGTGGTGGACTTTCTACTAGCATATAAAGTAGACATATTAATTGATGATCCCAAGTCGTCTTGCTATATCACCATGTTCTGTTTGTGACTTAGTTGAAATTTAAGCATGGCTTCATATAATGAAATTTCAAGAGGTTATTACCCTGCACTATGAACCCACCAGCACCTTTTGAGTGCACGTTTTAGAACAGATAATAGTTGAGACATCTTATTTAAAAATCTTAGGGCCCGATTTTAAGCAGAGACAGCTAGCACAATTATAGTGGCTAGCCATCACTGCTGAACCCTATACCCCATATATTCAATACCGGGACCATATCCGGCCAACAGCATTGAATATCCAGGTCAGCTGAATAGCCAGGAAGCTAACCAGACAGCGGTGATATTCAACTGCTGCCTGGTTAGCTTCAGCATTGAAAGTTAGGCCAGCCTTTACTGTGCCTGACTTTTGCTGCCGAGGGACAATAGGGCAGCAGCTGAATATCTCCACTGACCGGTGATCCCCAGGTGCTGCCCCCAGAATGCCTTGATGCTAGCCAGTTAGCATCGGGGCACCTAGCGGTGGCACCTGCAGATATTTAGCGGTATTAACTGTGTTAGTACTGCTGAATATCCCGTTCATTACGATTAACATGGTTAGTAGGTCTGCTAACTGTATTAATCATTTTAAATATTGGGCCCTAGCTTTCTACAGTTAGGGAGAATTTATGTGAGAGAGTTCACATCATATCTGTTAGCTATATTGTGGTTTTAGGTTGTGGTTCATGTGCGTCTGCTGCCATTTTAATGCATTTCTCAAGTGACAGCAAGCAAAATGCAGCCTTCGAATCTGCTGAGGTCCCCTTAGGGTAGCAGCTGCACGGACCTTATTGCAGCACAATTACATCTAAAATCACTCTCCTCCCATGCACCCTGGTGATCTCATGCAGACAATAGTACTTCCCCCTCAGTCTGCATAATTTGCTTATTGTGGCTGGCCGTGGTTCGAGACCTTGTTAGCTAACCAAACCATTAAATAGCACACAACTGCAAACAGTCTAGGTACTGTAGCACAGCAGTGGAAAGCTGAGAACTGCAAATAGAACAATAAACTGTCCATGATCTCAAAGAGAACTCTGCTGGAAATATCCAGCAGGCCCACAAGAGGTACCTGCGGGGGATATAATACAAACTACTGCCATTCCTAACTACCCACTGGACCAAAGCAAGGCACTACGCTCAGCCAAACGAGGGCAGCTAAAGACTCATCTCTTTCAGGTCAGTACTGCCAGTTCACAACCTCTGCCCCTAATATGAGTCGTCCTCTTATGAAATGTTGTCAGACCATTGGTTTAGTGCCAACTCTTTATCTAGAGTCAATTTTTTCTTTCTCATTTACAAGAGGGTGAGAATCTACTGCTTACAGCCAAGCAAGATTTGCAATTGTCTCTTTTTCTGTAACTGCATCTACCTCTGACAGACTTCTCCATCCCATGTTAACATCATGTGTTTTTGACCATATTGCTGGCTTTACCTTCTCTTCTAAATTTTCTGGAGGCGATTCTCATATGTGGCTCAACATGGATCCATAGATGAGGATTCTTCTATCCTAAATTTCTCCTAACATAGTCAAGCACTATCTCCAGAAACAAGCAGGAATGTAGTCTTGGCGTATGGGTGACATCAGTACTGATGAAGCCCGCATGGGAATGCTTCCCAGCGTCCAAAAGGAAAGCTTTTGGGAGCACCCCACTGCACCTGCATGACTGCCTTCCTAACTCCCCCTCTCCATTTCTTCATTTTCCGCGGAGCCAGCAGGCAGCAAATCCTGTCAACCACAGAAAAACTTCTCTTTTTGTGGATAGCGCCTCTGCCTTCTTATCATTGCCGGTTCCATTTTTCTTTTTCTTTCTTTTAATATTAGTTTTTTCCATAAAAAAAAAGGTTGGGCATCTCAACGCTCTCTTAGGCCTTAAGCCTCCCATAGCCTTCCCATCTTTCGAAGGCATTAAGAAACCAGCTAGTGGTTTCAGGAAATGTTCTAAGTGTGCCAGCACCATCTCGGCGACTGACACACATGACTGGTGCTAAAAATACCTCTGCCCAGACCACCAGCCAAAGACTGTCCCCTCTGTCAGAAAATGACACAGAGGTCTACAGAACTGGGTTTCTAAATTTGGGGAACTCTTCGCCTCAAATGCGGTATCGTTGGCGTCCACTTGTCGAAGGCCTCATCCTCCTCTCATGGATCCCAGGTATCCTCAAAGTCTAAGCACACGTCTGCATCAAAGCAGGACAAAACCTCCTGGGGTAGATCTCGCTCAAAGCATCGAGATACTGCGGGCGTTGCATCTGAAGTGGATCGGCCTGCCAAACAGCCCCGGCTCCAGGATGCTCCCGAGGCCTCGACATCAGGAGAGCTTCTGGTTCCATGCTCTGGGACAGTAGCGCAAGTACCCGCAACCCGATACCCAAGCATTAGCAACCTCAATAGATCAGCGCATACTGGACATCGAGTGGAGCTTAGCAGCTCTCCTGGTGGCCTCGCTACCTATAAAGCCCTTGCCTCCAGGCAGCAGCCCGTCAATACCGGTACCGACTTTGACACCAGTTGCCAGCACAACATCAGGGCTCATGCAGATGGCATTGACATTACTGCCTCTCATGCCCTCCCTTGAAAAAATCACTGATATTGGTACCAAACTCAAACGCCTCACCGAGGCCGATACCTGGAGCATCGGTACCGACATCGAGCTTCGGGCAAATACCATACTCGTTGATACTTCAAGTCCTCTGATTCCAGTGCTTTGGATGCTGAGGCACTTGATTCCCAGGGGCCCCGGGACCTTCCATTGGACCCTTCCCCATCACAACAGTGACACGTGTCGCCTCCGGAAGGCATGTCCTTCCAGGAATTAATTCGAGACCTAGCCAAGGATCTTTCCATCACATCAACATCGGAGAAGGAGCCAAGGGTGTAGGAATTGGAGATCCTCCAATACCCCACAACACCCAAAGAGGCAGCCACTCTGCCAGTGCACCGCATCCTTCATGATCTTACGCTCTATATGTGGAAGACTTCTCTCACGGTTTCCCCTCACAGCCGATGTCTTTATTCCATGTATCAGGTACCGGAGTGTCCCGGCTTCCAAATACTGCAACTCCCCCACCATGCCTTTGGACGTCGATGCTTCCAGGCATCCATGCTCTCTGCGAGGATCAACTCCTATAGCCTCTACATGGGAATGTTCCTCAAGAAGGTATCCAGAGATCTCAAGGCCTTTGCTCCTCTCCTCCCAGATGACAAGAGGGCAGACTCTCTCACCCTAGTCAAACATAGCCAGAGTGTATCAAAGTTTGTCAATAGGGCCACCTTTGATGCTTTCGAATGCACCAGCAATATACATTGGTGTCCGCAGAATTGCTTGGCTTCAAGCCTCAGATCTTGAGCAATGGGTTCAAGATAAGCTTGGCAACATACCTTGCCCAGGTGAAAACCTTTTTGGCAAAGACTGGCAAGATAAGGCCTGTCAGAGTCAGAAAACACTGCTCTAAAAAGTCTAGAACAGCTGACCCTGCCAGAAAGGCAACTGCAAGAAAGTCTCTCTACAATAATAAGAAAAATTCTACTCTTCTTATCCTCCTGCTTCTCAGTACCAGGGTCAAGCCCCACAAAAGAGGCAACAGCCTTCTAAACAGCAGAAGAAACTACAGATGGCTAAACCTCAACCAGTGCCGCAGCCACAGTCTGCTCCTGGTTTTTGACTCTTTTCTAGAGAACATTGCCAGCCTGCCTCTGAAGGATTCCCACCCTCTCCACATAACAGGCAGACTGTCACTATGCCCATAGATGGCACCTTATCACCTCGGAGCAGTGGACACAATAGCATAGGGCTACAAACTTCATCTGCAAACTCTACCCCCCTCCACTTTCATGGGGAAATTTCAGACACAATCCCCACTCACTGCTCTCCTACAGGGCGAGGTGTCCTCTCTTCTGTCTCAGGATGCCATAGAGAATGACCTTAGACACTTAACAGTGGGTCTTTATCACAGAGTGTGCTTATATTGAAGTCACAAAAATACACTCTAAGTATATCAAATAGTGGTAGACAAACTTTTCAAAAGTTTCCAAAACAGGTACTACGTTCAGATAAAGTACAATCACAATCAAACACACAAGGTCTCAGTTTTAAACAGTGCTGTAGTCAAACGTGACAAACAACGGCACGTAATTTACATCAATGACCTTTTCTGTTTTCTCAAAATAACAAAGTGTACTTTAAAAAGCTTTTAGTCCTGTTCAAATGAATACTCGTATGTATAACTCAGTATCTCATAAAAACAACTTGCTGAAAGATGATCTTATCTTTTCCGCTGTCCCAAAACAAACTGGCCAAAAGACTCTTCGGAATGTATGGAATCTCCCAACGCCGTCAACTGGCACTGCCTACGCGTTTCACTACGCGGTTCATCAGGGGCAATTAGTTAAATGCCAAACGTTCATACCAAACAGCTCATCACCAACCTAAAAATCAAATTCAAAGACAAAGAACAAGAAAAATAACTACCCACTCCATACTAACGTCCTCTACCAAAGTTTTGCTAATCCCAAAATTTACTTCTAATCCAACAACTCATCTCTACTTCAGAAACTTACAGACTGCTGCCCACGTTCACCTCCAAAACTAGGATAGCTAGATGTTGACTGTACCAAACATAGCCAGGTGAAAACGCCGCGCATGCGGACTACAGCTAACTGTAAGGTTTTTAAACTAAAAACTAAGTCAACGCCTGACGTAATGACGTCAATGACTTCCCCTCAATTAAAGGAACAATCCTTAAATGACTACCCCAGAAAAATAATGAACTAACATGGATTTTAAGAAAAACCACACTAAAAACTCATGGTTAATGCATCAGTCAGACCATGCAAGCCCCCCATTCGATGCTTCCGTTCAACCCTCCTGGAGCAACGGAATCTAACTCAAAAATCCATCTTTGTTCTCTAATAGTGAGCCATTGATCAACTGTCTTACCCAACTGACCCGTAGTTATAACCTCTATACAAAAGCACTGCAAGTCTTCAAAGGAATGCTTACACAACAAACAGTGTTGTACCATAGTTGCTTCTACTATCTGATGTTTAAGTCGGCTCCTATGTTCTATCATGCGAGTTTTAAATGCCCTGCTGGTCTTCCCCACATACACCAATTTGCACAGGCACTGCACGATATAAACTACATGGGTGGACTCACAATTTGAAGAGTGTCGTAACCGATATTCTCTACCCCGATGGAAAAAAGTGCAAATGCTACAGTTAGCACATTTTTGGTGCCCCCCTGGAGTGAACCCGTGGGAAACATTATTCCTTAATCTTGAAGGACTTAGATACTCTTTAAAATTTTTCCCCCTTTGCCAAACACACCTAATGGCTTTAGATTGGAGAGCAGGAACTACCTGTAACACCGAACTATGTTTTTTTAGAATATGTTGAATAGACCAACTCAGCAGAGAATACTGGGTAATAAGATTAACTTTACTATCATCCAACTGTTCGGCTGATCGAGATCCACTGTGTGACAGCAGATCACGATTATTATTAAGAGTCTTTTGGCCAGTTTGTTTTGGGACAGCGGAAAAGATAAGATCATCTTTCAGCAAGTTGTTTTTATGAGATACTGAGTTATACATACGAGTATTCATTTGAACAGGACTAAAAGCTTTTTAAAGTACACTTTATTTTGAAAAAAAAGAAAAGGTCATTGATGTAAATTACGTGCCGTTGTTTGTCACGTTTGACTGCGGCACTGTTTAAAACTGAGACCTTGTGTGTTTGATTGTGATTGTACTTTATCTGAACGTAGTACCTGTTTTGGAAACTTTTGAAAAGTTTGTCTACCACTATTTGATATACTTATAGTGTATTTTTGTGACTTCAATAGAGAATGTCCTGACATCCCAACAGCGAATGGGTTTCTACTCTCCGTACTTTCTCATTCCAAAGAAAACTGGAGGATACAGGACCATTCTGGACTTCTGAAACCTAAACAAGTTTCTGGTCTGCGAAAAGTTCAAGATCTCTCTCAGAACTCTTCCCTTCCTCCAGAGTAATGTCTGCCTCTTTTCTCTAAATCTAAAAGAAGCATACACACATTCTCCAGGACCAAGCAGGAAGTCAGTCCTCACATATGGGTGACGTCGGCGCCGATGGAGCCCCCGTGCGGAGCATTTCCCCAGCTTTCAAAGAAAGCCTTTGGGAATTGCAGCGCGCATTCGCGGTCCCCTTCCCGCCCAAGGGTGCCATCTTGCTCAGTCTTCTTTTTTCCGCGGAGCCCGACGGACGTTGTTCGTTTTTCCCTGAGGAAAAAGTGGATTTCCCTATTTTTTCTCTTTATTCTTCGGTTCGACGCCGGATCCTTTTCCCGCCTTGGCCCGATACGCTGGTATCGAGTCCACTCTCTCTTTTTTGGTTTTTGTCCTTTGTGACTAGCGTTCGCACCATTTTTCTTTTTTTTTTTTTTTACTGGCAGCCCGGTCTTTTGACCTCGCAGGGGCCCTTTTTCCCCCGATGGCTACCAGCGGGTTTAAAAAGTGTGATCAGTGTAAGAAACTTATGTCTCTTACCGACACACATGACTGCTGCCTCCACTGTCTCGGACCCGATCATGACCCGATGATCTGTGGTCCGTGTGGCAAAATGTCCTCGAAGGCGTTGAGGAGTCGGCAGCACCAGAAGGATAGGATCTTCTCTGACTCCGCGTCCGGACAGGCCCGGACCTCGTCAGAGGCCTCGATGTCTCGGGATTCCGGCCCCGAGCAGCGTCGGGGTTCCTCAGAGCGGGGGTCTCCTTCGCGGGAACATCACAGGAAGAAGAAACCCGCGAGGGTGACGTCGGTGGACGCTCCTGGTTCCTCGAGGGCCAGGTTGCATAGCCCCGATAGCCGTCCCGGGTCTTCGGAGTTGGAGAGGCCTGCCAAGCATCCTCGTATCAAGATGGAGTCTCCTGGACACGTGAGTGCTGTAGTCCTCGTGGACTCTCCTCCAGGGGAGCCGACGTCGGAGCTCGAGTCGGGGGCTGCTGGGTCTCCTGAGCTCGGACTCAGGTTGACGGCCTTGGAGAGCAGCCTCGCTGCCTTCATGGAACAACAGTGGGCATTGATCGCCGGTCTCACCGGTGCATCTGCACCGACCACCAGGACCTCGACGTCCAAGTCGACCCCGGAGGCCGAGCCGCTCCTCGAGTCCATGCGGGCTCGAGTCGATCCTCGGCCACGGTCTCCCTCGGCCTCCTGTTCGGGACCGAGGTCATCGACGCCGGTACCCTTGGCGTCGGGGCGGATGGCATCGGTGCCCGCCCGACCGGAGCCGCTCGATTCCTCCTCCGAGGAGTCGGGCTGGGAGACGGAGGACGAAGAGTCACCCGACACTTATCGGACCCGGTGTGTCCCATCGGACTCGCCGAAGTCCGAGCCTCGGAGACGATCCCCACCGGAGGATACCCGGTTCTCGGATTTCATGCGGGATATGGCCAAGGCCTTGGCCTTCCCCGCGGATCCCGAGGAGGAGCCTCGAGCCGAAGAGCTCGAGGCCCTCCAGTATGACTCTCCCCCAAAGGAATCCTTTACTGTACCGGTTCCTCCGATGCTGGAGTGGCTGCTCTTCCGCATGTGGGAGACCCCGGCCTCGACGCCGGTGTTAAGCAAGCGGGTCGATTCCATCTATTGAGTCCGCAAGAGCCCTGGATTCCAGAAGGCACAATTACTGCACCACTCCATGGTTGTGGAATCGGCCATGCATCGACTGAAAAGTCAGAAGATGCACTTCTCGGTGCCTCCTGGCCGGGAGGCCCGGAACCTCGATGCCCTCGATAAGAAGTGCTTCCAGGGCTCTGTGCTTGCTTGCCGTGTCCAGACTTACCAGCTCTACATTGGCATGTATCTCCGAGACCTGGCAAAGGAGATTGCTGGGTTCTCTGCTGGTCTCTCCGAGGAACCTTTGCAGCGGTTCCAGGCCTTGTCCACTGGTATTCGAGAGTGCTCGAAGTTTATCTCTCGAGCAGCCTATGATGGCTTCGAGGCTTCTGCCCGAGTAGCTGGGGCAGGCATTGGTGCCCGCCGACAGGCTTGGCTACAGTCATCCGACCTCGAGCCATGGGTGCAGGACAAGTTGGTCGATGTCCCCTGCCGAGGTGAAAACCTCTTTTGCAAGCCCATGGCTGAAAAGGCTGCAGAACTCGAGACCGAGACTCTAACCAGGACTAGGCTGTCCAGAAAAACCTCTGCCCCTTCTCAGAAGAAGAAGGGCTCGGGAAAAAAGACCTTTTACCCGAGGAAGTCATCTGCCTATAAACAATATCCTCATTATCAGACATCTGCAGCTCCCCAACAGGGTCAGCAGGCCAAGGGGCAGGGTCATGGGCCCCGTAGGCAGAAGGCCCCCAAGCCACCAACACCGGCCCCTGCTCAGCAGGGTGGGGGTTTTTGACTCAGCAAGCATCGCCTCTTCTCCTCGCCTCTTCGCCTCTTCTCCTCAGCTGGCTCACATCAGCACAGGAGGCCGGCTGGCTCACTTTGCCCACAGGTGGTCAGCCGTCACATCAGATACCTGGGTGCTCCATATAGTCCAAAAGGGCTTTCTTCTCCATTTTCACCAGGTGCCTCCCTCCTATTTTCCAGGGGAGCCTCCAAGACTCCCTCTGCACAGGGACCTACTCCTTCAGGAGTTAGCAAGTCTGCTAAAGGAACAGGCTGTGGAACCGGTGCCCCACCACCTGAGAGGTCACGGCTTATCTCCAGGAACAAGCAGGAATGAGTCTTCACATATGGGGTACGTCGGTACCGACGGAGTCTGCGCGGGAACGCTTCCCAGCGTCCAATCAAAGAGCTTTTGGAAGCATCCCACTACGCCTGCGTGCTGCCTTCCCAGCTTTCCCAACTGCCTCTCCTCAGTTTTTCGTTTTCCGCGGAGCCGGCAGGACGTCGTCCTGTCACCGCAGAAAATTCTTGTTTTTATTTCTTAGTTTTCTTGTGGTCGCGGCTGTCTCCCGATGCCACCGGTACCGCCGGTGTTTTCTTTTCTTTTCTTTTCTTGTAAATCTTCCTTCAGGGAAATATTTTTTCTTCATAGTGTCTTAGGCCTTTTAGGCCTCTTCTTTTCCTTCATGGAACCGCCAGCCACTTTCTCCGAGAAATGTTCAAACTGTGGCAGTACAACTTTATTTTTAGACCCTCGAAGTTTGGTGAGAAGAAGTTCTCAATATCGAGGTTCCCTCGATACACGGTTTCCCTCCAGCTTCGGGGCACCGTCCCCTTCTTCTTCTACACAGGATCAGGTAACCCACAAACAGTCAGTTAAGACTAGCCAGCCCTCGAGTGGTAGGTCTCATGCACAGCATGTAGACGGCTCCGGCCTTGCCCTCGAGGGCCCATGGGCTTCAAAACCCCGGCGGGAGTCTTCGATCTCCAAAGCGTATAAGGGGTTTCAGGTTGTTCCTGGGGTTCACCCCTCACAGAACATACCTGCGCCGTGTCCGGTGGTGGCATCTGCTTCGAGCGGTACCGATGTTAGGATGTTCATGCTTCTAGGTCACAGGAATTTCCTCTTTTTCCTTCTAGGAAAAGAGGTCTATCCACTATCAAATGATAGTTTCCTGTGCCAGCATGTCTTTTTTCCCTCCTATAAACTTACTACTTTGTAAGTTTTCTTCAGCTCCATTCTCTTTACCCTCTTACCAGGGTTTTTCCTCTGTAAGAGCGGTATTGCTTCACTGGAGGGCTTTTCTTCAGCCTCTCTAGTTTTCTTATTTTTCCAGTGCAGAGTTCTCTTCTCTGAGTTGACTCATCTTTTTCAGTCTTGCTTTGAAGTAGTTCACAGACACATCCATTGTTTTCTACTCTTGTTTTGTCTGTTCTTACTGTTTTTAAACAGTACCATTCTTATGCTGTCTGGCAAGCAGCTGCCAATGCAGGAGCCTTAATGTTTCAACCACTGGTTCTTCTCCACCAGCAACCAGATTTGTCCTCCACTAACATTCTGTCTGGTCTTAGTAGTGGCTCCAAGTCAGTGCTGTCATCTGTCTTGGAAATTTTTCACTACAAGCTTGCTGGATTGTCTTCTCTTTCTGCCATCTCCATTCCCCTGGGTTGGGCAGCATAGTTGACATAGCTGCTGGCTCTTCTGCAGCCAGTTCTATCTCCCCATTCTCCTGCATCATGCTCTCTGCAATTCTACAGAGAAGCTCTCCACTGTGGGCCCTTGCTAGAGAGCATGGGGGGGGAGGGGCTTTTTCTCCAACAGCCATACTAGATGGTTGAAAAAGGCTTTTTCAGTCATGTCTCCCATGACTAGAAACGTTCTCCTTTTTAATATAAAGGACATAGGCCTCCTCTTAAGTGAAAGATTAAGGAGTTGCTAATTCCCTGCTTTAGTCCATAGTATTTCCAATAGGGAATATGTTTTCCCCTTCCAGCTCATCCTCATGGTAAGAACGCATGATACCTTTTTGCCCTTAAGCAGGTCAGCATAGTATCTCATTCCTATGCGTCTTCTATTCACTTACCATGCTGGAATTCTAGAATACTCGGGACTTGCAGGCTGCAGACTGATATCATCCTCTGCTTTCACGTAACCATCCTGGTTATTCTACTACCTAGCATTCCTGTAGCCATAACCAGTGGGAATTGATTCTCTATATGTCTTCTCAAGTAGGTTCCACCTTCTTGTTATTAGATGAATCTTTCCTCTCCACATTTTCCTATGTGGATACTTTTTCTAGGCATATCTCTGTCTGCTTCTTGCAGACTTCCATATAGAGGTGTATATATATATATATATATATATATATATATATATATATTCATGCCTATAGCACACATCTTACAGATGTCTGTCTATCATGTGTGAGTATTTTATGCCCTTCATATCTCACTATAGATATATTCCCATATATCTATATGATATATACATATATATGTATATCTATATGTATCTGTCGAGATATTTTACTATCGGTAGATATGTTTCTGCTTTATCTACCTGACTGTCCAAGCTCATATAGCCATATGATTCTGACAGATGGGCTTTACCCATACTTATGCTATCCAGCATGTTTTGGGGTCCTACACTCACAACCACTTTTGTGGTAGTTAACACCTCACATAACCCTAAGGTTAGGTACCTTTGAAGTTCTCCATGTTCCAATATCTCTCCCAGCTGCCTTCAGTTAGGAGAGACATTGCGGATCTTCAGCTACTCACAGGCTCTAACGCCTCCGGCGTTGTCCTTTCTTTTGGGATACAAGGGGTTCCCATACCCTTTCTCCCCACAAGGACTGGGCCTGTCTGTCCAAATCGGTTAGCCTTTCTCTTTTTGTTCCTAAGAGTGAGCCACTCTGCTACCAAAAGAGTTGGGCTTTTATCATAAAGCCTTCCGCTGAAGGCCCACCGTTTTTTGTGCTACCCAAGTTTTCTCCTACTGGGGTTCCCTGTTACCTTTCAGGATTCTGACCTCCATTGCTTTTCCTACAGGTTTACTACCTCTACTTACAGTGAGGTCCTTCTCGAGGTTCCTCTACTGGGTTCCCCAGTAGATCCCATGAACCTGCATACTTCTCTGAAGTCCTGTTAGGGGAGGTCCCTAATATATTTTTCTTTGCAATATCATTGATGACAATTATCATCCACACATGGACTCCGTGTCTGCAAGCCTATGCTAGGTTAGCTGTTCCACAGCACCTTTCTTTCTTCAACTCCTACCCTCCATCCTCGGGATGCCTGGTGTTCTGGGAGATAGCATGTTCCAACCTATGACATGCTGGGACTCCAGGCATCTCAGTTTGGGAGTCCCCATATGTGAAGACTCATTCCTGCTTGTTCCTGGAGATAGCACAGTTACTTACCTGTAACAGGTGATCTCTGGGAACAGCAGGAATAAGTCTTCACAACCCACCCACCTCCCCAGGAGTTGTATCTCTATCTATCTTTCCTTTCCTCTCTCTCTCTCTTTGTCTCAGCTTTAAAACTTAACTGAAGAGAGGCAGTTGGGAAAGGCGGGAAGGCAGCACGCAAGCGTGGTGGGATGCTTCCAAAAGCTCTTTGGACGCTGGGAAGCGTTTCTGCGCAGACTCAGTCAGTACCGACGTACCCCATATGTGAAGACTTATTCCTGCTGTTCCCAGAGATCACCTGTTACAGGCAATGTTCCCTCTAATTTTCTGTAGGCTGTGTGCACATAAAATATCAGCTGTGCAGCTTTTGAAGGAAGGTTAAATTTTTGTGCACCACGTAACGACACACTGAGTTATATACTTTAAAATTTGACTACACGTCAGAATACAGTATGTACACCACAGTGATTGCACTAGAAAATATTGTAGAACTTGTGAAAACCATAAATACACAACAACTTTTAAATTTTAAGATGTTTGTGGGGTTTTCTATCAGAATCAGAACTGTAATTTTTGTGCGCTCTGTTGTAAGGTATGTGCGCTCACTCGGCGAGGTGTGTGCGCGCGCACACGCGCACAGCTTAGAGGGAACAGTGGTTACAGGTAAGTAACTGTGCTTTATTCCAGGTACTTTCTGGTACCAAAAAGAACAGGAGGCCTCAGACCCATCCTAGACTTGCGCAACCTCAACAAGTTCCTGGAGAGGGAAAAGTTCAAGATGCTTACCCTTGGAATCCTGCTGCCCTACCTCCAGCAGGGAGATTGGCTATGCTCCTTAGATCTAAAGGATGCTTATACTCACATCCTTATTCATCCAGACCACAGACAGTATCTCAGATTTGTTGTGGGGGGAAACCACTACCAGTACAGAGTACTTCCCTTTGGCCTAACCTCCTCTCCCAGGGTGTTCACCAAGTGCCTGACGGTGGTGGCGGCCTACCTGAGGCTTCAAGGTCTTTTTGTGTTTCCATACCTGGACGACTGGCTCATAAGAGGCCAGTCTTCCCAGGAGGCGAGTCAAGCCACCCTTCGCACTGTGGCTCTGCGAAGTTTATGACAAACCCCAAGTGCTGAAGCAAAGTCCACTTTGCTCCCGTCCCAGAACTTGGAATTCATAGGAGCAAGGCTAGACACTCTTCAGGCGAGGGCTTTTCTGCCAGTGGACAGGGCCCTCCGGTTGATGGATGTAGCCAGGCAGTTTCACAGCAATTCCCTGGTCTCCGCCAGGCAATTCCTGAGACTTCTCGGCCATATGGCTTCCACGGTTCATGTCACCCCCAATGCCCGCCTGCACATGCGGCCTGCTCAGTGGAGCTTTCGAACTCAGTGGCATCAGGCCACAGGGAAATGTGCAGGCTCGGTGAGAGTATCCTCCCTGCTCGTCTCCTCTCTACAATGGTGGCTTCATCTTCCGAATCTGGTACTCGGAGTGGATTTTCAATCACCTCCGCATTCTCGAGTGCTGAGGACAGATGCTTCTCTTCTAGGTTGGGGAGCACATTGCCAAGGGGCATGTACTCAGGGTCTCTGGACTCCTTGGGAGGCTGCTCAGCAGATAAACTTCCTGGAGCTACGGGCAATACGCCTAGCTCTGAGAGCCTTCTCCCACCTCACGTCTCACCAGTCTGTACTGGTCCAGACGGACAATCAAGTTGCCATGTTCTACGTGAACAAACAGGGAGGCACAGGCTCCTTCCTTCTTTGTCAGGAGGCACAACGGCTCTGCTCTTGGGCCGTCAATCACGGAATCCTCCTCAAGGCTGTCTACCTCCCCGGTCAAGAAAATTACCTGGCGGACAGATTGAGCAGGATCCTGCAACCACACGAATGGAGATTGAATCCATTGGTGGTTCAGCAGATCTTTCTCAGGTGGGGCCTCCCCACCATGGATCTCTTCGCCAGCCCTCTGAACCGGCAACTCCCGGGATTCTGTTCCAGACAACCGCATCCTCTCAGAGTAGCAGCGGATGCCTTTCTGATTCCGTGGTCCCAAGGCCTACTGTATGCGTTTCCTCCCACGCCACTAGTGTGTCGAACACTGTTCAAGGTCCTCAAGGACAGGGCCTCAATGATTCTGATAGCCCCCAGGTGGCCGAGGCAGCCGTGGTTCCCACTCCTGTTGCAACTGGCGGTGGACACTCCCCTGCCTCTGGGTATTCAACACGATCTCATGTCTCAGGACCAGTGGTCTCTCTTGCACCCCAACCTCCAGTCCCTTCATCTGATGGCCTGGCTGCTGAAAGGGTAGTCCTGGCTCCCCTACTCCTGCCTAGAGAGGTGGAAGACGTAGTCTTAGCCTCTAGGCGGCAATCCACCAGGAAAGCCTACGCTTTTAAGTGGCGTAGATTCTCCACATGGTGTGCTCAGCACAGCGAGAATCCCTTCTCGTGCTTGGTAGCGGTGGTATTGCAATATTTGCTTTACCTCTCCAATCTAGGCCTTAAGTCCAACTCTGTCAGGGTTCACCTCAGTGCTCTCTCAGCGCACCACTCGCCGGTGGACGGGAGGCCTCTTTCCAACCACCCTTTGGTGGCTCGTTTTCTCAGAGGCCTTCTCCTGCTTAAGCCTCCTTTGTGTCCACCAGCCCCTGAGTGGGATCTGAATGTGGTCTTACAGCGGCTTACTTGTCCGCCATTTGAACCTATGGCTACCTGCCCTCTCCGTTTTCTCTCCTGGAAAACCTTGTTTCTGGTAGCTCTTACCTAGAGGCGAGTGAGTAAGCTTCAGGCCCTAGTGTCTGATCCCCCTTACACTAGGTTCTACAGGAATAGGGTAGTCTTACGGACTCACCCGAAGTTTCTTCCTAAGGTTGTCTCCCCTTTTCACCTCAATCAGGAGGTGGTTCTTCCGACCTTCTTTCCCAGGCCGCATGCCAGCCGGGCTGAGATGGTCCTGCATACCCTGGACTGTAGGAGGGCGTTGTCCTTCTACCTTGACTGTACGCGGGAGCATCGAAGGGCTGTTCAGCTCTTCATTTCTTTTGACCCCAATAGGTTGGGGCTACCTGTCTCCAAGCGTACTTTTTCCATATGGGTCGCTGACTGTATCGCCTGAGCTTATGGGGCAGCCGGCCTCTCGTTGGAGGGTCGAGTCACGGCTCATCGTGTCAGGGCGAAGGCTGTGTCAGTGGCTCATCTCCGCTCTGTTCCGTTGGCAGACATCTGCCGGGCCGCTACTTGGTCTTCAAGTCAGACTTTTGCGGCCCATTACTGCCTTGAGACAGAGTCCCGCAGGGACAGTGCTTTCGGACAGGCAGTACTCCATAATCTCTTTGGGGTTTAGGCAACTCCTACCCTCTGGCCCTGGTGTTGGGCTACCGGTCGGGGGCGTTCTCAGAGAATATTCCTTCCTTACGTACTGACGAGCTAGAGGGAGCTCATTTTTTCGGCTTGAGGTCTCCGGTAGCCTTAAGCTGGGGAGTCCCATATGTGAGGACTGACTTCCTGCTTGGTCCTGGAGAAAGAGTAGTTACTCACCTGTAACAGGTGTTCTCCAGGAGCAGCAGGAATCAGTCCTCACAACCCTCCCTCCTCCCCTTGGAGTTGCAGTCATATGATTTATTTTTGCTAATTTCTTTGCTGTCTTTTAGCTATGTCATCAGATTGAGCAAGATGGCACCCTTGTGCGGGAAGGGGGACCGCGCATGCACGGTGCAATTCCCAAAGGCTTTCTTTGAAAGCTGGGGAAATGCTTCGCACGGAGGCTCCGTCGGCGCCGACGTCACCCATATGTGAGGACTGATTCCTGCTGCTCCTGGAGAACACCTGTTACAGGTGAGTAACTACTCTTATCCTCATCCATCCAGGACACAGGAAATATCTATGCTTCACTTTTCAGGGAACACATTATCGATACAGAGTGCTTCTCTTTGGACTCACCTCTCCACCAAGAGTCTTCACAAAGTGCATGGCGGTCGTAGCTGCATACATATGGTCTCTAGGCATATTAGTCTTCCCTTACTTAGAGGACTGGCTCATAAAAGCAGGAAGTGCAGCTTTCCTTGCATCGTACTACCATGGTACTACAACACTTAGGATTTGTCATAAACTTCCCAAAATCCCACTTCACTCCAACTCAAAAGCTATAGGAACCCTACTGGACATCCAGCAGTCCTAGTCATTTCTGCCCCTGATCTGCTGTACCTGTCTAATCGAACTAGCGTCCCAGATACTCCAATGGGACCATCTGACTGCCTGCGAAATGCTGCAGCTCCTGGGCACATGGCCTCTACAGTACTTGGCATCCCCTAAGCCCGACTACATATGCACACAGCCCAATGGACTCCTGCCTCCCAATGGATGCAAGCCTCAGGCTGTCTCCAGGATAGGAACCAAGTCCAATGCCCCTCTAACCACATTCCTTCAGTGATAGTATTCTCCAGAAAATTGTAGGGTCACCTTTTCAGATGCCTCCACTTCAATGCACCCTTACGACGGATGCCTTCAAACTAGGTTGGGGAGCACACCTGAGCAACCTGTCTACACAGGGGCTGTGGACAATGCACGAGTCACACCTCCAAATCAATCTTCTGGAATTTCATACTATCTCGAATGCCTTCTTGAGCGTTTCAACGCTACCTCAGGGCACAACAGGTCCTAGTCAGGATGGACAATCAGGTAGCCATGTTCTCTGTGAACAAACAGGGGGGAACAGGCTTCTGGCCCTGCTACAAGAAGACTCTTCACCTGTGGTCCTTTGCTATTTCTCATCAAATACACCTCCAATCCGTGTATCTCCTGGGGGAGCTCAGTGTCTTGGCAGGTAGACTGAGTCACATTCTTCTTCCCCACGAATGGTTTCTCCATCCAAACACATCATCTTACATCTTCCAGACCTGGGGAAACTCCAGACATAGGTCTGTTTGCCACTCCGCAGAATGCAGAAACAGAAATGCCTTTCACCTACACTGGGGTCAGGGTCTGCTTTACGCTTTCTCTCCTATGCCCCTCATTCCCAAGATGCTTTTCAAGCTTCATTCTAACAAGGGCTCCATGATTCTCATAGTACCTCACTGGCTGCGGCAACCGTGGTTTCCATTGCTACTACATTGACTCAGACTCTGCTTCTGCGATTGGGATCTGCACCAGATCTCCTCTCCCAGGACAACGGCTCACTACTCCATCCCAATCCACAGTGTCTCTGCCTCACAGCATGGCTGCTGAGAGCAGAGCATTGCAGGTCATTAACCTTTCACAAGAAGTTAAGGTGATCCTATTGGCTTCTAGAAAGCCTTCCACCAGACTTTCATATGCTTTTAAGTGGTGTAGATACTCCATCTGGTATTCCCAGAAAGATCTCAATCCTTTTTTTTGCTCCAGTGGAGTCACTCCTCCAGTATCTCCGCAACCTGTCCTCAACAGGTCTAAAGACCAACTCAGTGAGAGTCCATCTCTGTGCCATTGTGGCCTCTCATCACCTACTGAATGGAAAGCTCATCTCCTCACATCCACTAGTAGCGTATTTCATGAGAGGTCTTCTGCTGTCCAAATCACCCATCAAGCCACTTCTGGTGGCTTGGGACCTCAACATTGTTCTAGCGCAGCTTCTCAAGCTGCCCTTTGAACTGTTGGCCACGACTGCCCTAAAGTTCCTGTCATGGAAGGTAATCTTCCTCATTGCCCTCACTTCAGCTAGATGCATTAGCAAGCTTTAGACTCTGGTGGCGGAACCCCCCCCCCCCCCCCATACCCGGTTCCATCACGACAGTCATCCTTCGGACTCGCCCATACTTTATGCCAAAAGTGGCGTCTCCTTTTCATTTAAACTAGCCAATTTACCTTCCAGTCTTATTTCCTAAACCACATGTGTCTCAAGCAGAAGCAACTCTGCACATTCTTGACTTGCAAGCATGCGTTGGCTTTTTATCTCCAAAGGACTCAAGGTCATCATAAAGCCTTGCAGTTGTTCATCTCATCTGACCCTAGTCACCTGGTTCTTACCTGTATGTAAGTGTTCGCTCTCCAGATGGATAGCGCACTGCATTTCATTTGCCTATGACAAAGCAGGATTCTCCCTGGAAGGGCATGTCGCTGCTCACAACGTTTGCGCTATGGCAACCTCGATGGCAAACCTACGCTTGGTAGCCATTGATGAAATTTGCAAGGCAGCAATTTGGTCTTCCGTCCATACCTTCGCTGCCCATTATTGTCTGGACAAGGATTCACGTCGGAATGCCATGTTTGGTCAAGCTGTACTCCAGCTCCTCTTTCAGATGTAAATGCAACTCTTACCCTCTGTCCCGGAATTTGAAGATACCAGAAATCCAAATAGAATCCATAACCTTTTCGAGCCTACTCTGTGGAGAACCTTCACCAGTTCTGAAGTCAAGTCATCTGTGAAGACTACATTCCTGCTTGTTCCTGGAGATAGCATAGCTATTCACCTGTAGCAGGTGATCTCCAGGAACAGCAGGAATTTAGTCTTCACAACCCACTCTCCTCCCCTAGGAGTTATGTGGTTTCATTTACTCTCCTTTCTCAACTACAAACTCAGCTGAAGAGAGGGAGCTGGGAAGGTGGGAAGGCAGTCGCGCAGGCGTAGTGGGGTGCTCCCAAAAGCTTTTCGCTTGGACGCTGGGGAGCGTTCCCTCGCAGGCTCTTGGTACTGACATCACCCATATGTGAAGACTAAAGTCCAGCTGTTCCCAGAGATCACCTGTTACAGGTGAGTAGCTACGCTTTCTCCTATGAAGAAAGAATCAGCTTATAGTAAGCATGGCCCCTATCCATGCTAAAATCTATTAATGTGCCCATGGAACCACATATCTCTGCCAATTCACAAAGTTTGCTTGGTTCTCCAAATGGACGTAATCCTATATTCAAATGTTTGGATGTCAAATACAAGTTCCATCCTGCACAGGGGTTTGAAAAGCCTAAGTTGCCATGGTAGTGTAAGTCACACAAAAAAACTTGGTCTTCTTAGGAACGATAGAATGCACACTATGTAAAAAATAAGTCGTTCACTATTAGTTTAAAAAGGTATGCGCGGCGTTTTTTTGGCCCAAGAGAAAGATTGAAGTTTGAGAAAAAGGGTCGTTGATTTAAAATGGAACGTTGGCAGCATCAATGAATTTCGTTAAAGAATTAGACACCAGGATCCCCTGAGGAACCCTACAAGTGAAACGCGGGATTGGTACCTGAGGCGAGCGTCGGGATCAGGAAATCAGCTACAATGCAACGACAGAGTCCAGCCTAGTTCTTCTAAGTAAAGAGTTGAAGTGAAAGTAAAAATTTTTGAATATTAAATTGTAGGACTGGCTCACTCGATGTAAATTTTCACAAGGTCATTGATGTGCTGACGTGCTTTTTCTTCCAGGACGAGAGTCGGGAAGTAGCACTTGTTAAATCTGAGACCTTGTTTTACAACTGAGTGGTATTAATTGCAGAGCAAGTTCAAGTAAGAAATTCCTCTACATACCTTTTTGAACTAATAGTGAACGACTTATTTTTTACATAGTGTGCATGGTAGTGTAAGTGGCACTAAAGGAATGCAAAGTCTCTTAAATCAGAAACAGTCTAACCTTAAGCAGAGATCCTAAGATTCTGGATGCTGTGGGCCAGGAGAGTTTTCAGGAAAGTGCAGAATAGCATTGCCCTTCGGACCCTATCCCCTCACAGTGGCTTTCTGAGCCCTCACTAGCCCTGCTTCCCCTTATTCTTTCTATCTTTAACAATAGCCTACTGTCCAGGTCCTTCCCTTCACGTTGGAAACACGCCTTAATCCGCCCCCTTTTCCCTGGACCCCTCTATACCCTCGAACTGGCGCCCCATTTCTAATCTCCCCTTTCTGTCTAAACTTTTCGAGCATCTGGTTTTCTCTCAGCTCTCCGCTCATCTTGAGGCTTCTCTGGTTCTTCACCCCCGTCAATCCGGTTTCCGTCCAGGGCACAGCACTGAATCTATTCTCATTTCCTTTCTCAGCGAATTGCATGTTGCGCACGATCACAGTTCTATATCCATAGCTGTCTCTTTAGATCTGTCTGCTGCTTTTGATGTTGTTGATCACCGCACGCTTCTATCGCGACTTGACACTATTGGTCTCTCAGGTTCAGTCCTTCACTGATTTCACTCTTTTCTTTTCAACCGGTCCTTCTCAGTACTTTCTGGCTCTGACTCTTCTCCCTCAACCCCTCTTCACTGTGGTGTCCCACAGGGCTCTGTGCTAGCTCCCCTTCTGTTTAACATTTTCCTGGCCCCCCTCGCTCTGCTCGTCCAGTAACATGGTATCTCGACGTATTATTACGCCGATGATATCATCCTTCTTTTCCACACTAGTTCCCTTACTCCCGATATTGGTCCACTCAATGTCTGTCTCTCCGCTGTCGTCTCCTGGTTCTCAGAAAACTTCCTTCACGTCAATTTGTCAAAAACTTTGGCTATTTGGTTTACTGCTGGTGCTCCTGTCCCCCCCCCCCCCTCATCCCTTCTCTCTCTGCTGATCCCATTCCCCTTGTTTCTTCACTATGTTATCTTGGTGTCACCTTGGATTCCGCCCAAACCTTCAAGGACCACGTTTCTTCCGTTGTTCAACGTTCCTTCTGTACATTAAGGCAACTCCGCGCTGTTCGCTTTTTTTCTCTCCCCCTCTTCTCTGACCACACTGCTTCTTTCTCTTGTCGTTTCTCGTTTAGACTACTGCAATGCATCTTTAGCTGGGCTTCCTCTTACTCAACTTCGCTGGCTTCAACTGGTTCACCACACAGCTGCTTGTCTCTTGACTCATACCTCCCGATTCGCTCACGTCACCCCCCTTCTTATTCGCTTACACTGGCTGCCTATTCCTCTTCGTCTCTCCAGGCCAGTCCAGGTACAGTTGGGTAGTCAATCCCTTCTAGCAGCTGAGGACTGAATGCTGAAACTTTTGCTGGCAGTTGCTACAGCTCCCCCTAGTGACCAAAAACCCAGTCTTCAGTCCTCAGCAGCTGTGGAGGACGTATCTCTAGCAGGCTCCCAGGAGAGACGAATTGGAAAGGCTGGGAAATACTTTTTTTGTTTTTTAATACTGTGGATCAGTTATTTACACAGCTCAGAATTTACAAAGAGGGAACCTTGCTCACTGGCCCTAGCAGGGCAACAAAGCAAGAAGCGATCCCTTGTTCCTTCACAGGAATGGAGGCAAGTTTGCATTCAGAGCAGCGATCCTCAGTTATTTTGTCTAAAATTTGAGCTGTTTTGGGGGCAGAGCCTGCTTCCAGAGGATCCGCTGTCTCATCCGAGGGTTGTTAGGTGCTGGGAGCCCCAGTATCCTCTCCCTGCGCTATTTTTCCCCTCATCTCTGTGCCTTTCTAGCAGCGAGAGGCTAGAGTTAGGAGATTCTCTTCTGCCCGAGGTAAGCATCAGCCTGCTATTTCAAGTTGCTTCTGGTTTAGTTTCTGGCTAATAGCGCGAGTGGTTTGCACGGACCGGGTCAGTGTGTGGTTTCGTTTTTTCAGACCGGCAGTTTACGCGGGAGCGCCATTTTGGAATTGCCAGGGGGTTGTGTTTTGTTTCTGTGGCGTTTTTTGACTGATCTGTTTTGTTCGGTTTTATTTTTGGGGCAGTTCAGTTCCTTCCGTTTCTGAATGGAGGGCACAGGTTCTGGTGAGCCATCGGGGGAGCGGCTTCAGGGGACATTGCTGAAAACAAAAACGGCAACCACGAGTTCCTCACAGGCTTCTGATTCTCCCGCGCTTTTGCAAAGTGCAGGGAAGAGGAAGTCTAAATCGCGTAAGGCTCCCCAACTAGCAGAAACATGTAAATCTTCGTCCCCTGCAGCGCAGGGCACGTTGGATTCCATTTTCTCCCCTGATTTTATTTTGTCTTTGCATAAGGCATATATGTTGAAATTGTCTCAGCCAGTTGAGTGCCCGGCAGTGGTGCTTCCAAAGGATTCTGGTTTGAAGGAGCCTGGGCTTTCAGATCCAGGGGAGGGCACCTCTCTACAGCAGCAGAGTGGAGAGGTCGCTTCGGGGCGGTGTTTCCCCAGCACCCTAGTCCTGTCACGCCTGAAGAGGGTGAGATTTGCTCTGAGGTAAGTCTGGAGTCCTGGCCTATGGAGTTAGAGGACGGGGAGCTAGGGCCCGGAGAGGATCCTAATGTCTTCAGAGTTTTTCGGAAGGAAGAGCTGGGGGCTCTGATTGTGCGGTCCCTCGCAGCATTAAATATATCTCTTCCTGCAATGCAACAGGAACCACTGGAGGATCCCTTATTGCAAGGCTTTAAGCCGGAACAACGGTGCTTCCCTATGCACAGGGTGGTTAAGCAGATGATAGAATCGGAGTGGGAGTGCCCTGAGGCTAGCTTACAGGGGGGGGGGGGGGGGGCGTGCCACTGCACGTCTTTACCCGGTGCCGCTGGAGGAAAAGGAGTTGTTACGGATGCCTAAGGTGGACGCGCTGGTGTCAGCGGTCACTAAGAAGACAAAAATTCCGGTGGAAGGGGCTGCTGCCCTTAAGGATGTTTGGATCGTAAGTTGGAGGTGTTTTTGAAGCAGGCTTTTGACGCTAATGCGCTAGCCTTACAGGCTTCGGTTTGCGGAGCTCTGGTGTCCAGGGCTTCTATCCAATGGATTCAGGGAGAGCAATCAGCGCAGGGACAGGATTCGCCTCCGGAAGGCGCCAAGCTGGAGTCGGCGGCGGCCTATTTGGTGGACGCCTTCTATGATTTGATCCGAATTTCTGCGAAGTCTATGGCTCTGTGATTGCTGCTAGACGATTTCTTTGGCTATGGAACTGGGTGGCAGACACGTCTTCTAAGTCGCGCCTCAGTAAGCTTCCATACAAGGGCAAGCTGCTCTTTGGAGAAGCGTTGGAGAAGATTGTCAAGGATTTGGGCGATTCTAAAGGGGGTCATCTTCCTGAGGATCGTTCAAAAGTGCCCAAGACAGGTGCTATGCAGAGGGGTCACAACAGAGAGGTGCGTAGGTTTCGGGGTTCGCGCTTTGCCTCGTACCAAAGAGGTGGCTTTCCCTCCAGGGGGCAGTCCTTTCGCGGGGCCAGAGGTTTTGGCAGGGGGTTCTTCAACACCCAGCCAGCCTCTTCTAAGAAGCCGCAATGAAGGGAGGCTGGCCCCGGCGGAGATTCCGGTAGGAGGACGTTTGCAGGAGTTTCTCTCCGTCTGGGCCGCTATAACTTCCGATCTCTAGGTATTGGAGATCATTTGCGAGGGTTATGCCCTGGAGTTCGCTTCGCCTCTGAGGGATGCCTATGTTTTTTCCCCCAGCGGTACAAGGTCGAAGACTTGTGCAATCGGGGAGACGCTTCAGCGCTTGTTGCAACTGCGGGCCGTGGAGCCGGTACCTCTAGACCAGTACGGGTTAGGTCGATACTCGATTTACTTTGTGGTTCCCAAGAAAGAAGGGTCGTTTCGCCCTATTCTGGATCTCAAGCATGTGAACCGTTGCTTGCGGGTTCCACACTTTCGGATGGAGACCTTGAGGTCGGTCATTCGAGCGGTGAAGCCGGGGGAGTGGCTATCAGCCATAGATCTCACGGAGACTTACCTGCACATTCCCATTCATCCGGAACATCAGCGTTTCCTGCGGTTTGCAGTGCCCATGGGGCATTTTCAATTTCGAGTGTTACCGTTCTGCCTAGCGACCGCGCCGAGAACATTCACCAAGGTGATGGTGGTGGTAGCGGCGGCTCTTCGCAAGGAAGGAATTCAGGTCCATCCCTTCCTGGACGATTGGCTGATCCGAGCAGGATCTCCGGAGGAATCGGCCGTAGCGACGGCTCGGGTTGTGGAGTTTCTACAACATCTCGGTTGGGTCATCAACCGGGCGAAGAGTCAGCTACTTCCCGTTCAACGGTTGAAATACCTCAGAGCCTTGTTCGACACGGAGAGCGGAAGGGTTTGTCTTCCGTTGGACAGTGCAAAAGCTGATTGCTCAGATAACTGCCTTCCTGCTCCTACTGGCGCCAACAGCTTGGAGATACTTACAGTTGTTGGGTTCGATGGCCGTGGCTTTGGATCTGGTGCCCTGGGCCAGAGCCCACATGCGGCCACTTCAGCGCGCCTTACTCTCCAGATGGTCTCCGCAAGTTCATCCCCTGACTCAAAGGCTGCGGTGTCCGGTGGACGTCCATGCCAGTCTGCGGTGGTGGCAGGTTCCAGCTCATCTTCAGAGAGGGGTTCCTCTGGAGGATCCGGACTGGGTTCTGGTCACAATGGATGCCAGTCTCTCTGGTTGGGGGGCCCATTGTCTCTCTCAAATAGCGCAAGGGTGTTGGTCGATGGAAGAGAGCACCTGGTCTATCAATCGCTTGGAGCTGAGAGCGGTTCGTTTAGCGCTTCTACAATTTTCGGAGCTACTCGAAGGGCGAGCAGTTCGAGTGTTTTCTGACAATCTGGTGACAGTGGCCTACATCAACAAGCAAGGCGGCACTGGCAGTTCGCTTTTGCTGCAGGAGAGCCGG
The DNA here is from genome assembly GCA_033557465.1 of Ichthyophis bannanicus. Taxonomy (NCBI): domain Eukaryota; kingdom Metazoa; phylum Chordata; class Amphibia; order Gymnophiona; family Ichthyophiidae; genus Ichthyophis; species Ichthyophis bannanicus. The sequence goes on along the minus strand of CM066039.1, from coordinate 275,269,154 downwards.
GTCCTGTTTCAGTGGGCGTAGTTGCATCTTCTGGCACTATCGGCGGCTCATGTGGCAGGCAAGGACAATGTGCAAGCCGATTTTCTCAGTCGGCATTGACTCGATCCCGAAGAGTGGGAGTTGAACTGGGCGATCTTCCACGAGATCACGCTACGTTGGGGTCAGCCGGTGATGGATCTCATGGCGATGCTGGACAATGCCAAGGCGTTCCGATTTTTCAGCAGGCCCAGGGAGCGCATGTCGGAAGGCCTGGACGGCCTAGTTCAACCCTGGCCAACAGAGCAGCTTCTGTACATGTTTCCTCCTTGGCCGTTACTCGGCAGGGTCATCCGAAGAATTTCCACTCACAGGGGCAAAGTGATTCTCATTGCCCCGGATTGGCCCAGGCGCCCCTGGTATGCGGATCTGGTGCGTCTGCTGATTGCTCCTCTGTGGAGATTGCCCTCGCGAGTCAATCTCTTGAGTCAAGGTCCGGTTTTGATGCCGCAGGTGGATCGATTCTTGCTTACGGCTTGGCTCTTGAGAGGAATCGATTGCGGCGCAGGGGGTACTCGGGGTCCGTGATCAATACTATGTTACAGTCCAGGAGACGATCGACTTCCTTAGCGTATATACGCGTGTGGCGCATTTTTGAGGCGTGGTCCGGGGAGAGGGGGTGTCACCCCGCTCCGCAGGCTTAACGGATATTCTAGCGTTTCTTCAAGGAGGTCTGGAAAGGGGTCTGGCCCTAAACACACTCAAGGTTCACTTGGCAGCTCTTGCTTGTTTTCGGGGTCGCGTGCAAGGCTGTTCTCTCTCGTCGCACCCAGATGTGCAAAGATTTCTTTGGGCGGCTAGAAATATCCGTCCGCCGCTTCGGACCGTAGTGCCTCCGTGGGATTTGAATTTAGTGCTTGAAGCCTTAACAGGACCGCCCTTTGAATCCGAGCTTCCCGACAGCCTGCGGGAGTTGTCTTGGAAAACAGCGTTTCTCGTGGCGGCGTGTTCGGCCAGAAGGATATCCGATTTACAAGCGTTATCCTGTAGAGAGCCATATCTGCGTTTTTCGGAGGAAAAGGTGGTTCTGCAGCCCGTCCCTTCGTATTTGCCGAAGGTGGTCTCGGGTTTTCACGTGAATCAGCCCGTTTCGCTTCCTACCTTTCAGTCGCAGGGCAGTAGTGTCCTGGACCGGGCCCTGCGAAGGCTGGATTTGGGTCGCGTTTTGCGGAAGTATCTTCGGCGAACAAAGCCTTTTCAAAAGTCTGATAGACTGTTTGTTCTCTTTGGAGGGCTGCGCAAGGGTCAAGCGGCTACCAAGGCTTCTATTGCTCGTTGGGTAAAGCGGGCGATAGCGGCGGCTTATGAGTCAAGGGGCAGGATGCCTCCAAGAGAGCTCAGGGCGCATTCGACTAGGGCGCAAGCGACGTCGTGGGCGGAAATGGCTTTGGTTCCGCCAGTGGATATTTGTTGGGCGGCGACCTGGTCTTCTCTACATACCTTCACGAAGCATTATAGATTAGATGTGCAGATGCTAAAGTTGGGGCCTCGGCCATTATAGCGGGGCTCGCGGGACCCTCCCCAGTCTAGGTACTGCTTTGGTACTGCCCAACTGTACCTGGACTGGCCCGGAGAGACAAAGAGGAAGGAGAAATTAGACCTTACCTGCTAATTGTCTTTCCTTGAGTTCTCTCCGGGCCAGTCCAGGTCCCACCCTTTGGTCTGCGAGCATCAGTTTGGTTTCTGTGATATTCAGGGTACGTTTATGCTTTCCGTAAGATCTTCGCGGGGGTCCGCGGAGGCCGGTACCGCACCAGAGGGTTGATGAGGATATTGGGGAGTTCTAGCTCAGGAGGGGACTCTTCCATTACAAAAAAAAAAATAAAAAAAAAAATAAAAAATTTTTAGGGGAGGGGGAGTTTACTCTAATTAGTTGCTACTTCAGGGTATGCTTCTTTGCAGTAGCGGCATGTTCTAAGTTCTTTGTGAGTTATGAGTTGTTCGTCCACTGCTTTGACAATAGGTATCTGGCTTTTAGTCACTAGGGGGAGCTGTAGTAACTGCCAGCAAAAGTTTCAGCATTCAGTCCTCAGCTGCTAGAAGGGATTGACTACCCAACTGTACCTGGACTGGCCCAGAGAGAACTCAAGGAAAGACAATTAGCAGGTAAGGTCTAATTTCTCCTTCCTTTTCGAATCCAATACAAGATCCTTACTTTTGTGCACAGATCCCTCCATACCGGTGTCCCACGCTCTCTCTCAGACTTAGTTCATTTTCACTGCCCCTCAAGAACCCTCAGGTCTGTCCACGCTAACCGGTTATTCCTCCCGCCCCCTTCCCAGGCTCTCCTTGAATCTACACATTCTACTGCCTTTTTCTTCATTGGTCCCTGTCTATGGAACTCTCTGCCGTCTGCACTTTGCCTGGAACTTTCTTATCCTTCTTTCAAAGCTAAGCTAAAGACCCATCTTTTCTACATAGCCTTCGATCTTCCTCCCTCCCCTCCTCTTTCCGATGATTAATGGTATCTCTCCCTCTCCTGCTGTCTTTTATTGTTTCCTCTCCTGACGCTGTCCCTTTCCTATCATTAAATGGCGTTCCTTTCTGTTTCCTTTTCTCCGCAGCCTCCTGTTGTTTTAATGTAAACAGCCGCATGCCTGCTGGTCCTAGCGGTCTATCAAGTTTTAAATAAAGATAAAGATAAGATTCTGGATGCTGTGGGCAGGAGAGTTTCCAGGAAAGTGCAGAATAGCATTGCATCAACTACAAATGATTACATTACTGCATTACCATCTATTTGTTGATGGACCAGGCATATCCCTTGGTAAATGATGTTGCTGTTGCAATTACTGTAGGTGCCATTGAATCAAATGTTGATTTATGGTGACCCTGTGAATAGTCCTAAACTGTTCTTCAGTTAGACAACTAATTGTTGATTGAGTGGCATCTATAACTACTACTGTTGAATTGATACACCTTCAACCTTGCCAGGTTTGATATCTTTCAACCTGTATGAAAGTCAAAGCATTGAGTTTCTTAGGAAAGATTAGGTTTGATCTCTTTTAGTACTGATTGATTTGTTCAGGAAATGCATAGTATATACAGTATTCTTCACAAGCACCATAATTCAAAGGCATTGATTTTTCTTCCTTTCTGTCTTCACTATTCAACTTTCACACCTATATGATTTTATTAAAAGTACCATGGCTTGGACAAGCCAAATCTTTGTGTGCACTTGAAAATGTATCCAGGTCCTTTATAGCTGTTCTGCAAACAGCAGTATATCATTGGGATTTTTGACTGTTTGATTTATTGATCAAAGCAGGTTATAGTTGTCTACTATTTCAATTTCTTCTCCATCAGGGATGAAATTGATTTTGCCAATTGTCGGAATCTTGGGCCTGCACCTTAGAGTGATAGGCAATTTTGAGACACTTCCTTGATCTTGATAAATGAATGTTGTAGGCAGTCTTCATTCTCCGGGAACAAGCAGGAATCAGTCCTTACATATGGGTGCCGATGGATCCCGTGTGGATCCAATCCCAAGCTTTCAAAGAGAGCTTTTAGGACATAAGCCACGCATGCGCAGTCACCTTCCCGACCAAAGGAGCTATCTTACCTTGGTCTTCTTTTTTCCGAGGAGCTCTGCAGACGTGCTGTCTGTGCACTCCAGATAAGTCAATTTTTCCACCTTCCTCTGTGATTTTTTTCTGCTGCTTTGGTATCGATCACCTTTCAGCTGCCAGAGTCCAGCGCCTCAGCATCGTGCTTTTCGATGGAGTACACTATTTTTATTTTATTTTTTGGCCCGTGGGTTTTTCACTCGCAGCCTAGTTGGTCGAGAAGTTGGACTTTAACCTCGTGGGGCTCGTTTTTCCCACTTTGTCATCAACCAGCAGTTTCAAGCAGTGTGGCAAGTGCAACTGCTCTATGTCCTGCACGGACCGCCACAGTTCCTACATATATTGCCTTGGGGCAGACCATGACGTGTCTTCCTGCTCGCTATGGCTTTTGATGTCGGCTAAGACCTGGAAGGAGCATGAAAGGCGGCAGGGGGAACTGTTCAGCAAGTAGACCCCTGGATATGCATCGGGGGTGGAATTCCTGCCTTAGATGCTGGCATCAGGCGACTCAGTATTGTGCTCTCGGGTTCAGTCGGAGCCGCGGGATCGATGTGTGTCTGAGTCGTCCTCGGAGGATCTTCTCTGGCCGAAGACTTCATCCAAGCTGAAGTCGAAGTCTGACCCTGGCCCGCAAGGTAAGACCTCCGTAACACGGGTGCAGAGCCCTCAACTCGACACTGGAGACAAGAGGAAGCGCCCCGCAAGCAACCTCGGAGGGAGGCATTGACGTCTGAGTCGGGGGACCGCACTGGGTCCCCCAACACCATCACCATCCGGGATTCCCCTTCCCAGGACGCAGTACCAGCATCGTAGTCCTCTAAGTCTGTGCTCGCTTCGATAGAACCGTCGGGCATCAAGGCCAGGATGCTATCTCTAGAACACAGCTTTGCTGCATTCGCCGAGACTTACAGGGGCCCGACTCCCGGTCACTTCTGGTCATCAGTGCCCTTGACGGGACCGTCCTCATCCAGGATGCCCCTCCCATCCTGGAAAGGTTAGCCTGCTTGGTGTCTGTGTCCAAGTCATGGTCCAGCATGTCACCGGGTGCAGCTGTGCCGGAGTCCTGATGTCTGATGTCGTTGACGCCAACACCGAGTTGATCTGACAGCCATGGGCTGCTAGCTGACTCCCCTGGTTCGGAGTCTGCATTGGAGATGGATAAGGAGTCTCCCGACACCGTTCTCCACCAGGACATCCCCTCCGATCTGTCCCCACCACACCATCGGTGGCGGTTACCTCCAGAGTACTTGGCTTTCCTGGAGTTTGGACGGGAGATGTCCTAGGCCCTCACCTTCGTGGCGGTGCCCAAGGACAAGCCATGACCGAAGATCTCAAGATCCTCCAGTACAAGGCTCTTCCTCGGGTGGCACTGACTGTGCTCATGGCCTCCCCATCCTGGAGCAGCTGCTCTTCAGGATGTGGGAGACCCCAGTTATGGTGCCGATTGTGAACCATCGACTTGATTCTCAGTATTGAGTCAGCAGGAGCCCTGGTTTCCAGAAAACACAGCTGTTTGTGGAGTCAGCTATGTGTCGTATTAAAGGCCAGAAGACGCACTTCTCGGTGCCTCCAGGCAGGGAGGCATGCATCATAAATGGTTTTGGCAGGAAGTGTTTCCAGGGCTCCATGCTCACGGCCCGGATCCAGGCATACCAGCTATACAGGGGCATGTACCTGAGGTTCCTGGTGAAGGAACTTGCTAGGTTCTCAGCTGAGTTAATAGATGATCCTCTTGAGCGCTTCAGGACACTGATGTCATCAGTCAGGGAGTGCTCCAAGTTTCAAACTTGGCAGCGTTGCACAGCTTCAAGTCGGTGGCTTGGGTACTGCAGTGGACATTAGTGCCCGATGCCTTGCCTGGCTTCAGTTCTCCAACTTGGGGCAGTGAGTTTGGGACAAGTTAGCTGATATCCCGTACTGGGGGAGAAAATCTCTTCGGTAAACCCATGATGGAGAAGGCAGACGAGCTGGAGAAGGAATTCACGACAGAATCAGTCTGTCCAAGAAACTGTCTGAATCTTCTCGTAAGAAGGCTTTGGGGGAAAAAGTCCTTCCACCTGAAGACCAAAATGGTTTATGAAAACTTCCCCAAGTTTCAGGCCTATCACACTCCCCCACATGGGTAGCAGGACAAGGGCCAGGGGCATGATTCCCCTAAGCCAAAGGCCCCCAAACAGCACCCTAACTGCAGCCGGGGGGGGGGGAGTTTGACTCCTTGGGCATAGCCTCCCTCCCCCAGGAGGGACAGGGGGGGTATTCATCTTCCCGTATATAGACTGGCTCATTTGAACCACCATGCCGGCGGAGGTGCGCAATGCAATGCAATGCAACGCACTATAGGGCTGCTCCAGAGCCTGTTCTTTGTGGTGAACTTCACAAAGGCTCACCTATGGCCTTTCCAACATCTGGAGTTCACTGGCGCTCTACTCTATTCCACTCAAGTGAGGGCATTCCTGCCACTCGACCGAGCTCGGCACCTATCAGCTCTGGCCCAGGGCGTTCAAGGCGGCCCAGTGGTGACTGCCAGAAAAATGCTCTGTCTCCTGGGGCACATGGCCTTCACCGTCCATGTCACCCGGTTTTCCCACCTATGAGGCAGGTGCAGTGGATGCAAGGATCTGGCCATCTGGAGGACCGTATCCTGGTTATGCCGGCCCTGACTAACTCATTCCCTTGCCTGGTGGCAGGACCCCCTCAACCTCAGGGCTGATCTGCCCTTCCAGTATCCTCCAGCGCACAGCATCCTCACAAAGGACACATCCAAGCTGGCTTGGGGGCCCACTGCAATCATCTGCAGTTGCAGGGCGCATGGTCATCAGAGGAGAGTGTCTCACAGATTAACCTGCTGGAACTCTGGGCTTTCTACCATGCCCTGTGCATCTTACAGGATTATCTGGAAGGACTGCTAATCCAGGTCCAGGCGGACAACCAGGTGGCGATGTACTACATCAACAGGCAAGGTGGTACGGGGTTGTACCACCTCTGCTGGGAGGCGGTGCGCCTCTGGAGCTTCGCAGCGGGGAAGAACATGTCCCTCAAAGCGGTATACTTGCCAGGCCAGCCCAGTATGCTGTGCTGTGTTCTCCAGCCCCACACGTGGAAACTGAACCCGGCCATGCTGGGGGAGGTCTTCCAGCATTGGGGGACCCCAGAGATTGACCTCTTTGCCAATCCGGACAACATTCAGCTACCGTGCTTCTGTTCCCGAAGGCCAGCCTGGTGCCAGGAGGTGGCAGACGCTTTTCTCCTTCCCTGGTCTGGGCGTTTTCTATGTGTTCCTGCCCACGCCACTGGTGCTGCGGGTCGCCCTCAAGATCCAAGAAGAAACGGCCTCAGTCATTTTCATTGCGCCCACTACCACTAATGAGTGCCATGGACCTGCTATCCCAGGAGGATGGGGCACTGGTGCACCACAACCTCCCATCCCTGGTTCTGATGGCCTGCATACTGAGAGACCAGCAATAGCGCATCACCGCGTATCCAGGCAGGTTGAAGATGTCATCCTGGCCTTGCATAAGGACTCCACGTGATGGGCATATGCTTTTAAGTGCCGAAGCTTTTCGCACTGGTGTGCGGATGAAGGCCTCAACCCTTTCTCCTGCACGATGCCCTACATCCTGCGGTACCTCTTGCAATTGTCGGGGGCTAGCATGAAGTCCAGCACAGTCTGAGTGCACCTCTGTCCCATCTCGACTCACCATCACACAGTAGAGGGCCAGGCAGTGTCGCTGCACCCTCTAGTAGGCAGATTCATGCGGGGCCACCTGGCCCCTGATCCGTCCACCGCCAGATGTAGTGTTGGGGAAGCTTATGGCTCCACCCTTTGAACCCTTGGCCACCTGCCATCTCAAGTATCTTTCATGGAAAGTCGTGTTCCTGGTGGCGCTCATCTCGGCCAGTTGTGTGAGCGATCTGCAGGCGCTGGTGGCGCAACAGGGTGGTCCTTCAGACTCTCTATAAATTCTTGCCAAAGGTTGTCTCTGCCTTACGTTTGAACCAAGAGGTGGTGTTGCCCACCACCTTTCCTAGGCCTCATTCTTCCAGGGCGGAGGCCTCTCTGCATATGCTCGATTATAAGTGTGCATTGTCCTTTTACATCCAGAGGATGACGCCCCATTGCCGCTTAGCGCAGCTTGTTGTCTGTTTTGATCCCAGTTGTCTGGGGCTTGCGGTTTCCAAGTGTGCACACACACTGAGTGGCTGACTGCATTTCCTTCGCCTATCACCAGGCGGAGCTCTCTCTGGAGCATCATGTGACGGCTCACAGTGTGTGCCATGGTGGCCTCGGCGGCGAGTCTGCGCTTGGTGTCCTTACTGGAGATCTACCGGGCCACTATGTGGTCTTCTGTGCACACTTTTTGCTGCACATTACTGTCTGGAGGAGACTGTCAGAGGGACAGTACCTTCGACCAGACAGTCCTCAGTCATCTTTTTGGGGAATGACGCAACTCCTTCTCTCTGACCCGTGATGTTCAGGCTACTGGAATGGTGATTACATCTTTGCTGCTGCAGTGTCAGATTTCCAGCCAATCAGCACCCCCTGCTGCCTTTTACAGTCCGCTTTTGGGTCGCCCTTGGCTTTTACAGATTTTTTTCGGTAGCTTGGGAGTCCCATAAGTGAGGACTGACTTCCTGCTTGTACCTGGAGAAAGCATAGTTACCTGTAACAGGTGTTCTCCAGGGACAGCAGAAATCAGTCCTCACAATCCTCCCTCCTCTCCATAAAGTTGTTTTCTTTTTTTATGTTTTATTGAGCTGTGTCATCATACTGAGGTAAGATGGCACCTTTGGGCGGGAAGGTCACTGCACATGCACGGTGTACGTCCCAAAAGCTTACTTTGAAAGCTGGGGATTGGAACCGCACGGGCTCATCGGCACCAGCGTCACCCATATGTGAGGACTGATTCCTGCTGTCCCCGGAGAACACCTGTTACAGATGAGTAACTACGCTTTTTCAGCCAGTAACTTGGTATCATCAGCATAGCAAAGGTTATTGAGTCTTCCACCAATCTTCACATCTTGGTTGTCTTCATACAGTATTATTTCTCTTATTTGTTGGGTATATAAATTGAATTAGTGTGGGGAAAGTGTGCAGACTCATCATATGCACTGCTTGTAGCCTTGGGCAAGTCACTTAACCCTCTGCTGCCTCAGGTACCCGTAGATTATGAGCCCTTTGGGGACAAGGGAATATACACAGTACTGATTATAAACTACCTAGAACGCGCTATTGCAGATGGGCGGTGTATAAATGCCTCAAAAAGTAAATACATTTTCTTATCGTCCCTCCAGTCCAATGCTGTATCTCTGGGAAGTCAACCCCAACTAGCAGCTTGGAGACTAAGCATGTCACTTCTTTTTAATGACATCACCACATATAGGCAGCCGGTTCCACCTACCAGCTCCAGTTAGCTCTGTCTCCAAGCATCTGGAGGTGGTGGTACAGAAGAGCTGGATTCACTGAAGGAACAACTAAGAAGGCTAGTTAGTGCTTAGTTGAAAGGACAAGGGTCTGCACTGCTCTGCTAAGACCGGGGGCAATTTCTGTCTTATGGGTTGCCTTACTCTGCCTGTATAAAGTTAACTTCCTAAAAAAAGCATCAAGAATCAAAGGCAGTTGGGGTTCTCTCCTCCTGTGAAGAGTGCAGGGGCAGGACAGGCAAAGCAGCGGCGGCTCCCGCACCCGTGAATGGGTGAGGTGCTGAAGGAAGGCAGACTGGAACACAGACAGCACCTCTCTCTTCTCCCGCCCCGTGGCTGAAGCAACTGCCAAAAGCTGTGCTCGGGGCAGGGAGGTAAGCTGCTTGCACCCTCTCTTTTCTCTCTTCCTCTCTGAGTTTCGGCACTAGCAGTGAGGAGTTCAATGTGCTGAACACGACTGCTCTCTTTTGTTTTGGGGATTTTCTCGAGCATTTTTTCAATTCGCGTGGCAGTGCTAACTTGGGACCGCGTGGCTTGGAGGTGAGTGGCTGCACAAGACACCTTAGGCAGGCCGCATTCTAGAGGCATGGTCTCATGCCTCAGGTGTGTGTTTTTTTTCTCCCGGGGTTGAGTTTTGGGCTGCTCTCCCTAGTGAGAATTCGGTGGGCAGACCACTTACTTTAAAAGAATTAAAAAAAAAAAAAAAAAATGAGAGAGAGGCTTCATTCACCTATCTACTGGTAGTTTTCTCCCACTTTTCAACTGAGCTTGGATAGAGGGCGAAATAGAAGCACAGAACTGGCAGGAGGTCTAATTGGGAAGCTTGGTCCTAACATTCCAACGCAGCAGGGATGCCGGCCAAACAGTGCCTCCTGTGCAGGGTGTGGCGGTCCTCTGTTTCGGAGAGAGGGACTGGCTGCGAGAAGGAGCAGGACCTCCTAGACATGGAAGTAGGGCAGCGGGAACATGAGAGCCCTCAGGAACATGGGCAGTTCCTCGCAGGCTCTGGAGGGGCATGGCCTTGCCATGGAAGCTGGCTTAGGGGTGTCTCCTCCCCAGTTAGAACCCTACACCTGGGAGCGATTGGATCCCAGGCCCTCTACTTCCCAGGGGTCCGGTGGAGAGGCTCCGGGGGGGTTCTTGTCAGAATTTGTGGTATTATATAATGCCTACTGCATGAAGTTGCAGGGTCTTGACCACTCAGGGTCAGGACAGCCACTAGCCACTAAAAGAATGGCAGCCACCTTGGAGCGAGAACCACATGAGCAGGTGGCTGAGAGGCGATGCAGGCGCGAAGATGAGATGGAGGACTTTACGCCCAGTACTGCGGGGCCTTCAAACTTAGGCCTAGATTCTGACAGGGACGCTGCAGACGAAGAGCTGGAAGAGAGGAAGCTCCCACAAGAGGAGGGGTCCCGGATTGTCAGGGACTTCCGTAGGGAAGAGCTGGCGGTGATTTCGGAGACCCTGAGGTGCAGGGCTGCCAGCGGAGGAGGAATCTTTAAAGGATCCTCTGCTGCAGGCAGTGCGCAAGCCACAAAAGGTTTTTCCTGTAGATTGCGTGGTGAAGCAGATGATACCAGAAGAGTGGGATCTACCTGTGGTCAGTCTTAAGAGTGAAGGCCATGGCGTGGCTTTATCCGCTCCCGGAGCAGAAATGGGAATTGTTCTGCTCCCCCGGGGTGATACGGCGGTATTGGTGGTCACGAAGAAGACCACTATACCGGTTGAAGGCAGTACGGCCCTCAAAGACTCCCAGGACAGAAAACTGGCCACCCCGTTAAAACAAGCGTTAGACATCAGTGCGTTGTCCTTCAGGCCTTGGTCTGTGGAGTGCTGGTGGCCCGGGCCTGCATGCATTGGGCGCAAGGCACAGGGGGATCTACCGAGGAGCATACAGACCAGTCAGGGGCAGCCTCTTGGGTGGAGTCGGGGGCAGCCTACTGGCAGGTACGTTCTACGACCTGATTAAGGGCCTTTTGAAGGAAATGGCCTCAGTGGTAGTAGCCCGCCACTACCTCTGGTTGAGAAATTGGGCGGTGGATGTATCCTCCAAAGCCCAACTCAGCCAAGCTGCCCATTAAGGGGAAGCTCCTATTTGGTGAAGAGCTAGAGAAGCTGGTGAAGGAATTGGGGGAGACGAAAGGAGGCTGTCTCCCTGAGGATAAGCAGAAGCAGCCTCATCCCGTGGGCCCCTCCAGAGGTCAGGCAAGAGACTTCCGACATTTCAGGTCGTTTCACTTGGCCCCGTACCAGAGCAGGGGTTTTGAGGAGCAGGGTGTGGCTACTTTGGCTCTGTGTCCTCCTCCAGACCTAAGAAGAGACAATTTATTTATTTAAAGTTGTTTATATACAGTCTTTCTACAATTCAACAGTTTACATGGAACTCAATAACAGTGTGGATACATCTGTTTTACATAGAACAGAAACTTAGGGGGAACTTATCTAAGAACAACAAAAATAACAGTTGTTTATAATGCCAGATGAGCAATGAAATGAAGGGTGCCCAGGGGGTGCAGCCAATGGGAGGTTGGCTATGGGATTTTTACCATGCCTGGGTCCAGATCACTTCTGACCAATGGGTTCTAGAGGTCAACAGAGTTCTCCAATCCGTAGGCTCCCATGTTCGTACAGTCTCCCTGAAGGGTAAGAGCCAAGGCCTGTGCAGTCAGGGATACTCTCGGACGCCTGCTCCAGCTGGGGGTGGTCGAAAGAGTGCCAGAGGCTCAACACAGCACTGGTCAGTACTCTATTAACTTTGTGGTTCCCAAAAAGGAGGGCTCCTGCTGTCCCATTGTCAACCTCAAGCAAGTGAACAAGTGTCTAAGAGTTCCACACTTTCACATGAAAACACTGAGGTCCGTGATCGTTGCGGTGTGAAAAGGTGAGTTCTTGATGTCCCTGGATATCACATAAGCCTACTTTGCATATCCCTGTATGGCCAGAGCACCACTGCTTCCTCTGCTTTGTAGTGCCCATGGGGCATTTCCAATTTTGGGCCCTATCCTTCAGCCTGGCAACAGCTCTCCGCACCTTTACTAAGGTGATGGTGGTGGTGGCGGCAGCCTTTTGCCAAGAAGGCATCCTGGTACACCCATACCTCGAAAACTGGCTCATCCGGGCGAAGTCAAGGTTAAAAAGCAAGCAGCAGCTGGGGACAAGTCATCTTGATTGCCCCAGACTGGCCGAGATGCCCCTGTTATGCAGACTTGGCCAGGCTGAAGCAGGCCATCCCTGATGTCTCCCAAACAGGGCAGACCTCTTGGTTCAGGCACTGGTATGCATGCTGCAGGTGAATCGATTCTCGCTTACGGCCTGGCTCTTGAACGGGCGAGGTTGAAGAGGCAGGGTTACTTGACGGCAAGTAATTGCCGCTTTGTTGAAGGCCTGTAAGAAGTCAACCTCGATCTCTTACTTTCGGGTATGGTGTATCTTTGAGGCCTGATGCGGAGAGAGGCAGGGCAGACTGTTTGCGGCTACAATACCAGAGGTGCTTGACCTTCTGCAGGCTGGTTTTGACGAAGGTATGGTGGTAAGCTCCCTTTGTGTACAAGTGGCAGCGCTCTTGTGTTATCGGGGTAAGATCCAGGGAGTCTTGCTAGGAGCGCACCCAGATGTACATTTCCTAAAGGCGGTCAAGTAGCTGCAACCGCTGCTACGGGAGGTGACTCCTCCTTGGAATCTTAAGCTCATCTTTTCGGTGCTGTCGCAAGAACCCTTTTGAGACGCTAAGTGCTGCTACTCTGAAGGACTTGACCTTAAAGATGGTGTTCCTGGTGGCGATTTGCTTGGTTCGCCAGATCTCGGAGCTACAAGCTTTGTCTTGTAAAGAGCCTTTTCTCTCCTTTTCCAAGGAGAGGGTAGTCATTCGCCCTGTACCGTCTTTTCTGCCTAAGGTAGTTTCACTTAAATCAACCGGTGTCTCTACCGGCACTGTCGGATCCGCAGTGGCGCCTCCTGGATGTGCGCCGTGTGTTGCAGAGGTATTTGAAGAGGACAGCCCTGTTTCGGAAGTCCGATCAGCTGTTCGTTCTGTATGGAGGTCCATGTAGAGGCAAAGCGGCAGCCAAGGCTTTGATATCTTGGTGGATCAAGGAGGCAATTACCTCCGCCTACATGTTGAAGGGGAAGCCTGTGCCGCAGGGCCTGCAGGCCCATCCAACAAGAGCACAAACTGCTTCCTGGGCAAAATTTAGTTTGGTGCCTCCTGCAGACATCTTTCGGGCAGCCACCTGGTCATCTCTCAATACTTTCATTAAGCATTATCGCCTAGATGTTCAGGCACGGGAGATGTTAGATTTGGGGCAGTGGTGATTCAAGCCCGTTAATACTGCTCTGTTACATCCCAGAGGTGTGGGACTGGATTGGAGGGATGATAAGGAAGGTGAAATTAGGCCTTACCTGCTAATTGACTCTCCTTGAGGAACTCCAGTCCGGTTCCGAATCCCTCCCTAGTTTTGGGGGGGGGGGGGAACCTAGTGATCCTGGGCTGGAAGAATCCCAACTTATCCTTAGGAGGTCCGAGAGACGCTTTGGTCCTTCACAAAAGTGTTCGGGATTGGTGAGTATGCAGAAGAGTGCCATTTGTTGTCAGAAGGGGGTTCACTCTCCCTAACGTCTGGAGGGGGATAAACCCACAGGAAGGGTTTCCTTCCTTGTTCTGGAGAGAAGAGGGCCCCAGAAGGTTATGGAGGGCCTCGTATAGTTTGTTTGTTCATTGTTATGGTGCCTACTTACTTGCTGCTCCTCTGAGTCTGCTTTGTCAATAGGTACTGGAGCTGGTAGGCTGAACCGGCTGCCTATATGTGGTAATGTCATCAAAAAGGTGAAATGCTCAGTCTCCAAGCTGCTGGTGGGTGTGAACTATCCTGAGGTGTGGGACTGGACTGGAGTTCCTCAAGAAAAGTCAATTAGCAGGTAAGGCCTGATTTCACCTTTTGCCAATTTTAAATCATTCTGTTTCTCCTTTTTTTCATTTGAACTGTTGATTCTCTGGGAACAAGCAGAAGTCAGTCCTTGCATATGGGTGACATCGGAACCCATTCTTGTCCACACCCCAGCTGTCAAAGAAAGTTTTGGAAGTTACACCGCACATGCGTGGTCACCTTCCCACCCAAGGGTACCTTCTTACCTCGGTCTTTATTCCGCAGAGCCCTGCAGATGTGCTGTCTGTGTACCCCCAGACAAAGTTTATTTTTTTTCACCATTCGTCAGTATTTTTCTCCTATTTTCCTACTGGGATCAGTTCGATCACCTTTCCACTGCCTGAGGAGTCCACCTTGGTGTCTTGTTTTTAGCTTGGGTACTTTTCTTTTTACTTGTGGTCTGCGGGTTTTTCGCTCGCGACATCCGAGTTTAATCTCATTTTTCCCGCTATGTCTTTGACCAGCAGATTTAAGTATTCTCCAGGAACAAGCAGGAAGTCATAAGAACATAAGATATGCCATACTGGGTCAGACCAAGGTCCATCAAGCCCAGTATTCTGTTTCCAACAGTGGCCAATCTAGGTCATATGTACCTAGCAGTTTCAGTCCTCACATATGGGTGACATCGGCGCCGACGGAGCCCTCCTGTGGAGCAATTCCCCAGCTTTCAAAGAAAGCCTTTGGGATTGCATTGCGCATGCGCGATCCCCTTCCCGCCCAAAGGTGCCATCTTGCTCAGTCTCCCTTTTTCCGCGGAGCCCATGGATGTAGTCCAACTTCCCTCACGGAAAATGTGCGTTAGAACTCCAGAAAATTTTTTTCTTCGGCCAGGTTCAACACCGGTTCCCCTTCCCACCTCAGATTCGGTACACCGGTATCGAGTCCAGTCTTATTTTCATTATTGTCCTTCGTGACTAGCGTTTTCGCTTTTTTTCTTTTTCATTGGCAGCCCAGTCTTTCGACCTCGCGGGGACCCTTTTTCCCCGATGGCTGTCAGCGGGTTTAAAAAGTGTGATCAGTGTAAAAAATTAATGTCTCTCACCGACACACATGACTGCTGTCTCTGCTGCCTCGGGGCCGGCCATGACCCGAAGGCCTGTGGCCCATGCAGCAAAATGTCTAAGGCACTTAGAAGTAGGCAGCAGCGTGAAAGGATTTTCTCAGAGTCCGAATCCACCCGGGTCCGGAACGCGTCAGAAGCCTCAACGTCTTGTTAGCTGTCTGACTCCGACGTGGGTCTTCTGAACGGGGGGTCTCCCTTGCGGGAACACCAGAGGAAGAAGAAACCTGCGCTGGCGTCGTCGTTGGATGCCTCCGATTGGCCTGGGCCCTCATGGACCAGGTCGCGGAGTCCTGACCGCTGCCCCGGGTCCTCGGAGCCGGAGCGCCCTGCAAAAGTACCTCACACGAAGCCGGAGAGGCCGAGGAAGGTAACTGCTGTTGTCCTTGTTGACTCTCCTCCGGGGGAACCGGCATCTGCCCCTTCCTAAAAGAAGAGTCCGGGTAAAAAGTCCTTGTTCCCGAGGAAGGGTACTGCTTACCGCAACTACTAGGCCTCCCCAGCTCCCCAGCAGGGGCAGCAGGCCAAGGGACAGAGGCACAGCCCGTGTAAGCAGAAGACCCCCAAGCCCCAGGCACTGGCTCCTTCCCATCCGGTAGGGGTTTTTTGACTGTCACAGCATAGTCTCTTTCCAGCCATGGGTGAGGCCTTGCACAGGTTGGCACTGTACGCCCACAGGTGGCCTGCAATCACCACCGATGCCTGGGTCTTACAAATAGTCCAAAAGGGCTATTTGTTCCACTTCAACCAGTTACCTCCCTCCTACTTCCCAGGAGAGCCTCTCAGACCCCCTCTACACAGGAATCTCCTCTTACAGGAATTGGCCGGTCTTCTAGAGCAGGGGTCTCAAACTCAAATTGCTTTGAGGGCCAAATGAGGACTTGTAGAGTAACCCGGGGGCCGCACAAGACGCAGGCCTCATTTGCATAAGGGCATCATTTGCATAAATATTTGCATAATGTTACCATACACTAACTTTTAGTAAAACTGCCTCTTAATGAGTGTATGGATAAAGAAAGACTAAAAGATTTCTACATTACTATAAACCAGTGCCAACCGCCAGGCACATTAGGAACTACTAGAAACACTGCTCATTTAGAACCCATAGCAAACCTGCTATGTCCTAACAGCACTACCAGGACTCACAAAGCACCATACCCTAACTATCAAAAGGCAACACTGCAAATATTAAATCAACACATTTCAGAGAATAACAATACATGACCTACTCGGGAAAGAGAACAAGTGGCAATGTCAAATAGGAATTACATAAACAGAATACCTCAGCTCAGTTACACATGCAGAACATACACCATCACCAAACAAGGAATCACAATTTAGAAACAGGAAGACAATTAAACTGGGAACCCCAAAAGCCAAACTTAGAATGTACAACACTGTAGAAATAAAACTATACATTGATTTCCTCTTGTATTAAATAAAGTGCAGACGTTAAAGATGCACATTTCCAACAGCCCACTTCCAGGCCTAACCCTTCCATCGCCCCATCTTCATTCTTAGCCCCCCCATAACCCCATTTTCAGTCTTAGCCCCCCAATCAGACCACCTCCAGTCCTAACCCCCATCTGTCCATTACCAGTCCTAACCCCCCTCACCCCAGTTTCCGTCCTACCCCCCAGCAGCCCACATCAAGTCCTGCTCCCCCCCCACCAGCAGCCCACATCAAGTCCTGCTCCCCCCCCAGCAGCCCACATCAAGTCCTGCTCCCCCCCCCAGCAGCCCACATCAAGTCCTGCTCCCCCCCCCAGCAGCCCACATCAGGTCCTGCTCCCCCCCCCAGCAGCCCACATCAGGTCCTGCTCCCCCCCCCCCAGCAGCCCACATCAAGTCCTGCTCCCCCAGCAGCCCACATCAAGTCCTGCTCCCCCAGCAGCCCACATCAAGTCCTGGTCCCCCCCCAGCAGCCCACATCAAGTCCTGCTCCCCCCCCCCAGCAGCCCACATCACGTCCTGCTCCCCCCCCCAGCAGCCCACATCAATTCCTACTCCCTCCCCCCCCCCCCCGGGAAAATTAAACTTTAGAAAAAAGCTGGCTGCTGCCGCTGCCGCGGCAGTAGCAGCAATATCGCAAGTCCCGCGGGGCCGCGCCCCCCCCGGCAGATCCCTTCCTGCTTGCCTGCCTGCCTGTCAGTTCTTCTCCGCTTCGGCTTTCAGAGCCGCGAAGGGAGAGCTTCTCCCTCGTGACTCTGTTAAGCCCGCTGGGGCTTATGGGAAATTTCCCATCTGCCCCGGCAAGCTTAACAGAGTCGCGAGGGAGAAGCTCTCCCTTCGCGGCTCTGAAAGCCGAAGCGGAGAAGAACTGACAGGCAGGCAAGCAGGAAGGGATCTGCCGGGTGGGTGGGGCCCCGCGGGACTTGCGATATTGCTGCTATTGCCGGGCAGATGGGAAGGGGCCGCGGGACAGCAGCAGCAGAAGCCGGGTTTTTTTTTTTTTTCCTGTGCATCGCGGGCCGCACAAAGGTTTCTCGCGGGCCGCATGCGTGTTTGAGACCCCTGTTCTAGAGGATCAGGCGGTGGAGCCGGTGCCCCACAGCCTGCTAGGACAAGGCTTTTACTCCAGGTATTTCCTGATACCAAAGAGAACAGGAGGCCTCAGGCCCATCCTCGACCTGTGAAACTTAAACAAGTTCCTGGTGAGGGAAAAGTTCAAGATGCTTTCCCTTGGAATATTGCTGCCTTACCTCCACCAGGGAGACTGGCTATGCTCTTTAGACCTGAAGGATGCTTATACGCACATCCTCATACATCCAGACCACAGACAATATCTCAGATTTGTAGTGGGAGGAAATCATTTTCAGTACAGAATACTTCCATTCGGCCTAGCCTCTGCCCCCAGAGTGTTTACCAAATGTCTGGCAGTAGTAGCGGCTTTCCTCAGGAACCAGGGAATTTTTGTCTTCCTGTACCTGGACGACTGGCTCATCAGGGCCCCGTCACCTCAAGAAGCCCAACAGGCCACAGCTCGCACTATCAACCTGCTGCAGCATCTAGGCTTTGTCATAAATCAAGCAAAGTCCACTTTGCTCCCACTCAAAATTTAGAGTTCATAGTGGTAAGCAGTCAAGCAGTCAAGAAATCAGACGACGCATTGCTCTTAGCAGAATGGCTATGAAAGACCTAGATAAGATTCTCAAGAGCAGAGATGTCTCTCTCCATACAAAGATTCGACTTGTTCAAGCCATGGTATGTTCAATAACATCATATGGATGTGAAAGCTGGACAGTGAAAAAGATAGACAGGAAGAAAATTGATGCCTTTGAATTATGGTGCTGGCGGCGAATACTTTGTATACCATGGACTGCCCGAAGAACAAACCAGTCTGTACTAGAGGAGATCAAACCTAAGCTTTCTTTAGAAGCTCAGATGACAAGACTTCGACTTTCATACTTTGGACACATCATGCGGAGAGAGAGATCATTATAGAAAGACATCATGCTTGGCAAGATAGAAGGTCAACGCAAAAGAGGAAGGCCAGCAATGAGATGGATCGATACAATAACAGCAGCTACGGGTACCAGTCTGTCAACAATGAGCCGCCTGACTGAAGATCGAACACAATTTAGGATAGCTATCCAGAGGGTCGCCATGAGTCGACTCCGACTCGACGGCACTTAACAACAGGGGTGGGTAAGGTTAGACACCCTTCAGGCGAAGGCTTACCTGCCAGAGGGCAGAGCACAGAGGCTTCGGGAGCTGGTGCACCAGATCAGCCACAAGTCTCAGATACCAGCGAGGCACTTTCTACGCCTTCTAGGACACATGGCCTCCACGGTTCATGTGACCTCAAAACTCCCATCTCCACATGAGGACAGCTCAGTGGTGCCTCAGAGATCAGTGGACACAAGCCACAGGAAGACTCCGAGACAGGATCAGTGTCCAAACGACTACTGAAGTCGTTGGCCTGGTGGCTTCAGCCATCCCACCTGCTCGAGGGAGTGCCGTTCCAGCCTCCCTCATACACAAGAGTACTGACGACAGATGCATCCCTGCTGGGCTGGGGAGCCCATTGCCAGGACATATGCACTCGAGGGTTGTGGTCTCCCCAAGAGAACACAAAACAAATCAACCTCTTAGAGTTCCTGGCGATACGCCTAGCTCTTCAGACCTTCTCTCATGTTCTCTCACATCAGTCTGTCCTAGTACAAACAGACAACCAGGTAGCTATGTTCTACGTGAACAAGCAGGGAGGGACAGGGTCCCGCATCCTGTGTCAGGAGACACTGGACCTCTGTTCCTTTCTAATCCGACAAGGTATGTCTCTCAAAGCAGTTTACCTGCCGGGTCAGGAGAACTACCTAGCGGACAAGCTAAGCAGAATTCTCCAATCTCACGAGTGGCAACTGAATCCGGAAGTAGCCCAGCAGATCGTCCAGTGCTGGGGACATCATCATAGATCTCTTTGCCAGTCCGCAGAATCATCAGTTGCACAACTTTTGCTCCAGACAGCCACACTCCCAACGTATGGCTGCAGATGCTTTTCTGATTTCCTGGTCCGTAGGCCTCCTGTATGCGTTTCCTCCCACACCTCTGGTGGCCTGGATTCTATTCAAAATCCTTCGAGACAAGGCCTCGGTCATCCTGGTAGCCCCCAGATGGCCACGACAACCTTGGTTTCCACTTCTCCTCCAGCTAGCAGTAGAAACCCCACTCCTTCTGTGGATGCAGCCCGACCTCATGTCCCAGGAGCAGGGCTCTATCTTACACCCCAACCTCAGGGCCCTCAACCTGATGGCATGGCTGCTGAAAGGGTAGTGGTGGTATCTCCAGGAACAAGCAGGAATGAGTCTTCACATATGGGTACGTCGGTACCGACGGAGCCTGCACGGGAATGCTCCCCAGCATCCAATCAGAAAGCTTTTGGGAGCATCCCTCGCGCCTGCGCACTGACTTCCCGCCTTTTCCACTGTCTCTCCTCAGTTTTCGTTTTTCCACGGAGCTGGCAGGACGTCCTCCTGTCACCGCAGAAACTTTTTTTCTTTAAATACTTCATTTCTTGTTTTCTTGTGGTCGTGGCTGTTTTTCCCGCCGACACCGCTACCGCCAGTGGTTTTTTCTTTTCTTTTTTCTTAAACCCAGAGAGATTTTTCCCTCTGTTTCTGTCTTAACGTTTTTGGGCCTACAAGGCCTCTCCATCATGGAGCCGCCTTCTCCTAAGAAGTGCCTTCACTGTGGAAACACAGTTTTCTTTTTAGACTCCAATCTCTGGTGTCTAACCTGTTTGGGTCCTGACCCTTTTTCCCCTGAACTATCAGGCTGCAATACTGAGAGAAGACCTTCCCTCTTTTGAGTTTCCCTCGATACCGTTTTCCCTCCTGCAGTGAGGTCACCGGGTTTTTCTTCTCTACAGGATCAGGTAACTCACAAACAGTCTGTTAAGACTTGCCAATCCTTGAGTGGTAGGTCTCATGCCACGCATGATGACGGCTCCGGCCTTGCCCTCAAGACCCCATTGGCATTAAAACCCCGGCGGGAGTCTTCGGGCTCCAAAGCATTTCAGGGGTTTCAGGTTGTTCCTGGGGCTCACCCCTCACAGAACATACCTGAGCCGTGCTCGGGGGTGGTATCCGCTTCGAGCGGTAACGATACCCCGGCATCGGCACCAGTGTCGAGTGTTCCACTCTTCACCAGGGATCATCATCTGGCATCCTCGGTACCTTCGGGACCGATCGATACGTTCCACATTGACTTTCCTGTATCCAAGCCATGCTCGGGGGTGGTATCCGCTTCGAGCGGTACCAATACCCCGGCATCGGCACCAGTGTCGAGTGTTCCACTCTTCACCAGGTATCGTCATCTGGCGTCCTCGGTACCTTCGGGACCGATCGATACGGCCCAGAGTGACTTCCCTGTATCAGCATCGCCGGCACCACCACCAACGTCGGTACACTCTAGACATGCATCGCTCCCTTCGATGCCGAGTCTGGAATCGATATCTAGTCTAGATGACTGGGTACCGACGCGCCTTGGAACCGACCCTTATCGTTTCCGGATACGCAGTACCGAGGATACTCACCAAGACTCTCTGGTTACCTCGGTACCGCTTGAGCAGCCTCCGATGACGACCTCGATGCCATTACCGGTATCGGTATCGATGTCGATTCCTGCAGTTACATCGGTACCATCGATCCTTTCTATGCCTAGTTTGGAATCGATACCTGGCATGGACGATGCAGTACTGACTGCCTCAAATCGTGACTGCCAGTATCATTATCCATCTAGTAAGGTTCTTTTTCTGCACAAGACCAGTACATCCTCCGGTGCTCAGGCTGCATCTTCAACCTTAGCCTTCCCAGGGATGGTTCCCATTGGAGATCCTTCTTTTCAGAAATTTCTCCTTGACATGGCAACCTTTCTTGCTATTCCTATCCCTGGCTGTAATCTTAACCAAGGCTGTCCTGCAGAAAAGGGAAATATAATGCTTCCTTTACATCATTCTTTCCAGGATCTTCTTCTGAGAATATGGGAATCACCTTTAAGGGTTCCCTCACTTTCTACAGCAACTAATGTTCTGTATCAGGTGCCCTCCTCTCCAGGGTTTCAAAAGAATCAACTTCCCCATCATTCCATTGTAGTGGAATCAGCAATGAGGAAGGTAAAAAGCAAGAAGCAGCATTCTTCTTATCCGCCAGTTCGTGCTTCTAGAGCACTTGATGCCTTTGGACGTCAAACCTTCCAAACATCTATGCTGGCATCAATAATTATTTCTTATATATTTTATATGAGTCTAACACTCCAGGAGGTCACAAAGAAATTATCTCTTTTGACTCCTTTTTTTGTCAGAGCCTAAGGCTGCTGACTATTCCTTGCTTCTTAGTCATAGCCGGAATATCTCTTGGTTTCTTTCTCGTGCTTCTCTAGACTCTTTTGAGTCTGTTAGCAGATCCTTTGCTATTGCCATTGGAGCACGTCATAGAGCCTGGCTCCAGGCTTCAGACTTGAGCAGATGGGCACAACATACACTGGGTAATTCTCCTTGTACTGGAGAAAATCTCTTCAATAAGGAGGCTTTACGTCAGGTTGCTCATTGCTCCACTGACTTCCCTGGTTCTGGAGACCATTCTAAGCCGCCTTTTTTCCCTAAGAAAAGGAGGTTTCACTCTTCTCCTGCCCATCATCCAGAGGTGCCCAAGCAAGGGACACCTCGTCCTAGTCTGAAGTTTCCAAACTCTAGCCAGTCTCAACATACCCAGCAACCATAGGTTCTGAAGGTTACAATCTACAGTTAACTTCTTCTTAACAGAAGTTTGTTCACTGTTTTTTCTTAAAGCTACACTGGTTTTTCCTTTTTCAGTATGCTAAGCTGTCAGGATATTCTTGTCCATGGGATACAGAATTCTCCTCTTCTTACTATTAAGAAGGGAGGTTACAACTATCCCATGATAGTTTCTGGCCCAACATGAACATTTTTTCCCTCAGCTGACTCGCCATATGGGTAAGTCACCCTCCAATTACCTGTTTTCTCTACCCTCTCATCCAGGATTTTCCCTGACTGAGTGGTACCATACTGAAAAGCTTCTCTAGCCTTTAATTTCAGTGTAGACCTTTTTAGTTTTCTTGAATACATTCTCAAGATAACTCATCAGACAGGGACAGGAATATCTCCTCTCCCTTTGTCTGTTCCTCTCTGTTTTGCACAGGAAGATCCTCTCTGCTGTCTTTTCAGCTTCTGTGCATGCAGGAGTTCCAGTGTTTGAACCACTGGTACTTTTCCACAAGTACCAGTCCATCTTCCACAATTTTTGTCTAGCCTCAGTAGTGATTCCAAGCTAATCCTCATCTATCTTGGATATTCCTACTCACTTTAGGCTTCTCACATCATCTTCTTTTTGGCCATCTCCTTTTCCTAGGATGTGGCAGCACACCTGACTTCAGTCAGTTTTATCTCATAATTCTCCTGCACAATGCTCTCTGCAATCTTCAGAGGAGCTTTCTACTATGGGCCCTTGCTACAGAGCATTGAACTTGTCTCTGAGGGCTATTCTATACAGTAGAAAAAAGCTTATAAATCATTCCCATGACTGTGAGGGTTCTCCACACCCTCTTGTCTCCTGTTATAATACAGAATATAAGCTTTTCTGCGTGAATATCCAAGGCTACTAGTACCGCATGATACCCCTATGTCCCTCCAGTGGGTCCTCCTGCTATCTTCTCTATGCGTTTCTGTACATCTGCCATGTCAGAGTTCTAAAGGACTCCTGCCTTGCTCTTTACAGACTGATATTCTCCTCTGTTTTTCACGCAACCATCCTGGTTATTTTTGCTGGATTGCATTCCTGCATCCTTTTAGCCCACGGAAATAGATTCTCTATATATCTGTCAAGTGGGTTTCACCCTCTTGTTAGGTGAATTTTTTTCCCTTCATATTCCCCATGTGAATGTTCTTATGGGGCTTAGTGTATCTTCAGACTTATTGTCATGTATGTAAATATCTCTATGTATGACTCTACATACATATGTCTGTAAGCTGTGTGTGCATAATTTATGCCCCCATATATATATATATATATATATCCACCTATATATATATGTTGATATATATTTCTGAATATCTAGATATTCACATATATATAGGTATATATATCTCCCTATATATATATATATATATATATATATCTGTTGGGAGACTTTTTATAGATCGATATGTATTACATACTATCTCCTCACTGTCTATGCTATAGCAATTTGTACCACCTTCGAGGTTACAGACAGTGAGCTCCCTTTTTTCATACTGTTCCTTAGTATGTGGGGACTGTTATGCACACAACCACTACTGTGGTGATAACAGCTTCCGCTTTGCTCTAGGTCTCCCTATCCTTGAAGATTCAAGCTTCAATATCTTTCCTATCTCTCATCAGCTAGGAAAGACAGTGTACATCTTCATTATTTTGAGTACACATTGTTCTCCTTGGGAATATGGGCTTTTTTCCATACCCCTTCTTCCCTCCAGGACTGGGCTAGTTGTCCAAATCGGTCAGTCTTCTTCTTTTAGTCCTCAGTGTTAATGACTCTGTACCTAAAAGAGTTTTCAGCTTTTTCCCATGAAGCTTTCCATTGAAGACCTGCTGTTCTAATCCTACCCCAGTTGACACCTGGATCACCTGCTAATTCCAGGTCTGGACCTTCACCCTCACTGCTGTGAGGTCACCTTGAGGATTCCGCTACTGCATATCCAGTAGACTCCATCACGCTTTCTACTTCCTACAATCCAGTAGGTAAGCTCCACATTATAACTGTTCATTAAATAATTTTAATGGTACTTATCATACATGCCATGGACTCCTCTTCTGTAGTCCTTGGGTTTGCTGTTTTCCTTACAGCTCTTCTATTCTCAACTCCTACCCTCCATTCCCTCATGGGATGCCGGAGATTCCTGTGTGGGAAATGCACTCCTGATCCAGGAACATGCATTTTATGGGATCTCCCCCTGGCATCTATAGCTAGGGAGTCCCCATATGTGAAGACTCATTCCTGCTTGTTCCTGGAGATAGCACAGTTACTTACCTGTAACAGGTGATCTCTGGGAACAGCAGGAATAAGTCTTCACAACCCACCCACCTCCCCTAGGAGTTGTATCTTATCTATCTTCCTTCCTCTTTCTCTCCTTTTGTCTCAGCTATGAAACTCAACTGAGGAGAGACAGTGGAAAAGGCGGGAAGTCAGTGCGCAGGCGCGAGGGATGCTCCCAAAAGCTTTCTGATTGGATGCTGGGGAGCATTCCCGTGCAGGCTCTGTCGGTACCGACGTACCCATATGTGAAGACTTATTCCTGCTGTTCCCAGAGATCACCTCTTACAGGTAAGTAACTGTGCTTTCTCTCCTCCTGCCTAAGAATGTGGAAGAAGTGCTACTGGCCTCAAGGAGGCAGTCCACTAGGAGAAACTATGCCTTCAAGTGGTGTAGGTTTGAAGTGTAACCAGCACAGTGAGAGCCCTTTCTCTTGTCTAGTGCCAGTAGTATTACAGTACTTGCTTCACCTCTCAGAATTAGGTCTCAAGTCTAACTCTGTCCGGGTCCACCTGAGTGCTTTGTCGTAACACCACTCTCCAGTAGCTAAGGCCGCATCAGTGGCTCATTTCCGCTCTGTTCTGCTGGCAGACATCTGCCGGGCCGCAGCCTGGTCTTCAAGCCAGACTTTTGCAGCCAATTACTGCTTGGATGGAGAGTCCCGACGGGACAGTACTTTCGGCCAGGCGGTACTCCGTAACTTATTTGAGGTTTAGGCAACTCCTACCCTCTGGCCCTCTGGTGTCAGGCTACCGGGGGTGTGGTGTCTCCGCTGAATTCCTATCACAGCTGCTGCGGCTCTTCTAGAGGGAGCCATTTTTCAGCTAGGGGTTCTTGGTAGCCTATAGCTAGGGAGTCCCATATGTGAGGACTGACTTCCTGCTTGTTCCTGGAGAAAGCGTAGTTACTCCCTATAACAGGTGTTTTCCAGGGACAGCAGGAATCAGTCTTCATGACCCTCCCTCCTCCCCTGTATTTGCTGTCCTACTATTGATTTTTATTCATTTTGCCGTCTTTTTAGCTATGTCATTTGACTGAGCAAGATGGCACCTTTGGGCGGGAAGGGGATCGTGCATGCGCGATGCAATCCCAAAGGCTTTCTTTGAAAGCTGGGGAATTGCTCCGCATGAGGGCTCCGTCGGCGCCAACGTCACCCATATGTGAGGACTGATTCCTGCTGTCCCTGGAGAACACCTGTTACAGGTGAGTAACTGCGCTATGTGGCAAGTGCAACCACACTGTGTCCTGCATGGACCGCCACAGTACCTGCATTAATTGCCTCAGGGCAGACCACGACGAGTCTTCCTTCCTACTATGCCTTTTGATATTTGCTAAGACCCAGAAGGAAAGCAAAAGGCAGCAGGAGAAGGAGTTTGGTAAGTCTGCCTCAGGATCAGCATCAGGGGTAGAATCCCTTCCTTCAGTGTCGGATGACGCCTTGTCACACATCCAGGCTTGATCAGAGCCCTGAGGTCATTGGGCATCGGAGTCTTCCTCGGAGGATCTTCCCCATGCATTGAGGGCTTCGTTGAAGTTGAGGTCTGATCCCAACCTGGAGCGTGAGTCCTTGACCCAACAACAGCTGAGAGCGCCCTTTGAAGCAGCCCCAGCAGAAGGAGTCATCCATGGAGTCTGATCGAGTCGGGTCCCCCGACATCACCATCAGGGATTCTCCTGCCAAGGACTCAAGGCCAGTGCACACTGCTGTGGAGCCATCTGACATGGAGGCCAGAGTGGTGGCCCTGGGATGCAGCTTTGTTTTCTGCATTCATTGAGGCACAGCAGGGCCCAACTCCCGGTCACTCCCGGTCGTCTGTGTCGGTCACGGGGCCATCCTCGTCTAGGACCTACCCGGAGGATGCTTTACCCATCCTCAAGAGGTTGGCTTGATTGGTGTCAACGCCATTGGTGACCAACTCAAGGCACGACGCAGTGTCAGTCACGGCAGTGCCAGAGCTCTGATGCCAGGAGTTGTTGACACCGAGTCAATCCGATGACCAGGGGTTCTTGCTGATTTCTCTGGCTCAGAGTCGGTGCGGGAGACAGACGAGGAGTCCTCTGACACCATCCTCCACAGGGACATCCCCTCAGACCCATCCCCACCGCACCATTGGTGATGGTCACCTCCAGAGGATCTAGCTTCTTGGAGTTTGTGCAGGAGATGTCCCAGGCACTTGCCTTCATGGCGGTGCCCGAGGATGAGCTGCATACCGAGGATCTCAAGATCCTCCAATATGAGGCTCTTTGGGAGTTGCTGATGGTGCCCATGCCCCCCATCTTCGAATAGTTGCTGTTCAGGATGTGGGAGACCCTGGGGCCGGAACCCCAGCTTCCAAAAAACACAACTGCTCCATAACTCCATGGTGGTGGAATTGGCTGTGCGTTGCATTAAAAGCCAAAAGATGCACTCCTCTGTGCCTACCGGCAGGAAGGCACACAGCATGGATGCTCTTGACAGGAAGTGTTTCCAGGGCTCCATGCTCACAGCCCGGAACCAGGCATACCAGTTGTACATGGGCATGTACATGTAGGACTTGCCGGGTTCTTGGCTGGTTTATCAGGAAAACCCTTTGAGCACTTCAGGACCCTGGTGTCATCGGTCAAGGAGTGCTCCAAGTTTTAAAGTCGGGCGGCCTTTGATGGCTTAGAGTTGGTGGCTCGGGTAGCTGCGGTGGGCATTAGTGCCTGCCGCCTTGCCTGGCTACATTCCTCAGACTTGGAACAGTGGGTTCAGGACAAGTTGGCCAATGTTCCTTGCTGGGGGAGGGGAGAATATCTCCGGCAAGCCCATGACGGAGAAGGCCGACGAGCTGGAGAAGGAATTCATGACCATTACCAGGCTATCGAAGAAAGTGTCTGAATCTTCCCGCAGGAAGACTTTGGGGGGGAAAAAGCCCTTCCACCCGAAGACCAAGAAGGCTTATGGGAACTTACTCAAGTTTCAGACCTATCACGTTCCCCCCCCAGGGGCTGCAGGCTCAGGGCCAGGGACATGGCCTCTGTAAGCCAAAGTCTCCCAAACCCCAAAAAGTGCCTCAACCGCAGCCTGAGGGGAGCTTTTGACTCCTTGGGCATAGCCTCTATCCCCCAGGAGGTACAAAGCACAAGGTTCATGGGAGGACGGCTGGTCCACTTTGCACATCAGTGGCCAAGCATCGCCACAGATGCCTGGGTGTTACAAGTGGTCAGGGAGGGCTATCTCCTCCACTTCACCCAACTGCCTCCTCCCTTCTTACCAGGGGAATTGCCGATGGACCCCTTGCACAGGGAGCTTCTCCAAAGGGAGCTCGAGTTCTTGCTCGAGGAGCAAGTGGTGGAGCACGTCCCCAACCTCTTCAGGGCAGGGGATTCTACTCCCGCTACTTCCTTGTCCCCAAGAAGACAGAGGGCTTCTGGCCCATCCTTGATCTGATGTATCTCAACCGCTTCTTGGTCAAGGAAAAGTTAAAAATGGTATCTTTTGGAATCTTGATGCCTCACCACCTGCAGGGAGGTTGGTTATGCCCCTTGGATCTCAAAGATGCCTATACTCACACCCTGACCCATCCAAGGCACTGTCAGTACCTCCGATTAGTTGTCTGCGGACGACATTATCAGTACAGTGTACTCCCCTCTGGTCTAGCCTCGGCTCCTTGGGTATTCACGAAATGCCTTGCAGTCATGGCTGCTCCTCAGGCTCCTAGGATGGTTCGTCTTCCCCTACCTGGACAACTGACCTCATACAAGCCGGCTCACCGGAGGAGGTCCGCAATGTGCACAGCGCACCATAGGGCTTCTCCAGCATCTGGGCTTTATGGTGAACTTCCCAGTGTCTCACCTACTGCCCACCCAGCGTCCTTACTAGATTCCACTCAGGCGAGAGCCTTTCTTCCACAGGATCGAGCGCAGCCGCAATCTGTGCAGGGCAGGTCGTCAGTGACAGCCAAGCAGATGCTCCGCCTTTTGGGGCACATGGCATCCATCATCCACGTATCCCTTTTTGCCCGCCTCCACATGCAGCAGGCTCAATGAACACTCAGCGCCCAGTGGACACAAGCTTCAGGCCATCTGGAGGACCACATCCAAGTCACATCAGCTCTTGCCTGGTGCAGGACCCCCTCAACCTCGGAGCCGGCCTGCCCTTCCAGGCTCCCCCAATACAACACTTCCTGACAACGGATACATCCAAGTTTTTGGCTAGGGGGGCAAGTTCGATCACCTGCAATCACAAGGCCCATGGTTGTCAGAGGAGAGCACCTGACAGATAGATCAACCAGCTGGAACTCACAGCAGTCTGTCAAGTCCTGCGGGTTTTCCAGTATCTGGAAGGACAGGTGGTTCAGGTCCAGACAGACAACCAGATGGCGATATACTACATCAACAAGCAGGGGGGTACAGCTCGAACTACATCTGCTGGGAGGTGATGTGCCTCTGGAACCTCGCAACGAGGAAGAACATTTCCCTCAAAGCGGTGTACTTGCTAGGCCAGGAATGCCTGAGCAGAGTTCTCCAGCTCCATGAGTGGAGGCTGAACCTGGCCATGCTAGGGGAAGTCTTCCAGGGCTGGTGGATCCCGGAGATAGACTTTTTTGCCAGTCCAAAGAACGCACAGCTGTCTCGCTTCTGCTCTCGGAGGTCGGTCCGGAGACAGGAGGCAGTGGATGCCTTCCTTCTCCCCTGGTCTAGGGGCTTCCTGTATGCGTTTCTGCCCACATCCCTGGTGCCACAGGCCACCCTCAAGATCTAAGCAGAAGCGGCCTGTCATCTTTTTTTTTTTTTCTATTTTAATTTTATTTGCATTTCAAAATAACATTCAAACAATCCATGAATGC
This sequence comes from Ichthyophis bannanicus, assembly GCA_033557465.1. Lineage (NCBI taxonomy): Eukaryota > Metazoa > Chordata > Amphibia > Gymnophiona > Ichthyophiidae > Ichthyophis > Ichthyophis bannanicus. The sequence continues at coordinate 275,239,813 of CM066039.1, read as the reverse complement.
AGGAAAAGATACATAAATCCACAAACATCTGAAAATATCACAAGAAAGAAAATATATACATATATGCATTAAATATTTAGACCACAATCAGTGGGAGAGAAACTCCAAGAAAACAAAAATAATAGAAATGCTATATAATACGCAGGCAGAGACCTACACGTCAGCCGAGCGGGAAATCGCAGAAACTTCAATATCAATATCCTCCCTTGCGGTAAGAAAATCCAAGAGCTGTTTGGGCTCAAAAAAAAAGAAAATTATTACCTTGATAGGAAACATGACATCGAGAAGGAAATTTTAACAAAAAAGTGGCCCTCAAGGACAGGGTCCTGGCCCTATAGGACAGGAACTCCTTCCTCCTAACCTGAGTAACCCTAGAAAGATCAGGAAAAATGTGAACCTGAGAGCCCAAGAATTGCTCCTTTATAGTCCTAAAATATGAATGAAGAATTAAGGTCTTATCAGATTCCAACGCCAAGGTTACAAGCATGGTAGTCCTCTCAGTAATTACGTCCAGGGAGCTTTTCAGAAACCCGGTTAGCTCCCCAGCCCCAAAGGACACATTAGATTGGGCTACTCCCTTACATAGAGCCCCCACCCCCAAGGACAAATGCTGAACTCTGGTCAGGGGAGGTATATGCTCCTGCGAGATTTTAAGCATCTCACAGAAGTATTTCCTCATCATTTCCAGAGAAGACAAAACAGGAGATTTAGATAAGTTCAACAACTCAGCATTCACTATACCCACAATCGTAGATAGAGAGGAAGTTAAAGAAGTTATGGCTTCCCACAGCGCATCCAATGTTATCATCAGCCCTTGAATAGCTGGAAAATGTCCTCCTCATATCCCCACAAGCTGTTGCTCAGCTACGGGAATAGTCTCACCAGTTCCAGAAGCCCTAACCGACTGCTGCTGGGATCTGGAGGGGTCAGATGAAAACTCCAGTAAGGAGTCCTCTTCACTTCCCTGCATCGGAGCACACTCCGGAGGACCGGGGAGAAGCACTACATCTGGTGAAGAACATCTGGGTTGGAACGTGGGGGGGGGGGGGGGCGTGCTGCTCAGGGGAAAGAATCACCCCTGATACGCTCAGCAACACCGAAGTCTCCTCCGGCACTGCGGTCAAGGACGCCGCTCCAGGCACAGGGGGAACAAAGCCGCATGAATCAAGCATCCTCTGGCCAGACACAAAAGAAAACACCGAACCCGAGGTTAGGTCAGCCTGCTTCCTCTTCCTCCGCCCCATCGCAAAATGAGCACAGAGGACTGGCTGTCAAAGAACAAAACTTGTTCAAAGCAAAGCTGCTCCCACGACACCGAATCCTGCCGCCATCTTGCCTCTATCCTCTGTCATCTTTATTGCACCCAGGTGGCCCAGGCAGCACCGGTTCTCCCTTCTTCTACAGCTGTCCCAGCGGGACCCATTGCCGCTGGGGAGCCCCCAAACCTCTTGTCATAGGAAGAGGGGCACTTCTGCACTCCATCTTCCAGTCCCTTGCCCTGATGGCCTGGATGCTGAGAGGCTAGCTATAGCGCATCACCGTCTCTCCAGGTCGGTTGAAGATGTTCTGCTTGCCTTGCGTAAGGACTCCATGCATCAGGTGTATGGCCTTTAGTGGCGCATGTTTTCGCTCTGCTATGCAGACAAATGTCTTAACCCCTTCTATGCAATGCCGGACATCTAACAATACCTATTGCATCTTTCGGGAGCTGACCTAAAGTCCAACACAGTCAGAGTGCACCTTTCTGCCATCTCAGCTCACCACCATGCGGTGGAGGGTCAGGCCTTATTGGTGCACCTTCTGGTGTGCCAGTGTATGTGAAGCCACCTCCTTTCCTGGCCCCCGATCCTTCCACCACCAGTGGCATAGGACCTCAGTGTGGTGCTGGGGAGCTCATTGCTTCACCCTTTGAACCCCTGGCTACCTGCTATCTCAAGTTCCTTTTTTTGGAAGGTCCTCTTCCTGGTGGTGCTCACCTCGGCCAGGTGTGTGAGCGAGCTGCAGGCACTGGTGCCACATGCACCCTACACCAGGTTCCATAGGAACAGGGTCATCCTTTGGACTCATCTTAAGTTCTTGCCAAAGGTTGTCTCCACCATACACCTGAAACAAGAAGTGGTGTTGCCCACCTTCTTTCCAAGGCTTCATTTCTCCAAGGGTGGAGGCCTCGCTACACACTCTGGACTGCAAGCGTGCATTGTCCTTTTACATCCAGGTGACACAGCCCCATTGCCACAGCGCAGCTCTTTGGCTCTTATGATCCTAGTCGACTGGGTATCACAGTCTCCAAGTGCACCCTTTCATGATGGGTGGCCAACTGCATTTCCTTCACCTATCAACAGGTGGGGCTCTCTCTGGAGCATCATGTGATGACTCACAATGTGCATACCATGGCAGCCTCAGCGTCAAGCCTGCGCTCTGTGCCCTTACTGGACATTTGCCAGGCCGCTACCTGCCCCACTGTGCACACTTTTGCTGCACACTACTGTTTGGAAGAGACCTCATGGACAGATAGTGCCTTCGGCCAGGCCATACTCAGTCACCTCTTCGGGGAATAGTGCAACTCCTTCCCTCCAACCCGTGATGTCCAGGTAACCGGAGTGGGGATTGCATCTTTGCTGCTGCTACTGCAGTGTCAGACGTCCAGCGTATCAGTGCCCCCTGCTGCCCTTCATGGTCCGCTTTTTGGGTTGCCAATAGTTCTTACAGGTTTTTTCAGTAGCCTATAGCTTGGGAGTCCCATATATGAGGACTGACTTCATGCTCTTTTCCCGAAGAAAGTGTAGTTACTCACCTGTAACAGGTGTTCTCTGGGGGCAGCAGAAATAGTCCTCACAACCCTCTCTCCATCCCCATGGAGGAAGTGTTCTTTTTTTATGCTTGATTAAGCTATGTTGTCATACTGAGGTAAGATGGCACCCTTGGGCAGGAAGGTGACCACGCATTCGTGGTGTAACTCCCAAAAGCTTTGTTTGAAAGCTGATGAGTAGATCCGCGTAGGCTCTATCAGCATCCATATATGAGGACTGATTCCTGCTATCCCCAGAGAACACCTGTTTCTCCAGGAACAAGCAGGAAGTCAGTCCTCACTTATAGGTGACTTCGGCACCGACTGAGCCTGCGCAGAGCAATTCCCCAGCTTTCAAAGAAAGCCTTTGTGATTGCTGCCACACATGTGTGGTCCTCTTCCCTCCCAAAGGTGCTATCTTGCTCAGTCTCCCTTTTTCCGCGGAGCCCTTCGGACGCATGTCCTCATCCCTCGGAAAAAAGTGTTTTTGTCTTTGGTCTTTTGGCCTCTTTTCCGGTTGCACCGGTCCTCTCCCATCCTCCCCTACGCCTCTGCCTCTGCGGTGGTCTAGGGGACTCCGTTTTTTTCCTCTTCTTTTAATTTTTTCCCTTCGGGCCCTTTTCGCGCCCTTTTTTTCCTAACCGCTGTCCTTGAGGGTCTTTGACTTTGCAGTGGCTCTTTTTGCCCCCATGGCCACCGGTTTCAAAAAATGTGACATGCTCCAAGAATGTCACTCACGGACACCTATGACTACTGTTTGTGGTGTCTGGGGGATGACCACAACCTGAGCTCTGTTCTCTCTGCAAGAAAATGTCCGCTAAGGCCTTGCTAAGCCGGACAACTGCCAGCTAAGTATTTACTTTACTTTACAAATCTGTGGGATGTTTAAATTTCTTAGCTTATTGGCTTTTGGATGCCATATTTGGAGTTTTTAATCTCTTTTTTTTTTTTTTAAAGTGCATGAAATTATAAGGAGGAGTTTGTTATTCGGAGGATTTTCTTCTCCCTGCACAACAAGCATTCCAGCATTTAAAAATAATTTTTGTTTTTCCCTTTTTTTGTAATATTTGGGTTGTTTTTTTTTTTTAATCTTGCTAAGCTGTAAGCAGAAGTCAGAGGACATTTTCCATAAGGCAGCCCTGGGGTCCCCAGTGGCTTCCCACTCTGACGATCCACCGCTTGCGGCATCTCCTGCGGCGACCCCAGGCGCCATTCCGATCAGGGTTCGCCTGAGTTTGAGCGGTGAAAGAAGACGACGACCTCGAAGTTGCTTTCGGATGCTCTGGACAAGCGCGACCAGTCTCGTGCTCGTTCCCTCAGCCCTCACCGACATTCCCGAGAGTCGGACAAGGTGCGGCCTCAAAAGGTACCTCATACGGATACAGAGGCCTTCGGCGATGGCGCCCAGTCTCCCGAGGGTCGTCCCGGCGAGGACCCCCTCTTCTCCTCCATGCCAGACCCGGTCACCCCGGCGTCTTAGTCACAGCGCCCCACTACTGAGTGGGAAGCCTGTATGCTGGCACTGGAGCGCAGTGTTTCTGCCTTCCTAGCTGCCCAGCACGGCTGGCCCATGCCTCAAGACCAGGGGTCCCCGTGCACCGGTGTCCCTCGTCGTCCCGTTCCTTGGGGGCGAGGTCTTCCAGAGTCAGTGCCTCTTGCTTCAAGCGGACCTCGGCCACTGGACATGGGGATCAACCCAATTCAGAGTCCTCCTCGGATGTCTCAGGCTGGGAGTCGGACAGAGACACCTCCCCGGAGACCCGCGCCCATAGGGACCTTCCCTCTGACCCATCCCTGCCCTTCGCGCGAAGGCGATCACCTCCCGAGGACACTTTTTTTGATGTTCGTGCGGGCTATGGCACAGGCCCTCAATCTGCCCACGCAGACAGAGGAACCACCGAGGGCAGAGGAACTTGACATTTTGCAGTATGAGTCTCCACCTAAGGAGTATCTTATGGTCCCTGTACCGTCCATCCTATCTCAGCTGCTCCTCCGCATGTAGCAAGCATCCGCCTCGGTCCCCATCATCAGCAAAAGGCTCGATGCCATGTACAGGGTCCAACGGGGCCTGGGATTTCGGAAGACTCATCTTCCTCATACCTCTATGATGGTTGAATCAGCCATGCGGAAGCAGAAGAACCCGACGTCACACTCTTCGGTCCCGCCTGGCAGGGAATCCCACACTCTTGATGCTCTCGGGCGCAAGGCTTACCAGGAATCCATGCTGGCGTGCTGCATCCAGGTGTATCAACTGTATATGGGTATGTTTCTTTGCGACCTCACCAAAGAACTCGGCGGTTTCTCTGCAGGCCTCGGGGGCGAACACCTCCTCAGGTTCCAAACCCTCCTGAGGTCAGTCGCAGACTGCTCGAAATACCTTTCCCACGCATTTGATGGGTTTGAGTCCTCCGCCCGCTTGGCAGCGGCTGGCATCGGGGCTCGGCACCAAGCATGGCTCCAGTTTTCAGACCTGGAACAGTTGGTCCAGGAGAAGCTCCTGGACGTCCCCTGCCTCGGCGAGCAGCTGTTTGGCAAGCCCATGGAGGACAAGGCAGCCGAGATCAAGACAGAGTTTGTGACTCACACCTGTCTCTCTCGTAAAACCTCTTCCACAGAAGAAGCAGCACAGCAAAAAGCCTTTCTTCCAGAGGAAGGGGCTTCCTTACTGGGGATACCCACCCTTCCTGCCTACCCCGGCACGGGCTACCAGCGCTCAGGGCAAAGGGGGAGCTCAGGGTCATCGGAAACCGAAAGGACCCAAGACCCAACCACCAGCGCCACCCCAGCCGGCTCCAGGGTTTTGATGCCGAATGCATAGCCTCTCACCCCCCCCCCTCCGGCGGCACTCCCTCCTGAGTGGCAGCCATTGCATCGGACACCTGGGTCCTCCAGATGATCTGGGACGGTTATCATCTTCATCTGGACAGACTCCCTCCTCCCTTCTCCCCAGCGGAGCCTGCTTGGCTTCCCTTGCACCAGGCTTGCTTGCAACAAGAGGTCGACAACCTCCTCGGCCAGCAGGCGGTCAAAAGGGTCCCACCGCACATTCGAGGTTGGGGATTTTACTCCCGGTACTTCCTCGTCCCGAAGAGAACGGGGGGGGGGGGGGGGGCCTGCTACCTATCCTTGATCTCAGGAACCTGAACAAGTTTCTGGTGCGAGAGAAGTTCAAAATGCTATCGCTTGGCATCCTGCTGCCCTTCCTATGGCAGGGCGATTGGCTATGCACCTTGGATCTCAGAGACGCATACGCCCATATCCCAGTCCACCCCAAGCACAGGCAATACCTGCGTTTCAGGGTGCAAGGGGAGCATTATCAGTACAGGGTGCTCCCCTTCAGGCTCTCGTCTATCCCGCGAGTCTTCATAAAGTGCCTGTCAGTGGCCGCAGCTCATTTCCGGCTGCAGGGCATACCCGTTTACCCGTACTTGGATGACTGACTCGTCACGGGCACATTGGCGGAGGAGGCTTGCCTTTTGGCATCGTGCACAGCCCTCTTCCTTGAGCGCCTCGGCTTCTGATCAACTTCTCCAAGTCCCACCTTGAACTGGTGCAGACCCTGGAGTTCATTGGTGCCTTTCTCGACACAGACCGGGTGACCGCCTTTCTCCCTCGAACCCGCACAGATCGGTTCCGCACCCTGGCTGCCAATGTCCAAGGTCGGACAAGGGTCTCGCCACGGGCCATACTGCGCCTCCTGGGGTACATGGCCTCGACTATCCATGTCGTCCCCCCATGCCTGCATGCACATGCGGACGACACAATGGTGCCTCGGTGCAATGGGCCCAAGCCTCAGGATGCCTCCGGGACCCCGTCCGGGTCTCCTGCAGCCTATTCAGTTCCCTGGCTTGGTGGCAAAATCCCCAAAGCCTCCTTTGGGGCATGCCATTCCAGACTCAGCAGCACGAGCTCGTCTTGATGACGGATGCCTCTTCTGGGCTGGGGTGCCCACTGTGGCAGTCTACACACCCAGGGGCAGTGGTCGCCCAAGGAGTCCCTGCAGCAGATCGACCTGCTAGAGCTCCGAGCAGTCAGGTTGGCCCTGAAGGTCTTCGAGTACCACCTGAAGGGCAAGTCGGTGCTTGTGCAGACCGACAACAAAGTTGCGATGTTCTACATAAATAACGAAGGGGGCACGAGCTCCCGCCTCCTTTGTTGGGAGGCAGTCCTGTGCTCCTTTGTGGTAGGCCAGGGCATGACCTTAAGGGCTGTCTACCTCCTGGGCCAGGACAGCTTCCTCGCGGACAGACTCAGCAGGCTCCTTCGCCCACACGAGTGGTGCCTGTCCAGAGGTGGCTCTCCACCTATTCCGCCGCTGGGGGACTCTGTCCATAGACCTGTTTGCCAGCCCGGTGAACACGCAACATCCCTGCTTTTGCGGGCCGATGCCACACCCGAGCAGGGTGGCCCCAGATGCGTTCCTCCTGGACTGGACCTCCAGGCTTCAGTATGCATTACCTCCCACTCCTCTCATTGTGAGGACCCTCCACAAGATTCAGTGGGACCGAGTTTTGGTGATCCTCGTGGCCCCAACAGCCCTGGTTCCTGCTTCTTTTCCGACTCTCGGCAGAGCCTCTGGTTCCCCTGGGCAGTACCCCAGGCCTGCTGATGCAGGAGGAGGGAGGGGTGCTCCACCTGAACTTGGCCTCGCTATCTCTGACGGCCTGATGGCTGAACAGATCTCCTTATTTATTTAGACAGTTTTGTATACCACCTTATCCTTCAATCAAAGTGGTCACAACACAATTTGGGGATACATTTAACACGAGGGGATATGAGACACATACACTAATACTTACAGGGAACATGGGCAATGGAGGGTTAAGCGGTTTGCCCAAAACCACAAGGAGCACCTGTGGGACTAGACCATCCCTAGGAGTCCTTAGCCTTACTGCATCTCCCGGAGGAGATTGAAGAAGTCGTCCTCGCATCGAGGAAGGACTCGACGAGGTGGGCCTATGCCCTGAAGTGGCGGCACTTCTCAACCTGGTGCTCTGAGCTCCAGATCGACTCATTCTCGTGCTCCACCTGGTGGGTTCTCCAGTACCTCCTCCACTTCTCACAGGTGGGGCTGAAATCCAACTCGGTCAGGGTTCACCTGCTTGCCATTTCGACCAACCATTTCCATCTCGGGTAAACCCCTCTCAGGCCAGCCTCTGGTCTCCTGCTTCATGCGGGTCCTCTTGCTTTCCAGGCCCCCCCCCCCCCCGTCCGGCCCCCGCCGGCAGAGTGGGACTTGAACATCGTGCTCATGCAGTTGACGCGGCCATCTTTCAAGCCAATGGCGACGTGCTCGCTCCGGCATCTCTCCTGGAAGGTGGTCTTCCTGGTGGCACTGATCTCGGTGCAGCGAGTCAGCAAACTTGAAGCCCTCATGGCAGAGGCCCCTTACACCAAGTTCTACGGGAATAGGGTGGCCCTTCGTTGCCACCCCAAGTTCCTTCCGAAAGTGGTCTCGCATTTCCATCTTAATCAGGAGATAGTCTTGCCGACTTTCTTTCCGAGACCTCATGCCGACCGGGCATCGGCGGTCCTGCATACTCTCGACTGCAAGAGGGCTCTCGCCTTCTATCTGCAGCGAGCCCAGGATCATCGCAAATCCAACTGACTTTTTGTGGCCCACAATTACAACCGCCTGGGGCTGGCAGTTACCAAGCGCACCCTCTCCATCTGAGTGGCGGACTGCATCGCCTTTGCCAGGTAAAGGCTGAGGCCCTGCTGGATCAACGGGTCACCGCGCATGGCGTCTGAGCCAAGGCGGCGTCGGTGGCTTTGCTGCGCTCAGTGCCTCTGGCGGACATCTGCCGGCCTGTGACCTGGTCTTCAATGAACACTTTTTTGCTTCGCACGACTGCCTGGAGAGGGAGTCCTGCCAGGACAGCGCCTTTGGCCAGGCTGTCCTCCGTAATCTGTTCGGGGGTATAAGCAATTCCTGCCCTCCGACCCTTCTTCTGTGGCTACTGAGAGCTTAGCCCCGGGGACCCGAAGACTCAGGCTCCTTTGGGCATCGGCTTCTGCTCACAGCCTCGCGGAGGTGTTTTTGGGTTACAGGTTCAGTAGCCTGTAGCTGGGGAGTCTCATAAGTGAGGACTGACTTCCTCCTTGTTCCTGGAGAAAGCGTAGTTACTCACCTGTAACAGGTGTTCTCCAGGGACAGCAGGAATTGGTCCTCACTAGCCTCCCACCTCCCCTGAAGACTTGCAATTTCTTTTATCCTTCCCTTGCCATCTGCTTAGTAGGGCTATAGCTCTGGCACCTGACTGAGCAAGATGGCACCTTTGGGCGGGAAGAGGACTACGCATGCGTGGCAGCAATCCCAAAGGCTTTCTTTGAAAGCTGGGGAATTGCTCCACGCGGGCTCCATTGGTGCCGATGTCACCCATAAGTGAGGACTGATTCTTGCTGTCCCTGGAGAACACCTGATCTCCAGGAACAAGCAGGAATGTAGTCATCACATATGGGTATCATCGGTACCGACGGAGCCTGCGCGGGAACGCTCCCCAGCGTCCAATTATAAAGCCTTTGGGAGCATCCCACAGTGCCTGCGTGCTGTCTTCCCGCCTTTCCCAACTGCCCCTCTCTCCAGTTCTTTGTTTTCCGCGGAGCCAGCAGGTCATGTTCCTGTCACCGCAGAAAAATTTCCTTCTTTTTTGTGATCGCGTCTGCCTTCCTCGACGCTTTACCGGTACCGCCGTTTTTTCTTTCTTTCTTTTCTTTAAAAAAAAAAAAAAAATTCTCTTTTCCCATTTTTTCTAGGTGCATGCGCCATTTTGGGCCTTAGGCCCAAAATTTTTTCCACAATGGAAAAACCCTCTTTGGGTTTTAAAAAGTGCACCAAGTGTGGCGGTACCATCTCCGTCACCGACACCCATGAGTGGTGTCTGAAATGTTTAGGTCCTGACCATTCCATCTCGGAATGTATGGCCTGTGCCATGATGTCCAAGAGAGGTCGACAGAACCGATCTGCCAAGCTCAGTACCCTGTTTCCTTCTGATGCAGCTTCGGTGGCATCGACGTCTTCCAGGGCTTTGTCTTCCTCCCGTGTATCTCAGGTAACTAAACACAAGTCTAGCCGGTCCTCAAAGGGTAGATCTCCTTCTAAGTATCGAGATGCCTCTGGCGTTGCCCTTGAGGATTCTGCACCGGCAAAATTGCCCTGGCGGGAGGCTTCGGCTTCCAAAGCATTATCGGGGCTCCAGGACTTTCTCGAGTCCTCAACCTCGGCAGAACTACTGGTGCCATGCTCTGGGGTACTGGCTATCTTCTCCAGTACCGACATACAGGCATCGGCAGCGTCAATAGACCAGAGAGTCCTGGCTATTGAGCGCAGTCTGGCGGCTCTCCTTGCAGCATCGATGCCCTCGGAACCGCGTCAGACATTTCAACCAGTACCGGCACCGACTCCGGTACCGGTACCGATAACATAGACATCGGTGTCTGCATTCCCGGCACCCAGTCATACGATGCCTTCCGGTAACGATACTCCGATACCAATAATTCCCGGTACCGATTATTCCCAGTACCGACTTCGGTCGGTATGGGTATCGGGCTCTTCAAGAGCATCCGGACAGGCGGTACTTCGAGTCCTCAGAAGAATCTGAGGATTCTGATAGTTCTGTCGATGCAGGAATGCTTCTCCCAGAGGAGCCCTCCTCCCCTAAGCGCAGGATGTCTCCTCCAGAGGATATTTCCTTTCAGGATTTTATCAGGGAGGTGGCTCGGGGTCTCTCTATTACTCTGACCCCTGAAACAGAGCCCAGAGCAAAGGAGATGGAAATTTTACAATATCCCAAAACTCCTAAGGAGGCAGCTACCTTGCCCATCCATGAGATCTTGCATGATCTCATGTTAAGAATGTGGGAGACACCTCTTACCACTTCGCCTCATTCTCGTAGACTGGATACTCTGTATCGAGTCCCTCCTTGTCCTGGTTTCCAAAAAGCTCAGCTTCCTCACCACTCTATTGTAGTGGAATCAGCTATGAGAAGGATCAAAAGTGCAAAGAGGCATGCCTTTAATCCTCCAGGGCGTGAGTGCAGAACTTTGGATGCTTTTCGACGTCGTGTCTTCCAAGCTTCCATGCTTTCTGCCAGGATCAGTTCCTATAGTCTATACATGAGAATGTTCCTAAAGGAAGTCACAGGTGATTTAGAGGCTTTGTGTCCTCTTCTTCCTGAGGATAGAAGGCAGGATTTTCTCACATTGGTCAAACATGCCCAAGATGTTTCTAAATTTGTCAACCGTGCAGCTTTTGACTGTTTTGAGTGCATAAGCCGAACCTCTGCCATTGCCATAGGTGCACGTAGAATTGCTTGGCTCCAGGCATCTGATCTGGAGCTCTGGGTACAAGACAAACTGGGAAATATCCCTTGTACTGGTGAGAACCTATTTGGCTTTTTCCTGCCAATCTTTACCAGTGAGTTGGATGCTGACAACTCCACCTTGAATAGATTATCCAAGTCTACAGCTGATCCTGCTAAAAAGAAATCTTTGAAGAAACCATTCTTTTCTAAAAAGAAAATATATTATCCTGCTTATTCTTAGCAGGGACATTCTGCAGGTCAGCTTGTCAGGAAAGGTCAGCAACCACCCAAACAAAGAAAAGCAAAGACCGCTAAGTCTCAGCCGTCCCAGCAGTCTCAGCCTCCACAAGGCCTTTGACTTTCAGCTAGAGAACCTAGCCTTCCTGGCTCTCGTTGGACCAGAGCCTTCCACCATTCCAGGAAGGTTGTGTCACTTTGCCCCCAGATGGGGGCAGATAACAGCAGAGCATTGGACACTCTCCATCATAAAGGAGGGGTACAAGCTTCATTTTTCGAGCATGCCCCCTCCCACAATGATAAGGCAGTTCAATTCTCAGACCTCTCTCATCAACCTGTTAGGTCAGGAGGTCACTATGCTTCTTGCCCAAGGGGCAATAGAAGAAGTACCCATCCATCAGCAGGGTACAGGGTTTTACTCCCCCTATTTCCTTATCCCAAAGAAAACAGGTGGATACAGACCTATCTTGGACCTCAAAGAATTGAACAAATTCCTTGTTAAAGAGAAATTCAAGATGTTTTCTCTTGGAACTCTGCTGCCATACCTTCAGAGTCAGGATTGGCTTTGTTCTCTAGATCTCAAGGATGCGTACACCCATGTTCTCATCCATCCAACTCAAAGAAGGTTCCTTCGGTTCCTTTTTCAAGAAAAGCACTACCAATACAGGGTACTTCCATCTGGCCTGGCCTCAGCACCAAGGGTGTTCACGAAATGCATGGCTGTGGTAGCAGCATTTCTCCGCACTCTAGGGATATTCGTCTTCCCCTACTTAGATGACTGGCTCATTCGAGCCCCAACAGAGTCAGAGGCCAGGACTTCTTTATCCTGCACAATGCGTATCCTTCAGTATTTGGGTCTGGTAATAAACATCCCAAAATCCAGTCTAACTCCCACTCAGTCTTTAGAGTTCATAGGAGAGTTGCTGGATACTAGAAAGGCAAGGGCCTATCTCCCCCAGGCCCGTTGTCTTCGCATGGTGCAGTTAGCTTCTCAAGCAGTGCTAAAACCTCATCTCACTGCCTGAGAAATGCTACAACTACTAGGCCACATGGCATCTACTGTGCATGTGGTTCCCTATGCTCGCCTCCATATGAGGGCAGCTCAGTGGACTTATCCACTCAATGGACCCAGACATCAGGATGCCTGTCAGACAAAATAGCAAATACAGGTCGCCTTATTTTGTCCCTCCAGTGGTGGACGTCCACTCAAAACCTGTTGCTGGGGGTCCCCTTTTCAACAACCCTTACCCCAGGCAACTCTCACAACAGATGCTTCTCCGATGGGTTGGGGAGCTCATCTGCAAGATCTTTCCACCCAGGGCACCTGGTCTCCTCAAGAGACTTATCTACATATCAATCTCTTGGAACTCAGAGCAATCTTCCTTGTTCTTCGAGTGTTCCAAACCCAGCTCCAGCTACAAGACAGTCCTCATTCATACGGACAATCAAGTAGCCATGTTCTACGTGAACAAGCAGGGGGGAACAGGCTCTCTGTCGCTTTGCAGCGAAGTTTTGCGACTATGGGCCCTCACCAGAGAGCATCAGATTAATCTCCTGGCAGTGTATCTTCCAGGCATTCAAAACTCTTGGGCAGACAGACTCAGTCGAGTTCTGCTTCCACGCGAGTGGGGTCTTTACATGTAGACCAGGTAGCCAAGATTTTTCAAATTTGGGGAACCCCGGACATAGACCTTTTTGCAAGTCCGTGGAATGCCAAACTTCCCCGGTTCTATTCCAGAACCCCGGCTCAGGGAGCTCAGGCCAGGGATGTTTTCCTCCTTTACTGGGGTCAAGACTTCCTGTATGCCTTTCCACCCATTCCCCTAATTCCCAAAACCCTGTTCAAGCTTCAGAGAGACAGAGGTCGTATGTTTCTCATAGCTCCACATTGGCCACGTCAAGTGTGGTACCCTCTGCTTCTACATCTCTCTCAAGCTCCCTCCCTAGAGTTAGGATCTGCTCCAGATCTCCTATCTCAGGAGGACGGAATGTTATGGCATCCCAATCCCCAGTCTCTGCATCTCAGGGCTTGGTTGCTGAAGGCCTAGATCTCCATGATCGTAACCTCGATCAGCAAATAAAGGATATCCTTTATGCTTCCAGGAAGCCTTCCACAAGACGCTCTTATGCTTTCAAGTGGAAGAGGTTTCCCATATGGTGTTCGCAAAAGGGTCTTAACCCCCTTGCAATACCTCTGGAATCATTACTGGAGTATCTCCTTCATTTATCCTATGCGGGACTTAAAACTAACTCAGTAAGAGTCCATTTGAGTGCTATTGCAGCTTCTTTCAAGCCTCTAAATGGACAGCCTATTTCCTCCCATCTGCTTATAGCAAGATTTATGAGAGGCCTTCTTCTAACTAATCTTCCCATTAGGCCACCACCGGTGGCATGGGACTTAAACCTGGTTCTTGGTCAGCTCATGAAGCCACCTTTCGAACCCTTAGCGACTACCTCATTGAAATTCCTTTCTTGGAAGGTTATCTTTCTCATTGCAATCACATCAGCACGTCGCATTAGTGAGTTGCAAGCATTAGTAGCTGATCCACCTTATTTAAGGTTCCATCATGACAAGTAGTCCTTAGGACTCATCCACACTTTATGCCAAAGGTGGTCTAGCCTTTTCATCTAAACCAAGCGGTCTACCTACCTGTGTTCTTTTCAAGGCCTCATGCATCAAATGCAGAAAGGAACCTTCATACTTTGGACTGTAATTGAGCTTTAGCCTTTTACTTACAAAGAACACAGCAACATAGAAAGTCCTCTCAACTCTTTGTTGCTTTTGATCCTTCTCATTTGGGACTTCCAGTCTCCAAGAGAACACTATCTAACTTGATTGCTCAGTGTATATCCTTTGCCTATCAGGTTAAGAATCTTCCTCTGGAGGGCCATGTCACAGCTCACAATGTGAGAGCCATGGCAGCTTCAATGGCTCATCTGCACTCTGTGTCTATCAACGACATCTGTCGGGCAGCCACCTGGGCCTCGGTTCATACCTTCACAGCCCATTACTGCTTGGACAAGGACTCCCGCCGGGATGCCTTGTTTGGTCAGGCTGTTCTCCAACACCTGTTCCATACCTAATCAACTCCTACCCACCATTCCTGGTAGGATGCCAGAGATCCATGAAGGGGAAGTGGAACCCTTCTCAGGGACGCACAACTTCTGGGGTCTCTCCCTGGCATTTAAAGCTAGGGAGTCCCCATATGTGATGACTACATTCCTGCTTGTTCCTGGAGATAGCTTAGTTACTCACCTGTAACGGGTGATCTCCAGGAACAGCAGGAATTTAGTCCTCACAACCCACCCAACTCCCCTAGGAGTTGTATCTCTCTATCTCTTTTCCTTTCCCTCTCTCTCTTTGTCTCAGCTTTAAAACTCAACTGGAGAGAGGCAGTTGGGAAAGGCGGGAAGGCAACACGCAGGCACTGTGGGATGCTCCCAAAGGCTTTCTAATTGGACGCTGGGGAGCATTCCTGCGCAGGCTCCATCGGTACCGACGATACCCATATGTGAAGACTAAATTCCTGCTGTTCCCGGAGATCACCTGTTACAGGTGAGTAACTATGCTTTACAGGTGCGTAACTACGCTTTACAGGTGAGTAACTACCCTGTACTGTGAAGTTTGATATACTGATTGGAATATTGTAGGGTTTAAGTACTTGTAGAGGTAGAGGTTAAGTATGATAGATTTGGGGTTTAGTATGATAGATTTGCTTTTAAGTTTTAAGTGCTAAGGATTAATAATGTTCCTGATTCATAATCACTTACTGGCTGCCCTGAATCTCACAAAAAATAAGACCAATAGCTATGCTGCTATAACATGTGAGCCAGCATTCAGGCCTTTGCAAGAAGAGATAAGGAGATATCATGAGCCTTGCAAGGTGCCAGTTTGGGCTGAAGAGTCTAGACTTTGACCTACAAGGGGATATCAGATAAAGGTTTGCAGAAGTAAGGTGCAAAGAAATGCATACACAGGAAACCACAAAGCTACTAACATATATGCTAGGTCCGGCTCTGAAGAAAGCAGCTAGCCAGGTCATGGTGAGTATGAGAGGAGGGGGGGCCAGGAGGGATTTTGCAACAGGAACTAAGGGGAGCAAAAAGGCAACGATAGGAAATGGGGAGGGGAGGGTGAGAGAACACATGGGAATAGCTCTGGGGACTGGACTGCATGCAGAAATACGGAAGGAAAAAAGGTATAAATGTAACATGCTTTTCATATTCAGGGGGAAGAGTTGGCTTCTTGAGGTGCCTAGTGCCCGATAGAACTCTCTTCCCCTATCTACCTGTATTTGGTCATCAGTTATCTAATAAACAGAGACTCTGATTGCACCTGTACTGAATGTTTGGATCTGATCATTTCAGGTAATAATAATAATAATTAGGTTGTGGTTCATTTTTGTACGAAACAGGGCCGTACAATATGCATTTTGATATTTAATCTACTGTACATTCATATGTTTAACTTGAAAATCAATTTTAGAAAATTGTATGAGAAGATATTTAGTAGAAAGCAGCTTGTATTTTCTGAGTGACCCTCTGGTGTCCATAACTAATGTATGTCATCCTTGAAACAGGAGTCACTCCAGCTACATCTAAGGCCCGCTTCACTGGAACGAAAGAGATTAGAGGTAGAGGCAGGCCTCCAAAATCAAAAAGTGACAGAAGGAAAAAAAAGGAAGGGCACCATCTCAAAGAAAGAAATGCTTCAACTGCCCCGGCAACACAAACTTCAGCAATGTCAATGCATGTGGAGCCAGCAACAGACACAGCTGCTCAACTGGCAGTACCTGAAGGAGCAGCAACAGCAGCCCTAGGAGAGAGCACTGCTTCTGCTTTTTTTAACATCATCCCTTCAGAGGGTCCAAATGAGGAAGAAGAGTTAAAGTCTCGGCCAATTATTCCTATGCTCTATGTGGTTCCACAAACAAAAAAGGTGATGTTCAATAAGGAGCAGATGTCCTGCCAGCAGGCATTTGAGAAGTTTGCCAGCTACAAAAGTCAGATGTGGAGGGAGCTTCCTGTCCTGTCGGAACTCTCTGTGAAACAAGAAGATGGCGGGGAAGCAAACAGTGCACGAATTGGCACAGGAGTTGTTGAAATACAGGTATGTAAGTCATTCAGAAGGCATGGCGACAGTGCTGAACATGTTGAATTGTCAAAGAATAATGGTGGGTGGCTTTAATATGTTGCTCTTTTCTAATCCATGTGTTCACTCTGCCAAGATTCTCCATCATCAGATTCACTTGCTCAAGATAAGAGCTTTTACTAATCTATTTGAAATGTCCTGAAAATAAAGCAGCAGCCCGAGATAGAGCTTACCCTGTTGTTTCAGTTTACTTCATTCTACTTAACAGTAGTGTTGTGAATAAGATCATTTAAAAATATATTTGTGAATTAGAAGAATGCACTAAAACATAGAGGGCAGTGTCCATTAAATGACCCTTGCCACCACTGTTCCCTCTAAGCTGTGCGCGTGTGCGCGCGCACACACCTCGCCGAGAGAGCGCACATACTTTACAACAGAGCGCACAAAAATTACGGCTCTGATTCTGATAGAAAACACCACAGACGTCTTAAAATTTAAAAAGTTATGATTGTAATTACTAGAAATTTCCTACTTCATTTAGTAATCGTCTATTTTCATTTAATTTGATTAAAATTAATGTGGTGCACATACTGTATTCTGACGTGTAGTCAAATTTTAAAGTATATAATTCCGAGTGTCGTTATGTAGCGCACAGAAATTTAACCTTCCTTCAAAAGCTGCACACAGCTCATTTTATGCGCACACAGCCTACAGAAAATTAGAGGGAACATTGCTTGCCACTGTCTGGTTGTTCATGAATAATGCTGTGTACATCTAGATATGCCATAGTAATAAACCTGTGTCCATGAAGGAAAGGGCTTCTGTTCTGGAAATCCATTGTTGCTAAACGAAACATTTAAATATTCTCTATCATAATGAGGGTGTTCTCAGTGCAGTAGGAGTTGCAGCCCAAAATGGCATACTATTTGAGTGTAAACCTACAGATGTTCTCATTTTTCTTTGATTAGAAATTTGTTTCCGACAAAGACCTTCTTTGGCCCTCATGGCTTTGAGCAGTAGGTCTCTGATTGCACTGCTGTACTGAGTGACTTCAGTTTAGCTCACCTGAAGTCCATCACCAGAAGTGCAAGGTGACTCATTTGGGAATAGTTCTGGTTAGTAACATGGTGACTCTTTCTGGAAATATCTTTTTGATGTGTTTGCAGACACCAACCACATTTTCAAAGATGAAGATGGAGATAAAGAAATCACGTCGTCATCCGTTGGGAAGACCTCCGACTCGCTCCCCACTATCAGTTGTTAAGCAGGAAGCTTCAAGTGATGAGGGTAAGTGGCAAACCATCTGGAATGGGCTTTCAGAAGAAGCTCATGTGTCATGTTGGCGAAGAAAAGATTTGGATTTTGTTAACCATGAAAGAAATCCTTTGTACTGCATGACTAGTTTGGAAGGGTATGTAATGGTGCATACAGTAACTGAGAATAGTGGCTTTCAGTGGATGGTGGCATATCTTTTAAATAAAGATGTTAGGATTATGTAGAAAGGAGTGTGTTGAAAAACTCACAATACCATATTTCCATTAAGGTTGCTCCAATATAATGATTCTACAATAAAAGATGTTTTAAGAGGGCACTCTTCAGTGGGCTTTGGAAAGAAATGTGCCACAGAGTGTGTGTTTCAAAGGTTGCTGGCCACTAATGTTGCAGGAAGACTTTTCCCTTCATGCATATTTAGTTGCAAAAGGAATACTGGGAAAACAAGAAGAAAGTAGGTGTCTTTGAAAATGAAAACAATGTCCTGCCCTCCCCATCCACCCCAGTGCCACTCATTTTCAGGAAAATCTTGATTGCGCTGGGAACAGAGAGAGAGAGAGAGCAGTTTTTCAAAGGGTGGATTTTTTTGTGGATAAAACTCCATTTATCCACAGGAATTTCTTTGAAAGTTGTCCTTTCTAAGATGATTATCTAGGTATAGTACAGCAGATTTTAAGAACCAATTAAACATGGTATTAGGCTTAGATGGGAAAGTTTATAAACAGAGGAAGGGAAGTGTGGTGGTAAACTAGGATCACAGCTATCTTTCAAGTATATGAAAGCTATGGTACTAGTGGAAAGTTTATCCCAGGGCTTCTGTACTCTTGCCCCTAGCATGCCATGGTATGGTGGCAGATCTGTAAGAAATGGTTATAGATGCTTTGTTCAGAAGTGTCTGATATAACTATGCTTTTTACAGCGATTCAAGACCACTGACCACTTACACATTTGTATAAGACTGGAAATTATTTTGTATCTTTTGGAAAAAGATGTGCAGACCAAACTGTATTGAGATTTCTATTTAAACTTTTGAAATTCAGCTTTATAAAGAATATTTTGTTCTTTATATACAAATCTCTATGAACGACATCTCAAGCGTGAACACATTTTCTCTGTGTCTCACTTTTTCTCTCATCTGGTTTCTGAAGACTGGTGCAGGAGGTGTTTGCAGACAGGACCCTGGGGAATGGGAGAAAATGCATTGATAATCAGAGTATTTAAAGTGTAGTCTTGACGAAGGCTGTCAGGGTTGGAGCTGCAGGTTCCCTGTGGTTTTCCTCCAAGAGATACTGATCGATTTTGCAGATCATGACTTCCAATTACCTGCCAAGGAAGTTGATTTTAACTGTCCAGCCATACTTGTCAGTTTGGGTAAATATTTGTCATCCAGGGTTCCCTTGCCCTCGTGGTTGTGCCATTTTTATCATTTGGAGTCCAACGTGCCTGCGCATATCCCTAATGATCTAGAGCCAGTTTTTCTGATACACATCATTGAGACAGTATGTATAGGGTTAATTGAATGAGGCTGGTAGGCTGGGATTGTGAATTGTGAATGCAGTATGATTCTGGTGTTGTCCTGGTGACAAGTCAGTATGTTAAAATAAACCTATGTGACTTATAAACTCGTACCTCTTCTGTTTGCTGGCTACAAATACTTTTTCATTGTGAAGTTTGATTACAGTTAAAATCCAATGTCTGTTGTTCAGTTCAGTCTCTTTCTACATCTTTTAGAAGCCCTTCCATTCTCTGGTGAGGAGGATGTGAGTGATCCAGAGACTCTGAAATCTTTACTCTCTCACCTATGGAAGAATAAAGCACCAAACTTTGTGACAGAGAGAAGATTCAATTCAGCAGTTGCCCTGATTGAGCCATACTGTGCTATCTGTACCCTCTTCTGTCCTTATAATCAGGTAATAACTAGCTCTGCCACCTGTACTGTCTTCGATCCATACAGCCAGGCCTCACTGGTTATAATTGCATTTCCAAAGGTTACTTGCCTTGAGCAAGTAGTATCCACAGCAGCAAGCACCAGGCTCTGATCCTAAGCTTACAATCAAGCTATTAGAGAATGGAGAGTTGTGCCTGCATTGAGAACAAACGGAATGACAATTAATTTATCTATGGGCAGTCCTTTGGTTCACTTCGTAGCTACAGAGATTAGTTGGCTCTTTGAAGGTTTTGGGTCGTGTGTATGTGTATATATATCTGAATGTTTGTGGGTGTACATAGCATGGTTAGAGGCAGTTATGTGAACTGCCACATTGTCTAATGGGTCTATTATAGCAAATCAGGGGAGTCTGAAAATATGACAGTGCGCATCTGTTCCATGTAGATGTAGTAATGATCTTTTTTTGTTTCTTTAAAAAAAAGAAAAAAATTTAATATCTGAGTTCCTTTTTCTTACTGAATCTATAGAAACCTATGCAGAATAGGTTTCATCAGTCATTCCTGTGGCTTTTTTACATTTTCTCATCAAATGAAAAAATAAATGACACCAGACACATCCGGGCTTGGGTAGTTGACAGTAGCATCTTTGTCTCGCTAAACACATTGAGCTCTCCCTGGCTGCCAGGATACACGGTGCTCGAAGGCTGGTTGGAGATGTAGATTTTCTTGGCAACAGTTGCTAAGTGAAACACTTTAGATCAAATCTAATCCTGCAACAAGCATCCAATATGCATCATATATCAAACTAGGAGCATTTTTCAAAAACTCTCACAGCCTGTGTAAGGAAATTTTTACTGCAGAACATTTTCACCTAGCAAAGCATCAGCTGTAAAATGTACACCACCTTCCTTAGTACTCTGACGTATTGTCTTATTTCTATACCACTGCTATATGAAAATTAGTAGTTGCACATCCATAGGAAGTAAAGATAAATTGAATTTAAGCCTGGCAGTGTCTGGGCTGGCAAGAACCCTGATGTATTTCTTAGTCCGTCCCTGCTGGGCTTTCACACAGTCTGAGCTACTTTCTGCTAGGGGTCAGAGCAGCCAGAGGGAAGTATTACCAAAAATGGACCCAGATATTCTCTATGTGGAGAAGATACCCTAATAGATTTTAAAAATTAAAATTGCATGATAGTGCAATATACGCTCCATAAGGATATCAAGAGCAATGATTGAATTGCTGCTTTAAATTGCAATTGAAAAAAAAAAGAAACAGTGGATGAAAGTGGGGAATTTTTTTTTTATATTATGAACAAATTAACAGCTCATTGACTGGTCAATATTCAGTTGCCACGATCAATGGATTTATTTTTTCTCCAGGACCAAGTAGGAAGTCATTCCTCACATATGGGTGACGTCGGCGCCGACGGAGCCTTCGTGCGGAGCATTTCCCCAGCTTTCAAAGAAAGCCTTTGGGAATTGCAGCGCATGCGCGGTCCCCTTCCCGCTCAAGGATGCCATCTTGCTCAGTCTTCTTTTTTCAGCAGAGCCCGACGGACGTAGTTCGTTTTTCGCTGAGGAAAAAGTTGATTTCCCTGTTTTTTGTACTTCTCCTTCGGTTTGACGCCGGATCCTTTTCACGCCGGGGCCCGATACACCGGTATCGAGCCCACTCTCCCTTTTTTGGTTTTTGTCCTTCGTGACTAGCGTTCACGCTATTTTTTCTTTTTTCACTGGCAGTCCTGTCTTTTGACCTCGCAGGGGCCCTTTTTCACCCGATGGCTGCCAGCGGGTTTAAAAAGTGTGATCGGTGTAAGAAACTTATATCTCTTACCGACACACATGACTGCTGCCTCGGACCCGATCATGACCCAATGATATGTGGTCCGTGTGGCAAAATGTCCTCGAAGGCGTTGAGGAGTCGGCAGCACCAGAAGGATAGGATCTTCTCTGACTCCGCGTCCAGACGGGCCCGGACCTCGTCAGAGGCCTCGACGTCTCGGGACTCCGGCCCCGAGCAGCGTCGGGGTTCCTCTGAGCAGGGGTCTCCTTTGCAGGAACAGCGCAGGAAGAAGAAACCCGCGAGGGCGGCGTCGGTGGACGCTCCTGGTTCCTCGAGAGCCAGGTCGCATAGCCCCGATAGCCATCCCGGGTCTTTGGAGTCGGAGAGGCCTACCAAACAACCTTGTCTCGAGATGGAGTCTCCTGGACACGTGAGTGCTGTAGTCCTCGTGGACTCTCCTCCAAGGGAGCGTCGGGCCCCGAGTCGGGGGCTGCTGGGTCTCCTGAGCTCGGACTCAGGTTGACGGCCTTGGAGAGCAGCCTCGCTGCCTTCATGGAACAGCAGCGGGCATTGATTGCCAGTCTCACCAGTGCATCTGCCCCGAACACCGGGACATCGACGTCCAAGTCGACCCCGGAGGCCGAGCCGATCCTCGAGTCCATGCGGGCTCGAGTCGATCCTCGGCCGCGGTCTCCCTCGGCCTCCCGTTCGGGACCGAGGTCATCTACGCCGGTACCCTCGGCATCGGGGCGGAGGGCATCAGTGCCCGCCCGACCGGAGCCGCTCGACACCTCCTCCGAGGAGTCTGGCTGGGAGACGGAGTCCGAACCTCGGAGACTATCCCCACCAGAGGATACCCGGTTCTCGGACTTCGTGCGGGATATGGCCAAGGCCTTGGCCTTCCCCGCGGATCCCGAGGAGGAGCCTCGAGCCGAGGAGCTCGAGGCCCTCCAGTATGACTCTCCCCCGAAGGAGGCCTTTACTGTACTGGTTCCTCCAATGCTGGAGCGGCTGCTCTTCCGCATGTGGGAGACCCCGGCCTCGACGCCAGTGTTAAGCAAGCGGGTCAATTCCATCTATCGAGTCCGCAAGAGCCCCGGGTTCCAAAAGGCACAATTACCGCACCACTCCATGGTTGTGGAATTGGCCATGCATCGACTGAAAAGTCAGAAGATGCACTCCTCGTGCCTCCCGGCCGGGAGGCCCGGAACCTGGATGCCCTCGGTAAGAAGTGCTTCCAGGGCTCTATGCTTGCTTGCCGTGTCCAGACATACCAGCTCTACATGGGCATGTATCTCCGAGACCTGGCAAAGGAGATTGCCGGGTTCTCTACTGGTCTCTCCGAGGAACCTTTGCAGAGGTTCCAGGCCTTGTCCACTGGTATTCGAGAGTGCTCAAAGTTTCTCTCGAGCAGCCTATGAAGGCTTCGAGGCTTCGGCCCGCGTAGCCGGGGCCGGCATCGGTGCCCGCCGACAGGCTTGGCTACAGTCATCCGACCTCGAGCCATGGGTACAGGACAAGTTGGTCGATGTCCCCTGCCGAGGTGAAAACCTCTTTGGCAAGCACATGGCTGAAAAGGCTGCAGAACTTGAGACTGAGACTCTGACCAGGACTAGGCTGTCCAAAAAAACCTCTGCCCCTTCTCAGAAAAAGAAGGGCTCGGGAAAAAAGACCTTTTACCCGAGGAAGTCATCTGCCTATAAACAATACCCTCATTATCAGGCCTCTGCAGCTCCCCAACAGGTTCAGCAGGCCAAGGGGCAGGGTCATGGGCCCCGTAGGCAGAAGGCCCCCAAGCCTCCAACACCGGCCCCTGCTCAACAGGGTGGGGGTTTTTGACTCAGAAAGCATAGCCTCTTCTCCTCAGGTGGCTTCTCTCAGCACAGGAGGCCGGCTGCCCACTTTGCCCACAGGTGGTCAGCCGTCACATCAGATACCTGGGTGCTTCATATAGTCCAATGGGGCTATCTTCTCCATTTTCACCAGGTATCTCCCTCCTATTTTCCAGGGGAGCCTCCAAGACCCCCTCTGCACAGGGACCTACTCCTTCAAGGAGTTAGCAAGTCTGCTAAAGGAACAGGCTGTGGAACCGGTGCCCCACCACCTGAGAGGTCACAGCTTTTATTCCAGGTACTTTCTGGTACCAAAAAGAACAGGAGGCCTCAGACCCATCCTAGTCTTGCGCAACCTCAACAAGTTCCTGGAGAGGGAAAAGTTCAAGATGCTTACCCTTGGAATCCTGCTGCCCTATCTCCAGCAGGGAGATTGGCTATGCTCCTTGGATCTAAAGGATGCTTATACTCACATCCTTATTCATCCAGACCACAGACAATATCTCAGATTTGATGTGGGAGGAAATCACTACCAGTGCAGAGTACTACCCTTTGGCCTGACCTCCGCCCCCAGGGTGTTCACCAAGTGCCTGGCGGTGGTGGCGGCCTACCTCAGGCTTCGAGGTCTTTTTGTGTTCCCATACCTGGACGACTGTCTCATAAGGGGCCAGTCTTCCCAGGAGGCCAATCAAGCCACCCTTCGCACTGTGGCTCTGCTTCAGCACTTGGGGTTTGTCATAAACTTCGCAAAGTCCACTTTGCTCCCGTCCCAGAACTTAGAATTCATAGGAGCAAGGCTGGACACTCTTCAGGCAAAGGCTTTTCTGCCACTGGACAGATCCCACAGGCTGATGGATCTAGCCATGCAGTTTCACAGCAATTCCCTGGTCTCTGCCAGGCAATTCCTGAGACTTCTCGGCCATATGGCTTCCACGGTTCATGTAACCCCCAATGCCCACCTTCACATGCGGCCTGCTCAGTGGAGCCTTCGAACTCAGTGGCATCAAGCCACAGGGAGCCTAGCGGACTCAGTGTGAATATCCGACCTACTCGTCTCCTCTCTGCAATGGTGGCTTCATCTTCCGAATCTGGTACTCGGAGTGGTTTTTCAATCCCCTCCGCATTCTCAAGTGCTGACGACAGATGCTTCTCTTCTAGGTTGGGGAACACATTGCCAAGAATGAAAGTGATTTAGACGCCTCAAGCCCTTACTCTCATATGACCACTTCCGGTCTGTCTGCCAAGCCTTAATAACTCCTATTCTGGACTTTTGTAATCCTATCTACTACGGTCTTTCAAAACACTCACTTAAACCTCTTCAGATGGCTCAGAACACGGCAGCCAGAATTATTGCTGGCTCAGCATCTCAAGATCACATTACCCCTACTCTCAAAGAGCTCCACTGGCTTCCAATAAGCCAGTGCGTCAAATACAAGATGGTAATTAATATATTCAAGATCAGACATAAATGCTCTGCTTTTAGCCTTCATAACCTCTTACTCCAGAATAACAACAGGCCAAGACGAATAACTACTTCAAACACCCTCAGCACCCCAAGTAGTTTCAGAAAAGCGTGTAAATGTACTACACAAAGGGCAATTTCCTTATCGGCCCCACTTATATGGAACTCTCTCCCTCCCGATCTGCGATCCATGGATGATTTAAAGGAGTTCAGAAAAACAACTGAAATTTGTACTCTTCACTGAGTACTATGGCACAGACATCTAACAGTCTCTATTATTATAGCCTGCATATAACTTGTTTTACTGTAACGGTTCCTTGATGTTGCGTATCCCAATTTTACCTTCACTCTTTAGTTTAGTCAGTGTATGCCCCCCTGTCTCTGTTCTCCCTTCTTGTGTCTGGTAACCGCTTTGATTTAAGGAAAAGGCGGTATAGAAAACCTGTTAAATAAATAAATAAATAAATGTACTCAGGGTCTCCGGACCCCTTGGGAGGCTGCGCAACAGATTAAACTTCCTGGAGCTACGGGCAATACGCCTAGCTCTGAGAGCCTTCTCCCACCTCACATCTCACCAGTCTGTACTGGTCCAGACGGACAATCAAGTTGCCATGTTCTATGTGAACAAACAAGGAGGCACAGGCTCCTTCCTTCTCTGTCAGGAGGCACAACGGCTGTGCTCTTGGGCCGTCAATCACGGAATCCTCCTCAAGGCTGTTACCTCCCAGGTCAAGAAAATTACCTGGCGGACAGACTGAGCAGGATCCTGCAACCACACGAATGGAGATTGAATCCGTTGGTGGTTCAGCAGATCTTTCTCAGGTGGGTCCTCCCCACCATGGATCTTTTCGCCAGTCCTCTGAACCGGCAACTCCCGAGATTCTGCTTCAGACAACCGCATCCTCTCAGAGTAGCAGCGGATGCATTTCTGATCTTGTGGTCCACAGGCCTAATGTATGCGTTTCCTCCCACGCCACTAGTGTCCAGAACACTGTTCAAAGTCCTCAAAGACGGGGCCTCATTGATCCTGATAGCCCCCAGGTGGCCGTGGCAACCGTGGTTCCCGCTTCTGCTGCAACTGGCGGTGGACACTCCTCTTCCTCTGGGGTTTCAGCACGATCTCCTGTCTCAGGACCAGGGGACTCTCTTGCACCCCAACCTCCAGTCCCTTCATCTGATGGCCTGGCTGTTGAAAGGGTAGTCCTGGTTCCCCTACTACTGCCTCGAGAGGTGGATGACGTAGTCTTAGCCTCTAGGCGGCAATCCACCAGGAAATCCTACGCTCTTAAGTGGCGTAGATTCTCAGCATGGTATGCTCAGCACAGCGAGAATCCCTTCTCATGCTTGGTAGCGGTAGTGTTGCAATATTTGCTTTACCTCTCCAATCTAGGCCTTAAGCCCAACTCTGTCAGGGTTCACCTCAGTGCTCTCTCAGCGCACCGCTCGCCGGTGGACGGGAGGCCTCTTTCCAACCACCCTTTGGTGGCTCGTTTTCTCAGAGGCCGCCTCCTGCTTAAGCCTCCTTTACGTCCACCAGCCCCTGAGTGGGATCTGAATGTGGTCTTACAGCGGATTACTTGTCCGCCATTTGAACCTATGTCTACCTGCCCTCTCCGTTTTCTCTCTTGGAAAACCTTGTTTCTGGTAGCTCTTACCTCTGCTAGGCGAGTAAGTGAACTTCAGGCACTAGTGTCTGATCCCCCTTACTAGGTTCTACAGGAATAGGGTAGTCTTACGAACTCACCCTAAGTTTCTTCCTAAGGTTGTCTCCCCTTTTCACCTCAATCAGGAGGTGGTTCTTCCGACCTTCTTTCCCAGGCCGCATGCCAACCGGGCTGAGATGGTCCTGCATACCCTGGACTGTAGGAGGGCGTTGTCCTTCTACCTTGACCGTACTTGGGAGCATCGGAGGGCTGTTCAGCTCTTCATTTCTTTTGACCCCAATAGGTTGGGGCTCCTTGTCTCCAAGCGTACTTTGTCCATATGGGTCGCTGACTGTATCGCCTGGACTTATGGGGCAACCGGCCTCTCATTGGAGGGTCGAGTCACGTCTCATCGTGTCAGGGCGAAGGCTGCGTCAGTGGCTCATCTCCGCTCTGTTCCGTTGGCAGACATCTGCCGGGCCGCTACTTGGTCTTCAGCCAGACTTTTGCGGCCCATTACTGCCTTGAGAGGGAGTCCTGCAGGGACAGTGCTTTCGGACAGGCAATACTCCATAATCTTTTTGGGGTTTAGGCAACTCCTACCCTCTAGCCCTGGTGTTGGACTACCAGTCGGGGGCGTTCTCAGTGAAGATTCCTTCCTTACGTGCTGCCGAGCTAGAGGGAGCTCATTTTTTCGGCTTGAGGTCTCCGGTAGCCTTAAGCTGGGGAGTCCCATATGTGAGAACTGACTTCCTGCTTGGTCCTGGAGAAAGAGTAGTTACTCACCTGTAACAGGTGTTCTCCAGGAGCAGCAGGAATCAGTCCTCACAACCCTCCCTCCTCCCCTTGGAGTTGCAGTCATATGATTTATTTTTGCTAATTTTTTTTCTGTCTTTTAACTATGTCATCAGACCGAGGAAGATGGCACCCTTGGGCGGGAAGGGGACCGCGCATGCACACTGCAATTCCCAAAGGCTTTCTTTGAAAGCTGGGGAAATGCTCCGCACGAGGGCTCCGTTGGCGCCGACGTCACCCATATGTGAGGACTGATTCCTGCTGCTCCTGGAGAACACCTGTTACAGGTGAGTAACTACTCTTTTTAAACATAAGCCACAGTAGCCAAAATAAATCAAGATGTTCAACATGGTATCCAGATAAAGTATCCTGATTGCTATCCTAACAGTGGCATGGGTTACCACTATCTGCATAAAATTAGGACTGCATTTGTGCTGTCCTAACTTTATTCAGATAGTGGACTGAATTTGGCTGTTGACTATATAACTAATAGCTTCACCCATGGACTACCTTGGTGCTGTCTGGATAGTGCCAAGACTGACAGGAAGATTTTCAGTAGTGCCGCTAAACATCTCTGGATAGCCCTGGCCAGAGCACTTACTCGAATAGCAGAACCTGCTATCTGGATAAGTCAGATAAGTGCTTCTCTCAGAGTTTAACTAGCATGAAGCTAGTGCTCTTCAGCTTGGAGATGACTAAATGGAGATATGATGGAAGTCTATAAAATCGTAAGTGAAGTGGAATAGGTAAATGTGAATCGATCGTTTTACTCTTTCAAAATGTACAAAGACTAGGGGGACACTCCATGAAGTTACTAAGTAATAAATGTTCTCCCTATTTGTTTTAAAGTTTTCATTTCAATGCATAGTCAAACTCCTGGAGCTCAGTGCTGGAGGATGGAGTAAAAGCAGCTAGTGTAGCTGGGTTTAAAAAAAGATTGGACATGTTCCTGGTAAAAAAAGGTCAATACACAGTAAAGATAGAGCTGAGTAAAGTCGCTGCTTATCTCTGTGTATAAGCAACATGGAATCTATCTACTTTTTGGGATCCTACCAGGTACTTGTGATGTGGATATTGGCCACTATTGGAAAGAAGATACTGGGCTTGATTGACCTTTGGTCTAACCCAGTATGTGTCTATGTTCTTAGATCTCATTGTTTGCCAGGAATGGGTGAACAAAGCCTTCAGGTAAGGAAAACATTAATACGTGTATAGAAATGAGGAAAAGAGGGCAACATCTGGAAAGCTGTGTATTCTAATACCCGTAGTATGGGAAATAAGATTCTAGATATAGAGACTATAATGGAAGAGGATGATGTGAATTTAGTGACAGCCACAGAGCTGCGGTTCACGGAGAACCATGACTGGGACATAATTATACTGAGCTATGATCTATTTAGTGAACACACAAAAATTTAAAGCAATAGAATCACAGGGCATATAAAATAAGGAGGGGGTTGATCTTGAAAGAGAGATTGGAACATCTGTTCGCATTTGTGTGATTACACAAAGCTGCTCTTTTTTATATTTAAATTTTTTTTATTAACAAAAACAGAACTTCAACATTTCCAATATATTGGTACTTTGATATATCATGAAAACTATGCAGACAATACAACCATACCTTCTTGCACATTCTTACATTTTTACATTTATATATCTTTACCCATCCCCCCCAACCTCTCCCCCCTCCCAGCATTAAATGTTTGTTGAAACACTGCACAGAAAAATTCACAAGCCATTGGTCTGAATATCAAGGTAAAATGAAAAACATGCTGGTACATTGCAAATCAATGACTGTTAGAAATGTCAGCTGAGTATATAACCATACAGCACTTTCCAGTATATCTCCCATCCAATGTTCCCTCTAATTTTCTGTAGGCTGTGTGCGCATAAAATATCAGCTGTGTGCGGCTTTTGAAGGAAGGTTAAATTTTTGTGCCCCACATAACGACACTCGGAGTTATATACTTTAAAATTTGATTACACGTCAGAATACAGTATGTACACTACATTGATTTTAATCAAATTAAATGAAAATAGACGATTACTAAATGAAGCGGGAAATTTCTAGTAATTACAATCATAACTTTTAAATTTTAAGACGTCTGTGTTTTCTATCAGAATCAGAGCTGTAAATTTTGTGCGCTCTGTTGTAAAGTATGTGCGCTCGCTCGGTGAGGTGTGTGCGCGCGCACAGCTTAGAGGGAGCAGTGCTCCCATCCCTCCTCCAATCGCCCCCCATCCCCTAAGATAACACTCACTCAACATTCATTCACACACACCCCACCCCCCGCTCTGCAGGCGTATGATCCCACTTAATCCATTCCATAGCTTTGACGCAGTGTATGCCAGAGTTGTTTATACGGTAGCCAGGAGTAGGTTTAGTTCTATCCTAATAGTATCGCAATTCATAAAAACCCATCTCATGCATCAGATTAATACATTCTCACAGTGTGGGTGAGTTATCTTTGTTCGAAATCTGTAGTATAAACTTTTTAACCAATAGAGCCATGTCCAGAAATTTTTGCTTGCCAGTTTGTAATTTACAGCTTCACAAGGGAGTGGCATCCCCAGCAGCAGCGACATGTAGGATCAGGGAATATCAACTTATGTGACCAATTTAATAGACTTCAGGACCACCCTCCACCGCTGTTGCAGCCACTCATATTCCAAAACAAAATGCCTGTAGGTCCTCTCCTTAACTTTACATTTCACACGGTAGGGATCTTCCTGCAACTCCTGTTGGTAACCTCTCTCTCTCTGCTAACATAGACCCTGTGCACTAACTTATATTGCACTTCCTGCAAGTTGGCATACATCCAAGAGTGCTGAAAACTGAAATACGAGATTGTAGAACTATTAGTAATCTGTGATCTATCATTAAAATCATCTGAAGTATCTGAAAATTGGAGAGCGGCCACTGTAACACCAATTTTTAAAAAGGGGTTCCAGGGGTGATCCAGGAAACTACAGACTCTAGTGAGCCTGACATCAGTACCAGGCAAAATGGAAGAAACAATTATAAAAAAAATTACTGAACATGTAGGTGGTCATGGTTTAATGGCAGAAAGCCAACATAGGTTTAGCCAAGGAAAGTCTTGTCTTGCTAATCTCTTATATTTTTTGAAGGTGTAAATGATCAGGTCAGCCTGTTGATATAGTGTGTTTCGATTTAAACCTTTGACAGAGTCCCTCATGAGAGGCTTGAGGAAATTAAAAAGCCATGGGATAGGAGGCAATGTACTATTGTGGATCAGGAACTGGTTAAAAGATAGAAAGCAGAGAGTAGGTCTAAATGGCTAATTTTTTCAATGGAGAAAGGAAAATAATGGAGTACACCAGGGATCTGTGCTGGGCCCGCTGCTTGGTATATTCCATTTATCTTTAATCCAATTAGAGGAGGGGAACACTCCCTTTTTAAGCCTCTAATACAGTGGTTCTCAACCTTTTTTGTACCGTGACCCCTTTTACCATTGGTCAACTTGTGGTGACCCCCAATGATAAAATTAAATGCGTCTCTCTTCCTTTACCGTTAACGCATTGTCGCTGTAATCATTTGTTGAATTATTAATATATTATAGGCCTTTGCAATATGTTTTTATTTATAAAATTTGCTTATTTAAACCACAATAATTAATCACAATAACAAGTAACAATATTTGATTTCAAAATTATGATGATTTTGTAGTCAAATCACTAATTTGAAATAAAATTATTTTTTCTACCTTTGTTGTCTGACCAATTTATTCTCTTATCATGCTGGTCCCGATCTGAGGCTTCTGCTTTCCTGTCTTCTCTTAGCTCTCTTTCTGTGGTCTATGGTCCATCTACCATTTCTTATCTCTTCTTTCGTTTTCTTCACTTCTTTCCATCAGCCTATTTCCAGTCCCAGTAACCCTCCCCAGTATCAGCCCCTTTCCAGTCCTCACTCTCAGTACCTTCCAATGTC
Source organism: Ichthyophis bannanicus (assembly GCA_033557465.1). Classification (NCBI taxonomy): domain Eukaryota; kingdom Metazoa; phylum Chordata; class Amphibia; order Gymnophiona; family Ichthyophiidae; genus Ichthyophis; species Ichthyophis bannanicus. The sequence continues at coordinate 275,208,765 of CM066039.1, read as the reverse complement.
AACTTGCATTCCCATGATTGCCACTGGTGTCCATTCCCTTCCAGTCCCCCTCCTTCCCCACTGACCAGTCCCTTCTAGTACAAATACCATGGCAGCCTCTCTCAGATCCACTCCCTTCCATTTCCATTCTCCCATCCCCTCGTATCAGCCCATTTGTAGCCTTAGCCCCCAGTTTTCTTCCAGGGCCAGTAGCTCTATCCTCCCCTCCCCACAATCAGCCCATTCCCAGTCGAAGCCCCCCAATCAGCTTGCTTCCAGTGCTAGTCCCTCCTCAACCCCATTACCAGTGCTAGCCTCCCCTAATCAGCTCATTTCCAGTGCTAGTCCCTCCTCAACCCCATTACCAGTGCTAGGCTCCCCTAATCAGCCCATTACCAGTCCTACCCCCCCATCAGCCCATTGCCAGTCCCAACCCCCCCTTGATCAGTCCATTACCAGTCCTAGCCCCCCCATCTGCCCATTATAATCCTAACCCGCACTGTCTCTCCCCTCTGTCCAGCATTTATCCCCCGTCTGTCCAGTATGTCCCCCTGTCTCTTCCCTTTGTCCATGTCAGCCCCCTCCCTCCCTCCCTCCATGTCAGCCCCCCTCCCTCCCTCCATGTCAGCCCCCCTCCCTCCCTTTCTCCACCCGTCCCTCCCTCTCTCCATGTCAGCCCTCCCTCCCTCCTTCCATGTCAGCCCCCCTCCCTCCCTCCATCCATGTCTCCCTCCCTCCCTCTGTCCATGTCAGCCCGCCCCCCACTGTCCATGTCAGCCCCCCTCCCTACCTCCATCCATCAATGTCAGCCCCCCGCCATCCATCCATCAATGTCAGCCCCCCGCCATCCATCCATCAATGTCAGCCCCCCGCCATCCATCCATCAATGTCAGCCCCCCTCCCTCCATGTCAGCCCTCCTCCCTCCATGTCAGCCCTTTCGCAGTTTCCCTGCCCCCTCCTCCCCTCTCTCTGTCTGCCTGCTACAACTTCCTTTGGAGGTGGGACAATGCTGCATGGAGCCCGTCGAGAGACTGGACGGCTCCGGAATGGTTTCACAGGCTCAGCCATGGTTCCCTAAGAGACAGGGAGCTGCAGCTGCATTAGAAGGGAGGCGGTGAGTTTGCCGGAAATTGCCGCTGCCGAGAAGCGGACTCGGCAGCGACAGCAACTTGTGCGTTTTTTTTTTTTTACGGCGGAGTGAGGCGACCCCCGCTAAATCCTGTGGGGACCCCCGTGGGGGGTCGCGACCCACAGGCTGAGAACCACTGCTCTAATGATCTTGGGAAGTGGCGGTATATAAAAGTTTTCAAATAAATAAATAAATAGGTCTCTGATGGTTACACAACGCTTTTGAACCCATCCCTTAAACCTAGTCTTCCCCTGTCCTAGGGGAAAGTCTGGATGCCCTGCAATATGCAGAAGTACAGATGCCCCAGGGGTGCCCCCCTCCCCCTGTGTTTATTCTCCACCTTCTCCAGATCATTCTAAAGGGGTAAACCAAAAGGTTCTCGATGGACAATCAGGAATGAGGTTCTCGCATATGGTGATGTCATCCAATAGAGCCCATGTGGGTACACTCCCCAGCTACTAATGGAAGCTTTTGGAAGGCTCCACCATGCATGCATGCCATCTTCCTGCCTGCCACCGTGGCATCATTTACCTCAGTCTTCATTTTTACACTGAATCCAATGGACGCATTTACTGATGTCTGCTATTTTGTAAATTTTTACCCTTCACAATACTTCTGTTTTTCTTTCCTGTCTGCTTGTCACAGTTTTTCTTTTTGTTTTCCTTTTGTTAATTAGTTTTGATCGTTGTTAAGTTTCCTTTCTTTTTGCACGGTACCTCTGCCCTCTTAAGTGCCAGTGCTCTAACCATGGGACCTGCACTTTCAAGATTGAGCCGTGGCTGTTTTTATGGCTGATGTGTCCCAGAAACTGGTCAGGGGGTTTAAAAATCGTTCCCGGTGTTCTAGGACCATATCCACCACAGACACAGTTGGTGCCTTCATTGTCTGGGACCTTATCAGCCCTCTTCTTGTAATTTGTGTTTAAGATGACAAAAAGAGGCCTTAAGGGTTGAGAGAAGCAGCACGAATCACTTTTTGGTGCTTAGAAGTCCAATTCTTTGGCACTGGTCTCAGTGTTTTCGAAGGCTGCATCAGACACTGGCGGTGCCTAAATATCAAGGCGTTCTCAAGTCCGCTCAGAGGCGAGTACCGGTAGTGCCCCAAAGCATCAGCCATTGATCGATCTCCACCAGAAGATGAGGAAAAATTCAGCTTCATCTTCATCGGCGCTGCAGGGTGATTGCCCACAGTGAAGGCTTCAGAGCACTGGCATCAAAGCCCCTTGAGGCACAGCGTCCAGAGTGATGAGGGTCTGCGAGATGCCCTTACAAAGCTGTCCCGAAGAAAGGAGAGCTCATCCTCCAGACCATTGAAGGGGCAGTGACTGCCTACTGAGAGCTGATAACAAGCCACCAATAAAGGGATACAGGTAAATGGAGCTCACTCTGAGGAGGAGTAGGAGGTTACTAGTGGTGTGCCCCAGGGATCTGTCCTTGGTCTGATTAAACATAGAAACATGACGGCAGAAAAAGACCACATGGGCTATCTAGTCTGCCCTTCCATATCAACTACTACAACAGTCCCCTTTTTCCCTTTAGAGATCCTCTGTGTTTGTCCCATGCTTTTTTGAATTCACATACTGTCGTCATCTCTATCACCTCCACTGGGAGACTAGTCCATGCATCTACCACTCTTTCCATAAAGAAATATTTCCGCGTATTACTCCTAAGTCTATCCCCTTTCACCCCCATCCTAAGTCCCCTCGTAGCAGAGCTTGCTTTCAATCAAAAGAGGCTCTCCTGTGCATTTATACCACGGAGGTATTTAAACATCTCAGTCATATCACCTCTATCCCGCCTTTCCTCTAATGCAGGGGTCACCAACCTGCGGCCCACGAGGTCCCTTCGTGCGGCCCGCGAGGCTCTACCCCGGTTAACATTACGTGCGGCCCGCCAAGGATTCCCGCCATTGTATCCACGCGCTCGCAGCTCACCGACGACCACCTGCAAACGTCCCTTCTCCTGTCAGTGTCATCTGTGAAGCCGGACTTTAAGCGTTTGTCTGCTAGCATGAATCATCAGCCATCTCATTAAATTCAATAAAGGTGATCAGCCATTGTTTTCATAATTTTGCGTTTGTTGTTTTTTTTCGCGGGGGCGGGGAGAAGTGGGGTGCGGCCTGCGAGGCTCCCGGTAGTCGGCTGTGCGGCCCGCGGCCCTCTGGAGGTTGGTGACCCCAGCTCTAATGTATACATATTAAGATCATTAAGTCTGTCCTCATATGCTTTATAACAAAGACCACTAACCATTTTAGTAGCCACCCTCTGTATCGACTCCAACCTGTTTGTCCTTTTGAAGATGCCGTCTCCAGAATTGCGCACACTACTCCGAATGAGGTTGCACCAAAGACCTATACAGAGGCACTATCACCTCCTTTCTTCTGCTGGCCATTCCTCTCCCTGTGCACCCAAGCATCCTTCTAGCTTTCGCCGTCACCTTTTCTTACCTGTTTAGCTACTTTAAGATCATCAGAGACAATCATGCCCAGGTCGCACTCTTCTTTTGTGGACAGAAGTACTTCACTCCCTCTATATCGCTCCCTTGGATTGCTGCAGCCCAAATGCATGACTTTGCATTTTTTAACATTAAATCTCAGCTGCCAAATTCTAGACCATTCTTCAAGCTTAGCTAGATCCCTCCTCATGTTATCTACACCTTCCTGGGTGTCTATTGCAGATTTTGCTATCATCCACAAAGAGGCAAACCTTACCTGACAGCCCTTCCACGGTATCGTAATACAAGGGTCCTCATATGCGTTATAACAATCTTAATATGTATACTTTAGAGGAAAGGCGGGATAGAGGTGATATGATAGAGGTGTTTTAAATACCTCCATGGCATAAATACACAGGAGGAGAGCCTCTTTCGATTGAAAGCAAGCTCTACTACAAGGGGACATAGGGGATAGACTCAAGAGTAATATTTGGAAATATTTCTTTACAGAAAGAGTGGTAGATATGTGGAATATTCTCCCAATGGAGGTGGTAGAGATGAGGACCGTATCTGAATTCAAAAAAGCATGGGACAAACACAGAGGATCTCTAAAGGGAAAAAGGGAACTGTTGTAGTGGTTGATAGACTATGTGGTCTTTTTCTGCCATCATGTTTCTGTGTTTCAGTAACCCCTTATAGATTCTGGGTACATCAGTCAAGGTTACAGAGGTCCCACAGCCTTCAGAGTCAGTAGCGTGGAGAAATGCCTTCTTCAGGCCTTCGAGGAATGGATCACGACACTCTTGGCCATGCAGCAAGCCTGTGCCTTGATGCATCCAAACTCTGCAACCATCCAACTGATCCTTGAGATGCGTGTCTTGCCTGCAGGAGAGGCCTCTAAATTGGGTCACTGAAAGGCCCAGCCAATATCACTCTCTAGCATTTCAGGATCCGATGCACCCTCAAAATGCCCAAAGGAGCTCCCCATCCCCGAGATCAGGAAAGAGATCCAGGCAGAGACTCAAAAGTACTTTAACTTTCTCTCTGAGTCTCATTCAGAAGGCTGGGTAACCAGTGCAGAGTTCGAAGACTTGTCGGAGGACAGGTCTCCAGAGCTTCTATCAGACCTCCCTTCTCCTCATGAGCTGCGCAAGTCCCCTCCTGAGGATATGACCACCTAAGATTTTGTCAGGGATATGGCCAAGACCATACCTTTTTCTTTGGAGACTGAGGATGAGCCCAGGGCCAAAGAGTTGGATATCCTTCAGTATTCCTCTGCCCCTAAGGAAGTGGTGACTGTGCTCATGCACTGCATCCTTCAGAGTGTACAGATGAGAATGTGGGAGAACTTCCCCTCACTATACCTCTAGTAGAAGGCTTGATGCCATGTATAGAGTTCAGAAGGCTCCGGGGTCAAGAAGCCCCAACTTACGCACAATTCCTTGGTGGTCAAATCCACCCTGAAGAGATCTAGAAGTTCCAAGACTCACTCCTCGGCACCCCCTGGGATGGAGGCTCAGACATTGGATTCTTTTGGGAGAAGATACTTTCAGAATTCCATGCTCCTGTCCTGCATGGCCTCTTACCGATTCTACATGGACATGTTTCTTAAGAACAACATGTGTGACCTCTGCTCCAAATGACTCAAGCAAGAGCCTTCCTCCCACACGACAGACTTCACAGATGGACAGCACTGGTGCAGGGGACTCACATGAGTCATCAGGTCACAGCTCACCAAATGGTAACTGTACTAGGTCATAAGGCCTCTATGGTACACATAACATCCTTGGCACATCTCCATATGAAACAGGCTCAGTGGACTCTGAGGACTTGGTGAACCCAAGCTACAGGTCGACAGGGGGATCATCTGTATGTCACCAACCCACATTGTCATTGCAATGGTGGGCAATCCATCACAATTCGCTCAGAGGTCTTCCATTCCAAATTAATCCATCCCAAAATGTTTTGATGACACTCATCCAAACTGGGTTAGGGAGCTCATCTCAATGGGTTTCACACTCGGGGCGATAGGTCCTTCCAAGAAAGTCTCCAGATCAATTTCTTGGAGTTAAGCGCTATAGCAAACGTTCTAAAGGCTTTCTGAGATTGACTGGCCAATCAAATTGTTCCAGTTCAGACCAGCAATCAAGTCAGTGTTTTACAGCAACTAGCAGAGAGGAATAGGCTCTCATACCTCCTTTATTGGGAAGCGGTCAGGTTGTGAAAGTTTATCACACACAGGATGAACTTGAGGGCCACATACCTATCAGACAAATAAAATACTCTTGTCCTCCAGCCTCATGAATGGATACTGGATAGGGAGGTTGTGGTTCGCATCTTTCAGGAGTGGGGCACCTTCTCAGTAGATCTGTTTGTGACTCCTCAGAATGCCCTGTTCCAGGGTAAGATCACACAGTGGGTTAGCCTCAGATGCTTTCCTCCTACATTGGGGGAAGGTCTTCTGTTTGCGTATCCTCAGATACCTCTCATTGCAAAAACCCTTCTGAAGCTCAAAATGGACAGAGGCACGATGATTCTCATCTTACTGGCCCCAACAGCCTTGGTTTCCTCTCTTGCTACAGCTCTCCAGTCAGGAACCACTCTGGCTGAGCCAGGTACCCGACATGATTTCACAGAAAGACAGAATGATGTTGCCCTCCAACATCTAGTCTTTGGCCCTCACGGCGTGGATGTTGAGAGGCTGTTATCCAAGTTCAACCTACCGTCCATTGTGACTGATGTCCTTTTGGTTTTCAGGAGGACCTCACCAAGAAGATTTTATTCATGCAATTGGAGGAGGTTGCTGCTTGCTGAAAAAGGAGCCAAATGACAAAAACTGGAAACAACATAAGCATTGGCAAGTTAGATGCAAGGCATTGATAAGGCAGGCAAAAAGAGAATTTGAGAAGAAGCTTGCTGTGGAAGCAAAAACACATAATAAAGACTTTTTCAAGTACATTCATAGCAAAAAAAACTATGAGATAAGTCAGTTGGACCACTAGATGATAGAGGGGTAAAAGGGGCACTAAGAGGGGACAAGGCCATAGCGGAGAGACTGAATGAATTCGTTGCTTCGGTCTTTACTGAGGAAGATGTAGGGATGTTACCCATGACTGAAATGGTATTTAAAGGTGATGCCGCAGAAGAATTATCGATACACCGAGAAAATGTATTACAACTATTTGATAAACTGAAGAGCAGCAAATGACCTGGACCAGATGGTATACATCAAAGGATGTTGAAAGAACTGAAATATGAGATTGCAGACCTACTATTAGTAATCTGTGAACTGTCATTAAAATTATCTGTAATACCTGAAGACTGGAGGATGGGCAATGTAACGCCAATTTTTAAAAAGGGTTCCGAAGGGATCCGGGAAAATACACCAGAGAGCTTGATGTTAGTACTGGGAAAAATGGCACGTATTTGGCGGAGAGAGAAAAAGCATCGCCGGATGATATTACTAATGTGAGAATGGAAGGAGAATATACAGGATAGGGTAACTCCTAAGTATTTGAGCGATGAAACTGTAGGAATAGTGATACCTTTGAGAGATAGGGATTTAGAGGGAGGTAGGAATGTAATGGAAACTATAACATAGACATCTTCCTAGGATTAGGATGTAGTCAAGCCTAGTATATTTTCCATGTACATTGGAGTAAAAAAAGTAAAAAAGTCAACTTCTGTTGGGTGCAGGCTCCACCACACATCCATGAGACCAAGTTCAGACATCGGAAAATGAATATCCTTATTTCTGTGGTAGTTCTGGGTGATCTAGAGGGGTTGCGATCTATAGTATACTAGGATCCTCTGTAATGTTAGTCACCTGCCACTATCTGTAAATATAATAGATAAAACTAGAGAGTTTGACCACCAACTCCGAAAAATATTTGCGATCATATACATTTGGGTGCATAGGCATTACAAAGCATCACCCTTAACCCCCTACAACCCTCCTGCCAGTAGTATGTATCTATCCCCTCATCTGCAGTGACCTTATGAGTCTCAAGAGTTGTTATTTTATTAATGAGGATTGCAAACCCCATTTATCTCGCATTGAAGGATGCAAAACCCAACTCTCACCTTTTTAAGTTTTCTGTGTTCCATTGCATTCAGATGGGTCTGCTGCAGGAAAGCAACCTCCACTCTACAATGTTTGAGGTACTGTAAAACTTTCGTCTTTACTGATGCATGTAACCCATCCACATTTAAAGTGACTACTTTCAGATCACACTGGCTGTAAGCATTGGTCTACCCAATCACTGTGTATTATGTTTTATTGCCTTAGGCGCTATCAAGGCCTCCCTGCTGGACCCCTCTGTGCATGGTGAACAAGTTAGTTGCCAGGGCTGCATGAGCACCCATTTCGTTCTCCACTCCCTCCCCCTGTTTCCCTGAGATACATTCACTCGCCCATGCATACACCCAGCAACATACAGCACATCCAGATCACACCTCTCATACCTCAGCGGTCTCATGCTAACTCCCTTTCTTACCTCCTTCCACACCTTCGCCCAGTCCTTCTGGTACACCCCATACACTCAAAAAGTACACTCATCCCTCCCATGCCAGTCCCTAAACAACTAAAGAAATAAGAAAAAGTACACATCATTACAGAGCATGTGATGACTTCCCTGCCCCTTACATTCTACCCTTATTGAGGGATTTGTTTTGATTTACAACGTTTACAAAATTTTCAAAAAGGTAAGCCTTACCCTCTAAACCAGTGGTTCTCAACCCAGTCCTCAGGACACACCTAGACCATCTGGGTTTTAGGGCATCCACCATGAATATGCATGAGATAAATTTGCATGCTCTGCCTCCATTGTATATAAATCTATCTCATGCATATTCATTGTGGATAGCCTGAAAATCTGAGTGGCTGGGTGTGTCCCAGGGACTGTGTTGAGAACCCCTGCTTTAAACATTAATCTTTAATATTTATTACAGTTTAAACGTAGCCAACACTCCAGTATAGACGACAGAACACAAGTCTCGTTCATAATGGTCATTGGTCAGTCAGCATACTACGTTCCATGCCTCTCCAAAGTCTTGATCGGGTTCATGTCCAGACCTTCGTCTCTCATATTATCCATATAGCAGCTGTTCTAGGCCTCAACTGGTATGGTAGGTTTTCAGTAGACTTGGCACTTGCTTCCATATATCCATGCCAGCCCATAAAGCAGTATTAAGACTATCTCACACACTGGCAGGGCAAAACTTTGCACGATGGGGTCCCAGAGCTCTCCTTTCACCATGTTTCCACCTCTGAACTCCAAAGTCCCAGCTTGCACAAATCCGCATCATGCCTCCAGTGCTGAATCCTTTCGATTTTGTGTTTGCCTACTAATAGCAGGGCGGCAGCGTTTCTCGTGCTGGGGTTAGAATGGTTTGCCAAGGCTTCCCTGGGAACATACCTATCAGAGCCAGGTCTATTGTGCTGTCACTCCTCCAAGACCCCAAAACACACAAATCAGGCCCATGTTCATCCGCCATTGGCGATATAGTCTAGGCCTCCTTGTTAAATATAGTCTGAGATAGCGAGTCTAGATAGTCTCAATTTACAGTGCTGGGCTTTCTGGCCTCTGCTGACAGCCCTTCCAAGTAAATATTTATAAATCATTCAGGCTGAATGTAGCCCCTCATCCCAATTCAGCGTCTTGTGTCAAACCAACAACATATATCAAACTTGGGATGGTGTCTCCTGCTCCACACCCACCTGTGATAGCTTGTCCAGGAAAGTTTTCACATGCTGCATTGCCTGAAACATATAGAACTTGTTTTGGTGCACCACACTCTCCTTCGCAGGATATTGAAGACAAAACTAAATATCTCTCCTGAAGAGATCTTTGCAGTAGGGTGCTATCCTGAAAGAGCAGTATGTTGTTGGAATAGTATCTTAGTTTTATGCCACTTCTGTATTTTAACATCATTTTTCTTTCACCTCAAAGTTCAGCAGCCAAGTGATTATTATGTGGGATCTGTTGGCTCGCTTGCGTCTAGGCCCCAGTCGGTGCACTCGCTCCTTTAGGAGCTGGCTCTCCTCACTTCCAAGGCCCAAAGCCTCAGGCAGCCACTTTTCAACCAGCGCACACAACTCTCTCTCTTATGCTCTTTAAAATACCAACCAGCTGAATGTTGTTGCATCGGCTTCTGTTTTTCTGGTCTTCTGCACGTTCAAGCAGCATTTTAATTTCGGCCTCCAACTCATGCACACATGCTTCCAACACCCCAGCCACAAAATACTCTCCTCTGCCTGCTGCTCTCTGTGTGCATGGCCCTCCAAGCCCTCTTTGTCTTCAGTGGAGGCTTGAATCTGCCTCGGTCATTTAACACTGCTGTTATGTTTTTCTTTAGCTCTTGCATTTTTTCAGCCTGCAGCATAAAGATCACCACCACTGCCATCTTCGCCACACTTTGCCTTCTCCACTCCCGAATCACTTTAGTGATCCTACTGGTCATTATAGCCACTTTTAGACGAGCTCACCACACGTCCTGCAGCAGGGTTTATTCTTCCATTATTATGGCTAGATTTGTTGTCCAATGTTACTTTGGGTAGTCACTATTTCAATATTTCCAGGTACCTTACAGGGAGAGATGCACTTTGGCGTCCATTCAGCTTGCAATCATCACGTGGCCCCTGATTATACAAACCACCTGAGGGTTTATTTAGATCCTAATGTCTTGGATTATAGTCAAGAGTATTGAAGGAATTCTAGCGAAGTTGTGGCAGCTGGACTCTGACCTTTTCAGTGCTTTCTTAGAATCTGGAATGGTCCTGGATGACTGGAGAAGGGCAGAAGTGGTCCCTCTCCACAAAAGCAGATGAGGTTGGGAACTATAGGCAGGTTAGGCTGACCTCTATGATAAGTAAATTAATGGAAATACTACTAAAAACAAAGGATGCTGTAGTTTCTGAATCCAGTGGCTTATAGGATCCAAGGTAGCATGGTTTAGTAGAGGTAGGTCTTGTCGGACAAATGTGTTTAATGTCTTTGATTGAGTGAATATAGAGTTGGATCAAGAGAGAGAGCTAGATGTGGCTCCCCTGAGCATGAGGTGGAGACTGGGGTGCATTGGCTTCATCGTTCATTGGAGTACAGTGTCAACAGTATTGAGGTATTAGAGGAATGTGAGGACCGCTCATCCTTGGTTATTAGAGGGGCTGTGCCATACTCCACGAGACTGAGATCAGCCCATCAATTTTCTCTGGCAGATTCTGCAGGTGTCAGCCAATTCTGCTGCAGGCCACTCACCTTTTGTAACTGGCAGCCCTTGAGGAGCATCTCTTGAGAGGACTTTGTCCTGTGTGAAGATGCGGCTTCAGCATTGATGCTGGCTTATTGATGCATCAATCATGTTCTCGAGACACACAACCTATCTGCAGGAGAGGAGATGACATAGAGACTTCAAAAGGCCTAGATAAGGATTCCTGGCCGACCGATCTTGATTTTTCTGCATAGAGATGAATCTGTCTCTTGGCACTGCAACTCATTGGTGCACCAACACTCCCGTAGGAACTCATCCTCTAAAGAAAAACATATGGCAGCCCATGCAGAGACTCAGACTACACTTGAATACATCTTCGAGTCTGCATCTGAATGCACTGGGGAGTCTGAGTCAAAGCATTTCTCAGGGGAGTGATCTCTGAGCTTCCCTCAGATCCCATGCCTCCTCAGGAGCAGTGTAGATCCCCAGTGGAGGAGCTGTCTTTCCAGGATTTAGTCAGGGAAATGGCCAAGGCCATTACATTTCAATTGGAAATGGTGAAGGAGCCTAGGGCCAAAGAGTACTCTGATCCCACTAAGGGAGTGGTGACAGTGCCCATGCACTGCATCCTTCAGAATCTGCAGGTGAAAATATGGGAGACCTCTTCTGTGCCTCCTGTTTGACTCTATACAGAGTTCAAAAGTCTCCCGGATTCAAAAAGCAACAGCTGCCACACCATTCCATAGACATTGAATCCATTCTCAAGAGAGCCAAGAGTTCTAAGTCATACTCTTCAGTGCCCCATATGCAGTCTCAACAAATTTGTGGACTTTCTTCCTTCAGAGAAGGTGGCGTATTTTCAGTCACTAGTGAGTCAAGGGAAGGAGTGTGGACAATGTTGTCCATGTAATACAATATTTTCAGTATTTTCATTTTCTCATGATTGAGCACTCTTGAGGCTCTCATGGCTCTAGGCCTCAGAATTACAGCCCAGCGTGAATAAGCAGTTTGGTGATGTGCCATGCCATGGAGAAAATTTTTTTTGGAGATAAGAGTCAAGAGGCTGCTACCCTCAACACTGAGCATCGTGACACCATTAAGGCCATCTCCAGGCCCACTTCTGACGGACTGCCTCTTCCTCTAGGGGGTTCCACAGTGAAGGGCAAAGAAGGTCCTATTACTCTACCAGGCATAGGTATCCTCCACCTTCCTACTCAGCCCAGACCAAACAGGAATCTCGCTCCCACTGTAGGCAGCAGAGGTCTCAAAAGTCTCAGCCTGCAACCGGGGACAGAATTTTGACTGGCTCCTTGAGATCCCACCAGTACCACTGTGCTGATGCCAGTCAATCTTCTTGTCAGAGGGACGATCACATTCTTTATAGATCATTAGCCCCTTTGAATTTATAACATTTGGATTCTCAAAATCATCCAGGACAGGTAGAGATTTACTTCTATTTGAACAATCACCAAATTGTCCACTGAGAGGACAGTCACTATCCTCTTAGGACCGAGAGTTACTACTTCAGGAAATCTCCACCCTTCAGGCAACCATTTTAGTCGAACCTGTTCCTCCAGGGCAGGAAGGGGAGGTATTTCATGGTAAAGAAAAAGGAGATTCTGTCCTATCCTAGATCTGAGGAATCTGACCGAATACCTTCTTTGCGAAAAGTTCTTCCCTCGGAGTCCTACTTCCTTTTTTTTTTCTTCAAAGAGAGGATTAGCTCTGTGTTCTGGATTTAGAGGATGCTTATACCCCCATTAAGATGCATCTCCATCACAGGAATTATTTGCGATTCATAGTAGGGAAACACCACTTCCAGTATCCCTTACAGTCATTTGGCCTTGCATCTGCACCTAGTGTGTGTATCAGGTATCTTGACGTAGTTGCATTGTGTCTACGCAGACTACGCATGCATGCATTTCCCTACTTGAATGATTGACTGGTGAAGGAAGGGGTTCAAGAAACCATGCACATGACAACATGACAGGATAATCAACTGATCGCTCAGAATGTACCCACTGAAATAGAATTAAGACCCCAGTGTAAATAAGATGTAGATATGTTCTGCCTGAAATCAGGTACCAGTGTAATACAATGTATAGAGTTATAGAATGTACATAGTTTCCCCCAGTTACGTCCAAGTTGATCTCCCTGTTTATTGTAAATACAACTCAAAGTTCCCTGTGTTGTATAGTTGATGTTAAATGTAAACCGCTCTGATCTAAAATAGAGCGGTATAGAAGAACTGTTAAATAAATAAATAAATAAACCTGAGTGGTGGAGCTACTAGGATTCATTTTAAATTTATTGCAAGTCAAATTTAAGCAAGTCACATCAATTAGAGCTTATTGGTGCTCTGCTAGACATGACTCGGGCAAACACTTTTCTCTCACAAAACAAGCTTGTGCCTTTGGTGGCGATTGTGAGGGTTATCTAACAATTGACAGATGTCAGCATAAGACACATTTTGGGCCACAAGGCCTCAGTAGTTCATATTGCTCCCTTGGAATGTCTCAAGATGACAGTGGACCTGGAGCATGCATTGGATGCAGTCCATCCATAGGCTCAACCATGTAGTATCTGTCATAGTTCCCCTCCAGAATTCTTTGTCCTGGTGGATGGTCCATTCCAATACGGCCAACAGCTTTCCCTTTCAAATTCTTCCCTATCAAAAAACGTAATGATTGATGCATTCAAACTGGACTAGGAAACCCATGTAGGCAAGGAATGTGGTCCTTTCATGCAAGTCTCCACCAGATCAAGTTTCCTAGAAATGAGCAAATTTTAATGCTCTGAAGGCTTTTAGAGATTGGTCGATCAAATTCTGATGATTCAGCTGAACAACCAGGTAGCCATGTACTGCATCAACAAGCAGGGAGGAACTGGGTCATACCTTATGTGATAGGAGACAACTGTGGAACTGTCCACTCTCATGGGATGACACTTAGAGACACTTACCTGGCTGACTAGCGAGAACAATGTCCTGTCTGACATACTGAGCCGTGTCCTTCAACCTAATGATTGGATCCTGGATGGGGAAATTGCTCAGAGTATCTTTTGGGAGTGGGGCAGCCCCTCAATAGATTTTGTTTGCCACTCCCCAGAACCAGCAGGTACCTCACTTTGTCTCCAGCGTGGGGACACATGGGAAAAACTAGCCTCAAATATCTTTGTCCTGGATTTGGAGGAAGGGTCTTCTGTTTTCATATCCTCCAATATTTCTCATAGCAGAGACTGTCTGAAACTCAGAGGCAAAGGCTCCATGATCTTCATAGCCCCTTACTGGTCCAGAAAGCCCTGGTTCCCTTTACTTCTTGAGCTATCAGATGGAGAACCAATCCATTTGGGGGACTTTCTAACCATCATGCAAGACCAGGAAATGATCTTGCATCCCAACATGCATCCCACAAAAATTATTGAAAGGACAGTGCAAAGGCAGCTTCAGGACCACATAGACACGAATTATTGACAGGACAGTGCAAAGGCAGCTTCAGGACCACATAGACACAGCACAATGTGGAAACTGCTCACCTCCCTCTTTGACAATCTCCTAAGAGGCATAGATAACATAAAGAACGGATTCCTGCTAGTGTTCATGGACATCTCGGCAGCCTTTGACACACTGTCCCACACCAGATTGCTGCAATGCCTGCAGCAGATTGGAGTATGCAAGAATATTCTAAAATGGTTTACCTCCTACTTCGAACACCGGACGCAAGTCAAATGCGCACAAAAGAAATCTCTGCAGTTCCCCATCACGCAAGGAATACCACAAGGGTCAGTACTGTCATCTATACTCTGTAATATATACATACAACCCATATGCAACATCATTAAACGCCACAATCTTCACTATGACAACATCATGGTATACGCTCCAATCAACCTACAATCACCGGACACCACAACAATAACCAGATGCCTTGAAGAGATGAGCGCCTGGCTCTCCAATAACAACCTGGCGGTCAACTATGACAAAATAGAGGCAATGTTCGTCATCAGAGACTCCACTTTCATTCCGCCACAAACAATCAGCATTCTAAACAAACCGATAACAGTCAAAGATGAAGTGAAGTACCTGGGAATCACCATGGACCGTGCTCTGAACCTAAAATCTCACGTTGCTAAAACCGCATCTAAGGCCTACTTCCATTTGAGGACCATCGGAAAGCTCAAGCCAATCCTCCACCAGGATCACTTCCGCACAGTGTGCCAGGCAGTTATCACACCACTGCTTGACTATGGAAATTTGCTATACCAGGGCCTCCCCCAGCAAACCATACACCCACTTCAAATGGTGCAAAACACTGTAGCACGCATCATCACAGACACTGCAAGATCTGAGCACATCACCCCCGTCTTACAGCAGCTGCACTGGCTCCCAATGATTGCCAGGACAAAATTCAAGACAATCCTGAACATTTTCAAAATCTTTCACCATCGCTCAGCAGATGCACTCCAGGATATCATAACAAGAGAAATCAGCAATAGACCAAGAAGGACCAGTAACGATAACAGGATCTGCACACCTGCAGGATATCCTAAGACTAAGCAAGCAACCTCCAGAAGAGCTCCCTCGCTACTGGCGCCCACACTGTGGAACTCCCTCCCTATGGGCCTAAGGACCCTGAACGATACCAAAGACTTTCGCAAGGCCCTCAAAACCCTGCTCTTCACAGAAACCTATGAGCTAACAGGCAGACAATAGTCGCCACCCAAACGGAACACCATCTAACTTCACCAGTTTGACAACATTAGTATAAGCTCAATGTATTTATGTTCATTAGTACCCCCCATGTTAAATGTAACCCTCCAATTGTGTTGTGACCACTTTGATTGAAGGATAAGGTGGGATACAAATCTGTCTAAAGTAAATACATAAATATCAAGTCCCTTGTCCTCACAGAGTGGATGTTCAGGGGCTGACCTTATCTTCCTAGAACTTGTTGATTGGCATCACCAATATCCTCTAGTCTTCCAGGAGAGATTCCTCTCTAAGGCCTTATGGTTTTAAATGGAAGAAGTTTACCATCTGGTGTGAGGAACAGGCCTTAGATTCTTTCTCATGTTCCACATTAAAACTGAATGAATACCATCTATATTTGTCAGAGGCTGGCCAGACAACCAACTTGGTAAGGATACACCTCAGTATAATTGACATTCCACCAGCATTGTAGAAGTTAGTCATCTTTACAGCCTTTAGTTGCTCACTTCCTGTGGAGCTTGTTTCTTATGAAATCACCCCACAAGCTTCCTGCAGTATCTTGGAATCTCAGTGTGGTTTTGTTTCAGCTGGTGAAAGCTCCCTTTGAGGCGCTTGATACTTGGAGACTGAAGCACCTGACCTTGAAGGTCTTATTTTTGTTGGCAGTCAACAAACATGCAGAATTAGCGAGCCCCAGGCCCTAGCAGTTGAGCCACCCTACACTGAACATTTAGTAATAGGGTGAGCCTGCACACTCATCCTAAATTCCTTCATGGTAGTGTCAAATTTCTACCTTAGTCAGTTGTCCTTCCAGCGTTTTTCCCAAGATCACATGCTCATAAAGTGAAAAGTGCATTTCATACAGATTCCAAGACAGCCTTAGCCTTCTACCTGGAGCTGACTATAAAGCTCAGAAAATCCACCCAGCTTTTTGTTACCTTTGACCCCAGTAGATTAGGGACTGTCATCAACAAACATACACTCTGGCTAGCAGATTTCATCTTTCACTTATGCCATAGTAGGGTTGAATCTCCAGGAACAAGCAGGAATGAGTCTTCACATATGGGTACGTCGGTACCGACGGAGCCTGCGCGGGAACGCTCCCCAGCGTCCTATCAGAAAGCTTTTGGGAGCATCCCACAGCGCCTGCGTGCTGCCTTCCCGCCTTTCCAACTGTCTCTCCTCAGTTGTTCTTTTTCCACGGAGCCAGCAGGTCGTGTTCCTGTCACCGCAGAAGAATTTCCTTATTTTTTTCTTTATTTCTTTTCTGTACGTGTCTGCCTTCCTTGACACTATACCGGTACCGCCGGTTCTTATTTCTTTCTTAAAAAAAAGACCTTCTATTTTTCCTTCAGGTGTACTTCAGTTTTGGGCCTTAGGCCCAAAACCTTTTTCCTTAAATATGGAAAAACATGCCTCAGGTTTTAAGAAGTGCACAAAATGTGGTACTATATCCGTCACCGACACCCATGACTGGTGTCTCAAATGTTTAGGCCCTGACCATTCCATTAAAGATTGTGTGTCCTGTTCCATGATGTCTAAGAGAGGTCGACAGAACCGAGCTGCCAAGCTCAGTACCCTGTTTCCCTCTGATGCGGCTTCGGTGGCATCGACGTCTTCCAGGGCTGCTTCTTCCTCACATGGATCTCAGGTAACTAAACATAAATCCAGCCGGTCCCCGAAGGGCAAATCTCCTTCTAAGCATCGAGATGCCTCTGGCCTTGCCCTCGAGGATTCTGCTCCGGCAAAATTACCCCGGCGAGAGGCTTCGGCTTCTAAAGCATCATCATCGGGGTTCCAGGACGATCTAGAATAGATGGCGTGGCCTCAACAGATCTCCTGGTGCCATGCTCTGGGGTACCAGTGGCCTCCACCGGTACCGATTTCCAGGCATTGGCAGCGTCGATGGATCAGAGGATTCTGTCCATGGAACGCAGACTGGCGGCTTTCCTTGTGGCATCGACGCTCGTGGTACCACAACAGACTACTCCGCAGGTACCGGCTCCGGTATCGCCATTGGTACCGATCCCGGTACCGGTGGCATCGGCATCAGTGTCAGCCATGCCGGTACCCTGCCCTCTGCAGCCTTCCGGTACCGATACCCCGGTACCGATGATTCCCGATACTGACCTCGGTCGATACGGGTATCGGGCTTTGCAAGAGCATCCCGACAGACGATACTTCGATTCCTCTGATGACTCTGAGGATTCTGAAGAGTCTGTTGATGCAGCGATGCTTCTTCCACAGGAGGAGTCCTCTCCTAAACGAAGGATGTCTCCTCCAGAAGACTTGTCTTTTCAGGACTTTATCAGAGAGGTGGCTCGGGGTCTCTATTACAGTAGCCCCAGAGTCAGAGCCTAGAGCTAAGGAGTTAGATATTCTACAATATCCTAAAACTCCTAAAGAGGCAGCTACCTTGCCTATTCATGAGATTCTGTATGATCTCATGTTAAGGATGTGGGAAGCACCTCTAACCACCTCTCCTCATTCTCGCAGGTTGGACACCATGTATCGTGTCCCTCCTTGTCCTGGTTTCCATAAAACTCGGCTTCCTCATCACTCTATTGTGGTTGAGTCTGCAATGAAAAAGATTAGAAGTGCCAAGAGACATGCCTCTAATCCGCCGGGACGTGAATGTAGAACCCTGGATGCTTTTGGTATCAGAGTCTTCCAAGCTTCCATGCTTGCTGCAAGAATTAATTCTTATAGTCTCTACATGGGCATGTTCTTAAAAGAAGTCACTGACCATTTGCAAACTTTAAGTCCTTTTATGTCTGAGAATAAAAGGCAAGAATTTCTCTCTCGACTCAAACATGCCCAGGGTATCTCCAAATTCTCCAACCGTGCAGCTTTCGATTCCTTTGAATGCGTAAGCAGAGCCTCAGCTATAGCTATAGGAGCACATAGGATTGCTTGGCTTCAAGCATCTGATTTGGAGACCTGGGTCCAAGATGAATTGGGAAATATCCCTTGTACTGGTGAAAATCTGTTTGGTAAAGATTGGCAAGCAAAAGCCAATCAGATGGATGCTGAAAATTCTGCTTTGGATAGACTATCCAAATCTTCAGCTGCTCCTGCTAAGAAAAGGTTGTTCAAGAAAACACCTTTTTCAAAAAAGGGAAGATCCTATCCTGCTTATAGTCAGCATCTTCTGCAGCTCAGTTCCCTTCCAAACGTCAGCAATCCTCCAAACAGACCAAGGCAAAGACTGTGAGTCCTGCTCCAGCCCAGCAGTCTCAGCCCCCTCAGGGCCTTTGACTTTCTGCTAGAGAACTTAGCCTTCCTGGCTCTAGAAGGACCAGAGCCCTCCACCATTCCAGGAAGGCTATGTCACTTTGCTCCCAGATGGGGGCAAATCACAGCAGAGCAGTGGACACTCTCCATCATAAGAGAGGGGTACAAACTTCATTTTTCCAGCTTGCCCCCTCTCACAAGAGTGCACCAGTTTAACCTCCCTCCTCAGCCTATTAGAGCAGGAGGTTGCCACTCTTCTAGCCCAAGGGGCAGTAGAGGAAGTGCCTTCTCAACAACAGGGCACAGGGTTCTACTCCCCCCTATTTTCTTATACCAAAGAAAACAGGGGGCTTCAGACCCATTTTAGATCTCAGAGAATTGAACAGATTCCTAGTCAAAGAAAAATTCAAGATGGTTTCTCTAGGAACTCTGCTGCCATACCTTCAGAGTCAGGATTAGCTTTGTTCTCTAGATCTCAAGGATGCGTACACTCATGTTCTCATCCATCCAACTCACAGAAGGTTCCTTCGGTTCCTTTTCCAGGAGAAGCACTATCAATGCAGAGTGCTCCCCTTTGGCCTGGCCTCTGCACCAAGGGTGTTCACGAAATGCATGGCAGTGGTTGCTGCTTTTCTGCGCACCCTGGGAATATTTGTCTTCCCCTACCTGGACGACTGGCTCATTCGAGCTCCCACTCAATCAGAGGCCAGGACTGCTCTAACCTGCACAATGCGTATCCTTCAATACTTAGGCTGGTAATAAACATCCCAAAATCCAATTTGATCCCTACTCAGTCCCTGGAGTTTATAGGGGCACTGCTGGATACCACAAAGGCAAGGGCCTTTCTTCCCCAGGCCCGTTGCCTTCGCTTGATGCAGTTAGCTTCTCAAGCAGAGTTGAAACCCCTACTCACTGCTCGAGAGATGTTACAGTTGCTAGGCCACATGGCTTCCCCGTTCATGTGGTACCATATGCTCGCCTTCACATGAGAGCAGCTCAGTGGACTTTATCCACCCAATGGACCCAGGCATTAGGCTGCCTGTCAGACAAAATAGCAAACACAAGTCGCCTCATTTTGTCCCTCCAGTGGTGGAAGTCCCCTCAGAACCTCTTGCTGGGGTGTCCTTTTCAACAGCCTCTACCCCAGGCAACTCTTACAACAGATGCTTCTCCAATGGGCTGGGGAGCTCATCTTCAGGACCTCTCCACCCAGGGCATCTGGTCCCCACAGGAGACTTGTCTCCACATCAATCTCTTGGAACTCAGAGCAATCTTCCTTGCTCTACGAGTTTTCCACACCCTGCTCAGCCACAAGACAGTCCTTGTCCACATGGACAATCAGGTAGCCATGTTCTACATAAACAAGCAGGGAGGAACTGGCTCTCTGTCGCTTTGCAACAAAGCTCTGCGACTGTGGGCCCTCGCCAGAGAGCATCACATTCATCTTCTGGCAGTCTATCTTCCAGGGGTTCAAAACTCTTGGGCAGACAGACTCAGTCGAGTTCTGCTTCCACATGAGTGGTCCCTACATATGGACCAGGTGTCCAAAAGTTTTCAAATTTGGGGAACCCCGGACATAGACCTCTTTGCAAGTCCGTGGAATGCCAAACTTCCCCGGTTCTGTTCCATAATTCCGGCTCAGGGGGCTCAGGCAAGGGATGCTTTCCTCCTTCACTGGGGTCAAGACTTCCTGTATGCCTTTCCACCCATTCCCCTAATTCCCAAAACCCTGTTCAAGCTTCAGAGAGACAGAGGCCACATGATTCTCATAGCTCCACATTGGCCACGGCAAGTGTGGTACCCTCTGCTTCTACATCTCTCTCAAGCTCCCTTCCTAGAGTTAGGGTCTGCTCTAGACCTCCTCTCTCAGGAGGACGGAAAGTTGTGGCATCCCAATCCCCAGTCTCTGCATCTCAGGGCTTGGTTGCTGAAGGCCTAGATCTCCAGGATCTTCCTCTTTCTCAGCAAGTGAAAGATGTTCTTCAAGCTTCCAGAAAACCTTCCACTAGACGTTCTTACGCCTTCAAGTGGAAAAGGTTTACCATCTGGTGTTCTGAAAAGGGTCTTAACCCCCGTGCCATACCTCTGGAATCGTTGCTGGAGTATCTCCTGCATCTGTCAAATGCAGGCCTTAAGACAAATTCAGTAAGAGTCCATCTGAGTGCTATTGCAGCTTCACTCAAGCCTCTAAATGGACAACCTGTTTCCTCTCATCCCCTTGTAGCAAGGTTCATGAGAGGCCTCCTTTTAACAAAGCCTCCCATTAGACCACCACCGGTGGCATGGGACTTAAATTTGGTTCTTGGTCAGCTTATGAAGCCGCCTTTTGAACCTTTAGCTACTACCTCCTTGAAATACCTTTCTTGGAAGGTTATCTTTCTCATTGCAATCACATCAGCACGCCGCATCAGTGAATTGCAAGCACTAGTAGCTAATCCACCTTATACAAGATTCCATCATGACAAGGTGGTCCTTAGAACTAATCCACATTTTATGCCTAAGGTGGTCTCGCCTTTTCACCTCAACCAAGAGGTCTACCTACCTGTCTTTTTTCCAGGACCTCATGCATCACCTGCAGAGAGGAATCTTCATACCCTGGACTGTAAAAGAGCTCTGGCTTTTTACTTAGAGGACACAGCAACATAGAAAGTCTTCCCAACTCTTTGTTGCTTTTGATCCTTCTCATTTGGGACTTCCAGTCTCCAAGAGAACTCTTTCCAACTGGATTGCCCAATGTATTTCTTTTGCCTATCAGAGCAAGAACATTTCTCTGGAGGGCCATGTCACAGCTCACAATGTGAGAGCCATGGCAGCCTCAATGGCTCGTCTGAATTCTGTGTCTATCGACGACATCTGTCGAGCAGCCACTTGGGCCTCGGTTCATACCTTCACAGCCCATTACTGCTTAGACAAGGACTCCCGCCAGGATGCCTTGTTTGGTCAGGCTGTTCTCAAACACCTGTTCCATACTTAATCAACTCCTACCCCCACCATCCCTCAGGGGATGCCAGAGATCCAGGTGGGGAAGTGCAGCCTTGTCCCAGGGCCACACAACTTCTGGGCGCTCTCCCTGGCATCAAAAGCTAGGGAGTCCCCATATGTGAAGACTCATTCCTGCTTGTTCCTGGAGATAGCACAGTTACTTACCTGTAACAGGTGATCTCTGGGAACAGCAGGAATAAGTCTTCACAACCCACCCACCTCCCCTAGGAGTTGTCTCTCTGTCTATCTCTTTCTTTCCCTCTCTCTCCCTCTTTGTCTCAGCTATAAAACTCAACTGAGGAGAGACAGTTGGAAAGGCGGGAAGGCAGCACGCAGGCACTGTGGGATGCTCCCAAAAGCTTTCTGATTGGACGCTGGGGAGCGTTCCCGCGCAATCTCCGTCGGTACTGACGTACCCATATGTGAAGACTTATTCCTGCTGTTCCCAGAGATCACCTGTTACAGGTAAGTAACTGTACTCTCTGGAAGGTCATGTCGTAGCTCATAATATTAGAGCCATGGCTGCGTCAGTGGCCCACATGAAATAAGCTTCCATAGGAGAGATATGCAAAGCCTCAACCTGGATTTCTGTCCACACATTTACATCTCACTAATACTTGGAAAATGATTCAGCGCAACAGCAGATATAGCCAGTCTGTTCTTTGGAATCTGTTCAGAGGTTAGAATCCAACTCCATTTCCTCCCTAGGCTCAGTTGTTTTCTGTTACAGGCTGCCTTATTTTTTTTTAAAAAATTCCATATCGTCCTGCTAGACCAGCCCATACAAGTGGGTTGTGTTCCCCTACCAGCAGATTGTTGGAGACAAAGAACCAATGAAAGCCCTGGTTTCAGTGACATCACTCCTGTGCCTCTATCCACCTCAGCTATCAGAGGTCTCTTCAGTGTTTTTGTCTCCAGCAGATGGTAGATGGATTTTCTCCTCTGTAGAAAATCTAAAGATAGAGAGGAAAAGAGATTAAATGCTTGTGAACAACCATCTTAAGCCCTAAAAAGATGACTTCCTCGCTTGAGCACAACATGGGAAGCTCCACAAGACACCGGTCTTTTTGGTAGTCATAGGAGGAGGGAAAATTGGTTCAGCTCCACACCTTTATCATGATAAGGGCCTGTTGAGCAGCCATAAATTGGAAGGATTTGGAAGAATCTGAAATAGCACAGCAGCCTCCCACAACCTCAGCACCCCCTCCCTCCTCCTCCTCCTCCTCCTCCTTTCCCCCCTGCTCTCCCCTGAAGATTGCAG
This sequence comes from Ichthyophis bannanicus, assembly GCA_033557465.1. Taxonomy (NCBI): domain Eukaryota; kingdom Metazoa; phylum Chordata; class Amphibia; order Gymnophiona; family Ichthyophiidae; genus Ichthyophis; species Ichthyophis bannanicus. The sequence continues at coordinate 275,185,830 of CM066039.1, read as the reverse complement.
AAGGCTCCCAGAAGGATCTACCTGCCAGCCACCTTTCACACAGTGCTGTTAAAATCCAGGCAGTGAAGCATTTTAAGGGGAGAAGAGCTGAGCCAGACAGTGATCCTATGCCTGGGGCTCTCAGGGGCTAAGTACCAAGGCTTGACCTTGTCGTCCTTGATGGGAGATGCCACTGGGGGTATGGACTGATAATGACTGTTGGTGTGCTGTATGGGGGGTTTCCTGCCATTTTCTGCATGCATTAGTATTGTTTTTGCCTATTGTGTGCCTGGGGATCGTGCGTTCCGCCTAAGCGGCTCCAACACGCCCCCCTTCCCTAGCACCTTTAAGCGTGTTTTGTAAAAACGCAGTTAACGCACATTTGGGAGCCAACACAGCATTAGCGCACGCTCTTGTGATACCCCAACTCTGTCTTCTTCCAGGAAGCTTTGTTTGACCTGTGGCAGGTGAGGAGCCTCATCCTTGTATTCTGCACTCTGCCTTTCCTATATGGCAGCTTCTGAGTCACCCTTGGATGGCATGCTTTCCTCTTCAGTCAGGGGGTACAGTTAGTCTGCCCTTACCAGCCTCAGGGCAGGAGGTGCAGGATGGCACTAAGGGTAAGGATGCTCAGCTGGCTGGTGGCTCTGACGACTCTGCTGTGAGCTGCTCTTCATCCTCTAGGGGGTCTGTGGTGGCTGTGCCCCCCCTGGTGTCAGGGAGTCTGGATTGTCCTCCCTGGAATTCTTTTCCTTTAAGCAACAGGCCTGATCCTTATGGCTTGGAAAATCAGACCCTGTGGCGTCTAGGTGCTCCCAGATACAGTCTCGTGCCGGGCAGGCTGAAAGTAGAAAGCCCTGTTAGATTACCTTCGGCTAAGCATCCCCAGCATGGGACATATTCTGAAGATGAGGCACACTTGGGAGCTATCCAAGATGTTTACTATGCCTTGGACCCAGTTATTTATTTATTTATTTAATGTCTCTTCTATACCGCGCTATTCACATCAGTGCGGTGTACAATTAACAGAACCTTATACAATGTTGAATCGTTATTGGGCTCTGATGTGGATGGAGGACCTACTCTCATCTTCAGAAGACTATGCAGAGGCCGGCATGATCACCTGTTCTGGAAGGAGAAGCTGTCGGAATTAACTTCCAAGGTCTCATCTGCTTTGAACTTGATAGATGCTTCCGGCACAGAGCAGGAGCCAAAAGCACACCCACTTCTTCAAGGGGTGTGGAAATCCACTACCGTCTTCCCATTTCTGGAGGTGATCAAAAAATATGATCTGGTTCGAGTGAGACTCATCTGACTCCCTGCCTAAAGGGTTAAGGGTGTTCTATAAGAAGGTCTGCACAGTGAGTGGTTTGACATTCCCAAGATGGATGCACAGGTCACGGCAGTTACTAAATGGATCACCATTCCCATGGAAGGTGGATCGGCCTTAAAACCTGTTCTGGACCGCAAAGTCTATTTCTTGCTGAAGAGCCAGTTTGCCATGGCGGTGGCTGTTATACAGCTGGGGGTATGTACCAGCTTGACATCTCTAGCCCTTCTCCAGTGGATTCAGTCTCTTCCATCTGATGATACTACTTCTCTCTTGGAGTCTGCTATGGCCTTCTTTTCCAATGCCATGTATGACCTACTACGCTTGGCTTCCAGGGATGGTGCCCTGATGACAATGTCACGATGTTGGATTTGGCTCCATCACTGGGCAGTGGACACGTCCTCCAAAGACATTTGGCTCAACTGGCCTTTAAGGGGAAGCTCCTGTTTGGAACCAATTTGGAGAAACTGGTGAAGGACCTAAGCAAGACAAAATCTTACCGCCTCCCTGAAGACAGGGCAGGGGGGCCTGTGAAGCAGGCCAGTGCCCCTTTCTCGTTAACTTCCGCCCGACTACCAAGGGCGTGCTGGCTGGATTCATCTCTTCTTTCAGGAATGGGCCTGCGTTACCAAGGATCATTGGATGCTAGACACCATTCAGTTGGCTATGTCCTGGAATGCAAAGAGTCAATTCCCAATGTTTTCATCATTTCCCTTTGTGGGTCTGCGATCAAGGGTGCCGCGGTGCTTACCACCTTGGACAAGTTGCTTTGCCTACAGGCGGTGGTGCTCCACTTGTCGGGGGGGGGGGGTTGATGGGCAAGGGCAGATATTGCATCTACTTCATGGTGCCAAAGAAAGAAGGGTCCCTCCAGATCATTCTGGACCTCGGGGGGGGGGGGGGGCTAACAAACACTTGTGCGTCCTGTGCTTTTGGATGGAAACCTTGCACACCTTGATTCATGCAGTATGTCAAGGTGAATTCTTGCCTTCTCTGGATCTGGCCGAGGCGTATTTTCATATCCCGATCCGGGCGGATCAGCAGACATATCTGCGTTTTTGCTGTGCTTTGCGCTCACTATCAGTTTGCCATCATCCCTTTCCGGCTCTCCACCGCCCCAAGGACATTCTCCAAGGTCATGGTGGTGGCTACTATGGTGCCAAGGTATCTGTGTCCATCCCTATCTGGACAGCTGGCTCATCAGAGCTCGTTCCCTGTTAGAAGCATCTCAGATGGTGTCCTTTTTGGAAAGCTTTGGCTGGGTGATCAATCAGGAAAAGAGTCCGCTTTTGCCTTCCAAGTCTTAGTAGTTTCTGGGAGCATGTTTCGACACTCAAATGGGCAGAGGACAAAGTCAGAAGACTGTTGGATTGCCTGACGATGTTCTTTGTGCAGCAGGCCCAGAACCTGCATTGGGGAACTCTCCCTCCGATGGCTCCTTTGGAACAGACAGTCGTCGTTGGTACCCAACAGGTTCCGCATGCCATACCGACCGATCATTGGTATCTGCATCAGGCTTTGATATCGACATGAGACCATCGATGCTTTGATTTTCTGATGGAATCAGACTCTCCCTCCTCTAATTAATTGGAGGATTCCAGGGTAACCCAGACCTCCCTTCTGATCTGTCCCCTCCTCATGAGCAGCGTCTGTCCCTGCCAGAGGACATGTCTTTTCAAGACTTCATTTGGGACATGGCATCCGGCCTGCAGATTACTGTGGCATTGGAGACTGAATCAAGTGCAGAGGAATTGGAAATCCTGCAGGATCTAATGCTATGTATGTGGGAGGCCCCGCTAATGGTTCCGCCTATCAGCAAAAGGCTTGATACCATGTACCGAATTCCATCATGCCCTGGCTTCCAAAAGCCTCAACTTCCACACCTCTCCATGGTGGGGGAATCAGCGATGCAGCACATCAAAAGTTCTAAGAATCATTCTTTCCATGCCTCTGGCAAGGACTCTAGAACTCTCAATGCCTTTGGCTGTCTGTGTTTTCAGGCATGCATGCTCACTTCTAGGATTACTTCCTACATGCTTTATAGGGGCATGTATCTCAAGGACATCGCCAGAGATCTGGAGAACCTGATGACAGTGTAATGCATTCCAAGCCTTAATCAGGCAAAATCAGAATAGATCCAAATTTCTTACAAGCACATCTTTTGATGTCTGAGTCATCCAGCAGAGCTTCAACAGTCTGCATCATTGTTCGCAGAATGACCTTGCTACAAGTATCTGACCTTGAGCAGTGGGTTCAAGATAAATTGGCCAATATCCCTGCTCTAGAGAGAAGGCTGGAGAGATTGAGACAAATGATCTCACTCTCAAACGCCTCTCCAGAAGTCAGATCCCTCTAGGAGAAAGACTAATCCAAAGAAGTCTTTCTATCCTAAGAAGAAGTTATCCTTCTTATTCACCTACAGCTGCTTACCAACCTCAGCAGCAATAGCAGGGCCCTTGCCAGGCCAAAAAGCCTAAGATGCCTAAGCCACAACCAGCTGCACAGCCACAGCCAGCACATGGTTTTTGACTCCTTAGAGAGCATAGCTCCTCTGCCTATGCTCTCTGCCTCTGCAGGGTCCCCCACCCCCTACACATAGCAGGCAGACTGTTCCTATGTCCATAGGTGGCACCTCATCACATTAGAGCAGTGGACTCTCAATATCATCCAAAAGGGGTATCTGCTTCATTTCGAAAACTTGCCCCCCACCCCATCACCTCCACTAGGGGTTAACCTGCAAACATCTTGCAAACAAATCTGTCAGTCAAGGTGTTTACCCTGTTAGCTCAGGGGACCATAGAAAGAGTTCCATCCACCCAGGAGGGCAAGGGCTTCTGCTCTCCTTACTTTCTTATCCCCAAGAAGACGGGGGTTCAGGCCAATTTTAAATCTAAGAAACCTAAACATATTCCTTGTTCGAGAAAAATTCTAAATGATTTCCCTCAGTACACTTCTGCCATTCCTTCAGAGGAACGACTGGCTATGTTCTCTAGACCTCAAGGAGGCATACGCACATTTGCTGATACACTTTCAACACAGACAGTATCGGTGTTTTCGTTTCCAGTAAATCCATTACCTATACTGGGTGCTCCCCTTTGGGTTAACCACCTCACCCAGAGTATTCACAAAATGCATGGCAATGGTTGCCGCCTACCTTCGTACTTTGGAAATCTTGGTCTTCCCCTACTTAAATGACTGGTTAATCAGGGGAAAATCCCCACAAGAGGTAAATCTCTCTCTTCATCGCACCATTACTGTGCTTCAAGATCTGAGATGCATCCTAAACTTCCACAAATTGCACCTGGTCCCATCCAAGCAGCTCAAATTCCTCAGAGCACTTCTAGACACTCGTCAGTCCGAAGCTTTCCTTCCACATCGAGCTAGCCAACAGCATAAGGGATCACAGTGCTGTGATAGCTCAAAATATACTGCGCCTTCTGGGGCACATGGCCTCCATAATCCATGTTGTCCCCTATGCCCACCTACACATCTGGCAAGCCCAATGGGCTCTGTTGTCTCAAAGGACCCAAGCAACCGGGCGTGTCTCAGACATCTGCATCACCCCTCCACTTGTCAACTCCCTTCAGTGGTGGTGGTGCTCCCCTCAAAACCTACTTGGAGGGTCACCTTTTCAGATGCCTCGACCTCAGTTCACCCTGAAAATGGATGCTTCCAAACTCTGATGAGGTGCACATCTAGACAGTCTCACCACGCAGGGAGAATGGATACCACAGGAATCTCAGTTGCAGATCAACCTCCTGGAGCTTCGTCCTCTCACTAATTCCCTTCGGGTTTTTCAACCCCAACTTTTGGGCAAACTGGTCTTAGTGCGAACAGACAACCAGGTGGCCATGTTCTATGTGAACAAGCAGGGGGGAACTGGTTCCTGTCCCCTCTGTCAGGAAACCTTTTGTCTCTGGTTCTTCTCCATTGCACACCATAGCCATCTCAGGGCGGTGTATCTCCCAGGCGAACTCGGTCTCCTTGCGGACATACGCGGCCATAACCTACATCCATACGTGTGAACTTTAAATCCAGAAATGGCATCTTGGATCTTCTATATGTGGGGACCCAGGAGAATGCACGACTTCAACTGTTTTGCTTCAAGGATTCCCTCCCGGTACAGCTAGGCAACAGTTGCCTTCCTTCTCCACTGGGGAAAGAGTCTACTTTATACATTCCCGCCCATCCCCTTAATTCCCAAGACCCTCTTCAAGCTGCAGGCCGACAGGGGTTCCATGATCCTAATAGCCCCTTATTGGCCCCGTCAGCCGTGGTTTCTTCTGCTGACTCATCTGGCACAGACTCCACCTCTTAGCCTGGGACATGCGCCCAACCTCCTCTTTCAGGATCATGGGATGCTTCTCCATCCCTATCCACAGGCCCCTCCATCTCGCAGCATGGCTGCTGAAAGCATAATCTTTGCAGACCTCAATCTTCCACAACAGGTCAAGGACATCCTACTTGCATCTCGCAAGCCATCTACCAGACACACTTATGCTTTCAAATGGCGAAGGTTCACTCTCTGGTGTACCCTGAAGCATATTGATCCCTCTGCCTGCCCTATGGAATTCCTTTTACAATGTCTCCTCCACTTTTTCTTGGCAGATCTTATGACTAACTCAGGCTGAGATGGCACTCAGGTGAACTCTATCATGGGCCGGTGGACAGGCATCCTATTTCTTCGCACTCCTTGCAGCAACAATTTATGCAGAGTCTTCTGCTGTCCAAGTCGCCGATCAAATCGCCACTTGTGGCCTGGGACCTCAACGTGGTCTTAGGTCAACTTCTCAAGCCCCCTTTTGAGCCTTTAGCCACCACTTCTTTAAAATTCTTGTCTTGGAACATAATCTTCCTCATCGCCCTTACCTCAGCTCACCGCATTAGCGAACTGCAGGCTTTAGTGTCTGACCCTCTGTTCACCCAGTTTCACCATAACAAAGTGTGGTTCTCCGTCTTCATCCACACTTCCTTCCGATAGTGGTCTCACCTTTCCACCTCAACCAATCAGTGATATTACCGGTCGTCTTCCCCAGACCACATGCTTCTAGAGCTGAAGCAGTGCTGCACACTTTAGATTGCAAGCGTGCACTGGCCATCTACTTGGACCAGAGCTAAGAGTCACAGGAAATCCTCTCAATTATTTATTTCCTTTGATCTAAGTCACCTTGGACTGCCAGTTACCAAGCGCATCCTATCCAACTGGATTTCTTTTTGCCTACGCTCAAGCAGGAATCTCCCTTGAGGGTCATGTCACGGCTCACAACGTGCGAGCCATGGCAACCTCAGTTGCCAGCCTTTGTTCTGTCTCCATTGATGAAATCTGTTGAGCAGCTACCTGGTCCTCCATCTATACCTTCGTTGCATACTACTGCCTAGACAGGGACTCCCGTCGGGATGCTGTCTTTGGCCAGGCTGTCCTCCACCATCTTTTTGGGACTTAACTGCAACTCCTATCATCCGTCCCAGACTTCTCCTGGTACCAGACTTCCCTGGTGATGGTCTTGCCAAATGCAGTCGAGTCCAACGGGGCCACTTTGTATCCACACCCTCTCGGCTCTGCCCTTTAGTCTTGGGGATACCACTGCTTCCAACTCCAGTCTGATACCTCGGAGCTATTGAGTCCCATATATGAAGACTGCATTCCTGCTTGTTTCTGGAGATAGCATTGTTACTCACCTGTAACAGGTGATCTCTGGGAACAGCAGGAATCAGTCTTCACAACTCACCCTCCTCCCCTACGAGGTGTAGGATATTCTTTTTTTTCCTCTATCTCACAGCTACAAACTCAACTGAGGAGAGGACTTGGGAAGGCAGATGCACAGGTGCAGTGAATTGCTCCCAAAAGTTTCCAACAATACCCATATATATATAAAGACTGATTCCTGCTGTTCCCGGAGATCCTGTAACAGGTGAGTAGCCGCGCTTTATCTAGTAAGTAAAATGCCACCTTAGTTGACGACGCAAGTGGCTTCTTGTTCTCAGTAACTTAGTTTCTCCAGGACCAAGCAGGACGTCAGTCCTCACATATGGGTGACGTCGGCGCCGACGGAGCCCTCGCGGAGCAATTTTCCCCAGCTTTCAAAGAAAGCCTTTGGGAATTGCAGCGCGCATGCGCGGTCCTCTTCCCGCCCAAGGGTGCCATCTTGCTCAGTCTTCTTTTTTCCACGGAGCCCTACAGACGTTGCCTGTGAATCCCTGCAGAAAAGTTGATTTTTTCTCTATTTTTCTCTTTTTTCTTCGGTTCGACGCCGGTTCTTTTCCCGCCCGGACTCGCGACACCGGTTGCGAGTCCGTCCCTTATTTTTCGGTTTTTTGTCCTTCGTGACAGATTTCGCGCCTTTTTCCTTTTTCCCTTTTTCCCTGGCAGCCCGGTCATTCGACCTCGCAGGGGCCCTTTTTCCCCCGATGGCTGCCAGCGGCTTTAAAAAGTGTGATCTCTGTAAGAAACTCATGTCTCTTACAGACACTCATGACTTCTGCCTCCGCTGCCTCGGCCCAGATCATGACTCCATGATCTGTGTGCCATGCGGCAAAATGTCCTCAAAAGCATTGAGGAGTCGGCAGCATCAGCGGGAGCGTATCTTCTCTGACTCCGGCCGGGCTCGGACCTCGTCAGAGGCTTCGACGTCTCGGGACTCTGGTCCTGAGCATCGTCGAAGTTCCTCTGAAAGGGGGTCTCCTACCCGGGAACATCATCGGAAGAAGAAACCCGCGAGGGCGGGATCGGTGGACGCTCCTGGTTCCTCGAGGGCCAGGTCGCATAGCCCCGATTCCCGTCCCGGGTCCTCGGAGATGGAGAGGCCGTCAAAACATCCTCGACTCGAGGTGGACTTGCCCGCTCACGTGAGAACTGTTGTCCTCGTTGACTCGCCTCCGAAGGACCCGACGTCGGGCCCGACGCCGTCGGGGCCCGAGTTGGGGGCTGCTGGGTCTCCTGAGCTCGGACTCAAGTTGACGGCCTTGGAGAGCAGTCTGACTGCCTTCATGGACCAGCAGCGGGTATTGATCGCTGGCCTCGCCGGTGTTTCTGCCCTGACCGCCGGGACGTCGACCTCCAAATCGACCCCGGAGACCGAGCCGATCCTCGAGTCCATGAGGGCTCGAGTCGATCCTCGGTCGAGGTCTCCTTCGGCCTCCCGTTCGGGACCGAGGTCGTCGACACCGACTCCCTTGGCGTCGGAGCGGATAGCATCGGTGCCCGCCCGACCGGAGCCGCTCGACGACTCCTCTGAGGAGTCGGCCTGGGAATCTGAGGACGAAGAGTCACCTAGTTCCTTTCGGACTCAGTGTGTCCCTTCGGACTCCCCCGAGTCCGAACCTCGGAGACGGTCCCCCCCGGAGGATACCCGGTTCTCGGACTTCATGAGGGATATGGCCAAGGCCTTGGCCTTCCCCGCGGATCCCGAGGAGGAGCCTCGAGTCGAAGAGCTCGATGCCCTCCAATATGACTCTCCCCCGAAGGAGGCCTTTATTGTACCGGTTCCTCCGATTCTGGAACGACTTCTCTTCCGCATGTGGGAGAGTCCGGCGTCGTCGCCGGTATTAAGCAAGCGGGTCGATTCCATTTATCGAGTCCGCAAGAGCCCCGGCTTCCAAAAGGCACAACTACCGCACCATTCCATGGTGGTGGAATCGGCCATGCATAGACTTAAGAGTCAAAAAATGCACTCCTCGGTGCCCCCTGGTAGGGAAGCCCGAAGCCTGGATGCCCTCGGTAGGAAGTGCTTCCAGGGCTCTATGCTTGCTTGTCGAGTCCAGACTTACCAGCTCTACATGGGCATGTATCTCCGAGACCTGGCTAAGGAATTAGCCGGGTTCTCTGCTGGTCTCTCCGACGAACCTTTGCAGAGGTTCCAAACCTTGTCTACTGGTATTCGGGAGTGCTCCAAGTTTATATCTCGAGCAGCCTATGATGGTTTTGAGGCTTCGGCTTGAGTAGCTGCAGCCGGCATTGGTGGACGCCGCCAGGCTTGGCTTCAGACGTCCGACCTCGAGCCCTGGGTACAGGACAAGTTGGTCGATGTCCCCTGCCGAGGTGATAACCTCTTTGGCAAGCCCATGGATGAGAAGGCTGCACAAATCGAGACGGAGACTCTCACCAGGACTCGTGTCTCAAGGAAGACCTCTGCCCCTTCTCAAAAGAAGAAGGCCTCGGGGAAAAAGCCCTTTTACCCGAGGAAAGGTGCTGCCTATAAATACTACCCTCAGTATCAGGCCTCAGCAGCTCCCCCACAGGGAAAGCAGGCCAAGGGACGGGGTAATGGGTCCCGTAGGCAGCCAGCCCCCAAGCCTGCACCACCGGCCCCTGCTCAGCAGGGTGGGGGTTTTTGACTTCCTCAGCATAGCCTCTCCCCCTCAGCTGGATTCTCTCAGCACAGGAGGCCGGCTGGTCCACTTTGCCCAAAGGTGGTCCAACATCACCACAGATACCTGGGTACTTCACATAGTTCAAAAGGGCTATCTTCTTCTCTTTCACCAGGTACCTCCCTCCTACTTTCCAGGGGAGCCTCCCAGACTACCTTTGCACAGGGACTTACTCCTTCAGGAGTTAGCAAGTCTTGTTCAAGAACGAGCCGTGGAACCGGTGCCCCACCACCTGAGGGGCCAAGGGTTTTACTCCAGGTACTTCCTGATTCCAAAAAGAACAGGAGGTCTCAGACCCATCCTGGACTTGCGAAACCTCAAGTTCCTTGCAAAGGAAAAGTTCAAGATGCTTACCCTTGGAATCCTGCTGCCCTACCTCCAGCAGGGAGACTGGCTATGCTCCTTGGATCTGAAAGATGCGTATACTCATATCCTCATTCATCCGGACCACAGACAATATCTCAGATTTGTTGTGGGAGGAAACCATTACCAGTACAGAGTGCTGCCTTTTGGCCTATCCTCCGCACCCAGGGTGTTCACCAAATGCCTCGCAGTGGTGGCGGCTTATCTGAGACTTCAAGGTCTGTTTGTGTTCCCATACCTGGACGACTGGCTCATCAGAGCCCCATCTTCACCAGACGCCACTCACGCCACTCATCGCACTGTGGCTCTGCTCCAGCACTTGGGGTTTGTCATAAACTTCGCAAAGTCCACTTTGCTCCCCTCTCAAAATCTCGAGTTCATCGGCGCCAGGTTGGACACACTTCAGGCGCGGGCCTTCCTCCCTCTGGACAGGGCCAAGCGGCTCATGGATCTCGCCGGCCACTTTCACAGCAATACGCTGGTCTCAGCCAGGCACTTTCTGCGACTGCTCAGCCATATGGCTTCCACAGTCCATGTGACCCCCAATGCCCGACTGAACATGCGTCCTGCGCAGTGGTGCCTTCGCAATCAATGGCATCAGGCCACAGGGAGCCTAGCGGACTCTGTGCAGATCTCCGACCAGCTGGTCTCCTCTCTGCGATGGTGGCTTCATCTACCCAACCTAGTACTAGGAGTGGCTTTTCAGTCCCCTCCACATTCTCAGGTCCTAACGACCGATGCTTCCCTCCTGGGTTGGGGAGCACATTGCCAAGGGTCATGTACTCAAGGACTCTGGACTCCTTGGGAGTCTGCTCAACAGATAACCCTCCTGGAGCTCAGAGCCATCCGCCTAGCGCTCAAAGCCTTCTCTCACCTGGTGTCCCACCAGTCGCTGCTGATACAGACGGACAACCAGGTTGCCATGTTCTACGTAAACAAACAAGGCGGAACAGGCTCCTTCCTCCTCTGTCAGGAGGCGCAACGGCTCTGCTCTTGGGCAGTCCGCCAGGGCATCCTCCTCAGGGCTGTCTATCTCCCAGGTCAAGAAAATTACCAGGCCGACAAGCTCAGCAGGATCCTCCAGCCACACGAGTGGAGGTTGGATCCGCTGGTGGTTCAGCGGATCTTTCTCAAGTGGGGCCTCCCCACCATAGATCTGTTTGCCAGTCCTCTGAACCGGCAGCTGCCCAGATTCTGCTCTCGACAGCCGCATCCTCTCCGGGTAGCAGCGGATGCTTTTCTGATTCCATGGTCCACCGGCCTCTTGTATGCCTTTTCTCCCATGCCACTGGTGTCTCGGACGCTCTTCAAGGTTCTCAGAGACAAAGCATCGATGATCCTAGTGGCTCCCCGGTGGCCGAGACAACCTTGGTTGTCGCTTCTGATGCAGCTAGCGGTAGACACTCCTCTTCCACTGGGATTTCAGCCCGACCTCCTGTCGCAGGATCAGGGGACTCTCCTACACCCCAATCTCCGGTCCCTTCATCTGATGGCCTGGCTGCTGAAAGGGTAGTCCTTGCTCCTCTGCAGCTACCTCCAGATGTGGAGGAGGTCGTCTTGGCCTCCAGGAGGCCCTCCACCCGAAAGGCCTACGCTCTCAAGTGGCGTCGGTTCTCCGTCTGGTGTACTCAGCAGTCTCAAGATCCTTTCTCCTGTTCAGCATCAGTGGTCTTGCAATACTTGCTCTCTCTCTCTAACCTTGGTCTTAAGTCCAACTCGGTCAAGGTCCACCTCAGTGCTCTTTCTGCGCATCACATGCCGGTGGATGGTAGACCTCTTTCCAGCCACCCTCTGGTGGCTCGGTTTCTCAGAGGCCTCCTTCTCCTTAAGCCACCTTTGCGCCCGCCAGCCCCGGACTGGGATCTTAATGTGGTTTTACAGCGGATTACCTGTCCGCCTTTTGAGCCTATGGCTACCTGTCCGCTACGTTTTCTTTCATGGAAAACCTTGTTCTTGGTAGCCCTCACTTCTGCTAGACGCGTTAGTGAGCTGCAGGCCCTGGTTTCTGATCCTCCTTACACCAGGTTCTACAAGAACCGGGTAGTCCTACGGACTCACCCTAATTTCTTCCCAAAGTGGTTTCCCCTTTTCACATCAACCAGGAGGTGGTACTTCCGACCTACTTTCCCAGGCCACACTCCAGCCGAGCTGAAATGGTCCTGCATACCCTGGACTGTAGAAGGGCGTTGACCTTCTACCTTGACCGTACGCGGGAGCACCGAAAGGCTGTTCAGCTCTTCGTGTCTTATGACCCCAAGTTGGGGCTCCCTGTCTCCAAGCGTACTCTGTCCATCTGGATTGCGGACTGTATCGCTTGGGCTTACGAGGCAGCCAGCCTCGTGCTGGAAGGTAGAGTCACAGCTCATCGTGTTCGGGCGAAGGCTACGTCGGTAGCTTACCTCCGCTCTGTTCCATTGGCAGACATCTGCCGGGCCGCTACTTGGTCTTCAAGCCAGACTTTTGCAGCCCATTACTGCTTGGAGAGGGAGTCCCACAGGGACAGTGCTTTCGGACAGGCAGTCCTCCGTAACCTCTTCGAGGTATAGGCAACTCCTATCCTCCGTCCCGGATGTTGAGCTACCGGTGGGAGACATATTCAGAGAAGATTCCTTCCTTCTGTGCTTCTGACCTTGAGGGAGCTCATTTTTGTGCTTAAGGTCTCCGGTAGCCTTAAGCTTGGGAGTCCCATATGTGAGGACTGACTTCCTGCTTGGTCCTGGAGAAAGCGTAGTTACTCACCTGTAACAGGTGTTCTCCAGGAGCAGCAGGAATCAGTCCTCAGAACCCTCCCTCCTCCCCTTGGAGTTGCAGTTATATGCTTTCGTTTTTTGCTAATTTTTGCTGTCTTTTAGCTATGTCATCTGACTGAGCAAGATGGCACCCTTGGGCGGGAAGAGGACCGCGCATGCGCGCTGCAATTCCCAAAGGCTTTCTTTGAAAGCTGGGGAAAATTGCTCCGCGAGGGCTCCGTCGACGCCGACGTCACCCATATGTGAGGACTGATTCCTGCTGCTCCTGGAGAACACCTGTTACAGGTGAGTAACTACGCTTTTCCACAGTCGGCTTGTTGTGGCCACGTTTCTTTACCCTTTTTACTTTTGAAGCAGCCTTTAGTTAGCGAAATACCATATGTGAGCACTTATCCTGCTGGTGCATGGAGAAAACAATTACTTACCGTTGTGGTCAACATTATCGGCATTCTTGCATTTTAGGTATGTTGTGTACCATATCTTGAGAAATGGAGATATTCCAACTGTATGTCATAATATTTTAATAGTATGTTTAAAGTTATACACCAAAAAAGATGTTTGTACAACTTAGACATAGTAATTTCTGAGAAAAAAAACTAAATATGACCTGGACAGGATTAATGGCTCCCTTCACTAATATTTGGCTGCACAACCCTTGGCAGTGATGACAGCCTCCAAAGGTTTCTTGTAGCCATCTATAAGTTTCGTACATCTGTCTACTGGTAGTTTCTCTCACTCTTCAGCTGCAGTTTGTTCCAGCTCATGAATGTTTCCAGGATTCCTTTAACAAATGGCAAATTTCAGCTCTTTCCAAAAGTTCTTGATTGGATTGAGATCAGGACTCATTGCTGGCCAGTTTAAAATAGTTAATTTGTTCCTTTTAAACATTCTTTTGTTCTTTTAGATGTATGTTTGGGTCATTGTCCTGTTGGAGGACCCATGACCTTCGACCCAGACATTAGGTAGCACATTTCACTCCATAATTACTTGGTGGTCCTTTGACTTCGTGATTCCTTTAATATGTTCCAGGCCTCTAGTTCCTGAGGCATCAAAACAGCCCCACAACATTATAGAAACTCCCCCATATTTAACTGTAGGAAGGATGTTTATTTTCCTTATAAGCTTCATTTCTTCATCTGTAAATGTATCGCTGGTCTGCATTGCCAAAGAGCTCAAGTTTGGTTTCATCTGTCCACAGCACATTTTCCCAGAAGGATTGTGGTTTCTCAAGGTGGGTTTGGGCAAAGATCAGGCATGCCTTTTTATGACTATCTTTGAGCAGTACGGACCTACTTGACCTTCACCCATGAAGTCCTCCTTTGTTTAGTGTGCGGCGTATGAGGTGAGTTGAAACTACCATTCCAGATTGCTCCAGGTCAGCCTTAAGCTCTTTGGATGTTGTACGTAGTGTTTCTCCATGAACAAGTAGGAGGTCAGTCTTCATTTATGGGTGACATTGGCACCGACAGAGCCTGCGTGGAGCAATTCCCCAGCTTTCAAAGAAAACCTTTGGGATTGCTGCCACGCATGCATGGTCCTCTTCCTGCCCAAAGGTGCCATTTTGCTCAGTCTCCCTTTTACCATGGAGCCCTTCAGATGCACGTCCTCGTCCCTCGGAAAAAGTGTTTTGTTTTCAGTCTCTGGGCAGTGGTTTTTCCAGTAGCACCGGTCCTCTTCCATCCTCCCCTGTTCTCCTTTTTCCCTCTAGCGAGGTGATATCCTTTCTGTAAAAGTTTTTTTTTTCCCTTTTGCGGGCTTCGTGTCCTTTTTTCCCCCAACCGCTGGCCGCAAAGGTCTTCGACCTAGCGGGGGCCCTTTTTGCCCCAATGGCCACCGTTTTAAAAAAATGTGACACATGCTTCAAAAACATGTCGCTCACGGACACCCATGACTGTTGTCTTCGGTGTCTTGGGGCCGACCATGACCCGGAGCTCTGCTCTCTTTGTAAGAAAATGTCCTCCAAGGCCCTGCTCAGTCATAATCAGAAGTCCAATGACATTTTCTGGAAGGTGGCCCCGGAATCCTCGGTGGCACCCTCTGTCATCCCTCCACTGGTGGAATCCCCCACTTTGGCTCCGCGCTCTCGGCGGCATTACAACCAGGGGTCCCCTGAAGTGGAGCATCATAAGAAGGCGGCCTCGAAGTCACTGTCAGGGGTTCTGGGCAAGCCCCCCCCCCCCACAGCGTTCCCGAGAGTTGGACAAGGAGCAGCCTTGAAAGGTACCGCGTACAGATAAGAGGCCTCCGGCGATGGCGCCCGGTCTCCTGAGGGTTGTCCCGGTGAGGACCCCTCTCCTCCTCCACGTCAGACCCAGTAACCCCGGTGTTGGCATCACAGGGTCCCACGCCCGTGTGGAAGTCCCGAATTCTGGCACTAGAGTGCAGCGTTTCTGCCGCCTTAACTGCCCAGCAGGCGCTCATGCCCAGCACAGCTGGCCCGCACCTCAAGACCAAGGTTCCCTCAAGAGGGACATCAAAACACGCCCTGGAAACCCCCGAGAGCCATGACCCTTGTGCAGCTCCTCGGCGCCGGTCTCATTTGCCTTCCCACGATCTCATTCGCCTTCCCAGTCCTCGGGAGCGCGATTCTCCAAGACCTGGCTCCAAGCAGACCTCGGCCTCTGGATGGGCCGACCCGCCCGAGTCAAACTCCTCGGACCTCTCGGGCTGGGAGTCGGACGGGGATACTTCCCTGGAGACCCGTGCCCACAGGGACCTCCCGTCGGACTCGTCTCCACCTGCCTTTCAGAGGCGTTCGCCGCCTGAGGACACATCGTTCCTGGCGCTCAGGTGGGACTTGGCACGGGCCCTCAGCCGGGCTACGCAGACTGAAGAGGAGCTGTGAGTTGAGGAGCTCGATATTCTTCAGTATCGGGAGTCTTACGGTCCCGCTCCCTCCCATATTGTCAAGGCTGCCCCTCCGCATGTGGGAGACACCTGCTTCGGTCCCCATTGTGAGCTAACACTTCAATGCCATGTATAGGGTCCAGCATAGCCCAAGGTTCCGAAAGACCCAGTTTCTGCACACTTCCATGGTTATGGAATCGGCGATGCGGATGCAAAAAAGCCTGAAGTTCACTCTTCGGTCTCCCCCCAGGCAGGGAGTCGAGAATCCTCGATGCTCTGGGGTGCGAGGCCTATTAGAGTTCCATGCTCACTTGTCGTATTCAGGCATACCAACTGTATATGGGCATGTTCCTGCTTGACCTTGCCAAGGAGCTTGGCAGGTTTGCTGCGGACCTCAAGGGTGAACCCCTCCTAAGGTTCCAAGCCCTCCTGAAATCCATCACAAAGTGTTCAAAGTACCTCTCCTGCACCTCATATGACGAGTTTGAGTCCTCCGCCCAGGTGGCGGCAGCCAGCATACAGGCCTGATGCCAGGTATGGCTCCAGTCCTTGGACCTGGAGCAGTGGGTCCAAGAGAAGCTCCTGGACGTCCCTTGCCTTGACGAGCAACTGTTTGGTAAGCCTATGGAGGATAAGGCCGCTGAGATAGAAACTGAGTTCTTGACTGGAACTCGTCTCTCGCACAATACCTCCTCCCTCGCACAATACCTCCTCCCTCCCTAGGAAGAAGCAGCAAACCAAGAAACCATTCTTACAAAGGAAGGGGCTCCCCTACCAGGGTTACTCACCTTTCCCTCCCACTTTTGCACCAGCTCCAGCACGCAGGAAAAGGGAGGTTTACACGGCCACCATAATCCTGAAGAGCCTAAGGCCCAACCACCGGCACTGCCCCAGCCTACAAAGGGGTTTTGACGCCGACAGAATAACCTCTCGCTCCCCGGCAGCTCTTCTGCCGGTGGGGGGACGTCCGTCCCTGTTCGTCCCTCAGTGGGTGTCGATCACGTCTGACACCTGGGTCCTCCAGGTGATCCGAGACAGATACCGTCTCTGCCTGGACAAGCACCCTTCTCCCCTGTGGAGCCTGCTCGGCTCCTCGCGCACCAGACCTTCTTGCAGCGGGAACTCTCCAACCTTCTTGCCCAACGGGCAGTCGAGAGGGTACCGTGGCACCTTCGGGTCAGGGGTTCTACTCCCGCTACTTTCTTATTCCAAAAAAGACGGGGGGCCTGTGCCCCATCCTCGACCTCAGAAACCTCAACAAGTTCCTGGTGCGGGAGAAGTTAAAAACGTTATCGCTTGGCATCCTGCAGCCCTTCCTTCAGCAGGGCAATTGGTGGCTATGCTCCTTGGACCTCAGGGACGCTTATGCCCACATCCTAGTTCATCCCCAGCACAGGCAATACCTGCGCTTCAGGGTGCAGGGGGAACAATAGAACACTACCAATACAGTGTGCTCCCCTCTGGGCTCGTGTCCGCACTGCGGGTTTTCATAAATTGCCTCTGTGCGGCTGCCGCCTCCCTCAGGCAGCAGGGCTTACTCATCTTCCCCTACCTCAACGACTAGCTCGTCACGGGGTCCTCGATCGGCGAAGCCCACCTGGCGGCGTCGCACACGACCCTTCTCCTCAATGGCCTCAGCTTCTTGGTCAACTGCTCAAAGTCCCACCTCGAGCCGATACAGACCCTGGAGTTCATCGGCGCATGCCTCGACACGGTGCGAGCGACCGCCTTCCTTCCCACGGACCGAGGAGACCGCCTTTGAGCTGTGGCGTCCCAGGTCCAAAATGGGACTTGGGTTATGGCATGGGCATAACCCAACCCTCCTTGTGCACATGGCCTCCACCGTTCATGAGGTCCCCCACGCCCACATGCACATGCGGACAGCCCATGGTGCCTCAGGGCACAGTGGAGCCAGGCCTCTGGCCACATCAGAGACCCCATCCGGGTCTCACGCAGTCTCCATGACTCCCTGGATTGGTGGCGGGATCCCCGAAATCTCCTTCGGGGCATGCCCTTCCAGATCCCACAGCATGAGCTTCCCTATTGGGGTGGGGGGCCCACTGTGGCGCACTGTGCACGCAGGGACAGTGGTCGCCCGAGGAATCCCAACAGCAGATCAACCGGCTCGATGGGCCCTGAGGGCCTTCGAGGGCTATCTGCGGGGAAAGTCTGTGCTCGTGCAGACTGACAACAGGGTGGCCATGTTTTACATAAACAAGGAGGGGGGAACGGGTTCTCATCCCCTCTACTGAGAGGCGATCGTCCTTTGCTCCTTTGCGTCTTACCGGGGGATGACCCTACGAGTGGTCTACCTCCCAGGCCAGGAGAATGTCCTTGCGAACAAACTCAGCAGGATCCTTCACCCACACGAGTGGCATCTGGACCCAGAGGTCGCCAACCTCTTGTTCCATCGGTGGATCAACTTACCTGCTTCTGCAGCCCAGTTCCGCACCCGAGCAGCATAGCCTAAGATGCGTTCCTCTTGACCTGATCCTCCGGCTTTCTGTATGCGTTCCCTCCCACTCCTCTCATTGCGAGGATCCTCCACAAGATTCGGCGGGACCATGCTTCGGTGATTTTAGTGGTTCCCTCGTGGCCTCAGCAGCCTTGGTTCCTGCTGTTGCTCTGGCTCTTGTGCGAGCCTCTGGTCCCCCTGGGCTGTGGCCCGGGCCTGCTAATTCAGGAGAAGGGTCAGGTTCTCTAGGACCAAGCAGGAAGTCAGTCCTCACATATGGGTGACATCGACGCCGATGAAGCCCCTGCGGAGCATTTCCCCAGCTTTCCAAGAAAGCCTTTGGGAATGCAGGCACACATGCGCTGTTCCCTTCCCGCCTAAAGGTGCCATCTTGCTCAGTCTCTCTTTTTCCGTGAAGCCCACCGGACGTGTGTCCTAGTCTTCCCGGAAAATAGTTTGATTTTTTCGCGATTCCTTCGCCATTTTTTCTCCGGTTCGACACCGGTTCCCCTCCCTCCGGGTTCAGTACACCGGTATCGAGCCCGATCTTCTTTTTTCAGTTTTTGCCCTTCGTGGCTGGCGTTCGCGCCCTTTTTTTCTTTTTCCCTGGAAGGCCGGTCCTTTGACCTCGCGGGGACTCTTTTTTCCCCGATGGCTTCCAGTGGGTTCAAAAAGTGTGATCGGTGCAAGAAGTTAATGTCTCTCACCGACACACACGACTGTTGCCTTCGGTGCCTCGGTCCTGACCACGATCCTAAGACGTGTGGACCATGTGGAAAAATGTCTTCCAAGGCACTTCGAAGTTGTAAGCACCAAAAGGAAAAGCTTTTCTCTGACTCGGCCTCCGGCCAGGCCCGGACCTCATCTGAGGCCTCGACATCTCGGGAATCGGATCCCGACCACCATCGGGGTTCCTCAGACAGGGGGTCCCCCGAACGGGAACGAAAGAGGAAGAAGCGGCTCGCGAGGGCGTCGTCGGAAGAGGTCCCTGGCTCCTCGAGAGCTAGGTCTCAGACCCTCAACCGTCGCCCCGGGTCCGTGGAACAGGAGAAGCCTCCCAAAGTACCTCGAGTGGAGCCGGAGTCTGCTGGACACGTAAGTCCTGTAGTCCTCGTGGACTCTCCTCCCAGAGAGCCGATGTTGGGCCCGGCGCCGCCGGGGCCCGAGTCGGGGGCTGCTGAGTCTCCTGAGCTGGGTCTCAGGCTGACAGCCTTGGAGAGCAGACTGTCTGCCTTCATGGAATAGCAGCGGGCACTGATGGCCAGCCTGTCTGGCGCATCTGCCCTGACCACCAGGACATCGAAGTCGACCCCGGAGACCGAGCCGATACTCGAGACCATAAAGGCTCGAGGTTGACATCAGTCGCGGTCTCCCTCGACCTCCCGTTCGGGACCGAGGGCATTGACGCCGGTGCCTTTGGCGTCGGGGCGGGTGCTCACAGGCCCCGCGCGGTCGGACCCCGATTCCTCATTGGACGAGTCCGCCTGGGAGATGGAGGACGAGGAGTCCCCCGACACTTTTCGGACTTGGTGCGTCCCGTCGGACTCACCGCAGTCTGAGCCCCAGAGTAGATCCCCTCCCCCCCCCCCCCCGGAGGATACCCGGTTCTCGGAGTTCGTCTGGGATATGGCCACCGCATTGGCTATCCCTGCGGACCCCGAGGAGGAGCCTCAAGCCGAGGAGCTCGAGGCCCTACAGTACGACTCTCCTCCGAAGGAGGCCTTTACTGCTCCTCCGAAGGATGCTGGAACGGCTCCTCTTCCGGATGTGGGAGTCACCGGCCTCGGCGCCGGTTTTAAGCAAGCACGTCAATTCGATCTGTCGACTCCGGAAGAGTCCTGGCTTTCAGAAGGCGCAGCTACCACACCATTCCATGGTGGTGGAATCGACCATGCATCGCCTGAAAAGTCAGAAGATGCACTCAGCGGTGCCCCCTGGCAGGGAGGCTCGGAACCTCGATGGTTTTGGTAGAAAGTGCTTCCAGGGCTCGATGCTTGCTTGCCATGTCCAGTCTTACCAGCTGTACATGGGCATGTACTTGCGAGACCTGGCCAAGGAGCTGGCCGTGTTCTCTGCTGGTCTCTCCGGGGAACCCTTGCAGAGGTTCAAGTCCTTGTCCTCGGGGATCCGGGAATGCTCCATGATTATGTCCCGCACTGCCTACGATGGCTTTGAGGCTTCGGCCCGTGTTGCAGCAGCCGGCATCGCGGCTCAACGCCAGGCATGGCTGCAGTCATCGGACCTCGAGCCATGGGTTCAGGACAAGTTGGTCGATGTCCCTTGCCGAGGTGAGAACCTTTTTGGCAAGCCCATGACCGAGAAGGCCGCACAGCTTGAAACCGAGCACCTCACGAGGACAAGGCTGTCTAGGAAGACTTCTGCCCCTTCTCACAAAAAGAAGGGCTCGGGTAAAAAGCCCTTTTACCCGAGGAAGGGCACTGCCTACAAACAATACCCACAGTACCAGGCTGCCCAAGGTGCCCCTCAGTGTCAGCAAGCCAAGGGGCAGGGTAATGGGCCCCGTAGGCAGAGGACTCCCAAGCCTCCGGCCCCTGCTCCCACTCAGCAGGGTTGGAGTTTTTGACTCCTTAGGCATAGCCTCTCCGTCCCTGCTCTCCCAACCCTGCACAGGAAGTCGCCTCGCCCTGTTTGCCCACCAGTGGCCACTCATCACTGGAGACAGTTGGGTGTTAAGCATAGTCCACAAGGGCTATCTGCTACACTTCCAACAACTGCCTCCTCCATACTTTCCAGGGGAGCCTCCAAGGCCTCCCCTGCACACACATCTTCTCCTTCGGGAGCTCCAAGGTCTGTTGGTGGACAGGGCATTGGAGCCTGTGCCTCCCCACTTGCAAGGTCAAGGGTTCTACTCCAGGTATTTCCTGTTACCCAAAAGAACCGGTGGCCTTCGGCCTATTCTAGATCTCAGAAACCTCAACAAATTCCTAGAGAAGGAAAAGTTCAAGATGCTTACTCTTGGAACACTTCTGCCCTACCTCCAGCAGGGAGATTGGCTATGCTCCTTAGATCTAAAGGATGCGTACACTCACATCCTCATTCATCCAGACCACAGAAAGTACCTCAGGTTCATTGTGGGAGGAAACCATTATCAGTACAGAGTACTGCCTTTTGGCCTCACCTCCGCTCCCTCCCAGGGTCTTTACCAAATGCCTGGCAGTGGTGGCGACCTACCTAAGAAATCAGGGAGTCTTTGTCTTCCCCTATCTGGACGACTGGCTCATAAGAGGTCAGACGTGCCAGGAGGCCCGACAGGTCACCCTCTGAACTATTGCCCTTCTTCAAAGCTTGGGGGTTTGTAATAAACTTCGCAAAGTCCACTTTGCTCCCCTCCCAGAACTTGGAGTTCATAGGGGTGAGGTTGGACTCTCTGCTGGCAAAGGCATTCTTGCCAGAAGACAGAGCCCAAAGACTGATAAACTTAGCAAACCAGTTTCTCAGCAGGTCACTGGTCTCCGCCAGACTTTGCCTGAGGCTTCTTGGCCACATGGCTTCGACAGTATATGTGACCCCCAATGCCAGGCTCCATATGAGGCCTGCACAGTGGTGCCTTCAGACTCAGTAGTCACAGGCCACAGGCAGCCTCAGAGACAGGATAAGGGTGTCCAGACAATTTCTGAACTCCCTCAGCTGGTGACTGCACCCACCCAATCTGCTGCAAGGGGTACCTTTTCAGATTCCTGGGTTCACAGTGGTGTTGACCACGGATGCCTCCCTGCAGGGCTGGGGAGCTCATTGTCATAGGCAAGTGCACCCAGGGTCTCCCTGGGAAGCCACACAGCAAATCAATCTACTGGAACTCAGGGCTATTCGGTTAGCCCTCAAGACTTTCTCTCAAATCCTGGCTCATCAGTCTGTCCTTGTTCAAACAGACAACCAGGTAGCCATGTTTTACGTGAACAAGCAGGGTGGAACTGGGTCCAGGCTCCTTTGTCAGGAAGCACAGGACCTTTGCTTGTTTGCCCTCAAGCACAACATGCTCCTCAAGGCTGTGTACCTCCCGGGCCAGGAGAACTACCTGGCCGACAGGTTGAGCAGGATTCTGCAGCCCCACGAGTGGCATCTCCATCCTTTGGTGCTTTAGAGGATTTTCCTGAAATGGGGACTTCCATCCAGGGGCAGCCCAAGGGGGGTGCGGGACCATGTGCGGAGACTCGGTGCGGGGCCTCATTTGCATAAGTGGCCTTATTTGCATAAATATTTGCATAATGCTAACATACACTAACTTTTAGTAAACATGTCTCTTAATGAGTGTATGGATAAAGAAAGACTAAAAGATTTCTACATTACTATAATCCAGTGCCAACCGCCAGGCACATTAGGAACTACTACAAACACTGCCCATTTAGAACCCATAGCAAACCCGCCGTATCCTAACAGCACTACCAGGACTCACAAAGCACCATACCCTACCTATCAAAAGGCAACACTGCAAATATTAAACCAATACATTTCAGAGAACAATACATGACCTACTGGGGAAAGAGAACAAGTGGCAATGTCTAATAGGAATTACATAAACAGAAATCCTCAGCTCAGTTACACATGCAGAACATAGACCATCACCAAACAAGGAATCACAATTTAGAAACAGGAAGGCAATAATTAAACTGGGAACCCCAAAAGCCAAACTTGGAATGTACAACAACACTGTAGAAATAAAACTATAAATTAATTTTCTCTTGTACCAAACAAAGCGCAGATGTTAATGATGCACATTTCCCAGAGCTTTCATATTCCAGGTAATAAATTCAAAATAAAGAGGTCTTTCTACCTTTTGTGCATTTTTTTTTCAGTTGCAATTGCTTCAGCCACTTTCTTCTGGTTTCTTCATGTTTTCTGCTAACTGTCCATCATCTGCTGTCCATTTGTCCTTTCTTCTCTCTTCTAGTTTTTTTTTCCATTCTCTCTCTCTACATCTGCTTTAACATACTAATCTTTCTCCTTTTGCTCTTTCCTCATTCCTATTTCATCCACTCAAATTTTACCCCTCCATCCTCAATCCCCACTTACTCTCCCAATACCCGGCCAATTGTAGATTTTTTATCCCTCCCACACAAAATATTTTTCCCCTCTCCATTTTACTCTCCCAGCCCCATCCCATTCTAATCCTCCCCCAACATCAGCTCCTTTCTAGTTCCAGCCTCACCCAGTATCCATTCCCTTCTAGTCCCTGCATCAGCCCATTTCCAGTCCTAGCCCCCCATCAGCCCATTTCCAGTCCTAGCAACCCCCCAACCCAATACCAGTCCTAGCCCCCCCATCAACCCACTTCCAGTCCTAACCCCCCATCAGCCCACTTCCAGTCCTAACCCCCCATCAGCCCACTTCCAGTCAGCCCCCCATAGCCCATTGCCAGTCCTACCCCCCCCCATCAGCCCAAAGCCCATTACCAGTCCTAACCCCATCAGCCCACCTCAAGTCCTAACCCCTCCCCATCAGCCCATTTCCTGTCCTAGCCCCCCCATAGCCCATTATCAGTCCTAACCCCCCCATAGCCCATTATCAGTCCTAACCCCCCCATAGCCCATTACCAGTCTTAACCCCCCCATAGCCCATTACCAGTCTTAACCCCATCAGCCCACCTCCAGTGTTAGCCCCCCCATCAGCCCATTTCCAGTCCTAGCCCCCCCCAACAGCCCATTACCAGTCCTAACCCCATCAGCCCACCTCCAGTCTTAATCCCCCCAGCCCATTTCCAGTCCTAGCAACCCCCCAACCCATTACCAGTTCTAGCCCCCCATAGCCCATTCCCAGTCCTAATCCCCATCACCCAATTTTCAGTTTAAGCCCCCCATCAACCCACTTCCAGTCCTAATTCCATCAGCCCATATAAAGACTTAGCTCCCCCATAGCCCATCACCACTCCTAACCCCCCATAGCCCCTCCATAGCCTATCACCACTCCTAACCCCCCCCCCCAGCCCATCACCACTCCTAATCCCCCAGCCCAGCCCAGAGAAAAGTTTTAAAAAAAAAGCTGTCTTCTCCCGCTGCCGGGGCCGCCGCGGCAGAATCGAGTGTGCCGCGGGTCCCCCCTGCCCAGCAGAGCCGGCCCTCCCCTGTATCACCTCTCTCGTCGTAGCTGCAGTCATCCGCACCGGCTTTCAGAGCGCGAAGGGACAAGTTTCCCTTTCGCGGCTCTGTTAAGCCCGCGGGGGCTGATGGGAACTTCCCATCAGCCCCCGCGGGCTTAACAGAGCAGCGAGGGAGAAACTCTCCCCTCGCGCTCTGAAAGCCGGCGCGTCTGACTGCAGCTACGAAGAGAGAGGTGATATGGGGGAGGGCAGGCTCTGCTGGGCAGGGGGGGCCCCGCGGCACACTCGATTCTGCCGCGGCGGCCCCGGCAGCGGGAGAAGACAGCTTTTTTTTTTTTTTTTTTTTTAAATTTTACTTTAGGATCAGAATGTTTTTTGCGCGGGGCCCCCTGAAACGCGGGGCCCTGTGCAAAAAACATTCTCGCTCAATGGACGGGCCGGCCCTACTTCCATCCATAGATCTGTTTGCCAGTCCACTGAACAAACAGCTGCCAAAGTTTTGCTCCAGACAACAGCATCCTCTGCGGATAGCGGCAGATGCTTTTCTGATCCCATGGTCTCAGGGCCTCCTGTATGCGTTTCCTCCAACGCCCTTGGTGGCCCGAACCCTCTTCAGGATTCTTCAGGACAAGGCCTCAGTCCTGCTGGTAGCTCCCAGGTGGCCGAGACAGCCTTGGTTTCCACTTCTGCTTCAGCTGGCAGTGGCTCCCCCACTACCTCTGGGGTTGCAACCCAACCTTCTCTCTCAGGATCAGGGTTCCCTTCTGCACCCCAATCTCAAAGCTCTCAATTTGATGGCCCGGAGGCTGCAAGGGTAGTTTTAGCTCCCTGGGGCCTCTCTCAGGAAGTTGAAGAGGTTGTCCTAGCCTCTAGGAAACAGTCCACTAGGAAAACCTATGCTCTCAAATGGAAAAGGTTTTCTGTGTTGTGTCAGCTACGTACAGAGGATCCCTTCTCCTGTACTGTACCAGTAGTGCTTCAGTACTTACTGCACTTATCCAAACAGGGACTTAAGTCCAATTCTGTTTGGGTCCACCTCTCAGCTCTAGCAGCTCACCACTCACTAGTGGAAGGACATTCTCTGTCGGTTCACCCCTTGGTGTCCCACTTTCTCAGAGGCTTACTTTTGCTCAAGCCTCCAATCCGTCCTGCTCCTGAGTGGGAGCTGAATGTGGTCTTGCAGCAACTGACTCGCCCCCCTTTTGAGCCGATGGCTACTTGCCCCCTACGCTTCCTGTCCTGGAAGACACTCTTCTTGATAGCCCTTACCTCGGCCAGGCGAGTGAGTGAGCTTCAGGCCCTGGTCTGTGACAGGCCTTACACCCGCTTCTATAGGAACAGGGTAGTCCTTAGGACTCATCCAAAGTTCCTCCCTAAAGTTGTCTCCTCCTTCCACCTTAAGCAAGAGGTGGTTCTTCCAACATTCTTCCCTAGGCCTCATGCAAGCCAGGCTGAAGCAGTTCTGCATACCCTGGACTGTAGGAGGGCCTTATCCTTCTACCTGGACCGTATGCAGGGGCATAGAAGGGCTACTCAGCTCTTCATATCTTTTGACCCTAATAATTTGGGGTTAGCTGTGTCCAAGCGTACCTTGTCCATCTGGGTAGCTGACTGTATCACCTGGGCTTACAGGGCGGCTGACCTTCCTTTGCAGGGTCGGGTCACGGCCCATCGTGTCAGGGCAATGGCTGCCTCAGTGGCTCACCTCCGCTCTGTACCGTTGGTGGACATCTGCAGGGCTGCAACTTGGTCCTCAAGCCAGACTCTTGCGGCCCATTACTGTCTGGAAAGGGAGTCCCGTAGGAACAGTGCTTTTGGCCAGGCAGTACTCCGGAATCTCTTTGAGGTTTAGGCAACTCCTGCCCTCCAGCCCTCTGTTGGGCTACCGGTGGAGGTTCTGTCAGTGGAAAGCCTTTCTTTGATGCTGGGACTAGAGGGAGTTCTCTTGTTCAGCCTGGGTTCCCTGGTAGCCTAGAGCTAGGGAGTCACCCATT
The DNA here is from genome assembly GCA_033557465.1 of Ichthyophis bannanicus. NCBI lineage: Eukaryota > Metazoa > Chordata > Amphibia > Gymnophiona > Ichthyophiidae > Ichthyophis > Ichthyophis bannanicus. The sequence goes on along the minus strand of CM066039.1, from coordinate 275,159,690 downwards.
TGTGAGGACTGACTTCCTGCTTGGTCCTGGAGAAAGAGTAGTTACTCACCTGTAACAGGTGTTCTCCAGGAGCAGCAGGAATCAGTCCTCACAACCCTCCCTCCTCCCCTAGGAGTTGCAGTTGTACATAGTTTATTTTTACATTTTTTGTGAGCTGTTTTTAGCTATGTCATTTGACTGAGCAAGATGGCACCTTTAGGCGGGAAAGGAACCGCACATGCGTGCCTGCATTCCCAAAGGCTTTCTTGGAAAGCTGGGGAAATGCTCTGCAGGGGCTTCATTGGCGTCAATGTCACCCATATGTGAGGACTGATTCCTGCTGCTCCTGGAGAACACCTATTACAGGTGAGTAACTACTCTTTCTCCACCCGAACCTGGCCTCTCTGTTCCTCCCGAACCTGGCTGCTGAGCGGGTTGCTCTAACGTCTCGGCGCCTTCCGGAGGAGGTTGAGGAGGCAGTCCTTGCATTGACGAGACGGGCGTACGCTTTTAAATGGCGCTGCTTCTCAGTCTGGTGCTCCAAGCTTCGAATCGACCAGTTCTCCTGTTTTACCCAGTGGGTTCTTCAGTATCTTCTCCACCTCTCGAAGGCATGGCTGAAGCCCAATTCGGTCATGGTACACCTGAGTGCCATTTCGGCGAACCACCTCCCCGTCGAGAAGAAACCCCTCTCTGGACAGCTCTTGGTTTCCTGCTTCATGTAGGGCCTCTTGCTCTCTAAGCCTCCCATCCGGCCGCCTCCGGTGGAGTGGGACCTCAACATGGTGCTTATGCAGCTCACGCGACCACCCTTCGAGCCGATGGCAATAAGCTTTGACTTCGGCTCGCCGAGTCAGCAAACTCCAGGCCCTCATGGCTGAGGCTCCATACACCAGGTTTTACAGGAACAGGGTGGTCCTCCGCACCCACCCCAAGTTCCTACCGAAGGTGGTCTCAGACTTTCATCTCAACCAGGCGATAGTCCTGCTGACCTTCTTCCCAAGACCGCATGCCGACCGGGCATCGGCGGTATTGCATACACTCTACTGCAAGAGGGCTCTCGTCTTCTACCTGCAGCGCACCCAAGCTCATCGCAAGTCCGACCAGCTCTTTGTTGCCTACGATCCCAATCACCTGGGGCAAGCAGTCACTAAATGCACCATCTTCGTTTGGGTTGCGGACAGCATTGCCTTCACCCACGCAAAGGTGGGCGCCCCAGTGCATAGAGTTTATAGGGGCAAGATTAGACACCCTGCAGGCAAGAGCCTACTTGCCCGAGGACAGCCCCCACAGACTGATGGACTTGGCCAACCAGTTCCAAAGCAGTTCTCATGTTTCTGCCAGGCACTACCTGCGGCTCCTGGGCCATATGGCATCCACGGTGCATGTGACTCCGAATGCCCGTCTGCATATGCGGGCTGCTCAGTGGTGCCTCAGAGATCAGTGGACGCAGGCCACAGGCGACCTCCGAAACAGTAAAGGTATCCAAACCACTTTTGGACTACTTACAGTGGTGGCTACATCTCTCAAAGCTTCTCAGGGGGTATCTTTTCAGGCTCCAGCACACCCAAGGGTGCTGACGAACGATGCGTCCTTAAATGGCTGGGGTGCACATTGCCAGGGCACCTGCACTCAAGGCCTGTGGTAGACCCTCGAGAGGCCACGCAGCAAATCAATCTTTTGGAGCTGCGAGCAATCCGCTTAGCTCTGCAAACATTTTCTCATGCCTTCTCTCACCAGTCTGTCCTAGTTCAGACGGACATTCAGGTGGCAATGTTCTATGTAAACAAACAAGGGGTCACGGGGTCCAGGCTCCTATGTCAGGAGGCACTGGTCCTTTGCTTCTTTGCAGTCAAACAAGGCATGTTTCTCAAAGCAGTTTATCTACCTGGTCAGGAGAATTTCCTAGCAGACAAGCTAAGCAGGATTCTCCAGCCTCACGAATGGCAGTTGAATCCATTGGTGGTCCAGAAGATCTTCCTCCTCTGGGGACTTCCATCCATCGATCTCTTTGCAAGTCCACAAAACCGTCAGCTGCCCAGGTTTTGCTCCAGACAGCCGCATCCCCTGAGGATGGCAGCAGATGCTTTTCTGATCTCTTGGTCTACGGGCCTCCTGTATGTATTTCCTCCTATGCCCCTGGTGGCCCAAATTCTGTTCAAGATTCCCCGGGACAAGGCCTCTGTGATTCTGGTAGCCCCCAGATGGCCGAGGCAGCCCTGGTTTCCACTTCTGCTGCAGTTGGCGGTGGAAACTCCGTTCCCTCTGGGGTTGCAACACGATCTCCTGTCTCAAGAGCAGGGCTCCTTCTGCACCCCAATCTCAGGTCCCTCAATCTGATTGCCTGGCTGCTGAAAGGATAGTGCTAGCTCCCTTACTTCTACCTAAGGAGGTTGAGGAGGTGGTCTTGGCCTCTAGGAGGCGGTCCACCAGAAAGTCCTGGGCTCTCAAGTGGCATAGGTTTACGGTATGATGTGCTCAGCGTAGTGAAGATCCTTTCTCTTGGCTTGTGCCAGTAGTACTGCAATATTTACTTCACTTTTCAGACCTAGGCCTTAAGAATAACTCTGTTCGGGTCCACCTCAGTGCTTTGTCAGCGCACCACTCACCGGTGGAAGGACAGTCTCTGTCGGTTCACCCCTTGGTGTCCAGATTTCTCAGAGGTCTGCTTCTGCTCAAGCCTCCGGTTCGTCCACTGGCGACTGAGTGGGATTTGAACGTGGTCTTGCAGCAACTTACTCACCCACTGTTTGAGCCGATGGCTACTTGCCATTTGTGCTTTCTCTCTTGGAGAGCGCTCTTCCGGGTGGCTCTTACCTCGGCCAGACGTATGAGTGAACTACAAGCTCTGGTTTCTGATAGACCGTATATGTGGTTCTATCGAAACAGGTTGGTCCTACGGACCCATCCCAAGTTCCTTCCAAAAGTGGTCTCCTCTTTCCACCTCAAACAGGAGGTGGTTCTTCTGACCTTTTTTCCCAGGCCGCAAACCAGCCGGGCTGAAACAGTCTTCCATACCCTGGACTGTAAGAGGGCGTTTTCTTTTTACATAGAACGTACACGGAGGCATCGAAGGGCTACTCAGCTCTTCGTCTCTTTGACCCTAATAAGATGGGGTTACCTGTCTCAAGGTGTACGTTTTCCACTTGGGTAGCAGATTGGAACCCCTGGGCGTACAAGGCAGCTGACCTCCCCTTGCAGGGTTGAGTCACGGACCACCGTGTCAGGGCGAAAGCCGCGTCAGTAGCTCATCTCCACTCTGTTCCGTTGGCAGACATCTGCCGGGCCGCAACTTGGTCTTCAAGCCAGACTTTTGCAGCCCATTAGTGCCTGGAGAGAGAGTCCTGAAGGGACAGTGCTTTCGGACAGGCAGTACTCCGTAATCTCTTTGAGGTTTAGGCAACTCCTACCCTCTGGCCCTTGTGTTGGGCTACCGTACGGGGACGCTCTCAGAGGATATTCTTATCACGAATGCTGAGGCTTTTGAGAGGGAGCCATTTTTTCAGCTTAGGGTTCCCGGTAGCCTAGAGCTGGCGAGTCCCATATGTGAGGACCGACTTCCTGCTTGGTCCTGGAGAAAGAGTAGTTACTCACCTGTAATAGGTGTTCTCCAGGAGCAGCAGGAAACAGTCCTCACGACCCTCCCTCCTCCCCTGGAGTTGCAGTCATATCCTTCATTTTGTGTTTTGCTGTCTTTTAGCTATGTCATCAGACTGAGCAAGATGGCACCCTTGGGCGGGAAGGGGACCGCGCATGCGCGCTGCATTCCCAAAGGCTTTCCTTGAAAGCTGGGGAAATGCTCCGCAAGAGGGCTCTGTCGGCGCAGACGTCACCCATATGTGAGGACTGATTCCTGCTGCTCCTGGAGAACACCTGTTACAGGTGAGTAACTACTCTTTCTGGCATTAGCTAGGTAAGGGACTGAGGAGGAGATACACAGTGGTGGCAGGCAGGAACTTGCACACATCCACGGTGCAATCTCCAGACGTTTGTAGAAGAAGCTGGGCAAGTTTCCAGCACAGAGTTAAGTCTGACATCATCCATATGAGAGGACTTATCCTGCTGCCTTTAGAGAACAGCTGTTACAGGTAACGTTTTTCTTTCTGTATAATATTTTGCCATTTATTAGATGTCTATACCAACCAACTCAAGGAAGCGTAGATTAATCTACGAGTAGATTAAATATATAAAAACATGCATGTTCATAAACTTTGAACCATAGGGTGACAGACTGATGGGAAAATAAATTCTGCACTAACTGTTTAGAATCTGGCAGCTGGGATTTAATGTTAAAAAATGTAAGGTCATGCATTTGGGCTGCAACAATCCAAGGGAGCAATATAGTATAGGGGGTGAAGTACTTTTGTCCGCTAAAGAAGAGCAGGACCTAGGCGTGGTTGTGTCTGATGATCTTAAAGTAGCTAAACCGGTAGAAATGGCGACGGCAGAAGCTAGAAGGATGCTTGGGTGCATACTGAGAGGAATGGCTAGCAGAAAAAAGGAGGTGATAATGCCTCTGTATAAATCTTTGGTGCGACCTCATTTGGAGTATAGTGTGCAATTCTGGAGACTGCACCTTCAAAAGGATGTGAACAGGATGGAGTCGGTGCAGAGGGTGGCTACTAAAATGATTAGTGGTCTTCATTATAAAACATATGAGGACAGACTGAAGGATCTTAATATGTACACCTTAGAGGAAAGGCAGGATAGAGTTGATATGATTGAGATGTTTAAATATCTCTGTGGCATAAATGTTCAGGGAGAAGAGCCTCTTTCAATTGAAAGCAAGTTCTGCTACGAGGGGACATGGGATGAGGGTGAAGGGAGATAGATTCAGGAGTGATATGCAGAAATATTTCTTTACGGAAAGAGTAGTGGATCCGTGGAATAGTCTCCCAGTGGAGGTGGTAGAGATGAGGACAGTAACTGAATTCAAAAAAGCATGGGATAAACACAGAGGATCTCTAAAGGTAAAAAGGGGACTTTTGTAGTTGTTGATATGGAAGGATAGACTAGATAGGCCATGTGATCTTTTTCTGTCATGTTTCTATGTAAAACGGTGCAGAAAGAAGATGAAAACATATATCTCCAGGAACAAGCAGGAATGTAGTCTTCACATATGGGTATCGTCGGCACCGACGGAGCCTGCGCGGGAACGCTCCCCAGTGTCCAATAGGAACGCTTTTGGGAGCATCCCTCAGCACATGCGTGCTGCCTTCCCGCCTTTCCAACTGTCCCTCTTCAGTTCTTCGTTTTCCGCGGAGCCAACAGGTCACATACCCTGTCACCGCAGAAAATTTCTTATTTAAACTTCTTTTCTTGTGGTCGTGCCTGCCTCCGCTCCGCTACCAGTACCGCCGGTTCTCTTTTCTTCTTTTAAAAAAAAAAAAAAAATATATATATATATATATATACACTTCTGAAGTTTTTCTCTTCAGAGACTTTCTTATTGGTGCTAGGCTCCATTTTGGGCATTAGGCCCCATTTTCCTGCAAAATGGAAAAAACAGCTAGTGGTTTTAAAAAATGTACTAAATGTGGTGGTACCATTACCGACACCCATGACTGGTGCCTTAAATGTTTAGGCCCTGACCATTCTCCTTCGGAGTGTTCCTCTTGTATGGTGATGACTAAAAGAGGAAGACAGAACCGGGCTGGAAAGCTCGGTACCCTCTTTTCTTCAGATACGATGTCCATTGCATCGACATCTTCCATAGCCTCGTCTTCCTCCCATGGATCTGTGGCTTCTGGTTCCCACAACAGTTGCCCAAATATCACCAATCAAAGAATTCTTTAGACGGCAGTTGCTTTAGCTCAAAAGACTTTTATTTAGAATAACAAAAGTGATTATAAAATAGCAAACAGCAAATGCCTATCTAGAGATGGCAGACAGCATTTTCTTTCTCTGAGAAGGGGAAGAAAATACTGCCCGCCCTTCCCCTAAAATAACCACCTTATATACATTTCTCCCTGTATCAAATGTCTGCTTCAAATTAGCCTCAGTGAATCCATCATAACTACTTAGATGTCAGCAGGACCTCAGGGTTCTGCAACACTTTTCCCAGGGGAGAATCTCCTTACATGTGTACATCTGGACTTTGCTCTTAGACCTGCATATCTATACATGGCCTATGACCTCTATGCTTTTAGGTCTCTTTATCTATGCATGGCCTGTGACCTCTGTGCTTTTAGGTCTATTTATCTATGCATGGCCTGTGACCTCTGCCCCTTCCTGTGTATTTTCTTCTTCTGGCACTAATTGAAACCAGGCAGAGAGTATTTTGTGCTCATTTGTTTGAATTCTTTGCTTGACCTGTAATTTCATGTTAGGCCCATTATTCTGCATACTTCTATCCAGAATATGGTTTCCCAGAATCCTCCATAACAGGCCGCATCCATTTTCTTATGGCAAGCATATACTCTCATACAGCTATTGTCTTCTTGTCTTCTGTGCCATCCACCCTCCTGTGTAGTTTCACCAGGCAAGAGTTCAGTCATATAAAGCCAATATATACATATATAAGCAGACCCAAGGCAGACTTTAAATCAAATTTCCCAACAGATCTCAGGTAACTAAACATAAGAGCCGGTCCTCAAAGAGTAGATCTCCTTCTAAGCATTGAGAAGCCATTGGCATTGCCCTTGAGGAAACTACACCGGCAAAACAGCCCTGGCGGGAGGCTTCGCCCTCCAAAGCACTAACAGGGCTCCAGGATGTTCTCGAGGCCTCGACCTCGGCAGAACTACTGATGCCATGCTCAGGGGTTCCGGCCGCTTCTACCGGTACCGACACCCAGGCATCGGCAGCGCCGATAGACCAGAGATTCCTCGCTGTCGAACACAGTCTTGCAGCCCTCCTTACAGCTGCGGTACCGTTGACACCGCTACTGACGGTTCAGTGGGCACTGTTACCGACACCTATGCCGGTACCAGCACCGGTACCGATACTGGTTCCAGCACTGACGGTACCAGGCCCCGGTGGGAATTCTACCCATGCCTACTTTTTTAGGCATCGACAAATCGGTACCGGACCAACTCAGTTCCGACTTCGATCGATACCGATACCGTGCTTTGCATGAACATCGGGATCAGAGATACTTCGAATCTTCCTATTCCGATGATTCTGATAACTCTGCTGGTTCCAGAGTACTTCTTCCGGAAGACTCCTCTTCTCCTCAATGCAGAATGTTTCCTCCGGAGTACATATCTTTTCAGGATTTTATTCGTGATGTGGCCCGAGGCCTATCAATCACGGTAGCTCCTGAAAAAGAACATAGAGCAAAGGAATTGGAAATCCTCCAATACCCTAAGGCTCCCAAAGAGGCAGCTGTTCTGCCCATTCATGAAATTCTTCATGATTTGATGCTCAGAATGTGGAAAACACCTTTGACCACATCTCCTCATTCTAGGAGACTCGATACCATGTATCGAGTTCCACCATGTCCTGGGTTTCAAAAGACTCAGCTGCCACATCATTCAGTGGTAGTGGAATCAGCCATGCGTAGGATGAAAAGTGCAAAAAGATATGCATCCAATCCTCCAGGTCGTGAATGCAGGACTCTTGACGCCTTTGGGCGTCGAATATTTCAGGCTTCCATGCTTTCAGCTAGGATCAGCTCATATATTTTATATATGGGAATGTTCCTCAAAGAGGTCACAGGAGACTTGGAGCTTATGAGCCCCCTTCTCTCTGATGACAAACGACAAGACTTCCTTACTCTTGTCAAGCATGCTCAAGACGTTTCCAAGTTTGTAAATCGTGCGGCCTTTGATTGCTTTGAATGCATCAGCAGAACTTCTGCTATTGCCATTGGTGCACGTCGGATTGCCTGGCTTCAGGCATCAGACTTGGAAATTTGGGAACAAGACAAATTAGGAAACATCCCTTGCACAGAAGAAAACCTCTTTGGCAAGAACTGGCAGGAAAAGGCTAATGAGATAGATGCTGACAATATCACTTTAGACAGATTGTCAAATCTACAGCCACTCCATCTTTTTGCTGGAAAAGGGTTTTTTATAGGGTTTCTTTTTGGTTGAAGTTTTATCCGTCTTATACCCCACAAGGGCAAAGTCAGGGTCAAGTTGCCCAAAAGGGACAACAGCAACAATTCAGACAGCAGAAGCCAAAAGGCCCGAGAGCTCAACCAGCTCCACAGTCTCAGCCCCCTCAAGGGCTTTGACTCCTTCCTAGAGAGCTTACCTTTCCTGCCTCTGAAGGGTCCAGAACCCCCTAAACATTCCAGGCAGGTTGTGTCATTTGGTCAACAGATGGCACCAAATAACAGCAGAAAATTGGACTCTGTCCATTGTAGGGGAGGGGTACAAGCTTCATTTTCACAGCATACCCCCTCCTACAGTCCTAAGACAGTTCAATTCCCAAATCTCTCCAGACAATCTACTGGATCAAGAGGTCTCAACACTCCTTGCTTAAGAAGCAATAGAGGAAGTACCCATTCCCCAATAGGGTACAGGGTTCTACACCCCCTATTTTCAAAGAAAACAGAAGGGGACAGACCCATTCTAGACCTCAGAGAATTGAACAAATATCTGTTCTGAGAAAAGTTCAAAAAGATTTCTCTGAGAACTCTGCTGCCATACCTTCAAAGTCAGGATTGGCTTTGCTCTCTAGATCTAAAAGATGCATATATTCACATTCTGATCCATCCAGATCCCAGGAAATTCTTATGATTCTTTTTCAAGGAAAAACACTTCCAATACAGGGTTCTTCCTTTTGGTCTGGCTTCGGCACCAAGAGTATTCACGAAATGCATGGCAGTAGTAGCTGCTTTCCTGAGAACCCTAGGGATATTCGTCTTCCCTTACTTGGACAACTGGCTCATTTGAGCCCCCACGATTCCAGAAGCCAGCTCTGCACTGTCTCGTACAGTGTGAATCCTCCAATACTTGGGATTGGTCATAAACTTCCCAAAATCCCAACTTGCTCCTTCTCAGACCCTAGAGTTCATAGGAGCTTGTTTAGACACCAGTCAAGGGCTTTCCTTCCACAGCCCCGCTGTCTTCGAATAGTGCAAGTAGCTTCTCAAGCAGCGGGAAAGTCATCCCTAACTGCTCGAGAGCTCCTGCAATTACTGGGACATATGGCATCCACAGTTCATGTAGTTCCCTATGCTTGCCTCCAGGTGCGAGCAGCCCAGTGGACCCTATCCACACAATGGACACAAGCCACAGGACGTCTGTCAGACAAGATATCAAACTCACAACGACTGATCTTGTCCCTACAATGGTGGCAATTACTGAAGAATCTGTTAGTGGGGTCTCCTTTTCAACAACCCCTATTCCAAGCCACCCTAACAGATGCATCACCTGCACCATCTCTCCACCCAGGGTACCTGGACTTCACAGGAGGCTTGTCTTCACATAAACCTCCTGGAACTCAGAGCAATCTATCTAGCTCTTCAAGTATTCCATGCCCAGCTCAGCTACAAGACAGTCCTAGTCCAAACGGACAATCAAGTAGCCATGTTCTACGTGAACAAGCAGGGTGGAACAGGCTCTGTCGTTATGCAACAAAGCTTTACGACTTTGGGCCCTTGCCAGAGAGCATCAAATTCACCTTCTCGTGGTATATCTTCCAGGCATTCAAAACCTTTGGGCAGACAAACTCAGCCGAGTACTGCTGCCTCACGAATTGTCTCTACACCTACACCAGGTGACAAGGATATTTCTCCAGGACCAAGCAGGAAGTCAGTCCTCACATATGGGTGACGTTGGCGCCGACGGAGCCCTCGCGGAGCAATTTCCCCAGCTTTCAAAGAAAGCCTTTGGGAATTGCAGCGCGCATGCGCGGTCCCCTTCCCGCCCAAGGGTGCCATCTTGCTCAGTCTTCTTTTTTCCGCAGAGCCCTACAGACGCTGTTTGTGTTCACCGCTGAAAAAGTTGATTTTCTCTCTTATTATTTATTCTTTTTCGGTTCGACGCCGGATCCTTTTTCCCACCCGGACCCGCTACGCCGGTATCGGGTCCGTTTCTTTATTTTTCGTTTTTTTGTCTTTCGTGACAAGCGTGTTCGCCATTTTTTTCCTTTTCACTGGCAGCCCTGTCTTTTGACCTCGCAGGGGCCCTTTTTCCCTCGATGGCTGCCAGCGGGTTTAAGAAGTGTGATCGCTGTAAGAAACTCATGTCTCTTACCGACACACACGACTGCTGCCTCCGCTGCCTTGGACCCGATCATGACCCGATGATCTGTGGTCCGTGTGGCAAAATGTCCTCAAAAGCATTGAGGAGTCGGCAGCATCAGCGAGAACGAATCTTCTCTGACTCCGCGTCCGGCCGGGCTCGGACCTCGTCAGAGACTTCGACGTCCCGGGACTCCGGTCCTGAGCATCGTCGGAGTTCCTCTGAGCGGGGGTCTCCTACCCGGGAACATCATAGGAAGAAAAAACCCACGAGGGTGGCGTCGGCGGACGCTCCTGGTTCCTCGAGGGCCAGGTCGCATAGCCCCGACAGCCGTCCCGGGTCCTCAGAGTCGGAGAGGCCTTCGAAACATCCTCGTCTCGAGATGGAGTCGCCTGGACACTTGAGTACTGTGGTCCTCGTGGACTCGCCTCCGAAGGAGCTGACGTCGGGGCCCGAGTCAGGGGCTGCTGGGTCTCCTGAGCTTGGACTCAGGTTGACGGCCTTGGAAAGCAGTTTAGCTGCCTTCATGGACCAGCAGCGGGCATTGATCGCTGGCCTTGCCAATGTGTCTGCCCCGGCCACCGGGACGTCGACGTCCAAGTCGACCCCGGAGACCGAGCCGATCCTCGAGTCCATCCGAGCTCGAGTCGATCCTCGGTCGCGGTCTCCCTCGGCCTCCCGTTCGGGACCGAGGTCGTCGACGCCGACTCCTTTGGCGTCGGAGCAGAGGGCATCGGTGCCCGCCCGACCGGAGCCACTCAAATCCTTCTCCGCGGAGTCCGACTGGGAATCGGAGGACGAAGAGTCCCCTGGTAGTTTTCGGACTCAGTGTGTCCCATCGGACTCGCCCGAGTCCGAACCTCGGAGACGGTCCCCCCCCCCCGGAGGACACCCGGTTCTCGGATTTCGTGCGGGATATGGCCAAGGCCTTGGCATTCCCCGTGGATCCCGAGGAGGAGCCTCGAGCCGAGGAGCTTGATGCCCTCCAGTATGATTCTCCCCCGAAGGAGGCCTTTACTGTACCAGTTCCTCCGATGCTGGAACGACTTCTCTTCCGCATATGGGAGAACCCGGCGTCGGCGCCGGTGTTAAGCAAGCGGGTCGATTCCATTTATCGAGTCCACAAGAGCCCCGGCTTCCAAAAGGCACAACTACCGCACCATTCCATGGTGGTGGAATCGGCCATGCATAGACTCAAGAGTCAAAAAATGCACTCCTCGGTGCCTCCCAGCAGGGAGGCCCGGAGCCTGGATGCCCTCGGTAGAAAGTGTTTCCAGGGCTGTATGCTTGCTTGTCGAGTCCAGATCTACCAGCTCTATATGGGCATGTATCTCCGAGATCTGGCAAAGGAAATTGCCGGGTTCTCGGCTGGTCTCTCCGAGGAACCTTTGCAGAGGTTCCAAGCCTTGTCCACTGGGATTAGAGAGTGCTCGAAGTTTATCTCTCGGGCAGCCTACGATGGCTTTGAAGCATCGGCTCGAGTAGCCGGAGCCGGCATCGGTGCCCGCCGACAGGCTTGGCTTCAGTCATCCGACCTCGAGCCATGGGTCCAGGACAAATTGGTCTATGTCCCCTGCAGAGGTGAAAACCTCTTTGGCAAACCCATGGCTGAAAAGGCTGCACAAATCGAGACCGAGACTCTGACCAGAACTAGGCTGTCCAGAAAACCCTCTGCCCCTTCACAGAAGAAGAAGGGCTCGGGGAAAAAGCCCTTTTACCCAAGGAAGGCGGCTGCCTATAAATACTACCCTCAGTATCAGGCCTCAGCAGCTCCCCAAAAGGGTCAGCAGGCCAAGGGACGGGGTAATGGGTCCCGTAGGCAGCAGGCCCCCAAGCCCACTACACCGGCCCCTGCTCAGCAGGGTGGGGGTTTTTGACTCCATCAGCATAGCCTCTTCCCCTCAGCTGGTTTCTCTCAGCACAGGAGGCCGGCTGGTCCACTTTGCCCACAGGTGGTCAGCCATCACATCAGATACCTGGGTACTTCATATAGTTCAGAAAGGCTATCTTCTACACTTTCACCAGGTACCTCCCTCCTACTTTCCAGGGGAGCCTCCAAGACTCCCTCTGCACAGGGACTTACTCCTTCAGGAGTTGGCAAGTCTTCTTCAGGAACAGGCTGTGGAAACGGTGCCCCACCACCTGAGAGGTCACGGCTTTTATTCCAGGTACTTTCTGATACCAAAAAGAACAGGAGGCCTCAGACCCATCCTGGACTTGCGAAACCTCAACAAGTTCCTGGCAAGGGAAAAGTTCAAGATGCTTTCCCTTGGAATCCTACTGCCCTACCTCCAGCGGGGAGACTGGCTATGCTCCTTAGATCTAAAGGATGCCTATACTCATATCCTTATTCATCTAGACCACAGACAATATCTCAGATTTGTTGTGGGAGGAAATCATTACCAGTACCGGGTACTGCCCTTTGGCCTATCCTCCGCCCCACGGGTTTTCACCAAATGCCTGGCAGTGGTGGCGGCCTATCTCAGACTTCAAGGCCTTTTTGTGTTTCCATACCTGGACGACTGGCTCATCCGGGCCCAGTCTTCCCAAGAGGCCATTCAAGCCACTCACCGCACTGTGTCTCTGCTCCAGCACTTGGGCTTTGTCATAAACTTCGCAAAGTCCACTTTGCTCCCCTCTCAAGATCTCGAATTCATCGGTGCAAGGTTAAGCACTCTTCAGGCGCGGGCCTTCCTGCCTCTGGACAGGGCGGCTCATGAATCTCGCCAGCCACTTTCGCAGCAATTCCCTGGTCTCTGCCAGGCAATTTCTGAGACTGCTCGGCCATATGGCTTCCACGGTCCATGTGACCCCCAATGCCCGCCTGAACATGCGACCTGCCCAGTGGTGCCTTCGCACTCAATGGCATCAGGCCACGGGGAGCCTGACGGACTCAGTACAAGTCTCGGACCTGCTGGTCTCTTCTCTGCGGTGGTGGCTTCATCTGCCAAACCTAGTACTGGGAGTGGATTTTCAATCTCCTCCTCCTTCTCAGGTACTAACAACCGATGCTTCTCTCCTGGGATGGGGAGCACATTGCCAAGGGACATGTACTCAAGGCCTCTGGACTCCTTGGGAGTCTGCGCAGCAGATAAACTTCCTGGAGCTCAGAGCTATCCGCCTAGCTCTGAGAGCCTTCTCCCACCTCACTTCTCACCAGTCTGTACTGGTCCAGACGGACAATCAAGTAGCAATGTTCTACGTGAACAAACAAGGAGGCACAGGCTCCTTCCTTCTCTGTCAGGAGGCACGACGGCTGTGCTCTTGGGCAGTCGGCCACGGCATACTCCTCAAAGCGGTCTATCTCCCAGGTCAAGAAAACTAAGCAGGATCCTCCAACCACACGAGTGGAGATTGGATCCATTAGTGGTTCAGCAGATCTTTCTCAAGTGGGGACTCCCCACCTTGGATCTGTTTGCCAGTCCTCTGAACCGGCAACTACCCAGATTCTGCTCTCGACAACCGCATCCTCTCAGAGTAGCGCCGGATGCTTTTCTGATTCCATGGTCCACAGGCCTCTTGTATGCCTTTCCTCCCATGCCGCTGGTGTCTCGAACGCTCTTCAAAGTTCTCAGAGACAAAGCCTCGATGATCCTAGTGGCTCCCCGGTGGCCGAGACAACCTTGGTTCCCGCTTCTAATGCAGCTGGCGGTGGACACTCCTCTTCCTCTGGGGTTTCAACCCGATCTGACACAAGACCACGGGTCTCTCCTACACCCCAACCTCCGGTCCCTTCATCTGATGGCCTGGCTGCTGAAAGGGTAGTCCTTGCTCCCCTCCTACTGCCTCGGGAGGTGGAAGAGGTCGTCTTGGCCTCCAGGCGGCCCTCCACCCTGAAGTCCTACGCTCTTAAGTGGCGTTGCTTCTCCGTGTGGTGTGCTCAGCAGTCTGAGAATCCCTTCTCCTGCTTGGTGGCGGTGGTCTTGCAATATTTGCTTTACCTCTCCAATCTGGGCCTTAAGTCCAACTCTGTTAGAGTCCACCTCAGTGCGCTCTCTGCACATCACGCACCGGTAGATGGCAGGCCTCTGTCCAACCACCCTTTGGTGGCTCGTTTTCTCCGATGCCGCCTCCTGCTTAAGCCTCCTTTGCTTCCACCAGCCCCTGAATGGGATCTGATTGTGGTCTTGTAGCAGATTATCTGTCCGCCCTTTGAACCTATGGCTACCTGCCCTCTTCTTTTTCTTTCTTGGAAAACGTTGTTCTTGGTAGCCCTTACCTCTGCTAGGCGTGTTAGTGAACTGCAGGCCCTAGTGTCTGATCCTCCTTACACTAGGTTCTACAGGAATAGGGTGGTCTTACGGACTCACCCTAAGTTTCTTCCAAAAGTGGTTTCTCCTTTTCATCTCAACCAGGAGGTGGTTCTTCCGACCTTCTTTCCCAGGCCGCACTCCAGCCGGGCTGAAATGGTCCTGCATACCCTGGACTGTAGGAGGGCCTTGTCCTTCTACCTTGACCGTACGCGGGAGCATAGGAGGGCTGTTCAGCTCTTCATTTCTTTTGACCCCAATAACTTCGGGCTACCTGTCTCCAAGCGTACCTTGTCCATCTGGGTAGCTGACTGTATCGCCTGGGCTTATGGGGCAGCCGGCCTCTCGTCGGAAGGTCGAGTCACGGCTCATCGTGTTAGGGCGAAGGCTGCATCAGTGGCACACCTCCGCTCTGTTCCGTTGGCAGACATCTGCCGGGCCGCTACTTGGTCTTCAAGCCAGACTTTTGCGGCACATTACTGCCTGGAGAGGGAGTCCCGCAGGGACAGTGCTTTCGGTCAGGCAGTCCTCCATAATCTCTTTGAGGTTTAGGCAACTCCTACCCTCCGGCCTTGGTGTTGGGCTACCGGTCGGGGGCGTTTTTCAGAGAAGATTCCTTCCTTCTATACTGCTGAGCTAGAGGGAGCTCATTTTTGTGCTTGAGGTCTCCGGTAGCCTTAAGCTTGGGAGTCCCATATGTGAGGACTGACTTCCTGCTTGGTCCTGGAGAAAGAGTAGTTACTCACCTGTAACAGGTGTTCTCCAGGAGCAGCAGGAATCAGTCCTCACAACCCTCCCTCCTCCCCTTGGAGTTGCAGTCCTATCATTTCGTTTTTGCTAATTTTTTTTCTGTCTTTTAGCTATGTCATCAGACTGAGCAAGATGGCACCCTTGGGCGGGAAGAGGACCGCGCATGCGCGCTGCAGTTCCCAAAAGCTTTCTTTGAAAGCTGGGGAAATTGCTCCGCGAGGGCTCCGTCGGCGCCGACGTCACCCATATGTGAGGACTGATTCCTGCTGCTCCTGGAGAACACCTGTTACAGGTGAGTAACTACTCTTTCAGATCTGGGGAACCCCAGACATAGCCCTCTTTGCAAGTCCACTGAATGCCAAACTTCCCTGGTTCTGTTCCAGAATTCCGGCTCACAATTGCCATGCAAGGGACGCCTTCCTCCTTCACTGGGATCAGGAGTTCCTCTATGCCTTCCCACCCATTCTCCTCATTCCCAAAACACTCTTCAAGCTTCAGAGAGACAGAGGACGTATGATCCTCATAGTGCCACGGTGGCCATGACAAACGTGGTATCCCCCCTGCTTCTACATCTCTCTCAAGCTGCACCTCTGGAGTTAGGGTGTGCTCCAGACCTTCTCTCCCAAGAGAACGGGATGCTATGGCACCTGAATCTCCAATCCCTGCATCTCAGGGCCTGGTTGCTGAAAGCCTAGACCTGCAGGATCTTAACCTTTCCCAACAGGTAAAGGATATCCTTCAGGCTTCTAGAAAACCTTTCACAAGACTCTCTTACGCCTTTAAGTGGAAACGTTTTACTATATGGTGTTCTCAAAAGGGCTTAAACCCCCTTGTAATACCTTTGGAATCGGTACTAGAGTACCTACTTCATTTATCAAATTCTGGGTTAAAGACCAGTAAGAGTCCATCTTAGTGCAATTGCAGCTTCCTATAAGCCTCTAAATGGACAGCCAATTTCCTCTCATCCACTCATAGCAAGATTTGAGAGGTCTTCTCTTAACAAAGCCTCCCATCAGGCCACCACCAGTGGCATGGGATTTAAATCTAGTTCTTGTATAGCTCATGAATCCGCCCTTTGAATCTTTAACCACAACAACCCTAAAGGTTTTATCCTGGAAGGTCATCTTCCTAATTGCAATCACCTCCGCACGTCGCATTAGTGAATTGCAAGCTTTAGTGGCTGATCCCCCTTATGCAAGATTTCACCATGATAAAGTTGTTCTCAGAACTCATCCACATTTTATACCAAAGGTGGTTTCGTCTTTTCATCTAAATCAATCGATTTACCTACCTGTATTCTTTTCAAGGCCTCATGCCTCTAATGCAGAAAGGAACCTTCATAGTTTGGACTGTAAAAGAGTCTTGGCTTTTTACCTACAATGAACACAGCAACATAGAAAGTCTTCTCAACTTTTTGTTGCTTTTGATTCTAGTCATTTGGGACTTCCAGTCTCCAAAAGAACTCTGTCTAAATGGATTGCCCAATGCATATCCTTTACTTATGAGAGTAAGGGTCTTCCTCTTCAAGGCCATGTCACAGCACATAATGTGAGAGCCATGGCAGCCTCTATGGCAGACCTTCACTCTGTCTATCGATGACATCTGCCGAGCAGCCATCTGGACTTTGGTGCACACCTTCACAGCCCACTACTGCCTAGATAGAGCCTCCCGTCGGGATGCCTTCTTTGGCCAGGCTGTTCTTCAACATCTCTTTCAGACGTAATTCAACTCCTACCCACCAACCCTGGTAGGATGCCAGAGATCCATGGGAGGAAGCGTGGCCCATCTCACTATAGGTGGCAGCTTCCTGGGGCCATCTCCCCGGCATCTTCAACTAGGGAGTCCCCATATGTGAAGACTACATTCCTGCTTGTTCCTGGAGATAGCGTAGTTCCTCACCTGTAACAGGTGATCTCCGGGAACAGCAGAAATTTAGTCTTCACAACCCACCCACCTCCCCTAGGAGTTGTCTCTCTATCTCTCTGTCTTTTTCCTCTCTCCCTCTTTCCTTTCACTCAGCTACAAACTTAACTGAAGAGGGACAATTGGAAAGGCAGGAAGGCAGCGCGCATGTGCTGAGGGATGCTCCCAAAAGCGTTTCTATTGGACGCTGGGGAGCGTTCCCGCGCAGGCTCCGTCAGTGCCGATGATATCCATATATGAAGACTAAATTCCTGCTGTTCCCGGAGATCACCTGTTACAGGTGAGGAACTACGCTTTCTGGACTCTTGATAGCAGACCTGGAGACCCTAGCAGAATGATTTTTGCATATGAAAAAGTGTGGACTTTTTTCAGTGTTATATTGATTGTACATAAAGATGACCCGGGAACAGTGCTTTCCATGTACTTCATAGGAATGCACAGTTGTGTTTGTGAATTCATTTAAGAAAAGAGAATTTTGATTCTCAAGGGTATTTTTTTCCATGTACAAGCAAGAGATATGTGGCATACTTTGAGTAGCATCTGTAATTGCATTTCTCCGGGAACAAACAGGAAGTCAGCCCTCATATATGGGTAAAGTCGGCATCGATGGAGCCCACGCGGTAATCACTCCCCAGCTTTCAAAGAAAGCCTTTGGGAGTTAGGCCGCACATGCACAGTCACCTTTCCACCCAAAGGTGCCATCTTATCTCAGTGTCCTTTTTTTCCACAGAGCTCTGCATACATCCTGTCTGTCGTCCCCAGTAAAAGTCAGTTTTTATACCCTTACCCTTTATATTTAAAAAATAAATAAATACAATCTTTATTAGGAGCCACAGGGTAAACAAAAACCACCTTTTCTCCATAATGGTCAATACAACAA
This sequence comes from Ichthyophis bannanicus, assembly GCA_033557465.1. Taxonomy (NCBI): domain Eukaryota; kingdom Metazoa; phylum Chordata; class Amphibia; order Gymnophiona; family Ichthyophiidae; genus Ichthyophis; species Ichthyophis bannanicus. The sequence continues at coordinate 275,141,772 of CM066039.1, read as the reverse complement.
TGGTCATTGAGAACAAGCACTCAGTCTGGTACATCATGCACTATTAACATTATCACATCTGTAGCTAATAGACAACTGAACAGTGCTACTTTATAGGATACCCTTCTGGGTCCCCCTTTTCCCCCCTGTTATCCCCCCCGTTTCCCTCCCCCCCCCAAACCCCCTCTTCCACCCGGCCTGAGCGGTCCACATGCTGTGTCTCACTTAGACTGCGTTCCCTCCCCAAACACTCTTCATTGCAGCAAGTAATTTCACCATGCCTCCAAACAGATTTGGGGCTTATCTCTGTGTACCCATCCTGCCATTTCGCACATACAGTGCGTCCAGTGGGAGCCTGGCAAGCCCTCCGGCTCTATCCATTGGGTCAAGATAACTTTGCGTGAAATCATCAGAGCCATCCTTGCAAATTTCCTGCCCTCATCCCCTTAGCCCTTAAGGGTCCATCATCTCCTAGCAGAAGGGCAATGTAGGTCCACTCCACCTCCCCCCCAGTACTCTTGTACTTGTTCAGTACCTTGTCCCAAAAGGTAAGTAATTTTGTGCACTCTAAGAAAGTGTGGGCCCAAGTACCCTCAGAAACATGGTTTCTCAGGCATTCAGGATCATCCCAGAGCTTAATCTTTGCCCCCTTTCCCTAGTAATGTATACTCAACGTAGTATTTTATATTGTGTTTCCTGTAGGGCTACATCAGTTGTGGCTTCATATAGGGCTGTGAAAAATAGTTGAAACTGCCCCTCTTCTATTGATTCCCCTAGATCCTTCTCCCATATCCCAATCAGGTGCCGCTCTGAGTGCCAGCTGCTGGGCCAGTCCCGTCCTATACCAGTGCGAGATTTGGTTCAGGGTTTTCGGGGTGTGTGCAAAACTATCCTGTCCAGCGTCGTGAACCCCTCCCTTTCTCTGTCTGGTGAGGATTTGCTAATGGCATAGTGTTTGTTCTGCAAATAAGCCATTAGGTGACTATTGGGGGGTTCCCACTATCTTTCAATTGATCGAAGAAAAGGAATCCAGTCCCCGCGCCCCCCCTCCCCAGCTCACACAGCTTTCCTAAGTATTTGCAACCCTTTGCCTCCCACTTTGTGAACACAATGGCCTATGCCCGGGCTGAATTCAGGATTTTCTACCAGCTGCCTAAAGGCAAAGTTCCTCTTGCCCCTCCCAGTTGGAGTCTCCACCATTTCCAGACCTCATAGGGGCCAGCAGCCAAGTCCACCCTGCCACATAACTCCTCCCTCTCTTTGGGCCCTGCAATAAGCTGAAGAATTCGTATGGGTGAAATCAACCATCAAGAAATACGGATGGGGCATAGCGGCACTGTCCTCTGTGAAGCTCATGTATCCATTGCTTGACTGTGGCGGCATTATAGAGACTCAGGTCAGGTAGCCCCAAGCCCCCCCCCCCCCCGCTCTGTCAAGCATTAACGTCATAAAGCTTATGCGGGTCCCTTTCCCTCACCATAGGAAGGTCCCAGCATTCCCGATAGTGCCACTCCTCGCATCGCTGTACCCAGAAAGGCACCATCTGCAATGGATATAAAATGTGAGGCAGCACGACCATTTTAACCAGCGTCTCTCATTCCATTAGTTGGGCAGTTCTCTCCATTTTACATATAGTTGCTTCAGACGTCCTAACAGATCCACAATATCCTTGGGTCCAGGCTCAGATGGATATCTAAGTAACTGAGCGACTCCCCTGCTCACATGAGTAGAAACCCAGGCTGTGCCCAGCATGGTTATTCCTGGGAGACTGGCATGGCTTCTGATTTGCTCCAGTTTATCCTCAAACTAGAGAATGAACCAAAGCTGCCTATAGTTGTCACCTTGTTTATACTCTTGCTCACTTGACTGATGAACAAGAGTGTATCATCAGCAAATAGGTTAATACTGAAGGTGTCACACCCTACCTGGATCCCATTCCATTCAGTGGTTTGGTGGATCCTTGCTGCTAGGTGTTCCAAGGTTAGCAGAAATAACATGGGGGAGAGGGAGCATCCTTACCAAGTGCCCCTGTGTAACTGGATCTCTTCCTACAGTCCCCGGTTAACCAAAATCCTGGCTGAGGTCTCATGATAAAGTACTATAATCCAATGTAGGAAGGTCCATTGCAGCCCATATTTCTCCAAAATCCACCACATGTATTCCCAGGAGACGTTATTGAACGCGTTTTTGGCATATAGACTTATTATTATAAGTGCAACTCCCTCCCTTCTCTTGCTGCTATATAGTATCTCCAGTGCTTTCAATAAGTTGGCAGAGGCGAACCTTCCTGGACAAAGCCTATGTGGTATGGGTGTACCAGACCTGCAATCACCTGTCCCACATGTCATGCCAGAATTTTGGCTATCAGCTTTACATCTTGATTTAAAAGAGATATGGGTCGATATGAGCCAACCAGTATATGGTTTCTTCCCAGTTTCGGGAGGACCAACATTGTGAGATGGTTTTGGTACAATCCCAGATCTCCCATGCTGAGAGCAGCCCACAGTATGCAAAGAAGAGACGATTCATTTGTCCACCCAGAATCTTGAAAAACCTGTCTCCCAGTCCATCGGGGCCGGTAGCTTTGGCCAACCTAAGTCCCTTTACTGCTTGAGTCATTTCTTCCTCTGTGAATGGGGGCATTCAACGCCTCCCACTCTTGATCATCTAGTTGAGGCAAATCCAGCTCCTTGAAAAACTATTCTTTCTGGATGTTGTAACTAGGTTCAGGAGTGTATAGCTCGCTATAGTACTTTTGGAACTGCCAGCGTATCTCTCGCTGCACAGAGTATTCCCTGGGCCTTTAATTGCACTGGTTGCAGTCTTTTCGCTGGTGGTGGGCTAATAATTTTCCACACTTATTCCCTCATTTATTCAAACACTATTTATACATCATAATATCTTTCTGCCCTTTGGTTCAGCAGCTGGTTCAGCTCACGATGCATTTCCAAATAGCATACTCTGTCGTCCATACTGTGGTGATGAGAGTGAGCAGGAGAAAATGGAAATAGAAGAAAAAGACACTTGTACCTTTAAAACTACTGACAGCTCAGCTCTACACAGAGGTAGGAAAGCTACTATGAAAAAAAACCAAGCCAAGCCACGCCCTAGCTGTAATGAGGAGGCAGGCTTAGCTGCTGATTATGAGCACACGTGCTCAGAGGAAGCTCTGATAGGAAGGAAACGGGTTTTTAAACCCGTCTTCAAGGAGTTCACAGCTCTCGTTTGAGTTCAGCTTGGAGGAACAGGAGTGCTAGTTCCAGGAGTTCATCTGGTTCAAAGAGTTCCAGCCGTGGGAGAGAAGGTGCCAGTTTGAGTCCAGGTCCTAGGAGCTAATGGATACCTGAGAGACGTGAGTGTGCTGATTTCCAGCAGCTGAAAGCTAAGAGCAGAGAAGGAAACACTCCATTTCTAGGAAAGTTTCCTAAACCAAAAGCCAGCCAACGTTCTGGGAGAAAGGCTGCAAACCTGTGGGAACAGGTACCTTTATCCTGTATTCAGAATCCTAAGCTGAAAACTTCAACTGACAAAAGGTGGGTGGATTCGTTTCACTGGGGAAAGAACCAGGACCCATCCGTTAGCAGGGAAGTTAATTTGAACTCAGTAAAAGCTTTGAAGCAAGCATTTCAGGGAGGAGAAGCTTACTCTCCTTATGTAAATGTTTATGACCAAAAGGAGAAATTATGGAATGAATTTTGGGAATTCTTACAAGCCAGAAAGCCTGAAGAAAGTGCTGAGGCCTGGAATAGAGATAAACCAGCCACAGTACCGGAGCCCATGCAGATAGAATTACCTGAGTCACAGTCTTCCCCAGAAGATTGCCAGATGGATTGCTCTCTTTGTCTTAGGGAAGCATAAGTTCTTGTATGCAAGGCTAAGGAAGCTTTTGTAGAAGAAAGAAGGTATTTCTGCTAGAAGGAGCTCATAAGGCTGTGTTATGTTTATTGTCATGAAGACAGCTGCTTGTGTTTGAAGAGACTTGTGCTGCATTTACTTCAAGTACAATTTCCTTTTGTTTACTCTTCTGTTACTGGAGAAGTTATCCATTTTTGTGTTCGTGTACAGAACTTTAATGCGTGTGGAAATCCACAATAATAAAAATATTCTTGTTTGCCTCAACCTCCGGTTGCACAACTAGTTTGTCTTTTTTTAATACAATTTTCTCAACTACAAGTCCCAGAGTGCATTGCTGGTGGCAAAGGGAAAATACAGTTCATTTAAGGACAGACAAGGCAGCCCATAGCTGTAAGCCTCTGGCCCAGGCTTGGGTACCACAATACACAGGGTGCTCACATGGCATCTTCTGCACACCTGTAGCTCCTTCGAGAAGGCAAAGATGCACCAGTCCACCCTTCTCCTTTTCTGAACAGTATACTGAATAATTACCTCCCTCATGGTGGCCTTGACTGCTGTCCATAGTATTTTCAAATCTGTCTTCTCATTATTGTCACTATCTCAGTAGGCTTGCCATTCCCTTTATAGGTGCTGATGGAATGTTGCATCTTTATAGAGAGTTGGAGTCATACGCCAGCCTCTCTCCTGGCCGCCTCCACCCCCGAAGGAAACGTTTATCCATCCTCACTGGTGCATGGTCATATATACCCATGTCCCCTACTTTTGCCTTTTCTAGTCCAGAAAACAGCTTATCTGATACAAGCAGATGGTCAAGCCGAGAATAACTATTTTGGGGGTTAGAGTAGAATGTGTAGTGTTCGCTATGTATCTATTAATCCCAATTCTCTCAGGAGGGTACTGAGCTCCTCTGCGTGCATTGTGCTTCTGGGTTGGCCTGGGAGGGTTTGCAATCAACCAGAGGATCCCTTGGCAGATTAAAGTCCCTCCCATTACTCATTGGTAATCCCTACACTCTATGATCTTGGCCAGCAGTGAGGAGAAAAAAGCATGATTATAAACATTCAGGGGCGTAAACATTGCAGGCAGCTCTTCGTGTTCCCTGTTCCTTGCACCTCCATAAGGTGATACTGGCCCTCTGGATCAACTATGCATTTATGTATTGTAAAGCAGACCCTTTGATTAATCAAGGTGGCTACTCCTGTCATTGTGAGAGGCTGCTCCCGTCTCATCTACCCATTCCCACAGTAGTTTGCGGTGCTCCAAGGCAGTAAGGTGTGTTTCCTGCAGGAAAGCTACATCTATTCCCTCCTTCCTCAAGTATGCTAGAATTTGAGTGCTTCACAGGGGAGTGAATGCCATCTTCATTAAGGGTGAGAATTCTCAATCTGTCCAATGCCGCTGCGTATCTGGGTTATTGCCCATTGATGTCTCTGCTTGTCATTGTGGGGGTGGTGTGCATCCCAGCTGCACACTCCCTCCCCCTTTGGGCAGTTCAGGCCAGTCAACCTCCATACTTCTCCTCCCCCCAACCATCCCTCCCTTCTCTCCTCCCCCCAACCATGCTCAGATCGTCAACCAACTCCTTGTGAGATCGGCCTGCCTCTCCTAGGGCTGTGCCCCGGCCCCCCCTCCCCCCCGGACACACTTGCATTCCAATGTCTAACATATCCCCTCCAACCATACCTCTGACACTCTCCCCACAAGCATCCAGGTCAAATATAAAGTATCAAGATACTCCTATAAGCGAGCAAAGTGTCAGTGTCTATTGACTCTTCGGGATTTGGGGTACAAACCCACATGCAAAGTTAGTGATTATCACTGAAGAGTCCTGTTGCTCCAATAGTGCTCCTGCATTTTGTCCCCGAAATCTGGATGTTGGAGTTGGCCATTCTGCTCGTTTCCACTTTGGCGGCACTATGTTCTGGTGATCTGAGCAACACTGCCCATCATGCTCCCGGGCCATAACAGGCAGCCTGCACAAATAACTTCTAACCAGGTCAAAAACTGAAGGGAAAGATGCCTTGTCTCAGTCCAACTAGATCGGCAGAAGTCAAGTTACAAAGTCTTTGAGGCCTTCCAGAGTGTCTGTCTGAAGCTGGCGGTTTTCATGAGTCATTCTTACCCTCATCGGGAGTTGTAGTGCAAAGCATATTCCTCTTTTTGTCAGTTCCAAACAGTGTGGCACCATGACCCGTCTGCTTTCTGCTACTCTTGCTGAGTGATCATTAAATAGAAGCATCTTGCTGCCCTTATATTCCACACTGCACTGGTCGCAATAAAGGCTCATCAGCTTGTGCTTTTCCGCAAAGTTCAATAGCTGTGCTATCACAGGCCTCGGGAGACCGGAGTCCTCGCTTCGCTTACCCAGCCTGTGGACCCTTTCCACCATCATGCAAACCCTTTATACCTCCAAGCCCAGCTGCTTTGGGAGCCACTGCTCAACCAGCTCCCACAGTTCAGTGCCCTGTATAGTCTCCGGGAGGCCGATGAGCCGAATGTTGTTCCTTCAGCCGTGATTCTCCTAGTCTTCCAATTTGTCAAGTAGGGTTTGTCGACCTTGTTATAAAGCCTTGATCCGCGCCTCCAGGCTCTCGGTGCAGGCCTCTTCTGCAGCTTCTAGTCATCAGTTGCGCCTTTAAAGTGCCTTTCAGGTTATCTGTTGATGCTTAAAACCTGGTTAATTTGTCATCTAGTAGAGTGGTAATGCTTTTAGTGACGTCTGTTACCGCTTCCTCTGGCATCGCATAAACAGGCGTACGTTGTTCCCCTGCCATCTTGTGTTCTCCTTCTTTGCTCTTGCCAGTATGGGTAGCTTTTACTGGCATTACCCAGTTTCTGCACTGCTCGTGATTATTATTTCAGATCCCCGGGTATTCTGGTGGGATGGGGTTCTCGCGGGGGGCCCCTCGGGCTCAATGATTCAGCAGATTTTCATTGTAAAGGCGTTGGAGGTAGTGGAGCTCGGCCCTGTGGTGTCCATTCAGTCAGCTGTCAGCATGTGACACCCCTACCCTTAGCATTTTTTGCTGTCCTTTTTGCCTGTCTGTTCCCAGTCAATTTTTCACCACCTGAGTCTGCCCTCGCTTCTGCGTCACATTTTTCTCGGGTCCTTTTTCTTTTTCTGGTGCTTGGGTATTTTCTCACACCCAGTCTGACTGAGACATCTGAATTTGACCTTGCAGGTGCTTTATTCCCCGCTATGTCTTCGGTCAGCAGATTTTAGCAGTGTGGCAAGTGCCACGCCCTCCCCCGTACTATGTCCATCACGGGCTGCCACAATTGCTGCATCAAGTGCCTTGGTGTGGATCCTGACAACTCCACTTGCCTGCTCTGTCTGTAGATGTCGAACAAGAGCCGGGGGAATCGTGAAAAGCAGCAGGGGGAGCTTTTTGGCTTGAAGGCCTCTGCTCGGTTCTGGCATTGAGTTTGGAATTGCTACCCTCAGAGACTGCATCCGAAAACTGTCATGCGCACATGCTCGATCTGAGCCCTGAGGTTGCGGAGCCTTAGACCAGGGGTCGTGCTCTGAGGACCTCGCCCGTAAGTCCAAAATGTCATCCAAGTCAAAGTCTGATCCTGGAGTCTCAGGGTTAAGACCTCCGGTCCTCAGCCTCTGAGTCCTCGATCCCATGCAGCGGGCAATGGCCAGGATTAGCCCTCGAAGCTGCCCCTGCGGGAGGAGACTCCCATCGCATCGGGGGATCAGGCTCGGTCTTCCGACACGATCACCATTGGTAATTCTCTTTCAAGGAGTCAGCTTCAGGCTGAATGCCATCGAGGCCCGAACTGGTCACAATGGCCAGGGGGGGGCGGTTCTTCCATTAGGCCACCTGAGGCGACGGCCTCAGGCGGCACTCTGATGGGGGCGACACTCCGGCTGTGTGTTCATTTTAGATTTTGCAGTCTCTGGCCTGCCTCTGATTTCCCGATGGGAAGGCAGAGGCAGTCAGAGGCTGCAAAATCTAAAATTCAAACAGAGCCGGAGTGCCTTCACTGGACAAATCAGCCTGTAGGCTTGCAGGAACCCTGCAAGTGATCAGGCTGATTCGTGCGGAGGTGGCACTCTGGCTATTTTTATTTAAGATTTTGCCACCTCTGGCCTGCCTCTGCCTTCCTGCTGCTTTTTTTTCCTCCTCGCTGCAAGCATTCTTGAGGAAAAAAAGCGGCGGGAAGGCAGAGGCAAGCCAGAGGCGGCAAAATCTAAAATAAAAACAACCAGAGTGCTGCCGCCGCCGGATGAGAGGTGCATGTGGGAGGGAGCGGGGACAAGAGGAGGACAAGGAAAGACAGTGGGGGCAAATGCTGGACAAAGGGGAGAGACGGGGGTAAAATGCTGGACAAAGGGGAGAGACGGGGGTAAAATGCTGGACAAAGGGGAGAGACGGGGGTAAAATGCTGGACAAAGGGGAGAGACGGGGGAAAATGCTGGACAAAGGGGAGAGACGGGACAAATTCTGGACAAAGGGGGGAGACAGGGACATACTGGACAAAGGGGAGAGACGGGGCAAGTGCTAAAGGGGAGAGACAGGGAGGCAAGTACTGGACAAAGGGGGAGTTGGGGGAAAAATGCTGGACAAAGGGGGAGACGGGAACAAGTGCTAGACAAAGGGGGGAGATGGGGGGCAAGTGCTGGACAAAGTGGGGAGACGAGGCAAATACTAGAAAAAAGGGGAGAGACGGGGCAAATGCTGGTCAAAGGGGGGAGACGGGGCAAGTGCTAGACAACAGGGAAGCAGGACAGGAAGACAAATGCTAGGCAATGGAGGGGGAGATGAGGACAAATGCTGGACAACGGGGGAGGGGGCAGGAAGACATGCTGGAGGGGTGAAGCAGAGAGTCGAATGTTGGATAGGGGGGAGTAGGGAGACATGCTGGACAATGGGGGAGGGGTAGACAGGAGGACAAATGCAAGACAACACAGAGGGGAAGAAGAGCTGGGGAATGGAAGGACTGGGGGTGAAGGTTGAAAAGCGGTAGGTAGATGGAGTTAAAAAGAGGGAGATTGAGAACTGGATAGGAAGTAGTAGTGAAACCTGGGTGGCCAGAGAAAGAGAAAAGGAAGAAAGGTGGAAAGAAAAAAAAATCAATATCCAAGATGGAAGGAAGTGAAGAAAACAAAAGGAGAGACGAGAAATGGCAAATGGAGTCGAGACTGTAGAAAGAGAGCTAAGAGAAGACAGGACAAAGCAGAAGCTTCAGATTGGAACCAGCATGATCAGAGTATAAAATGGTCAGAAAACAAAGGTAGAAAAAATAAATTTATTTTCAAATGAGTGATTGGACTTGGCACTATTTTTTATATATTACACAGTACAGGGAAATGAGTCTCTTATTTCTCTGGTATTGCATTGCATGCAGAGTCTGTCTGTCTTGGGCTTTCAGTTTAATTTTTGTCTACATATTTTTATTTTCACTTTAGGTTATCCTCACTTATTCTGTACTTGGCAAGAGTCTGTGTCCTGAGTGTGTGACTGAGGAGTTCTGTTAACATAGAGTTTGTATGAAGTGACCTGTACTGTAGTAATTTGACTTGTTTAGTTTTTCAATCGGTGTATGGATGTTCTAGGGCCCACTACAGTATTTATAGTGCTGCTTTTATCTGGGTAGGCCCCTTGTATGAGTTTTGGAAGTTTATGTTGGTATGATATGGTTGATTTGGCCTTGTAGATCATCTGTGACTTTTGTAGGGTTTTGTATTAGTTTGCAATATGCCTAGTACTGGAGAATGTTTGTTAGTGAGATGACCAGAATCAGATTTTTTTTTAAATTAGATATTGAGTTTTGTGGGTGGATGTCCTAGTTCTGCTCTGCACCCATTGTTGGATGGGGGGGTTCTGTGAATGCAAAATAGATGTTCAAAAAGAAAAAGCAACAACCATAACACAGTTTATAACAAAATAAAAATGAGGTATTTAATTTGTTATAAACTGTGCAGTGGTTCTCGCTCTCTCTTTTAGTTCCGTGGTGTGCGAACATTTTTTTATTTCCTTCACATTATTTCATTAACTTTTTGATTTGATTCAGTTCCTGACTGTAGCTTTAAGAAAGCATATCCCTCCCCAGCTCGGGGGGGGGGGACACCATCTCATCCCTCGCCTCAGGCAGCAGATTGCCTTGAGCTGCCCCTGACTACTGCGCCTACTGATATCGAAGCTAGAATGCTGGCCTTAGAACACAGCCCAGCTGCCTTCCTCGAGGCACAGCAGAGCCCAATGCTCAGAGCCTCCGGGTCATTGGTGCCGAGATCGGCACCCTCCACTGCGAGGACCTCACCGGAAGACATCCAGCCTGTGCTGGAGCCGTTCACAGCTCGCTCGGCGCCACATTCATTGGCCTCCCGCTCAAGGTGCAACTTGCTCCCAAGCACCTCTGGATCGACTCCTCAGGCATCTCGTTCTCTCTTAGTGCCGGCTGCTCATTGCTCCGATGACCGTCCGGGGCTGCAGGTCTTGTCTGGCTCCGAGTTGGACAGGGAGACCGATGATGAGTCACCCAACATCATGATACACAGGGATGTCCCCTCAGACCCATCTCCCCCTCAGGAGCATCGGAGGTCCCCGCCTGAGGACCTTACATTCTTTGAGTTTGTCTGGGGAATGTCAAAGCCCCTGTCCTTCATGGCTGAACCGGAGGATGAGCCTTGTGCTGATGACTTGGAGATTCTCCAGTTAGAGGCCCCTCTGAGGGAGGCACTGACTGTGCTGATATCTCCCGTTCTGGCAGGCTTGCTGTTCAGGATGTGAGAGAACTGGTGACAGTGCCAATAGTGAGCCAGCGACTCGATTCCCAGTATAAAGTCGTCAAGAGCCTGGGCTTTATAAAGACACAACTGACTCACAACTCCATGGTCGTGGAGTCGGTCATGCATTGTATAAAGAGTCAGACACTCCTCAGTACCCTCTGGTAGGGAGGCCCGCACCATGTATGGGTTTGGTAGAAAGTGCTACCAGGGCTTGATGCTCATAGCCCACATCCAGGCTTATCAGCTGTACATGGGCATGTACCTGAGGGACCTGGTGAAAGCTGGGCTAGCAGATGAATGTCTCGAGTGCTTCTGGACCCTCATATCCTTGGTCAAGGAATGTTCCAAATTCCAGTCTCAGGCAGATACGACTGCTTCGAGTCCATGACTCATTTGGCTGCAGTGGGCATTAGTGCTGGCTTGGCTACAGTCCTCAGACTTGGAGCAATGGGTACAGGACAAACTGGCCGATGTACCCTGCTGAGGAGAGAACCTCTTTAGCATACACATGACCAACAAGACTGCTGAGTTGGAGTCAGAGTTTGGAGTCCTGGAAGACCACTGACCCTTCCTGCCGGAAGGCTTCGAGGAAAAAGCCCTTCCACCTGAAGATGAAGAAGGCTTATGAAAATTCCCCCAATTTCCAGCATGTCAGGCTTCAGGCTCCCCAATGGGGGTCAGCAGCTCAAGGACTAGGGGAATGGTCCTCGTAAGCAGAAAGCCCCCAAGCCCTAAAACAGTGCTGCAACCTGGGGAGGCTTTTGACTTTTTGGGCATAGCCCTTCTCACCCCCCCCCCCCCCAAGGACCAGGGCCCAAGGCACACAGGAGGACATCTGGTTTACTTTGCTCACCTCTAGCCAGGCATCACCACCAATGCCTGGGTACTGCAGGTGGTTCAGGAAGGTTACCTTCTACACTTCGACTAGAAGCCTCCTCCCTTCTTCTCAGGAGAACTTCCCATGACCTCCATGCACAAAGAGCCGCTCGAGGATCAGGCAGTAGAGCCAGTCCCTCGGCCCTTCTGGGGAATGGGGTTTTTCTCTCAGTACTTCCTTGCCCCAAAAAAGACGGGGGCTTTCGGCCCATCTTGGATCTGTGGGATCTAAACCGCTTTCTGGTCATGGAGGAGTTCAAGATGCTATCCTTTGGAACCTTGCTATCGTACCTCCAGTGGAGAAATTGGCTATGCTCCTTGGATCTCAAAGATGCCTATACCTACATCCTGATCCATCCCCGGCACAGTCAGTATCTCTACTTCATCAACGGAGGCTGCCACTACCAGTACAGGGTGCTCCCCTTCAGCCTCTCCTCAGCCCCCCTGTGTGTTCACCAAGTGCCTGGCAGTAGTCGATCTCACTTCTGCTTGCTGGGAGTCTGTCTTTCCCTATCTGGACAACTGGTTCCTAAATGGCAGCTCGCCAGAGAAGGTTCATCAGGTCGCCCACCACACCATTGGGGTGCTGCAGCATCTGGGGTACGTGATCAACTTCCCCATGTCACATCTGCAGCCAACCCAGTGCCTGGAGTTCATAAGAGTCCTTCTAGACTTGGCCCAGGCCAGGGCCTTCCTCCCTCTGGACCGGGCTGAGCATCTGGCAACCCTAGCAAAAGAAGTGCAGGATTGCTAAATGGCATCTGCCTGTCTTCTGCTGTGTCTATTGGGGCACATGACCTCAATGGTTCACGTAACCCCAGAGGCCCATTTACGCATGCAACAGGCCCAGTGGGCCTTCAGCTGTCAGTAGACTCAGGCCACGGGCCAGCTGGAGGACTGGGTCCGGGTCACCCAGCCACTCGAGGCCTCCCTTGGTTGGTGGCAGAGCCTGTGGAATCTCATGGCTACCCTTCCAAGCACCCTATTCTTCCAGCCTACCCTTCCAAGCACCACCAGCCCAATGCATTCTTATCACGGATGCCTCTAAGCTTGGCTAGGAAGCCCACTGTGATGGTCTACAGTCGCAGGGCTCCTGGACTCAGGAGGAAAGTACCCTTCAGATCAACCTCCTGGATCTCTGAGCTGTGACTAATGCCCTTCGGATGTTTCAGATCCACTTGATGAACAAGGTGGTCCTTGTTGAAACAGACAACCAAGTAGCGATGTTTTACATCAACAAGCAGCAGGGAACGGACTCGTACCTCCTCTGTTTTGAAGCAATCCGCCTATGTACCTTTGCCGCAGAGAAGGGCATGATCCTTTAGGCGGTCTACCTGTTGGGCTATGACAATCTGCTCGCAGACAGACTCAGTAGAGTCCTTCAGCCCCACTAGTGGCACCTCAACCCGGCAGCAGCCATCTCCATCATTCGACGTTGGGGGGACCCTGACATTGGACCTCTTCCCCAGCCTTGAGAATGCACAGCTGCCGTGTTGCTGCTCCAGGAAGTCAACACCTTTCTCCTTCTATTGTATGCTTCTCCAGGACCAAGCAGGAAGTCAGTCCTCACATATGGGGTGACATCGACGTCGATGGAGCCCTTGCGGAACATTTCCCCAGCTTTCTATGAAAGCCTTTGGGAATACTGCACGCATGCGCGGTCCCCTTCCCGCCTAAAGGTGCCATCTTGCTCAGTCTTTCTTTTTCCGAGGAGCCCGTCGGACGTTCGTCCTAGTCACCCGGAGAAAAGTTAGATTTTTCTTGCGACTTTCTTCCGATTTCATCGCGGTTTTTGTCCGGTTCGACGCCGGTTCCCCCTCCCGCCGGGTTCGGTACACCGGTATCGAGCCCGTCTTTCTTTTTTTGGTTTTTACCCTTAGTGGCTGGCGTTCGCGCCCTTTTTTTCTTTTTCCCTGGAAGGCCGGTCCTTTGACCTTGCGGGGGCTCTTTTTTCCCCGATGGCTTCCAGTGGTTTAAAAAGTGTGATTGGTGCAAGAAACTGATGTCTCTCACCGACACACACGACTGCTGCCTTCGGTGCCTTGGTCCCGACCATGATCCTAAGATCTGTGGGCCCTGTGGGAAAATGTCCACTAAGGCACTGCGAAGTCAACAGCATCAAAAGGAAAGGCTTTTTTCTGATTCGGCCTCTGGCCGGGCCCGGACCTCGACCTCGTCTGAGGCCTCGACGTTTGGGAGTCTGACCCCGAGCATCGTCGGGATTCCTCGGACAGGGGGTCCCCCGATCGGGAGCGAAAGAGGAAGAAGCGGCGTCGGAGGAGGTCCCTGGCTCCTCGAGGGCCAGGTCTCGGACCCCGACCGCCGTCCCGGGCCCTTGGAACAGGAGAAGCCATCCAAACTACCTCGTGTTGAGCCAGAGTCTGCTGGACACGTAAGTCCTGTTGTCCTTGAGGACTCTCCTCCTAGAGAGCCGACGTCGGGCCCGGCGCCACCGGGGCCCGAGTCGGTGGCTGCTGAGTCTCCTGAGCTTGGACTCAGGCTGACAACCTTGGAGTGCAGACTGTCTGCCTTCATGGATCAGCAGCGGGTGCTGATGGCCAGCCTTGCTGGCGCATCTGCCCCGAGCACCGGTACGTCGAAGTCGACCCCGGAGACCGAGCCGATACTCGAGACCATGAAGGCTTGAGGTCGACCTCGGTCGCGGTCACCCTCGACCTCCCGGTCGGGACCGAGGGTGTCGATGCCGGTACCTTCGGCGTCGGGGCGGGTGCTGCCGGGCCCCACGCGGTCGGAGCCCAACTCCTCTTCAGACAAGTCCGCCTGGGAGACGGAGGACGAGGAGTCCCTTGATACCTTCAGGACTCGGTGCATCCCGTCGGACTCACCGCAGTCCGAGCCCCAGAGTAGATCCCCCCCCCCCCCCGGAGGATACCCGGTTCTCGGAGTTCGTTCGGGATATGACCACAGCGTTGGTGATCCCTGCAGAACCCGAGGAGGAGCCTCGAGCTGAGGAGCTCGAGGCCCTCCAGTATGACTCTCCTCCGAAGGAGGCCTTTACTGTGCCAGTTCCTCCGATGCTGGAACGGTTCCTCTTCCGGCTGTGGGAGGCACCGGCCTCGGCGCCGGTTTTGAGCAAGCGGGTCAATTCCATCTATCGACTCCGTAAGAGTCCTGGTTTTCAGAAGGCGCAGCTACCACACCATTCCATGGTGGTGGAATCGGCCATGCATCATCTAAAGAGCCAGAAGAAACACTCTGTGGTGCCCCCCGGCCGGGAGGCCCGGAACCTTGATGCGTTTGGTAGAAAGTGCTTCCAGGACTCGATGCTTGCTTGCCGTGTCCAGTCTTACTAGCTGTACATGGGCATGTACTTGAGGGACCTGGCGAAGGAACTTGCCGGGTTCTCTGCTGGTCTCTCCGAGGAACCTTTGCAGAGGTTCAAGTCCTTGTCTTCGGGGATCCGGGAATGCTCTAAGTTCATGTCCCGTGCAGCCTACGATGGTTTCGAGGCCTCAGCCCGTGTTGCGGCAGCCGGCATCGCGGCTCGACGCCAGGCATGGCTGCAGTCATCGGACCTCGAGCCATGGGTGCAACACAAGTTGGTCGATGTCCCGTGCCGAGGTGAAAACCTTTTCGGCAAGCCCATGGCCGAGAAGGCTGCACAGCTCAAGACCGAGCACCTCACGAGGACAAGGCTGTCTAGAAAGACTTCTGCCCCTTCTCATAAAAAGAAGGGCTCGGGTAAGAAGTCCTTTTACCCGAGGAAGGTGACTGCCTACAAACAGTACCCACCTTACCAGGCCTCCCCAGCTCCCCCACAGGGTCAACAGGCCAAGGGGCAGGGACATGGGCCCCGTAGGCAGAAGGCCCCCAAGCCTCAGGCTCCTACTCCCTCTCATCAGGGTGGGGGGTTTTGACTCTCAAGGCATAGCCTCTCCGTCTCTGCTTTCCCGTCCCTGCACAGGAGGTCGACTAACCCTGTTTGCCCACAGGTGGCCACCCATTACAGGAGACAATTGGGTCTTAAGCATAGTCCACAAGGGCTACCTGCTTCATTTTCATCAGTTGCCTCCTCCTTACTTCCCAGGAGACCCTCCATGGCCTCCTCTCCACACAGACCTCCTCCTTCAGGAGCTTCAGGGTCTGTTGCGAGACCAGGCGGTGGAGCCTGTGCCTCCCCACCTACAAGGTCACGGTTTCTACTCCAGGTACTTCCTCGTACCAAAGAGGACCGGAGGCCTCAGGCCTAGTCTCGACCTCAGAAATCTCAACAAGTTCCTAGAGAAGGAAAAGTTCAAGATGCTTACTCTTGGAACACCTTTGCCCTACCTCCAGCAGGGAGATTGGCTATGCTCTTTAGATCTAAAGGATGTGTACACTCACATCCTCATTCATCCAGACCACAGAAAGTACCTCAGGTTCATCTTGGGAGGAAACCATTACCAGTACAGAATGGTGCCTTTCGGCCTCACCTCCGCTCCCAGGGTCTTTACCAAATGCCTGGCAGTGGTTGCAGCCTACTTGAGGAACCAGGGTATCTTTGTCTTCCCCTATCTGGACAACTGGCTCATCAGGGGTCAAACGTGCCAGGAGGCCAGGCAAGCCACCCTCCACACTATTTCTCTACTTCAACACCTGGGGTTTGTCATAAACTTCGCAAAGTCCACTTTGCTCCTCTCCCAAAACTTGGAGCTTATAGGGGCAAGACTAGACTCTCTGCAGGCAAAAGCTTTCTTGCCAGAGGACAGAGCCCAAAGACTGATCAGCTTGGCAACCCAGTTTCTCAGCAGGTCTCTGGTCTCCGCCCGACTCTGCCTGAGGCTTCTTGGCCACATGGCTTCAACAGTTCATGTGATACCCAATGCCAGGCTCCACATGAGGCCTGCACAGTGGTGCCTCAGAACTCAGTGGACACAGGCCACAGGGAGCCTCAGAGACAGAGTAAGGGTGTCCAGACCATTCTTGAACTCCCTACGATGGTGGCTGCACCCCCCCAACTTACTGCAAGGGGTGCCCTTTCAGATGCCTCGGTTCACAGTGGTGTTGACCACCGATGCCTCCCTGCAGGGCTGGGGTGCACATTGTCTGGGCAAGTGCACCCAGGGCCTGTGGTCTCCCTGGGAGGCCACACAGTAAATCAATCTGCTGGAACTACGGGCTATTCGCTTAGCCCTCAGGACTTTCTCTCACACCCTGGCTCACCAGTCTGTCTTAGTACAAACAGACAATCAGGTAGCCATGTTTTATGTGAACAAACAGGGCGGCACTGGGTCCAGGCTCCTTTGTCAGGAGGCACAGGACCTTTGCTTGTTTGTGCTCAAGCGCAACATGTTTCTCAAGGCTGTTTATCTTCCTGGCCAGGAAAATTATCTGGCAGACAGGTTGAGCAGGATTCTGCAGCCCCACGAATGGCAGCTCCATCCCTTAGTGGTTCAGAAGATTTTCCTGAAATGGGGACTTCCATCCATAGATCTGTTTGCCAGTCCCCTGAACAAGCAGCTGCCCAGGTTCTGCTCCAGGCAACCGCATCCTCTGTGGCTAGCAGCAGATGCTTTTCTCATTTCCTGGTCCCAGGGCCTCCTGTATGCGTTTCCTCCCACGCCTCTGGTGGCCCGAACCCTGTTCAAGATTCTACAGGACAAGGCCTCGGTCCTTCTGGTCGCTCCCAGATGGCCGAGGTAACCTTGGTGTTCCCACTTCTACTTCAACTGGCAGTGGACACCACACTGCCTCTGGGGTTGCAGCCCGACCTTCTCTCTCAGGATCAGGGTTCTCTCCTGCACCCCAGTCTCAAATCTCTCAATTTGATGGCCTGGAGCCTGCAAGGGTAGTTTTGGCTCCCTGGGGCCTACCTCAGGAAGTTGAGGAGGTCGTCCTGGCCTCTAGAAAGCAGTCTACTAGGAAGACCTATGCCCTGAAATGGAAGAGGTTTTCTCTGTGGTGTCAGCTGCGTACAGAAGATCCTTTGTCCTGTGCTGTACCAGTGGTGCTTCAGTACCTGCTGCACTTATCCAATCAGGGACTTAAATCCAATTCTGTTCGTGTCCACCTCTCAGCTCTAGCAGCTCACCACTCACTGGTGGAAGGACACTCTGTCGGTTCACCCCTTGGTGTCCCGTTTCCTCAGAGGCTTGCTCTTGCTCAAGCCTCCTGTCTGTCCTCCAGCCCCTGAGTGGGAGTTGAATGTGGTCTTGCAGCAACTGACTCGCCCACCTTTTGAGCCGATGGCTACTTGTCCTCTCCGCTTCCTGTCCTGGAAGGTACTCTTCTTGGTAGCCCTAACCTCGACCAGGCGAGTGAGTGAGCTTCAGGCCCTGGTCTGTGACAGGCCTTACACTCGCTTCTATAGGAACAGGGTAGTCCTTAGGACTCATCCTAAGTTCCTCCCAAAGGTTGTCTCCTCTTTCCACCTCAACCAGGAGGTGGTTCTTCCAACATTCTTCCCTAGGCCTCATGCAAGCCAGGCTGAAGCGGTCCTGCACACCCTGGACTATAGAAGGGCCTTGTCCTTCTACCTTGACTGTACGCAGGGGCATAGAAGGGCTACTCAGCTCTTCATATCTTTTGACCCTAATAATTTGGGGTTAGCTGTGTCCAAGCGTACCTTGTCCATCTGGATGGCTGACTGTATCACCTGGGCTTACAGGTCGGGTCACGGCCCACCGTGTCAGGGCAATGGCTGCCTCAGTATCTCATCTACGCTCTGTACCATTGGCAGACATCTGCAGGGCTGCAACTTGGTCCTCAAGCCCGACTTTTGTGGCCCATTACTTTCTGGAGAGGGAGTCCCGTAGGGACAGTGCTTTTGGCCAGGCAGTACTCCGGAATCTCTTTGAGGTTTAGGCAACTCCTGCCCTCCAGCCCTCCGTTGGGCTACCGGTGGAGGTTCTTTCAGTGAAAAGCCTTTCTTTGATGCTGGGACTAGAGGGAGTTCTCTTGTTCAGCCTGGGTTCCTGGTAGCCCAGAGCTAGAGAGTCATCCATATGTGAGGACTGACTTCCTGCTTGGTCCTGGAGAAAGAGTAGTTACTCACCTGTAACAGGTGTTCTCCAGGAGCAGCAGGAATCAGTCCTCACGACCCTCCCTCCTCCCCTGTGAGTTGCAGTTGTATATAGTTTGTTTTTACATTTTTGTGTGCTGTTTTTTAGCTAGGTCATCAGACTGAGCAAGATGGCACCTTTAGGCGGGAAGGGGACCGCGCACGCGTGCAGTATTCCCAAAGGCTTTCATAGAAAGCTGGGGAAATGCTCCGCAAGGGCTCCATCGACGTCGATGTCACCCCATATGTGAGGACTGATTCCTGCTGCTCCTGGAGAACACCTGTTACAGGTGAGTAACTACTTTGTACCTGCCTATACCCTGGATCCCAAGACCTTACTCAAAGTGCAGTCTGACCAGGCTTTGGTAATTCTCATTGCTCCTTGGTGGGTCCGGCAGCCGTGGTTCCTCCTACTCCTGTGGTTATCACGGGCATTCCAGATACTCCTGGGCCATGCTCTTGCAGGAGGGCAGGACCCTTCTCCATCCCAACCTCCAGTCCCTTGCCCTGATAGAGTGGCTGCTAAATATTTAGCCTTGCTACACTTCCACCTCTCCCGGGACGTGGAGGATATCATCCTGGCTTCGCGCAAGGATTCAACATGGCGCACATATGCCTTCAAATGGCGTAGACTCCCGATCTGGTGCGCAGACAGGAATCTCAACCCTTTCTCCGTGCAAGACATCCTTCAGTATCTGCTGCACCTCTCCCAGGCTGGTCTAAAATCCAGTTCCGTCAGTGCCTTGGCTGCACATCACCACTTCGTCGACGGCCAGCCTCTCTGTGCACCCCCTTGTGGGCCGTTGTATAAAGGGGCTTCTCCTCACAGCTCCCCATCCAGTGGGGCGTGGGATCTGTGTGTTGTCCTTGGGAAGCTGATGCCCCCCCCCCCCCCCCCATTTGAGCCGATGGCTTTGTGCCATCTCAAGTTCCTTTTGTGGAAAGTGTAATGTTCCTGGTAGCACTCACTTTGGCCAGACAGGTCAGCGAACTGCAAACGCTGCCAGCCCATGCCCCCTACACCAGGTTCCACAAAAACAGGGTATTTTCTTTGGACTCAACCAAAATTCCTGCCTAAAGCAGTGTTTACTTTTCATATTAACCAAGAGGTGGTCCTCCCCATCTTCTTTCCCAGGCCTCACGCATCCAGGGTGGAGGCCTCGCTTTACACCTTGGATTGCAAAATGACCCTGACCACCTACCTCGAGAGGACAAAGGCCCATCGTCGCTCTTCACATCTGTTTGTCTCCTATGACTTCAGCAGGCTTGGGATTGCAGTCTCGTGTACCCTGTCTACCTTGGTGGCAGACCTCATCTCTTTCACCTACAAGCAGACTGGACTCTCTCTGGAGCGTCAAGTCACTGCGCATAATGTGTATGCTATGGCAGTATCGGTGGCTCACATGCGCTCTGCCCCCTGCAGGACATCTGCTGGGCCACCACCTTGTCTTCGTTCCATACCTTCCCAGCACATTATTGCTTGGAGGAGAGCTCTTTGCACGATAGCACATTCTGCCAGGCATTACTTAATTACCTCTTTGGGGAATAGTGCAACTCCTTCTCTCCAGTCCTTTGTGTCCAGGCTACCAGAGAAGGGATTCCATCGTCAATGTTGCGACTGTATCACTGGACTTCAGGCCATTCAGCGCTCCTTGCTGCCCTTCATGGTTCACCTTTTGGGTCGCCTATAGCCCCTACAGGTTTTTTCGGAGGACTGACTTCCTGCTTATTTGCGGAGATAGCATATTTACTCACCTGTAACAGGTGTTCTCTGGGGACAGCAGGAATCGGTCCTCACAACCCTCTCTCTTCCCTGTGAAGGGTTTTTTTC
The DNA here is from genome assembly GCA_033557465.1 of Ichthyophis bannanicus. Lineage (NCBI taxonomy): Eukaryota > Metazoa > Chordata > Amphibia > Gymnophiona > Ichthyophiidae > Ichthyophis > Ichthyophis bannanicus. The sequence continues at coordinate 275,121,489 of CM066039.1, read as the reverse complement.
TTTCTTTTTTTTATGCTTGATTAAGTTATGTCATCATACTGAGGTAAGATAGCACCTTTGAGAGGGAAGGTGACCACGCATGCACGGCCTAACTCCCAAAGGCTTTCTTTGAAAGCTGGTGAGTGATTATTGCGCGGGCTCTGTCGGTTCCGAAGTCACCCATATGTGAGGACTGATTCCTCCTGTTCCCAGTGAACACCTATTACTAGTGAGTAGCTATGATTCCTCTTCTGTTCAAGGAGAACCCCTGTTACAGTTAACACTAGAAGCCCCAAAGTGCGTCAATTGACGCAAATGCATCTTCAAAGTTGTATATCAGCGCCACTGCTAGAACCATGTCAGTTATGTTCCATGACTTTGTTAGCAAAGTCAAGATGTTCAAATATGTGCATCGAAAATTAATGACAGATGCACCACCTAGCGGTAAAATGAATTTATACCTAGAAGCCCCAAAGTACGTCAATTGACACACTCAGTTGTCTCGGATGCGTCAATTGACGTACTTTGGGGCTTCTAGGTATAAATTCATGCTACCACTAGGTGGCGCATCTCAATCACTGTTTACAGTTTTACTCTGACATTACAAACAATAAACATACGATGACGTCATGTAATGACATCACATACTGCACGTATTTTAACAAATAAGTAACTTCACATTAATTCACATCTGCATTTCATGCTAAACGCAGTCGTTGTGATAATGCGTCAGTTGATGCACTTTGGGGTTTTTAGGTAAAATTCCTTTTGAGGCTTCTAGTGTTAAGCAACTCACCATTACTTCCTATAGGTTTTTTATGACTTCACTTGACATATATGAAAAATCAATTGACAGCTCAAGCCATAGAATACTCTGTCATGGCATCCTTCCCATTTCCACCAATTTTTCTTTTTCCTATTTTTATAGATGACCTTTAAATTCTAAGGAAATATGCTGATTTGTTTATTATTTTTAAATTGCTTATTCCTCAGTGTCTACACACTTACTAGCCCAAGCATGTGTACAAAGCTAGCAGGTAGACTATACTTACAGCAGGGGGTGAAGTGGCAGAGCAGAGCCAGGGCCAGTTAGTTGCTTTGGGTGTGATTTCTCCAAATGGGTTAGTTTTGTGCATAGTATTTCAGTAATGAGCTTCCTCAAGAACAAGCAGGAAGTTGGTCCTCACATATGGTGATGGAGCTGACAGAGCTCGCACGGATCCATTCCCCAGCTTTCAAAGAAAGCTTTTGGGGGAGATACACCGCGCATGTGTGGTCACCTTCCTGCTCAAAGCTACCATCTTGCCTCAGTCTGTCTTTTTCCACAGAGCCCTGTAGACATCCCATCTGTGCACCCCAGTAAAAGCTGTTTTTTTTTCTCAACCCTCTAAGTGTGTTCCTTTACGTTACTGAGTGCTCATTTCGATCACCTTCCGTGCCCAAGTCTCGGCGTCCTTTTTCCCTCGGGTGTTTCTTTTTGGGTTTTTTTGGCGTGCAAGATTTTTCTTGTGGCTTACCTGGTCGAGATGTTCGAGTTTAACCTCGTGGGCCTCGTTTTCTCCACCATTTATTTATTTTATTACAATTTCTTATATACCGCACTATTCGGTATCAGCGCGGTTTACATTATAACATAATGACCATAACAACAAGCTGTTTGGTTTTACATAGAACAGGAGTACAAACTTGGATAACAGGGGTGATCTATATACATGAAATATTTACACGGAACAAGATTGAAGTAACAATAACATAAGGAACGTAAGTGGTCATTTCTTAATGGGGATATCTAGATTTCGTTGCTGACTGGGTAGTATTGGATGAAAAGGTGGTATTTAAGTGCCTTCCTGAACTGTGTTAGGTCTACAATGGCCCGAATGTCGGAAGGTAGAGCATTCCATCATTTGGGGACATAGAGACTGAATGCCCTGTTTGCAGTTGTCATGTTGCATTTTGTCAATGCCTTTGGGGTTATTAGCAGGTTTACAGCTGTTGCTCTTCTGGATCTGTTGGGGGGCACCATGTGAATAAGTTCTGTGAGTGAGGAAGATGAAATACCTTTGATTGCCTTGAATGAGAGGAGTAGGGTTTTAAAGATAATCCTCCCATGTATGGGTAGCCAGTGAAGCTGTTTGAGAATGGGAGTCACGTGGTCACTTCTGGAGGCTCCGTAGAGGACCCTGGCTGCAGCATTCATGGCCAGCTGCAATGGGCTCAGTGTAGATTGAGGGAGCCCTTGTAAGATGGCATTTACAAAGTCGAAATGTAGCAGGATTAGTGCTTGGTATATAGTCCGGAAATCGTCTGGGTCCAACAGGGAGCGCAGAATCCATGTCCTCGACCAGTGGTTTTAAGCAGTGTGGAAAGTGCAATCGCACAATGTCCCGCATGGACTGTCACTCCACCTTCATAAAGTGCCTCGGGGCAGACCACGACGGGTCCTCCTGCCTGCTTGACCTCCTCATGTTAGCTAAAACCTAGAGGGACCGTGAAAGGCGGCAGGGGGAGCTGTTTGGCAAGTCTGGCTCCGCTTCGGCATCGGGGGTGAAATCCCTTCTCTCAATGCCGGTGATGCTGTGTCACATAGCGAGGCTCGGTCAGAGTCCAGGGGGCACAGGGTGTCGAAGTCCTTGTTGGACAACCTCTCACAGACATCGACAGCACCCTTGAAGTCAATGCCAAGGACCGACCCAGAGTCGAGGGGCAAGTCCTATTTGACTTGGCCTCAGAACCCTCGATGCGTCTCAGGGGACGATGGATGGGAGCGCCCGTCGAAGCAGCCCTGCAGGGACGAGACACCGGCATCAAAGGAGTGGAGGGTCACTCCTGACTCATCACCATCCGGGACTCCCTGCCTAGGGAATCGACTCTGGCCCCAACGCCGTCAGGGTCCGGAGCTGCTGCGGAGCTCTCGGGCATTGAGGTTCGCATGGCTGCCCTCAAGCGTAGCTTTGCTTCTTTCCTTGAGGCGCAGCGGGGCGCAACTCCTGGTCCCTCTGGGTAGTTGGCACCCCACATGGGAACTACCACCTGAGGACATCCCCAGAGGAGGCACCTCCAATCTTGGAGCGCTTTGTGCAGTCTGTGTCGAGGCCCTCGACAACCAACATGATGCCGTCGGAGCACCGGCGTCAGGAGTCCTCTGCACTGAGTCGGTCCGGGGACCGCAGTGCGCCGATAGACTCCTCGGGGTCTGAATCGGACTGGGAGACAGAGGACTCACCCGACATCGTGCTCCATTGTGACGTCCCCTCCAACCTGTCCCTACCACACCATCATTGGAGGTCTCCCCCGGAGGACTTGGCCTTTCCCGAATTTGTAAGGGGGATGTCCTAGGCCTTTGTGACTGTGCTGGAGGATGAGCCTCGTACTGAGGAACTGGAGATCCTACAGTACGATTCCCCGGAGATCCTGCAGTATGAGGCCCCACCTCGGGAGGTACTGATGGTGCCTGTGCACCTCATCCTTGAGCGTCTCCTACTCAGAATGTGGGAAAACCCGGTGACGGTGCCGATCGTGAACAGTCGACTCGATTCCCAGTATTGAGTCAGCAATAGCCCAAGGTTTCAGAAAGCACAATCCTCACACAATTCCATGGTGGTGGAGTTAGCTATGCGTCAGATCAAGAGCCAGAAGAGACACTCCTCTGTGCCCCCAAGTAGGGAGGCCTGCACTATGGACGCTCAGTGCTCATGGCCCGGATCCAGGCCTTCCAACTGTACATGGACATGTACCTGAGAAACCTAACGTTTCTCCAGGACCAAGCAGGAAGTCAGTCCTCACATATGGGTGACGTCGGCGCCGACGGAGCCCTCGCAGAGCAATTTCCCCAGCTTTCAAAGGGTGCCATCTTGCTCAGTCTTCTTTTTTCCGCGGAGCCCTACAGATGCTGTTTGTGATCGCCGCAGAAAAAGTTGATTTTATTTTCTTATTCTTTCTCGGTTCGACGCCGGATCCTTTTCCCGCCCGGACCCGCTACGCCGGTAACGGGTCCGTTCTTTATTTTTCGGTTTTTTGTCCTTCGTGACAAGCGTTGGCGCCATTTTTTATTTTTCACTGGCAGCCCTGTCTTTTGACCTCGCAGGGGCCCTTTTTCCCTCGATGGCTGCCAGCGGGTTTAAAAAGTGTGATCGGTGTAAGAAACTTATGTCTCTTACCGACACACATGACTGCTGCCTCCGCTGCCTCGGACCCGATCATGACCCGATGATCTGTGGTCCGTGTAGCAAAATGTCCTCAAAGGCGTTGAGGAGTCGGCAGCATCAAAGGGAACGAATCTTCTCTGACTCCGTGTCCGGCCGGGCCCGGACCTCGTCAGAGGCTTCGACGTCCCGGGACTCCGGTCCTGAGCATCGTCGGAGTTCCTCTGAGCGGGGGTCTCCTACCCGGGAACATCATCGGAAGAAAAAACCCGCGAGGGCGGTGTCAGTGGATGCTCCTGGTTCCTCGAGGGCTAGGTCGCATAGCCCCGATAGCCGTCCCGGGTCCTCGGAGTCAGAGAGGCCTTCGAAACATCCTCGTCTCGAAATGGAGTCGCCTGGACACGTGAGTACTGTAGTCCTCGTGGACTCGCCTCCGAAGGAGCCAACGTCGGGGGCTGCTGGGTCTCCTGAGCTTGGATTCAGGTTGACGGCCTTGGAAAGCAGTTTGGCTGCCTTCATGGACCAGCAGCGGGCATTGATCGCTGGCCTCGCCAATGCATCTGCCCCGGCCACCGGGACGTCGACGTCCAAGTCGACCCCGTAGACCGAGCCGATCCTCGAGTCCATACGAGCTCGAGTCGATCCTCGGTCGCGGTCTCCCTCGGCCTCCCGTTCAGGACCGAGGTCGTCGACGCCGACACCCTCGGCGTCGGGGCGGAGGGCATCGGTGCCCGCCCGACCGGAGCCGCTCGATTCCTCCTCCGAGGAGTCAGACTGGGAAACGGAGGACGAAGAGTCACCTGGTACTTTTCGGACTCGGTGTGTCCCATCGGATTTACCCGAGTCCGAACCTCGGAGACGGTCCCCCCCGGAGGACACCCGGTTCTCGGACTTCGTGCGGGATATGGCCAAGGCCTTGGCATTCCCCACGGATCCCGAGGAGGAGCCTCGAGCCGAAGAGCTCGGTGCCCTCCAGTATGACTCTCCCCCAAAGGAGGCCTTTACTGTACCGGTTCCTCCGATGCTGGAACGACTTCTCTTCCGCATGTGGGAGAGCCCGGCGTCGGCGCCAGTGTTAAGCAAGCGGGTCGATTCCATTTATCGAGTCTGCAAGAGCCCCAGGTTCCAAAAGGCACAACTACTGCACCATTCTATGGTGGTGGAATCGGCCATGCATCGACTCAAGAGTCAGAAGATGCACTCCTCGGTGCCTCCCAGCCGGGAGGCCCAGAACCTGGATGCCCTCGGTAGAAAGTGCTTTCAGGGCTCTATGCTTGCTTGTCGAGTCCAGACCTACCAGCTCTATATGGGCATGTATCTCCGAGATCTGGCAAAAGAAATTGCCTGGTTCTCTGCTGGTCTCTCCGAGGAACCTTTGCACAGGTGGTCAGCCATCACATCAGATACCTGGGTGCTTCATATAGTTCAGAAAGGCTATCTTCTACACTTTCACCAGGTACCTCCCTCCTACTTTCCAGGGGAGCCTCCAAGACTCCCTCTCCACGGGGACTTACTCCTTCAGGAGTTAGCAAGTCTTCTTTAGGAACAGGCTGTGGAACCGGTGCCCCACCACCTGAGGGGTCAAGGCTTTTATTCCAGGTATTTTCTGATACCAAAACGAACAGGAGGCCTCAGACCCATCCTGGACTTGCAAAACCTCAGCAAGTTTCTGGCAAGGGAAAAGTTCAAGATGCTTTCCCTTGGAATCCTACTGCCCTACCTCCAGCAGGGAGACTGGCTATGCTCCTTAGATCTGAAGGATGCCTATACTCACATCCTTATTCACATCGCACTGTGTCTCTGCTCCAGCACTTGGGCTTTGTCATAAACTTCGCAAAGTCCACTTTGCTCCCCTCTCAAGATCTCGAATTCATCGGCGCAAGGTTACGCACACTTCAGGCGCGGGCCTTCCTGCCTCTAGACAGAGCACACAGGCTCATGGATCTCGCCAGCCACTTTCACAGCAATTCCCTGGTCTCTGCCAGGCAATTTCTGAGACTGCTCGGCCATATGGCTTCCACGGTCCATGTGATCCCCAATGCCCGCCTGAACATGCGACCTGCTCAGTGGTGCCTTCGCACTCAATGGCATCAGGCCACGGGGAGCCTGACGGACTCAGTACAGGTCTCCGACCTGCTGGTCTCTTCTCTGCAGTGGTGGCTTCATCTGCCAAACCTGCTACTGGGAGTGGATTTTCAATCTCCTCCGCCTTCTCAGGTACTAACAACCGATGCTTCTCTCCTGGGTTGGGGAGCACATTGCCAAGGGACATGTACTCAAGGCCTCTGGACTCCTTGGGAGTCTGCGCAGCAGATAAACTTCCTGGAGCTCAGAGCCATCCGCCTAGCTCTGAGAGCCTTCTCCCACCTCACTTCTCACCAGTCTGTGCTGGTCCAGACGGACAATCAAGTTACAATGTTCTACGTGAACAAACAAGGAGGCACAGGCTCCTTCCTTCTCTGTCAGGAGGCACGAAGACTGTGCTCTTGGTCTGTCCACCACGGCATCCTCCTCAAAGCGGTCTATCTCCCAGGTCAGGAAAATTACCTGGCAGACAAGCTAAGCAGGATCCTCCAACCACACGAATGGAGATGGGATCCATTGGTGGTTCAGCGGATCTTTCTCAAGTGGGGACTCCCCACCATGGATCTGTTTGCCAGTCCTCTGAACCGGCAACCTCCCAGATTCTGCTCTCAACAACCGCATCCTCTCAGAGTAGCGGCGGATGCTTTTCTGATTACATGGTCCACGGGCCTCTTGTATGCCTTTCCTCCCATGCCGCTGGTGTCTCGAACACTCTTCAAAGTTCTCAGAGACAAAGCCTCGCTGATCCTAGTGGCTCCTCGGTGGCCGAGACAACCTTGGTTCCCGCTTCTAATGCAGCTGGCGGTGGACACTCCTCTTCCTCTGGGGTTTCAACCCGATCTCCTGACACAGGATCAAGGGTCTCTCCTACACCCCAACCTCCGGTCCCTTCATCTGATGGCCTGGCTGCTGAAAGGGTAGTCCTTGCTCCCCTCCAGCTGCCTCGGGAGGTGGAAGAGGTTGTCTTGGCCTCGAGGAGGCCTTCCACCCGGAAGTCCTACGCTCTTAAGTGGCGTCGGTTCTCCATTTGGTGTGCTCAGCAGTCTGAGAATCCCTTCTCCTGCTTGGTAGCAGTGGTCTTGCAATACTTGCTTTACCTCTCCAATCTGGGCCTTAAGTCCAACTCTGTCAGAGTCCACCTCAGTGCTCTCTCTGCACATCACGCACCGGTGGATGGCAGGCCTCTTTCCCACCACCCTTTGGTGGCTCGTTTTCTCCGAGGCCGCCTTCTCCTTAAGCCTGCTTTACGCCCACCAACCCCTGAGTGGGATCTGAATGTGGTCTTACAGCGGATTACCTGTCCGCCTTTTGAGCCTATGGCTACCTGCCCTCTTCGTTTTCTTTCCTGGAAAACTTTGTTTTTGGTAGCCCTTCTGCTAGGCGCGTTAGTGAACTGCAGGCCCTAGTGTCTGATCCTCCTTACACTAGGTTCTACAGGAATAGGGTAGTCTTACGGACTCACCCTAAGTTTCTTCCAAAAGTGGTTTCTACTTTTCATCTCAACCAGGAGGTGGTTCTTCCAACCTTCTTTCCCAGGCCGCACACCTGCCGGGCTGAAATGGTCCTGCATACCCTGGACTGTAGGAGGGCCTTATCCTTCTACCTTGACCGTACGTGAGAGCATGGAAGGGCTGTTCAGCTCTTCGTTTCTTTTGACCCCAATAAGTTGGGGCTACCTGTCTCCAAGCGTACTTTGTCCATATGGGTTGCTGACTGTATCGCTTGGGCTTATGGGGCGGCCAGCCTCTCATTAGAGAGTCGAGTCACGGCTCATCGTGTTAGGGCGAAGGCTGCGTCAGTGGCTCATCTCCGCTCTGTTCCGTTGGCAGACATCTGCCGGTCCGCTACTTGGTCTTCAAGCCAGACTCTTGCGGCCCATTAATGCCTAGAGAGGGAGTCCCGCAGGGACAGTGCTTTCGGACAGGCAGTCCTCCATAATCTCTTTGAGGTTTAGGCAACTCCTACCCTCCGGCCCTGGTGTTGGGCTCCCGGTCGGGGGCCTTTTCAGAGAAGATTCCTTCCTTCTGTGCTACTGAGCTAGAGGGAGCTCATTTTTCAACTTGAGGTCTCCGGTAGCCTTAAGCTAGGGAGTCCCATATGTGAGGACTGACTTCCTGCTTGGTCCTGGAGAAAGAGTAGTTACTCACCTGTAACAGGTTTCTCCAGGAGCAGCAGGAATCAGTCCTCACAACCCTCCCTCCTCCCCTTGGAGTTGCAGTCCTATCATTTCGTTTTTGCTAATTTTTTTGCTGTCTTTTAGCTATGTCATCAGACTGAGCAAGATGGCACCCTTGGGCGGGAAGGGGACCGCGCATGCGCGCTGCAATTCCCAAAGGCTTTCTTTGAAAGCTGGGGAAATTGCTCCGCGAGGGCTCCGTCGGCGCCGACGTCACCCATATGTGAGGACTGATTCCTGCTGCTCCTGGAGAACACCTGTTACAGGTGAGTAACTACTCTAGCTCACTGCGTTCTCAGCTGGTCTGTGTGGTGAGCTCCTTGAGCATTTTCGGACTCTGGTTTCCTCGGTCATTTCAAACTCGTGCAGCCTTCGACAATTTTGAGTCAGTGGCTCATGTGGCTGCAGTGGGCATTAGTGCCCACCACCTTGTCTGGCTATAGTCCCTGACTTGGCACAATGGGTGCAGGACAAACTAGCCGATATCCCTTGCTGGGGAAATAACCTCTTCGGCAAGCCCATGACTGACAAAGCTGACGAGCCGGAGGAGGAATTCATGACCAGGACCAGGTTGTCCAGAATGTGCCAGACTCTTGCCGCAGGAAGGCTTCGGGTAAAAAGTCCTTTTATCTGAAGACTAAGAAGGCTTATGGAAACTACTCCAAGTTCCACGACTCCCCACTCCCCCCTCAGGGGCAGCAGGCCAAGGGCCCAGGGCATGGCCCCTGTATGTCCACGGCTCCCAAACCCCAAACAGTGGCTCAGTCTGGGGGAATATTTTGACTCCTTGGGCATAGCCTCCCTCTCTCAGGAGGTACCATGTCTGAGGTTCATTGGGGGGGAGATCTTCTGGTCCATTTCATTCACTGGTGGCTGACCATTATGGCAGACACCTGAGTGCTGCGCATAGTCGCGGAGGGATACCTCCTTCACTTTGCTCAGCTGCCTCGCCTCACTTTACGGGGGAATTACCAGTGGACCTCTTGCACAGAGAGCTGCTCTGGATGGAGCTTGAGTAGTTGCTCAAGGACCGGGCAGTCAAGCCTGTCCCATCCGATCTGCAGGGACGGGGGTTCTACTCTCGTTATTTTCTGGTCTCCAAGAAAACGGGGCTTCAGGCCCATACTGGACCTTCGGGATCTCAGTGGCTTTCTGATCAAGGAAAAATTCAAAATGGAATCCCTTGGAATCTTGCTGCCTTACCTCTTCCAGGGAGATTGGCTATGCTCATTGGTTCTCAAAGATGCGTACACCCACATCCTGATCCACCCACAGCACTGTCAGTACCTCTGGTTAATGCTAAGAGGCTGTCACTACCAGTACAGGATGCTTCCCTTCAGCCTTACCTCTGCCCTGTGGGTGTTCACAAAGTGTCTGGCAATCGTGGCTGCTCGCCTCCACTCCTCGGAGTCTTTGTGTTCCCACACCTGGATAACTGGCTCGTGCACGCCGGGCATGTGCACAATGCAACCCAGCGCACGTTGGAGCTGCTGCAGCACCTAGGGTTCGTGGTAAACTTTCACAAGTCTATCCTTTTCCCAATGCAATCCATGGAGTTCATCAGGACATTGCTCGATTCCACTCAGGCAAGGGTTTTCCTGCCCCCGAGTCAGGCTCAGCATCTCGCCAACCTGCCACAGCAGGCACAGGTGGCCGCTACCATGACTGCCCAGCAAATGCTTTGCCTCCTTGGGCACATGGCGTCCACAGTCTGTGACCCACTTTGCCTTCCTGCGGATGCGGCAAGCCCATTGGACCCTCAGTGGACGCAGGCAAAGGGGCACCTGGGGGACCACATCCAGATCATACCTGCCTTGGCATCCTCTCTGGCCTGGTGGCAGGACCTCTGCAACCGGAGACTGGGCTGCTGTTCCCAGGCCTGTCTAGTTCAACACGTCCTCATCACAGACACCTCCAAGACAGACTGGGGAACCCACTGCGTTCACCTCCAATCACAGGGGCCTTGGTCACCAGAGGGAAAGTGCCTCGCAGATCAACTTGCTCGAACTCCATGCAGTTTATTATGCACTGCAGGCCTTCCGAGACATCTCGAAGGGCAGGTTGTCTAGATCCAGATGGACAACCAGGTTGCAATGTTCTACATCAACAAGCAGGGAGGCATGGGCTCGTACCTCTTATGCTGGGAGGCGATCCGCCTCTGGAACTTTGCAGCAGCGAGGGGCATAAGCCTGCGGGCTGTGTGCTTGCCGGGTCAGGACAGTGTACTATCTGACTGCCTGAGCCGCGTTTTCCAGCTGCACAAGTGGCAACCAAGTCCCTCAGTTCCGGAGAAGGTCTTCTGGTGGTTGGGCACCCCGGAGATCAATCTTTTTTTCCAGCCCAGAGAATGCGCAGCTTCTGAGGTTCTGCTCCAGGAGACTTGGCTGGGAAGCGGAGGATGCCTTCCTGCTTCCATGGTCCAGGGGCTTCTTGTACACTTTCCCGCTGATGCCACTGATAGTGCAGGCCGCCTTGAAGATTTGGGTGGAAGCAGCCTCCGTGCTCTTCATCATGCCCCGCTGGCCATGACAACCCTGGTTCACCCTGCTGCTGCAGTTGTTGAGGGGAAATCCTTGGCCGTTGGGGTGTGCCCCGGATCTTCTATCACAGGAGGGGGGTGCACTGCGTCACCCCAATCCCCAGTCGCTGGCCCTGACGGCCTGGCTGCTAAGAAGGTAACCGTTGTGCACTACCACCTTCCACGACCGGTAGAGGATGTCCTCTTGGCCTTGCATAAGGACTCTGTGCAACAGGCTTACGCCTTTAAGTGGCGCAGATTCTCCCTCTGGTGTGCACAGTGGGACATTGATCCTTTTTCTTGCACTATTGCGGAGTTGCTGCAGTATCTGCTACACGTGTCAGGTACAGGCCTGAAGTCCAACTCCATTAGAGTGCACCTCTGCGCCATCTCGGCATATAACCATGCCATAGAGGGCCAAGCTATATCCATCTACCCCTTGGTGGGCCGTTCCATGCGTGGCTTCTCCTTTCACGGCCCCCAATTTGCCCACCACCGGTGGTGTGGGACCTCATTGTCATCCTGGGGAAAATCATGCAAGCTCCCTTCGAGCCTCTGGTGACCTGCCCACTGAAGTATCTCTCCTGGAAGGTCGTCTTTCTAGTGGCGCTCACCTCCACCAGGCGAGTGAGCGAGTTGCAGGCGCTTGTGGCCCATGAGCCCTATACCAGATTCTATAGCAATAGGATGATTCTTTGGACGCACCCGAAGTTCTTACCCAAAGTGGTCTCAGTATTTCATCTGAACCAGGAAGTGGTGCCTCCCACCTTCTTTCCCTGGCCTCATGCCTCGAGGGTGCAAGCCTTCTTGCACACCCTGGACTGCAAGCGGACCCTAGCCTTCTACATCCTGAGGATGCAGCTCCACCGCCAGTCGACGCAACTCTTCATGTCATTTGATCCCAGCCGCAGTATCCAAGTGTACTCTCATGGTGGGTCTCTGACTGTATTACATTTGACTACCAGCTGGCGGGGTTCTCCGTGGCATGGCATGTCATAGCGCACAACATGCGGGTCATGGTAGCTAGCCTGCGGTCAGTGCTATTATTGGACTTTTGCCGGATGGCCATCTGGTCCTCCGTGCACACTTCTGCCGTGCACTACCATCTGGAGGAGACCTCCCGGAGGGATATTGCTTTTGGCCAGGCTCTTTTCCATCATTTGTTTGGGGAATAATGCAACTCTTTCCCTCCAACCCTCTGTGTCCCGGCTGCTGAGGGTGGGATTGCATCTTCGATGCTGTTACTGCAGTTTCAGATGACCAGCCAACCAGCATCCCCTGCCACCCTTTACAGTCTGCTTTTTGGGTCGCCCATTACTTTTACAGGTTTTTTTCAGTAGTCTGTAGCTTGGGAGTTCCATATGTGAGGACTTCCTGCTTGTTCCCAGAGAAAGCGTAGTTACTCACCTGTACAGGTGTTCTCCAGGGACAGCAGGAATCAGTCCTCACAACCCTCCCTCCTTCCCTAGGATTTCTTTTTCTATTGTTTTGTTTTTGCCATCTTGTACTATGGTATTTTACTGAGGCAAGATGGCAGCTTTGAGTGGAAAGGTGACCGCGCATGCACAATGTATCTTCCAGAAGCTTTCTTTGAAAGCTGACGAGAGGATCTGCATGGGCTCCGTTGGTGCCGATGTCACCCATATGTTGAGGACTGATTTCTACTGTCCCCGGAGAACACTTGTTACAGGTGAGTAACTATGCTACTCCTGGCCTCCTGTGAAGAGGAGTAGATTATGGCATGGTATTTTGCATCTTTGTTGGTTTTCAATGTTTCTATTTTAATGCCGACTTCTGAAAACAACTACAAACTCACCTCTTCATAGAATAATTTGACACCATAACAAACATACAGCCTTAACACTCAAGAGCTCCTGCCAATCACTCCGCCCACAATGTCATATGCTACACTAAACCAAGTCCTAAAGCTACACTGTAAATAGTTGTTGTTGAAATGCACAGTTAAATGGCGATATATACAAGAGGATTGTTAGTTGTTCCATATAAAATAGTTGTTGAGTTTACTTGTTCCATGTAAAACTGTTAATGTTCATTGTAAACTGCCTTGATAAGACTGAAAGGCGTTTATATAAGAAATGCCAAATAAATAATTAAATAAGCTTCTTTAAGACTGGATGAGGCCTGTGTATCTGTAAATATTTATTTATTTAGACAGATTTGTATACCACCTTATCCTTCAATCAAAGTGGTCATATCACAATTGGGGGTTACACTTAACATGAGGGTACTTAACAACATTTAGACAGCACAATTGGGGTTACATTTAACATTGTACAATGAACTCGTATGTCTAGTTGGTGTGAGTGGGTATCGAGTTGGCGGAGGTAGTTGCATTACCGTTCGGGTTGAGAGACCGTTGTCTGTCTGCTCATAGGTTTCTGTAAAGAGCAGGGTTTTAAGGCCCTTGTGGAAGTCTATGATGTCATTTAATGCCCTCAGACTCGTTGGGAGAGAGTTCCAAAGTGTGGACGCCAATAGTGAAGGCGCTCTTCTTGAAGTTGTTGTTTTAGTTTTGTGATAACCTGCAGGTGTGTCGATCATGTTGTCATTATTGGTCCTTCTTGGTCTATCGCTGATATCCCTTGTTATGATGTCTTGGAGTGCATCTGCTGAGAGATGATGGATGATTTTAAAGATGATTAGGACTGTTTTAAATTTTGCTCTGGCTATCATTGGGAGCCAGTGCAGTTGCTGCAAGACAGGGGTGATGTGCTCAGTTCTTGGAGTGTCCGTAATGATGCGTGCTGCAGTGTTTTACACCATTTGGAGTGGGTGTAAGGTCTGCTGAGGGAGGATTTGATATAACGCGTTTCCGTAATCAAGCAGAGGTGTGATGAGTGCTTGGTACACTGTGCGGAAGTGGTCCTGTCGAAGTATTGGCTTGATTTTTCTGTTGGTCCTCAAACGTTGATAGGCCTTGTTTGCGGTTTTGGTGATGTGGGATTTCATATTCAGAGCTCTGTCCGTTGTGATGCCCAGGTACTTAATTTCATCTTTGACTACTATGAGTTTGTCTAAAATGCCGATAGTTTTGTGGTGGAATGAAAGTGGGGTTCCTGGTGACAAACATTGCCTCAGTTTTATCGTAGTTGACCGTCAGGTTATTGGCTGTGAGCCAGGCATATTCACGTCTTCAAGGCATCTGGTTATTGTTGTGGTGTTAAGTGTAGTAGGTTGACTGGAACATACACCATGATGTCGTCAGCATAGATGTGATAGTGGAGTTTGTGGCGTTTGATGATGTTGCATATGGGTTGGATGTAAATATTAGAGCATTGATGACCAGGCTGAGCCCTGTGGTATTCCCTGCGTGACGGGGAACTGTAGTGATTTCTTTTGGGCGCATTTGACTTGTTGCGTTCGATCTTCCAAGTAGGAAGTAAACCACTTCAGATTGTTCTTACATATTCCTATCTGCTGCAGGCGTTGCAGTAACCTGGTGTGTGATACAGTATCAAAGGCTGCCGAGATGACCATGAACACTAGCAAGAATCCGTTCTTTGTTATCCATGCCTCTTAGGAGATTGTCAAATAGGGAAGTGAGTAGTGTTTCCACACTGTGTTGGGGTTTAAAGCCATGCTGATGGATGTCCAATGGGGTATTCATGTCAATATGGTCCTGAAGTTGTCTTTGCACTGTCTTTTCAACAATTTTCGCAAGGAATGGTAGGCTGGAGATGGGACGGTATGATTTTGGTTCAGAGGGGCTTAGGTTGTTGCTTTTAAGTATCGGTCGTATCATGACGTGCTTTAGGGACTGTGGCATGTATCCTTGTTGGAGTGAATCTTTGACGATTTTGTGAATGTGACGAGAGAGCTGGCTTCTTGTGGCTTTGAGCCAAGACACTGGGCATGGGTCTGACGGTGAGGTGGTTGTTGAGTCCTTTTATTATGTCCTCTATTGGATGTGTTGTTGATATGCTCAAGTTCTCCCGGGTTTGATGCTGCTCTTTTATTTCAAGGTCATCTGTCTGTGGTGTGATGGAGCGTGTCTGGATAGTGTTTTTTTATTTCATGTAGTCTGCAAATTCCTGTGGGTCAAGATGGTGGGTACAGTGCTGTGTGGTGTCCTTAGTTAGCTTTTGGGCAATGCTAAAGAGTTCTCTCGGTCTGTTGACAGATTTCATAATTAGGTTGGTATGGTGTTGCTGTTTACGCTCATTTATCAAGTTGTTATATTTCAGTGGCTTGGTTCTGTATTGAGTCAGTGAGTTATGCGACTAGTTCCGCTTCAATTTTCTTTCAAGTTTTCTAAGAGTTCGCTTTGCATCTCTGATATCACTTGAGTACCAGGGGGCGTTGGACCTCCTGCGTGCTTGTGGTTCTGTACTTGTAGGGGCTGATGCTGCATTAGATATTATGAAGTTCCATTTCTCTACGTTTAGGTCAAGGGTGTCGTATTCCTGCTGGAGTTGTGGAATGATTTCATTTATTCTTTGTTGAATGCTCTAAAACGCCTTGCTATGTTCTCATCTTCTATGCGTTGGGTAGGGTTATTCAGGGTCAAGGTGAAGTTAATCACATGATGATCTGACCAAGGGACTGGCGTAATTGTTGGTGTTGTGGCCTTACCCTGTTCCACCAAGTGCATTGGAATAAAGACCATATCCGGAGTTGTACCATGCTGGTGCGTTGGGGCGTTGATTGTCTGGCAATATTTTAGTGACTCCATGGCTTTTAGGAATGCTGCGGATTACTTGGTAGGTGCGGAGGTTAGCTTGTAGTCTCCAAGTACAATGAGGGGTTTGTGTTTTCTACTGTGTGCACATATTGCTTCTAGTACCATGGAGAGATGTTCAGTTGTGGTTCCAGGAGGCCTGTAGGTGAGGGAGATGCTTAGGTACTTGTTAGTTATAGTGTTTGTATTGGATTCGATCATATTAGTGGTAGTGATTGTATTCCTTTCTGGCCAATATTAGCACACCTCCTCCTCTCTTTTGTGCTCTTATGCAGTTGAATTCTGAGTAGCCTGTTGGGGTTACTTGGTTTAATATGACCTGGTCTGAGTCATCAAGCCAGGTCTCAGTGATGCAGATTATATCCAGCTTTTTGTCGAGGATAGTGTTCGGTTTGTTCCTGATTGATCGGGCGTTTACTAAAGCACACCTAATGTTGGCCGTTATGATTGGGTTGGTGTGTACATTATTGTGAGTTGAGTGGTCGTAGTTCATGTGGCATTGTGCTGTTTGTGAACTGCAGGCTTAGGATGCTGGTGTTCTTTAAATATATGAAGGAACTAAACCTTGCTAACCAAAAATGACAGCTATTACAACTAGCCTGTAAAACTCTGATTTGGTAGGCTTATTCTCTAGTGAGAGTGACAAGGACCTTTGTCTTTTGCTACAGCCATGTATTTGTGTTTGATCTACCATTTTATTTCTTATTTGCTATCAGAAGGTGTTACAGGCTCTTCTCCCTGAAAGAGGAGAGGATAGCTAGTTAGGGGTGAAAGGTCTTCTATACTGATAGAAATGGTCTCATATTCTGAGGATGTGCAATTCAGCATTTAGGTGTTTTTCACATTCCAAAAGTGTGTGTTTAAAAACTAGCTACGTAGTATTAAATTTCTCCAGTAAAGATTTTTGTGTAATATTTTGGGTTATCAGAAAGAAAAATCTATTCAGCATGTAGGATCCGAGGTTTGGTGTGTTCCACTCTGTGCTTACATTTCAGTTAAGTATGGGTCTTGAATTACACGAGATTTTTTGTGGGTAAATAGCTAGATAAATGAAGACTTTGCATAGGTTTTTGGGGGTGGTGTCACCTTTCTTCTTTTTACCTTACAGCTGGGCAGGGAACCCACTCGGGATTCTCCCTCTCTAGGTGAGACCACTTCCATGATTCCAGCATCCAAGTGCCGACAGAAGACAAAACCACTGATTCCAGAGATGTGCTTCACATCCAGTGGGGGGAACATCGAGCCTCTTCCTGCCAACTCATGTATTGGAGAGGATGGAACCAGCCCCCTTATTTCTTGTACCAAGTGCTGCATGCAAGTTCATGCCAGTAAGTATCTTCCTTTTTTCATTATTTTGGTCACCTGCTGCCTTGCAGGTCCTTACTGCCACACAATATATGTGATGGCCAGTTCTGTACAATAGTGTTCCATTTCCCATTGATGCCATTTGGATTTTGAGTGCAGCAGATTAATCTCAGCAAGCTGAGGTTTGTGTCTGGATTTCCTGAAATGAAATTGCTTTTCTGGCCTTGACTTTAGTGGAAAGAGGTCACCACGCTGGTCAGGACAAATATCTGCATATGGACTTGGTGTGAAGTTGAATTGTATATCCATCTCTGGATGATGACGGTCTCTACGATTTAATTGTACACAGTGATCCTCCCTTTCAAGTTTGGGAGCATAGGACTTGCCCAAACAATTTTTCAGCAATTGGAGCAGTGTTGGACCAGCTGCCACATGCTGCAGCATGAAAAAATGTGCATTTCTCTCACATTTTTATGCTTTTGTAGAAATGCATTTTCCTTTCACCCAATTGGTATTCAAATCAGTGGTATCAAATAAGGGTCGAATTAGTATACAACAGTAATCTCTTAAAAAAAAAAAAAAAAAAAAAAGCTTTTTCTTTAAGAACCAGAATTTCACTGTTACTGATGACAATGGGCTTTAATCATTTTTTAAAATTTATATTTTATTGGATTTTTCCAAAACATTTTATACAATTGCATACCAATACATACACAACCTTTATTAACAACATTTCTAATAGTAATAATAACAGCCAGCTTTCTCCCTCCCTCCCCTCTCCCGCCTTCAAGAGGTACCTGTTTTTCCTCAACCAATCCCATGTGATTCCTTCCCCTTCCCCCACTTTGGAAGGCTGTATCCACCTTCTTACGCTCCCTCTCGTACCCTTATTGTCCCAAATGGCCCCTGTCCTCCCCCTTCCCATGACCGGTTCTTCATTGAGTCTTAACAGCCCCCACAGTTTGCAAAAATCCCTCTTTCTCCACTATTCATACCAGCTCCATGTCTCCTGATAAGCACGCTTCTGTTGATATTTATTTGCTACCACTGCACACATGCCTCACACTTGGTCCAGCTTACACACCACCTCCCCCAAGGTAGGAATCTCTGGCTGTTTTCACCTTTTTAACAATGTCATTCTCATTGCTCCTTTACAGTATCCCACGAAAGTTTCCAAAGCCCTATTCCTTCCATCCCATACTTCATTCAATATTACCATCTCTGGAGTCAGGCCTATTTGAACCTTAGTGTTTTCCTTGTACAATCCTGCCACCTCTGCCCATAGTCTTTGCACTTGTTTGCACCCCCATATTAAATGTAATAAGTCCCCCCCCTGCCCCCACACCCCTTCCAACATGTACTTGATCCCGTTTTGTAAATGGCTTGTGCTTGACTGGGGTCCTTACCATTCTTAAGCAAATTTTTAAGCTGTTCTCCAGAAATGTGGTTCCCGGGGCCAACCGAAAAGCGTTCTTATAAATTCTCTTCCATTGTACATCCCCCTCTGGTCCCTGTAATTCCTCTTCCTACCGTTTCTGTGGCCCATCCCTATTTCCTTTCCCCACCCGTAGTACTGATGTAGAATTGAGAGTAGGCCCTTTTGATTCTCCTTCTCCATCAACTCCCTCAAAGGGTTTTGTTGATGCTCCCAAGTCCTTTTTAATCCCCTTCTGCTGTAGGAAGTGCCATACCTGCACATATGCATTTTTATCCACCTCCCTCAGCACATATTTCTCTTGCAACTTCTTGAAACCCCTTATCTGCCCATTTTGCTCCACTAGTTGTCCTCTCCATACCAGCCCCTTCTCAACCTACTCCTGAAATGTGCGTCTCTCCCTGCCTGGTACGAAACTTCAAATACCTTGGATGAAGGCCCACTTAGATATTTTCTTCCCCACTAACACTGTGTGAAGCCATGTCTGCCAAATTTGGAATGTTGCCCCTTTTATTGGGTTTTCCTCTGCCACCCCCAGTTGGGTACCTTCAAAGTCCCATAGTTGGGGCCTCCAAATTCCTCTTCTCTCCCCTCTCCATCTGCACCCATTGTGGGGTTTCACCCATGCCCCTCCATGTGAACAAAGCCTCAACTGTGCTGCATCATAATAGGTAGCTAAGCATGGCACCCCCATTCCCCTGTCTTCTTTCCTTCTATATATTACCAAGTGTGCCACCCTAGGGCCCCTCCTCCTAGATATACCTCATAACCATGTTCTGAAGGTATTTCAACTGTGTCCTCAATAAGATCACCGTCAGGGAGGTAAACAAAAACACCAACCGAGGAAGAATATTCATTTTTATCACTGCTATTTGTCCCAGCCATGACAAGTGTAGCCCTTTCCACCTACAAAGATCCTGTCTGACGTTATCTATCAGTGGTTTATAATTCCATTCCTTTAATTTATCTAGTATAGTGCCTAGCTGAATCCCTACATATCTAAATTGTTGTTTTACCCACTTAAATGTAACGCTATCGTTCAGATGCTCCACAAGGTCTACAGGGAGATTAAACCCTAGTATTTCCTTCTTGCTCATATTAATTTTGTAGTCTGCTATCTCACTATATCGTGCTATAGCTTTCATTAACATTGGCAGGGTCGTGAATGGTTTACCAACTGTAAAGATAATATTGTCCGCAAATAAGGCTCTTTTGGTGACTTCTGCTGTATGTCCTCCTGCTGCCTGATATGTCACCAAAGGTTCTATTTCTAGAGCAAACAACAATGGTGGTAGGGAGCAGCCTTGGCACGTTCCTCTCCTTAACTTAAAGCCCTTAGTGTAATGCCCATTAATGCGGATACATGTTGTAGGATTGGCATACCGTGCTCTCACCCAATTTATGAAGTTCTCCCCTAGCCCCATCTTTGCCATCACCTGGAACATGAAATCCCACTCCACCCCATCGAAGCTTTTTCCGCTTCCACCGTTAAATACACCATTTGTTCTCCCATGTGGTTCAGGTGCCATGTGGTGGTCAGAATTTTCCTTATATTGTTCCCCCCCCCCCTTCCCAACCTTCCTGGTATAAAACCTGTTTGATCTTTATGTACCAGTTTGGGTAGGCTCTCTGAAGTTGGGTAGCAATATTTTAGCCAGTAGTTTGGCATCCAAATTGATTAGTGATATTGGTCGGTATGACCTGCACACAGTGGCGTCCTTTCCCGGCTTCGGTAATACCATGATCCCTGCCTCTTCCATGGACCTCGGGAGCTTCTCCCCTCTCAAGATCCCATTGAGGACCTTTGTTAGCATTGGGTCACTATATCCTGCATCGAGCAGTAAAACTTAGCTGTTAGTCCATCTAACCCCCCGGCACCTTCCCAAGCTTAAGATGTTTTATACTTGTTTGGATCTCTTCCTCTGTTATCTCTCTCCCTAATCCTTGATCCTCCTCTTCTGTGAGTGTCTGCAACTTGCACACCATCAAGAATTGATCGCCCTTTTCCTCCCCATGATTTCACTTTGATACAGAGCTTGTTATTAATCTCCAGGACCAAGCAGGAATGTAGTCATCACATAAGGGTATCGTCGGTACCGACGGAGCCTGCGCGGGAACGCTCCCCAGCGTCCAATTAGAAAGCCTTTGGGAGCATCCCACAGTGCCTACATGCTGCCTTCCCGCCTTTGCCAACTGCCCCTCTCCAGTTCTTCTTTTTCCGCGGAGCCAGCAGGTCGTTGTTCCTGTCACTGCAGAAGAATTCTTCTTTATTTCTTTCTTTTTTGTGGTCGCGTCTGCCTTCCTCGACACTTTACCGTTACCGCTGTTTTTTTCTTCTTATTTTCTGTTCTTAAAAAAAAAATATATATATATATATATATATATTACGATTTTTCCTGTTTTTCTTCAGTTGCATGAGCCTTTTTGGGCCTTAGGCCCCAAAAACCTTTTCTTACAATGGAGAAACCTGCCTCAGGTTTCAAAAAGTGCACCAAGTGTGGCGGTACCACTACCGACACCCATGAATGGTGTCTAAAATGTTTAGGTCCTGACCACTCCATCACGGATTGTATGTCCTGCGCCATGATGTCTAAAAGAGGTCAGCAGAACCGAGCTGCTAAGCTCAGTACCCTGTTTCCCTCTGATGCAGCTTCGGTGGCATCAACATCTTCCAGGGCTTCCTCTTCCTCCCGTGGATCTCAGGTAACTAAACATAAGTCCAGCCGGTCCTCAAAGGGTAGATCTCCTTCTAAGCATCGAGATGCCTCTGGCGTTGCCCTTGAAGATTCTGCACCGGCAAAATTGCCCCGGCAGGAGGCTTCGTCTTTCAAAGCATTATCGGGGCTCCAGGATGTTCTCGAGGCCTCGACCTCGGCAGAACTACTGGTGCCATGCTCTGGGGTACCGGCGGTCTTCTCAGGTACTGACATCCAGGCATCGGCAGCGTCGATAGACCAGAGAGTCCTGGCTATTGAGCGCAGTCTGGCGGCTCTCCTTGCGGCATCGACGCCCTCGGAATCACGACAGACAATTCGGCCGGTACCGGCCCCGGCATCAGTATCGGTACTGGTACCGATAGCATCGACATCAGCATCGGTGTCTGCTTTGCCGGTACCCAGTCATCCGATGCCCTCCGGTACCAATAACTCCCAGTACCGACATCGGTCGGTACGGGTATCGGGCTCTTCAAGAGCATCCGGACAGACGGTACTTCGAGTCCTCAAAAGAATCTGAGGATTCTGACAGTTCTGTCGATGCAGGAATGCTTCTCCCAGAGGAGCCCTCCTCCCCTAAGCGCAGGATGTCTCTTCCAGAAGATATTTCCTTCCAGGATTTTATCAGGGAGGTGGCTCGGGGTCTGTCCATTACTGTGGCCCCTGAAACAGAGCCAAGAGCCAAGGAGTTGGAAATTTTACAATATCCCAAAACTCCTAAAGAGGCAGCTACCTTGCCCATTCATGAGATTCTATATGATCTCATGTTAAGGATGTGGGAGACACCTCTTACCACCTCTCCTCATTCTCGCAGACTGGATACAATGTATCGAGTCCCTCCTTGTCCTGGTTTCCAAAAGACTCAGCTTCCTTACCACTATATTGTAGTGGAATCAGCTATGAGAAGGATCAAGAGTGCAAAGAGGCATGCCTCTAATCCTCCAGGACGTGAGTGCAGAACCCTGGATGCTTTTGGACGTCGTGTCTTCCAAGCTTCCATGCTTTCTGCCAGGATCAGTTCCTATAGTCTCTACATGGGAATGTTCCTGAAGGAGGCCACAGATGATTTAGAAGCTTTAAGTCCTATTCTTCCTGAGGATAGAAGACAGGATTTTCTCACTTTGGTCAAACATGCCCAAGATGTTTCTAAATTTGCCAACCGTGCAGCCTTTGACTGCTTTGAGTGCATAAGCAGAACCTCGGCTATTGCCATAGGTGCATGTAGAATTGCTTGGCTCCAGGCATCTGATCTAGAGCTCTGGGTACAAGACAAATTGGGAAATATCCCTTGTACTGGTGAGAACCTGTTTGGTAGAGATTGGCAAGAAAAGGCCAATGAGATGGATGCTGACAACTCCACTTTGGATAGGTTATCCAAGTCCACAGCTGATCCTGCTAGAAAGGAATTGTTCAAGAAACCATTCTTTTCTAAAAAGAAAAGATGATATCCTGCTTATGTTCAGCAGGGATGTTCTGCAGGTCAGCTTGCCAGGAAAGGTCAGCAACCACCCAAACAGAAGAAAGCAAAGACTGCTAAGCCTCAGCCTCCACAAGGCCTTTGACTTTCAGCTAGAGAACTTAGCCTTCCTGTTTCTCGGGGGACCAGAGCCTTCCACCATTCCAGGAAGGTTATGTCATTTTGCCCCCAGATGGGGGCAGATAACAGCAGAGCATTGGACACTCTCCATCATAAAGGAGGGGTGCAACCTTCATTTTTCAAGCATGCCCCCTCACACAATAGTAAGGCAGTTCAGTTCTCCGACCTCTCTCATCAACCTGTTAGGTCAGGAGGTCGCTATCCTTCTTGCCCAAGGGGCAATAGAAGAAGTACCCATTCATCAGCAGGGTACATGGTTCTACTCCCCTTATTTCCTTATCCCAAAGAAAACAGGGGGTTACAGACCTATCTTAGACCTCAGAGAATTGAACAAATTCCTTGTCAAGGAGAAATTCAAGATGATTTCTCTCGGATCTCTGCTGCCATACCTTCAGAGTCAGGATTGGCTTTGTTCTCTAGATCTCAAGGATGCATACACCCATGTCCTCATTCATCCAACCCACAGAAGGTTCCTTTTTCAAGGAAAGCACTACCAATACAGGGTGCTTCCTTTTGACCTGGTCTCAGCACCAAGGGTGTTCACGAAATGCATGGCTGTAGTAGCAGCATTTTTCCGCACTCTAGGGATATTCGTCTTCCCCTACTTAGACAACTGGCTCATTCGAGCCCCAACAGAGTCAGAGGCCAGGACTTCTCTATCCTGTACAATGCGTATCCTTCAGTATTTGGGGCTGCTAATAAACTCCCAAAATCCAGTCTAACTCCCACTCAGTCTCTAGAGTTCATAGGAGCTTTGCTGGATACCAGAAAGGCAAGGGCCTATCTCCCCCAGGCCCGTTGCCTTTGCATGGTGCAGTTAGCTTCTCAAGCAGTGCTAAAACCTCATCTCACTGCTCGAGAAATGTTACAACTACTAGGCCACATGGCATCTACTGTGCATGTGGTTCCCTATGCTCGCCTCCATATGAGGGCAGCCCAGTGGACTTTATCCACTCAATGGACCCAGGCATCAGGATGCCTGTCAGACAAAATAGCAAACACAGGTCGCCTTATTTTGTCCCTCCAGTGGTGGAAGTCCACTCAAAACCTGTTGCTGGGGTCCCCTTTTCAGCAACCCTTACCCCAAGCAACTCTCACAACAGATGCTTCTCCGAAGGGTTGGGGAGCTCATCTGCAAGACCTCTCCACCCAAGGCACCTGGTCTCCACAGGAGACTCATCTACATATCAATCTCTTGGAGCAATCTTCCTTGCTCTTCGAGTGTTCCACACCCTGCTCAGCTACAAGACAGTCCTCATTCATACGGACAATCAAGTAGCCATGTTCTATGTGAACAAGCAGGGCGGAACAGGCTCTCTGTCGCTTTGCAACAAAGCTTTGCGACTGTGGTCCCTCGCCAGAGAGCATCAGATTCATCTCCTAGCAGTGTATCTTCCAGGCATACAAATCTCTTGGGCAGACAGACTCAGTCGAGTTCTGCTTCCACACGAGTGGTCTCAGCATGCAGACCAGGTGGCCAAGATTTTTCAAATTTGGGGGACCCCGGACATAGACCTCTTTGCAAGTCCATGGCATGCCAAACTTCCCCGGTTCTGTTCCAGAATTCCGGCTCAGGGGGCTCAGGCAAGGGATGCTTTCCTCCTTCATTGGGGGTCAAGACTTCCTGTATGCCTTTCCACCCATTCCCCTAATTCCCAAAACCCTGTTCAAGCTTCAGAGAGACAGAGGCCACATGATTCTCATAGCTCCACATTCGCCACGGCAAGTGTGGTACCCTTTGCTTCTACATCTCTCTCAAGCTCCCTCCCTAGAGTTGGGGTCTGCTCCAGACCTCCTCTCTCAGGAGGACGGAATGTTGTGGCATCCCAATCCCCAGTCTCTGCATCTCAGGGCTTGGTTGCTGAATGCCTAGATCTCCAGGATCTTCATCTTTCTCAACAAGTGAAAGATGTTCTTTATGCTTCCAGAAAACCTTCCACTAGACGTTCTTACGCCTTCAAGTGGAAAAGGTTTACCATCTGGTGTTCTGAAAAGGGTCTTAACCCCCGTGCCATACCTCTGGAATCGTTGCTGGAGTATCTCCTGCATCTGTCAAATGCAGGCCTTAAGACAAATTCAGTAAGAGTCCATCTGAGTGCTATTGCAGCTTCACTCAAGCCTCTAAATGGACAACCTGTTTCCTCTCATCCCCTTGTAGCAAGGTTCATGAGAGGCCTCCTTTTAACAAAACCTCCCATTAGACCACCACCGGTGGCATGGGACTTAAATTTGGTTCTTGGTCAGCTTATGAAGCCGCCTTTTGAACCTTTAGCTACTACCTCCTTGAAATACCTTTCTTGGAAGGTTATCTTTCTCATTGCAATCACATCAGCACGCCGCATCAGTGAATTGCAAGCACTAGTAGCTAATCCACCTTATGCAAGGTTCCATCATGACAAGGTGGTCCTTAGGACTAATCCACACTTTATGCCTAAGGTGGTCTCGCCTTTTCACCTCAACCAAGAGGTCTACCTACCTGTCTTTTTTTCCAGGACCTAATGCATCAAGTGCAGAGAGGAATCTTCATACCCTGGACTGTAAAAGAGCTCTAGCTTTTTATTTACAGAGGACACAGCAACATAGAAAGTCTTCTCAACTCTTTGTTGCTTTTGATCCTTCTCATTTGGGACAACCAGTCTCCAAGAGAACACTTTCCAACTGGATTGCCCAATGTATTTCTTTCGCCTATCAGAGCAAGAACATTTCTCTGGAGGGCCATGTCACAGCTCACAATGTGAGAGCCATGGCAGCCTCAATGGCTCATCTGAACTCTGTGTCTATCAACGACATCTGTCGAGCAGCCACTTGGGCCTCGGTTCATACCTTCACAGCCCATTACTGCTTGGACAAGGACTCCCGCCGGGATGCCTTGTTTGGTTAGGCTGTTCTCAAACACCTGTTCCATACTTAATCAACTCTTACCCACCATCCCTCATGAGATGCCAGAGATCCAGGTGGGGAAGTGCAGCCCTGTCCCAGGGACACACACCTTATGGGCTCTCTCCCTGGCATCAAAAGCTAGGGAGTCCCCATATGTGAAGACTCATTCCTGCTTGTTCCTGGAGATAGCACAGTTACTTACCTGTAACAGGTGATCTCTGGGAACAGCAGGAATAAGTCTTCACAACCCATCCACCTCCCCTAGGAGTTGTCTCTCTCTATCTCTCTTCCTTTCCCTCTCTCTCTCTCTTTGTCTCAGCTATAAAACTCAACTGAGGAGAGACAGTTAGAAAGGCGGGAAGGCAGCACGCAGGCGCTGTGGGATGCTCCCAAAAGCTTTCTGATTGGACGCTGGGGAGCGTTCCCGCGCAGGCTCTGTCGGTACTGACGTACCCATATGTGAAGACTTATTCCTGCTGTTCCCAGAGATCACCTGTTACAGGTAAGTAACTGTGCTTTATCTCCCTAGCATGTCCTGCCATGACACTGACCCAGTCGATACTGGGGTAATTGAAATCACCCATTATTATTACTGTGCTGTAACTTTGGTTAGCTTCCTTGATTTCTTTGAGCATTTCATCATCCATTTGTTCATTCTGGCCAGGCGGTCGATAGTATACCCCCCACTGCCATCGCTTTCCCCTTTTTGCATGGAATTTCAATCCATAGAGATTCTACAGCAAATTTTGTTTCCTGCAAAACTTGAATTTTTTCTGACTCAATGCCCACTCTAACATAGAGTGCAACCCCTCCACCAATTTGATCAGCTCTATCATTGCGATATAGTTTGTACCCAGGTATCACAGTGTCCCATTGGTTGTCCTCCTTCCACCATGTCTCTGAGATTCCAATCATATCTAACCTCTCATTTAGTGCTATAGATTGGAAGATTGGAAATGGGGTGCCATTTTGCAGGGATAGAGGGATTTAGGGATGCTTTTTTAAGGATCGGCCAAATAAGAGCATGCTTCCAGGGGGATGGAAAGGAACTGGAGGAGAGACTGGTGTTGAATTTGTTTAATATGAGAGGGGCAAGAACTACAGAAGGATCTGGTAGCCAGAGTGAGGGAATGGGATCAGATAGGCAGATGGTCTTACGGGAGGAGGATAGGGCCTTGGTTAATTCAGCAGGAGTTATGGGCCGGAGAGAGGATCAAAGATGGGAAAGAGGAGATCCATCCTCAATCGATGGGTAGATAGAGGGAGGGGAATCGATGGAGGTGGGGGAGAGGTGAGGGTGGCAAGAAGGAAAATTAGACGCAAGGCCTGAACTTTATCATTGAAGAAAGTGGCCAGCAGAGCGGGGTCAGGCAGGACATAGGGGATAATGACAGAAACAGAGAAATGGAGGGCTGAAAGTGAGCGCAAGACAGAATAGAGTTGGCGAAAGGAGTTAAAGGCTGAAGTAATGAGATTAGATAAATTGGATTGTTTAGCAGAATGAAGGAGAAGGCGTTAATGATGATGACAGGAGCGGTAGTGGGCTAGGGAATCCGGGGAGGGACTTGCGCCAAAGGCACTCAGCACAGCAGAGGTAGGAATGATGGAGGAGGAGACCGGAATGATACCTGGGATGGTGATGAGAGAGGCTGGAGGAGGCCAGCTTATCGTGGGCAGCTAGAAAAGTGGAATTCCTTGTCAGAACCTGGAGATCTGCAGAGAGCGTGAAAAAGTCGGCTGAAAAGAGTCTGTCCGAGGCGGCCTTTCGGAAAATGTCTTTGGACTTCTGCTTACGGCTGAGCAGGGCCTCAGAGGACATTTTCTTGCAGAGCGAACAGAGCTCCGGATCATGGTCGACTCCAAGGCACTGCAGACAACAGTTATGATTGTCTGTAAGCGACATGTTCCTAGAGCATCTGTCACATTTTTTGAAGCCACCGGCCCGATCGGCGACGGGGAGGGGAGCAGGCAGGTATGCTTCTCTCTGCTCCCCACCGCATGGCCAATCAGGCCGAAGAAACATCCCAGCACCAGTTTTAAAACCTGAAGCACTCGTGAGCGCGGGACATTCAGCCACCGGCCTAATCGGTGACGGGGAAGGGAGCAGGCAGGTATTCTCCTCCCTGCTCCCCACTGCATGGCCAATCATGCCAAAGAAACATCCCGGCACAAGATTGAAAAGCTGAAGCGTTCCTTGGCGCGGCACTGTGGAAAGGCCGCATCCTCCTCCCCCTCACTCCAGCATCCCCACTGAAGAACTGGCCAGATGTGAAACCATGCGAAACGTCACCATGTTATCATCCTCCAAGTATATCCCATGATGTGTTGTAATGTAGTACATGATGCCCAGTGTGCCTGTATTGTAACCTGATGTCCAATGTAATGTAGTGTTTAAATAGAAATGCGCAGTAGTACTGTTAGTAGTAATGGGAGACAACCAACCTGGTTTTGCCCTAACTAGAATTCTGCTCTGTGTTTTATGTCTTGATTGGATTGTAAGCTCTAACGAGCAGAGACCGTCACTCTTATATGCCTGTACAGCGCTGCGTATGGTAGCGCTTTATAAATGTTAAATAGTAGTAGTAGCATATTTTGAAGCTGGTGGCCATGGGGGCAAAAATGGCGTCTGCGAGGTTGAAGACCCATGCGGCCAGCAGTTAGAGGAGAAAAAAGGGCGCAAAGCCTGTAACAAAAAATGAAAAGGAGAAGACTAACCCCTATAGCTCTAAGAATGTAGAGCAGGGGAAGGACGGGTAGAGGACTGGAGCAACTGGAAAACAAAAAGGTCTGTAGGCCCAAAAATCGAAATATTTTTCCAAGGGACGAGGACGTGCGTCCGATGGGCTCTGCGGAAAAAGGGAGACTGAGCAAGATGGCACCTTTGGGCGGGAAGAGGACCACGCATGCGTAGCAGCAATCCCAAAGGTTTTCTTTGAAAGCTGGGGAATTGCTCCGCGCGGGCTCCATCAGTGCCAACGTCACCCATAAGTGAGGACTGATTCTCCAGGACCAAGCAGGAAGTCAGTCCTCACATATGGGTGACGTCGGCGCCGACGGAGCCCTCGCGGAGCAATTTTCCCCAGCTTTCAAAGAAAGCCTTTGGGAATTGCAGCGCGCATGCGCGGTCCCCTTCCCGCCCAAGGGTGCCATCTTAGCCAGTCTTCTTTTTTCCGCGGAGCCCTACAGACGTGGTCTTCTTGTCCCCGCTGAAAAAGTTGATTTTTCGTGATTTATTTCTCTTTTTTCTTCGGTTCGACGCTGGTCTCTTTCCTGCCCGGACTCGCGACGCCATTGCGAGTCCTTCTCTTATTTTTCGGTTTTTCTGATTTTTCTGTCAGTTTCGTTTTTTCGGTTTTTCGCTGGCAGCCCGGTCCTTTGACCTTGCAGGGGCCCTTTTTCCCCCGATGGCTGCCAGTGGTTTCAAAAGGTGTGTTCAGTGTGACAGAAATATGTCACTCACTGACACACACGATAATTGCCTCCGCTGCCTTGGCCCAGATCATGAGGAACTTATCTGTGGGGCCTGCAGCAAAATGTCCTCCAAAGCGTTACGGAGTCGGCGGCATCAGCGGGAAAGAATCTTCGCAGATCCCGCCCGTACCCGGACCTCGTCGGAGGCCTCGGCGTCCAGAGGCTCCAGCTCTGAGCATCGCCGGAGTTCCTCCGACAGAGATTCTCCCTCCGGGGATCATCGACGGAAGGCGAAACCCGCGAGGGCGGCGTCGGTGGACGCTCCTGGTTCCGCGAGGGCCAGGTCGCATAGCCCCGATAGCCGTCCCGGGTCTTTGGAGAAGGAACATCTCCCGAAGCGACCTCGTTTGGAATCGGAGATGCCTGCTCGGGTAAGTCCTGTAGTCCTCCTGGACTCGCCTCCGAGGGGCCCGACGCCGTCGGGGCCCGAGTCTGGGACTGCTGGGTCACCTGAGGTCGGACTCAGGTTGACGGCCTTGGAGAGCAGACTATCTGCCTTCATGGACCAGCAGCGGGCACTGATCGCTAGCCTCGCTGGCGCCTCTGCCCCGACCGCCGGGACGTCGACGTCTAAGTCGACCCCGGAGACCGAGCCGATCCTCGAGTCCATGCGGGCTCGAGTCGATCCTCAGTCGAGGTCACCCTCGGCCTCCCGTTCGGGACCGAGGTCGTCGACGCCGACTCCCTCGGCGTTGGGGCGGCCGACGCCTCCGCCCGCCCGAACTGACCCCACCGATTCCTCCTCGGAGTCGGCCTGGGAGTCTGAAGTGGAAGAGTCACCTGATTCTTTTCGGACTCGGTGTGTCCCCTCGGACTCCCCTGAGTCCGAACCTCGGAAACAGTCCCCCCCGGAGGATGCCCGGTTCTCGGACTTCGTCAGGGATATGGCCAAGGCATTGGCCTTCCCTGCGGATCCCGAGGAGGAGCCTCGAGCCGAAGAGCTCGACGCCCTTCAGTACGACTCTCCCGCCAGGGAGCACTTTACTGTACCGGTTCCTCCCATGCTGGAACGACTACTCTTCCGCATGTGGGAGAGTCCGGCATCGTCGCCGGTATTAAGCAAGCGGGTCGATTCCATCTATCGAGTCCGCAAGAGCCCTGGCTTCCAAAAAGCACAGCTACCGCACCATTCCATGGTGGTGGAATCGGCCATGCATAGGCTTAAGAGCCAGAAGATGCACTCCTTGGTACCTCCTGGCAGGGAGGCCCGCAACCTGGATGGCCTCGGTAAGAAGTGTTTCCAGGGCTCTATGCTTGCTTGTCGGGTCCAGACCTACCAGCTCTACATGGGCATGTACCTTAGAGACCTGGCTAAAGAGATAGCCGGATTCTCTGCTGGGCTGTCCGAGGAACCTTTGCGGAGGTTCCTAGCCTTGTCCACTGGTATTTGGGTATGCTCCAAATTCATTTCTCGAGCAGCCTATGATGGCTTTGAAGCATCGGCTCGAGTGGCTGCAGCCAGCATCGGTGCCTGCCGACA
Source organism: Ichthyophis bannanicus (assembly GCA_033557465.1). NCBI lineage: Eukaryota > Metazoa > Chordata > Amphibia > Gymnophiona > Ichthyophiidae > Ichthyophis > Ichthyophis bannanicus. The sequence continues at coordinate 275,091,008 of CM066039.1, read as the reverse complement.
GGCTTGGCTTCAGTCGTCTGACCTTGAACCCTGGGTGCAGGACAAGTTGGTCGATGTCCCCTGCCGAGGTGAGAACCTCTTTGGCAAGCCCATGGCTGAGAAGGCTGCACAACTCGAGACGGAGACTCTCACCAGAACTAGGCTTTCTAGGAAGACCTCTGCCCCTTCCCAGAAGAAGAAGGGCTCGGGAAAGAAGTCCTTTTACCCGAGAAAGGCGGCTGCCTATAAACACTACCCTCAATATCAGGCCTCCGCAGCTCCCCAACAGGGTCAGCAGGCCAAGGGACGGGGTAACGGGTCCCGTAGGCAGCAAGCCCCCAAGCCTGCACCACCGGCCCCTGCTCAGCAGGGTGGGGGTTTTTGACTTCATCAGCATAGCCTCTCCCCCTCAGCTGGTTCCTCCCAGCACAGGAGGCCGGCTGGTCCACTTTGCCCACAGGTGGTCCAACATCACATCAGATGCCTGGGTGCTTCATGTTGTGAGAGAAGGCTATCTTCTCCACTTCCACCAGGTCCCTCCCTCCTATTTCCCGGGAGAGCCTCCACGACTCCCTCTGCACAGGGACTTACTCCTTCAAGAGTTAGCAAGTCTTCTTCAGGAACAGGCTGTGGAACCGGTGCCCCACCACCTGAGGGGTCAAGGCTTCTATTCCAGGTATTTCCTAATACCAAAAAGAACAGGAGGCCTCAGACCCATCCTGGACTTGCGCAACCTCAACAAGTTCCTCGTGAGGGAGAAGTTCAAGATGCTTACCCTTGGAATCCTTCTGCCCTACCTCCAGCAGGGAGATTGGCTATGCTCCTTGGATCTAAAGGATGCCTACACGCACATCCTCATCCACCCAAGCCACCGCCAATACCTAAGGTTTGTGGTGGCAGGAAATCATTACCAGTACAGAGTACTGCCCTTTGGCCTATCCTCCGCACCACGAGTCTTCACAAAATGTCTCGCGGTGGTGGCGGCTTATCTCCGGCTTCACGGCCTCTGTCTTTCCGTACCTAGACGACTGGCTCATCAGAGCATCGTCCTCTCCAGAAGTCACAAAAGCCACACACCGCACTGTGACTCTTCTCCAGTACTTGGGCTTTGTCATAAACTTCGCAAAGTCCACTTTGCTCCCCTCGCAAGATCTCGAGTTCATCGGCGCAAGATTGCATACTCTTCAGGCGCGAGCTTTCCTGCCTCTCGACAGGGCTCAACGGCTCATGGACCTAGCCGGCCGTTTTCGCAGCCAGTCCCTGGTCTCGGCCAGGCGCTTCCTGAGACTACTCGGCCATATGGCTTCCACCGTCCACGTGACCCCCAATGCCCGCCTGAATATGCGGCCTGCTCAGTGGTGCCTTCGCAAGCAGTGGCATCAGGCCACGGGCAGCCTAGCCGACTTAGTGCGGATCTCCGGCCCGCTGGCCTCTTCTCTACAGTGGTGGCTTCATCGGCCGAACCTGGTACTCGGAATGCCTTTTCAGTCTCCTCCGCCGGCTCAAGTGCTGACGACCGATGCTTCTCTCCTAGGATGGGGAGCGCATTGCCAAGGGGCATGTACTCAAGGTCTCTGGACCACGTGGGAGTCTGCGCAGCAGATCAACTTCCTGGAGCTCAGAGCGATCCGTCTGGCTCTCAAGGCTTTCTCCCACCTGACTTCTCACCGGTCCGTCCTTGTCCAGACGGACAATCAAGTTGCCATGTTCTACGTGAACAAACAGGGGGGCACGGGCTCCTTCCTTCTCTGTCGAGAAGCACAGAGACTCTGCTCTTGGGCCGTAAGCCACGGCATTCTTCTCAAGGCAGTTTATCTCCCAGGCCAAGAAAATTGCCTGGCGGACAAACTCAGCAGAATCCTCCAGCCGCACGAGTGGCGACTGGATCCCTTGGTAGTTCAGAAACTTTTTCTGAAGTGGGGCCTCCCCACGATGGATCTCTTTGCCAGTCCTCTCAACCGGCAACTTCCTCGCTTCTGCTCTCGGCAGCCGCATCCCCTTCGAGTAGCGGCGGATGCTTTTCTGCTCTCATGGTCGAAAGGCCTTCTCTATGCCTTTCCTCCCATACCGCTAGTCTCTCGAACTCTTTTCAAGGTTCTCCGAGACAAAGCTTCCATGATCCTGATAGCTCCTCGGTGGCCCAGACAGCCGTGGTTTCCACTCCTGCTGCAGCTAGCGGTGGAGGATCCGTTCCCTCTGGGGTTTCAACCAGATCTCCTAACACAGGATCAGGGGTCCCTACTGCACCCCAACCTCAGATCTCTACATCTGATGGCCTGGCTGCTGAAAGGGTAGTCCTTGCTCCCCTTCTACTGCCGGCAGAGGTGGAAGAGGTCGTCCTAGCTTCCCGGCGACCTTCTACCCGCAAATGCTACGCCCTTAAATGGCGTCGCTTTTCCGCTTGGTGTGCCCAGCAGTCTCAGGATCCCTTCTCCTGCTCGGTGTCGGTGATCTTGCAGTACTTGCTCTACCTCTCTAATCTGGGACTTAAGTCCAACTCCGTTAAAGTTCACCTCAGTGCTCTTTCAGCACATCATGTGCCGGTGGACGGCAGACCTCTTTCCAGCGACCCTCTCGTGGCAAGGTTTCTCCGAGGTCTCCTTCTACTTAAACCACCTCTGCGCCCGCCAGCACCTGACTGGGATCTGAATGTGGTTTTGCAGCGGATCACCTGTCCGCCTTTTGAACCTATGGCTACCTGTTCTCTCCGTTTTCTTTCCTGGAAAACCTTATTCCTGATAGCCCTCACTTCCGCTAGACGCGTAAGTGAATTGCAGGCCCTCGTGTCTGATCCCCCTTACACTCGGTTCTACAAAAATAGGGTAGTCCTACGGACTCACCCTAAATTTCTTCCAAAAGTGGTCTCCCCTTTTCACATCAATCAGGAGGTGGTACTTCCGACCTTCTTTCCCAGGCCACACTCCAGCCGAGCTGAAATGGTCCTGCATACCCTGGACTGTAGAAGGGCGTTGAACTTCTACCTTGACCGTACGCGGGAGCACCGTAAAGCTGCTCAGCTTTTTGTGTCTTTTGACCCCAATAAATTGGGGCTCCCTGTCTCCAAGCGTACTCTGTCCATCTGGGTTGCTGACTGTATCGCTTGGGCTTATGGAGCAGCCGGACTCTCGTTAGAAAGTTGGGTCACGGCTCATTGTGTTCGGGCGAAGGCTACGTCAGTGGCTTACCTCCGCTCTGTTCCGTTGGCAGACATCTGCCGGGTCGCTACTTGGTCTTCGAGCCAGACCTTTGCGGTCCATTACTGCCTCGAGAGGGAGTCCCGCAGGGACAGTGCTTTCGGACAGGCAGTCCTCCGAAATCTCTTTGAGGTTTGAGCAACTCCTACCCTCCATCCCGGATGGGGGCTACCGGTGGGTAATAATTCAGTGAAGATTCCTTCCTTCTGTGCTGCTGAGCTAGAGGGAGCTCATTTTTGTGCTTAGGGTCTCCGGTAGCCTTAAGCTTGGGAGTCCCATATGTGAGGACTGACTTCCTGCTTGGTCCTGGAGAAAGCGTAGTTACTCACCTGTAACAGGTATTCTCCAGGAGCAGCAGGAATCAGTCCTCACAACCCTCCCTCCTCCCCTTGGAGTTGCAATCATCTGCTTTAGTTTTTTTGCAAATTTTTATGCTGTCTTTTAGCTATGTCATCTGACTGGCTAAGATGGCACCCTTGGGCGGGAAGGGGACCGCGCATGCGCGCTGCAATTCCCAAAGGCTTTCTTTGAAAGCTGGGGAAAATTGCTCCGCGAGGGCTCCGTCGGGGCCGACGTCACCCATATGTGAGGACTGATTCCTGCTGCTCCTGGAGAACACCTGTTACAGGTGAGTAACTACGCTTTCCTGCTGTCCCTGGAGAACACCTGTTACAGGTGAGTAACTATGCTTTCCTCACTGTCCCTGAGCCATGTCTCAGTGAGCAATAAAAAGTCAAGGGAGTACTGCAAAACAAGGATGCGAATGGACTTTGAGCGGAGGGAGCAACAATTTAGTAGAGTCAAATGCATAGGAGGAAGAAAGGAGAGAGGGGCGGGTCCTAGGCGTGGGAGCCTTCTTAGAGGGCTGACATAAGATGTGGTTAAAAGTATGCCTTGCAAGAGACCCCGGTATAGTTGGAATGGAGAGAGCAGGACGCCATCCCCAGTGCACCGGGATAGCTGACATGGTAAGCAGAAGTAAAATGTACAGAACAGCAGAAGAATAGACAGGTAGGGGGGTAAGCATACCTGAGCCAGTGGACCAAGACCAAGAGGGGGGAGATCGAGGCATCCGGAGAGGAGTAGCAGTAAATGGCAGAGTGGTGCTCATACAGGCGCCCCGACACTCGCCCCCGAACTCGCCCAAGGAGCGCTTTGTGCTCCTTGTGCGCACGCGGCCGTGGCACAGAACGCAGTTCCGATGGTAAAGTTAACGGTACTGGCCACGTCACTTTCTGTCAGCCACTGGGGAATGCTGATTGGAGGACAGCAGCAGGTGGGGAGTACCTGGAAGGGAGAGCAGAGTGATGCAAGTGAATGCACGTAGTGGCAGACAGGGCAGCAGACAATAATAGCAGACAACAGCAGGCACAGGAGCAAACAAGCATGCAGCATTTAGAATGCTGCTTCATGGCTGCTGTCTCTCTTTCACTGACTTCTTCCAACCTACAGAGCTTTCTTCAGACCCAGTCCCAGCACATACAGGACAGTTCTCATGTTCTGCCTCTAGCTGCATTAATCAGAGTAGTTTTCCTTTAGAAATGGTGGCATAACTTTGAAAGTATGATCCCCAACTCTAGGATTGCTGCTCTCTCTCAGAATCTTTTTGTCCCTTGAGCTGCTTTAACCAGAACAGTTTTCCATCCAGAGGAGGCAGCCTTACTTGAGAATATGGTACCCAGCTCCAGGATTACCATGCTGTGACAGGATCTTTGTGCTCTGCATTCAGCCACATCCAGAGCAGTTCTATCTCTGGTAGCAGCAGCATTGCTCTGCTATGAAATCTTCATACTCTGCTCTCAGCTGTGCTAACTGGAGTGGTTCTTAACTTCAGCAGCAATAGTACATCTTGAAATCTGCTACCCAGTTCTGGAACTGCTGCTGCTCTTTAATACCAAGAGAGCCTTTATAGTCTGAGCCCAGAAGCCACTTTCTCATTGGTGATACACACTGCAATTAAGAGCCTATGATTCACAGTGTGAAGACCACTGTTCTCCAGGAACAAGCAGGAAGTCAGTCCTCACTTATGGGTGACGTCTGCACCAACAGAGCCCATGCGGACCATTTCCCCAGCTTTCAAAGGAAAGCCTTTGGGATTGCCACCATGCATGCGTGGTCCCCTTCCCGCCCAAGGGTACCATCTTACTCAGTCTCTCTTTTTCTGCGGAGCCCTTCGGATGTGCACCTCGTCCACGGAAAACGTTTTTCAAATCCTAACTCTTTTTTTGCCTTTCTGGCTTTCACCAGTCCTCTTCTCGCCATCCCGAACACCATTGCTTAGGCTCTCAGTCTCTGGACTCTTTTTTTTTTCCCCTTCTTTTTCTCCCCATGCTTTCGCACCCTTTTTAACCGCTGGCTGCGTCGATGATCTTCAGCCTTGCCGGAGTCCTTTTTGCCCAATGGCCTCCGGTTTCAAATAATTTGATAAGTTCTCTAAGAACATGTCGCTTCCCCCCAAGCTCCTCCTTGGGCCTGGTGGCACTCTGACCAGGGGTCACCTGAGCGCGAGCAGAAGAAGAAGGCCGCAAGGACACTGTCGGGGGCGCCAGACAAGCATGAGTGTTCACGCGCCTGGTCTCTCAGCCTCCCTCGGCAGATCCCAGAGTCTGAGAGGGAGCGGCCCAGAAAGGTACCTCGAACAGATACGAAGGCCTCCGGCAATTGGCACCCAGTCTCCTGAAGGTCGTCCCAGTGAGTTCCCTCTCTACTCCTTGACACCCGACCCAGTTGCCCTGGCATTGATGTTGTACGGCTCCACTCCCCAGTGGGAGTCCCAAATGCTGGCCTTGAAACGCAGCGTTTCTGTGTTCCTCGCTGTTCAGCTGGTGCTGGGGCCAGGCTCTGCCGGCACACTCTTTGACCTCAAGGACTCCCCGGGCTGCCATAGTGACCTCGAGAGGTAGAGGCCTCGTGAGGGTGAGGGTCTTATCTCCATCCCGGTCCTCAGGTGCGAGATTTTCGCAGGCGAGCGCCTCTGACTTTAGGCAGGCTTCAGCCTCGGAAGTCTGGCACAGGTCACAATCCTTCTCGGTCTGCCCGACCCAGAGTCCTCCATGGACTACTCGAACTGGAAATCCGACTGGGACACCTCCACGAAAACCCGGTCCCACCAGGACCTTCCCTCAGATGCCTTTCTGCTGATCCAGAGGTGGCGGTCCCCTCCCGAGGACACCTCCTTCTTGGAGTTCGTCCGGGATATGGCATCGGCCCTGGTGCTCGCCACCAAGTCTGAGGAAGAACCCCGCACAGAGGAACTCAATATCCTTCAATATGAGGCTCTACCGAAGGAGACCCTCACGGTTCTGGTTTCCTCCATCCTCAACAGGTTCCTCCTTTGCTTGTGGGAGACCCCGACTTCCATCCCTATTGTTAGCAAGCGCCTGGACGCTGTGTATAGAGTCCAGCAGGGACAGGGGTTTTGGAAAGCCCAGCTTCCCCACACACCTTGATGGTAGTTGAATCGGCCATGCAGAAGCAGAAGAGCCCGAAGAATCATTCTTCGGTCCCACTGGGCAGAGAGTCTTGTACCCTCGACACCCTCGTGTGCAGGGCTTACCAGGGCTCTATGCTGACATGCCACATTCAGATTTACCAATTGTACATTGGGATGTTCCTCCGTGACCTCATTAAGGAGCTCAAAGGCTTTGCCGCCAGCCTCGACAGAGGCCATCTCTGCGTCCTCTCGAAGTCCGTCTGAGAGTGTTCTAAGTACCTCTCAGGACAGCATGCGACGGCTTCGAGTCCTCCACCCAGGTGGCGGCTGCTGGCATCTGAGCCTGCCGACAGACCTGGCTTCAATCCTCAGACCTGGAACAGTGGGTCAAGGAGAAACTGCTGGATTTCCCTTGCCTTGGGGAGCAACTGTTTGGCAAGCCCATGGAGGACAAGGCAGCGGAGATTGAGGCGGGGTACATGACCCATACTCGCCTCTCCCAGAAGACTACCTTGCTCCCCAAGAAGAAGCAGCAGGGCAAGAAGCCTTTCTTCCACCGGAAGGGGTTCCCATATAGGGGCTACCCACCCTACCTGCTGGCATTGACCACTCCCTCCTGCACCCCAGGGCGGCCAGGGAAAGAGCGCAGGCCACAGCCCTCACAAGCCGAAGGGTCCTAAGACCAACCACCGGCCTCAGGGTTTTGATGCCATTGGTATAGTCTCTCGTTCTCAGGCAAGTTAGCTCCGGTCGGAGGGCATCTGGTCCACTTCACCCTCAGGTGGGAATCCATCATCACTGATGCCTGGGTTCTTCATGTCATACCAAAGGGCTATCTCCTCAATCTGGACCAGTTTCCCCCCTCAGTACTTCCCCAGGGAGCTGTGGCGGCTTCCTCTGTACCAGGCCCTCTTGACTCATGAGCTAGCAAGTCTCTTCAAAGGTGGTAGACCCAGTCCCACCGCACCTCAGAGGATAGGTGTTTTACTCGATATACTTCCTCATTTCGAAGAGAATGGGGTATCTCCGACCCATCTCCGACCTGCGGAACCTAAACAAGTTCCTCGTGTGGAAGAAGTTCAAGATGTTCTCCCTTGGAACACTGCTGCCTTACTTCCAGCAGGGCAATTGGCTATGCTCCTTGGACCTAAAGGATGCTTATACTCACATCCTCGTCCATCCCAAGCACAGAAGGTACGTCTGCTTCATGGTACAGGAGAGCCACTACCAGTACAGGGTGCTTCCCTTCGGCCTCGCATCTGCCCTATGGGTCTTCACAAAATGCCTAGCCGTGCCTGTGACCCACCTCCAGTTGCAGGGCACCTTCATCTATCCTTATCTAGACGACTAGTTCATGACAGGAGGCACGGCCTCTGAGGTTCGTCGGGCCACGGTCTGCACTATTCTGTGGAGCACCTGGGATTTGTGGTCAACTACTCAAAACACCACCTCTCTCCAGTGCAGTCCCTGGAGTTCATCGGGGCCTGCTTGGACACACTGCAGGCCATGGCCTTTCTTCCCCAGAACAGGGCAGACTGCCTCGTGTCCCTGGCGTCCAACGTGCAACACCACAGCGTGGTCTCAGATCGGTCGATGCTTCGCCTTCTCAGCCACATGGCCTCCACAATCCATGATGTACCCCATGCACGGGCGGCCCAGTGATGCCTCCGCGCACAGTGGACCCAGGTGACAGGCCATCTTTGAGACCCTGTCTTGTTCACTCCCTGTCTGGCGGAGTCCCTGACCTGATGGCAGGATGCAGGGAACCTGCTCTGAGGCATGCCCTTTCAGACCCCGATGCATAGAAACATGACTACAGAAAAAGACCACATGGCCTGTCTAGTCTGTCCTTCCATATCAACAACTACAACAGTCCCCTTTTTTCCTTTAGAGATCCTCTGTTTGTCCCATGCGTTCTTGAATTCAATTACTGTCCTCATCTTTACCACCTCCACTGGGAGACTATTCCACGGATCCACCACTCTTTCCATAAAGAAATATTTCCACATATCACTCCTGAATCTATCCCCCTTCACCCTCATCCCATGTCCCCTCGTAGCAGAACTTGCTTTCAATTGAAAGAGGCTCTCCTCCTGAACATTTATGCCATGGAGGTATTTAAACATCTCAATCATAAAACCTCTATCCCACCTTTCCTCTAATGTGTACATATTAGGATCCCTAAGTCTGTCCTCATATGTTTATAATGAAGACCACTAACCATTTTAGTAGCCATCCTGTACTCCGACTCCATCCTGTTCACATCCTTTTGAAGGTGCGGTCTCCAGAATTGCACACTATACTCTAAATGAGGTCGCACCAAAGACTTATACAGAGGCACTATCACCTCCTTTTTTTCTGCTAGCCTTTCCTCTCCGTATGCACCCAAACATTCTTCTAGCTTTGACCGTCACCTTTTCTACCTGTTTAGCTACTTTAAGATCATCAGACACAACCACACCTAGGTCCCGCTCTTCTTTAGTGGACAAAAGTACTTCACCCCCTATACTATATTGCTCCCTTGGATTGCTGCAGCCCAAATGCATGATCTTACATTTTTTAACATTAAATTCCAGCTGCCAAATTCTAGACCATTCTTCAAGCTTAGCTAGATCCCTCCTCATGTTATCTACACCTTCCTGGGTGTCTACTCTATTGTAGATTTTGGTATCATCCGCAAAGAGGCAAACCTTACCCGACAGCCCTTCCGCTATATCACTAACAAAGATGTTAAAAAGAATCGGAACAAGTACAGATCCCTGGGGCACACCACTGGTGACATCCTTCTCCTCAGAGTGAGCTCCATTTACCTGTACTCTTTGTCGCCTCCCACCCAACCAATTTCTAACCCAAGCAGTAACTTTAGAGTCCATCCCTAGGGTGCTCAGTTTGTTTATAAGTCTCCTGTGAGGAACAGTGTCAAAGGCTTTACTGAAATCTAAATACACCACATCTAGGGCTCTCCCTCGGTCCAACTCCCTGGTCACCCAGTTAAAGAAATCAATCAGATTTGTCTGACAAGACCTGCCTCTGATGAATCCATGCTGCCTCGGATCCTGTAATCCACTGGACTCCAGAAACCTCACTATTTTCTCTTTCAGCAGCGTTTCCAATAATTTACTCATCACCGAAGTTAAACTAACCGGCCTGTAGTTTTCAACTACATCCTTACTTCCGCTTTTGTGTAAAGGCACCACGTGAGCCTCTCTCCAATCCTTTGGCACCACTCCCGACTCCAACAAGGCATTGAAAAGGTCAGTCAGTGGAGCTGCTGGAGCGTGCCCAAGTTCCCTCAGTATTCTAGGGTGTATCCCATCCGATCCCATCACTTTGTCTACTTTACGTTGAGCTAGTTTCTCACGAACACAGTCTTCTGAAAATTGTTCCTGATGTCCCTCACTTCTGTTCCTGTTTGTGGGTGTTTTCTGAGGTCCTGCTCCTGGTTCTTCATCTGTTAACACAGAACAGAAATATTTGTTAAGCAATTCTGCTTTATCCTTATCAGCTTCTACATATTTCTCCCCTGCATCCTTGAGTCTGACAATTCCACTTTTGCCCTTCCTCTTCTCACTAACATCTGAAAAATTTTTTTTCCCCCCCCCCCCCCCCCCATTTTATTGCATTGGCTATTTCCTCCTCCTTTTGAATCTCTGCCTTCCTGACTACTTTGCTAGCTTCTCTAAGTGTTTCCAAATACAGATGCCTGTCTTCCTTTCTCTGTGATCTCTTGTATTTCATGAAGGCCTCCCTCTTTTTCTTCACTTTTTCAGCTACTTCTTTCGAAAGCCATAGCGGTCTCCTTTTCTTTTTACCTTTATTTACCATTTTAACAAAAAGGTTGGTTGCCCTTAAAATATCCCCTTTCAGTTTTGCCCACTGTTTTTCTACATCCCCCAGCTGTTCTCATCCCACTGACGACTCCCTGAGGTATTGTCCCATCTTGGCAAAGTTAGTCTTCCTAAAGTCTAAGACCCTCACCTTTGAATAGATTCTAACAGCCCTAGTCCTAATACTGAACCACACCATCTGGTGATCACTGGATGCAAAATGATCTCCCACTACAACATCAGAAACACTTTCACCATTGGTAAGCACCAAGTCCAGTATGGCCCCTTCACATATGGGGTCTGTTACCAATTGCCTGAATAGTTCTCCCTGTAGAGAATCCAGGATCTCCTTACTACTAGATGATACTGCAGCAGGAATGTGCCAATCAACATCTGGCATATTGAAATCTCCTATCAGTAGCATTTCCCCTTTTCTAGCAATGCTGCGTATGTCTTCAATTAACTCTGTCCACCTCTTCCTCTTGTGAGGGAGGTCTGTATATCACACCAATGCAAATAGATTTCTCTTTCCCTCTTTCTAGTTTAACCCATAATGCCTCCTCTCTCCCTTTTAAGTTCTGTAATTCCAAAGCTTTAATAGTAGTTTTTACATATAGTGCCACTCATCCTCCCCTTCTTCCTACCCTGTCCTTTCTGAATAAGGTATAGCCAGGTATAGTTACATCCCATTCTGTGAACCATGTTTCTGTAACTGCCACTAAATCCAATTCAGTCACTCCCACCAAAGCTTCAACATCAGGGATCTTATTTCCCATGCTATGGGCATTTATACACACTGCTTTCCATATGTTACCCCTGTTACCGATTTCCATAAAGGTATTTAATGTATCACCTACCTGGGGGCTTTCTTCACCCATCCCCAACAAATCTAGTTTAAAGCCCTCTTCAGTAGATTTGCCAGTCTACTACCGAAGACGCGTTGACCTTTCTTGGACAGATGGATGTCATCTCTGCTCTGCAACCCTTGGAACAGCATCCCATGGTCTAAGAAACCAAAATGCTCTCGATGACACCATCCACGCAGCCATTTATTTATTTATTTATTTATTTATTTCTCTTATATACCGCGCTCTTCAACATCAGTGCGGTTTACATGGAACATTTATGTTTTACGGTGGGTTAACCGTAAAAATACAGATAACAGGTAGCTCAACTTGGATAGTCAAAAATTAACTATTTGCACATATTTAAACATAGTAGTATTTACATAATATACATCATGAGAGAGAAAATTACATTGGACATGGAGCTTATATTTGGGAAGGTCGGGATGGTGCATCTTCATTTGGGTAACATTCGCAGAAAAGGTGGTATTTCAATGCCCTTCTAAAATTGGTTAGTTCTGGGATTGCTCGTATGTTGGGAGGCAGGGCATTCCAGAGTCTGGGAGCACTGATACTAAAGGCCCTGTTTGATGTAGCCTGAGTGCACTGGGTCAGTGTTTTGGGAATTGCCAAGGTGTTTATTGCTGTGGTTCTTCTGGCTCTATTGGGGGGGGGGGGTTTGTGTGCGAGACCAGCGAGGGACGTGGGGGAGAGCCCATTTATGGCCTTGAGTGTTAGTAGTATTGTTTTGAAGACGATCCTACAGTGGATAGGGAGCCAGTGGAGACTTTTGAGGATGGGTGTTATATGGTCTCGCCTCGAGGCCCCGTTCAGAACTCTGGCTGCAGTGTTCATGGCAAGCTGGAGCAGGATCAGCGTAGATTTTGGGAGCCCTTGGAGGATCGCGTTGGCATAGTCCAGATGTGGGATGGTTAGAGCCTGGAAGATGGTTCTGAAGTCGTCTGGTTGTAAAAGGGGGCGTAGATGTTTGAGCGTCCTAATTTTGTGATATATTGATTTGACCATGTTGCCAATGTGTATCTTCATGTTAAGGCTCTGGTCTAGGGTAACACCCAGATAACGGATTGTGGGCTTGGTTTGAAGCTCTACTTCGCCGACTTTTAGGTGGGTTGGTGGAGAGAAGTTCGAGTTTCTGGTGATAAACAGCACTTCAGTCTTTTTATGTTGTATGCGAAGATTCTGATTCTGGAGCCATCTTTCTACTGCGCTGAAACATTCTGTAAGGGGTGAGAGGTCAATTTGGTCAGTCTTGAACGGCAAGTAGAGCAGGACGTCATCCGCATATATCATGCATTCGGTGTTGTATGAGCGAATAATGTCGCAGACGGGCTGCATGTAGATATTAAACATAAGAGCTGAAAGGGAGGATCCTTGTGGGACACCTTGTTTCTGATGAAATGGTTTGGATGTAGAGGTTTCGGTTCGCACATGCCATCTATCGGCTAGGTATGACCTGCACCAATTTAGTGCTAAGCCACAGATGCCCTTCTCTTCGAGCCGTTTCAGGAGGGTTTGGTGACAAACTGAGTCAAATGCTGCAGCTATGTCTAGGAATATAAGGGCCACTCCGCGATGGATGTTATCAATTGTGGTGAGGATGCTGTTAAAGAGGGTGGTAAGTAGAGTCTCCACACCATGAGCCTCTCAAGCCATGTTGGCTGTGGTCAAGAGGTGTAACGTTGTCTATGTGCTGCTGGAGCTGAATTTGGACCTCCTTTTCAATTATCTTGGCCAGCAGTGGAATACTGGCAATTGGTCTGTAGGATTCTACTTTCTGGGAGTCTAGTTTGGGTTTTTTTAGCAGAGGTCTAATGGATGTGTGTTTGAGACTTAGGGGGAATAAGCCTGAAGAGAATGATGCGTTAAAGAGTTTAGCTATGAAGGGGCTAAACTCTGTCCTTAGTTCTTTTATCCAAAAAGCTGGACAGTGGTCGGTGTGGGCCGTGGTCGTGTTGATTGTAGAGATTAAGTCTGCGATTTGCTTGGGGGAGGGGGCGTCGAAGGTTGTTAGCGTCGATATGCATGCTGGTCCCTTAGAGTTGGTAATATCAGTCTTGGTGGTTTGGTGTCATTTTGATTGGAGGGAGTCTGCATAGTCTTGAGCGAGAATCTCAGTTGTTTGTTCTGGTCCTGGTTCCTTCGTTAGGTTCTTGACGAGGGCAAAGAGGTCGTGTGGCTTATTTAGCGATTGCATTAGCGTGTTAGTGTGAGCTTGTTTCATTTTCTCGGATATCGCTGATCTGTGAGTTGCGAGCTGTAGGTTATAAGCTTCCAGATCTTCGTTTGAGCGTGAGTGCCTCCATCGTCTTTCGAGTTTCCTAAGTTTGAGAAGCGAGGTCCGAAGGTCATTGGAGAACCAGGATGCCGTGGGTCTTTTCCTTGGGTTTTTGTTATGTACTGAACGTTGCGCTATAGTACTGAGACTGTCGTTCCAGTTGGAGCCCAGTCTGTCGGGGTCAGTTGTTGACAAGGCTAGTATTGGTTGTGTGTGGTTTATGATGAATTCCTTGTTGAATGGTTGGAAGCATCGTGATGGCAGTCTTGTGGGGGTTGTCTTACTCTCAGGGGGTTTCATTGGCTTGTTATCCATAGGAATTTGGAACAGGATTAACTTATGGTCTGACCACGGTACTTCGGTGTAGGTTGGTGAGGAGAAGTTGGCAGTGTTGCAGGTAGATAGTGGGGCAAAGATCAAATCTAATATGCTTCCTTTTGTGGAGGTTGGTTCATTGATTAATTGCTGATAACCTAGGTCTTTGAGTGCTTCTAGGAATGCAGAGGCTTGGGAGTCTTGTAGCGTTGCCAGGTTGAGGTCTCCTAGTATCCAGTTTGGGGTGCGCAGGTTTGGTGTATTGCAGGCTAGCTCAATTATCATGGCTAGGTCGTCAGCAGATGATGTTGGGGCTCTGTATATTAGATTGATGGAGCAGAGATTATTAGTTACAACTACTAAGTCAAGATTTGTTGAGTTGGTGCTGTTGTGGAGCTGGAACCTTGTGGTCTGTTTTGGAGATTATGAGAACTCCTCCTCCTCTTTTGTTGCTTCTATGGCAACTATGGATTGTAAAGTTGGGAGGTAAAAGGTGGTTGATGAGTACAGAGTCTTCATTTGTTAGCCATGTCTCTGTGACCAGAAACATGTCTAGGTTGTGTCTGGTTTTCAGGTCCGTGATGATGGGCCATTTCTTGCGTATTGAACGCGCGTTTATGAGGGCAGCCTTTAAATTTGTGGGCTGTGGGGCGTCTGTTTTTGTAATTGTGCCATGTTTGATTGCGACGTGAAGCAGGTGTTGATAGGATGGTAGCATATCATCTGGTGCCTTGAGTGGAGGGCATCTTGACCATCTCCTCCCGCCACTGTGTAGGATAGGTATGTGTTTGTGAGTGTTAGTCAGAGCCAGAGTGCTGCTAATCAGCTCTAAGAGGAGGTATCCACAAATTATTGCTGTGAAGGTGCGAGCCATTTTGTGGTAGGGATGACTTTCGTGTATAGGTGTGGGTAGCTGGAGGGATGCTCTGAATCAGGATATTGCGCTGGAGACAGGGTGGGCTGTAACCATTGACTGGGCAAATTAGATGCGCAACAAGGACAAGAATGAGATTGAGAGTGCACAGGTGGAAGTTTTAGTATGTGCACTTTTGGATATCAAGTTTGAAATAGAACCAATGTTGCAATATCCTATCTACGATGACTAATATAAGTTACAGTACAATAATGTTACAGCATCCTACAATACGAATAAGTAAGCAAGAAATATTCAGTGGCTGCCGATATCCATTAAACTGGAAGCAATGTTGCAATATCCTGCCTGCAATAAATACAAATGTATGTAATGGACTGCCGTTATTAAGCTTAGAGAGGAATCAATGTTACAGTATTCTGACCTCAGTGTTAGGGTAAGGCAACCTAAGCAGGGTAAAATTGGCACAGAAAAGCGGACTTCTGCAGTGGTTACTTGTGTACCGTTAGCTAAAATACATATACTTGCAGATCATTGTAGGGTACACAGAGAGGTAGCTGAGTAGTTTAGAGCGAGCTCGGCCTGGGGAGCTCAAGCTGCAGGTCAGTTGTTGAGTTGGGATGGGCCCTCTGTGATAAACAGCTTCATCGGGTCCGGAGAGGTTTCTTATGTGTCCCAATGTGGACCGTTGCCTAAGGGCCGTGCCAAAGGGCCCTCTGGCGAGGCCCTCAGGCGCGGGCCCGCCTGGCGGCGGCTGCTTTTTCGTGTGCTTGCTCCTCCTCCCACAGCCCCGATTGGGCTGGAGGCCTCAGCGGGAAGGCTGGCCGGCCCGCTCAGGAGCTCTACCCTGATTGGGGAGCTGAAGATGGCTGCGGGTGCTCTCCGGGGTTCCCGCTGGCGGCAGCTGCTTTTTCGTGTGCTGGCTCCTCCTCCCACAGCCCCGATTGGGCTGGAGGCCTGAGCGGGAAGGCTGGCCGGCCCGCTCAGGAGCTCTACCCTGATCGGGGAGCTGAAGATGGCTGCGGGTGCTCTCCGGGGTTCCCGCCAGCGGCAGCTGCTTTTTCGTGTGCTGGCTCCTCCTCCCACAGCCATGCATGCATCTCCAGGATGCGAGCCTCTCTGCCTTGGTCTTTACCCTCAACAGGGAGCATTGAAGAGAACACCACCTGTGCACCTAACTGCTTCACCCTCTGTCCCAGAGCCATGAAGTTACTTGTGATACGTTCCAAGGGATACCTGGCAGTATCATTTGTTCCAACATGGATTAGCAACATTGGGTTATAGTCAGTGGGCTTGATGAGTCTCGGCAAACTCTCCGTAACATCTTGGATTTTGTCACCAGGCAGACAGCATACCTCTCTGGACATCAAGTCTGCTCGGCAGATGGACGCCTCAGAAGAGAGTCTCCAACCACCACTACCCTTTGCTTCCTTGTGGTCACCAATTCTGCAACTTTGGGGTACTTGAGCTTTCACCTCCTCCACTTCCAGGGCTGCATAATGGTTCTTCAATTCAAGGGCTGGAGAAGTTGGATTGGTGATTTTGCAGGCCCTGGTGACTTGTGTCCAACCATCGACATTTTGTTGGCGCCCATCTTCTCCTCTGCCAGAGAGCTTGGTTGCTACAAGAAGCATCTCATCAGTGTACTTCTCACTGTCTTGAATGCTCTTCAGCCTCGCCACCTCCTCCACTTGTTTCCTCAGAGCTTCAGCATGCAGGTACCCTCCTGGGTGTCTACTCTATTTGCAGATTTTGGTATCATCCGCAAAAAGGCAAACCTTACTCGACAGCCCTTCCGCTATATCACTAACAAAGATGTTAAAAAGAATCGGACCAAGGACAGATCCCTGGGGCACACACCACTGGTAACATCCTTCTCAGAGTGAGCTCCATTTACCTGTACTCTTTGTCGCCTCCCACCCAACCAATTTCTAACCCAAGCAGTAACTTTAGGGTCCATCCCTAGGGTGCTCAGTTTGTTTATAAGTCGCCTATGAGGAACAGTGTCAAAGGCTTTACTGAAATCTAAATACACCATATCTAGGGCTCTCCCTCGATCCAACTCCCTGGTCACCCAGTCAAAGAAATCAATCAGATTTGTCTGACAAGACCTGCCTCTGTTGAATCCATGCTGCCTACATAAAGGTATTTAATGTATCACTTACCTGGGGGCTTTCTTCACCCATCCCCAATGAGTCTAGTTTAAAGCCCTCTTCAGTAGATTAGCCAGTCTACTACTGAAGACGCGTTGACCTTTCTTGGAAAGATGTATGCCATCTCTGCTCTGCAACCCTTGGAACAGCATCCCATGGTCTAGAAAACCAAAATGCAGCCATGTATTTATCTCCAGGATGCGAGCCTCTCTGCCTTGGCCTTTACCCTCAACAGGGAGGATTGAAAAGAACACCACCTGTGCACCTAACTGCTTCACCCTCTGTCCCAGAGCCATGAGGTCACTTTTGATACGCTCAGAGGGATACCTGGCAGTATCATTTGTTCTGACATTTCTTTACGGAAAGAGTAGTGGATCCATGGAATAGTCTCCCAGTGGAGGTGGTAGAGATGAGGACAGTAACTGAATTCAAAAAAGCATGGGACCAACACAGAGGATCTCTAAAGGTAAAAAGTGGACTGTTGTAGTTGTTGATATGGAAGGACAGACTAGATAGGCCATGTGGTCTTTTTCTGTCATCATGTTTCTATGTTTCTGTGACATGGATTAGCAACATTGGGTAATAGTCAGTGGGCTTGATGAATCTCGGCAAACTCTCCGTAGCTTCTTGGATTTTGGTACCAGGGTGTCTTGACAACAGATGCCTCCCTGTTTACAGAGCACAGGAGAGAGAAAGACATTATTTAGCATGGTTATGCCAGTTTGACATGGGGCCTACTGAGGCCTAGTGTGGAAACTATCAAAATATCAGAGAACTAATAAGATATATATTTTCTATATTTCTTAAAAATATTGGATGGAAAAACAGACAAGGTGGAAAGTTGGATAGGTGGGAAAAGGGTCAGATAACAAGGAATAAATCTGAAAAAGGCCTGAGCACATGTTTATACACAAGGCCATAGGGGTCAATATGTCAGCAGGAATGGGGAGTGCAGATATGACCAGACAAAGAAAGGAATGAAAGAGAAAATCCAGATGCATGGAATCGAAAACAAAGGGACTATTTGGAAAGAACACTATATTTATTTATTTAGTTAGTTATTTAACAATTCTTATATACCGCACTATTTGTTATTAGTGTGGTTTACATTTAACAAGGAATACTCAGATCAGAGAAGATTGATTGGGTTTACATTATAACAGGGAATAGAACTTGGAGAACATGGGTAACTATTTACATATTGAAATATATCAAGATAGATGTGGAATACATAAAACTATATACATAAGACATAAGAGATGATCCTTAATCAGAGAGTATGTAAGATGCTGTAAGGCTGGCAAGAAAATGCTTGGGACTTGAGCATTATGTATGGGGCTCTAGTAGGGGATGGGGGTTGGTTTCTTGGAGTCAGGGTAGCCGCTTGAGAGAAATGGAGCAGAAAGAGGTGGTGTTTTATTGCTTTCCGGAATTGTAGAAGGTCTCGGATCTCTCTGATTTCTGGAGGGAGGGCGTTCCAACATTTTGGTGCGTAGTGGGCAATGGTTCTTCTCCTGGTTGGTTGTGAGCACTTTATGGAGTCTTTAGAGATAGTCATGGTGTTGTCTGTTGCTGTCCTTCTAGCTCTAGTTTTTGGAGTAGGTGTGATCAGTTCCTTGAGAGAGTTGGGGGCGATGTTGTTGATAATTTTGAATGTTATTAGCAGAATCTTATATGTTAGCCTGGAGTATATCGGTAGCCAATGGAGATCCCTAAGTATTGGTGTGATATGGTCTGATCTGGCCAGACCGCAGAGGACACGGGCGGCGGCGTTCATAGCTTGTTGGAGAGGATTAAGAGTGTTTTTTGGTAGGCCATACAAGATTAAGTTTGCATAATCTAAATGAGGTAGAATGAGGGCCTGAAAGATGGTTCGGAAGTCGTTAGCAGGTAGCATAGGTTTGAGATGTCTCAGAGTTCTAATTTTGTTGTAGATGGACCTGGTGGTGTGTTTTATGTGTTTTTTATGTATATAAGAGGACAGAATTCTTAAAAGATTGGGAATTTACACCCCATTTTCTGAAGAAGGTGGTTTGTAAATTTCCACTGTATGGCTGCTAATGAGAGAGAGTATGTGTCTGTTGTCTGGGTGAAAGTCTCCTTAGTTTATCTCTGAGTGTAGCTAGGAATCTCACTGTCATATATCCTTCTCTTTCACTGTGCTAGGATCTGTCTATGGACAGGAAAATCTCTTAATTACTTTATAGCTGTAATAAGAAGAGGGTGAAGGAATTCTCCAAGTTACTTTGTATTTAGTTATTTTATTTATTTTTATTTATCAGGTTTTATATACCGCTCTATCCTTCAATCAGAGCGGTTTATAAAATAGGTAGTCTTATCTACACAGCAGAATAACTAACTCTTAATTTTAGTGAACATTGGATTGTAAGGTGATATAAGGGGTACTAGGAGGGGGACACTTAGGGTGGGAGGAGGGGAGCTATTACAGGAAGAGGACTTTACAGGCGGGAGGGGGGAAGTAGGGGGTGGGGATTTCAGGGGTGCTTATTTACAAAAGAGAGTTATGTACAGGGAAAGTGGGATGCATATACAATGTATACAATATATACATACATATACATATACATATATATACTTCTCCAGGACCAAGCAGGAAGTCAGTCCTCACATATGGGTGACGTCGGCGCCGACGGAGCCCTCGCGGAGCAATTTTCCCCAGCTTTCAAAGAAAGCCTTTGGGAATTGCAGCGCGCATGCGCGGTCCCCTTCCCGCCCAAAGGTGCCATCTTGGCCAGTCTTCTTTTTTCCGCGGAACCCTACAGACGTTGTCTAATAGTCACCGCTGAAAAGTTGATTTTTTCCATTATTATTTTCAGTAATTCTTCGGTTCGACACCGGTCCTTTTTCCGCCCGGCCTCGCGACGCCGGTTGCGAGGCCTTCCCTTCTTTTTCGGTTTTATCTGTCCTTCGCGACATCTTCGCCCTTTTTTCATTTTTCCCTGGTGGCCCGTTCGTTTGACCTCGCAGGGGCCCTTTTTCCCCCGATGGCCGCCAGTGGCTTTAAAAAGTGTGTTAAGTGTAAGAAACTTATGTCTCTTACCGACACACATGATTGCTGCCTCCGTTGCCTGGGCCCCGATCATGAAGAAATGATCTGTGGGCCCTGTAGCAAAATGTCCGCGAAGTCTTTGCGGAGTCGGCAGCATCAGCGTGAGAGAATCTTCTCTGACCCCAGCCGTACCCGGACCTCGTCAGAAGCTTCGGTGTCCAGGGAATCTGGCTCTGAGCACCGACGGAGTTCTTCTGAGCGGGGGTCCCCTAACCGGGAACATCAGCGGAAGAAGAAACCCGCGAGGGCGGCGTCGGTGGACGCTCCTGGCTCCTCGAGGGCCAGGTCGCATAGCCCCGACAGCCATCCCGGGTCTTTGGAGCTGGAGCGGCCGTCCAAACAGCCTCGTCTGGAACTGGACTCCTCTGCTCACGTAAGTGCTGTTGTCTTCGTTGACTCGCCTCCGAGTGGTCCGACGTCGGGCCCGATGCCGTCGGGGCCCGAGTCGGGGGCTGCTGGGTCTCCTGAGTTCGGACTCAGGTTGACAGCCTTGGAGCGCAGCTTGACTGCCTTCATGGACCAGCAGCGGGCATTGATCGCTGGCCTCGCTGGCGCGTCTGCCCTGACCGCCGGGATGTCGACGTCTAAGTCGACCCCGGAGACCGAGCCGATCCTCGAGTCCATGCGGGCTCGAGTCGATCCTCGGTCGAGGTCACCTTCGGCCTCCCATTCGGGGCCGAGGTCGTCGACGCCGACTCCCTCGGCGTCGGGGCAGACGGCGTCTGTGCCCGCCCGACCGGAGCCGCTCGACTCCTCCTCCGAGGAGTCGGCCTGGGAATCCGAGGTGGATGAGTCACCTGGTTCTTTCCGGACTCGGTGTCCCTTCTGACTCCCCCGAGTCCGAGCCTCGGAGACAGTCCCCCCCGGAGGATGCCCGGTTCTCGGACTTCGTAAGGGATATGGCCAAGGCCTTGGCCTTCCCTGCGGATCCCGAGGAGGAGCCTCGAGCCGAGGAGCTCGATGCCCTCCAGTATGACTCTCCTGCGAAGGAGCACTTTACTGTACCGGTTCCTCCGATGCTGGAACGACTTCTCTCCCGCATGTGGGAGAGCCCGGCGTCGTCGCCGGTATTAAGCAAGCGGGTCGATGCCATCTATCGAGTCCGCAAGAGCCCTGGCTTCCAGAAAGCACAGCTGCCGCACCATTCCATGGTGGTGGAATCGGCCATGCATCGGCTCAAGAGCCAGAAGATGCACTCCTCGGTGCCTCCCGGCAGGGAAGCCCGCAGCCTGGATGGCATCGGTAAGAAGTGTTTTCAGGGCTCTATGCTTGCTTGTCGGGTCCAGACTTACCAGCTCTACATGGGCATGTATCTCCGGGACCTGGCTAAAGAACTAGCCGGATTCTCTGCTGGTCTCTCCGAGGAACCTTTGCGGAGGTTCCTGGCCCTGTCCACTGGTATTCGTGAGTGCTCCAAGTTCATTTCTCGAGCAGCCTATGATGGCTTCGAGGCATCGGCTCGAGTGGCCGCAGCCGGCATCGGAGCCCGCCGCCAGGCTTGGCTCCAGTCATCCGACCTCGAGCCCTGGGTGCAGGACAAGTTGGTCGATGTCCCCTGCAGAGGTGATAACCTCTTTGGTAAACCTATGGACGAGAAGGCTGCCCAGCTCGAGACAGAGACCAGGACTCGGCTCTCCAGGAAAACCTCTGCCCCTTCCCAGAAGAAGAAGGGCTCGGGGAAGAAGCCCTTTTACCCGAGGAAGGCGGCTGCCTATAAACACTACCCCCATTATCAGGCCTCCGCAGCTCCCCATCAGGGTCAGCAGGCCAAGGGACGGGGTAACGGATCCCGCAGGCAGCAAGCCCCCAAGCCTGCGCCACCGGCCCCTGCTCCACAGGGTGGGGGTTTTTGACTCGTTCAGCATAGCCTCTCCCCCTCCGCTGGTTCCTCTCAGCACGGGAGGCCGGCTGGTCCACTTTGCCCACAGGTGGTCCACCTTCACGTCAGACGCCTGGGTGCTCCACATAGTCCGAGAGGGCTATCTTCTGCACTTCCACCAGGTACCTCCCCCCTACTTTCCAGGGGAGCCTCTGCGAACCCCTCTCCACCGGGATTTGCTCATTCAGGAGTTGGCAAGTCTTATTTGGGAACAGGCAGTGGAGCCGGTGCCCCACCACCTGCGGGGTCACGGTTTTTATTCCCGGTACTTCCTGGTACCAAAGCGGACTGGAGGCCTCAGACCCATCCTAGACTTGCGGAACCTCAAGTTCCTGGAGAGGGAGAAGTTCAAGATGCTTACCCTTGGAATCCTGCTGCCCTACCTCCAGCAGGGAGATTGGCTATGCTCCTTGGATCTAAAGGATGCCTATACTCACATCCTCATTCACCCCAGCCACCGGCAATACCTAAGGTTTGTGGTGGCGGGCAATCATTACCAATACAGAGTACTGCCCTTTGGCCTATCCTCCGCACCACGAGTCTTCACAAAATGTCTCGCAGTGGTAGCGGCTTATCTCCGGCTTCAAGGCCTCTTCGTCTTTCCGTACCTGGACGACTGGCTCATCAGGGCCCCGTCCGCCACAGAGGCCTCTCACGCCACGCAGCATACTGTGGCTCTGCTCCAGTACTTGGGCTTTGTCATAAACTTCGAAAAGTCCACTCTGCTCCCCTCTCAGGACCTCGAGTTCATCGGCGCCAGGTTGGACACGCTTCAGGCGCGGGCTTTTCTGCCGCTCGACAGGGCTCAACGGCTCATGGCTCTCGCCAGCTGTTTTCACAGCCATCCCCAGGTCTCGGCCCGGCTCTTCCTGAAGCTGCTCGGCCATATGGCGTCCACGGTCCATGTGACCCCCAATGCCCGCCTGAACATGCGGCCGGCTCAGTGGTGCCTTCGCTCTCAATGGCGTCAGGCCTCGGGGAGACTGGCGGACTCGGTATGCATCTCCAGTCCGCTAGTCTCTTCTCTGCGATGGTGGCTTCACCTACCCAACCTAGTGCTCGGAATGCTTTTCCAGTCTCCTCCGCCGGTTCAGGTTCTGACGACCGACGCTTCTCTCCTGGGTTGGGGAGCACATTGCCAGGGGTCATGTACTCAGGGTCTCTGGACCCCGTGGGAATCTGCCCAGCAGATCAACTTCCTGGAGCTCAGGGCCATTCGCCTGGCTCTAAGGGCCTTCTCCCACCTCACGTCTCACCAGTCTGTGCTGGTCCAGACGGACAATCAAGTTGCTATGTTCTACGTGAACAAGCAGGGGGGCACGGGCTCCTTCCTTCTCTGCCGGGAAGCACAGAAGCTCTGCCCTTGGGCCGTCGGCCGGGGAATCCTCCTCAAAGCTGTCTATCTCCCAGGTCAAGAAAATCACCTGGCAGACAAACTGAGCAGAATCCTCCAACCACACGAGTGGCGATTGGACCCGTTGGTGGTTCAACGGATCTTCCTGCGGTGGGGCCTCCCCACACTGGATCTCTTTGCCAGTCCTCTGAACAGGCAACTTCCTCGATTCTGCTCTCGGGAACTGCATCCCCTCCGAGTGGCGGTGGATGCTTTTCTGCTCTCATGGTCCACGGGCCTTCTGTATGCCTTCCCTCCCATGCCGCTGGTGTCTCGAACTCTTTTCAAGGTTCTCCAGGACAAGGCCTCCGTGATCCTGATCGCTCCCCGGTGGCCCCGGCAACCATGGTTCCCGCTTCTGATGCAGCTGGCGGTGGATACCCCGTTGCCTCTGGGGTTTCAACCCGACCTCCTGACCCAGGATCAGGGGTCTCTCTTACACCCCAACCTCAGATCTCTCCATCTGATGGCCTGGCTGCTGAAAGGGTAGTCCTTGCTCCCCTCCTCTTGCCTCCGGAGGTGGAGGAAGTCGTGCTGGCTTCCAGGCGACCCTCTACCCGGAAATCCTACACCCTTAAATGGCATCGCTTTTCCAACTGGAGTGCCCAACGGTCTCAAGATCCCTTCTCCTGCCCGGTGTCGGTGGTCTTACAGTACTTGCTTTCCCTCTCCAATCTTGGGCTTAAGTCCAACTCGGTCAAGGTTCACCTCAGTGCTATTTCGGCACATCATGTGCCGGTGGAAGGCAGGCCTCTTTCCAGCCACCCCCTCGTGGCTCGGTTCTCCCGGGGCCTCCTTCTCAAACCACCATTGCGCCCCCCAGCCCCTGACTGGGACCTGAACGTGGTTTTACAGCGGATCACCTGCCCGCCTTTTGAACCCATGGCTACCTATCCTCTCCGTTTTCTCTCTTGGAAAACCTTATTTCTGGTAGCCCTCACTTCCGCTAGATGCGTTAGTGAGCTGCAGGCCCTGGTGTCTGATCCTCCCTACACTCGGTTCTACAAGAATAGGGTAGTCCTGCGGACTCACCCTAAGTTTCTTCCAAAAGTGGTCTCCCCTTTTCACATCAATCAGGAGGTGGTGCTTCCGACCTTCTTTCCCAGGCCTCACTCCAGCCGAGCTGAGAGGGTCTTGCATACCCTGGACTGTAGAAGAGCGCTGAACTTCTACCTTGATCGTACGCGGGAGCACCGTAAGACAGTTCAGCTCTTCCTGTCTTACGACCCTAATAAATTGGGGCTCCCTGTCTCCAAGTGCACTCTGTCCATCTGGGTAGCTGACTGTATCACTTGGACTTATGCGGTGGCAGGCCTCTCGTTGGAGAGTCGAGTCACCGCTCATCGGGTTCGGGCGAAGGCTGCGTCAGTGGCTTACCTCCGCTCTGTTCCATTGGCAGACATCTGCCGGGCCGCTACTTGGTCTTCGAGCCAGACTTTCGCGGCCCATTACTGCCTCGAGAGGGAGTCCCGCAGGGACAGTGCTTTCGGACAGGCAGTCCTCCGTAATCTCTTCGAGGTTTAGGCAACTCCTACCCTCCATCCCGGATGTTGGGCTACCGGTTGGAGATTACTCAGAGAAGATTCCTTCCTTCTGTGCTGCTGAGCTAGAGGGAGCTCATTTTTGTGCTTAGGGTCTCCGGTAGCCTTAAGCTGGGGAGTCCCATATGTGAGGACTGACTTCCTGCTTGATCCTGGAGAAAGCGTAGTTACTCACCTGTAACAGGTGTTCTCCAGGAGCAGCAGGAATCAGTCCTCACAACCCTTCCTCCTCCCCTTGGAGTTGCAATCTTCTGATTTAGTTTTTGCAATTTTTTTGCTGTCTTTTCGCTATGTCATCTGACTGGCCAAGATGGCACCTTTGGGCGGGAAGGGGACCGCGCATGCGCGCTGCAATTCCCAAAGGCTTTCTTTGAAAGCTGGGGAAAATTGCTCCGCGAGGGCTCCGTCGGCGCCGACGTCACCCATATGTGAGGACTGATTCCTGCTGCTCCTGGAGAACACCTGTTACAGGTGAGTAACTACGCTATATATACATATATATACACAGATGACAGAGAATATACAGCATGGGAATACTGGGGTAGGGGCTTTTATTGAGGGAAGAGTGGACTAAATGATGGTCCACTCATGTCTTCCTCTCTCCTGTGCTCTGTAAATAAGTGTGTTTTTTCTCAAATTTGATGTCACCTACTACCCATAGCATCCCACAACGCACATTTAGTACAATGCCAGAAATTTGTACACATTTTAGATGTTCTCCAGGTCCAAGCAGGAAGTCAGTCCTCACATATGGGTGACGGCGCCGACGGAGCCCCCATGCGGAGCATTTCCCCAGCTTTCAAAGAAAGCCTTTGGGAATGCAGTGCGCATGCGCGGTCCCCTTCCCGCCCAAGGGTGCCATCTTGCTCAGTCTTCTTTTTTCCGCGGAGCCCAATGGACGTGTATCGTGGTCACCCATGAAAAAGTTTATTTTTCGGTGTGTATCCATGTAATTACTCGGTTCGACGCCGGTTCCCTTTCCTGCCTGGGCCCGGTACACCGGTATTGAGCCCGGACTTCATTTTTCATTTTTTGTCCTTAGAGACTAGCGTTCGAACCATTTTTTCATTTTTCCCTGGCAGCCCAGTCTTTTGACCTTGCAGGGGCTCTTTTTCCCCCCCGATGGCTGCCAGCGGCTTTAAGAAGTGTGATCGGTGTAATAAACTGATGTCTCTCTCCGACACACATGACTGCTGCCTCGGGCCCGACCATGACCCGCTGGTCTGTGTCCCGTGTGGCAAAATGTCCTCCAAGGCATTGAGGAGCCGGCAGCATCAACGTGAAAGGATCTTCTCTGATTCCGCGTCAGGGCGAGCCCGGACTTCGTCAGAGGCCTCGACGTCTCGGGAGTCCGACCCCGAGCATCGTCGTGGCTCCTCTGAGAGAGGGGATCTCCTTCGCGGGAGCACCGCAGGAAGAAGAAACCCGCAAAGGCGGCGTCGGTGGACGCTCTTGGCTCCTCGAGGGCCAGTTCGCATAGCCCCGACCGCCGTCCCGAGTCTTCGGATTTGGAGAGGCCTGCTAAACAACCTCGTGTAGAGACGGAGGCCCCGAGTCACGTGAGTACTGTAGTCCTCATGGACTCTCCTCCGGGGGAGCCGACGTCGGGCCCGATGCCGTCGGGGCCCGAATCGGAGGCTGCTGGGTCTCCTGAGCTCGGACTCAGGTTGACAGCCTTGGAGAGCAGCTTGGCTGCCTTCATGGAACAGCAGCGGGTACTGATCGCCGGTCTCACCGGTGCATTTGCCCCGACCACCGGGACCTCGACATCCAAGTCAACCCCGGAGGCTGAGCCGATCCTCGAGTCCATGAGATCTCGAGTCGATCCTCGGCCAAGGTCCCCCTCGATCTCCCGTGCGGGACCGAGGTCATCGACGCCGGAACCCTTGGCGTAGGGGCCCGCCCGACTGGAGCCGCTCGACGACTCCTCGGAGGGGTTGGGATGGGAAACGGAGGACGAGGAGTCACCGGACACTTTTCAGACCCGATGCGTCCCTTCAGACTCACCGGAGTCTGAACCTCAGAGAAGGTCCCCACCGGAGGATACCCGGTTCTCGGACTTCATGCGTGACATGGCCAAGGCCTTGGCCTTCCCCGCGGTCCACGAGGAGGATCTCGAGGCCCTGCAGTATGACTCTCCCCCCAAGGAGACCTTTACTGTACTAGTTCCTCTGATGCTGGAACGGAGTCATGGTCGAGCCCGAGGAAAAATGAAAAAATGGCGCGAGCGCTAGTCTCTAAGGACAAAAAGCTAAAAATGAAGTCCGAGCTCGATACCAGTGTACCGGGCCCAGGCAGGAAAGGGAACCGGCGTCGAACCGAGTAATTACACGGATCCACACCGAAAAAAGAAGACTGAGCAAGATGGCACCCTTGGGCGGGAAGGGGACCGCGCATGCGCACTGCATTCCTTAAGGCTTTCTTTGAAAGCTGGGGAAATGCTCCGCATGGGAGCTCCGTTGGTGCCGACGTCACCCATATGTGAAGACTGATTCCTGCTGCTCCTGGAGAACACCTGTTGCAGGTGAGTAACTACTCTTTCTTTGTGTTAACTCCTTCCCTTCTGGCTCTCACATGAGTCCGCTGCAGGTAAAAGGAGAAAGCCTTCTTGCAGTCCAGCATGTGGAAAACCACCGATGCGCAACCAGTTAGTTTTGGTTGCACTTCCTGTATGCTTGTTTCTGTGATGTATAAAAAATAAAGGATTTTATTTGTAAGAAGGATCTGTGAAAAGTTTGTGCCAGGTACGAGTATAATCTGCATGATGTGTGGTTTGTATTTTCTCTCTTGCACAGAGGTGGAGGGGTGGCAATCTGCCTGGCCAACGGACTGCCCCCCCCCCCCCCCACCCTGGTTCCATACACTCGGGACCACTGCTGATCCGGGCAGCTCTTCATCTCATATGACCCCAGCTGTCTGGGACTGGCAGTCACCACACAAACCTTGTCCACCTGGGTGGTGAACTGTATCGCTTTTTGCCCAGGACAGGCTTCCCCTGGATTGCCGAGTCACAGCTCATGATGTTCGAGCAATGGCGACGTTGGTCACTAGCCTTCACTGTGCACTGGCAGACATCTGCCGGGCCACCACCTGGTCCTCCGCTCACACCTACTTACTATCTGGAGGGGGAGTCCTGTCGGAATAGCGCCTTCGGTCAGGCTGTACTCCATAACCTGTTCGGGATTTAAGCAACTCCTGCCCTCCGACCCGGCTATCAGGAGTGTGGCCACCCAGGGTCCTTGGGCTGCCTTCAGTTTCACTAGCGACTGCTCACGGCTGTGCCATGATTTTTTCCTACAGGTCCTCGTAGTCTGTTGCTAGGAGTCCCATATGTGAGGACTGACTTCCTGTTTGTTCCTGGAGAAAGTGTAGTTACTCACCTGTAACAGGTGTTCTCCAGGGACAGCAGGAATCAGTCCTCACAACCCTCCCTCCTCTCCTTGGAGTTGCTGTCTATTTTTGCCATCTTCTTGGTAGGGCTCTAGCTATGGAACTTGACTGAGTAAGATGGCACCCTTGGGTGGGAAGGGACCACGCATGCGTTCTGGCATTCCCAAAGGCTTTCTTTGAAAACTGGGGAAATGCTCCGCACGGGCTCCATTGGATCCGACGTCACCCATATGTGAGGACTGATTCCTGCTGTCCCTGGAGAACACGTGTTACATGTAAACCGCTCTGATGCGTAAGTAAAGGGCGGTATATCAAATGCCTTAACTATAACCATAACCTGTTAGAGACGTGAGTAACTACGCTTTCCGTTTTTTTGCTTCTCCAGATCTGAGCTTTAATCATGCCTTTGCTTTTGAGGACTTAGGCACTGGAGTTACCTGCAAGTGTTTTTCTGTGAACACCGTGCCATTCTTGTGATTACCTTAGATGGTGGTAAGTTGGGGAGCATAGATACATAATTCCCTGGTGCAGGGTAGTGCTGGCCTCACCTGTCATTTTCTCCTTTTTAGGGGATCCCTCATCTGAATGTCAAATGGCAGTGCAATCTTGTGCTCTCACTCTGTGGCAGTGGCGTGTCTTGCTCCTTCCCAATCCCTGGGGGTGCATACACAGCTTGGGTAGAGACTTTGGCTGCAGTGATAATGGAAACTGTCCCAACATTCTGTTTTTAACCTACACCTCCTGGGTGCTCAGTCTCTGATGGGTTGGGGGCTCATGGCTTCACTTACGGCCACACCCTTTCACTCACTCTGGGAGTGGTATGGGTTTTGCTCGGCTTGATTTTTTTTTCCATGCACTTGACACCACTCCCCTACCCCCACCTGCCAAGCCTTGCCTTGCCAAATGCTCTATATCATGTGTCAGTACAGGCACTGGGGAGATGCCAAAGTATGCTTTTGGTGCGGGCGGGAGGGGAGGTTAGTGGCATGCTGGGTGCTGTGGAGGACACCATTTCCGCTTAGCCGGTGCTGTGCATAGGCACCATATAAACTCCACGTGGAATATTGCTGACCTGCTTGAGTCTTTTCATGGGCAGGAACACAATCAGCTCCTTGGTTAGCACAGTAAATGACTAGGGTTCTAAATATGCTCCCCCCCCCCCAACCACTTCAGCTCTGCAGGTTATCTCCTTCTGTACCTTAATTCTGCAAAGAGGCAAACCTTACTCGACAACCCTTCCGCAATATCACTAACAAAGATGTTAAAAAGAATTAGACCAAGGGCAGATCCCTGTGGCACACCACTGGTAACATCATCCTTCTCAGAGTGAGCTCCATGTACCTGTACACTTTGTCGCCTCCCGCTCAACCAATTTCTCTCACCCAGTCATTCACTTTAGGGGTCCATTCCTAGGGTACTCAGTTTATTAATAAATCGCCTGTGTGGAATGGTGTCAAAGGCTTTATTGAAATCCAAGTACACCACATCTAGGGTTCTTCTTCTGTCCAACTCTCTGGTCACCCAGTCAAAGAAATCAATTGGATTTGTCTGACAAGACCTGCCTCTGGTAAATCCATGCTGCCTTGGATCCTGAAATCCATCGGACTCCAGAAACCTCACTATCCTCTGTTTTAGCAGTGTTTCTATTTATTTGCTCACCACAGATCAGAGTAACACGCCTGTAGTTTTCAACCTCATCCTTATTTCCGCTTTTGTGTAAAGGGACCACAATTGCCTTTCTCCAGTCTTCTGGGTTCACTCCTTACTCCTAAGAAGCATTGAAAAGGTCAATCAGTGGAGCTGCTAGAATGTCCCCAAGTTCTTTCAATATTCTTGTATGTATCCCTTCTTGCCCCATCACTTTGTGTACTTTTACTCTAACTGCTTCCTCACAGACACAATCTTCTAAAAATTGTTCAAGTTCCCCTTCCCTTCTGCTCCTATTTGTGGGTGGTTGAGGTCCTGCTCCTGGCTCCTCTTCTGTGAACACAGAACAAAAACATTTGTTAAGCAATTCCACTTTATCCTCATCAGCTTCTACATATTCCTCCCCTTTCCCCTTGAATCTGATCTTTGCAGTTCCTTCTCTGGCTAACATATCTGAAAAATGTCCTCTCCCCCCCCCCCCCCCCCATTTTATTGCATTGGCTATTTCTTCTTTTTGAATCTTTGCTTTCCAGACTGCTTTCCTAGCTTCTCTTAAGGTTTTTTTTTCCAAATATTGCTGCTTGTCTTCCTCTTTCTATGATTTCCCCAGGTATAAGCAGGAAGTCCGTCCTCACTTATGGGTGACATCTGCACCAATGGAGCCTGCGCGGAGCAATTCCCCAGCTTTCAAAGAAGGCCTTTCTGATTGCTGCCACACATGCGTGGTCTTCTTCCCGCCCAAAGGTGCCATCTTGCTCAGTCTCCCTTTTTCCGCAGAGCCCTTCAGACACACATCCTCATCCCTCGTAAAACATTTTTGTCTCTCTTGGCCTTTTTTCTGGTAGCACCGGTCCTCTTCCGTCCTTCCCTTTGTCCCTGCTCCGACTGTGTGCTAGGGGGTCCCTTTTTTTCACTCTTTTTAGTGTTTTTTTCTTTTGGGCTCTTTTTGCATCCTTTTTTCTCCAACCGCTTGCCTCAAGAGTTTTCGACCTCACGGGGGCCCTTTTTGCCCCTATGGCCATTGACTTCAAGAAATGTCACAGATGCTCCAAAAATGTCGCTCACGGACACCCACGACAGCTGTCTACGGTGTCTGGGGGCTGACCACAACCCAGAGCTCTGCTCGCTTTGCAAGAGAATGTCCGCTAAGGCCTTGCTAAGCCGCAAGCAGAAGTTTGACGACATTTTCCACAAGGCAGCCCCGAAGTCTTGGGTGGCACTTTGCCCTGCCGATCCACCACTTGCGGGGTCCCCCGCAGTGACCCCGCGCCTCAGGCATCACTGCAATCAGGGTTTGCCCAAGGTGGAGCAGCAAAAGAAGATGACAACCTCAAAGTCGCTGTTGGGGGCTCCGGACAAAAGCAAGCGGTCTCGTGCTCCTTCCCTTAGCCCTCCCTGGCATTCCCGAGAGTCGGACAAGGAGCAGCCTTGAAAGATACCTCGGAGGCCTCCAGCGATGGTGCCCGATCTCCTGAGGGTCATCCGGTTGAGGACCCCCTCTCCTCCTCCATGCCAGACCCGGTAACGTCGACATTGCAAGGACCCACTCCTGAGTGGGAGTCCCGTATGCTGGCACTGGAGCACAGCGTTTCTGCCTTCCTCGCTGCCCAGCAGGCGCATTTGCCCAGCACGGCTGGCTTGGCTTGTGCCCCGAGACCGAGGGTCACCAGACTGAGGTACCAAAAACTGCCTTGGAAACCCCTGAGAGACACGGGCTTCATGAGGGTCCTCTGCACTGGTCTCGCTCGTCATCCCGTTCCTCGTGGACAAGGTCTTCCAGAATCAGTGCCTCCGGCTCCAAGCAGGCCTCTGCTACTGGGCGCAGGGATCAGCCCTACTCAGAGTCCTCCTCGGACTTCTTGGGCTGGGAATCGGATGAGGACACTTCCCCAGAGACCCACACCCATAGGGATCTCCCCTCTGAAACATCCCCACCCGTCTCGCAAAGGCGGTTGCCTCCCGAGGACAACTCTTTCCTGGTGTTTGTGCGGGATATGGCTCGGGCTCTGTCTGCCTGCGCAGACTGAGGAGGAGCCGAGGGCAGAGGAACTTGACACCTTGAGGTACGAGTTTCCACACAGGGAGTCTCTTACGGTTTCGGTACCGTCCATCCTCGATGCCATGTATAGGGTCCAGCGCGGCCTGGGATTTCAGAATACCCAACTTCCTCATACCTCCATGGTAGTCGAATCCGCAAATTGAAAACAGAAGAGCTTGAAGTCGCACTCTTCGGTCCCACCTGGTAGGGAATCCCGTGCCCTCGACGCCCTTGGGCGCAAGGTTTACCAGTGCTCCATGCTGGCGTACTGCATCCAACTGTATATGGGTGTCTTTCTTTGTGACCTTGCCAAAGACCTCGGTGGTTTTTCCACGGGCCTTGGTGGGTAGCACCTTCTCAGGTTCCAGACCCTACTGAGGTCCGTTGCAGACTGCTTGAAATACCTTTCCTGCGCCACATCTGACGGGTTTGATTCTTCTGCCCATGTGGCAGCGGCTGGCATCAGAGCCTGATGTCAGGCGTGGCTCCAGTCTTCAGACCTGGAACAGTGGGTCCAGGAGAAGCTCCTGGATGTTCCCTGCCTCGGCGAGCAGCTGTTCAGCAAGCTCATGGAGGACAAGGCAGCCGAGATCGAGACCGAGTTTGTGTCTTGCACTCGTCTCTCATGTCTCTTCCATGGAAGAAGCAGCACAGTAAAAGGCTTTCTTCCAGAGAAAAGGACTCCCCTACTGGGGATACCCACCATATCCGCATACCCACGCGCTGACAACCAGTGCTCAGGGCAAAGGGGGAGCTCAGGGTCACTGGAAAACCAAGGGACCCAAGACCCAACCACTGGCGCCACCCCAGCCAGCCCCGGTGTTTTGACGCCAAAAGCATAGCCTCTTGCCCCCTGAGGGCGCTTCCACCCATGGGAGGACGCCTGCTGCTTTTCACCCCCCGAAATTTGGCAGTCTGGGACAGGTATCATCTTTGTCTAGACAGATTCCCTCCTCTCTTCTCTCCAATGGAGCCTGAACAACCACCTCTGTCAACAGGTGGTCAAGAGAGTTCCGCCTCACCTTCGAGGTTGGGTGTTCTGAAGAGGACAGGGGGCCTGGCCCCATCCTCGATCTCAGGAATCTGAACAATTTACTGGTGTGGGAGCAGGTCAAAATGCTTGATGTCCTGCTACCCTACCTCTGGCAGGGTGATTGGCTATGCTCCTTGGATCTGAGATGCTTATGCCCACATTCCTGTCCACCCCAAGCACAGGAAGTACTTGCGTTTCAGGGTGCAGGGAGAGCACTTACAGTACAGAGTGCTCTCCTTCGGGCTCACATCTGCCTTGCGAGTCTTCACCAAGTGCCTGTCAGCGGCTGCGGCCCACATTCGGCTGCAGGGCATATCAGTCTACCCTTACCTAGTTGACTGTCTCGTCTCAGGCACATCGGCAGAGAAGGCTCGCCCCTCTGCATCGTCCTCCTCGAGCGCCTCTGTTTCCTGATAAACTACTCCAATTCCCACCTCAAACCAGTGCAGACCCTGGTGTTCATTGGCGCTCTTCTCGACACAGAATGTGTGACCGCCTTTCTCCCTCGAGCATGCGCAGATCAGCTCCGCGCTCTGGCCAAAGAGGTCCAAGGCCATGCTGCGCCTCCTGGGGCACATACCCACGACCATCCACGTCGTCTCCCACGCTCGAATGCACATGTAAACGGCCCAATGGTGCCTCAGAGTGCAGTGGACCCAAGCCTCCGGCCACCTCCGGAACCCCGTCTGGGTGTCTCGCAGCCTATTCGAGTCCCTAGTCTGGTGGCAGAACCCCCATAACCTCCTTCGGTGGATGCCCTTTCAGACTTGACAGTATGAGCTTGTCTTGACGACGGATGCCTCGCTGTTGGGCTGGGGAGCCTACTGAGACCATCTTTGCACCCATGGGCGGTGGTCACCCGAGGAAGATCAGCAGCAGGTCAACCTGTTTGAGCTTCAAGCAGTCCGGTTGGCCCTGAAGGTCTTTGAATACCACCTGAGGGGCAAGTCAGTGCTCATGCAGACTGACAACAGAGTCGCGATGTTCTACATAAACAAGGAGAGGGGCATGAGCTCCTGCCGCCTCCTTTGCCGTATGCAGAGGCATGACGCTGAGGGCGGTCTGCCTCCCAGGCCAGGACCACCTCCTTGCAGACAGACTCAGCAGGCTCCTTCATCCACACGAGGGGAGCCTGAGCCCAGAGGTGGTTCTCCACCTGTTCCGCTGCTGGGGGACTCCATCCATAGACCTGTCGCCAGCCCGGCAAATGTGCAACGTCCCCGCTTCTACGGGTCGATACCGCATCTGAGTAGGGTGTCCCCGGATGCATTCCTCCTGTACTGGACCTCCTGGCTTTTGTATACATTCCCTCCCACTCCTCTCCTTGTGAGGATCCTACACAAGATCCAGCTTGACTGAGCCTCGGTGATTCTCGTGACTCCTTTGTTGCCTCGACATCCTTGGTTCCTGCTTCTACTCCTGCTCTCGTCTGAGCCTCCGGTCCCCCTGGGCAGTGCCCCAGGTCTGCTAACGCAGGAGGAGGGACGGGTGCTTCACTCGAACTTGGTCTCGCTATCCCTGACAGCCTGGCGGCTGAACAGTTTTCTTTAGCCTTGCTGCACCTCCCAGGGAGATCGATGATGTCCTCGCGTCGAGGAAGGGCTCGCCAAGGCGGGCTTACGCCCTGAAGTGGCAGCGATTTTTGGTCTGGTGCTCCAAGCTCCTGAGTGACACATTCTCCTGTTCCATCCGTTGGGTTCTCCAGTACCACCTTCACCTCTCGCAGGTGGTGCTGAAGTCCAATTCAAGCTTCACCTGAGTGCCATCTTGGCCAACCATTTGCCCATCGAGGGTAAACCCTTCTCGGGCCAGCCTCTGGTCTCCCGCTTCATGCTTTCCAAACCCTCCATCTGACTTCCACCGGTGGAATGGGACCTGAACATCGTGCTTATGCAGCTGACACATCCGCCCTTCGAGCTGATGGTGACGTGTTCACTCCGTCACTTCTCCTGAAAGATGGTTTTCCAGGTGGCACCGACCTCAGCTTGGCGAGTCAGCGAACATCAAGTCCTCATGGCCGAGGCCCCCTACACCAGGTTTTACAGGAACAGGGTAGTCCTTCGTACCCACCCCAAGTTCCTGCCGAAGGTTGTCTCAGATTTCCACCTCAATAAGGAGATGGTCTTGCCGACTTTCTTTCTGAGACTGGACATCGGAGGTCCTGCATACACTCGACTGCAAGAGTGCTCTCATCTTCTACCTGCAGCACACCCAGGGTCATCGCAAGTCCGACCAGCTTTTCATCACCTACAATCCCAACTGCCTGGGGCTGGCAGTCACCAAGTGCACCTTCTCCATCTGGGTGGCGGACTGCATTGCCTTTGCTCAGGCAAAGGTGGGCGCCCCGCTGGATTGTCAGGTCACTGCGCACGGTGTCAGCACCAAGGCGGCTTCTGTGGTTTCTCTGCACTCAATGCCTCTGACGGACATATGCCGGGCTGTGACCTGTTCTTCAACGAATACCTTCACCTCTCATTGCTGCTTGAAGAGGGAGTCCCGCCGAGACAGCGTCTTTGGCCAGGCTGTACTCCGTAGTCTGTTCATCGTGTAAGTAAGTCCTGTCCTCCGACCCTTCTTCTGCGGCTACCAAGAGCTTGCCCCGAAGGCCTGAGGACTTGGGCTTCCTTTGGACATCGGCTTCTGCTCACGGGCTCGCGGAGCCATTCTTGGCTTACAGTTTCAATAGCCTGTAGATGGGGAGTCCCATAAATGAGGACTGACTTCCTGCTTGTTCTTGAAGAAAGGGTAGTTACTCGCCTGTAACAGGTGTTTTTCAAGGGACAGCAGGAATCAGTCCTCACTACCCTCCCACCTCCCCTGAAGAGTTGCAATTTTTTATCCTTCTCCTGCCATCTGCTTAGTAGGGCTCTAGCTTTGGAACCTGACTGAGCAAGATGGCACCTTTTGGGCAGGAAGAGGACCACGCATGCGTGGCGGCAATCCCAAAGTCTTTCTTTGAAAGCTGGGGAATAGCTCCGCGCGGGCTCTGTCAGTGCCGACGTCACCCATATGTAAGGACTGATTCCTGCTGTCCCTGGAGGACACCTGTTACAGGTGAGTAACTACGCTTTCTTGTATTTTTTGAAGGCCACACTTTTTTTTTCTTCACCTTTTCAGCTACTACTTTTGAAAGGCAGTGC
This sequence comes from Ichthyophis bannanicus, assembly GCA_033557465.1. NCBI lineage: Eukaryota > Metazoa > Chordata > Amphibia > Gymnophiona > Ichthyophiidae > Ichthyophis > Ichthyophis bannanicus. The sequence continues at coordinate 275,054,964 of CM066039.1, read as the reverse complement.
ATGCAAATCTCTCTCATGTATATTGATGGTGGTTATCCTGAAAACCTGACTTGCTAGGCATGCCCCAAGAACTGGATTGAGAATCACTGCTCTGCACTGAGGACAGAGGTTTTGAGGGTGACGACAGCATGCACTTGAACATCCTTCAGCAAAGTAGCACCTAATCTCATTGTGCTTAACTTGTCTTCAACTACACCCAAGCAAATGTAGATTCCAACAAAGATCCAAACTCTGAGGCCACAAGCAGCTAAAACTACCCGTGCCCTTTTCAGCCTCTTCATTTAAATAAATAGGGGTGAGGTAGTAAATAAGAGGGAATTCCTTTGATATTTTGGTCCAACTGCTATTGCTATATGCAAGAGCTCTTTCTTTCACCTGTTAGTCTCAGACCCACATTCACCATAAATAATTTAGTGAGGAATATTCAACGTGCATAATTGTGATCACCAGGATATTCATTGGCATTAACGTGATTAGTACTGTTGAATATCCATGGGTGCTGCTGCTGAACGTCCTGATGGTAGCCGGCTAGCATCGGGGCATGCCAGGGCAGATTGGAGGCAACACCCAGCAATAACCAGACAGTGGTGATATTAAGCTACTACCCGGTTAGTGCTAAGTGGCGAACGTCAGGTACCTGAAAAGATGGCCTTACTTTTGCTGCAGAAGCTAACCAGGCAGTAGCTGAATATTGTTGCTGCCTGGTTATCTTCTCTGCTATCTGGCTGATCCAGATATTCAATTCCAGTGGCCAGATATGGTCCCGGCATTGAATATATGGGTCTTTAATACATCAGCAATGGCTAGCTGCTTTAGGAACACTAACCGTCACTGCTGAATATCAGATCCTTACTGCAAGATTTGCAGGCTACATGACTGTACTACTGCGCTCTGCACTGATCCATTCAATTGTATAGTGGGCCCCAAGAAGGTCCGGATGCCTCTCATATTTGCTCCAAACAAGCTCCACCAATATTGATGACCTAATCTACAACTGGAATACTACGATCTCCTCTGCATCCTGCGCAACAGCAAACAGCACCAAAACCAGACATACCTCAACAAAAGCCTGATGGTTCACCCCCAACCTACAGAGACTAAAGACCCAGCTCAGAAGAACGGAGAGAAAATGGAGAAAGACCAAAAAAAGAGGATGATAAAACAAAATACATGAGTGAACTAGACGCTTACCATACAGAAACCGCTAAAGCAAAAAGGACCTACCACTCGAAGATCATAAACACCTCAATAAACAAACCATGAGAGCTCTTTGAGATTATCAAGAAGCTAACAAAAGCACCCAACCACTCCAACCAGCTACTGAACATCCCGCCAGAACTACTAGCACGCCAATACAAGCAGCTTCAAGAACCACAAAATCCACAACTGAATGCAGAGATAACCACCCGCCCTACTACCATAGATAGACTGGAGCACATTCGAAACAATCACCAAAGAAAAAATAGAATCCACCATCTCCTGCCTAAACACTACCACCTCTCCACTAGATCCCTGCCCTGCGGAATGGATAAAGAAATCCAAAGAGGACATAAGCACATCCCTAACCCACATTGTTAATGAATCCCTCAGGAAAGGACACATGCCAGACATCCTCAAAACCACCATCATCCGCCCAACCCTAAAAAAACACAATCTGGACCCCCTTGACCCCGCCTCCTTCAGGCCTATAGCAAGTCTTCCATTCACCACAAAAATCATTGAGAAGAAAGTTCAACAAGACCAACTTTGATACCAACAACATACTGGCCCACAACAACATGGTTTCCATCCATTCCACGGAGTCGAGACTCTCATGACATCACTAATGAACACCCTCATCAAGGGCACACGGACCAAGCACTCTGGATATGCTATGATCTTTCTGGACATATCCGCAGCCTTTGACACCATCTCCCACAACATCCTTCTACACAGACTCCAAGAAATTGGCATCAAAAATGTCATACTTCAATGGTTCCACTCCTACCTGACCAATAGACAACAACTGATCCGCACAAGCATAGCAACCCCCCCCCCCTTTTCAGCAACACCAAGGAGTACCCCAAGGATCCACACTATCCACCATGCTCTTCAACATCTACCTGCAACCACTCTCCTCAATCATACATGCCCATAACATCAACCACCACATCTATTACTACTGTTTAGCATTTCTAGAGCACCACGCACACAGCACTGCACAGCTAACCTACAAGAGGTAGTCAACATACAAGAGACAGTCCCTGCCTGTCAGAGTCATGCTCAATGGGGCTTACAATCTAGTTAGAATAGTACATTAGTTAAGGTACAGTGTGGTGTAGTTTGGTCATAAACGTTGACGGGGGTTGGGGTGGGATGAGGAAGGAGTTAGGATCTAAATGCAATGGTGAAGAGGTTGGGTCTTTAACCTGGATTTGAAGAGGGCCAGGGAGTGTGCCTGGCGCAAGGGGAAAGGAGCGCAGTCTGGAGTTTGCGGTGTGGGTGAAAGGCATTGAAAGAAGTAATTTGTTAGTGGAGCGCAAATATCGAGAGGGGACGTAGGGAGAGATAAGAGGTTTTGAGGGGCCATAGAGTGAATGCACTTATAGGTCAGCAGGAGAAGCCTGAACTGGATGTGGAACTGGACAGGGAGCCAGTGAAGCGACTTCAGAAGAGGAGTAATATGGGCATGGCAAGGCTGGCAGAAGATTAGACGAGTAGCGTGATTTTGTATAGATTGAAGGGGAGGGAGGTGGCTCATGGGAAGACCAGTGAGGAGTAGGTTGCAGTAATCGAGGTGAGAGAAGATTAAGGAGTGCATAAGCATTTTGTTAGTGTGTTCAGAGAGGAAGGGGCGGATTTTGCCGATGTTGTAGAGAAAGAAGCGGCAGGTCTTAGCTACAAGCTGGATATGAACGGAGGAGGAGAGAGAGGTGTCAAAGATAACCCTAGATTGCGGGCCGAGGGAACAGGAAGGATAGTAGATCCATCCACATGGATTGAGAGAGGGGGAAGTGTGGGGGGTGGGGAGGAATTAGGTGGGAAGACAAGGAGTTCAGTCTTGGCCATGTTCAATTTCAATCGTCGATGCGTCATCCAGGCAGCGATGTCCGAAAGACAGGCAGAGATCTTGGACTGGGTTTCCGGAGAAATATTAGGTGTGGAGAGGTAGATTTGTCAGTCATCGGCATAGAGATGGTACTGAAAGCCATGGGAGGAGATAAGCGCGCCAAGGTCTTGGGTATAGAGAGAGAAGAGGAGGGGGCCCAAGACGGATCCCTGGGGTACACCTACATGGAGCGGGGTAGGGGAGGAGGAGAAGCCACCGGAGCATACGCTGAATGAGCGATGGGAGAGGTAGGAGGAGAACCAGGATAGTACGGAGTCCTTGAAGCCAAGCGAGGAGAGGGTGATCTTTATCTTTATTTACATTTAATATACCGCCCTTGTCGAAACGTGAGAGCGGTTTACAATAAAATAATATAAATAAAAGCATCGACAAGAAAAGAAATCCATTAAAATAGAGAAAAGATGGACCAAAGAGGTCACAAAACAAACAATCGACAGACCAAACAAACCATAAGTAAGCAAAGACAAACAAAACAATTAGACAGGACTACTGGGAGGGGTGATGAGGAGAAGGTCGTGATCAACGGTGTCAAAGGCAGCGGAAAGGTCAAGAAGGATGAGGATAGAATAGAGGCCCTTGGATTTAGCCAGGAACAGGTCGTTTGTGACTTTTGTGAGTGCCATTTCAGTGGAGTGTAGGGGACGGAAGACAGATTGAAGTGGGTCGAGGAGGGCCTGGGAGGTGAGGAAGTCGAGGCAGCGACGGTGGACTGCTCGTTCTAGTAGTTTGGATATGAAGGGAAGGAGGGAGATGGGTCGATAGTTAGAAGGGCACGTGGGATCAAGTGAGGGTTTCTTGAGGAGGGGTGTAACAACAGCATGTTTGAAGTCAACGGGGACAGTTGCAGTGGAGAGTGAGAGGTTGAGGATATGGGTGATGGAGGGGGCAATGGTGAGGGGTATGGAACGTAGGAGATGGGTGGGGATAGGGTATGATGAACAGGTGGTGGGTTTGGAGGAGGACAGAAGGAGTGCAGTTTCTTCCTCAGAGATCAGTGGGAAGGAGGTGAGGGTGGCAGAGGGAGTATGGCTGGGGGGAGTAGAAATTGGGGAGGAGGGGAGTTAGATGGGGGGGTAGGGAATTGGAGGGTAATCTTGTGGATTTTGTCGTGGAAGTAGTCGGCTAGGGTTTGGGCAGAAAGGGAGGGCGGGATTGGGGGCGGGGGAAACCTTGAGGAGAGAATTGAGAGTATTAAAGAGACGGCGAGGATCAGAGGCAAGGGAGTTGGTTAGACAGATGTAGTAATCTTATTTGGCAAGTGCTAAGGCTGACTGGAAGGAGCCAAGCATGACTTTGAAGTGTAGAAGGTCTTCTGGGGCACGGGATTTGGACCAAGCTCGTTCGGCAGAACGGGCACAGATACGTAGGTGACGGATTGTGGGTGAAAGCCAGGGTTGGGGGGTAGATAGTTTGACAGGACGTGGGGTGGGAGGGGCAAGAATGTCAAGGGCCGAGGATAATGTAGCATTGTATGAAGATAATGCCTCGTCGACAGACTTGGAGGATAAAATGGCGGAAAGAGATGGAGAGATGATTGGCAGAAAGAGTCGGAATCAATATTATGAAGGTTTCTAGATAGGTCGGAGTAGCTAAGACGAGGTTGGGACGGCGGAAGTTGTAGAGTAAATGTTAAGAGGTGATGGTCAGATGAGGGAAAGATTGATTTGTGGAAGTTTGAAGGGGAGGAGTTGGAGGAGAGTATTAGGTCAAGGCAGTGGCCATGTAGATGTGTGGGGGCAGTGGAGCAAAGTTGGAGGTTGAACGAGGAGGTAAGAGCGAGGAACTTTGAGGCATGGGGGTCGGAGGGGTTGTCAATGTGAATGTTGAAATTGCCAAGAATAAGATTGGGGGAGAAGGGGTCCATAAAGGCAGAAAGCCAGGTGTCAAAGTTGGTGAGGAAGGTTGATTTGGGTTTGTCCGGTGGGCGATAAATAACAGCTATTCGGAGGGGAAGTGGTGAGAGGAGGCGAATGGCATGGACTTCGAAGGAGAGGGGGGAGTGTGATTGGGGTGGCAGAAGGGGTTGGAATTGGCAGGAGGGAGAGAGTAGGAGGCCAACACCACCACCGCGACCAGTAAGTCGAGGTGTATGGGAGAAATGGTAGCCCCCATAGCAGAGAGAGGCAATGGATGCGGTATCATCTGGGGGGAGCCAGGTCTCGGTCAAGGCAAGGTGGTGTAAGGCATTGGAGATGAAAAGGTCACGAATAAGAGATTATTTTGATGACTAAGCATGCGTTCCATAGGGCACATGAAAACAGAAGAGCGGAGGGGGGGAGGAGAGGGATATGGATAAGGTTGGATAAGTTACCTGTAGATTTCTTATCAGAGTAGCATGGGGGTCTATTTCTAGGGTGATGCCGAGATTTAGAGGGAGCAGGGTGTGGGTGGTTGAGTCTGGGTGAGTGTGCTCTCCAAGAGGAACATGAGCGATGGGAAATGTGGGGTAAATTGATGGTATTGGGTAGGTTAATTGGGGGATTATTTCTGGGGGTAGGGTTGGAGTTGATATCTATGGATAAGTGATTATGGGATGAATGGGGAAGGGGCAGAGGGTGGAAGGAGCGAGATGTGGATTAGATTAGATGGGGTACGTAAGGAACTTTTTCTAGTGTGAGAAAGAAGTCGGGGGGGGGGGGGCCAGGATTGGGATTGATGTTACCAGATGGGAGGAGGAGTATTAGAGAGCGAGGTATAGTGGAAATAGTATGGCGGAAGCGAGGGTGGGGTTGCCTTAAAGAGAGGGGGGCTGGTTGAATGCGGGGGATGGTGTGAAGAAGCTCAAGAGCTGGTGCAAGGCTAGGGGGCAGGACGGAGGGAGAATTGAGGAAGGTAGAGAGAGGGGTGCTGGTTGAATGCGGGAGATGGTGTGAGGAAGCTCAAGGGCAGGTGCTAGGCTAGGGGGCGGAGTGGAGGGGGAAGTGAGGAAGGTAGGGGAAGGGTAGGGGGACAAGGAGGGAGGGTGTTGGTAGGAGGGGAGGCAGTTGGGGAGGATAATGATGAGGACGACAATGAGATGTGGGGCCATGGTAATGGGCAGCAGTAGGTTCTGAGCAGCAGGGTCTGAGCAATGGGTAATAAGTTCTAGGCAGACAACGGGTGGGAATTGATAGGCAGACAAGCAGGCAGTGGGTAGCAGTACAATGCGAGCAATGGGTAGCAAGCAGAGGATAAGCAGTGGATAACAGTTCTAGACAACAATGGGTGACGGTACTATGCAACAATGGGTGGCACAGTATGCAAGCAATGGGTAGCAGTACTATGCAACAATGGATAAGCAATGGATAACAGTTCAGTACAACAGTGGGTGGCAGCAGTATGCAAAAACAATGGGTGGCAGCAGTATGCAAGACAATGGGTGGCAGCCGTATGCAAGACAGTAAGCAATGGATAACAGTTCAGTACAACAGTGGGTGGCAGCAGTATGCAAAACAATGGGTAACAATGCTATGCAAGCAATGAATAAGCAATGGATAACGGTTCCATGCAGCGATGGGTAGCAGTTCTTTGCCCAGCAATGGGTAGCAGTACCATGTAGGCAATGGGGAGCCATGCTAATCAAGCAGAGGGTAGTGGTGCTATGCAGGTGGTGGGTAATAGTTCAGTGCCAACAATGGGTAGCAGAACAGTGCAGGCAGTGGGTAGCAAGTTCTAGGCGGGTAGTGGGAGGAAGAACAATGCCAGCAGTGGGAAGCAAGACAAAAGAGAGTTACTTGAAGGTACCAGGGTGGAGCTTGTGAGATGGTTTGGTCTGGAGGTGATGTATGGGGGAGCAATCCACCCTACTCGACCCCAGCAGCTACGGAGCACCGGGGCTCGCGCCCCGGGCCCGCGCCTAAAGGGCCACACCAAAGGGCCCTCTGTCGAGGCCCTCAGGCACGGACCCGCCAGGCGCAGGCGCGCCTGGAGCACTGAATATTTTAAAAGCTGGTGGTGGTCGGCCTGATTGGCCTCGTGGTGGGGAGCAGGGAGGAGCTCACCTGCCTACTCCCTTCCCCATCGCCAATTGGGTAGCTGGAGGGGGACTTCCGCGGCGTGCCTGGAATGCTGAATTTTTTAAAAGCTGGTGGTGGTCAGCCTGATTGGCCTCGCGGTGGGGAGTAGGGAGGAGCTCACCTGCCTGCTCCCTTCCCCGAAGCCGATCGGGTAAGCTGGAGGGGGACTTCCGCGGCGCGCCTGGAGCGCTGAAGATGACATAATGCTCTATGGACTGATCACAACCACCAACCCAACAACCAACCACCTATCAGATTGCTTCATAGAAGTCTCCAACTGGCTACAAAGGAACAACCTATCCTTCAACATAAAAAAAAACCAGAAGCCCTCATAGTAACCAAGGACCCATACTTCACACCACCTCTTCACCTCAACTTAGGAGCCACACAAATACAAAATTCAACCTCACATAAAATACTTAGGAATCATCATAGACCAAGCACTCACACTCGAGCAACAGATCAAAAAGACTACCGGAATAATATTCCACAAGGCTAAAACAGTACAACGCCTCAGGCCTCTCATTGATCCACAAGACTTCAGGACAGTCATGCAAGCTATGACACTCCCCCACCTGGACTACTGCAATATAATCTATCACAGACTACCCACCACCCACACTAACCCACTACGAACTGCCTTAAATACCACAGCAAGAATTATCCAGAAAGCAAAAAAACAAGATCACATCTCCCCAGTCCTGAGAGAACTGCACATACTCCCTCCCGAAGCAAGAATCAAATACAAATCTGCCCTACTTATCCACAAAGCCCTCTATCAGACTCAGACTTTCCAGCTCCGCACTACTGCCCCGACCCACCCACAACAGAACAACCAGACAAACCACCAGCAACACCCTCACCATCCCCCACAAATGAACTAAATACAATCAACGGACCTGCAACAGAGCCTTCGAACTATACGCAACATCCCTCTGGAACTCCCTACCAAGTCAAATCAGAAACAGAGATCCTTCAACATTCAGGAAACAACTAAAAACCATCCTGTTCCAGGAATACCTCTGACCAGAAACAAACATCCATCACTGACTACCCCTCCAGACCTTCTAACATACCCACAGATCTACCTACTAAGAGACTGATGTCCATTAAGTCCTTAATGTCTGTCCAGATCATTAATGTTGGCCTCCCCGGTGACAGCCCCTCCACCCTAAGAGTTGATTACTGTCCCCCCTCCCCTTTGATGTTAAACTGCTTTGACCCGGTGAAAAGCAGGATATAAATACAGTTAAATAAATAAACAAGCTTCCAGCTGCAGGGGTGTCATGAAATTTCAGGGCTTTTAACAAAAACACCAGATACTGGACATCCGAAAGCCAATGGCCCCAGATCAGAATCTGTCTATACACCAAAGGTCTTCATTCTGAAAAGTCAATAGTGCAACATATTCACTATATACTTGGAAAGACCAGATGTTCACTCTGTCATGCACCTAACTCCAATTCAAGCTCCTATACCAGGCCAAAAAAAAAAGATGATGAAAACATTAGAAAGCCAAATTATCCCTTCAGTCATACCTCCCTCCCCCCCCCCCTTTGCAATTCAGGCTATTTTTTCCTCCTTCACACATTAGACATGCATTTTGGGTTGCACTCCCTTACCTTTGTTAGCCAATCCACAAGCCCCTTCTTTCTATGCCTCCCTAGTCTCCCAGGTTTCTCAGGCAACTAAGCAGCCACCAAATTATCTTGTGCAACCTGCCAGCCCACATGGAAGACCACTACTTTTATCTAATTTCATTCCACCTTTCCACGAGTCGGACTGTCTCAGTTTCTGAATAGATAGGCGCACTGCAGACACTGATAGTCCATAAGATGCTTTTATATTCAATCTTGATTGCAGCCTACCGGTCCATAGCACACATCACACAGTGCTTATGAGGAATAAGCATGCTGAAATATAGCCTAGCCGTAAGCAGTCAATCTACTGGAAATCCTCCTGTCCACAAAAGTGTGGCACATTGTGGTCAAAATTCAACTGTCCTAAATGAGCGAACATACTCTGGATGCCTACCAATTCAGAGAGCTAAAGTCTCAAGAAATTAGTCATATATTTCTTCCTTAGCGTCCCTCCAGTCTAGTCCCGAACCATAGAAGTTGTGTACGTCCTCCCGCAGCTTGGAGACTGACCATGTCACATTTTTGATGACACCAGTATAAGTAATCCAGGGACCGTCTCCTTGCTCCAGTTCTCAGTCTCCAAGCAGCGGTAGGAGGTGTGAGCCTGGTGACCAGGGACTCACTGGAGGGAATCATTAAGTAGGATTTGTGTAGATTTTAAAAAAAACCCCAAAAAAACCCAAGATAATTAGGGCGAGCAGTGAGAGACAGAAAATGTTTGATTGTATGGAAAAGGGCTGCGGCCCCTTTAAATTGGCGATTTTAAGCATCTGTGACATTAGCAGTCAGAAGTGAGGAAGAGCTGCCCCCCTTCTCCTCCCTCTCTGAAAACTATTGTACCGTGCAGAGCAGAGTGCGGGAGTCGCGGTTGGGGCCTCCGGCTTCAGATCCCCTGAGGTGGGTGATGAGCCGTTGAGGATACTCACTCGAAGAAGAGAGCTGAGCATTGCCGCGGAGTGTCTTCGGCTCGGAGCAGTCTGGCTTTGAGTGCGAGTGGAGATCGTTAAGCTAATTGGGCACAGGCAGGGCTGCTGAGAGGGGCTCTGTCGGCGTCCCGGAGGTAAGAGAAGCGAGTGTCAGCTGAAATTTAGCAGTGTTACGAGCAGGAGCTAGACTGTCCCGACGGCCGCGTGGTTTTTTGTGCGGGAGCAGGAAACAGGGTGGTTGTCCATTTTTACAGTACCTGGCTGATTAGAACGCAGGGGAGAACTGCGTTTGGTATATAGAGAGTGAGGGAGTAATTGGTAATTTTTTGGTAGTCTTATGGTGGTAAAAAAAATAAATAAATAAATAAATCACTCTTAAACGACAGTATTTGTTCAAGTTTAAGTGGGGGGCAGGGCACATAGCGTTTAATGCCTTCTAGGCCTCGCCGCCTCTTGTGTGAGGTCCGGAGAGGGACCGTTTCTGAGGCAGGTGTGTGCAAAGGTTGTGCACACGAGGCTTCACTTTCAGATATGGAGAGGCAAAGTGAGGCAGAGAGTGCTAAGGAGGGTTTGGGGGCAGTGGATTCCTTGCTCCCTCCGGTTTTGCCCCAGGAGCCAGTGCCAGGGCCGTCGGAACCAGAGGTCCCTTGCTCCCAGACTTCCACGCAGGGGGGTTTGGGGGCCATTTTTTCTCAGCAGTTCTTGGTGCTGCTGCAGCAGATTCTTGGGGGTGCTGAGAGTAAGGTGGATGAGAATTCCATAGGGATGAAGAGGCAGGGGACGCCGCTGGACAGGGGGTCAGGCGGCGTGCCAGTTAAAAGGGCCAGACGGTCGGAGGAGAGAGCGGACCTGGATTTAGCCCTGGAGGAGCAGTCCAAGGTTTTGGATGTTTCGGACGTAGACACAGAGTTAGAGGAAGGAGAATTGACCGAGCCGGAGGACCAGGCAAGGATTGTCAGGGTATTTCAGAGAGAGGAGCTAGCGGCTCTCATTACAGAGCCTATGAAGGCGTTGAATATGCCGACCGCGGAGCAGGTGGTTGATGCTTCGTTAGAAGATCCATTATTGCAAGCGGTACGGAAGTCTGAGGGCTTTTCTGGTCCATAGAGTTTTTAAGGAAATGATACAGGAAGAGTGGGATACGCCGGAGGCCGGCCTCGAGGGTTCCAGGGTGTTGAACCGGTTGTACCCATTGCAGGAGGCAGATAAGGATCTCTTGAAATCTCCGAGAGTGGATGCAGCCGTCTCGTCGGTTACTAAGAAGACTACCATCCCATTAGAGGGCAGTGCAGCTCTTAAAGATACCCAGGATAGAAGGTTAGACATGCTGAGATGAGGACAGTAACTGATTTCAAAAAAGCATGGGACCAACACAGAGGATCTCTAAAGGTAAAAAGTGGACTGTTGTAGTTGTTGATATGGAAGGACAGACTAGATAGGCCATGTGGTCTTTTTCTGTCATCATGTTTTTATGTTTCTATGTTGAAGCAGGTGTTTCAGGTTAATGCTCTTTCCATGCATTCTTCGATTTGTGGGGCGTGGGTGGCAAGAGCATGCCTGCGATGGGCCCAAAGGCTGAAGGGGTTGCAGGTGGAGGAGGCTGTGGAGGAAGCGGCGCATTTGGAGTCAGGAGCCGCATATTTAGCAGATAGCCAGTTTGATCTTATAAGGAGAGTGACTAAGAGTATGGTGTCGGTGGTGGCCGCTAGGCGGTCCCTGTGGCTCTGGAATTGGGCGGCAGATGCGGCATCTAAAGCTTGGCTAGGGAAGCTCCCCTTTAGAGGTAAACTTCTCTTTGGGGAAGATCTGGAGAAGTTGGTGAAAGATTTAGGAGACTCCAAGGGGGAAGATAAACAGAAGCAGGGGCATCCGGTGGCACCTTCCAGGAGTCAGCAGCGAGAGTTCCGGTGTTTTAGGCAGTCACAGTTTGGACAGTTTCAGAGAGGATGGTTTCAGTACAGAGCCTCGGGGTTTAGAGGAGCGGGCAGAGGTTTTGGGGCCTCCTCCTCCCCAAATGTTAAGAAGCCCCAATGATGCGAGGGGGGCCCAGGCTGGAATGGTTCCGGTGGGAGGTCGGTTGAGGAAGCTCTTTCCAGCGTGGGTCCAAATTACTTCAGATCAGTGGGTGTTGGAAATCGTGCGAAGGGGTTATGCGCTCGAATTCCAACGTCTGGTGTGGGATGCGTTTGTACAGTCTCCCTGCAGGGCGCGGGCAAAGCTGATAGATGTGCAGGAGACCGTGGAAAGGTTGTTGGTGCTAAAGGCGGTAGTGCCAGTACCGGAGGACCAATTAGGTTGCGGTCGGTACTCCATATATTTCGTAGTGCCAAAAAAGGAGGGCACCTTGGGGCCTATCCTGGACCTAAGAAGGGTAAACAGATGTCTCAGGGTGTCGCATTTCCGCATGGAGACATTACGATCAGTGATACTGGTGGTCAGGCAGGGAGAGTACCTCACGGCTATAGATCTTTCAGAAGCGTATCTGCACATTCCGATCAGAACAGAGCATCAACGGTTTCTTCGGTTTGCGGTGCCCTTAGGACATTTTCAGTTTCAGGCAATGCCGTTTGGATTAGCGGCCGCACCAAGAACCTTCACCAAGGTGATGGTGGTAATGGCAGCAGCATTGCGCAAGGAAGGAGTGTTGGTGCACCCGTATCTGGACGACTGGTTAATCCGAGCGAAATTGGAAGAAGAGAGCGTGGTAGCGACCAGGCGAGTGGTGCAGTTTCTGCAATCGCTGGGTTGGGTGGTGAACCTAGCGAAGAGCAAGTTACAGGCATCGCAGGAGCTGGAGTATCTGGGGGCTCGGTTCGACACAAACAAGGGCAAGGTGTTCCTGCCCCAAGTTAGAATCGACAAGTTAAGACGATTAGTGCGCGCCTTCCTGAGCAGGCAAGCTCCCTCGGCATTGGCAGTACTTGCAAATATTGGGGACAATGGCAGCCATGCTAGAGGTGGTGCCGTGGGCCAGGGCGCAAATGAGGCCGTTGCAGAGGTCTCTGCTCAGGAGATGGTCGCATCAATCCGGTCAGTTGTCCAAAAGACTGTTCTGTCCGCTGGAGGCGAGGCAGTCTCTACAGTGGTGGTTGATTCCAGGGTATCTGGAAAAAGGGATGCCTCTGGAGTGTCCAGTCTGGAGGGCACTGACGACGGATGCAAGTCTGTTTTGCTGGGGGGCGCATTTCAAAGGACAGTATGCGCAGGGCCAGTGGACAGAACTAGAGAGGTCTTATAGACAATCAACAGGTTGGAGTTACGAGCAGTTGCTCTAGCTCTGGAGGCCCTTCAGCGGTGGCTGGAGGGGAGTGCAGTTCGGGTGTTTTCGGACAATGCCATGGCGGTGGCTTACATCAATCGCCAGGGCAGCACAGGCAGTGTGGTTCTCGAGGAGGAAGCGGAAGGGTTACTCCGGTGGGCCGAGTCACATCTGGAAGCCTTATCGGCAGCGCATGTAGTGGGAGTGGACAATGTGACCGCCGATTTTTTGAGTCAGGTAAAGATGGACCCAGGAGAGTGGGTACTCAATCCGGAGGTGTTCGATTTGCTGGTACAGCGTTGGGGAATACCAGTGATGGACCTCATGGCGACGTTCGCATCAGCGAAGGTGGAAAGCTTTTTCAGCAGGCGGCGAGAAAGGATGTCAGAGGGTCTGGATGCCCTGATACAGCAGTGGCCGGAGGAGCGTCTTCTTTACGTGTTTCCACCGTGGGTTCTGATAGGGAGAGTGCTGCGGCGGATAGAGCGTCACAGGGGGCTCGTGGTTCTGGTAGTGCCAGACTGGCCAAGGAGGCCTTGGTATGCCGACTTAATGCGGCTTCTAGTGGAGCCCCTGTGGAGGCTTCCGATACGGAGGGACCTGCTATTTCAGGGTCTGTTAACAATGCCGCAGGTGGATCGGTTCTCGCTTACGGCTTGGCTCTTGAAAGGGCAAGGTTGAGGGCCAAGGGGTACTTGGCTGCTGTGATTGCAACGTTGTTAAGATCTCGGAGGCAATCCACTTAGTTGGCATACATCCGGGTCTGGCGGATATTTGAATCCTGGTGTGGGGACAGGCGGATTAAAGCATTAGGGTCTTCGGTACCGCAAGTGTTGTCGTTTTTGCAGGATGGTTTTGAGAGAGGCCTGGCGGCAGCTTCGCTTAAGGTGCAGTTGGCAGCACTCTCGAGTTTTCGAGGAAAGGTGAAAGGAAAATCGCTGGGCTCCGTATCCAGAGGTGAAGAGGTTTTTAAGAGAGGCTACTCTATTGAGACCTCCGCGCAGAGTATCAGTTCCGGTCTGGGATCTGAATTTGTTACTGGAAGTGCTAGTGCGGGAGCCGTTTGAACCCTTAGCTAAGGCGACACTAAAGGACCTTACTCTGAAGGTGGTGTTTTTGGTTGCTATCTCTTCGACGAGGTGGATTTCTGAGTTGCAAGCATTGTCGTGTAGAGAGCCTTTTTTGGTCTTTGATGTCAACAAAGTGGTGTTAAGGACGGTACCTTCCTTTTTGCCGAAGGTGGTGTCGGCCTTTCACATGAATCAGGTGGTGTCCTTGCCGGTATTTGAGAAGGTGAGGAAAGGCAAGGAAGGCGGTCAGCTACACAGGCTAGATGTTGCCAAAGCCCTAAGGAAATATTTGCAGAGAACCGCTTCCTTCCGGAAGACCGACAGATTGTTAGTTTTTTTGGGGGGTGCGAAGCGTGGTGAGCAGGCATCTAAGTCATCTATTGCTAGGTGGATTAAGGAAACGATAGCTTCGGCCTATTTGTTGAAGGGGAGAGTGGTTCCAAACGGCTTGAAAGCGCATTCGAGAAGGGCACAGGCAGCTTCCTGGGCGGAGTTTCGTTTGGTGCTGGCAGTAGAAATTTGTAAGGCGGCAACGTGGTCATCGTTGCATACGTTTGTGAAGCATTACCGGATTGATGTTCAGGCGGGGGCAGATTCTAGTTTTGGAGCAGCGGTGCTTCAAGCTGGTCTAGCAGGGCCCTCCCGTTAAAGTGTTACTGCTCTGTTACATCTATGGTTCGGGACTAGACTGGAGGGACGCTAAGGAAGGTGAAATTAGACTTACCTGCTAATTGTTGTTCCTTTAGGACCTCCAGTCTAGTCCCGCATCCCTCCCTGATTTTGTCTGCTGATGGCACCCTGAAGCAAAGACATTAGTATTGACAGTCCGCGACAGTGTGGTGGGAATTAGTGTTTCAGGTAGGGAATTAGGAACGGGGGAGGCAGTTTCCTCTGTTTTAAGAATAAAGCACAAGAAAAAAAAACCGAACAGCAAGGGAGAAAAGGGGGAGTTATCGCCTTTGATTTGTTGGTTTACCTCTTATGGGCAGGTAAAGGGGTTTGGTAGGTAGTTGTATAAAGGTTTCACTGTTTAGTGTTACTTAATTATTGCTCTGGTGAGTCTGCTTTGTCAATAGGGTACTGGAGCAAGGAGGTGGTCCCTGGATTACTTATACTGGTGTCATCAAAAATGTGACATGCTCAGTCTCCAAGCTGCGAGAGGACGTACACAACTTCTGTGGTTCAGGACTAGACTGGAGGTCCTAAAGGAACAACAGGTAAGTCTAATTTCACCTTATGCAAGTACACAACCTAAGATATGTAGTGGCTAGAGATTCTGTCCCCTAAGGAGTTCAATTAACAAGCCAGTTTCCCCACATTGTGTATGCAGACTTTCTTTTAATCTGTCCCTCTGCTCGCAGAAGTCATTCCTTGAACTTTCCAAGAAAGTTGGCAGGTCAAAGGCTTCCAGACGGGACACTGTTGAGGTCTCTTTTCTACTGCCGAGCTAGCATATTAATTTTCACTTTCCCCAATATTACCTATAGTTGTCTCCTGTGCGAGCTATAACGAAAACTACTTGCCCCTCGAAGAATTTGTTTCAGATCAAGGGCCATCATTCCCTTCTTAAATATTATGAACATCTCTCATGGATACTGTTGCAACATCAGGCATTATAAAAGAGAGAGAAAAGAGAGGGATTAGCCATTCCTTCTATTCCCTGAGCAAGGTCGCTTAGACCACTGTCTGACTCAGCTCTATAAATGATATGACAGAGAAACATGAGGATTCTCCAGGAACAAGCAGGAAGTCGGTACTAAAATATGGGCGATGTCAGCATCGACAGAGCCCACGCAAATTCACTCTCCAGCTTTCAAAGAAAGCCTTCAGGAGTTAGACCGCGCATGCACGGTCACCTTTCCAACCAAGGATGCCATCTTACCTTCTTTTTTCCGTGGAGCCCAGCAAACGTCCTGTCTGTCGTCCCCGGTAAAAGCTGATTTTTCTACCCCTTTTCTCTTAGTGTGTTTGCCCTTTTTTTTACCGGTCTGTTCCCAATCACCACCTCGCCGCCCTCACATCGGCATCACGTTTTTTCTCGGGTCCTCTTTTTTTCTTTTCAGTGCACGGGTCTTTTCTCGTGCCCTCCCTGACCAAAACATTTGAGTTTGATCTTGTGGGTGCTGTCTTCCACGCTATGTTTTTGTTCAGTGGTTTTAAGCAATGTTGCAAATGCCCCCCTACCCTATTCATAATGGACCACCAGAGTTGCTGTATCAAGTTCCTTGGTGCAGATCATGACGATTCCACTTGCCCGTTCTACCTGCATATGTCTAGGAAGAGCCAGAAGAATTGTGAAAAGCAGTGGGAGGGGGGAGGAGCTGTATGACTCTAAAGCCTCTGCCACGGGGTCAGCATAGAGTATGGAATTGCTGCCCTATGAGACCGCATCTGATGACTCAGCATTGTGCGCACGTGCTTGGTCTGAGCCCCGAGCTCGCGGGGCCTCAGACTGGGAGTCGTCCTTGGAGGACCTCCCCCATGGGTCCAAGACATCGTCCAAGTTGAAGTCTGATGCCGAGGTAAGACCTCCAGTACCCTGCCTCAGAGTCCTCAACCCGACGCTGAGGGCAATGGCCAGGTGGGAAGAGACTCCCACCGCATCATGGGATCAGGCTTGGTCCTCCAACGCAATCTCCATCTTTGGTACCCCTTTGAGGGACCCAGTTCCAGGCTTGATGCCTTCAAGACCCAAACCGGTCGCTGCCGAGCCTACTGGTATCGAAGCCATGATGGCCTTGGAGCGCAACCTGGCTGCCTTCTTTGAGGTGCAGCGGGTCCCAGAGCTACTGGGTCGTTGGTGCCAACAACTGGACATTCCACCGCGAGGACCTCCCTGGAGCCTGTGCTGGAATGCTCTGCATGCTCTGAGCCTCTCCATTCGGCCTTCCGCTCAAGGCATGATGCCCTTGAGCACCTCAGGGTTTGCACGTCGGGCACCTAACTCCCCTTTGGCACCGGTGGTTCATCAACCCAATGACCATCCGGGACTCAAGGGCTCATCCGGCTTAGAGTCAGGCTGGGAGACAGACAACACCATGTTGCACATATGTCCCCTCTGAATCTTCTCTCCCTCAGGAGCATCGGAGGTCCCTACCCGAGGACCTTGCGTTCCTCGACTTTGTCCGGGGGATGTCGAAGGCCTTGGCCTTCGTGGCGGAACCGGAGGACGAGTCTCATGCTGAGGACTTAAAGATCCTCCAGTATGAGGCCCCTCATAAGGAGGCACTGACGGTGCTGATTCCCCCCATCCTGGAGTGCTTACTCTTCAGAATGTGTGAGCCTGGTGACAGTGCCAATAGTGAGCCTTTGACTCGATTCCCAGTATTGAGTTGGCAAGAGCCCTGACTTTTAAAAGAGACAGCTGCTTCACATCCCCATGGTGGTGGAGTCTGCCGTGTGTCAGATAAAAAGTCAGAAGATGCACTCCTCTGTCCCCTTGTAGGGAGGTTTGCACTATGGACAGGTTTGACAGAAAGTGCTACCAGAGCTCAATGCTCGTGGCATGCATCTAAGCTTACCAGCTGTACATGGGCATGTACCTGAGGGACATGGTGAAGGAGCTCGCTGGGTTCTCAGCTGGTCTAGCAGGTGAATCTCTCGAGCACTTCCAGACACTCATCTCCTCTGTCAAGAAATGCTCCAAATTCCAGAATAGAGGGTCTTTGACTGTTTTGCGTCCATGGCCCTTGTAGCTGCAGTGGACATCAGAGCCCGCCGCCTGGCTCGGACTTGGAGCAATGAGTGCAAGACATAAGAACATAAGATATGCCATACTGGGTCAGACCAAGGTCCATAAAGCACAGTATCCTGTTTCCAACAGTGGCCAATCGAGGTCATAAGTACCTAGCACTTTCCCCAAAAGACACAGGTTCCTCAATGCTTGTATTGGGTCAAGCAGTGATATCCTGGGTCCCTTTTAATAATGGTTTATGGACCTTTCCTCCAGGAACTTGTCCAAACCTATTTTAAACCCAGCTACACTAACAGCTTTTACTGCATCCTCCGGTAACAAATTCCAGAGTTTGATTACACGTTGAGTGAAAAATATTAGCCTTAAATAGGGGTTACCCTGTAGCTTAATTGCATGTCCCCTAGTCTCTTTATATTCTGATGTAAACAATCGATCCATGTTTACCGGTTCCATTCCATTCATTAATTTATAGACCTCTATCATATCTCCCCTCAGCCGTCTCTTTTCCAGGTTGAAGAGCCCTAACCTTTTTAGCCTCTCTTCATAGGAGTATCCTTCCATCCCCTTTACCATTTTGATGGCTCGTCTCTGTACCTTTTCTAATAACGCTATATCCTAATTGCACAAAATATTCAAGGTGCAGTTGCACCATGGAACAATACAGAGGCATTATAATATCCTTTGTTTTATTTTCCATTCTTTTCCTTATGATACCTAGCATTCTATTTGCTCTCTTGGCCGCCGCTGCACACTGGGCAGAGGGTTTTAACATGTTATCCGTGATGACACTTAAATCTTTTTCCTGGGTGGTGGTTCCCAATGTGGAACCTTGCATCGTGTAACCATAGTTTGGGTTGTTCTTTCCTAGGTGCATAACTTTGCACTTGTCCATATTAAATTTAATCTGCCAATTGGATGCCCAGCTTCCAATTTATCAAGATCCTCTTGCAATTTTCCACAATCCTCTTGGGTTTTAACAACTTTAAATAGTTTTGTGTCATCTGCAAATTTGATAACCTCACTCGTTATTCCCTTTTCCAGGTCATTTATGAATATGTCAAAAAGCAGCGGACCCAGCACAGATCCCTGGGGTACTCCACTATTCACCTTTTTCCATTGGGAAAATTGGTCATTTAGCCCTACCCTCTGCTTTCTATCCTTTAACCAGTTCCTGATCCACAATAGTACACTGCCTCCTATCCCATGACTTTTTAGTTTTGCCAAAAGTCTCTGATGAGGGACCTTGTCAAAGGCTTTCTGAAAGTCCAGATACACTATATCAACCGACTCACCTTTGTCTACCTGTTTATTCACACCTTTAAAAAAACATAGCAGATTAGTAAGACAAGATCTTCCTTGTCCAAAGCCATGTTGGCTGTCTCCCATTAAGCCATGACTATCTACATGTTGAGTAATTTTGTTTTTTATGATGGTTTCTACCATTTGTACCAGTCCTGACGTCAGGCTCTCACCGGTCTGTAGTATCCCGGATCACCCCTGTAACCTTTTTTAAAAATTGGTGTTACATTGGCCATCCTCCAGTTTTCAGGTATTACAGCTGATGTTAATGATAGTTCACAGATTACTAATAGCAGGTCTGCAATCTCATATTTCAGTTCTTTCAACACCCTTGGATATATACCATCCGGTCTAGGTGATTTGATACTCTTCAGTTTATCAAATAATTTTAATACATTTTCCCAGTGTTTCGATATTTCTTTCAATTCTTCCACAGTATCACCTTTAAATATCACGTCAGTCGTGGGTAACATCCCTACATCTTCCTCAGTAAAGACCGAAGCAAAGAATTCATTCAGTCTCCTGTATAGCCTTGTCCCCTCTTACTTCCCCTTTTACCCCTCTATCATCTAATGGGCTAACTGACTCTCTCACAGGTCTTTTGCTACGAATGTACTTGAAAAAGTCTTTATTACGCATTTTTGCTTCCACAGCAAGCTTCTTCTCAAATTCTCTCTTTGTCTACCTTATCAATGCCTTGCATTTAACTTGCCAGCGCTTGTGCTGTTTCTAGTTTTTGTCATTTGGCTCTTTTTTCCATTTCCTGAAATATGCTTTTTTGGCAACAGCCTCTCTGACCTCACTTTTAAACCATGTTGGCAGTCTTTTGGTCTTCCTTCCACTTTTCTTAAAGCATGGAATACAGCTGGTCTGGGCTTCCAAGATAGTATTTTTAATCACCCCCCCAAGCTTGATGTAAGTCTTTAACCTTTGCAACTACTCCTTTTAGTTTTTTCTTATCTATTTTCCTCATTTTATCATAGTCTCCCATTTGAAAGTTAAAAGGACGTACTGTGGATTTCCTTACCATTCTTCCTCCATTAATTAAATCAAACACAATCATGTTATGATCACTATTGCCAAGTAGTCCCAACACCCTTATCTCTTGCACCAGATCTGGTGTTCCACTAAGGACTAGGTCCAAAATGGCTTCCCCTCTGGTCGGTTCATGAACCAGCTGCTCCAAGAAGCAGTCATTTATTTCATTTAGAGACTTTATCTCCCTAGCATGTCCTGCCGTGACACTGACCCAGTCAATACCGGGGTAGTTGAAATCACCCATTATTATTTCTGTTCTGTAACTTTTGTTAGCTTCCCTGATTTCTTTGACAAGCTGGCCAATGTCCCCTGCTGAGGAGAGAAGCTCTTT
The DNA here is from genome assembly GCA_033557465.1 of Ichthyophis bannanicus. NCBI lineage: Eukaryota > Metazoa > Chordata > Amphibia > Gymnophiona > Ichthyophiidae > Ichthyophis > Ichthyophis bannanicus. The sequence goes on along the minus strand of CM066039.1, from coordinate 275,034,603 downwards.
GGCAAACTCATGACCTACAAGGCGGCTGAGATGGAGTCAGAATTCATGACCAGGACTAGACTGTCCCAGAAAATTTCTGACTCTTCCTGTTGGAAGGCTTTGGAGAAAAAGCTCTTCTACACAAAGGTGAAAAAGGCCTATGGAAAATACCCCAATTTGCAGCCTATCACGCTCCCCAGCACGGTCAACAGGCCAGGGGCATGGCCCCTGCAAGCAGAAAGCCCCCCAAGCCCCAAACAGCGTCACAGCCTGGGGTGGGGGGGGAATTTTGACTCCTTGGGCATAGCCCATCTTCCCCCAGAGGACGTCTGGTTCACTTCGCTCACCTCTGGCTGGGCATCACCACCAATGCCTGGGTGTTGTCGGTGGTGTGGGAAGATTACTTTATGCACTTAATCCAGACGCCTCCTCCCTTCTTTTCAGGGGAACTTCGCTTGACCTCCCTGCAAAGAGGTCTCCTGCAGAAGGAACGCGAGTCCCTGCTTGAGGATCAGGCAGTGGAGCAAGTATCTCGGCCCCTCTGGGGCACAGGGATTTTACTCCCGGTACTTCCTTGTCCCAAAAAAGGCAGGCGGCTTTCAGCCCATCCTGGATCTGCAGGACCTAAATCGTTTTCTGCTCAAGGAGAAGTTGAAGATGCTATCCCTTGGAACATTGCTGCCTTACCTCCTTTGGGGAGATTGGCTATGCGCCTTGGATATCAAAGATGCTTATACCCACACCTAATCCATCCCCAGCACCATCAGTACCACCGCTTCTCTGCCACTACTAGTATAAGGAGCTCTACTTTGGCCTTTCCTCAGCTCCCAGGGTGTTCACCAAGTGCCTGGCAGTAGTCACCTCTCACCTGTTGACTAGGAATCTTCGTCTTCCCCGTATCCCCAGGACTGGCTTCTGAAAGACAGTTCGCCAGAGGAAGTGCATCACGCAGCCCACCTCACCATAAGAGTGTTGCAACATCTAGGGGTTTGTGATCAACTTCCGAAAGTCGCATCTGCTCCTGACCGAGCGCCTGGAGTTCATAGGAGCCTTTCTGGACTCAACCCAGGCCAAGAGCCTTCATCCCTCTAGACCAGGTGCAGTGTCTAGCAACCCTAGCAAGAGAGGCACAGTGTCCTTTATTAGCATCTGCCCATCTCCTGCTGCGCTTATTGGGGCACATGGCCTCGACAGTTCACATAAGCCCACAGGCCTGTCTCCAGATGCGACAGGTCCAGTGGACGCTCACTCACAATAGATCACAGGCCGACTGGAGGTTCGAGTCCATATCACCCAGTCTCTGGCAGCCTCTCTTGCCTGATGGCAGAATTGACGAAATCTCATGGCCGGCCTACCTTTCCAGGCTCCACTTGCCCAATGCGTTCTGACCATGGGCGCATCCAAGCTCAGTTGGGGAGGCCCACTGCGACGGTCTATAGTCACAGGACACCTGTACTCAGGTGGAAAGTGCCCTCCAGATCAACCTCCTGGAACTCAGAGCTGTGACAAATGCCCTTCAGGTGTTCCAGACACATTTGGCGGGCCAGGTTGTGCTTGTTCAGATGGACAACCAAGTAGCGATGTTTTACATCAACAAGCAAGGGGGAACGGGCTTGTACCTCCTCTGGGAGGCAGTTTGCCTTTGGATCTTTGCCTCAGATAAGGACATGATCCTCCGGGCACTCTGCTTGCTGCGTCAGGACAATCTGTTTGCAGGTTGACTCAGCAGAGTCCTTCAGCCACACGAGTTGCACCTCAACCCTGTGGTGGCCAACTCCATCTTTCAACGTTGGGGTACCCCAACTTTGGATCTCTTTGCCAGCCCTGAGAGCAAGCAACTGCTGCATTTCTGTTCCCGGAATCTGGCCCCAGAACAAGTGGCTGTGGTGGATGCCTTTCTCCTGTCTTGGTCCAGGACCCTTCAGTATGCGTATCTGCCTACTCCTCTGATTCCCAAGACCTTGCTCAAGGTTCAGTCGGACCAGGCCTCCGTAATTTTCATTGCTGCTCGGTGGCCTAGCCAGCCATGGTTCCCTCTGCTCCTGTAGCTGTCCCGAGTTGCCCCAATACCTTTGGGCCACAACCAAGACTTGCTCTTGCAGGAAGATGGGACCCTACTCCATCCCAATCTCCATTCTCTCACCCTGACAGGGTGTATGCTGAACGGCTAGCCATAGTGCACCTCCACCTCTCCCAGGAGGTTGAGGACATCCTACTGGCATCGCACAAGAACTCAACACGGCACACATATGCCTTCAAATGGCATAGATTATCCGTCTGGTGCGCAGAGAGGAATCTCAACCTTTTCTCTTGCTCTGTGCAGGACATCCTGAAATATCTTCTGTACTGATCCTGGGCTGTTCTAAAGTCCACTTTCGTCAGGGTATACCTTGGTGCCCTAGGGGCACATCATCACCTCGTTGACAGCCAGCCCATTTGTGTGCACCCCCTTGTGAGCTGCTTTATGAAGGGGCTTCTCTCCCGGCCCCCAATCTGCCAACCGCCATTGGCATGGAACCTGAACATCGTTCTCAGGAAGCTGATGGCTCCCTCTTTTGAACCTCTGGCTACGTGCCATCTCAAGTTCTGGTCGTGGAAAGTAGTGTTCCTGGTAACCCCTCATTTCAGCCAGAATAGTTAGTGAGCTGCAGGCACTGGTGGCCCATGCCCCCCAAACCAGGTTCCTCAAAAACAGCGTTGTTCTCTGGACTCATTCGAAATTGCTGCCTAAGATGGTGTCTGCTTTTCACATGAACCAGGAGGTGATCCTTCCCACCTTCTTCCCAGGCCTCACACATCCTGAGCGGGAGCCTCGCTACACACCCTGGATTGCAAGAGGGCACTATCATCCTCCCTTCAAAGGACACAACCTCATCACTGCTCATTGCAATTGTTAGTCTCCTATGACATCAACAGGCTTGGGGATGCTGTATCTAAGCGTACCCTGTCTGGACGGCAGACTGCATCTCTTTCACCTATGAGCAGGCTGGATTCTCCCTGGAGCATTATGTTATTGTACATAATATGCACGCTGTGGTGGCTTCGGTGGCTCACCTGTGCTTGATAAATCTGCTGGACATCTGCCGGGCTGCCACCTGGTCTTCGGTCCATAGCTTTGCAGTCCATTACTGCTTGGAGGAGAGTTTATGGCGTGATAGTGCTTTTGGCTAAGGAGTACTTTGTCACCTCTTTGGGGAATAGTGCAACTCCTTCCCTCCAGCCCTTTCTGTCCAGGCTACTGGAGAGGTACATAAGAACATAAGATATGCCATACTGGGTCAGACCAAGGTCCATCAAGCCCAGTATCCTGTTTCCAACAGTGGCCAATCTAGGTCACAAGTACCTGGCACTTTCCACAAAAGACACAGGTTCCTCAATGCTTGTATTGGGTCAAGCAGTGATATCCTGGGTCCCTTTTAATAATGGTTTATGGACCTTTCCTCCAGGAACTTGTCCAAACCTATTTTAAACCCAGCTACACGAACAGCTTTTACTGCATCCTCCGGTAACAAATTCCAGAGTTTGATTACACGTTGAATGAAAAAATATTTTCTCTTATTAGTCTTAAATAGGTTACCCTGTAGCTTCATTGTATGTCCCCTAGTCTTTTTATATTCTGATGATGTAAACAATCAATCTACGTTTACCCGTTCCATTCCATTCATTAATTTATAGACCTCTATCATATCTCTCCTCAGCCGTCTCTTTTCCAGGTTGAAGAGCCCTAACCTTTTTAGCCTCTCTTCATAGGAGTATCTTTCCATCCCCTTTACCATTTTGGGGGCTCATCTGTACCTTTTCTAATAACGCTATATCCTTTTTAAGATACGGCGACCAGAATTGCACACAATATTCAAGGTGCGGTTGCACCATGGAACAATGCAGAGGCATTATAATATCCTTTGTTTTATTTTCCATTCCTTTCCTTATGATACCTAGCATTCTATTTGCTCTCTTGGCTGCCGCCGCAGACTGGGCAGAGGGTGTCCATATGTTATCGACGATGACGCCTAAATCTTTTTCCTGGGTGGTAGTGGTTCCTAATGTGAAACCTTGCATCATGTAACCATAGTTTAGGTTGTTCTTTCCTAGGTGCATAACTTTGCACTTGTCCACATTAAATTTCATCTGCCATTCGGATGCCTAGTCTTCTTGCAATTTTCCATAATCGTCATGGGTTTTAGCAACTTTAAATAGTTTTGTCATCTGGGGGCGGAGCTTGGTCTCTGGCAAAGATGGCCGCATAATCTTAGCTCTCCGCAAACTCCTGAAGAATCCGGGGCCCTAGCTGTGTTGAACCCGCGCTCCCCTCTCTCCCCGTGGTCTCCTCTCAGTGTGGGATGGCTGCCAGCAAATCCACGCGGCTCGAATTCGGAGGGTCGGCAAATACGTGAGTGAAGAGGCCGAAACCCGATCCGCCGTCACCGCAAAAGTCTGCTAGCTCCCAAGATAGTATGGCGGGGCTTCAAGAAGTGCTGGCTGAGATTAAAGCGGTTAGAGAGATGGTAGCAGCGAATGGAGAGACCCTGGCAGAGGTGCAAGCTGAAATTTTGGACTTGAAGGAAATGAAAGTGCAGCTGGCTTCCCTGGAGGGCAGAGTAGGGGAAGTGGAGGGAAAAATGGCAATGCAAGATGCGAGGTTGAAACAGGTTGCAAAACTCAGCAAGCGTGTTGAGGCCCTGGAAAGGAATCTGGAAGATCAAAGCAATAGGGCGAGGAGAAACAACATAAGACTTGTGGGGCTCCCTGAAGGTGTGGAAGGGGGAAACGCAGTTGAATTCCTGGAAAAAGCTATTCCTACAATGCTACATTTGCAGTTTCCCCAGGCCTTTGAAATAGATCGGGCACATCGCATTCCAACGCATGCTGGCCCACAAGTGCGACAGCCTCGCCCTATGATCCTGCGGGTCCTTCGTTATGCACAAGTAACAGCGATAATGACGGCGGCGAAATTGAGAGCTCCTATCAAATTTGAAGAGCACACTATTGCGTTCTACCCTGACTTCAGCAAGGCCACGGTTGACAAGCGAAAACTACTCCTTTCTTTCCGACCTCGGCTTCAACAACTACAAGCCAGATATGGCTTATTTTACCCGGCGAAAATGAGAATCACCCTTCATAACCAGACACGCTCCTTTGATGATCCGGCAGCATTACAGGCGTTCCTGGAAGAGAAAGAGGCAGCTTTAATGCAGTGATGGCACATGGCCTCTGGGAACCATGGATTTACCTAGAAGAGCGGCGCAGGTCAGAAGGGCCTTGCCGAGCCGGACACGAACCTGGCTGATCCCCCCAAGGGGGCTCCTTGGTTAAACTTCAGTTAAAAGTGTGAAATGCTGTCTTTTTGTGGTCATGTATTAATAACACGATGAAGTAGTTTCGGAGGGGGTCGGGGGGGGTGGGGGGAGGGGAGAAGGGTTTATGGTTGACTATGGTTGTAGATGGGATAACTGTATCTCTCTTTAACCGGGGGTTAGATTTTGATTATTAGATATATGGATAGTATGTTGGCTGGGACTGGGTCATGAGCGGGTTGTTGTGGGCTTCTTGCCATGACGGCTCACCCGAGGTGGGTCCTTTGGTGTGGGGTGGTTGTGCAGGAGGGGTGGCCTCCCTGGGAAATTGTGGGTTTCGTGTTGTTAAGAGTATGGTGCTTGTGCTGTTTACTTGGATGTGTATTTGTGCTGCAAATGTCAAGCTTGCTCCATGAAGCCTATTAAGGTATTATCCCTGAACGTCAAAGGTGTCCTGAATCCCCTTAAACGTAAAAAGATCCTTCTTTTTTGTAAAAAGCAGGCCGCGGATATCGTCCTGCTGCAAGAGACGCACTTGTCTTCCTCAGAAACCAAGAAGCTGGGGCTAGGAAACTACCTTTTAATTGGGCACTCTGCAGCAGTACGAAAAAAGAATGGGGTTGCCATATTGGTTAATAAGCAGCTAGGGTTAAAAGTGCTCCTGGCCAAGGCTGACGTGGAGGGTAGATGGGTCAAGGTGTTGGTTCAGATGGAACATGCAACAGTGGCCTTACTGAATGTGTACGGGCCAAATGTGGATGATGTTGCATTCTTCCAGAAGCTTTCAGAAGAAGTGCATGAATGGGCGGAACACGCATGGATTATTGGTGGAGATTTCAACCTAGTTGTTGATCCCTTGGTTGATCGACACCCTTATCGCTCTCGCAGGCAATGTAGAGCGGATGTGGTTCTCCGGTCTCTTCTGCAATCTGAAGGATTAGTAGATATATGGAGGCTGCTGCATCCGGAAGAGAGGGAGTTTACTTTTTACTCCTTCCCCCACGGGACCCACTCGCGTATTGACTACTTTCTAATATCCAAATCGCTTATTAGCGCAGTGGTCCAGGCTAAGATTGGGGAAACGCACATTTCAGATCATGCGTTTATAATGCTGGAGGTGAAGTTGGAGGACACAGGTAAGACGATGGCGACCTGGTTTTTTCCTAGGGACCTGCTGAAGGACCCAGGGTACTGTACAGAGATAAGGGGAGTCATTGAGAGCTATTTTGAAACTAACTCGCTTAATGATACTCCGGGATGGGCATGGTGGGAAGCTTTTAAGGCAGTTATTAGGGCCGCAACTACGAGTTACGAGATCAGAGTTCAGCGAGAAAGGAAAAGGGAGATGCTAGCGCTAGAAGAACAAATCCGGGCGGGGGAAAGATTGCTTGTGGCTAGAACTGACCCGTGCATTCTACTGCGGCTGCAAAAATTGAGATTTCAATACAACGTTGGCCTAAGTGCCGAGGCGCAGTCGCTTGGCTGTAGAATTCAGGGCAAATGGTATAGTGAAAGCAATAAAGCTGGACACTTACTGGCGCGTACGTTAACCCCTAGGCCTCCGCGCGCTAAAGTAGCGGCTATTCAGCATGAGGCTAGGGGCCTATTGCGCAAAGAGGGAGATATGGCGGAGGCGTTTCGAGAGTTTTATACCAATTTATATAGCTCTGAAACGGAGGCTGATCCGAGAGCTTTTCAGGAGCTGTTTAGCCAGGTGCCGCACCCGGTATTATCGACAATGCAACGGGATAGTTTAGAGGCCCCTTTGACGGTTAAGGAACTCAGGGAGGGGTTAACGAGTATGAAAAGGGGTAAGGCGGCAGGGCCGGATGCGTTGCCGATCGAGTTTTATCAAGTGTTTGCGGACGACATTCTACCGTATTTACTGTTATACTTTCAGGCTCTGTCTGAACAAGCTCCCGGGCTGGGGTCTTTTAGTGAAGCGACTATTGTAGTCTTGGAAAAACCAGGGAGAGACCCACTTAAGGTGGAAAATTACCGTCCGATCTCCCTGTTAAACACAGACTATAAATTATTCTCCTCTGTCCTCGCGCGCAGAGTAGTTCGGGTGGTGCCTCTCCTGATTCACCCTGATCAGTGCGGATTTATTCCCGGTCGCTCCACTGCGGATAATGGAAGACTCCTGTTAGATTTGATCTCTGCTGCAGAGGGGTTACAAGAGCCGGTAGTTGGGCTTTCAGTTGATTTATTTATTTATTTATTTATTACAAATTCTTATATACCGCGCTATTTGGCATCAGCGCGGTTTACATTATAACACAACAACCATAACAACATGCTGTTTGGTTTTACATCGAACAGGGGTCCAAACTTGGATAACAGGGGTAACTATATACATGAGATTTTTACATAGTAAAGAGTAGCTTGGATAACAGGGTTGATTATATACATGAGATATTTACATGGCAATGAGTGGGTGAAATAACATAATGAACGTGAGGGTTGTTTCTTAGAGTGGGTCATCTCTTCAGAGGGGTGTCATTGGAGTTTGGGTAGCATTGGAGGAATAAATGGTATTTGAGTGCCTTTCTGAACTGTGATAGGTCGGCAATCGCCCTAATGTCAGGGGGTAGGGCATTCCAGCATTTAGGTACATAGTAGCGGAACGCCCTGTTTGTGGTTGATATGTTGCACTTTGATGATTCCTTCGGTTTTACTAGTAGGTTTATGGCTATTGCTCTTCTGGATCTGTTGATGCGGAAAAGGCCTTTGATAAGTTGGAATGGGACTTCTTGGATCCAGCTCTGGAGTGGTTTGGTTTTGGTAGAGGGTTTTGGCAGATGATCCATCTCCTTTATACTGCCCCGTCAGCCAGAATCTTGGTGAATGGGACTTGTTCCCTGCCTTTCCTGCTAAAGAGAGGGACAAGGCAGGGGTGCCCTCTCTCCCCACTACTGTTTAACATTGCGTTGGAGCCTCTTGCCATTCTCATAAGGCAGACCGAGGACATTAAGGGACTGGACATAGCGGGACAGCAAGTGAAACTATCAGCATGTGCTGATGATCTGTTGTTGTTCCTTCAGCCCCCGGCGATAGGTAAGGTATTGGAGGTCATTGATGCATATGCGAAATTGTCCGGGTACAAAATCAACTGGGCTAAATCCACTGCTTTCCCCATGAACAACCTCACCTTCTCTTCATCAGTGCAGGACTATAAGTTCAAGTGGGAAGCCTCCACGATTAGATACCTTGGGGTACGATATAGTTCGTCAGTTGAAGAGACTGTGAAGTTAAATATCCAGTCAATTAAGGACATGGTTCAGTCGCTAGCTTGGAAATGGTCCCCCCTACATCTGTCTTGGTGGGGAAGGTTAAACTCCATAAAGATGGTCCTGGTGCCTAAGATAAATTCTATTTTAGAAATGGTCCCCATATTATTCCCAAGGACATTTTATAGGGAGGTGGAGCGCTTGCTGATGGCCTTTTTGTGGCAAGGCAAACCTCCTCGGATTGCAGCATGGAAGTTAAAAGCGAGTAGGAGCGAGGGAGGGGTGCAGTTTCCAGACTTTGAATGGTATCATAATGCGCTTTTGTTGAAACAAGGTCTTAAGTGGGATACAGATAGTGCCCAAGAGGGGAACCCGGTTTGGGTCGAGGTGGAAAGAGCTGATTTCTCCCGCCCCCATGCACTTGCTGATGGGAATGCAAGTTGTTGGCTCGGGCAAGGGGTCCCGGGTTATACAGTCTACTCAGCGTGCCTTTGGGTTTCTGGAGAATGCCACAGAATGCGATCGGAGTATCTCAACTCAGCATCCCATCTGGACCAACCCATTGCTCAAAATAGGACGTAGGCCGTTTGCCTGGAAGGCCTGGCAGGACACTGGTATTTGGACTATAGGCCAATTAGTGAAGAGCTTTGGGTGGAAGAGCTTTGATGATCTCCGGGAGGAATTTGGGCTGCCAGGGATACATTTGTTCCACTGGATACAGCTGAGGCATTGTTTAACTAGTGTGATAGGTGAGGTGAAGACACTCGCCGATAGTTGGGGACTTCAGAATGTGGTGGAGGAACTTAGGAAATCCAGTGATAGGATGTCCCATATTTACGCCACTATACGAGGTAAGATAAGGAAACCCGGGTCTGGGGTGGGGCGAAGTTGGGAGCTTGACGTAGGATATATAGTTCCTCCGCGTCTCTGGCCCTTAGTCTGGAATAAGGTCAATCGAGCGTCGAAAGCAGCATCGATTACTCAATCCCTATATTTCTTAATGCACAGAGCGTTTTTAACCCCTGTTAAAGTCTCAAAGTGGGACACTACAGCGTCAAATAAATGTTGGTCCTGCAAGGCAGCTTTGGGCACCTTCCGTCACATGCTTTTTGACTGCCCGTATGTTCAGGTTTTCTGGCGAATGATATGGAGCAAGATTGATCGCATCATAGGAGTGCAAGTCCCTCTGACTTGGGACATTGTTGTTCTCCGTTCTTGTGCAAGTTCCTTGCAACTTCCTAAGGGTGCACATTTCTTGTTTAATTTCCTGATGGCGATTGCACTGAAACTGATCATCTCCAATTGGAAAGACTTGTCCAAGTTGGATGCTAATCTCTGGTGGAACCTGGTGTGTACCTATGCAAGCTTTGAGAAGGTGCACGACCGGGAAGCCCCACAGGAGGGACGGCGCAGTGGGAAGTGGAGAAGCCGGTGCTCCAGGATGGCTAATGACCCGCTTGGCGGCGGCCAGTGGCAGCTGTTGGAGGACTATGTAGCACAGGCTAAGTTCAGTAGTAGTTCTGTACAGAAGCAATGATGGCACGTTGTAACTGGGTTCTCAATGGGAATGTAATGGTGATTGGTTTCCCAGGGAGGCAGGGGAGGGTGGGGGGATAGGGGTAGTTGAGGGGGGTGGAGGGGGGGTATCGTCCTATATTTTCCTGTATTTTATCCTGTACTTTCCTGTAAGGAATTGGCTGTATTTAGTTGCAGGAATCTTGTTTGTATTGTTGAGCATGTTAATCCATGTCGTTGAACTGGAAAAATTAATAAAGATAATTTTAAAAAAAATAGTTTTGTCATCTGTAAATTTGATTACCTCACTTGTTGTTCCCATTTCCAGGTCATATACGAATATGTTAAAAAGCAGCTGACCCAGCACAGATCCCTGGGGTACTCCACTATTCACCTTTCTCACCTTTCTCCATTGGAAAAATTGGCTATTTAGCCCTACCCTCTGCTTTCTATCTTTTAACCGATTCCTGTTCCATATTAGTATACTGCTTCTATCCCGTGACTCTTTAATTTTGCTAGAAGTCTCTCATGAGGGACCTTTTTAAAGGCTTTCTGAAAATCCTGATACGCTATATCAACCAACTCACCTTTGTCTACCTGTTTATTCACACCTTCAAAAAAAACATAACAGATTAGTAAGACAAGACCTTCCTTGGATAAAGCCATGTTGGCTGTCTCCCATTAAGCCATGACTATCTACATGTTCAGTAATTTTGTTTTTGATGGTTTCTACCATTTTTCCCGGTACTGAACCCTGGAATCCTTTTTAAAAACTGGTATTACATTGGCCATCCTCCAATCTTCAGGTATTATAGGTGATTTTAATGATAGTTCACAGATTACTAAGAGCAGGTCTGCAATCTCACATTTCAGTTCTTTCAACACCCTTGGATGTATACCATCTGGTCCAGGTGATTTGCTACTCTTCAGTTTATCAAATAGTTTTAATACATCTTCCCAGTGTATCAATATTTCTTTCAATTCTTCTGCGGCATCACCTTTAAATACCATTTCAGTCATGGGTAACGCCCCTAAACGTCCTCAGTAAAGACTGAAGCAAAGATTTCATTCAGTTTCTCCGCTATGGCCTTGTTCCCTCTTAGTACCCCTTTAATTCCTCTATCATCTAATGGTGCAACTGACTCCGTCACAGGTTTTTTGCTACGAATGTACTTGAAAAAGTCTTTATTACGCGTCTTTGCTTCCACAGCAAGCTTCTTCTCAAATTCTCTTTGTGCCTGCCTTATCAATGCCTTGCATCTAACTTGCCAATGCTTGTGGTATTTCCAGTTTTCGTCATTTGACTCCTTTTTCCATTCCCTGAAAGATGCTTTTATGGCAACAGCAGCCTCTCTGACCTCACCTTTAAACCATGCTGGCAGTTTTTTTGATTTCCTTCCTCTTTTCTTAAAACGTGGAATACAGCTGGTCTGGGCTTCCAAGATAGTATTTTTGAACACCACCCATGCTTGATGCAAATCTTTAACCTTTGCAACTGCTCCCCTTAGATTTGTTCTTAACTATTTTCCTCATTTTATCATAGTCTCCCTTTTGAAAGTTAAAAGGTAGTACTGTGGATTTCCTTATCGTCCCGCCCCTATTTATTAAATCAAACTCGAACATGCTATGATCACTATTGCCAAGTGGCCCAAATACCCTTATCTCTTGCACCAGGTCTTGTGTTTCACTAGGAACTAGGTCCAAAATGGCTTCCCCTCTGGTCGTTTCATGAACCAGCTGCTCCAAGAAGCAGTCATTTATTTCATCTAGAAACTTTGTCTCCCTAGCATGTCCTGCCGTGACACTGACCCAGTCAGTACCGGGGTAATTGAAATCGCCCAATCTCCAGGAACAAGCAGGAATGTAGTCTTCACATATGGGTATCGTCTGTTCCGATAGAGCCTGCGTGGGAACGCTCCCCAGCGTCCAATAGGAACGCTTTTGGGAGCATCCCTCAGCACATGCGCGCTGCCTTCCCGCCTTTCCAACTGTCCCTTTTCAGTTCTTCGTTTTCCGCGGAGCCGACAGGACTCATACCCTGTCGCCGCATAAAATTTCTTCTTTAATCGTGTTTTCTTGTGGTTGTGTTTGCCTCCGCACGACGCCTACCGGTACCGCCGGTCAATATTCCCTCTAATTTTCTGTAGGTTGTGTGTGCATAAAATATCAGCTGTGTGCACCTTTTGAAGGAAGGTTAAATTTTTGTGCGCCACATAACGACACTTGGAGTTATATACTTTAAAATTTTGACTACACGTCAGAATACAGTATGTACACCACATTGATTTTAATCAAATTAAATGAAAATAGACGATTACTAAATGAAGCGGGAAATTTCTAGTAATTACAATCATAACTTTTAAATTTTAAGACGTCTGTGGTGTTTTCTATCAGAATCGGAGCCGTAATTTTTGTGCGCTCTGTTGTAAAGTATGTGCACTCGCTTGGCGAGGTGTGTGCGCGCACAGCTTAGAGGGAATAGTGCCGCCGGTTCTTTTTTTTTCTTCTTTAAAAAACCCCCCAAAAAACTCTGAATTGTTTCTCTTCAGAAACTTTTCTTTTTCGATGCTAGGCGCCATTTTGGGCATTAGGCCCCATTTTTCCTTAAAGATGGAAAAACCAGCTAGTGGTTTTAAATAAAAATGCCGTACCATTTCCGTCACCGACACTCATGACTGGTGTTTTAAATGTTTAGGCCCTGACCATTCTCCATCTGAGTGTCTCTCTTGTATGGGAATGACTAAAAGAGGAAGACAGAACCGGGCTGCAAAGCTCGGTACCCTCTTTTCTTCGAATCCCAGGTCCATTCCATCGACGTCTTCAAGAGCCTCTTCTTCCTCCCATGGATCTCAGGTAACTAAACATAAAGGCCGGTCCTCAAAGGGTAGCTCTCCTGCAAAGCATCGAGAGGCCATTGGCATTGCCCTTGAGGGAACCACACCGGCAAAACAGCCCCGGCGGAAGACTTTGGCCTCCAAAGCATTAACGGGGTTCCAGGATGTTCTCGAGGTCTCGGCCTCGGCCTCAACAGAACTACTGGTGCCATGCTCAGGGGTTCCGGCCGCCTTTACTGGTACCGATACCCAGGCATCGGCAGCATCATTAGACCAGAGATTTCTTGCTATCGAGCATAGTATTGCAGCTCTCCTTACAGCTGCGGTACCGTTGACACCGATGGTTCAACGGGCACTGGCACCGGTGCCAACACCAGCACTGATGCTGGCACCGACGGGAATTCTTCCCATGCCGTCTTTGGCTGGCATCGAAAGATCGGTACCGGATCAACTCGGTATCGACTTCGATCGATACCGGGACCGTGCCTTACATGAACATCGTGATCAGAGATACTTTGAATCCTCTGATTCTGATGACTCTGATAATTCTGCCGGTACCAGAGTGTGTTTCTCCCAGAAGACTCTTCTTCTCCCCAACGCAGAATGTCGCCTCCGGAGGACATGTCTTTTCAGGATTTTATTTGTGATGTTGCCAAAGGCCTTTCAATCATGGTAGCTCCTGAAAAGGAACCTAGAGCAAAGGAACTGGAAATTCTCCAATATCCTAAGGCTCCAAAGGAGGCAGCCACTCTGCCCATTCATGAAATTCTTCATGATTTGATGCTCAGAATGTGGGAGACACCTTTGACCACATCTCCTCATTCTAGGAGACTTGATACCATGTATCGAGTTCCACCATGTCCTGGATTTCAAAAGACTCAGCTGCCACACCATTCAGTGGTAGTGGAGTCAGCCATGCGTAGGATGAAAAGAGCAAAGAGACATGCATCCAATCCTCCAGGTCGTGAATGCAGGACTCTTGATGCTTTTGGGTGTCGAACCTTTCAAGCTTTCATGCTTTCAGCTAAGATCAGCTCATATATTTTATATATCGGTATGTTCCTCAAGGAAGTCACAAGATATTTGGAGCTTATGAGCCCAGTTCTCCCAGATGGCAGACGTCAAGAATTCGTTACTCTTGTCAGGCATGCTCCAGATTTCTCCAAGTTTGTGAATCGTGCAGCCTTTGACTGCTTTGAATGCATCAGCAGAACCTCTGTTATTGCCATTGGTGCACGACGGATTGCCTGGCTTCAGGCATCAGACTTGGAGATTTGGGTACAGGATAAATTAGGCAACATCCCTTGCACAGGAGAAAACCTCTTTGGCAAGAATTGGCAGGAAAAGGCTAATGAGATAGATGCTGACAATATCACCTTAGATAGATTGTCAAAATCTACAGCCACTCCAGCCAAAAAGAAACCCTATAAGAAACCCTCTTTCAGCAAGAAGAAGAAGTTTTATCCATCCTATATCCAGTAAAGTCAAGTTGCCCAAAAGGAACAACAGCAGCAATTCAAACAGCAGAAGAAGCCAAAAGGCCCGAGAGCTCAACCAGCTCTGCAGGTTCAACCCCCTCAAGGGCTTTGACTCCTTCCTAGAGAGCTTGGCCTTCCTGCCTCTGAGGGAGCCAGAACCCCTAAATATTCCAGGCAGGCTGTGTCATATTGCCAACAGATGGCACCAAATAACAGCAGAAAATTGGACTCTGTCCATTGTAGGAGAGGGGTACAAGCTTTATTTTCACAGCATGCCCCCTCCTACAATCTTAAGGCAGTTCAATTCCAAGACATATGCAGACAGTCTGTTGGATCACGAGGTCTCAATACTTCTTGCCCAAGGGTCAATAGAAGTACCCATTCTCCAGCAGGGTACAGGGTTCTACTCCCCCTATTTTCTTATTCCAAAGAAAACAGGGGGACACAGATCCATTCTAGACCTCAGAGAATTGAACAAATACCTGTTCCAAGAGAAGTTCAAAATGATTTCTCTAGGAACTCTTCTGCCATACCTTCAAAGTCAGGATTGGCTTTGCTCTCTAGACTTAAAGGATGCATATACTCACACTCTGATCTATCCAGATCACAGGAAATTCTTACGATTCCTTTTCAAGGGAAAACACTTCCAATACAGAGTTATTCCCTTTGGTCTGGCTTCCGCACCAAGAGTATTCATGAAATGCATGGCAGTAGTAGCTGCATTCCTGCGAACCCTGGGAATTTTTGTCTTCCCTTACTTGGACGACTGGCTCATTCGAGCCCCCATGGTTGCAGAGGCCAGCTCTGTACTGTCTCGCACAATGCGAATCCTCCAATACTTGAGATTGGTAATAAACTTCCCAAAATCCCAACTTGTTCCTTCCCAGTCTCTGGAGTTCATAGGAGCCTGTCTAGATACCAGACAGTCGAGGGCTTTCCTTCCACAGGCCCGGTGTCTTCGCATAGTGCAACTAGCTTCTCAAGCAGCGGGAAAATCCTCCCTAACTGCTCGAGAACTGCTGCAGTTACTGGGACACATGGCATCCACAGTTCATGTAGTTCCCTATGCTCGCCGCAGCCCAGTGGATCCTATCCACACAGTGGACACAGGCCACAGGACGTTTGTCAGACAAGATAGCAAACTCTCATCGGCTGATCTTGTCCCTCCAGTGGTGGCAATCACTGGAGAATCTTTTAGTGGGGTCTCCTTTCCAACAACCCCTATTCCAGGCCACCCTAACAGATGCATCACAAGTGGGTTGGGGAGCACACCTGCATTATCTCTCTACCCAGGCCCCCTTGTCTCCACAGGAGACTTGTCTTCACATAAACCTCCTGGAATTAAGAGCAATCTATTTAGCTCTTTGAGTATTCCATGCCCAGCTCAGCTGCAAGGCAGTCTTAGTCCAAACGGACAATCAAGTAGCCATGTTCTATGTGAACAAGCAGGGCGGAACAAGGCTGTCTGTCGTTATGCAACGAAGCTTTACGACTTTGGGCCCTCGCCAGATAGCATCAAATCCACCTTCTCATGGTATATCTTCCAGGCATTCAAAACCTTTGGGCAGACAAACTCAGCCGAATACTGATGCCTCACGAATGGTCTCTCCATCTAGACCAGGTGACAAAGATATTTCACATCTAGGGGACTCCAGACATAGACCTCTTTGCAAGTCCACTGAATGCCAGACTTCCCCGGTTCTGTCCCAGGATTACGGCTCACAATTGCTAGGCAAGGGATGCCTTCCTCCTTCACTGGAGTCAGGACTTCCTCTATGCCTTCCCACCCATTCCCCTCATCCCCAAAACACTCTTCAAGCTTCAGAGAGACAGAGGTCATATGATCCTCATAGTGCTACGGTGGCCACATCAAATGTGGTATCCCCTGCTTCTACATCTCTCTCAAGCTGCACCTCTGGAGTTAGGGTGTGCTCCAGATCTCCTTTCCCAAGAGATCGGGACGCTATGGCACCCGAATCCCCAGTCCTTGCATCTCACGGCCTGGTTGCTGAGAGCTTAAATCTTGAGGATCTTAACCTTTCCCAACAGGTAAAGGATACCTTTAGAATTGATACTAGAGGATCTCCTTAGCTTAGGTTGATACTCCATTTATTTTGTGGTGCCCAAGAAGGAAGGCACTTTTTGGCCCATTCTCGATATCATGTGAATCACATCCTATGGGTGCCATGTTTCTGGATAGAAACATTGCACTTAGTAATTTTGGAAGTGCAGCAGGGCTCACGGAAGCCTATTTACATATTTCTATATTCCGGAGCATCAACGCTTTCTGCGATCTGCGGTGCCATTGGGGCATTTTCAGTTCAAAGCGCTGCCCTTTGACCTAGCAACCGCTCCCTGCACCTTCACCAAGGTCATGATGGTGGAGGCAGTGGCCTTGCCTCCCTTAATTCTTATCTCTGCATGGTAGCTGAATGGTTGACTGCTAACTGCACTTAAATCTATCTAAGACGCTTGCTATTTGGTTTATTCATGGTAGTCCCTCTCCTCAGGCAGCCCTATCCTTTTCTGGCTCACCCATCCCTTTGGTGTCTTGCTTTCGCTATCTAGGTGGTGGTCTTGATTCTGATCTTTCTTTTTGGGATCACATCTCTCATACTACCAGATCCTCCTTTTTTTTCTCCGTCAAATCCACACTATCCGACCCTTTTTAACACCACAGGCCCTCACTACTCTTATGTTGTCTCGCGTCTTGACTTTTGTAACTCTTTTCTTGCCAGTATTCCCCAGTCCTAATTTCACAGTTTGCAGCATATACAAAACACAGCTCCACGCATCATTTCTCGCTCTACATGCTGGGAACACATAATCCCTCTCCTCATTAATCTTCACTGGCTCCCCGTGGATTTTCGCATTCGTTTTAAACGTCTCACATTGGTCCACCAAGTCATATACACTCACACTCTGCAATACCTGTCAGACCTCATTCAGTCACACACTCCCAGTCGTTCTCTCCGATCCATGCACATAAATCGCCTCCATCTTCCTTCCCCTGTCCGTGCCTAATTACAGTCCACTCGCAATTCTGCTTTTTTTCTTTGCTGGACCTGCTCTCTGGTATTCCCTACCAACCTCCCTTAGACTAGAACAGAACCACAGCACATTTAAAATCCGCCTGAAAACCCATCTTTTCTCTACTGCTTTTGACCTTCCCATTCTCCCTACATAATCCTGTGTCTCCCTCTCACTCAGTATTGTCTTCATCTATATGTCTGGTATGCTTGATTGTACTATTTGCTATCCTGTCAAATATTGTAACTTCTTATCCCCAGGAACAAGCAGGAATGAGTCGCCTGCGCGGTAGCTTCCCACCCTTCCCACTGCCTCTCCCCAGTTTTCGTTTTTCGGCGGAGCCGACAGGACGTACCTCCTGTCACCGCAGAAACATTTTCTTCTTTTCTTGTTTCCTGTGGTCGCGGTTTTTTCCCCGCTGACTCTGGCACCGCTGGTGCCACCTTTTTTCTCACAGAACCTTCCCGAGCCATGCCCGAGGGTGGCACCAATCGAGTGTTCCACTCTTCGCCAGGGACTGTCGACTGGTGTCCTCGGTGCCTTCGGGGCCGATCGACTCGACCCAGTCTGGCTCTACGGCATCCCGGCCCTGCGCGGAGGCGGTACCCGCTTTCGGCGTTGCCGATTCCCCGGCATCGGCGTCAGTGTCGAGTGTTCAACTCGTCACCGGGGATCGTCGGACCAACCTGACCCGATATAGCGTGCCCACACCCCTGCCATGCGCGGAGGTGGTGACCGCTTCGAGCGGGACCAAGTCGTCGGAGTCGGTGGCCCCACTCCCTGCCGGGGATCGGCACCGGGTGCCCTCGGCTCCGCCAGGGCCGATCGACTCGTCCCCGGCTTACACTGAGGCGGTACTGGCCTTGAGCGGCTCCGCCCCTCCCGTGGCGGTCTTGGGAACAAGGGCCCCGTTCTTCGCCAGGGGTCGCCTCCAGGCTCCACCTGTGGAGCCGATCGATCTATCCCAGTCGGGCGGGTCGGCACTCCCACCTTGCGCGGGGCCGGGGCCTCCCCTGGACGCCACCGACCTCCCGGCATCTACGCGGGCATCGAGTGCTCCACTCGTCACTAGAGTCTGCCCGCGGGACCCGGGTCCTTCGGTCGAGTCGACCCAAAGAAGCGCCGCGGCTGCGGAGCCGGGGCTGGGCCTCTCGCTCCCCGCCGGGGCTCATCGGCGGGTTACCTGGGTACCCTCGAGGCCGCGTAGTACGCCCCGTAAGGGTTTCCCGCTCAATAAAACAGGCGGGGGCAGAACCCCGGCGCCTAGAAGGGCCTCTCTCCCGGCGTCGGAGCCGACTTCGGGTGTTTCTCCAGGACCAAGCAGGAAGTCAGTCCTCACATATGGGTGACGTCGGCGCTGACAGAACCCTCGCGGAGCAATTTTCCCCAGCTTTCAAAGAAAGCCTTAGGGAATTGCAGCGCGCATGCGCGGTCCTCTTCCCGCCCAAGGGTGCCATCTTGCTCAGTCTTCTTTTTTCCGCGGAGCCCTACAGACGTTGTTTGTAATTCCCCGCTAGAAAAGTTGATTTTATTTGTCTTTTTTCTCGGTTCGACGCCGGTTCTTTTCCCGCCCGGACCCGCGACGCTGGTTGCGAGTCCGTTCTTTATTTTTTCGGTTTTTTGTCCTTCGTGACAGATTTCGCGCCTTTTTTTCTTTTTCACTGGCAGCCCTGTCTTTTGACCTCGCAGGGGCCCTTTTTCCCCCGATGGCTGCCAGCGGGTTTAAGAAGTGTGATCGGTGTAAGAAGCTCATGTCTCTTACCGACACACACGACTACTGCCTCCGCTGCCTCGGACCCGATCATGACCCGATGATCTGTGGTCCGTGTGGCAAAATGTCCTCAAAAGTGTTGAGGAGTCGGCAGCATCAGCGGGAATGTATCTTCTCTGACTCCGGCCGGGCTCGGACCTCGTCAGAGGCTTCGACGTCTCGGGACTCTGGTCCTGAGCATCGTCGAAGCTCCTCTGAACGGGGGTCTTCCACCCGGGAACATCATCGGAAGAAGAAAGGCGCGAGGGCGGGGTCGGTGGACGCTCCTGGTTCCTCGAGAGCCAGGTCGCATAGCCCCGATTCCCGTCCCGGGTCCTCGGAGATGGAGAGGCCTTCCAAACATCCTCGTCTCGAGATGGACTCGCCCGCTCACGTGAGTACTGTTGTCCTCGTGGACTCGCCTCCGAAGGAGCCGACGTCGTCGGGGCCCGAGTCGTGGGCTGCTGGGTCTCCTGAGCTCGGACTCAGGTTGACGGCCTTGGAGAGCAGTCTGACTGCCTTCATGGACCAGCAGCGGGCATTGATCGCTGGCCTCGCCGGTGCTTCTGCCCTGACCACCGGGACGTCGACGTCCAAGTCGACCCCGGAGACCGAGCCGATCCTCGAGTCCATGAGGGCTCGAGTCGATCCTCGGTCGCGGTCTCCTTCGGCCTCCCGTTCGGGACCGAGGTCGTCGACGCCGACTCCCTCAGCGTCGGGGCGAACGGCATCGATGCCCGCCCGACCGGAGCCGCTCGACCCCTCCTTCGAGGAGTCAGCCTGGGAATCCGAGGACGAAGAGTCACCTGGTTCTTTTCGGACTCGGTGTGTCCCATCGGACTCCCCCGAGTCCGAACCTCGGAGACGGTCCCCCCAGAGGATACCCGGTTCTCGGACTTCGTGCGGGATATGGCCAAAGCCTTGGCCTTCCCCGCGGATCCCGAGGAGGAGCCTCGAGTCGAAGAACTCGATGCCCTCCAATATGACTCTCCCCCAAAGGAGGCCTTTATTGTACCGGTTCCTCCGATGCTGGAACGACTTCTCTTCCGCATGTGGGAGAGCCCGGCGTCGTCGCCGGTGTTAAGCAAGCGGGTCGATTCCATTTATCGAGTCCGCAAGAGCCCCGGGTTCCAAAAGGCACAACTACCGCACCATTCCATGGTGGTGGAATCGGCCATGCATAGACTTAAGAGTCAGAAAATGCACTCCTCGGTGCCTCCCGGTCGGGAGGCTCGAAGCCTGGATGCCCTCGGTAGGAAGTGTTTCCAGGGCTCTATGCTTGCTTGTCGAGTCCAGACCTACCAGCTCTATATGGGCATGTATCTCCGAGACCTGGCTAAAGAAATAGACGGGTTCTCTGCTGGTCTCTCCGAGGAACCTTTGCAGAGGTTCCAAACCTTGTCCACTGGTATTCGGGAGTGCTCAAAGTTTATCTCTCGAGCAGCCTACGATGGCTTTGAAGCCTCGGCTCGAGTAGCCGCAGCCAGCATCGGTGGCCGTCGACAGGCTTGGCTTCAGTCATCCGACCTCGAGCCATGGGTGCAGGACAAGTTGGTCGATGTCCCCTGCAGAGGTGAAAACCTCTTTGGCAAGCCCATGGATGAGAAGGCTGCACAGATCGAGACCGAGACTCTCACCAGGACTCGTCTCTCAAGGAAGACCTCTGCCCCTTCTCAGAAGAAGAAGGGCTCGGGGAAAAAGCCCTTTTACCCGAGGAAGGCGGCTGCCTATCACCACTACCCTCATGATCAGGCCTCGGCAGCTCCCCAACAGGGTAAGCAAGCCAAGGGACGGGGTAATGGATCACGTAGGCAGCAAGCCCCCAAGCCTGCACCACCGGCCCCTGCTCAGCAGGGTGGGGGTTTTTGACTTCATCAGCATAGCCTCTCCCCCTCAGCTGGTTTCTCTCAGCACAGGAGGCCGGCTGGTCCACTTTGCCCACAGGTGGACCAACATCACTACAGATACCTGGGTACTTCACATAGTCCAGGAGGGCTATCTTCTGCACTTCCACCAGGTACCTCCCTCCTACTTTCCGTGGGAGCCTCTCAGACTCCCTCTGCACAGGGACTTACTCCTTCAGGAGTTAGCAAGTCTTCTTCAGGAACAGGCTGTGGAACCGGTGCCCCACCACCTGAGAGGTCAAGGTTTTTACTCCAGGTACTTTCTGATACCAAAAAGAACGGGAGGCCTCAGACCCATCCTGGACTTGCGGAACCTCAACAAGTTCCTCGCAAATGAAAAGTTCAAGATGCTTACCCTTGGAATCCTGCTGCCCTACCTCCAGCAGGGAGACTGGCTATGCTCCTTGGATCTAAAGGATGCCTACACTCACATCCTCATTCACCCCAGCCACAGACAATATCTCAGGTTTGTTGTGGGGGCAATCATTACCAGTACAGAGTACTACCCTTTGGCCTATCCTCCGCACCAAGGGTGTTCACCAAATGTCTAGCAGTGGTGGCGGCTTATCTAAGACTTCAAGGCCTCTTTGTATTTCCATACCTGGATGACTGGCTCATCAGAGCACAGTCTTCCCAAGAGGCCACTCACGCCACGCACCGCACTGTGACTCTGCTCCAGCACTTAGGCTTTGTCATAAACTTTGCAAAGTCCACTTTGCTCCCCTCTCAGGATCTCGAGTTCATCGGCGCAAGATTAAACACGCTTCAGGCGCGTGCCTTTCTGCCTCTTGACAGGGCAAACAGGCTCATGGATCTTGCCAGCCACTTTCACAGCAATTCCCTGGTCTCTGCCAGGCAATTTCTGAGACTGCTCGGCCATATGGCTTCCACTGTCCATGTGACCCCCAATGCCCACCTGAACATGCGGCCTGCTCAATGGTGCCTTCGCACACAATGGCATCAGGCCACTGGGAGCCTAGCGGACTCCGTACAGATCTCCGACCTGCTGGTCTCTTCTCTGCAATGGTGGCTTCATCTGCCAAACCTAGTGCTCGGAATGGCTTTTCAGTCTCCTCCGCCTTCTCAGGTCCTGACGACCGATGCTTCTCTCCTGGGTTGGGGAGCACATTGCCAAGGGACATGTACTCAAGGCCTCTGGACTCCTTGGGAGTCTGCCCAGCAGATCAACTTCCTGGAACTCAGAGCTGTCCGCCTAGCTCTGAGGGCCTTCTCCCACCTCACTTCTCACCAGTCTGTGCTGGTCCAGACAGACAATCAAGTTGCGATGTTCTACGTGAACAAACAAGGGGGCACAGGCTCCTTCCTTCTCTGTCGGGAAGCACAAAAGCTGTGCTCTTGGGCCGTCAGCCGCGGCATCCTCCTCAAAGCTGTTTATCTCCCGGGTCAAGAAAATTGCCTGGCAGACAAACTGAGCAGAATCCTCCAGCCTCACGAGTGGAGATTGGATCCGTTAGTGCTTCAGCGGATCTTTCTCAAATGGGGCCTACCCACCATGGATCTCTTTGCCAATCCTCTCAACCGGCAACTTCCCCGATTCTGCTCTCGACAACCGCATCCTCACAGAGTAGCGGCGGATGCTTCTCTCCTGGTCCACAGGCCTTCTGTATGCCTTTCCTCCCATGCCACTGGTGTCTCGGACGCTCTTCAAGGTTCTCCGGGACAAAGCCTCAATGATCCTCGTGGCTCCCCGGTGGCCGAGACAGCCCTGGTTCCCGCTTCTGATGCAGCTGGCGGTAGACACTCCTCTCCCTCTGGGGTTTCAGCCTGATCTCCTGACCCAGGATCACGAGACTCTCCTGACCCAGGATCACGGGACTCTCCTACACCCCAACCTCTGGTCCCTTCATCTGATGGCCTGGCTGCTGAAAGGGTAGTCCTGGCTCCCCTCCTGCTGCCTCCAGATGTGGAGGAAGTCGTCTTGGCCTCCAGGCGACCCTCCACCCGGAAGTCCTACGCTCTGAAGTGGCGTCGGTTCTCCGTCTGGTGTGCTCAGCAGTCTCAAGATCCCTTCTCCTGTTCGATATCAGTGGTCTTGCAATACTTGCTTTGCCTCCCCGATCTTGGACTTAAGTCCAACTCGGTCAGGGTCCACCTCAGTGCTCTTTCTGCGCATCACATGCCGGTGGATGGCAGGCCTCTTTCCAGCCACCCTCTCGTGGCTCGTTTCCTTAGGGGCCTCCTTCTCCTTAAACCACCTTTGCGCCCACCAGCCCCTGACTGGGATCTGGATGTGGTTTTACAGCGGATTACCTGTCCGCCTTTTGAACCTATGGCTACCTGTCATCTTCGTTTTCTTTCTTGGAAAACCTTATTCTTTGTAGCCCTCACTTCTGCTAGACGCGTTAGTGAGCTACAGGCCCAGGTCTCTGATCCTCCTTACACTCGGTTCTACAAGAATAGGGTAGTCCTACGGACTCACCCTAAGTTTCTTCCTAAAGTGGTTTCCCCTTTTCACATCAACCAGGAGGTTGTACTTCCGACCTTCTTTCCCAGGCCACACTCCAGCCGAGCTGAAATGGGTCCTGCATACCTTGGACTGTAGGAGGGCGTTGACCTTTCTACCTTGACCGTACGCGGGAGCACCGAAGGACTGTTCAGCTCTTCGTGTCTTATGACCCCAATAAGTTGGGGCTCCCTGTCTCCAAGCGTACTCTGTCCATCTGGATTGCTGACTGTATCGCTTGGGCTTATGAGGCAGCCGGCCTCTCGTTGGAAAGTCGAGTCACGGCTCATCGTGTTAGGGCGAAGGCTGCATCAGTGGCTTACCTCCGCTCTGTTCCATTGGCAGACATCTGCCGGGCCACTACTTGGTCTTCAAGCCAGACTTTTGCAGCCCATTACTGCCTGGAGAGGGAGTCCCGCAGGGACAGTGCTTTCGGACAGGCAGTCCTCCGTAATCTCTTTGAGGTATAGGCAACTCCTGCCCTCCGTCCCAGATGTTGGGCTACCGGTTGGGGGCGTACTCAGAGAAGATTCCTTCCTTCTGTGCTACTGAGCTAGAGGGAGCTCATTTTTTGTGCTTAGGGTCTCCGGTAGCCTTAAGCTTGGGAGTCCCATATGTGAGGACTGACTTCCTGCTTGGTCCTGTAGAAAGAGTAGGTACTCACCTGTAACAGGTGTTCTCCAGGAGCAGCAGGAATCAGTCCTCACAACCCTCCCTCCTCCCCTTGGAGTTGCAGTTCTATGATTTTGTTTTTGCTAATTTTTTTGCTGTCTTTTAGCTATGTCATCAGACTGAGCAAGATGGCACCCTTGGGCGGGAAGAGGACCGCGCATGCGCGCTGCAATTCCCAAAGGCTTTCCTTGAAAGCTGGGGAAAATTGCTCCGCGAGGGCTCCGTCGGCGCCGACGTCACCCATATGTGAGGACTGATTCCTGCTGCTCCTGGAGAACACCTGTTACAGGTGAGTAACTACTCTTTCCCTCTTTGCCGAGTTTTGGCCTGGGAAGCCCTCGTTGCCCTTGGCACTGATAGTCGCGACCCCGACTCCATTCGCGGGAGTGGCAGCACCGGAGCGGCCGCCGACACCGGGGCCCCCTAAGGAGGCGTCGCTCGGTTCGATGCCCAGCCTCGATTCGATCTCCAGTCTGGAAAGCGTGGCTCCAGCGCATTTCGGATCCGACCCCGGTCTCTTCCGACTGCGCAGTGCTGCGCTCGCCTGCTCTCCAGCGGCCTCGGCACCACTCCAGCCACCCTTGCGGATTGCCCCGGGGGCGGCCCCGCCCCCGGAATCGGGTCCGAGGCCGAGTCCCGCGGGCCCGTCGGGGACGTCGCTCCGTTCGATGCCCCACTTGGAGTCAATCCCGGGCTCTGACGATGCCGTACCGACTGCCTCGTATTGGGACTGTCAGTACCCTCCTCTGTTTAGAGCGATTCCTCCCGTGCACCAGCACGGTGGGTTCCCTGGTGTTCAAGCGGGCCCCTCCATCTCGGCCTCCCCCGGGATAGCCCCTCTGGGAGAGCCGTCTTTTCAGGACTTCCTCCTTGACATGGCGGACTTGCTCGCCATTCCTATCCCGGGCCCTTCGCTAAGTCCGGGTACCGCGGAACAGGTAGCCGTAATGCTTCCTTTACATCCCTCCCTGCGGGATCTCCTGCTCGGGATTTGGCGCTCGCCCTTACAGGTACCGGCGCTGCCTGCAGCCATGCATGCCCGGTATCGGGTGCCCCCCTCTCCGGGTTTCCAGAGGCACCAGCTTCCCCATCATTCCTTTGTGGTGGATTCGGCCCTGAGGAAGGTCGGAAGCAAGAAGAAGCACTCTTCCTGCCCCCCGAATCGTGCGTCTAAAACTCTGGACAACTTTGGGCGGCGAACCTTCCAAACGTCCATGTTGGCTTCCAGGATTCTCTCATATATTTTCTATATGAGCCTGGCGCTTCGGGAGGTCACCGAGAGGTGTTATCTCTTTTGTCTCCCTTTGTGTCGGCCCCTCGGGCCCCTGACTATTCCTTCTTTACCATTGTAGGAATATCTCTTGGTTTCTTTCTCGGGCTGCCGTGGACTCTTTCGAGTCAATTAGCAGGTCCTCTGCGGTAGCCATAGGGGCGCGTCGTACAGCCTGGTTGCAGGCTTCCGACTTGTGCAGCTGGGCACAACATAACCTGGGTACTTCCCCGTGCACCGGGGAGAACCTCTTCAATGGCGAGGCTTTGCGTCAGGTTGCTCAGTGCTCCGCCGACCTGTTTGGCACTGGCCGCCCGCGGCCCTCCCCCTCTACCGGGGGTAGGAAATGTCCTTCCCGACCCTCCTGTCCGAAGAGGAGGAGGTTTCATCCCTCTGCCCGCCTGCCGGGTGCGCCCATGCCAGGGACGTCTCACACTGGTCAGCAGTGCCAGGGCTCACGCCAGGCTGCCCATGCCAGGCAGCCTTAGGCTACGGTATGCAGCAGTTTGCGCTTAACTCCTCTTACATGAAGTTACTGTCCAGTTCTACACTGGGGTTCTTTCAGTGTGACAAGCGGTTCGGCTGCTTGATTGGAGGTATGGAGCCCCCTCCCCCTGAGGGGGGGGGACCCTTCCCTCGCTAGGTTAGCCTTGCTCCTCAGGGCCATGCTAGTCGTCTTCGGACTTACCCTCGGGTACATCCCTCGGATTCCCCTCTGCCTGGTTCCCCCGGATTGAGGGGATCGCGCACCGAATCTCCTTCTTCCAGTGTGGGCCTTGGTCGCTACTCTCCGAGCGTGGCCGAACCATTCCTCGACAGGGCCGGACCACCCCCCCCCCCCCCTGTCTGTGTCTCCGCTCTCGCAGAGACATCCCTGGGTCCATCAGGTTACGGTGGACAGGGGTCCCACTGACCCATGCCGATCCCCAGCTCCGCTCCCTGCACCCTTCGGAGCGGCGGAGGGCATTGGCCCTAACCCCGAGGGTTTTTTTTATATAGGCCGGAGATGGCCCCACGGTCACGCCGTGGCTATAGGGGTTTCTATCCTCCTGCCTTCCCTGTGGCACGGAGGACACGTTTTGGGTGGCTGTCAGGTGGACGCCTCAGGGGCCTACGTACTCCTGATGTGCTTCTCCCCAACTGATCTGGCAGTCACGCAACCATACTGCTACTCTCGCCGATCTGCCCTGCTCCACGCACATCGGCCCATCACTTGAATGGCCCTTCCTCCCGCCACCTTCCAGGTAGGCACCCTCCTGTGGATCAAGGGCCGGTCCAAGTTGGCGGTATCGTTCTCACGTGTCCATACTGGTTTAGTAACCTGGGTGGGCGCTCCCGGGCCCACCTATTGCCCGATATACATCTATACCTGTTATTGGATATATATCGGTACAGGTGGGCGCTTTTTGGGAAATGTTATAGCGCCCTGTGTCTTACCGACTATTCCCCAATTGTCGGTACTGACATTTTGTTATTTCTTACGGGGTCCGGCCGGCCTGCTTGCCTGCTTTCTGCGGCTCGGGTGCTCGGACCGGTTATGCTTAAACTTGCTGTGCTGTCAACATCCCCTTGGTTTACGCCTCCTTGTCTGGAGGTTTTCGAACCCATTGTCTTCCTATCCCTTGCCGGCTAGGGTAGACAGTGTACCCCTCGGTATCCCGGGGTGCACTTCTGTTCTTCTCCGGGCTGGGTTCTCCCAGATCGGTCAGTCTTCTGATTAGTCCTCCGGATTGGGGACTCTGCTCCTACTGGAGTTCTCAGCTTCTTAGAGCTCCTCGTGAAGACCTGCCGTCTTTCCGGTGCCAGTTGACACCTGCGTCGCCAGCCCGCCCGGACTGGAAACTTTGTCCTCTCTGCGGTGAAGTTCCCTTGAAGACTTCGCTACTGCATCTACAGTACCCATCGCAGCTCTGCCTTCTACAATCCAGTAGGTAAGCTCTAGATTGTGCTAGATCATTAACGGTTTAATGATAATTGACGTGGTTTGAAGACTCCCCTGTAGTCTTTGGTTGCTGTGCCTTGGCAACTCTTCTCAACTCCTACCCTCCATCCCTCCGGGGATGCCGGGGATCCAGGTGGGGTGATGCCGCCCTGTCCAGGGGCGCGCATTCTGGGATCTCCCCTGGCACCCTCAGCTAGGGAGTCCCCATATGTGAAGACTCATTCCTGCTTGTTCCTGGAGATAGCACAGTTACTTACCTGTAACAGGTGATCTCTGGAACAGCAGGAATTAGTCTTCACAACCCACCCACCTCCCTTAGGAGTTGTAACTCTCTCTCTCTCTCTCTTCCTTCCTCTCCTCTCCTTCTGTCTCAGCTATTAAACGCAACTGGGGAGAGGCAGTGGGAAGGGCGGGAAGCTACCGCGCAGGTGCGAGGGATGCTCCCAAAAGCCTTCTGATTGGATGCTGGGGAGCATTCCCGTGTGGGCTCCGTCGGCGCCGACGAACCCCATATGTGAAGACTAATTCCTGCTGTTCCGGAGATCACCTGTTACAGTTAAGTAACTGTGCTTTCTTTTTCTTGGCTATTGGTCCTCTTTGTATTTATGACATTGTGAACTGCCTTGATTTTCTTATGAAAGCCAGTATATCAAATGAAATAAACATAAGTGCATTCTGGTACATCTCTATTTGGAAAGCTAGTTGATCAGAACAAACTCCACAGCCAAAGGCCTCACCGCTACACAGAGGGTGGTGGAGTTCCTTCAGGGTCGGGCCTGGGCTGGGTGGTCCATCCAGTCAAGAATCAACTGTAGCCAGTCTAGCAACTAGTTTATCTGGGAGCGTTTTCCAATACGGAGGCAGGTCTAGTCTCCCTTTCGGAGGACAGGGTATAGAAGATTCAGGGGCAAGTCCAGAAGTTCCTAAACATGAGGGCTCCTACGGCATGGTACTATCTCCAGTTGCTAGACTAAATGGTGGTGGCATTGGATCTTGTGCCCTGGGCCAGAGCGCATATGAGCCACTATAGCAGGCTTTGTTTTGCGATGGTCTCCTCAGCATCACTTCTTGTCCTAGAGGTTGGAATATGCAGATGAGGTACACAGGAGTCTGGCCTGGTGGAGGCAGACCAAGCGTCTGACAGCCAGTGTCTGGTTGGAGCCACCACAGTGGATACTGGTATTGACAGATGCCAGCCTCACCGGTTGGGGGGTACGCATTGTCTGTCACAGGTTACGCAGGGCCAGTGGTCCCTTCAGGAAAGCTTGTGGTCCATCAGTCAACTGGAGATGAGAATAGTGTCTTTAGCTCTCCAGTTATCCCATCACTGGATTGCTCACAAAGCAGTGTGCGTGTGTTCTGACAAAGCAAATGCAGTGGTGTACATCAGTCGGCAGGGGGCACAGGCAGTGCGACCCTGGCGGAAGAGATTCAAACCCTCTTGGAGTGGGCAGAGGAGCATCTGATGTCTCTTTCCACAGTGCATGTGGCCGGGAAGGAGAATATGTAAGCGGATTTCCTCAGTCGATATCGGTTGGATTCGTGAAAATGGGAGCTGAATGCGGTGGTTTATCACGACATCACGGTCTGCTGGGGGGTGCCAGTGATGGATCTCATGGCCTTGCTGGTCAATGCCAAGGCGAGCCATTTTTACAGCCGGTGTAGGGAACACATATCAGAAGGGTTTAACGCCCTGGCTCAACATTGACCCAAGGAAGAGCTGTTCTATGTCTTTCCTCCATGGGCGCTAATCGGTTGCAGCGGATTGGGGCTCACAACAGGCCAATAATCCTGATAGCTCCAGATTGGCCACAGAGACCTTGGTATGTGGACTTGATTCGTCTTCTGATAAAGCAGCCTCTGAGGCTGCCCGACAGATTCAACCTGCTCTCACAGGGGCCCATTCTGATGCCGCAAGTGGATCAGTTCTCACTTATGACTTGGCTTTAGAGCGGGCATATTTGCAGCAGAGAGGTTATGCCTTTGCGGTCATAGCAACCATTTTGAAAGCCCGGAAGAGTTCAACGACGCTGGCTTATGTGTGGATCTGGCGAGCCTTTGAGGATTGGTGATCCCCACAGGACATTTCACCCGTTCTCCTGTTCTTTGCTGGACATTCTCTTGTTTTTACAGCATGGGCTAGAGAAGGAGCTGGCTCTGAATTTGTTGAAAATCCAGCTGGCTGCCCTCCCTTGCTACAGGGAGCAAGTGTGGGGGCAGTCCTTTGATGTGATCCGTTTCCTTAAGGCAGTGAAGCAGGTGCGGCCTCCTTTTCGCAAAGTGGTGCCTTCGTGGAACCTTAACGTAGACCAACCTTGTCGGAAGCACCATTTGAGCCATTTTTGAGTGCTTCTCTCCGGGACCGCAGCGTTGAAGGTGGTGTTTCTGGTGGCAATTTGTTCGGCCTGGCGGATTTTGGAGCTGCAGGTCCTGTCGTGTAGAGAGCCTTTTTTGCGTATCACTGCTGAGAAGGTGGTACTATGGCCTGGGCCATCTTTCCTTCCTATAGTGGTTTCCTGCTCCCATTTGAATCAAGCGGTTTCCCTGCAGATGTTTGCCGTGCGTGGTGAATCCACGGAGGATCTGCGCAGGGTGTTATGGCAGTATCTGAAATGCACGGAGTCCTTCCGTAAGTTGGAGCATTTGTTCGTGCATTTCAGAGGTCCCCGGAAGGGTGATTCTCCAGGACCAAGCAGGAAGTCGGTCCTCACATATGGATGATGTCGGTGCCGACGGAGCCCTCATGCGGAGCATTTCCCCAGCTTTCAAAGAAAGCCTTTGGGAATGCAGTGCGCATGCGCGGTCCCCTTCCCGCCAAAGGGTGCCATCTTGCTCAGTCTTTCTTTTTCCGCGGAGCCCAACAGACGTAGTTCGTGTCACCTGGGAAAAGTTGATTTTTTTTCTGAGATTTTTCACGTCTCTTTATCCGGTTCGACGCCGGTTCCCCATCCCACCTCGGCTTGGTACACCGGTATCTAGTTCGGAACTTCTTTTTGGGTTTTTGTCCTTTCTGACTAGTGTTCGCGCTTTTTCTTTTTCACTGGCAGCCCTGTCTTTTGACCTTGCAGGGGCCCATTTTCCCCCAATGGCTGCCAGCGGGTTCAAAAAATGTGATTGGTGTAAGAAACTTTTGTCTCTCACCGACATACATGACTGTTGCCTCCGATGCCTCGGGCCCGACCATGACCCGCTGGTCTGTGGCCCGTGCGGTAAGATGTCGTCGAAGGCACTTCGGAGCCGTCAGCATCAACGTGTGAGAATTTTTTCGGAGTCTGCGTCCGGCCGGGCCCGGACTTTGTCAGAGGCCTCAACATCTCGAGCGTCTGACCCCGAGCGCCATCATGGGTCCTCCGAGAAGGGGGTCTCCCACCTCGGTGCACAAAAGGAAGAAGAAGCTCGTGAGGGCAGCGTCAGTGGAAGCACCTGGATCCTCGAGGGCAAGGTCGCGCAGCCCTGACCGCCGTCCCGGGCTCTCGGAGCAGCCGACCAAACTACCTTGCCTGGAGCCGGAGTCCCCGAGTCAGGTAACTTCTGTTGTCCTGACACCGTCGGGGACTGCGGAGTCTTCTGAGCTCGTTCTCAGGTTGACGGCCCTGGCTGCCTTCATGGAGCAGCAGCGGTTACTGATTGCCAGTCTGACAGGTGCATCTGCCCCAACTATCGGGATCTCAACGTCTAAGTTGACCCCGGAGGCCGAGCTGATCCTCGAGTCCATTAAGTCTCGAGTCGATCCTCGGCCAAGGTATCCCTCGACCTCCCGTGCGGGACCGAGGTCGTCGACAATAGTGCCCTCGGCGTCAGGGCAGGTGGCATCGAGGCCCACATGGCCGAAGCCGCTCGACTCCTCCTCAGAGGAGTCAGCATGGGAAACAGAGGAGGAGGAGTCTCCTGACACCTTCCGGACCCAATGTGTTCTTGTGGACTCCCCGGACTCCTCTGGTGCCTCGGCCCTGACCACAACCCGACAGTCTGTGGCCTGTGTAAGAAAATGTCTTTGAAGGCCTTGAGAAGCCGCCGGCAGCAACACGACAAAATTTTCCTTGACTCCACCATGCCTTCGAGAGTGAGAACCTCGTCTGAGGTCTCAACAACTTGGGAGGAGCACTCCGAACCCGAGCATCAGAGAGGGGGTCTCCCTCGAGAGAACAGAAGAGGAAGAAGAACC
Source organism: Ichthyophis bannanicus (assembly GCA_033557465.1). Taxonomy (NCBI): domain Eukaryota; kingdom Metazoa; phylum Chordata; class Amphibia; order Gymnophiona; family Ichthyophiidae; genus Ichthyophis; species Ichthyophis bannanicus. Next base: position 275,003,076 of record CM066039.1, on the reverse strand, counting down.
CCTCGAAGGCGGCATCTCTGGATGGCTCTGATCGGCCGGGCTCCTCCCGGGGCCGGTCGTGGAGCCCCGAGTATCGGCTTGAGACGTCGGAGAGGGAGCATCCAGCTAAGATTCCTCAAAAGGACCCGGTCGCGGATCGGCCTAGGCAAGTACACATTGTCCTTATTGAGGAATCCCCTCCAGGGGAGCCGGCGTCAGGCATGAGTGCATCGATGCCCGCGCCACAGGCTGTGGAGCCTCCGGGACTGGTGTCCATGATGGCGGTCTTTGAACGCAGTGTCACTGCCTTCTTGGACCAGCAGCAGGCGCTGATGTCTGGCACATCCGGTTCGTCTGCCCAAACCACTGGTGTTGAAGATGCCCCCAGAGGCTGAGCCGATCCTCGAGGTCATGCAGGCCCTGGTGGATCCTCGGCCGAGGTTGCGCTCGACCTCCCACTCGTCGGGACCGAGGTCGTCACCGAGTATGGCGGGTTCAGGGCGTGCAGCGCCGGGGCCCTCATGGCACGAGGAACACCACAAGTCTTCCTTGGAGGCCTCTGGCTGGAAACCGAGGACGAGGAATCCCCGGACACCCATAGTCATTGCGATGTCCCTTCCGATTCCCTGATTTCTGAACCTTGGAGAAGGTCCCCACTGGAGGATATGGTTTTTTTGGACTTTGTCTGGGATATGTCCAAGGCCTTGGCTTTTCCAACGGAGTCTGAGGAGAATCCTCAAGTTGACGAGCTCGAGATGCTCCAGTACAAGGCTCACCCTCGGGAAACCCTCATGGTGCCCATTCCTCCCATCCTGGAATGGCTTATGCTCCACATGTGGGAGACCCAGCGTCGACGCCGGTGATCAGCAAGAGACTTGACTTGATGTATCGAGTCGGCCAGAGCCCTGGGTTTCAGAAGTCATAACTGCCGCACAACTCCATGGTTGTGGAGTCGGCCATGCGTCGACTGAAGAGTCAGAAGACGCATTCCTCGGTGCCCCCCCCCCCCCCCGGCAGGGAGGCCCGCATCTTGGATGCCCTCGGCAGGAAGTGTTACCAGGGCTCGATGCTGAATTGCCGGATCCAGGCCTACCAGCTGTACATGGGCATGTACCTGGCAAAGGAGCTCGCTGGGTTCTCGGCTGGTCTCTCCGAGGAGCCTTTGCAGCGCTTCAAGAGCCTGTCCAAAGCTATTCATGAGTGCTCCAAGTTTATGTCTCGGATGGCCTATGACTGTTTTGAGTCAGCGGCCTGGGTAGCCGCAGCGGGCATCTGTGCACCTATAGCCTCGAACAGTGGGTACAGGACATGTTGGTCGATGTCCCGTGTCAAGGGGAAAATCTCTTTGGCAAACCCATGACCGACAAGGCTGCAGAGCTAGAGACTGAGTTCATGACAAGGACTAGGCTCTCCAAGAAGACCACTGCCCTTTCCTGAAACAAGGGCTCGGGTAAAAAGCCCTTTTACCCGAGAAAGTCCACTGCTTACCGAAACTACCCCCCTTACCAGGCCTCCCCAGCAAGGGCAGCAGGCCAAGGGACAGGGGCATGACCCGCTTAAGCAGAAGGCTCCCAAGCCCCAGGCTCCTGCCCTGGCCCAGCTTGGAGAGAGCTTTTGACTCCTGCAGCATGGCCCCTCTCCCACTCAGAGCTCAGCAGCCTACAGAAGGTCCTCTCACTCTTTATGCCCACAGGTGGGGAGCTATCACCACCGATTCCTGGGCACTGAAGGTGATCAGGGAGGGTTACCACCTCCACCTGAGCCAAGTACCTCCATACTACTTCCCCGGAGAGCCCCTCAGGTCTCCCCTTCACCGGGACCTTCTTCTGAAGGAGTTGGCAGGTTTTCTAGAGGACCAGGCAGTGGAACCGGTGCCCTACCACCTCAAGGGCAAGGGGTTCTACTCCAGGTACTTCCTTGTGCCAAAGAGGACAGGGGGCCTAAGGCGCATACTCAACCTGCGCAACCTCAACAAATTCCTGGTGAGGGAGAAGTTCAAGATGCTCTCCTTTGGGACATTGCTGCCTTACCTCTGCCAGGGAGACTGGCTATGCTCTTTAGACCTAAAGGATGCTTTATACTTACATCCTAATCCACCCAAGCCACAGACAGTATCTACACTTTGTGGTGGGGGGCAATCATTTCCAATACAGAGTGCTTCCCTTTGGCCTAGCCTCGGCCCCCAAAGTGCCTGGCAGTGGCCGCTGCCTTTCTCAGGCTCCAGAGGATATTTGTTATCCCCTATCTCGACGACTGGCTCATCAGGGGCACTACAGCCCCCCGAGGTGCAGCAGGCCATGGCACGCACCACCCAGGAACTGCAACACTTGGGTTTCGTTATCAACTACCCCAAGTCAAACCTTTGCCCGTCACAAGGGCTGGAATTCATTGGGGCAAGGATCGACACCCTTCAGTCAAAGGCTTTCCTACATGCAGACAGGGCAGCCAGGCTCATGGCGCTAGCCAGGGATATACAGCACCGTCCCTCGGTGCCAGCCAGTCATCTGCTGCGCCTCCTCGGGCACATGGCCTCCACAGTGCATGTCACTCCAGATGCCCGCCTCCACATACAAACAGCACAGTGGTGCCTCGGGAACCAATGCTCCCAGGCCACGAGACATCTCCAGGACAGAGTCTGAGTGACCCAGCAGCTGGTACAGTTCCTGATCTGGTGGCTGTCGCCCCAGCACTTGGAGGCGGGGATGCCTTTCCAGGCCCCCCACCACTCAAGGGTTCTCATCACAGATGCTTCCCTGCTGGGCTGGGGAGCCCATTGCGAGGGATACCACACCCAGGGCACTTGGTCCCTGGACAAGAGCGCTCAGCAGATCAGCTTCCTGGAGCTGCGAGCCATTCATCTTGCCCTGAAGGCCTTCCATCATCGCCTGGGCCACCAGTTAGTCCTAGTTCAGATGGACAAACAGGTTGCCATGTTCTATGTAAACAAACAGGGAGGCACGGGGTCCCGTGCCCTCTGCCAGGAAGTCCTGAATCTGTGCTCTTATACAGTCTGGCAGGGCATTCTCCTCAGAGCAATATACCTGCCGGGCCAAGACAACTTGCTGGCCGACAGACTCAGCAGGATTCTCCAGCTGTACCAGTGGCAGCTGGACTCAGGGGTTACCAGCAGGCTTTTCCAAACCTGGGGGGAACCGGTGATAGACCTGTTTGCAAGCCCAGACAATCACCAAGTACCCTGTTTCTACTCAATGCAGCCTCACCCGGCAGGGTGACCACTGATGCCTTCCTGGTCTCATGGTCAGAGGGGCTTCTGTATGCTTTTCCTCCGACACCACTGATCGTCAGGACTCTGTTCAAGATTCTCCATGACAGAGCCTCGGTCATCTTGGTGGCTCCCAGGTGGCCCAGGCAACCATGGTTTCCACTGCTTCTGCAGCTAGCGGTGGAGGCCCCCACACCCCTATGGTCCGCTCCACGGCTCCTTACCCAGGAGGGGGGCTCTCTCCTGCACCCCAACCTCGGCTCCCTCTCGCTGACAGCATGGCTACTGAGAGGGTGACTTTAGCCCTTCTCCACCTCACGAAAGAAGTGGAGGATGTTCTGCTGGCATCGCGCAAAACGTCTCCCAGACGGGCCTATGCCTTTAAGTGGCATAGGTTTGCACTTTGGTGCACTGAACGGGGGCCGACCCCTTCTCTTGCCTGGTGGTCATGGTGTTGCAGTTACCTGCTCCACCTCTCCTGAACGGGGTTCAAGTCTAACTCTGTTAGAGTACACCTTGGTGCCCTAGCGGCAAACCACCATCAGGTGGACAGGAAGCCCTTCTCAGCCCACCCAGTGGTGTCTTACTTCCTAAGGGGCCTACTCCTGTCTAAGCCCCCGGTTTCTCCCCCCTCCCCCCCCCCAGCGACCTATTGGGATCTCAATGTGGTGTTGGGGCAGCTCACCCTGCCGCCCTTTGAGCCTCTGGCTACATGCCACCTTCGCTATCTCTCCTGGAAGGTGGTTTTCCTGGTTGCGCTCACTTCTGTTCATAGGGTAGGTGAGTTCCAAGCCCTCGTGGCTGAGACGCCTTGCACCAGGTTTTACAAGAATAGGGTGGTGTTTCGCACACATCCCAAATTTCTTCCGAAGGTGGTGTCTTCTTTCCACCTCAACCAGGAGGTGGTCCTCTCTACCTTCTTTCCCAGACCGCATGCCTGTGCACTCCTCCATACCTTGCACTGTAAGAGAGCCTTGTCCTTCTATATTCAATACACTCGAGGCCACCAGAAAGCCTCTCAGCTTTTCATTTCCTATGACCCCATTAAGCTCAGGGAGGCGGTGTCCAAGCGTATGTTGTCCACATGTGTGGCAGACTGTATTGCCCGGGCTTATGAGGAGGCGAGGCTTCCGCTGGAAGGGTGGGTCACTGTGCACTGGGTCAGGGCTATGGCGACATCAGTTGCTCACCTGCGTTCAGTTCCTCTGGCAGACATCTGACGGGCCACCACCTGGTCTTCAGTCCATACCTTCGCAGCTCATTGCTGCCTGGATAGAGAGTCCCAATGGGACAGTGCCTTTGGCCAGGCCGTGCTCCATAACCTTTTCTTGGTCTAGGCAACTCCTACCCTGACCCTTCTGTGTTCAGGCTACTGGAGTGCAAGTTGCTTTGGACGCAGGGGTCCTGTTTGGTCCGTTATACAGATTTCATTGCTGCTGCTTGTGGCTCTCTACGAGGGAGCCTTTTTTGGCTATAGGTTCATGGTAGCCTGTAGCTGGGGAGTCCCATATGTGAGGACTGGCTTCCTGCTTGTTCCCGGAGAAAGCGTAGTTACTCACCTTTAACAGGTGTTCTCCGGGGACAGCAGGAATCAGTCCTCACAACCCTCCCTCCTTCCCTTGGAGTTGCAGTCTATCATCTTTATTTGTTTTGCCCTTCTTTTTAGCTATGTTGTTTAACTGAATATTGTTTAATACAAACTGTGTTGCTGTCACTTTTCAGAGCTTTATGCTGTACAGCTGGAAAATATGACATAGGCTCCACTATTTACCTTAGACTAACTTATGTGATTTTGTTGGATTATTTTATTATTTTATTATAAACGATCAGGTCTCAGAATCGAACATGGCTACACACTGAATCTACTTGTATGATACAGTGAAATGCCTTCAATACATCAATGACCTGTTATATCGCTAGTTTGCTATAGGAGTTTTTGCTTTTTATTTATTTTCTTTTTATTATAAAACTGCACTGCGGTTTGCCACTCAGGAAGACAATATTCAACAACTAATCGCTTCTGAAAGTTGTACCATCTTAAATCGTCAACTTCCTGTGTTCAAAGTCGATAACAACAGCAGTGCCGTCGAGGCAAGATTTATCTCATATGTTCCCAACGCATTATCAAGGCACCATAGCGTTTCACAGGTAGCGTTTCATCAGGGGAATGCCTTAATAAAGATAAAAGCATTTACCTTAATTTATATGTTACTTTGAAAATGGAATGAAAGTTAGTCATGTTCTCCAGTGAGATACTCACGGCTCCGTTCAGTTCAGATCCATCTCTCAAAAAACGTCGTGCATGCGGAATGAGGGTTACTCTGAAATTTAAACCCCCTGAAGCGGGGTTAATTAAGAAGGACGCTTCTTAGTGGATCTATTGAAATTGGTACTATTTCATAACTATTTCATGTTCGAGCAGAATATCTATTTGCAGATTGCCGGTGTGGCCATGGGCGCAACTTGCACCCCTTCGATAGCCAATTTATATATGGCAAAATTCGAACAAAATTGGATCTCTTCTTCCCTTCATTTTACAAATATAAGGCTTTGGCTTAGGTATATCGATGACGTCTTTATGCTCTGGGAGGGAAAAGAGCAAGATTTACAGAATTTTGTTCATTGGCTGAATAATTGTGATACCAATATTCAATTTACTTATGAACATGATGCCCATACCATCACGTATTTGGATGTCCGCGTTCACAAAGAAAACGATCTGTGGAAAACCTCGGTATTTCGGAAGCCCACTGATCGCAATAGTCTTTTACACCATACAAGTGCTCATCCACGTAAACTTAGAGATAGTCTTCTGCTTTCTCAATTTCTTCGGTATCGAAGAAATTGTTCGGATCTTAGTGAATATAAACAGCAAGCTAAGTCATTAAAACAAAAATTTGTGGTTCGGGGGTATCCTAATTACGTGGTGGATAAAGCTTATAAACGAGCACTATATATTAACAGAGTTATTGCTACAGCCAAAACAGAAAGAATTCACCACAGAAGAGACGGTGCATTTAGTAACAAAACATTCTCCATTCAGTTTTCAGATTCAAAGGATTTAAAAAAAACATAGGAATGTTTTATGTAGCACTCCACGCCTGGAGAATCAAAAAATCCAATGTGTATGGCAACGCCATAAACATTTAAAAGAAATTCTCAGCCCCACTGTTTTGAGAACACCACCACAGAAGCACGGGTTGGAAGAATTAGGCCACTATAAATGTGGGGTCTGCATCATATGTGATATAACATTGGAAATGCAACAATTTCGACATCAAGGAAAAACCTATCAGCTACGTCATCGCACTTCCTGTAATTCCACTTACGTGGTTTATGGCATTATTTGCCCGTGTTCATTGTTATACATTGGTAAAACTATTCGTGCATTTCATATTAGAATGAAGGAACATCGTAGCAGATTACATTGTAAAGTGCTGCAAGCCCCTATATAGTGTCCCACTGTATTGAAAAGCAACATTCCTTCACAACATTAAAGTGCTTCTGTCTTGATCAGGTCACTCAAGGAGCAGGAGGGAAATCCCGGGATCAAACATTACTACGACGAGAGCAGGAATTGGATCTTCCGGCTAGATACTTTAAACCCAAGAGGTTTAAATACTTCCATTGAATGGGGAGCGTGCTAGTGAGATCCATTAATTAAGGTGGAGCGTCCTTCTTAATTAACCCCGCTTCAGGGGGTTTAAATTTCAGAGTAACCCTCATTCCGCATGCGCGGCGTTTTTTGAGAGATGGATCTGAACTGAACGGAACCGTGAGTATCTCACTGGAGAACATGACTAACTTTCATTCCATTTTCAAAGTAACAAGTAAGGTAAATGCTTTTATCTTTATTAAGGCATTCCCCTGATGAAACGCTACCTGTGAAACGCTATGGTGCCTTGATAATGCGTTGGGAACATATGAGATAAATCTTGCCTCGACGGCACTGCTGTTATCGACTTTGAACACAGGAAGTTGACAATTTAAGATGGTACAACTTTCAGAAGCGATTAGTTGTTGAATATTGTCTTCCTGAGTGGCAAACCGCAGTGCAGTTTTATAATAAAAAGAAAATAAATAAAAAGCAAAAAATCCTATAGCTAACTAGCGATATAACAGGTCATTGATGTATTGAAGGCATTTCACTGTATCATACAAGTAGATTCAGTGTGTAGCCATGTTCGATTCTGAGACCTGATCGCTTATAATAAAATAATATAATAATCCAACAAAATCACATAAGTTAGTCTAAGGTAAATAGTGGAGCTTATATCATAATTTCCAGATGTTGTTTAACTGAGCAAGATGGCACCCTTGGGCGGGAAGGGAGCCACACATGCGTGGTAGCAAACCATAAGAACATAAGATATGCCATACTGGGTCAGACCAAGGTCCATCAAGCCCAGTATCCTGTTTCCAACAATGGCCAATCTAGGTCATAAGTACCTAGCAGTTTCCCCAAAAGACACAGGTTCCACAGTGTTTGTATTGGGTCAAGCAGTGATATCCCGGGTGCCATTTAATAATGGTTTATGGACCTTTCCTCTAGGAACTTGTTCAAAACTTTTTAAATCCCAAAGGCTTTCTTTGAAAGCTGGGATTTGCTCTGCGTGGGCTCCATCGGCGCCAACATCATCCATATGTGTGGACTTATTCCTGCTGTCCCCGGAGAACACTTGTTACAGGTGAGTAATTGCGCTTTTTTTCACTCTTTTAGTGTTTTTCCTTTCAGGCCCTTTTTTCTCACCCTTTTTTCTCCAACTGCTGGCCTCGATGGTTTTTGGCCTCGCAGGGGCCCTTTTTGCCCCATGGCCACCAGCTTCAAGAAATGTGATATGCTCCAAAAATGTCGCTCACGGGCACCCACAACTGCTGTCTACAGTGTCTGGGGGCTGACCACAACCCGTAGCTCTGCTCGCTTTGTAAGAAAATGCCCGCTAAGGCCTTGCTAAGCCACAAGCAGAAGTCCGATGACATTTTCCGCAAGGTAGCTCCGGGGTCTCTGGTGGCACCTCGCCCTGCAGATCCACCACTTTCGGGGTCTCCCACAGTGACCCCGCGCCCCAGGTGTAACTCCGATCAGGGGTTGCCTGAGGTGGAACGGCGAAAGAAGACGACAATGTCCTTGAAGTTGCTGTCGGGAGCTCCAGATAAGCACGAGCTGTCTCGTGCTCATTCCCATAGCCTTCCCTGGTGTTCCTGAGAGTCAGACAAGGCGCAGCCTCAAAAGGTACCTCATACGGACACGGAGGCCTCCGGCGATGGTGCCCGATCTCTTGAGGGTTGTCCCGGCAAGGACCCCCTCTCCTCCTCCACGCCAGACCCGGTAACACCGGTGTCAGCATCACAGGGACCCACCCCCGAGTGAGTCCCGTATGCTGGCACTGGAGCGCAGCATTTCTGTCTTCCTAGCTGCCCAGCAGGCGCTTTTGCCCAACATGGCTGGCTCACACCCCGAGACCAAGGTTCACCTGACAGAAGTCCTGAAAACTGCCCTGGAAACCCCCGAGAGCCGCAGGCCTTGTGAGGGTTATCTGCACCGGTTTCACTCGCCGTCCCGTTCCTCGGGGGGCGAGGTCTTCCAGAGTCGGTGCCTCCGGCTCTAAGCGGGCCTCAGCCACTGGGCGCAGGGAGCAGCCTGACTCCGAGTCCTTCTCGGACTTCTCGGGCTGGGAATCGAATGGAGACACTTCCCCGGAGATCCATGCCCATAGAGATCTCCCTTCTGACCCATCCCCACCCGCCTCACAAAGGCGGTCGCCTCCTGAGGTCACCTGGTTTTTGTGTGGGATATGGCTCGGGCCCTCAATCTGCCTATGCAGACCGAGCCGAGGGCAGAGGAACGTGACATCTTGCAGTACGAGTCTCCACCCAGGGAGTCTCTTACGGTTCTGGTATTGTCCATCCTATCCTGGCTGCTCCTCGGCATGTGGGAAGCACTCGCCTCGGTCCCTATTGTCAGTAAAAGACTCAATGCCATGTATAGGATCCAGCGCAGCCCGGGGTTTCGGAAGACCCAAATTCCCTCATGCCTTCATGGTAGTCGAATCCATGATGTGGAAACAGAAGAGCCCGAAGTCGCACTCACACTTGGGGAAACTGCTAGGTACGTATGACCTAGATTGGCCACTGTTGGAAACAGGATACTGGGCTTGATGGACCTTGGTCTGACCCAGTATGGCATATCTTATGTTCACTCTTCGGTCCCACTTGGTAGGGAATCTCATGTCTTTGAAACCCTGGGGCGCAAGACTTACCAGGGGTCCATGCTGGTGTGTCGCATCCAAGTGTACCAGCTGTATATGGGTATGTTTCTTCGCGACCTTGCCAAAGAGCTTGGCGGTTTTTCCGTGGACCTTGGTGGGGAGCGCCTTCTCAGGTTCCAGATCCTCCTGAGGTTGGTCACAGACTGCTCGAAATACCTTTCCCGTGCCGCATATGACGAGTTTGAGTCTTCCGCCCATGTGGCAGCGGCTGGTATCTGAGTCCGATGGCAGGTGTGGCTCCAGTCTTCGGACCTGGAACAGTGGGTCCAGGAGAAGCTCCTGGATGTTCACTACCTCGGCAAGCAACTGTTGGGCAAGCCATGGAGGACAAGGCAGCTGAGATCTAGATGGAGTTCGTGAATCGCACCCATCTCTCACGCAAAACATCCTCTCTTCCACGGAAGAAGCAGCACAGCAAAAAGCCTTTCTTACAGAGGAAAGGGCTCCCCTTCCAGGGATACTCACCTTACCCGCCTAGCCTGCGCCGACGACCAGCGCTCGGGGCAAAGGGGGAGCTCAGGGTCACCGGAAATCCAAGGGGCCCAAGACCCAACCAGTGGCACCACCCCAGCCAGCCCCGGGGTTTTGACACCGAAAACATAGCCTCTTGCCCCCGTTGGTGCTTCCACCCGTGGGAGGATGCCTGTCTCTTTTCGCCCCCGAATGGGCAACTATTACATAGGGCACCTGGGTCTTGCAGGTGATCTGGGACGGGTATCGTCTTCGTCTAGACAAACTCCCTCCTCCCTTCTCCCCTGCCATTTTTGTTTTTCTTCCCTTGCCATCTGCTGAGTAGGGCTCTAGCTATGGGACCTGACTGAGCAAGATGGCACCTTTGGGTGGGAAGAGGACCATGCATGCGTGGCAGCAATTCCAAAGGCTTTCTTTGAAAGCTGGGGAATTGCTTTGCGTGGGCTCGGTCGGTGCAGTCATCACCCATAAGTGAGGACTGATTCTTGCTGTCCCTGGAGAACACCTGTTACAGGTGAGTAACTACGCTGTTTGTTGAAGGTAAGCATGGCATGGAAAGAACTGCTGAATGTTAGAGGGAAACTGAAGATAGAGTTCGAAGTTAGATTATGGCACTGAACTGGAAGAGGAATAAAGTTCCAGGAACCAGGAGTCTTACAGTCTTATATGGTCTTCCAGAACTGACAAAAGACATTGTTGGTATTTTTTTTTTAAATACTAACCATTAGTACACCTATATATTACCTTTCCTATAGTGGAATCCAGAATTGGGGTGTCATGCTCAATGCCGTGGCCCAAGGGAACATGAACACAGCCACACTCCATAGGTGTGTGATGACAGCTGAAGGAAAAACTAGGGGAAAAAATAAAAGTAGGAATTTCTTTGCTCCCTGGCCTGATTCTGGTTCCATTTATGTAGAAAACAATGTGTGCAAAGTTTGAAGCCAATCAAATAATATTTAGGTGTGACTCAAGGTCCCTATCTATCAGGCCCCTGGATCCCCCCCAAGGTTCGTCAGACCACTGGGTATTATCCGCTCATAGACGGGGGTATCATGCTTGCCAAGCACTCAATGTGGTCCAGATGCTAGTAAGAACTTTGACGATGTGGGGAACATCTTACGGTGTTGCGAGACAACACCCAGAAGGAACTGGAGTTGCTCTTCTTTTGTGGTGTGTTGGCCGTTGAACTCCTCAATGAGTTTGACCCCTCGCTCAGCCACATCGTTGATCACTGGAAGATTTTTTACTTTCTTCAGACCGTCTTTGAATGATGCATTCTCTTCCCAGTCTTCTGGGTCTGCATTAAGAAAATCACTGTTGATGTCGAGGTGTTTCAGGAAACGGATTGACTTGCGAGTTGCAAAAGATTCAAGTGTTGGAATCATGGAACTTTTCAATTTGACCCGCTTTGGGGGATCTTCGTCTTCGTCATCATCCTCATCGCTTTCATCTGATTCTGCCGGGATCATGGCCGACACTATGGCCCGCTTTGTCGGTGCTGAAACAGCTTCATCGAACAGTGACAGTGCCACAAGCTCCTCTGACACATACCACAGATGCTGTTGCAGTTTGCCTCTGGCCGCTCTTCCAACACGGTCATTGTGGTAAGAGTGTAGTTTCTTCAGCATCTCCAAATCTGTTCGAGGAGCAACTGCGGCATCAGGGGCAGAAAACCAGACTTCCACATGAATCAGGATGGAGAAAATGCTCACATCACGAACACAGGACTCCTCCCGTTGGGTAAGATCTTTGAGTTGTCCTCGGAACATCCAAATCTTGAGACAGTACAAGACTTTTGCCATCCATCTGGCATGATGGAAAGCTCCGGGTTTCTTGAAATTGAAACTAGGAAGATTCCCTCCAAGGCAGACAATCGTTAACTCCAAGAATTCCAGGTAATCATCTCAGTGATTGCCCTGTGCCAACTTGGATTCCGCAAACTTCATGATGCGATCCCTGTCAGGTTGCAGCACCTCCAAGTCTTTTCCAGTTTGATAGTTGGACTTGTCAAGGGAGCCCCAATTCTTTTGGAACTGGCGAAAGAGTTGGACATCGGGACCCGATGACGCTCCAGAGCATGTAGAGAATACTGCACCAAGAATTATTTCGTAAATGTGATGGCAGCATGCCAAATGAAGGACTGTGTGACGGAGTCTCTGTTCTAGAAGAATGCACGCTCCTGATCGACGTCCCGTGTTCGATGCAGTTGTATCAAAGCAGAAGCCTGCAACCTTTTTCATCCAAACACCATTCCTGTAACAGTTCATAAACTGCTGCAGCTTGATTCTTGCCCGTTCCTGATGTCAGTTTTGGTACACCAAGAAGTTGTGTTTCTCCAGTGGAGAGAGCCGTTATCAAAACTGGAAGGCGGTCAACGGATGTGGTTGAACAGAGGAGAGATGGCAATAACTTGCTATCCCAATGCACAATGCATGTTTTGCCTTCGGCTTTGAATGCGTTGTGCAGGTCCGCCATTGTTGCTGACGGTGCTTTTCTCTATGGCGCTTGACGCTGGAGCGGCTGATATTGAGCTCCCCAGGATAATGTCCCAGACTTCTGGCGGTTTCAGCTACCACAAACAGAGCATTGCGATCCGTTGTCCCTGTCCGATCCAGGGCTGCTGTAAGCTCTGGGGTCCAGACATTGTTAGGTCTATACTGCTTTGTTTGTGGAGTTGCTTTCTTCTGTCCGTTATCTGAATCCGCAGATGTCGACGAGTCTTCACCTGACTCTGCTGAGGAAGAAGATCCTTCCAGCTGAACTTGGCTTGTAGTTGCCTCGGCTTCGGCAACATGTTTTTGTCTGCGCCTTTTCAGTAGTTCTTCTCACTGTTGCGATCTTGCTTCCGTGTTGGCCAGTTTCTTGTCCATCGCGCGCATTGAGCCGCGGCGCCCTGGTTCTCGTTGTGCTATTAAGAATTCTTTGTCTTCTTGAATATGAATTAGACATTGCATTGGCATGCGCCACATCAAATAGGTTTTTCATTGCAACCTGGAATTCTTTTTCATTTGCCTCTTGTTTCCCTCCTCTCCCTTTGTTTTTCTTCAAAAGTTTCCACTGATTGAGCAATTTCTTTACTTTTTCTTGAATTTTGTCATTTCTTTGAACAGGAAGCCTGGCCTTTTCCCAGTAAGCTTCTACTTCACTTGTTACAATAGATGCACTTTCACTAACGCCTTTGTTTAATGTCATATGGTGATGTAAAAATACACTTAACACTTGCTCCTTGCTGGGGAGCTTGGCCCCCAGAATTGTGGTGGACATTTCTTCAATGAGAGAAAAACCACGTTTTTTCGCCATCTGAAAAGAATAAAGATACAAAGATAATAGTACAATGTCTTTGCCACCTCTCAGAGACGAGATTAGTTCAAATATGACGCAATCAAATGTAATCAGCGTGGAACTGAGTGGATGATACAAGATGATGCAACATTTCGTCATCTGCTCCCAGAGGGAAATCTCAAGACTTGTTGAGCCACCCCTAAATATTATTTGATTGGCTTCAAACTTTGTACACAGTGTTTTCTACCTAAATGGAACCAGAATCAGGCCAGGGAGCAAAGGAATTCAGGAATTCATTTTTATGGACCATCCTGCTAAGTTAGGTGGGAGTTAGGTGTCTGTAGGATGTTCGATCCTGATGCCTGGGAGTCCGTGAGCTGAACAGGATTACCCACCCCTTTTTTTGTTTTCTCTCTCTTTTTGGTTTGGAGGGATAGATATATAGGTCACCGGTACCCCTGTTGATGTTTATGCTGATGAGCACCAAAGCTGATGCACTGCCTTGCTAATAATGAGACAGTTGAAGGCTGAGAAAAGAGAGTGGAGGAGGCAACCGCAAAAGTAGAATAACAGGATGAATGATGGGAAATTCAGACATGGCAACTGCAGCAGTAGAATAACAGGATGAATGATAGGGAATTCAGACATGCTGGACTATCAGGAGTCAATTTTCCATATCTAATGTCTCTATCTTCTATGGCTTCCTTGTGGAGACCATACCTGTGGAGCTGTTTCCACCATTTTCTGCAGCTCCCTGCAGAAGTCATGCTTACATTGAGGGGGGCGGGGGGCGCTATAGTCGGGGCAGATTGGGTGGTTCACAGTTTGTTTCAGTGTCCCAAACCTGCTGAACCTACTGGGAGGCATTGCCCAGGGTCAGTTCCGAGATACCACCCAGAAGCAGCCTGCTTAATGGACTGAGTTTATACCTTTCCATCAGGGATTCCAGGCAGGTTGCATTGGATTGCTGAAAGCTTACAAGTTAAAATTGTACTTGATGTGATGAAGGGTTAGGGGACTTCTCCAGGTTTACCAGGAACTGTGTTTGGTTAGTCATGGCTGCCTCTGGTGCAGCCTACTGCTGTAAAAATTGGTCTGCTGCTTCACTCCTCAAGTTGATAGTGCTGGAACTGGAGATCAGATGCATGCCGCCTGCTCATAAGTTATCCTGTCTGCTGAAGAGCATTGGCAGTATCTGGAGAAAAGAGATTCCTGATCCTACTTAGGGAAGAGAAAGGGAGGGAGACAGCAGACATCATTCAGCATTCAGAGAGAGAGAAAAGAAGGAAGGGCTTCCATGGGTTTTGGTCAGGTAGTTACACTGTCTACAAAATGTGGGTGAATCCATCTTTTCTTTTTTTTCATTTATTTATTTTTTTGAGACTTAGGCTGTGCTAGGCCAGTAATACCCAGGTTAGGAGGCGGCTAACGTACTGGTGGAGCTATTCTATCTCCTCTCTTTCTTTTTTTTTCGTTCTTGAAATTGTCCTTCACAAACCCGGCAGTAATGGTGTGCTGCTGATGCATGAGATGCTGCAACCAGTAACCTCTTGCTGCCTAGATCTGCAAATGCTGAGCATTAGAGACTAATGGATTGTTAAGTGAACCACATTTATTTTATTTTTTTTGCCATATGCGGAATATCAAGTGTTCTAATAATCCATAAATGGGAATATAAATACCAAATTTCATGTGTCATGGTCAAAGCAGTCCTATTGTATGTTGTATGTTTCTGTCTGCATTGAGGCATCAGGCAAACAGTGCTAGGGCAAAAACAGTTGTTGCATCTCCTGCAATTCCCTTGCATTGAGGTATCAGACAAATGGGCAAAAGAAGGGCTATGGGCAAAAGAAGGGCTATGGATAAAGAAGCTAGGGGCTATGGATAAAGAAGCTATGGGCAAAAGAAGCAGATACAAGCCCTTGAAGCTAGAGTCAGGGGCACAAGCCCTGTTTTTTCCCTTTTCCCTTTTTTTTCTTCTTAAAGATAATTGATATTTCCAGTGGTGGAATTTGGCCAGCAACCTGGTGATGTTGAATATCACTAGCTGGGAGCAGAAATTTAAAAAGGGTTAAGGTGATGGAGTGCTTGACCCAACCAGATGCTCACTTGATTTGCCTGCAGCACAACATTTGTATTATGTTGTTGATCTGATTTTTGTTTGTTTTTTAAATTAAAACAGCCTGCTGTGAGGGCCCCTGATGGAGAGGCTCAGGACACTACAGTAGCCACAGTAATGATTCCCAGCAATGCACAGTTTTGGGTTTGTTCATGAGCCCCATTTGACATGGGTACATGATAGGCTAGCTTCTTTTGCTTTTCCTACATAGAAGCTCAAATTGGGGAGTCCCCCGGGGAGGTTGGGAATGGGTCAGTCTGGTCTACTCACCTGTTGACAGTCATAACAAACGACCATGTCGGGGCCTGCCAATGCTGTTATGCAGTGAAAGAAGTGAACCCCCCCCCCCTCCCCACACACACACACACTCCCGGTCAATGCATATGCAGTTTTTCACTCTTTTATTCATTTATTTTTATTTTTGTCTTCAATCACTGGCAGCAGGAACTGAGGCTGAAGACAGTGGCTGCAGATCGCTGGAGTGCAGCTTCCAACCCCAGAGCATCAGCATCCTGGGCTAAAATGGGGAGCAACCATCGCAGCACAGGACACAGACACGATCCAAGGGTCACGGCCTAAGCCGGTCACCTGGAAATTGAATGGTCCATGTCTGTTTGGAGGTACCCACCCTGTGACACACCGGGCTCCATGAGCACTGGACCCGAGCCCATCGGTAAAATGGGGTGAGAAGGGGGGCACCGCCCAGACTCAGCGATTTATGCCCCCGCCAATCAGAGGTGAACAGCGCAGGGATGGGGTCATTAGGGAGAGCAGAGATCAAAGACATTGGGGTTGCCTGCTCCCAGGGCCTATAGTGACTGGATTACCTTAGTTAGGTGGGAACTATTGGCAGGCTTAACTGCCGTGAGAGTGTTGAGGACTGATAGGGGATAGCACCTGACACTCATTGGCTTTTTCTCTGCATTGGATGACCGGGGTACTCAGATGCCCTCGAGTGTTACCGCATTAGAAAAGGTTAGTCATCTTTTTACCTTTTTTTTTTTTTTTTTTGAATGGGACTCCCATGGGGAGTTATGGTGTTTGTGGGTTCTTCACAGGCAAGGTGCCTTCCTGGGGCTTTCATACACAAGATATCCTGTGGATAGCTTGTCTGGACTCCTTTGGGTTGTTTATTTTTTACAAAAAAATCTTGTGAGTGCCAAGATTGCCTCAGTGATGCAGCTGCTGAAGGATTCTACTTCTCACAAAAAAAACATATCCTGTGGGTGCCGAGTCTAGGCCCCCTTGGATGTTACACTGCAGAAGTGAGTCTCATCTCACAATAACATTCCATGGGTACCTTGTCTAGGTCCCTTGGAAGTTGTGGCTGTTAAGTGATTCTATTTCCACTGTAGGACCTCCCAAAGGTGCCTAGTCTGGACCCCTTGGGAGTTTGCCGCTTGAGAAGATTCCCTTGTGACAACAGTTAATCGTGCTGCTGAGGTGATTCTGCTTATAAGAGGACATCCCATGGGAACCTTGTCTAGGGCCCTTGGGAGGCACAGCTTAGCGTTGTAGATGTAGTTTCTTGTCTTAGGAGAAGAAAATAAAACAATAAAGTAACACAAAAATGAGGTTAAAATAATAATTAAAAAAATAAAATATATATATATATATATATAAATATAAATATATATATAAAAGGAGAGGGAGAGCATATTCAATCCTGCTTGGCCAGTGGATGAAGTAGACTGAGAGGAAGGAGCAACAGACAGGCAAGAGGGGCTATTCACACATGCCCAGAGTTTTCTGAGCTCTTCTGGGCTCTGGGAGATCTGTTCTGACCTAGGCGCGCTGTCAGGGATGATGTCACCCATGTGTGGGGCTGATTATATCCTGCTTATTCATGGAGAAATATCCCCAAAACTGTTTTCTGAGAACTATATATGCACTGGAAAAAGGTTGCTGTCAAAAGGGATGTTAGGTTAATTGGGAGGCACTTTTCTCTTTCAGAAAAAGAGGAGGGTTGGTAATATTGACAGTCTTCTAGTTTTAAAAAAATCCTGTGTTTTTGCTTCTTGTTTTAGGTTGCTATGGGATTCAACCTGACCTGGTGAATGAAGGCTGGAGGTGCTCACGGTGTACAGCTAATGCATTGACAGCAGTAAGTACCCTCATCTGAGCCTGGGCTAGTGCACTAGAAAGAACAGAACTGACAGGAATGCAAAACTCTTTAGTTGGATGCTGGACGGATCCTAGACTGTATTGTCATTAAATCTAGTCAAGCAGTTGGTAGTGTGTCCAAAAGTATATAAGAACATCAGCCCATTCAGAGTAAGATCAGGGTCCATTGAGCCCTGCATCCTGTCTAGGTCACAAATACCTAGCAGTTGCCAAAAAGTAGATCAGTTTATTTATAGTGTAGGGCTTTTCATTCTTAGAATCACACTTCGGAAAACTGAGCTTGGAGAGTCTTCATGGTGGAGGGAGAAGGTGACTTGTGTTGTACTTGCAGGAGATTCTGATGAAGGTTTTTCTTTTCCTGCAGGACTGCTGTCTGTGTAATCTGAGAGGAGGTGCACTGCAGATGACCACAGATGGGAGGTAGGTGCAATTTTTCTGGGGTGAAAAACATGCCTTTTTAGTGCATTGCTTCACTCAGCGTGACTACTTCGCACATGCATCTCTAATGCATGGGACTGCATGTGCTTCAGATACTTTCCAAGGTCTATGCTCCTGCTGCATTTGTGTTGTCATGTTTCTCCATGGGCAAGCAGGTAGTAAGTTAGAGCCTGGGGCAGGAAACGTTTATTCCAGCTCGAGGATCTTTCCTGAAGCTTTTGAGCAGTGCAATATGTATGCGCACCATTTCCTATCTGCTGTTGTCATGTAGGACTACCTCAGTCTGTTTTCTGCAGAGCCAGTCGATCATATCACAGTGAGCTCATATGACAAATTTTAAAAAGCTAAATATTTAATTATTTTTTCCCCTATTGCTTTCATGCAAACTTCCTCTTTTTATCTGGTAGTACCTTAGGCAGGTTTTTTGTCAGATTAAATGTTTTTGTGCATCCATCCAGTCGGGTCTTCTTAGGGTCTGCGGCATCCCAGCTGGGGAATTTTTCATCAAGATAGTGATTTGATTTTGCTATTTATTTGTCAACATGTCCCAGAAAATCCTCCGCAGGTTTGAAAGATATTCCCAGTACAGCAAGACCATATTCATAATGGATATTCTTAATTAGTGCTTGCGGTGCCTGGATCCAGGCTGATTCCTTTCATTATAATTTGTGATCATAGATGTCCAAGAGAGGGTTCCAGGGTCAAAAATAAAATAGTGGGAATGTATTTTTGGCTTTTCCAAGTCCAGTCCATTGACATCTGCATCAAAGGAATTGTTCCTTACAGTCCAAAAGCTATATTGGTCACTGAGGATGCAGTGACATTGAGACTGCATCACACACCCTCGACACTGAGCCATCAATAGAGGCCACTGTGATCAGTCATCATCCAATTATCACCCAAAGAGAAGGAAGAATTCATCCTTTTCTACAGTGATGTTGAGGGTCCGCAATGCCATTCATTGAGCGAAAGCTGGAGTACATCAACATCACACCTCTTCAGTATGCAGTGTTGAGAACACAGATGCCATCAGTAAGTCCTTGAAGCATCCCCATCAAAAGGACCATTCATTCTCATTGATGGAGGGAGTGTAACTGACTCTAAGAACCTAGAACCCATCCACCAGTATTCCTATCATGATTCAAGAAAATGTGGACACTCCTACTATTCTCTCCATGCCTTTGGAAGTGGCATCTATTGAGGAGCAGTCTTTGAGAAACACCAGTTAGAGACTGGAGTAGATTATGTCTTAGCACAACTATGAGACTTCAACATAATCTATGCCGAGACATCAACAGATCCAGCTAGTCCTCGAGACCCATGCATTGTTTGCAAGAGCGACACCAACACTGATGGACTCCGGTACAGCTGACCTTGATACCATCACTGCATCAGGGGAGGAAAGTTCTTAGTATATTGAGATTCATCAATGTCTCGATGTTCTCTTGTGAGGCATGCTCACACTACTGAGTGGAGGTTGGGCCAGACAGCAACCCAGACATTTCCTTTGGAGTTTTTCTCAGAGTCAGATTTCAGAGCACTCTAGGGTTTCTGATTATTTATTTATTTATTTAACAGGTTTTTAATATACTGCTTTTAGTCCAAGACTGTTTACATAGAACAACAGTATATAATCTCAAGAGAGTTGTTTTACATAGAACATGGGCAAGTAAACTTGGCGTTAAATATGGGGGTTATACATAAATCAAAGGTGTGTGGATGGTTATGGTGTATACAGTTAGGTAATGTCATTAGGACCAAAATGTTCAATGAAGAGATGTGTTTTTAATAGTTTCTTCAGATCCTGTAGGGATTGTGCAGATCTAATGGATTCTGATAGTGAGTTCCAAATCGATGGAGCGAATGGCGTGAAGGCTCTCTATTGCTTGTATGCTGCGTACACTTGGTCTTGATGGAGGGGGGATAGCAAGAAGATTCAGATGTACTGATCATCTGGGCCTTGTCGATGTTCTTGAGATTAGAGCGTCAAGACAGGGAGCTGATAGTTTATGAAAGATTTTGTAGATGGTGATTACGGTCTTGTGTTTAATCCTTTATGAACCAGAATGAAGTGTACTATTCTTCACCCATTTGATCCAAAACTATTTCATGAAAGGAGAAAGTCCCCACCGGAGGAACTCTCCTTTATCAACTTTGAGGGAAATAGCAGAGGTTATTCCATATAAGTGTGAAAAGGAACCCAGGGCAGAAACACTGGATATCCATTAATTCCTCCTTCCACCTAAGGAAGCTGTGATTGTCTATTTCCATCCTCAAGTATGTTCAGAAGAGGACATAGTAGAACCCCACCCCCCCCCCTCAAATCTCTCTTCATTCTATAAATAAGAAGACTGACTCTGTGTACAGAGGTTCTGGTTCATCACAAATTGTTCCAAGTCCAAGCTGAGCCCATCACCTCAGTTGTAATTCATCGGAGCTCTGCTAGACATAGCAACATAATAAATGATGGCAGATAAAGACCAGCATAGCCATCTAGTCTGCTTCGCAAGGTATTCAGAATTAATTGTAACATTGTGCAGGTTACCCCCGCTCTGTGCTGTTTATTTTAGGTCATAACTGCTGTTCTCCATGGACGGGGGATTGCCACAGCCATGCTGCTTGTGATGTCGTCCATGATGGCACCAGCGGTCCAGATTCCTAGCTGGAAAGCTCTTGAATATAGCACTGTGCCTGCGCAGGTATTCCCGTGCTCCATCATGAGAGCACAGCGTTGCCAGTCTTGTTTTGTCTACTCAAGTGATCAGATGTTTCAGGTTTACTTCAACAGCCAGTTCCCACAGTGTACAAAAAGACACTATGGAGTTTGCTTCAATTCTCTTTAAAATGTCAGAGAAAGAAACAAGCTTTAAAAGATGCCCTCAGTGTGACCAAAAAATGTCTGTCACAGATTCCCAAAAATTATGCCTTTGCTGTATAGGGCCTTCTCACCATGTGGAGGTCTGTGCAGCCTGTTGAAAGATGTCTCCTTATGCTCTTAAACTGCGGGAGTTAAAGTTAAAGGACTCTTCCTCCAAAGAGGAGTCTGAAGGTAAGAACTCTATTACTGAAGAGAGCGAGTGCCAAAGTGCATCCAAAGAACCTAAGAGTTCATTGCACTCGCAGCAATCACTGGAAAAGCACACAGTCTCTACCTCCAAAGCATCGCCAAACTCTATGCCTAAGGAGGTCTGCGCTGATAACCCAAAGCCTTTGGTGCAATCAAAGCATTCCATGGAGCTGAAACACTAGCACCATTCTGTGCATAGAGCAGGTTCTAAACTGTGCTAAGAAGAGCAGAATAGTCACACACTGGCGCTGAGTTTGTCTCATGAATCCACTGCTGCTGACAAGACATCATGATGATAAACATCTATCTCTAATTTCTTCAAAAGCATTGAGATGACCTTTTCCTGCGGAATTAGTTCCTCCTCACTGCCATTTCTTACTCAGCATCTCATCTCCGACTCTCCACAGCCACATCATGTCATCACAGAGTTGTGTTGTGAGTTCTTGAGAGAGTGATATAGAGCAAATAGTCCTCAGATGCCTACGCTGTTTCCACCTTGAGCAAAATCTGTTAAAAGCATTTGTCTCCATTTCTTCAGACTCTCCCATACTTGCAAGAAGGAAGTGCTCACCTTCACCATGTCCTCCCTTGGAGGTTTTCTCTTCAATGTCTTATTCTACAATTCAATTGTCACCTTTAGTTACACCATTGCTGGGAATTCTTTCAGACCCGTTACCTTTGCTGATGGAGAATAAAATGCAACTGAAGGGCACCACAATTAACTTTCCACACAGGACACACCAGCTCCATGCTCCTAGGGAGGTAGTCTTCATTCCCATTCACAAAGTGCTCCTGACACAGCATATGGAAAACTGGCAAAGGCCATTCTCCAGTAAACCAACCTCTAATACAAGGTATAAATGCAGAAAGAGCACAGCAGAAGTCATCATCTTCATGAATTGGTTGTAGTAGAATCTGCCCTTAAAAAAAAATGTTGAGTGCATGATTTCACTCAAATGCTTCAGCAGCCAAAGACACCTGTCTCATGGACACTGGGAAGGAGATTCTATCCAGATTCAATGCTCTGGGCACACATTGAGGCCCACCAATTTCAAGTGGCACAATACATGAAATTGAAGATCTCTTACCCTTCTTGAGTAAGGATATTGCTACAATAGCCATTCTGAATCTCCAAGATTGTACCAAGTATTTCATAAGGTCAGCATTTGATACATATGGCAATGCAATGGGGAGGCAGTAGTAGCCATCATAGCAAGTTGTCTTGCCTAGGTTAAAATTTTCTGGCCTCGGAGAGGACATCCATGAAAGAGTTGTTGACCCCTCTGTATAGGAGCTATCCTGTTTGGAGACAAGTTGGAAGAGTTGGTCACTCATCGAAAAGCACTGCACCACCATTCAAACATTATCGGTGGAGACACACAAGAAAAATCTTGTTTCACTGCAGTAAAAAGGGATTCCAGATATCACTACAAAAAACTATAGGCCATATAACTACCCATATCAGCAGAGATTGCAAAGAGGCAATTCATCTTAGCAGCAGCCTAAAAAGGAACATAAACAATCCAAAACCCTGCCACAACAAGCACAAAAACCTTTTACCAAGCTTTTGACTGCACATTTGGCGCTCAACCACCAGTAGGAAGTCAGTCGAGGTTTTTCCTTCCATACTGAAGCAACATCACCACAGACAACTGGGTTATCTGTATTGTAGAACAAGGGTGCTTCATCCCTTTTCATAATACAGCAAGTCACAACGCACCCTCCCACTGACTTTCACCAGCTGACAAGCTTCCTATTCTACTCCAAGGTCCAAAACCTACTCTCGATGAGTGCAGTCAAGAAAGTTTACCATGAGCAGGGCAGGGGTTTTTACTCAAAATACTTAACATCCAAGAAATTGGGAGAGCTTCATCCCATATTAGACCTCAGGAAGTTGTCAGTATGTTTCGAAGGAACATTTTCTAATGTTCTTGCTTCCCTCTTTTCTTCCCTTCATACAAAGAAATGATTGGCTCATAACAGACTTCCAAGATGCAAAAGGATTAGGGGCGCATGTCGGGTTGCTGGCCCCAGCCCTCCCCCCTGTGTTGCCCTGCTGCCACTGCCACTGTTTTGTTTTCTCGGAAGCAGCAGCGAGGCAGACCCACGTTTGTACTGTAGGCAGGTCGGGTCCCTCCTTCCCTTTTCTGATGTAGGTTGTGTCAGAGGAGGGAGGGACCAGGCCAGCCATTCAAATAAGGGTCTTTGCAACTCAGTGTTTGAATGGCTGGCCTGGTCCCTCCCTCATCTGATGTGGCCTACATCAGAGAAGGAGGGACCCTACCTGCCTACAAATGCAGGTCTGCCTCACTGCTGCTGCCGCTGCTGCTTCCGAGAAAACAAAAAAGTGGGGGTAGGTGGGGGCAGGCAACCAGCAGGGGGGGCGCCAGAAGAGGAAATGGCACAGGGCGCAATTATGGCTTGGTAGAGCCCTGCTGAGGGAGCTCACTTTCTGTCTTTCTCCGGGAACAAACAGAAAGTCAGTCCTCACATATGGGTGACGTCAGCACCGATGGAGCCCTTGCGGAAGCATACCTTCAGCTTTCAAAGAAAACCTTTGGGAGATGCCACCATGCATTGGTAGTCCCCTTCCCGCCCAAGGGTGCCATCTTACTCGGTCTCCTTTTTTCCACGGAGCTCTGCAGACATTTCTCTGGCTTGTCCCCGGAAACAGTTTATTTTTCTCTCCGAGTTTCATACTCACCTCCAGTATTGCACCGGTACTCTTCCCGCCTGCCGACCTCATTGCCTGCGCCGTTGAGTACAGTGTTCTTTCCTTTTCCTGGCGTCTTTGCGCCTTTTTTCCCCACTGGAAGCCTGGAGAATCTTCAACCTCGCAGAGGAACCTTTTCCCCCCATGGCTACCAGTGACTTTAAGAAGTGTGATCAGTGCTCTAAAATTATATCTTTGACCGACTCACACAACTGCTGTCTCCGCTGCTTTGGGCCAGACCACGAATTGGCAGCCTGCAGTCTCTGCAAGAGGATGTCCAATAAGGCCCTAGGAAGAAGAAGAAACTCTCAAAGGCGGCGTCTTTGGGTGGTCCGACTGGCCGGTTGCTCCCCGGGCCCGGTCCTGCAGTCCGAACCATTCGTACGAGGCGTCAGAGAAGGAGTGGCCCGCGAAGGTCCCTCGGAAAGATCTGACCGTGGACCGGCCTCGGTCCCCAGACACTATCCTCGTCAAGTATTCCCCTTTGGGGGAGCCAGCATCGGGCCAGAGTCCGTCGATGCCCGCACAGAAGGTTGCAGAGCCTTCTGGTTTGGAGTCCAGAATGACAGCCCTAGAGCACAGTTTTTCTGCCTTCATGGACTAGCAGCGGGTACTGCTGTCCGGCACGACCGGTTCATCCGCCCCGACCCCGACACCAAGATGTCCCTAGAGACCAAGCCGATCCTTGAGGTCCTTTGGTCTCAAGTCAATCCGAGTCCCGCATGACTGGACCATGGTCATCCCCAGCAAGTTTGCCTGGCACCGGCCGCAGAGCATCGGGGGCCCCGAAGCCCGCAGAGCAGCCTTCTTACGAGTCCTCGATGGACTACTCCGAGTGGAAGACGGAGGATGAGGAGTCCCCAATACTCGTCACCACCACGATGTCCCATTACACTCTCCCATCTCGGAGCCTCGGCAGCGTTCCCCGCCCAAGGTCATGGGTTTCCTTGATTTTGTCAAGGACATGTCTAAGGCACTGGTGTTACCAACAGAGTCGGTGAAGGAGCCTCGGGCGGATGAGTTGGAAATCCTCGAGGCCCCTCCATGGGAATCGCTTACGGTGCCTATTCCTTCCATCTTGGAATGGCTGATGCTCCAAATGTGGGAGACACCAGCTTCAGTGCCAGTGGTGAGCGAAAGGCTTGACTCGATGTATCGAGTCTGCCAGAGCCTGGGTTTTCAAAAGTTACAGCTGCTGCATAACTCCATGGTGGTGGAGTCTGAAAAGCCAGAAGACACACTCCTCTGTGCTGCCTGGCAGGGAGGCCCGCAACCTGGATGCCCTCAGCAAAAAGTGCTACCAGGGCTCAATGCTCTTCAGCCACATTTTACTTACTTATTTACTTACATTCTCTTATATACCGCGCTATTCTGCATCAGTGCGGTTTACATTGAACAAACTGAAATTACATTGAACAGAGCATTATAACTTGGAGATAATTATTTTACAGGGAACATGGGCTATGGAGGGTTAAGTGGCTTGCCCAAGACCACAAGGAGCACCTGTGGGACTAGAAACCCTAGTCCTTCCGGCCCAAGGTTGCTGTCCTCTAGTGGGATTTGAACCCCCGACCTTCCGGCCTGAAGTACCTTGCCCCAACCACTAGGCCACTTCTCCACTCCTAAACTACCCTAAGTCTCACCACCTCCCGACACAGTGTCTGGAGTTCGTTGGGGCAAAGATCAACTCTCTCCAGTCAAAGGCTTTCTAGCCCATGGACCGAGCCAATGGTCTCAGGACTCTGGCTCGGGACATACAGTACCGTCCCTTGGTGCACACTCGGCTTTTCCTGCGCCTCCTCGGGCAAATGGCCTCCACATGAGGGCAGCGCAGTGGTGTCTTCAGGACCAGTGATCACAGGCCATGGGATGCCTCTGTCACAGAGTTTCTGTGATCTGCCAACTGGCGGATTCTCTGGCAGCAGTCTCCTCAGCATCCCGAGGCGGGCATGCCTTTTCAGGCTCCAAGCCCCATCAAGGGTCCTCACCACGGGTGCCTCCTTGCTCGGCTGGGGAACCCACTGCGGAGATCTCTGCACTCAGGGCAACTGGTCACCAGATGAGAGCACCCAGCAGATCAACCTCCTGGAGCTCCGAGCCATACACCTAGCTCTGAGGGTTTTCTACCACCACCTGCATCACCAGCTGGTGCTAGTCCAGACGGACAACCAGGTGGTGATGTTCTACATGAACAAACGGGGGGGCACAGGGTTTTGTGTCCTTTGTCAGGAGGCACTGATCCTCTGCTTGTACACAATCCAACAGGGTATCCTCCTGCAAGCAGGGTACTTGCTAGGCCAGGACAACCTGCTGTCCGACAGGCTCAGCAGAGTTCTCCAGCCACACGAATGGCAGCTGGACCCCAGGGTAGCCAGTCGACTTTTCTGGCTCGGGGGGGGGGGACGGGGACCAGTGATGGACCAGTTCACCAGCCCGGACATCTTTCAGTTGCCACCACTTCTGCTCCCAGCAGCCCCACTCCTCCAGGGTGGAGCAGACGTGTTCCTGGTCTCATGATCAGAAGGCCTCATGAACGCCTTCTCTCCCACGCCGCTGATCACCAAGACCTTTTTCAAGACCCTCCGCAACAGGGTTTTGCTCATCCTGATAGCCCCTTGGTGGCCCAGGCAACCGTGGTTCCTGCTGCTTCTGCAGTTGACGGTGGAGACCCCCATCCCCTTGGGTACCGCCCCGGGACTCGTATCTCAGGAGGGAAGCTCTCCTGCACCCCAACCTGGGCTCCCTGTCGCTGACAGCCTGGCTGCTGAGAGGGTGACTCTGGCCCCTTTCAACTTTCCTGTTGCAGTGGAAGACATTCTTCTGGCCTCTTACAAGGCCTCTACTAGATAGGCTTACGCCCTCAAATGGTGCAGGTTCTCAGTTTGGTGCGCCTAGCACGGGGCTGACCCTTTCTCCTGCCCGGTGGCTGTGGTGCTACAGTACCTAATCCACCTCTCTGTCCGGGCTCAAATCTAACTCCATCTGAGTGCACCTTAGTGCCCTGGTGGCGCACCACCATCCAGTAAATGGTAAGCCCTTCTTGGCCCAACAGTTGGTGACCCATTTCCTTCAGGGCCTACTTTTATCAAAGCCAATGGTTTTGCCCTCCGGCAACAGAATGGGATCTCAACATGGTGTTGGGGCAGCTCACTCACCCGCCCTTCAGACCACTGGCTACCTGCCCCCTCCGCTACCTCTCTTGGAAGGTGGCTTTTCTGGTCACAGCTCACTTCTGCTTGCAGAGTTAGCGAGCTTCAGGCTGTTGTGGCGGAGGCACTCTATACCAGGTTCTACAAGAACAGAGTGGTACTCTGCATGCACCCCAAATTCCTGCCGAAGGTAGTGTCGCCCTTCCATCTCAACCAGGAAGTGCTGCTCCCTACCTTCTTTCCAAGACCTCACTCCAATCGGGCAGAGTTTATCCTTCACACCTTGGACTGTAAGAGGGCTTTGTCTTTCTATATCCAACGCACTCAGGCCACCGCAAAGCTCAGCGTTTCATCTCCTGTGACCCCAGTAGACTGGGGGATGCAGTGACCAAGCGTACACTGTCCATATGGGTGGCGAACTGTATCGCCCTAGCTTATGAGAAGGTGAGGCTCCCTCTGGAAGGCCGCGTCACAGCGCACCATATCCAGGCCATGGCAGCCTCAGTGGCAAACTTGTGCTCTGTCCGATGGTGCACATCTGCCAGGCCACCACTTGGTCTTCAGTCCATACCTTCGCAGCCCATTACTGCCTGGAAAGAGTCCCAATGGGACAGTGCCTTCGGCCAGGCTGTGCTCCGTAACCGTTTTGGGGTTTAGGCAACTCCTACCCTCCGACCTTTCAGCGTTCAGGCTACTGGAGTGCTGGTTTCATCAAACACATGGGTCCTATTGTGGTCTGTGTACATGGACTAAATTGCTGTTGCTTGTGGCTCCCCGTGAAGGAGCCCCTATTTTTGCTATGAGCTTTCAGTAGCCTGTAGCTGGGGCGTCCCTTATGTGAGGACTGACTTCTACTTGTTCCCAGAGAAAGCGTGGTTACCTGTCCAGGGACAGCAAGAATCGGTCCTCACAACCCTCCCTCCTCCCCTTGGAGTTGCTCCTTTACAATCTTTTATTTATTTTTGCCGGCTTTTAGCTGTATTATCTGACTGAGCAAGATGGCATCCTTGGGCAGGAAGGGGACCACGCATGTGTGGTGGCATCTCCCAAAGGCTTTCTTTGAAAGCTGGGAGGATGCTTCTGCTAGGGCTCAGTCTGTGCCGATGTCACCTATATGTGAGGACTGATTCCTGCTGTCCCCAGAGAACACCTGTTATAGGTGAGTAACTTCGCTTTGCAGACTGCTGGCGCTTCATAAACTCAGACAGCTGGGTGCTCAAAATAGTCTACTTCAGATACCGATTTTCTCCAGGACCAAGCAGGAAGTCAGTCCTCACATATGGGTGACGTCGGCGCCAACGGAGCCCTCATGCGGAGCATTTCCCCAGCTTTCAAGGAAAGCCTTTGGGAATGCAGCGCGCATGCGCGGTCCCCTTCCCGCCCAAGGGTGCCATCTTGCTCAGTCTGTCTTTTTCCGTGGAGCCCAACGGACGTGAGTTCGTCACCCAGTAAAAGTAGATTTTTCTTTTCTGTGATTTTCGCTTTTTCTGGTCCGGTTCGATGCCGGTTCCCCTTCCCGCCTGGGCTTGGTACACCAGTATCGAGTCCGGTATTCTTTTTTCGGTTTTTGTCCTTCCTGACTAGTGTTTGCTCCTTTTTTGTTATTTTCACTGGCAGCCCGGTCTTTTGACCTTGCAGATGCCCTTTTTCCCCCGATGCCTGCCAGCGGGTTAAAAAAATGTGATCGGTGCAAGAAACTTATGTCTCTCACCGATACACATGACTGCTGCGTCCGATGCCTCGGGCCCGACGGCTTGTGGCCCGCGCGGCAAAATGTCTCAGCCACTTCGGAGCTGTCAGTATCAACGTGAGAGAATTTTCTCAGAGTCCGTGTCTGGCCGGGCCCGGACTTCCTCAGAGGCTTCGACATCTTGGGAGTCGGAACCCGAGCGCCGTCGTGGTTCCTCTGAAAGGGGGTCTCCCACCCGGGAGCGCAAAAGGAAGAAGAAGCTCGTGAGGGCGGCCTCTGTGGAAACTCCTGGGTCCTCGATGGCCATATTGCATAGCCCTGACTGCTGCACCAGGCTCTCGGAGTCGGAGAGGCCGTCCAAGCTACCTCGTATGGAGCCGGAGTCCCCAAGTCACATGAGTTTTGTTGTCCTCATGGACTCTCCTCTGGGAGAGCCGATGTCGGGCCCGACGCCTTCGGGGCCCGAGTCGGAGGCTGCTGGGTCTCCTGAGCTTGGACTCAGGTTGACGGCCTTGGAGAGCAGCTTGGCTGCCTTCATGAAACAGCAGCGGGTGCTGTTCACCGGTCTCACCGGTGCATCTGCCCTGACCACCGGGACCTCGACGTCTAAGTCGACCCCAGAGACCGAGCCGATCCTCGAGTCCATCAAGTCTCGAGTCGAACCTCGGTCAAGGTCCCCCTCGACCTCCCGTGTGGGGCCGAGGTCGTCGATGCTGGTGCCCTCGGCATTGGGGCGGGTGGCACTGAAGCCCACACGGCCAGAGCCGCTTAACTCCTCCTCGGAGGAGTCGGCATGGGAGACTGAGGACAAGGAGTCTCCGGACACCTTCTGGACCCAGTGCGTCCCTTTGGACACACCGGAGTCCGAGCCTCGGAGAAGGTCCCCCCCCCCCCCGGAGATTACCCACTTCTCAGACTTCGTAAGAGACATGGCCAAGGCTTTGGCTTTCCCTGCAGATGCCGAGGAGGAGCCTCGAGCCGAGGAGCTCGATGCCCTCCGGTATGACTTTCCTCTGAAGGAAGCCTTTACTGTACCGGTTCCTCCGATGCTGGAACAGCTGCTCTTCCGTATGTGGGAGACACCGGACTCGGCGCCGGTTCTTAGCAAGCGGGTCGATTCCATTTATCGAGTTTGTAAGAGCCCTGGGTTCCAAAAGGCGCAGCTACCGCACAATTTCATGGTTGTGGAATCGGCCATGCACTGCCTGAAGAGTCAGAAGATGCATTCCTTTGTGCCCCCCGTCTGGGAGGCCCGGAACCTGGATGCCCTCGGTAGAAAGTGCTTCCAGGGCTCTATGCTATCTTGCCGTGTCCAGACTTATCAGCTGTACATGGGCATGTACTTACGGGACCTGGCAAAGGAGATTGCCAGGTTCTCAGCTGGCCTCTCCGAGGAACCCTTGCAGAGGTTCAAGGCTTTGTCTACAGGGATCAGAGAGTGCTCGAAGTTTATCTCTCAAGCAGCGTATGATGGCTTCGAGGCTTCGGCCCGAGAAGCCGCGGCCGGCATCGGTGCACGCCGTCAGGCCTGGCTACAGTCATCGGACCTGGAGTCATGGGTGCAGGACAAGTTGGTCGATGTCCCCTGCTGAGGTGACAACCTATTCGGTAAGCCCATGACGGAGAAGGCTACAGAAATCAAGACTGAGACTCTCACCAGGACAAGGCTGTCCAGAAAGGCTTCTGCCCCTTCTCAAAAAAAGAAGGGCTCGGGAAAGAAGCCCTTTTTCCCGAGGAAGGGTGCTGCCTACAAATCCTACCCTCAATATCAGGCCTCTCCAGCTCTCCAACAGGGCCAGCAGGCCAAGGGGCAGGGGCATGGGCCCCATAGGCAGAAGACCCCCAAGCCGCCAGCTCCGGCTCCTGCACAGCAGGGAGCAGGGTTTTGACTCCCACAGCATAGCCTCTTCTCCACCGCTGGCTCCAATCAGCACAGGAGGTTGGCTGACCCTGTACGCCTAGAGGTGGCCAGCCATTACAGGGGATACCTGGGTACTTGGCATAGTCCAAAAGGGCTACATGCTCCATTTCAACCAGCTACCCCCCTCCTACTTTCCAGGGGAGCCTCCAAGACTCCCTCTACACAGAAAGTTTCTCCTTCAGGAGTTGGCAAGTCTTCTAAAGGAACAGGCGGTGGAACCGGTGCCTCACCAACTGGAAGGGCAAGGCTTCTACTCCAGGTACTTCCTGGTACCAAAAAGGACAGGAGGCCTCCGGCTTGTCCTAGACTTGCAAAACCTAAACAAGTTTCTGGAGAGGGAAAAGTTCAAGATGCTTACCCTTGGGATACTGCTGCCCTTCCTCCAGCATGGAGACTGGCTATGCTCCTTAGACATAAAGGATGCTTATACTCACATCCTCATTCATCCAGACCACAGACAATATCTCAGGTTTGTAGTGGGAGGAAACCATTTTCAGTACAGGGTACTTCCCTTTGTCATAACATCTGCCCCCAGGGTTTTCACCAAATGCCTGGCAGTGGTTGTGGCCTGTCTCAGGAATCAGGGAATTTTTGTCTTCCCATACCTGGATGACTGGCTCATTAGGGGCCAGTCTCTCCAGGAGGCCAGACAAGCCACTCTTCGCACTGTCTCTCTTCTTCAGCATCTGGGCTTTGTCATAAACTACGCAAAGTCCACTTTGCTCCCCTCTCAGAACCGAGTTTATAGGGGCAAGATTAGACACCCTTCAGGCAAGAGCTTACTTGCCCGAGGACAGGGCCCACAGATTGTTGGAGTTGGCAAACCAGTTCCGAAGCAATTCTCAGGTCTCCGCCAGGCAATACCTGCGACTTCTGGGCCATATGGCATCCACTGTGCATATGACTCCGAATGCCCGTCTGCACATGCAGACTGCTCAGTGGTGCTTCAGAGCTCAGTGGGCGCAGGCCACAGGCGACCTCCAAGACAGAGTAAAGGTGTCCAAACCACTTGTGTACTCCTTACAGTGGTGGCTACATCTCCCAAACCTTCTCAGGGGGGTACCTTTTCAGGCTCCAGCACACACAAGGGTGCTGACAACCGATGCTTCCTTAAAGGGCTGGGGTGCAAATTGCCTGGACACCTGCACTCAAGACCTCTGGTCCCCTCGGTAGGCCACGCAGCAGATCAATCTTTTGGAGCTGCGAGCAATCCGCTTAGCTCTACAGACTTTTTCTCATGCCCTCACTCACCAGTCTGTTTTGGTTCAGACGGACAATCAGGTGGCAATGTTCTCTGTGAACAAACAAGGGGGCACGGGGTCCAGGCTCCTATGTCAGGAGGCACTGGCCCCTTTGCTCCTTTGCAGTCAAACAAGGCATGTTTCTTAAAGCAGTTTATCTACCTGGTCAGGAGAATTTCCTAGCAGACATGCTAAGCAGGATTCTCCAGCCTCACGAATGGCAGTTGAATCCACTGGTGGTCCAGCAGATCTTCCTCTGCTGGGAACTTCCATTCATCAATCTCTTTGCAAGTCCACAAAACCGTCAGCTGCCCAGGTTTTGCTCCAGACAGCCGCATCCCCTGAGGATGTCAACAGATGCTTTTCTGATCTCTTGGTCTATGGGCCTCCTGTATGTGTTTCCTCCCACGCCCCTGGCGGCCCGAACTCTGTTCAAGATTCTCCGGGACAAGGCCTCGGTGATTCTGGTAGCCCCCAGATGGCCCAGGCAGCTGTGGTTTCCACTTCTGCTGCAGTTGGCGGTGGAAACTCTATTCCCTCTGGGGTTGCAACCCCACATGGCCGGAGCCGCTCGACTCCTCCTCAGAGGAGTCAGCATGGGAGACGGAGGAGGAGGAGTCTCCTGACACCTTCCGGACCCGATGTGTTCTTGTGCACTCCCCGGAGTCCTAGTCTCGGAGAAGGTCCCCCCCCCCCCCCCCCAAAGGATACCCGGTTCTCGGATTTTGTCAGGGACGTGGCCAAGGCTTTGGCATTCCCGGTGGATGCCGAGGAGGAGCCTCAAGCCGAAGAACTCGATGCCCTCCAGTATGACTTTCCTCCGAAGGAAGCCTTTACTGTTCCGATTCCTCCAATGCTGGAACAGCTGCTCTTCCGTATGTGGGAAGCACCGGCCTCGGTGCAAGTTCTGAGAAAGCGGGTCGATTCCATTTATCGAGTCTGTAAGAGCAGTGGGTTCCAAAAGGCGCAGCTACCGCTCACCTCCATGGTTGTGGAATCGGCCATGCACAGGCTGAAAAGTCAAAAGATACACTCCTTAGTGCCCCCCGGCCGGGAGGCCCGGAACCTGCTTGCCCTCGGTAGAAAGTGCTTCCAGGGCTCTATGCTATCTTGCCATGTCCAGACTTACCAGCTGTAAATGGGCATGTACTTACGGGACCTGGCAAAGGATATTGCCGAGTTCTCGGCCTCTCCGAGGAACCCTTGCAGAGTTTCAAAGCCTTGTCTTCAGGGATCCGGGAGTGCTTGACGTTTATATCTCGAGCAGCCTATGATGGCTTCGAGGCTTCGGCCCGGGTAGCCACGGCTGGCATCGGTGCACGCCGGCAGGCCTGGCTACAGTCATCGGACCTGGAGTCATGGATGCAGAACAAGTTGGTCGATGTCCCGTGCCGAGGTGAGAACCTGTTCGGCAAGCCCATGACTGAGAAGGCTGCAGAAATTGAGACCAAGAATCTCACCAGGACAAGACTGTCCAGAAAGACTCCTGCCCCTTCTCACAAAAAGAAGGGCTCGGGAAAGAAGCCCTTTTTCATGAGGAAGGGTGCTGCCTACAAAACCTACCCTCAGTATCAGGCCTCTCCAGCTCCCCAACAGGGCCAGCAGGCCAAGGGGCAGGGGCATGGGCCCCGTAGGCAGAAAACTCCCAAGCCGCCAGTTCTGGCTCCTGCACAGCAGGGAGGGGGTTTTTGACTCCCACAGCATAGCCTCTTCTCCGCTGGTGGCTCCACTCAGCACAGGGGGTCGGCTGACCCTGTATGCCTACAGGTGACCAGCCATCACAGGGGATACCTGGGTACTGAGCATAGTCCAGAAGGGCTATATGCTCCATTTCCACCAGCTACCCCCCTCCTACTATCCAGGGGAGCCTCCAAGATCCCCTTTACACAGGGACCTCCTCCTTCAGGAGTTGGCAAGTCTTTTAAAGGAACAGGCGGTGGAACCAGTGCCACACCACCTGGAAAGGCAAGGCTTCTAATCCAGATACTTTTCCTAGTACCAAAGAGAACAGGAGGCCTCAGACCTATCCTAGACTCTTGAAAACTGAACAAGTTTCTGGAGAGGGAAAAGTTCAAGATGCTTACCCTTGGGATACTGCTGCCCTACCCCCAGCAGGGAGACTGGCTATGCTTCTTAGACCTAAAGGATGCTTATGCTCACATCCTCATCCATCCAGACCACAGACAATATCTCAGATTTGTGGTGAGAGGAAACCACTTTCAGTACAGAGTGCTTCCTTTTGGCCTAACCTCTGCCCCCAGGGTTTTTACCAAATGCCTGGCAGTGGTGGCGGCTTTTCTCAGAAATCAGGGGATTTTTGTCTTCCCGTACCTGGATGACTGGCTGAGCAGGGGCCAGTCACTTTAGGAGGCCCGACAGGCCACTTTTCGCACTGTCTCTCTTCTTCAGTATCTGGGCTTTGTCATAAACTACGCAAAGTCCACTTTGCTCCCCTCTCAGAACCTAGAGTTTATAGGGGCCAGGTTGGACACCCTTCAGGCAAGAGCTTACTTGCCTGAGGACAGGGCTCATAGACTTATGGACTTGGCCAACCAGTTCCAAAGTAATTCTCGTGTTTCGGCCAAGCACTACCTGCAGCTCCTGGGCCACATGGCATCCACGGTACATGTGACCCTGAATGCCCTTCTGCACATGCGAGCTGCTCAGTGGTGCCTCAGAGATCAGTGGACACAAGCCACCGGCGACCTCCGAGACAGAGTAAAGGTGTCCAGATGACTTCTGAACTCCTTACAGTGGTGGCTACATCTGCCAAACCTTCTCAGGGGTGTACCTTTTCAGGCTGCAGCACACACAAGGATGCTGACGACAGATTGGTCCTTAAATGGCCGGGGTGCATATTGCCAGGGCTCGTGCACTCAAGGGCTGTGTTCCCCTCGGGAGGCCACACAGCAGATCAACCTTTTATTTTTTTTTAACTTTCTTTTTATTAAATGTTTATATATAACAATACATAACAGAAAAAAGAAATATACAGAATTAAAAATAAAGAAAATCACATAGTCCACATCACAGATAGTACCACGCTAGGAGAGGAGAAAGCCCATTATAAAAAACAGAAAACTCAGTTTATTACAACTTGTTGGCTATGTAAATAACATACCTAGAAATAAAAAAACCAACCTTTTAGAACTGCGAGCAATTCGCTTAACTCTGCAAACCTTCTGCCATGCTCTCTCTCAACAGTCTGTCCTAGCTCAGACGGACAATCAGGTGGCAATGCTCTACGTGAACAAACAAGGGGGCACAGGGTGCAGGCTCCTATGTTAGGAGGCACTGGCCCTTTGCTCCTTTGCGGTCAGACAAGGCATGTTTCTTAAAGCAGTTTATCTACCTGGTCAGGAAAGCTTCCTAGCAGACAAGCTAAGCAGGATTCTCCAGCCTCACGAATGGCAGTTGAATCCATTGGTGGTCCAGCAGATCTTCCTCCGCTGGGGACTTCCATCCATCGATCTCTTTGCAAGTCTACTAAACCGTCAGCTGCCCAGGTTTTGCTCCAGACAGCCGCATCCCCTGAGGATGGCAGCAGATGCTTTTCTGATCTCTTGGTCTACGGGCCTCCTGTATGTGTTTCCTCCCACGCCCCTGGCGGCCCGAACTCTGTTCAAGATTCTCCGGGACAAGGCCTCGGTGATTCTGGTAGCCCCCAGATGGCCCAGGCAGCTGTGGTTTCCACTTCTGCTGCAGTTGGCGGTGGAAACTCTATTCCCTCTGGGGTTGCAACCCGATCTCCTGTCTCAGGATCAGGGTTCCCTTTTGCACCCCAATCTCAGGTCCCTGAGTCTGATGGCCTGGCTGCTAAAAGGATAGTGCTAGCTCCCTTGCTTCTACCTAAGGAGGTTGAGGAGGTGGTTTTGGCCTCTAGGAGGCAGTCCACCAGAACGTCCTATGCCTTCAAGTGGCCTAGGTTTACGTTATGGTGTGCTCAGCGCAATGAAGATCCTTTCTCTTGCCTTGTGCCAGTAGTACTGCAATATCTACTTCACCTTTCAGACCTAGGCCTTAAGTCTAACTCTGTTCAGGTCCACCTCGGTGCTCTTTCAGCACACCACTCCCTGGTGGAGGGACAGTCTCTGTCAGTTCATCCCTTGGTGTCCCGTTTTCTCAGAGGTCTAGCTCCTTCTCAAGCCTCCGGTTTGTCCACTGGCGACTGAGTGGGATTTGAACGTGGTCTTGCAACAACTTACTCGCCCACCGTTTGAGCCGATGGCTACTTGCCATTCACGCTTCCTCTCTTCGAAAGCGCTCTTTCTGGTGGCTCTTACCTCGGCCAGACGTATGAGTGAACTACAAGCTCTGGTTTGTGATAGGCCGTACACACGGTTCTATAGGAACAGAGTGGTCCTACGAACCCATCCCAAGTTTCTTCCAAAAGTGGTCTCCTCTTTCCACCTCAACCAGGAGGTGGTTCATCCAACCTTTTTTCCCAGGCCACATACCAGCCGGTCTGAAACAGTCTTGCATACCCTGGACTGTAAGAGGGCGTTGTCCTTTTACATAGAACGTACGTGGGGGCATTGAAGGGTTACTCCGCTCTTCGTCTTTTTTGACACTAATAAGATGTGGTTGCCTGTCTCCAAACGTATGTTGTCAACTTGTATCGCCTGGGCATACAAGGCAGCCGACCTCCCCTTGCAGGGTCGAGTCACGGCCCACCGTGTCAGGGTGAAAGCCGTGTCAGTAGCTCATCTCCACTCTGTTCCGTTGGCAGACATCTGCCAGGCCGCTACTTGGTCTTCAAGCCAGACTTTTGCAGCTCATTACTGCCTCGAGAGAGAGTCCCGGAGGGACAGTGCTTTCGGACAGGCGGTACTCCGTAATCTCTTTGAGGTTTAGGCAGCTCCTACCCTCCGGCCCTTGTGTTGGGCTACCGTACGGGGGCGTTTCTCAGAAGATATTCTTATCACAGATGCTGAGGCTCTTCAGAGGGAGCCATTTTTTTCAGCTTTGGGTTCCCGGTAGCCTAGAGCTGGGGAGTCCCATATGTGAGGACTGACTTCCTGCTTGGTCCTGGAGAAAGAGTAGTTACTCACCTGTAACAGGTGTTCTCCAGGAGCAGCAGGAATCAGTCCTCACGACCCTCCCTCCTCCCCTGGAGTTGCAGTCATATACTTTATTTTGATTTTTTTGCTGTCTTTTAGCTATGTCATCAGACTGAGCAAGATGGCACCCTTGGGTGGGAAGGGGACTGCGCTTGCGCGCTGCATTCCCAAAGGCTTTCCTTGAAAGCTGGGGAAATTGCTCCGCACAAGGGCTCTGTTGGCGCCGACGTCACCCATATGTGAGGACTGATTCCTGCTGCTCCTGGAGAACACCTGTTACAGGTGAGTAACTACTCTATCTCTCTGACTTCCTCCAAATTCTTCCCCAAGATATTTCTTCATCTCTCAGCACTAGAGCCACTTCTACAGGAAATCTCCACTTTTCAAATGACAGGTCCATTGAGCTCATGCACCTGGAGCAGAAAAAGCAGGGGCTTTACTCCAGGTACTTCCTGGTACTAAAGAAAACTGGGAAAGGGATTCCATCCTATCCTATCTTGAAGCTGAAAGATCTGAACACATTTCTCATATGGAAACGGTCAACATTCTTTCACTCAGCATCCTGCTCCCCTTTCTGCAAAAAGGAGATTGACTATATTCTTTGGACCTACAGGATGCCTTTACCCACATCCAGATATATCCCACTCCGAGGAAGTAGCTCAGATTCATCATAGGGAAACACCACTTCCACTACTTCGTTCTCCCCTTTTGACCTTGTCTGCCTTTGAATTTTCACCAATGCCTTGCTGTGTTGTTGTTGTATATCTACACGGACTGTGGAATGAATGTGTTTCCTTACTTGGATGATTGACTCGCCAAGAGAACCATCTTAAGGAGGAGTTCAAGAATCCATATGCATCACCATTTCTGTGTTACATCATCAACTATCCCAAGTTCAATTTAACCCTGTTGTATCAATTGGAATTCATTGGAGCCCTGTTAGACATGACTCTGGCAAGAAACTTTCTTCCACACAACCAGCTCATCCACTTGGTGCAGCAAATAGGGGAACCTCAAAAAAATAGAGTCAGCAGGTATTGGCAAGAACAGTATTGAGAATGTTGGCCACATGACTTCCACAGTTCTTGTCACTCTCATGGCACATCTTCTTTTATGACAATCTCGGTAGATCCTGAGTAGCAGATGCAGTCCATTCACAGTTGAGCAATGTCATATCTGTCAGCAAACCCTTTTGGGACTGTCTCTGGGGGATGCCTCTCTCCATTCTGTCCCTTTTAGGAGCCACTTTACCAAAAGCTGTTTTTAGATCCTGATCCCCCTAGTTTCTTCACCTCTTGTGTGTTTCCTTACCATTCCCCTAGATATATCACAATTCCCAGTTGTGTTGTCTATCTTGACTAGACTGTAAGGGCCCGATATTCAGTTGGGCAGACTATGCACCACTATGGCACATAGCCGTGCCCGTAGACCCTTAATCCTGGATATTCAGTACTGGGGTTATATGTGGCCCCGGCATTGAATATCTGGGGATTGCCGCACACGCCGGAAGCCATAATAGCTAACTGGGCAACAGCGATATTGCATGCTGCCTAGTTAGCTCCTGGACCTAAAAGATAGGCAAGGTTTTTCCTTGCCTATTAGGTGCAGATTGCTTACTGGGCAGCATGCAGTATTACTGCTGTCTGGTTATCGATAGTCTCCACCTCTGCTCCTCCCCAGAATGCCCTCGACACACCCCGATGCTAAGCGTTTAGCATCGGGGCACGTAAGGGAGAAGAGAGGGAATATTAAGCATCGTTAACCATGTTAGTACTGTTGAATATCGCACTCAGTGGCTGTTACACGGTTTACAAAGCTGTAAACTGTGTAACTGCCCTTCGAATATAGGGCCCTAAGCTCTTATGAGCATGGACTGTCTCTTATATCTCTCTGTACAGCGTTGTGTATGTCTTGTAGCACTATATAAATTAGTAGTAGTTGACATATCCAGTTTGGGCTGGGTAACTCATCTTGATGGGTTTCACATCCAGGGATTATAAGCCCCTATTCTCAACCCCCCCCCCCCCCTCCAAGAGGAGACTCTTCATTAGATCAATTACATGGAACTGAGAGCTATTTCAAATGCTCTAAAGGCTTTCAGAGATCAGTTTGCTAACCAAATTATCATGATTGAAGTGGACTGTCATGTTGCCATGTTCTGTATCAACAAGCAGATGGGAATGGGCTTGTACCTCTTTAGGGAAACCATCAGACTGTGGAACTTTGCCATCTTTCATGAAATGTTGCTCATAGCCCATGCATCTGGTGGGAGAGAGCAACATTGGCAGACAGGCTGAGTCTATAAATGGACTCTGAACAGAGAGTTCCCATGGACTATCTTTCAAGAGTGGTGTATGCCCTGAATAGACCTCTTTGCCGTTTCCAAAAACAAGCAATTTCCTCACTTTTGCTCTAAAGTAGTGTCGAATGGCAAACTGGCCTTGCATGCTTTCTCCTTCTGTACACATATCTGCCCATTCCTCTGATAGCGAGACTGTCCTGTAATGGCAAAATGACAAAGCCACCATGATTCTCATAGTTACTATTTGGCCCAGACAGCCTTAGTTTGTTTCCCCTTATCCAAGACTTGTCAATCAGGAAAGCCATACATCTTGGCAAGTGTCCAACCTTGATTTTGCAGGATCAGGTAAGACTGCAACATCTCTTTATCAAGTCCCTAGCTCTTACAACTTGGGTATTGAGAGACTAGAATTCAACTCTTTGAACCTGCCAGTTGGAGTATCTGATGACCTTTTGGCTTCAAGGAGAGATTCCACTAGGAGGCCTTCCGGTTTCAAATGGTGGAAATTTGCTGTCTGGTGTGAAGAGTAGGCTCTAGATCTTTTCTCATATTCCACACAAAAACTGCTTGAATACTTTGTTCTCAAAACCAGCTCTGTAAAGGTCCACCTCAGTGAGCAATTGGCGCTTACCACCTCTTCTCAATCTTGCTATCAAGGGACGCTGTTGCATTCCAACATAAGGTTCCTGACCCTCACAGCTTGGATATTGAGGGGGTAACATTGTCCTCTTTGAACTTGTCAGTTGCACTAATGTTCTCTTGACTTCCAGTAGAGATTTCCACACGGACGTCCTATAGCTTCGTGGAGGGACAGGCCATTGACCTCATCTCCCATACAAACTGCTTGAATACCTTCTACATGTGTCTGAATCTGACTTAGACTAACTACATAAGAGTTCATCTTAATGCAATTGGTACCAACATCATGTAGAAGGAAAACCCATCTCTCTACAGCCTTTAGTTGTTTGCTTTGTGTCAGTGAGGCTCACTTCATACGAAGCCACCTGCAATGTTGTAGGACCCTCAACATGGTTTTATCTTAGCTGATGAAAACTCCTTTCAAGCTGCTGAATACCTGTACTCTGAAGTTGCTGACCTGGAAGGTCATCTTTTTGGTGGCAGTAACTTCAGCATGAAGAGTTAGTGAGCTCTAGGCTTTAGTAGTGGATCCGCCCTATACAAAATTTTTCAACAGACGGGGTGTTGCACACTCATATTAATTTCCTTTCTAATGTGATGCCAGACTTCCACCTTAATCGATCAATCATGCTTCCAACATTTTTCCCAAGACCTCAAGCCCACAAAGCACATTGCACATGTTGATTGCAACAGAGCCCTGGCCTGCATGGAGAGGGCCAAAGCCCATAGAAGATCCACCCAGCTTTTTGTTTCTTTTGACCCCAATAGGTTGAGGGCTGCCATCAACAAATGATTCTTTCGGTTTTGCAGTCAAATTTGTGTCTATTTTGCTTATGCCCAAGCAGGTTTGACGTTTGAAGGCCAAATCACGGCTCATAATGTCCGAGCCATGGCTGTGTTTGTGGCCCACTTACGCTCAGCCTCCATGGAAGAGATTTGCAGAGCTGCAACTTAGGCTTCTGTCTTCACAATCACTGCCCACTATTGTATGGCAAGGAACTTCTGACTCACTACCAGATTCAGCCATTCTCCAGGACCAAGCAGGAAGTCAGTCCTCACATATGGGTGACGTCGGCACCGACGGAGCCCTTGCGGAGCAATTTCCCCAGCTTTCAAAGAAAGCCTTTGGGAATTGCAGCACGCATGCGCGGTCCCCTTCCCGCCCAAGGGTGCCATCTTGCTCAGTCTTCTTTTTTCCGCGGAGCCCTACAGACGCTGTTTGTGATCGCCGCAGAAAAAGTTGATTTTATTTATTCTTTTCTTGGTTCGACGCCGGATCCTTTTCCCGCCCGGACCCGCTACGCCGGTATCGGGTCCGTTCTTTATTTTTCAGTTTTTTGTCCTTCGTGACAAGCGTTCGCACCATTTTTTTCTTTTTCACTGGCAGCCCTGTCTTTTGACCTCGCAGGGGCCCTTTTTCCCCCGATGGCTGCCAGCGGGTTTAAAAAGTGTGATCGGTGTAAGAAACTTATGTCTCTTACCGACACACAAGACTGCTGCCTCCACTGCCTCGGACCCGATCATGACCCGATGATCTGTGGTCCGTGTGGCAAGATGTCCTCAAAAGCGTTGAGGAGTCGGCAGCATCAAAAAGAACGAATCTTCTCTGACCCCGCGTCCGGCCGGGCCCGGACCTCGTCAGAGGCTTCGACGTCCCGGGACTCCGGTCCTGAGCATTGTCGGAGTTCCTCTGAGTGGGGATCTCCTGCCAGGGAACATCATAGGAAGAAGAAACCCGCGAGGGCGGCATCGGTGGACGCTCCTGGTTCCTCGAGGGCCAGGTCGCATAGCCCCGATAGCCGTCCCGGGTCCTCGGAGTCGGAGAGGGCTTCGAAACATCCTCTTCTTGAGATGGAGTCTCCTGGACACGTGAGTACTGTAGTCCTCGTGGACTCACCTCCGAAGGAGCCGACGTCGGGGCCTGAGTCGGGGGCTGCTGGGTCTCCTGAGCTCGGACTCAGGTTGACGGCCTTGGAGAGCAGTTTAGCTGCCTTCATGGACCAGCAGCGGGCATTGATCGCTGGCCTCGCTGGTGCATCTGCCCCGGCCACCGGGACGTCGACGTTCAAGTCGACCCCGGAGACCGAGCCGATCCTTGAGTCCATGCGCGCTCAAGTCGATCCTCGGTCACGGTCTCCCTCGGCCTCCCGTTCAGGACCGAGGTCGTCGACGCAGACACCCTCGACGTCGGGGCAGAGGGCATCGGTGCCCGCCCGACCAGAGCTGCTCGATTCCTCCTCCGAGGAGTCAGCCTGGGAAACGGAGGACGAAGAGTCACCTGGTACTTTTCGGACTCGGTGCGTCCCATCGGACTCGCCCGAGTCCGAACCTCGGAGACGGTCCTCCCCGGAGGACACCCGGTTCTCGGACTTCGTGCGGGATATGGCCAAGGCCTTGGCATTCCCCGCAGATTCCGAGGAGGAGCCTCGAGCCGAAGAGCTCGATGCCCTCCAGTATGACTCTCCCCCGAAGGAGGTCTTTACTGTACCGGTTCCTCCGATGCTGGAGCGACTTCTCTTCCGCATGTGGGAGAGCCCGGCGTCGGCACCGGTGTTAAGCAAGCGGGTCGATTCCATTTATCGAGTCCGCAAGAGCCCCGGGTTCCAAAAGGCACAACTACCGCACCATTCCATGGTGGTGGAATCGGCCATGCATCGACTCAAGAGTCAGAAGATGCACTCCTTGGTGCCTCCCGGCCGGGAGGCCCGGAACCTGGATGCCCTCGGTAGGAAGTGCTTCCAGGGCTCTATGCTTGCTTGTCGAGTCCAGACCTACCAGCTCTATATGGGCATGTATCTCCGAGACCTGGCAAAATAAATTGCCGGGTTCTCTACTGATCTCTCTGAGGAACCTTTGCAGAGGTTCCAGGCCTTGTCCACTGGTATTCGAGAGTGCTCGAAGTTTATCTCTCGAGCAGCCTATGATGGCTTCGAAGCATCGGCTCGAGTAGCCGGAGCCGGCATCGGTGCCCGCCGACAGGCTTGGCTTCAGTCATCTGACCTCGAGCCATGGGTACAGGACAAGTTGGTCGATGTCCCCTGCAGAGGTGAAAACCTCTTTGGCAAGCCCATGGCTGAAAAGGCTGCACAGATCAAGACCGAGACTCTGACCAGGACTAGGCTGTCCAGAAAAACCTCTACCCCTTCTCAGAAGAAGAAGGGCTCGGGGAAAAAGCCCTTTTACCCGAGGAAGGCGGCTGCCTATAAACAATACCCTCATTATCAGGCCTCAGCAGCTCCCCAACAGGGTCAGCAGGCCAAGGGACTTGGTAATGGGTCCCGTAGGCAGCAGGCCCCCAAGCCCACAACACCGGCCCCTGCTCAGCAGGGTGGGGGTTTTTGACTCCATCAGCACAGCCTCTTCCCCTCCGCTGGTTTCTCTCAGCACAGGAGGCCGGCTGGTCCACTTTGCCCACAGGTGGTCAGCCATCACATCAGATACCTGGGTGCTTCATATAGTTCAAAAAGGCTATCTTCTACACTTTCACCAGGTACCTCCCTCCTACTTTCCAGGGGAGCCTCCAAGACTCCCTCTGCACAGGGACTTACTCCTTCAGGAGTTAGCAAGTCTTCTTCAGGAACAGGCTGTGGAACCGGTGCCCCACAACCTGAGGGGTCAAGGCTTTTATTCCAGGTATTTTCTGATAC
Source organism: Ichthyophis bannanicus (assembly GCA_033557465.1). Lineage (NCBI taxonomy): Eukaryota > Metazoa > Chordata > Amphibia > Gymnophiona > Ichthyophiidae > Ichthyophis > Ichthyophis bannanicus. The sequence continues at coordinate 274,959,739 of CM066039.1, read as the reverse complement.
CAAAACGAACAGGAGGCCTCAGACCCATCCTGGACTTGCAAAACCTCAGCAAGTTTCTGGCAAGGGAAAAGTTCAAGATGCTTACCCTTGGAATCCTGCTGCCCTACCTCCAGCAGGGAGACTGGCTATGCTCCTTAGATCTGAAGGATGCCTATACTCACATCCTTATTCATCCAGACCACAGACAATATCTCAGGTTTGTTGTGGGAGGAAATCATTACCAGTACAGAGTACTGCCCTTTGGCCTATCCTCCGCCCACAGGGTGTTCACCAAATGCCTGGCAGTGGTGGCAGCCTGTCTAAGACTTCAAGGCCTTTTTGTGTTTCCATACCTGGACGACTGGCTCATCAGGGCCCAGTCTTCCCAAGAGGCCACTCAGGCCACTCATCGCACTGTGACTCTACTCCAGCACTTGGGCTTTGTCATAAACTTCGCAAAGTCCACTTTGCGCCCCTCTCAAAATCTCAAATTCATCGGCGCAAGGTTGAGCACATTTCAGGCGCGGGCCTTCCTGCCTCTAGACAGAGCACACAGGCTCATGGATCTCGCCAGCCACTTTCACAGCAATTCCCTGGTCTCTGCCAGGCAATTTCTGAGTCTGCTCGGCCATATGGCTTCCACAGTCCATGTGACCCCCAATGCCCGCCTGAACATGCGACCTGCTCAGTGGTGCCTTCGCACTCGATGGCATCAGGCCACAGGGAGCCTGGCGGACTCAGTACAGGTATCCGACCTGCTGGTCTCTTCTCTGCGGTGGTGGCTTCATCTGCCAAACCTGGTGCTGGGAGTGGATTTTCAATCTCCGCCGCCTTCTCAGGTGCTGACAACCGATGCTTCTCTCCTGGGTTGGGGAGCACATTGCCAAGGGACATGTACTCAAGGCCTCTGGACTCCTTGGGAGTCTGCTCAGCAGATAAACTTCCTGGAGCTCAGAGCCATCTGCCTAGCTCTGAGAGCCTTCTCCCACCTCACTTCTCACCAGTCTGTGCTGGTCCAGACAGACAATCAAGTTGCAATGTTCTACGTGAACAAACAAGGAGGCACAGGCTCCTTCCTTCTCTGTCAGGAGGCACAAAAACTGTGCTCTTGGTCCGTCCACCACGGCATCCTCCTCAAAGCTGTCTATCTTCCAGGTCAGGAAAATTATCTGGCAGACAAGCTGAGCAGGATCCTCCAACCACACGAGTGGAGATTGGATCCATTGGTGGTTCAGCGGATCTTTCTCAAGTGGAGCCTCCCCACCATGGATCTGTTTGCCAGTTCTCTGAACCGGCAACTTCCCAGATTCTGCTCTCGGCAACCGCATCCTCTGAGTAGCGGCGGATGCTTTTCTGATTCCATGGTCCACAGGCCTCTTGTATGCCTTTCCTCCCATGCCACTGGTGTCTCGCACGCTCTTCAAGGTTCTCAGAGACAGAGCCTCGATGATCCTCGTGGCTCCCCGGTGGCCGAGACAGCCCTGGTTCCCGCTTCTGATGCAGCTGGCGGTGGACACTCCTCTTCCTCTGGGGTTTCAACCCGATCTCCTGTCACAGGATCAGGGGACTCTCCTACACCCCAACCTCCGGTCCCTTCATCTGATGGCCTGGCTGCTGAAAGGGTAGTCCTTGCTCCCCTCCTGCTGCCTCGGGAGGTGGAAGAGGTCGTCTTGGCCTCCAGGCGGCCCTCCACCCGGAAGTCCTACGCTCTTAAGTGGCGTCGGTTCTCCGTGTGGTGTGCTCAGCAGTCTGAGAATCCCTTCTCCTGCTTGGTGGCAGTGGTCTTGCAATATTTGCTTTACCTCTCCAATCTGGGCCTTAAGTCCAACTCTGTCAGGGTCCACCTCAGTGCTCTCTCTGCGTATCACGCACCGGTGGATGGCAGGCCTCTTTCCAACCACCCTTTGGTGGCTCGTTTTCTCCGAGGCCTCCTTCTCCTTAAGCCTCCTTTGCGCCCACCAGCCCCTGAATGGGATCTGAATGTGGTCTTGCAGCGGGTTACCTGTCCGCCCTTTGAACCTATGGCTACCTGCCCTCTTCGTTTTCTTTCCTGGAAAACCTTGTTTTTGGTAGCCCTTACCTCTGCTAGGCGCGTTAGTGAACTGCAGGCCCTAGTGTCTGATCCTCCTTACACTAGGTTCTACAGGAATAGGGTAGTCTTACGGACTCATCCTAAATTTCTTCCAAAGGTGGTTTCTCCTTTTCATCTCAACCAGGAGGTGGTTCTTCCGACCTTTTTTCCCAGGACGCACGCCAGCCGGGCTGTAATGATCTTGCATACCCTGGACTGTAGGAGGGCCTTGTCCTTCTACCTTGACCGTACGCGGGAGCATAGGAGGGCTGTTCAGCTCTTCGTTTCTTTTGACCCCAATAAGTTGGGGCTACCTGTCTCCAAGCGTACTTTGTCCATATGGGTTGCTGACTGTATCGCTTGGGCTTATGGGGTAGCCGGCCTCTCGTTGGAGGGTCGTGTCACGGCTCATCGTGTTAGGGCGAAGGCTGCGTCAGTGGCTCATCTCCGCTCTGTTCCGTTGGCAGACATCTGCCGGGCCGCTACTTGGTCTTCAAGCCAGACTTTTGCGGCCCATTACTGCCTGGAGAGGGAGTCCCGCAGGAACAGTGGTTTCGGTCAGGCAGTCCTCCATAATCTCTTTAAGGTTTAGGCAACTCCTACCCTCCGGCCCTGGTGTTGGGCTACCGGTCGGGGGCGTTTTCAGAGAAGATTCCTTCCTTCTATGCTACTGAGCTAGAGGGAGCTCATTTTTCCGCTTGATGTCTCCGATAGCCTTAAGCTAGGGAGTCCCATATGTGAGGACTGACTTCCTGCTTGGTCCTGGAGAAAGAGTAGTTACTCACCTGTAACAGGTGTTCTCCAGGAGCAGCAGGAATCGGTCCTCACAACCCTCCCTCCTCCCCTTGGAGTTGCAGTCCTATCATTTCGTTTTTGCTAATTTTTTTGCTGTCTTTTAGCTATGTCATCAGACTGAGCAAGATGGCACCCTTGGGTGGGAAGGCGACCGCGCATGCGCGCTGCAATTCCCAAAGGCTTTCTTTGAAAGCTGGGGAAATTGCTCCGCGAGGGCTCCGTCGGCGCCGACATCACCCATATGTGAGGACTGATTCCTGCTGCTCCTGGAGAACACCTGTTACAGGTGAGTAACTACTCTATCAATTCTTCAAAAGCTGTTTGGGGATTAGAATCCAACTTCAGTCCCTCCTAGCCCCCTTGTTTTTCTGTTTCATGCTGCCTCATAGATATTGCAATGGGCCATTACAGAAGTTACTCCAACAGGAAAAAAATTAGTAGTTGTATTTTCTTGTGTCCCCTTGTTGTGATACTTGTTTACCCCTTTTTTGGGGGAGGCAGCTGTTAACTAGGGAATCCAGTATGTGTGCACTTCTCCTGCTTGTCCAGGAGTTCTCTGTGGACAGCAGGATAAGTCCTCATAACCATTCCACCTCTCCTTGGAGAGGTTTCTGGAATTACCAATCATTGGACTAAGGGAAGGCGTGGCAGCAACAGTTGAGAATTCATGCAGTTGTGTGGTGAAACCATTCCAAAAGCTTCTAGAAGGAGCTGGGAGAGGTTCACGCACAGGGCTCCCATCAGTGACATCACCCATATGTGAGGACTTTTCGTGCTCTCCATGGAGAAAAAAAAGGTGCTTACCTATAGAAGGTGTTCTTTGTGGACGCAGGATAAGTCGTTGCACACCCACCCTCCTCCCCTAGAAGTGGAATTCTATTCAGAGCTTAGTCTGAGGCAGTCCTGTGCAACAGCAGCAAGCAGAAAGTGGCACACATGCGTGGTACACTACTCAAAGGTTTTAGGAAAGATTCTTAGATAGGATTAGCTGTTTCCTGCCAGGGCTCTGTCAGGAATGTCACTATAACCTATATCCATGGAAAATTCCTGCTGCAGTTAAGTAATTTTGTTTTTCTGGCTCCATGTGTGGGAGAAATCCAAACCCTGAAAGAAGAAATCTTTTAAAAAAATACAGTTACATTACTTTTATTAAAGCTCTCATGTTGAAAATATTGAGGATTCTAGGCTCTTACCAAAAACAGCAAAAAAACAACTGTAGAATTGCGTGATCTGGTTTACTTTATTGCTCATTTCTAGGTGGGTCCATATTATCTGTGCTATAGCGGTCCCTGAGGTCCATTTCCTTCATGTAATTGACCGTCATCCTGTGGACATCCGTGCCATTCCAGAACAGAGGTGCCGGCTGGTAGGTGTCCAGTTGAATACATTGCCACAAAGGAAAAGGATCTGGGACACTAAATGCAAAAGCATCCATTCCTGTTGGGGAGGAAGAAGCAAATGATGATTAGCTAATTTGATATTCCACTTCATGTAAATTGCATCAAAGCAGTTCCCAAAACAAAACTTTAAAAACATTTTAAATAGACAATATAAAATTTCCGGCTAAAATCCCAGCCTATTTCCAAGCCTTAGCGCATTGGCCACCGATGTTAGGATGTGGCAAGTGAATGAGTGCATAGAGTAGAGATGTCCATGCTGTTAACATTTAAATCCAGCTGATTTGTACAAGACCTTTGATTTTCCAGGGAATATGAATGGGCATGACCATTTATTCTTCATGCACATCCTAATACCATAAGAGAACGACCACAATACACTGAGGGGTAAATATTCAGCAACATTTATCCAGATAGTAGCACCTACTATTCATATAAGTGTGCGCCCCCCTCCCCCAGCATCCATCTACTCAACTGCAGGGTGACATGGCTATCTCACCTTTGAAGCAGCAGATGAACTGCTGCTTCAGTGTCATGGAGGGCCATAAAGCACCCATACATGTCCTGATGTTCCTGCCCCATCTGACACAACTTCCTGTTGAAGAGGACAGGAGTGGCAGACCATGACTATTTGTGAGTGTTTTAAGGCCCGGCGCTGAAGCAGCAGTTCAGCCGTACTGTCATGCTGCCTACCAAGGTCTGCCACTTTAGGCAACCACCTAGTTAACCCAGTGGATGGTCCGACCCTAAGTGGCACTATCTGGGACAGTCTGTGGGTGGAGCAAGGGTAAATGAAAAATTATGTGTGTAGTGGCGATATTGTCTATTATCCAGATAATGTCAGGACAGCAAAAAAGCTGGATAGCAGACAGAATAATGCCACTATCCTGATATTTCCACTAGTCATAGCCTATTATCCAGATATCGCCAATGACTATTTGGATTTTCTTTTTGGCTGCTGTCAGGCATTTGAAAAAAGACACCAGCCATGGTGGCTGATTATTGCCCTGTTATCTATAAGAAAGCATGCGAGTTGCAGGGAGAGGGGAGTTCTGAAAGAAAAATAAGCATGTGTCTTAGCAGTGTAAAATGAAGTGTGTACACAAATGTGGCTATAAGGGATGCCTGTTTTTCAGATGAAGTGATGGAATGCTGTGATTCATTAGTGGCAAATCTACCCAGCACCAGCATCTCTTTATGGATCATGCAACTTGTGCAATCTGCATGCTCTTCATTACTGTAGCTTGTAAGGATGGATTTAACAAAACAAAACACTTCTTTCTCCCTGGACAAATAAGCCCCTCACATATGGGTGACATCGCTAACTGAACCCCACATCTAAGCTTTCCCAATTCCTCCTAGAAGCTTTTGGACAGCTTCACCATGCATGTGCACATCTTCCCGTCTGTTGCTACGGCATCATTTTTCCTGTGTCTGTTTTTTTTACCGTGGAGCCTCACAGATGCATATCTGACTTTTCTCCGGGAACAAGCAGGAAATCAGTCCTCACATATGGGTGACGTCGGCACCGATGGAGCCCTCGCGGAACCATCCCCCTAGCTTTCAAAGAAAGCCTTTGGGAGATGCCATCATGCATGCGTGGTCCCCTTCCCGCCTAAGTGCCATCTTGCTCAGTCTCCTTTTTTTCCGCAGAGCCCTTCAGATGTTGGTCTGGATTGTCCCCCGGAAAAAGTTGATTTTTTTCTCCGAGTTTCGTACTCTCCTCCGGTATTACACCCATACTCTTCCTGCCTCCCGACCTCGTCTCAGCATCAAGTTCAATCTATTTTTTTAGTTTTTTGATTCTCCCTTTTCCTGGTGTTTCACGCCCTTTTTTCTTCCACTAGCAGCCTGGAAAGTCTTCGACCCCACAGGCGTACTTTTCTCCCCCATGGCTACCGGTGGCTTTAAGAAGTGTGATCGTTGCTCTAAAATCATGCCTTTGACCGACACACACATCTGCTGTCTCCGCTGCCTTGGGCCAGACTACGACCCAGCAGCTTGCGGTGTCTGCAAGAGGATGTCCAGTAAGGCCCTCAAGAGCCGCCAGAAGCAGCACGATAAGTTTTTCCCCGAGTCCCTGATGCCTTCGAAGACCAGGGCCTCATCTGAGGCCCCGACATCTCGGGTGGAACTCTCCAAACCCGAGCCTCATCGTGGGTCCTCAGAAAGGGAGTCTCCTTCAAGGGAACCCTGGAAGAAGAAGAAACCCTCAAAGGCGGTATCCTTGGACTCTTCTGACCAGCCGGGTGCTCCCCGGGCCCTGTCCCACAGTCCAAGACGTTCGTCTGAGGCATCTGAGAAGGAGCGGCCTGCAAAGGTCCCCCAGAAAGATAAGACTGCGGACTGGCCTCTGTCCCCAGACACTATCCTCATCAAGGATTCACCTTCTGGAGAGCCAGCGTCGGTCCCGAGTCCCTCGGTGCCCACACTGAAGGCTGCAGAGCCTTCTGGTCTGGAGTCCAGAATGGCAGCCCTGGAGCACAGTTTGTCTGCCTTCATGGACCAGCAGCGGGCGCTGTTGTTCTGCACAACCGGTTCATCCGCCCTGACCACAGGGCCCGTGATGTCTAAAACATCCCCAGAGGCCGAGCCAATCCTTGAAATCCTTCGACCTTGAGTCGATCCTTGTCTGAGGTCGCAATCCAAGTTCCGCTCAATTTATTTATTTATTTATTTAGACAGTTTTTGTATACCACCTTATCCTTCAATCAAAGTGGTCACAACACAATTGGGGGATACATTTTAACACGAGGGGATATGAGACACATACACTAATACTTACAGGGAACATGGGCAATGGAGGGTTAAGTGGCTTGCCCAAGACCACAAGGAGCACCTGTGGGACTAGAAACCCCAGTCCTTCCGGCCCAAGGTTGCTGTCCTCTAGTGGGATTTGAACCACCGACCTTCCGGCCTGTAGTACCTTGCCCCAACCACTAGGCCACTCCTCCCTTGGGACTGCGCTCAATGGGACTGCGCTCAATGGGACTGCGCTCATCCCTGGCAAGTTAGTTGGGCACTGGCCAAAGGGCATCGGGTGCCTTGAGGCCCGCGGAGCAGCCCTCCGACGAGTCCTCGACAGACTACTCCAAGTGGGACATGGAGGACGAGGAGTACCCTGATACCCATCGCCACCGCGACATCCCATCTGATTCTCCCATTCAGAGCCTTGATGACTGTCCCCACCCGAGGATATGGGCTTTCTTGATTTTGTCAAGAACATGTCTAAGACCCTGGCATTCCCGACTGAGTCGGAGGAGGACCCTTGAGCGGATGTTGGCAATCCTTCAGTATGAGTCCCCTCCGTGGGAATCGCTCCCGGTGCCCATCCCTCCCATCCTGGAACAGCTGAAGCTCCGAATGTGGGAGACACCAGCTTCGGTGCTGGTGGTGAGTAAACTGCTAGACTCGATGTATCGAGTCCGCCGGAGCTCGGGCTTCCAAAAGTCACAGCTGCCACATAACTCCATGGTGGTGGAGTCTGCCATGAGTCGGCTGAAAAGCCAGAAGACGCACTCCTCGTTGCCCCCTGGCAGGGAGGTCCGCACCCTGGACGCCCTCGGCAGAAAGTGCTACCAGGGCTCAATGCTCATCGGCCACATCCAAGCCTACCCAGCTATATACATGGGCATGTATCTGAGAGACCTGGCGAAGGAACTCACCTGGTTCTCAGCTGGTCTCTCCGAGGAACCCTTGCAGCACTTCAAGAACCTAGCCAAAGCAGTCTATGAATGCTCCAAATTCATGCCTCGAGCGGCCTATGACGGGTTCGAGTAGCGGCAGCTGACATCGGTGCACACCGCCAAGCTTTGGCTACAGTCCGACCTCGAGCAGTGGGTTCAGGACATATTAGTCGATGTCCAATGCCAAGGAGAAGAACCTCTTTGGCAAACCCATGACCAACAAGGCTGCCAAGCTGGAGACCGAGTTTATGACGAGGACCAGGCTCTGCAAAAAGACTGCTGCCCTTCCCCGACGGAAAGACTCTGGTAAAAAGCCCTTTTACCCCAGGAAGGGAGCTGCTTGCCGAAACTACCCACCTTATCAGGCTTTCCTAGCTCCCCAACCGGGTTAGAAGGCCAAGGGACATGAGCATGGCCCGTGTAAGCAGAAGACTCCAAATCCCCAGGCACCGGCTCTGGCCCAGCCAGGGGGGAGATTTTGTTCAACTGCCCTCAGGGGGACGTCTGGTCCTCTATGTCCAGAGGTGGGTGTCCATCACCACCAATTCATGGGCACTTCGGGTAGTCGGGAAGGGCTACCTCCTCTGTCTCACATTGACTCCTACCCCTTATTACCCAGGAGAGCCCCACAGATCTCCCCTCCACCTGGACCACCTTCTGAAGGAATTGGCAGGCCTTTTCAAGGACAAGGCGGTGGAACCGGTGCCCCAACATCTCAAGGGCAAGGGTTCTCCAGGTACTTCCTCGTCCCAAAAAGAACCAGGGAACCTAAGGCCCATCCTTAGGAGTGGAGGAGTGGCCTAGTGGTTGGGGCAAGGTACTTCAGGCCGGAAGGTCAGTGGTTCAAATCCCACTAGAGGACAGCAACCTTGGGCCGGAAGGACTGGGGTTTCTAGTCCCACAGGTGCTCCTTGTGGTCTTGGGCAAGCCACTTAACCCTCCATAGCCCATGTTCCCTGTAAAATAGTTATCTCCAAGTTATAATGCTCTGTTCAATGTAATTGCAGTTTGTTCAATGTAAACCGCACTGATGCAGAATAGCGCGGTATATAAGAGAATGTAAATAAATAAATCCTCGACCTGTGCAACCTCAACAAATTCCTTTTGAGGGAGAAGTTCAAGGTGTTCGCCCTTGGAACATTGCTGCCCTACCTCCAGCAGGGAGAATAGCTATGCTCCTTAAACCTCAATGATGCTTATAACCACATCTTCATCCACCCCAACTACAGGCAGTACCTGTGGTTCATAGTGGAGGGCAGGCCTTTTCAGTACAGGGTGCTCCCTTTTGGCCTAGCCTCTGCCCCAAGAGTTTTCACAAAATGCCAGGCAGTCGTAGCTGCCTTCACCGGCTACATAGTGGTCTTTGTCTTTCCCTACTTGGAGGCACGGCCTCAAAGGTGCAACAGGGTACCGCACGCACCATCGAGGTTCTGCAACACTTGGGGTTCGTCATAAACTATCCCAAGTCTCACCTTCTCCAACACAGTGTCTGGAGTTCATTTGGGCAAAGATCAACACGCTCCAGTCAAAGGCTTTCTTGCCCAGGGACCAAGCCAATCGTCTCCGGACTCTGGCTTGGGATGTACAGTACCGTCCCTCGGTGCCCACTCAGCTTCTCCTGCGCCTCCTTGGGTACATGGCCTCCACGGTCCACGTCATCCCCGACACGCGCTTCCACATGAGGGGAGCGCAGTGCTGTCTCCAGGGCCAGTGGTCTCAGGCCACGGGTCGCCTCTGAGACAGTCTCTCTATGACCCGCCAATTGACGGATTCTCTGGTCTGGTGGCAGTCTCACCAGCATCTCAAGTTGGGCATGTCTTTTCAGGCCCCAAGCCCTTCAAGGGTACTCACCACGGATGCCTCCCTGCTCGGCTGGGAAGCCTACTGCGGAGATCTCTTCACCCAGGGCAGCTGATCACCAGACAAGAGCGCCCAGCAGATCAATTTTCTGGAGCTCCAAGCCATACACCTAGCCCTGAGGGTCTTCTGTCACCACCTGCGTCACCAGCTGGGGCTGGTCCAGACGGACAATCAGGTGGCGATGTTCTACTTGAACGGGGGCACAGGGTCTCGAACCCTTTATCAGGAGGCACTAGGCCACTGCTTGTTTGTAGTCCAACAGGGTATCTTCCTGCGGGCAGTGTACTTGCCAGGTCAGGACAGCCTCAGCAGAGTTCTCCAGCCACGTGAGTGACAGCTGGACCCCAGGGTAGCCAGTCAGACGTTTCTGGCTCTGGGGGGATCCCGGGTTGGACCCGTTCGCCAGCCTGGACAACTTTCAGTTGCCCCGCCTCTGCTCCTGGCAGGCCCACCTCTCCAGGGTGGCAGCAGATGTGTTCCTGGTCTCATGGTCGGAGGGCCTCATGTACGCCTTCCCTCCTAAGCCGCTGATTGCCAAGACCCTGTAGAGGACCCTCCGTGACAGGGCCTCACTCATTTTGATAGCTCCTCGGTGGCCCAGGCAACCGTGGTTCCCGCTGCTTCTACAGTTGACAGAGACCCCCCATCCCCTTGGGTATTGCCCCAGGACTTGTATCTCAGGAGGGGGGACTTTTTCCTGCACCCCAATCTGGGTTCCCTGTCGCTGACAGTGTGGCTGCTGAGAGGGTGACTCTGGCCCCTTTCAACCTTCCGGTTGAGGTAGAAGACAGTCTGCTGGCGCCTCGCAAGGTCTCTGAGGAAAGCTTATGCCTTCAAATGGTGCAGGTTCTCCGCTTGGTGCCCCGAACATGGGGCTGACCCTTTCTCCTGCCTGGTGGCTCTGGTATTACAGTACCTCCTCCATGTCTCTCAGTCCGGGCTTAAGTCTAACTCTGAGTGCACCTTAGTGCCCTGGTAGCGCACCACCATCCGGTGGATGGTAAGCCCCTCTCAGTCCATCCCTTGGTGACCCGCTTTCTTTGGGGCCTGCTCTTATCAAAGCCCCCAGTTCACCCTCCAGCAACTGAATGGGACCTCAATGTAGTGTTGGGAAAGCTCACTTGCTCGCCCTTTGAACCTCTGGCTACCTGCCACCTTCGTTACCTCTCTTTGAAGGTGGCTTTCCTGGTCGCCTTACCTCTGCTCGCAGAGTTAGCGAATTTCAGGTCCTGATGGCGGAGGCGCCCTATACAGACAGATTCTACAAGAACAGAGTGGTGTTTCGCATGCACCCCAAATTCCTGCCGGAAGTAGTGTCATCCTTCCATCTCAACCAGGAAGTAGTGCTCCCTACGTTCTTTCCACGACCTCACTCCAGTCAGGCTGAGGTGGTCCGTCACACTTTGGACTGTAAGAGGACCTTGTCCTTCTATATCCAACGCACTCTGGGCCACCACAAAGCTGCTCAGCTTTTCATTTCCTATGACCCCAGTAGACTGGGGGAGGCGGTGACCAAGCGTACGCTGTCCACATGGGTGGTGGACTGTATCACCCTCGCTTACGAGCAGACGAGGCTCCCGCTGGAAGGCCACGTCACAGCGCACTGTGTCAGGGCCATGGTGGCCTCAGTGGCAAACTTGTGCTCTGTCCCGATGGTGGACATCTGCTGGGCTGCCACCTGGTCTTCAGGCCATACCTTCACAGCCCATTACTGCCTGGAAAGAGTACCAAATGGACAGTCCCTTCGGCCAGACTGTGCTTCATAACCTTTTCGGGGTTTAGGCAACTCCTACCCTCCGACCCTTCTGTGTTCAGGCTACCAGGGTGCTGGTTCATTGGACACGGGTCCTACTGTGGTCTGTGTACATGGACTAAATTGCTGCTGCTAACGGCTCCCCGTGAGGGAGCCCCTATTTTTGCTATGGGCTTTCGGTAGCCTGTAGCTGGGGAGTCCCATATGTGAGGACTGACTTCCTGCTTGTTCCTGGAGAAAGCATAGTTACTCACCTGTAACAGGTATTCTCCTGGGACAGCAGGAATCAGTCCTCACAAACCTCTCTCCTCCCCTTGGATTTGCTCCTCTACCATCTTTTATTTATTTTTGCCATCTTTTAGCTATGTCATGTGACTGAGCAAGATGGCACCCTTGGGCGGGAAGGGGACCACACATGCGTGGTGGCATCTCCCAAAGTCAGTCTTTGAAACCTGGGGGGGATGCTTCTGTGAGGGCTCCGTCTGTGCCGACGTCACCCACATGTGAAGACTGATTCCCGCTGTCCCCGGAGAACACCTGTTACAGGTGAGTAACTACGCTTTCCTTATCATTCCTCCAGTTTAGTCCTCCACCTCTGGGTTGTGCACCACCTCCTGCAGCTTGGAGACTGGGCATGTCAAAATCATGACATCACTGGATGTAGCCTGCTGGTATCTCCCATCAGCCCCAGTGTGTCCAGTCTCCATGCAGCAGGAGGACGTAGTGAGCCTTGGTGCTGGGCTCACTTGATGAACAGATAGGGAACAATTTAGTCAGGGTTTAAGTTGTACATTTACAATTGGCTAATCTTAATTAATTTAATCTTAATTTAAACTTTAATATTCTTTCTTCCTCCCTACCGCACCCAGAAGGCTCAGATTACAGGATCTCTCCCCCTAGACGGTACGGGGGAGAACTCCGGGAAACACACATTCATACTGAGCGCTTCATAGCCAATTCTGTTTCTCCGTGGGGGCCATCTTGGTTCGGCAGAAAAGCTCTCGCTGTGGACACCACTTGCAGTGCGGAGCGACGTCACGGCTTGAAGGGCTGTCATCCCAAACAGTAAGACGCGCTTTCTTGCCTTGTCGGAGGAGCAGCGAAGAGGAGCCAGAGAGCAGGCAGCTGGTGAGTCTTAGGCAAGTTTTGGCACCAAAAACCAGCCGCCAGGCTTCGCGGCCATTTTGTGCACTCTGTTAGCACCATGTTGCGGATGAGTGCAGAGGATCACATTGGGAGGAACGCACAGGGCATGGCCCTGAGACACGTTTGTTAATCTTTTGGTTCTTTTCTTTTTCTTAGTTTAACTACATGCTGAATATTTGGATAAAGTATGCCAGGACTCTAGGGTGCAAATGCGTTTTCTTTGTCCCATTTTCAGATTAATCTTAACAGGGTATCGAGTAAATATAACGGAGGCGTCTCTGTACCAGTAGGCTTTTATATATGGGTCCCTGGGAAAGTAGCACACATTTTTACATCTGTATCAGAGTAGGGGTGATGTAGACATGTATGCTTTAGGTTATAGGCAGCAGATTGAAATAGGTCATTGGGGCTATGACAAGACCAGTGGTTTGCACTACACGCTGCATTACCAAATAAAGAGTTTCAGGGTAGAAAAGAGTCTGATTTCTACTTCTGGACGGATCACAGAGGTGTTTGGCTACCCCTGACATAGGCACCCTAGTGCCACTTCCAGGCTCAGAAGCCGTAAGTGCTATAGTGTCTCTGTGCTTACTTTTCTGCCTGCAGGCGCTGAGACCATTTTATAAAAGGTTACTTGAGCCAGTTCAAATGCCTGGTCAGGCATCTCCCTGTATCTAAAGGGGTGTAGTTAGTGGAGGAATGCCTTAGGTGCATTCTTTCATACTGCATGTTATGCTAACTTGGACAGGAGCTTTAGAAAGCCTGTGACTATCCCAGCTGCAGGGCTGTGAGGCAGCCCTACCAGGGGAGGGTCGATTCTCCCAACTTTACGAGCCTGCAGAAAATCCTGGCAGACCATAATGCTAGAGTTAATTGGCTTTTGCATCTCTCTTGACATCAGTCATAAGATCAGGTATCTTTGGAGAGGTGTATGTTGCAAGTTGGGGCTCTACAGTTACAGGAGGGCCCAATATCAAGTTAGGTAACGGCAGCGGATCTCAGGCTAGCATTGTGTTAGCATGACTTTGTTCTGCTGGTATAGGTGATCATGTTGGATTTGAAGAACTCGGGAAGCTGTCCATTGAAGGGATATATTAAAAAAAATGCATAGGTAGGCTTATGCTATGCCTAGTTTGAACTGGTTTCCTTGGATCTCAGATAGAGGCAGTTCCGCGGTTTTTCGTTCCCCAAAATAAAGTGGAGAAGTAAAAAGGTTTTGTGGCTTTCCACTAACTTCTTTGCAGTTGGTGATGTTATTGCAGTCAAAGGTTCACGGTATGGACTGCAAGAGTAGCTAAGCTCTCCTCTTGGCGTCATCTGCAGGGGGAGTTTAGGATCTGGTAAGCAGAGCTTCTAGTTCATATGTTCTTGACCATGCCTGGCACTTAGAAGCTGGGGTTTGGACTACTGTTGGGACCTTCCTAACAGTGGTGGTGGTTCCTAAGGGGCCACTTACAGTTTCTTTGTCATTTCAGTTTCAGTTAAATAGATTTGATTTTATTTTGGTTCAAGTACTCTAGTGCTCTGTGTTTGAGTCTGTCGTGGTACACTGTGCTGGGGACCTTGTTACATACCGGGGTGCAGATTGAGTGAGTTCCTGGGGAGGGCCCCAGCCTTTCCCACCATGCTGGCCAGACCGCAGTGTCTGGTATAGGATGGTATCAAGGGGTGTAACGCCCGCTTAATCCTTAAGCATTCCGGGTGTTATACAGCTCAAAACTTATTCAGTGCACAATGCCTTGATGCAGGCATGAGGGAAAGCTCTAGTCAGGCCATGTTTTGTTGCTGTGCAAATTTCAGAGCTCTGTGGGCCTGGTCAGGTGATCTAAAAGGCAGTTGGTTGATACTTGTAACTTTCTCCTGAGGAGGGTCTGATAGAAAGTCAGAGACAGGGAAAAAAAGAAAAACAACCCCCGGCATATAGGTTTGTAACAGCTACGGTTCTGTGGAAAACGGGAAGTAGCTGTATACAAGACGGGTATGTAAGTTGAAAGATTGTGGATAAGGGAGCAAATGAAATCCTTCCACCTGTCTATAGGCAGTGCTCATCTCTTGTCTATTAGCCCAGATTAGGTATCTATTAAATTTGTAATATTGCTAGTAAGGGAAGCTGCACTCTCTTATAGCCATTAGTAGTATTAGCACAAAAGTAAACTTTATCGGAGAATGTGGCAGTTTGATTGAATCAGGGCAAGGTCCATTTCATATCTGTAAGATACAACACTGCAGTGCAATTTAAAAATCCTGAAGATGCGCAGTCACCGATGTGTGGTGATCTCGGAGGCAGGTGCTAGCCTAAACTGCGAGCAACAGGCGGCCATAGGAGCAGGACCAGCAGGATGAGATGAGGTAGGAGAATCCCTCTCTGTTGCAAGAGACCCTGGGGGCAGGGGGTACCAGATTACCTTCAACAGCTTCGGCCGCAGCAGCCCGCCTCGCTGAACAAACGACTTCTCGGCCTGCCCCAGGTCCGGCAGTTCCTTCGTTGACGCCTGCTTCCCGAATCTCTGAGAGCAGGGATGTCTGGAGCAACCAGAGTAGCTGCCTTGGTGGATGGACGTGAGATTCACGGGATGGGAAACATCTTACAGAGGTCCCTTTGCACGAGATACGGAATCTATGCAGGAGTGCAAATGGTCCGTCCGCCGACTAGAGCTGAGAGCAGTCGGGCTATCACTAGAGAAGTTCGAAGCTACGATGAGAAGTCGAGCAGTGCGTGTGTTCTCTGACGACTCTGCGACGGTGGACTGCTTCCATCGGCAGGGCGGGGTAGGAGAGGTAGCCAGGGAAAACAGACGCAGGGGCTCAATGCTCCTAGCTGGAGTCTCGTCTACCAGCGAATTCGGTGGCGCACATTGCAGAACAGGGCAATGTGATGATGGAATTTCTCAAGCAGGGTCTCAGTGGATGACAAGGAATGGTGTTTACATCCAGACGGGTGTGCGCAAATAAGTTGCGGATGGGGATCTACGATCATGGATCTCAGGGCGACTTTTCAAACAAAAAAAAAAAAGATGTTCTTCAACAGACGCTGAGAGAGGAGGTCGGAAGGAAGCGACACCCGGATGTAGCCCGAACTTGTGTCAGGTCTACTCTCTTTCCTCCGTGGATGCCCATAGGGCATGTGGCGCAGCATATCGAAGCCCATCACAGAGTTGTGGGTGTTTCCGGACTGTTCAAAACACCCGTGGTACGCCACTCTCATAACGTTACTCGTCGGACATCCCTGGAGGTTAACGACATTGGAGCATCGGTTGCTACAGCGGCCGCTTCGAATGCATCTGGTGGATCAGTTTTTCTGTTTTTCGCTTACAGTGGTGCCATTACAAGGGCAAGTTTAAAAAAAAACAAAAAGAGAAGCTCTGCTGGAGCGGTCATCATGACTTTAGTTCGAGCAAGGGAAGAGCCTACGTTTCTTACATAGGTGCGCATATGGCATATTTTTTGAAAACGGGTGCTTGTGGCGGCAAGCACACGCGGCTACTGTATCCGCCCCTTTGGTGTGACGTTTCCCGTAAAATGGGTTGGATAAAGATCTGTCAGTCATTTCGTTGAGCGTTCACTTGGCAGCTTTGGCTTGCTATATAAAAAAATAAAAAATCCAGGGAGTGGATTTGGGTTCGCTCATTGATGGGGTACGTTGCTTAAAGGAGTAACCTGGTGGTGTTTTCATCGTAGAATCACGGTTCTGCCGGGGGATATCAGCTTGGTTCTAGGAGCATTAGCTATGGAACTGCTGGAGTTCTGCCTCCCGGTGGAGAGCTTAACCTTCAAGAAAGTGTTGTTGGTAGTCTTCTGGTCGGCAAGACAAAGTTCGCAGTTACAGGCGTTATTGTGTAGGACGTTCGACCGTTTTGTCCATGGAGGTTTTCTCCTTTCTGCTAAGTCAACAAATTCTCTTACAGTTCTCGATTTGACGGAGAGGAATATGTTCGGGCTGTGGTTTCGCCACTTGGTACAAGAGGCTGCTTCGACAGTATTAGAGGTTCAGGAACGTTTCACAAGTTGTACAGTTCATTCGTGGTGTTAGCAGGTTCCCGCGAAAGAAAGGCAGCGGCAAATGCGCCCATTTCCTGATGTATTAAAGAGGCAATTGCGACAGCATATCTTTGGCAAGGTCGTTCAGTGCCGGTGGGCTTAAGAGCTCACTCTTCTAGGGCATAAGCGATATCCGGGTCGGTGCACCCTTTGTGTCCGCCGGTGGAAATTGGTGGAGAGGACACTTGGTCCGTTCTTTTCGCTTTCAGTAGGGTTTGCTGCTTCAAGGTCTTGGCGGTGAGCGAGGTTTGTTTCTAGGCGGCGGTGTTGCGATCTGGATGGAAAGGTCCCTCCCAATGATTACTGCTCTGATACATCCCAGAGGTGGAGGACTAAAATGGAGGAATGATACTTACACTTACCTGGTAATTGTAGTTCCTTGAGTGACGACCGTTTAGTCCTCATTCCCGCCTGAGGAGTGATCAATTCAGAGGTTATTTTCGGGGAATGGAAAGAACATTTCAGAATCGGGATCGCAGTGAGTATTGGTCGCTGACCTGTTCTACTTCCTTTTCTCTTATTCGATTCAAGGGCTAGAACAGGGGGAGTCAAGGAATTCGAAGACGTTTATAAAAAAAAAAAAAAAGTCCTTTTTGTTAAGGATTGGTGGTTTAGTTTTCCCTTTGTGTGTTTGTTACAGTTAGTTAAATTATAGCTACTTGTTGATTGTTCCTTTGAGTCTGCTTTGTTAATAGTACACTGGGACTGATGGGAGATACCAGCAGGCTACATCCAGTGATGTCACAATTTTGACATGCCCAGTCTCCAAACTGCAGGAGGAGGTGCACAACCCAGAGGTGGAGGACTAAACTGTTGTCACTCAAGGAACTACAATTACCAGGTAAGTGTAATTTCCATTTTCTGTCATAGCTTGTGAGTGATCACTATATTTTCTTCACTACTGACATGAATCACTTCTTTCTTTCCTGCTTGCTGTCATGCTACATGGGTTCTCCTGTATAATTCCTTGGTGGTTTTCTTGTACTTGGTTTCCTTTAATTTTCCATGGGCCAAAGGCCCCCTTAGGTTCTTGGTGGTGTGGTCATATATCATTTTTTTCAAGATAGTCGTTTGATTTCACTGCAGCTATTTTTCCAGACAAGATGTCAAACTGACTTGCCAGTGAGTTTAAAAGTGTTCCAGGTGCTCCAAGACCCATATCCATTATGGATACTGATAGCTGGTGCCTACAGTGCTTGGGACCTGACTATAAGCCACTGTCTTGTAAATTGTGCTTACAGATGACAAGACCGAGGACTTAAGGGCTGAGAGAAGTAGCACAAAAGGAGTTTTGACACTTCGAAGTCTGATCCATCGGCATTGGTGGCATTGGTCTTCGTGGCTTCTAAAACTACACCGGATGCTGGCAGTGCATCCATTATTAAGGAGCACCCATGCATGCTGAGCACCCATGAACCCCTGAGCATCAGTCATCCTCCAATGCTTCCTTGAAGACAAGGATTCGACCAGGTCTTCATTAGTACCGAGGAGCAAAGACATTGGGCGGAGGCCCAGGTGCATCAATGTAGGACCTCATCAGGGCAAGATACAGAGAAGCATTAAGGGTTCACAGCTCTAAGCTTCCCTGAAGGGAGAAAGGTTCACCCTCAAAGCATCCTGAATTGCAATGACAGCCTACCAAGAGCCAAGGCAGCCAGCTAATACTCCCCAACAGATTCCAGAACAGCATCTGATTCTGCTGTACCTCCTCTGCCTTTGGAGATCACAATCATGGAGAATTGCCTTTTCAGGTGGATTGAGGAAGGAATCGCAATGCTGTTCTCCGGAAACAAGCATGAAGTCAATCCTCAAGTATGGATGATGTCTGCACAGACGGAGCCCACACGGAAGCTCTTCCCCAGCTTTCAAAGAAAGCCTTTGGGAGATGCACCACGCATATGTGGTCTCCTTCCTGCCCCAAGGGTACCTCAGTCTCCTTTCTTCCACGGAGCCCATTGAACGTCTGTCCGTTTTCCCTGGAAAAAGGGCACATTTTTTCTCTCACTTTTTCTTTTACATTTCTTTCTCTGGTCGCATACTGGTTCCCTTCCCTACTGCCAAGCTGCCTGCCTCTGCGTTGCATCTCAGGTTCTTTCATTTTTCTCTTTTTTTATTTTTGAGTCTCATTACCGACACGTCTTCACATCCCTTTCTTCTCTGGCTAGACCTAATGTCTTCGACCTTGTGGGGCCCTTTTCCCTATGGCCTCTGCCAGTGGCTTTAAGCGGCATGATTGGTGTGTTCGTTCCGTGTCCCTCAATGATCCCCATGACTGCTGCCTCTGTTGTGCAGGCCGGACCACGACCCCTTGGATTGTGGCCTCTGTTTAAAAAAAAAAAAAAGTCTTCCAAGGCCATAAAGAGTCAGCAGCAGCAGGTAAAGATTCTCCACAGGTCCTACTGTGCCCCAGAGTTACCAGTGATACTGCGCTCCAAGGTCCCCACCAGAACCCTGGGATGACCTCAACGCCTCGGGATCTCAAGGATGCAGGTCCTCCGAACGTAGCACCCTGGAAGTAGAACATAAGAAGAAGAAACCCTCCAGGACAGCCTCGGAAGATGGGTTGGGGAAGGTGGGTAAGTCCCACTCCTGGCCCCACAGCCTACACAAGGAGTCTGAAGGGATGGAGCAGGAGCAGCCAACCAAGGTGGCCCATAAGGAATCGTCTGCCTCCAGAGATCGGCCTCGGACCCCCGAGGCCATCCTTGTCGAGGATTCCCCCTCGTCGGAACCAGCGCCGGGCCTGAAATCCTCTGTGCCCATGCCAAAGGCTGCGGAGCCATCTACACTGGAGACCAGAATTTGCGTCCTTGGAATACAGCTTGTCTGCTTCATGGCCCAGCAGTGGGCCCTGATGTTCGGTTCCTCCAATTTATTGGCCCCAGTCACCGGGCCCTTTACCTCAAGGATGTTCCCTGGTGGACGAGCCGGTTTTGAAGCGCTACCAGCCTCAAGATGCCCCTCTGCTTCGGTCCCAATCCTCGGAGCTGAGATCCTCCCCAAAAGTGCCCATGGCTCCAACAGCAGGCTCTCCAAGAGACATGGGGCCTCAGGCCCTGGATTTAGACCACCCTCGAGATTTCCACTGACTACAACTATGAATGAGACTGAGGAAGAGAAGTCCCTGGACACCCGATGCCACTGTGATGTGCCTTCGGATCTGTCTCCCACTGAGATCTGGCACTGGTCCACACCAGAGGATATAGCCTTCCTCAACTTCATATGGGACATGCCAAAGACACTGGCATTCGACGTCAAGTCTGAGGAGGATCCTCGCATGGAACTAGAGATCCTCCAGTACAAGGTCCCCCCCGAAGGAGGCACTCATGGTGCCCGTCCCTCAAATTCTGGAACGGTTACTCCTCCGCATGTGGGAGATACCCGCATCAGTACCCATCGTGAGCCGATGGCTGGACTCAATGTACAGAGTCCTGGGTTCCAGAAGGCACTGCCACATAACTCCATGGTGGTGGAGTTGGCCAAGAAACAGAAGGTGCACTCTTCAGTGATCCTTGGGGAGGGAGGCCTGCGCTATGGATGCCATGAACAGAAAGTGCTGCCAGGACCCGATACTTACTGGCTGGATCCAGGCATACCAGCTGTACATGGACATGTACCTGAAAGACCTAGTGAAGGAGCTCACTGGGTTCTCGGCTGGTCTCTCTGAGGAATACCTCCAGCGGTTCTGGACCCTGGCCTCGGGTATCAGAAAGCTCCAAAATTTATGACTTGGGCAACCTATGATGGCTTCGAGTCAGCGGCTAGAGTAGCTGAAATGGGCATCAGTGCCTGGCGCCAGGCCTGGCTTACAGTCTTCTGATCTGGAGCAATGGGTTCAGGACAAATTCATTGATGTCCCTTGCCAGGGAAAGTCTCTTCAGCAAACCCATGACTGATAAGACTGCAGAGTTGGAGACAGAGTTCCTGACGAGGGCCAGGCTCTTCAAGAAGACCACTACCCTTCCCTGATGGAAGCCTTCAGGTTAAAAAAAAACAAAAAACCCTTACTCGAGGAAGGGCAAGGCTTACGTAACCTACCTTCAATATAAGGCCTTCCCAACTCCCTAACAGGGTCAGCAGGCCAAGGGACAAAGACATGACCCTCATAAGCTCTAGCCCTGCCTGATGGGAGTTTTTGACTCTCTGGGCATTCTCTCCCCCCCCCCCCCCCCAGGAGGCCCACCCCAGCAGCCCACAGGGGGATGTCTAGTCTTTTTTGCCCACAGGTGGTCATCCATCAACACCGATATCTGGGTACTGAAGGTGGTCAGGGAGGGTTTCCTCCTCCACTTGCTGCAGATGTCCCTTCCATTCTTCACGGGACAGCCTCCTAGAACTCTCCTTCACCAGACCCTGCTACTGCAGGAACTCGCAGATCTTCTAGAGGACAGGGTAGTGGACCCAGTGCCTCCACATCTTTGGGCAGAATTCTACTCCCAGCACTGCCTTGTACCCAAAATAACTGGGGGCCTACAGCCCATTCTAGACCTGTGGGATCTAAACAGGTTCCTGGTGAGGGAGAAGGCATTCACATCCTCATCCGTCCCAACCACAGGCAGTAACTCAGGTTCATGGTGGGGGGCAGCCACTACCAGTACAGGATACTACTCCAGCCTGGTCTCTGTCCCCACAGGGTCTTCACCAAATCCCTAGCGGTGGTCATGGCTCGCCTTTGTCTTCCCCTTCCTGGATGACTGGCACATAAGAGGGGGCTCAGCCATTGAGGTGCAGCAGGCTGCGGCCCACACCATCCACATCCTCCAGTATCTGGGGTTCATCATAAACCACCCCATATCCTATCTCTTCCCGACACAGTGTCTGGAGTTCATAGGAGCATGGCTGAACATCATTCAGAATATAAAAATAATTGCCCCAATCAAATGCTAAATACTGAAAAATTTTTTATATATGGATAAGGGTCTCAGAATGAATGGGGAAGGGTAACTACAGGCCACAGCAAGCTGAAAAGCCTGAGAAATCCCTATCCCCTTCCTTACATCGACCCATGCAATCCTATTTTCTTGTATTTTCTTATTGAAAAGTGATTAAGAAACGCCGATTTTAACTATCAAGAGCTCTGCTAACTCTTATCAAGAAATGATGACTACTTATTGATGCTTCCATCCATCCATAACACTTATGGTTTAAGAGGGAGACTACTGACAATTGAATATAAAGTCAGAAGACTTATCTGTTGAAAACCATAAAGTCAGAAATAGTCTCCTCGCTCCCGATGCAAAGTTCCAGCGCTGATTCGTTTCACCGCCAACGCGGTTTCATCGGGGGAACGTTTTCTGCAAACGACGTGTCATACTCTTTCTGCTCAATTCATACTAGAAACATTGAAAAAGAAGTATACATATCAGTATTATAAATGCATAACTATGTCAGATAATGCAAAGAACAGACCCGGTTTTCACATATTTAGCATTTGATTGGGGAAATTATTTTTTTATTTTTATATTCTGTGGCTGTATTGCTCCACAATCCCCCAAATTGGATTTTGTCTGGCACAAGAATGGAAGGGGCCTGGAAAGAAACGATGAGTTTCACGGAAGCTTACATTTCGGATATATGCATGCCCCCTCCCACAGTGGTAAGACAGTTCAATTCTCCGACCTCTTTCATCAACCTGTTAGGTCAAGAGGTCACTATGCTTCTTGCCCAAGGGGCAATAGAAGAAGTACCCATCCATCAGCAGGGTACAGGGTTTTACTCCCCCTATTTCCTTATCCCAAAGAAAACAGGAGGATACAGACCTATCTTAGACCTCAGAGAATTGAACAAATTCCTTGTCAAAGAGAAATTCAAGATGATTTCTCGGGGAACTCTGCTGCCATACCTTCAGAGTCAGGATTGGCTTTGTTCTCTAGATACCCAAGATGTTTCTAAATTTGTCAACCGTGCAGCCTTTGACTGCTTTGAGTGCATAAGCAGAACTTCTGCCATTGCCATAGGCGCACGTAGAATTGCTTGGCTCCAGGCATCTGATCTGGAGCTCTGGGTAAAAGACAAATTGGGAAATATCCCTTGTACTGGTGAGAACCTGTTTGGTAGAGATTGGCAGGAAAAGGCCAATGAGTTGGATGCTGACAACTCTACCTTGGATAGATTATCCAAGTCCACAGCTGACCCTGCTAGAAAGATATCGTTCAAGAAACCATTCTTTTCTAAAAAGAAAAGGTTTTATCCTGCTTATTCTCAGCAGGGACGTTCTGCAGGTCAGCTTGTCAGGAAAGGTCAGCAACCACCCAAGCAGAAGAAAGCAAAGATTGCTAAGCCTCAACCGTCTCGGCAGTCTCAGCATCCACAAGGCCTTTGACTTTCAGCTAGAGAACTTAGCCTTCCTGGCTCTCATGGGACCAGAGCCTTCCACCATTCCAGGAAGGTTATGTCACTTTGCCCCCAGATGGGGGCAGATAACAGAAGAGCATTGGACACTTTCCATCATAAAGGAGGGGTACAGGCTTCATTTTTCAAGCATGCCCCCTCCCACAGTAATAAGGCAGTTCAATTCTCCGACACTTCTCATCAACCTGTTAGGTCAGGAGGTCACTATCCTTCTTGCCCAAGGGGCGATAGAAGTACCCATTCCTCATCAGGGTACAGGGTTTTACTCCCCCTATTTACTTAAACCAAAGAAAACAGGGGGATACAAACCTATCTTGGACCTCAGAGAATTGAACAAATTCCTTGTCAAAGAGAAATTCAAGATGATTTCTCGGGGAACTCTGCTGCCATGCCTTCAGAGTCAGGATTGGCTTTGTTCTCTAGATCTCAAGGATGCGTACACCCATGTTCTCATCCATCCAACTCACAGGAAGTTCCTTCGTTTCCTTTTTCAGGGAAAGCACTACCAATACAGGGTGCTTCCTTTTGGCCTGGCCTCAGCACCTAGGGTGTTCACGAAATGCATGGCTGTTGTAGCAGCATTTCTCCGCACTCTAGGGATATTCGTCTTCCCCTACTTAGACGACTGGTTCATTCGAGCCCCAACAGAGTCAGAGGCCAAGACTTCTCTATCCTGCACAATGCGTATCCTTCAGTATTTGGGTCTGGTAATAAACATCCCAAAATCCATTCTAACTCCCACTCAGTCTTTGGAGTTCATAGGAGCTTTGCTGGATACCAAAAAGGCAAGGGCCTACCTCCCCCAGGCCTGTTGTCTTCGCATGGTGCAGTTAGCTTCTCAAGCAGTGCTGAAGTCTCATCTCACTGCTCGAGAAATGTTACAACTACTAGGCCACATGGCATCCACCGTGCATGTGGTGCCCTATGCTTGCCTCCATATGAGGGCAGCCCAGTGGACTTTATCCACTCAATGGACCCAGGCATCAGGATCCCTGTCAGACAAAATAGCAAACACAAGTCGCCTTATTTTGTCCCTCCAATGGTGGACGTCCCCTCAAAACCTGTGGCTGGGGTCCCCTTTTCAACAACCTTTACCCCAAGCAACTCTCACAACAGATTCTTCTCTGATGGGTTGGGGAGCTCATCTGCAAGACCTCTCCACCCAAGGCACCTGGTCTCCACAGGAGACTCATCTACATATCAATCTCTTGGAACTCAGAGCAATCTTCCTTGCTCTTCGAGTGTTCCATACCCTGCTCAGCTACAAGACAGTCCTCATTCATATGGACAATCAAGTAGCCATGTTCTATGTGAACAAGCAGGGGGAAACAGGCTCTCTGTCGCTTTGCAACGAAGGTTTGCGACAAATGGGCCCTCGCCAGAGAGCATCAGATTCATCTCCTGTCAGTGTATCTTCCAAGCATACAAAACTCTTGGGCAGACAGACTCAGTCGAGTTTTGCTTCCACACGAGTGGTCTCTGTATGCAGACCAGGTGACCAAGATTTTTCAAATTTGGGGAACCCCGGACATAGACCTCTTTGCAAGTCCGTGGAATACCAAACTTCCCCGGTTCTGTTCCAGAATTCCGGCTCAGGGGGCTCAGGCCAGGAATGCTTTCCTCCGTTACTGGGGTCAAGACTTCCTGTATGCCTTTCCACCCATTCCCCTAATTCCCAAAACCCTGTTCAAGCTTCAGAGAGACAGAGACCATATGATTCTCATAGCTCCACATTGGCCACGGCAAGTGTGGTACCCTCTGCTTCTACATCTCTCTCAAGCTCCCTCCCTGGAGTTAGGGTCTGCTCCAGATCTCCTATCTCAGGAGGATGGAATGTTATGGCATCCCAATCCCCAGTCTCTGCATCTCAGGGCTTGGTTGCTGAAGGCCTAGATCTCCATGATCTTAATCTCCCTCAGCAAGTAAAAGATATTCTCAGTCTTCTAGAGACCTTTACAAAGAGGCCTTCTACCTAGGGGGCAAGAGACCTGTGAAACCTTTTCAATAGGTGTTAACACCAGGTGGCAGATCAAAAGGCCATTTTGAAAGACTCCTCCTATCCAAGCAAGGACTGTTAATTACCCAGGAAGTTGGTCACAGCATTACCTCAGCAGCAGAGGCATAAATAGCTCAACCAGAGCTCTGTGATCCTCTGTCTTGAAGGACTAGAAAGGGGGACTGTTACTTCTGGAGAGAAATCTGCAACTGTGAGTATATACTTCTGGTAATTTTCTAAAAAGAATTCTTTGTATTAAAACTACTTAATCTGTGAACCCACTGTTTTTTGTTGGGTCAGTTAGGGCCTAGTAGCAGCAATTAAAGTTTGAATTTAATACACAGAGGAGAACTTTCTGGTTACATTTCATATCCAGCAGAGAGCTTGTAGTTTAAATTTAATAGTAACTCAGGGCCAAGTAACAGCAAAGTACTTTTAGTTTAAATTTAACACACAGAAGAGAGCTTTCTGGTTACATTTAGAACCCAGCAGAGAGCTTGTAGTGTACATTTAATAGTCACTCAGGGCCTAGCATCAGAAAAGTACTTTTAGTTTTAAAACACAGAAGAGAGCTTTCTGGTTAAATTTAGAACCCAGCAGAGAGCTTGTAGTTTAAATTTCATAAGAAGTTAGAGCCTAGCAGCAGCTAAGAGCTATAATTTAAATCAAATCAGAATTTAGCTTACCTCAGCAGCACAAGACAGGGTACTGTGTAGTAGCCCTCTTTTAATAAGTGTTATTTCCCTCCCTCCCTCCCTCCCCACACCCATCCACCCCTGGGATAATCATAGCTTTATAGGTACTTACACATCTTAAAAGACAGGAGGTGCTTTCAGGTGAAGCTCATTACCCAAATCAGTCATACATTAAAGACCTGAGATTAATTAAGCTTCAGGTGAACAAGGTATATTAAACGTATTAGGTACAGTTTTATTGGTATAAATACCCATAGCAACCCCTAGTAAGTAAGAACTTAAAGGTCTAGACACAAACGTAAAACTAAGATGCAGACAGCAGTCCAGCAGCGGGATGGGGGCTTTCCAGTCTTTTGCATTGAGTGTCACATGTATGATTTTCTCCCAGTTGGTGAGGAGTCTTACGTGTGCACTAGGTGCAAGGAGCTCTTTGCTCTCAGGGAACAAGTCCGTTCTCTAGAGGCTAAAGTAGCAGACATGGAAAACATAAGACAGACAGAGAGCTACATAGACGAGACCTACAGGGATATAGTCCTGAAGTCCCACCTCCGGTCTGGCAGCACCCCTGTTGCCATGGAGGAGAGAGGTCACGTGACAGGAGAGCATCACCCTGGTGTGGCAGGAAGTGATCCTGTAACTAGGACCTGTCCTCCAGGTGATGTAAAACCCTCTCGCACCGACAAAGTTTCTCCAGGGCCATGTGCCCATGAGGGAAGGGTTAGGACAGCCATTATAGTTGGTGATTCGATCATTAGGCATGTAGATAGCTGGGTGGCTGGTGGACATGAGGATTGCCTGGTAACATGCCTGCCTGGTGCGAAGGTAGCGGACCTCACGCGCCACCTAGATAAGGTCTTAGATAGTGCTGGGGAGGAGTCTGCTGTCTTGGTACATGTCGGTACCAATGACATAGGAAAATGTGGTAGGGAGGTTCTGGAGGCAAAATTTAGGCTTTTAGGTAGGAAGTTGAAATCCAGAACTTCTATGGTAGCATTCTCCGAAATGCTTCCTGTTCCACGCGCAGGACCCAAAAGGCAGGCAGAGCTCCGGAGTCTCAATGCGTGGATGAGACAATGGTGCAGAGATGAGGGTTTTGGATTTGTTAGGAACTGGGGAACATTCTGGGGAAAGGAGGGGCTTTTCCGAAGGGATGGGCTTCACCTTAACCGGGATGGAACTAGGCTGCTGGCATTAACCTTTAAAAAGGAGATAGAGCAGCTCTTAAACTAGATATTAGGGGAGAGCCGACAGTCGCCCAAGAGCGGATGGTTTGGAAGAATGTATCCTTGAAGGATACTACCAAAAGCAGAGAGGTTCCACAAAAGAGTAAAGTAGCCCAAATGCCCTCCAGCATGGAGCAGACAGAGCTTAAAGATCCCAATTTACCCATGTCTAACAATAGCCAAATTAACATGAATAAAATACATTCTCTAAAATGCTTGTATGCAAATGCTAGAAGTCTAAAGAATAAGATGGGAGAGTTAGAATATATAGCACTAAATGAAAGGTTAGATATGATTGGAATATCAGAGACATGGTGGAAAGAGGACAACCAGTGGGACACTGTGATACCTGGATACAAACTATATCATAATGATAGAGAGCTGATCAAATTGGTGGAGGGGTTGCGCTCTATGTTAGAGAGGGCATTGACTCAGAAAGGATTAAAGTTTTGCAGGAAACAAAATCTGCTGTAGAATCTATATGGATTGAAATTCCATATAAAAGGGGGAAGGCAATGGCAGTGGGGGTGTACTATCGAGCACCTGGCCAGAATGACCAAATGGATGATGAAATGCTCAAAGAAATCAAGGAAGCTAACAAAAGTTACAGCGCAGTAATAATAATGGGTGATTTCAATTACCCCGGTATCGACTGGGTCAGTGTCACGTCAGGACATGCTAGGGAGATAAAGTTCCTAGATGAAATAAATGACTGCTTCTTGGAGCAGCTGGTTCATGAACCGACCAGAGGGAAGCCATATTAGACCTAGTCCTTAGTGGAACACCAGATCTAGTGCAAGAGATAAGGGTGTTGGGGCCACTTGGAAAATAGTGATCATAGCATGATCGCCTTTGTTTTAATTAGTGGAGGAGGGATAGTAAGGAAATCCACAGTACTACCTTTTA
Source organism: Ichthyophis bannanicus (assembly GCA_033557465.1). Lineage (NCBI taxonomy): Eukaryota > Metazoa > Chordata > Amphibia > Gymnophiona > Ichthyophiidae > Ichthyophis > Ichthyophis bannanicus. Next base: position 274,931,843 of record CM066039.1, on the reverse strand, counting down.
ACTTTCGAAAGGGAGACTATGATAAAATGAGGAAAACAGTTAAGAAAAAACTAAAAGGAGCAGTTGCAAAGGTTAAAGACGTACATCAAGCTTGGGTGTTGTTGAAAAATACTATCCTGGAAGCCCAGACCAGCTGTATTCCACGCTTTAAGAAAAGTGGAAGGAAGTCCAAAAAAATGCCAGCATGGTTTAAAGGTGAGGTCAGAGAGGCTGTTGCCAAAAAAGCATCTTTCAGGAAATGGAAAAAAGAGCCAAACGATGAAACCTGGAAACAGCACAAGCACTGGCAAGTCAAATGCAAGGCATTGATAAGGCAGGCAAAGAGAGAATTTGAGAAGAAGCTTGCTGCGGAAGCAAAAACGCGAAATAAAGACCTTTTCAAGTACATTCGTAGCAAAAAACCTGTGAGAGAGTCAGTTGGTCCATTAGATGATAAAGGGGTTAAAGGAGCACTAAGAGGCGACAAGGCGATAGCGGAGCGACTGAATGAATTCTTTGCTTCGGTCTTTACTGAGGAAGATGTAGGGATGTTACCCATGACTGAAGTGGTATTTAAAGGTGCGGAAGAATTGAAGGAAATATCGATACATCGGGAAGATGTCTTACAACTATTAGATAAACTGAAGAGTAGCAAATCACCTGGGCTCGATGGTATACATCCAAGGGTGTTGAAAGAACTGAAATATGAGATTGCAGACCTGCTATCAGTAATCTGTGAACTATCATTAAAATCATCTCTAATACCTGAAGATTGGAGGATCGCCAATGTAACACCAATTTTTAAAAAGGGTTCCAGGGGTGATCCGGGAAACTACAGACCGGTGAGCCTGACGTCAGTACCAGGAAAAATGGTAGAAACCATCATAAAAATAATATTACTCAGCATGTAGATAGTCACAACCTAATGGGAGACAGCCAACATGGCTTTAGACAAGGAAGATCTTGTCTTACTAATCTGTTATGTTTTTTTTTGAAGGAATGAATAAACAGGTGGACAAAGGTGAGTCGGTTGATATTGTGTATCTGGACTTTCAGAAAGCCTTTGACAAGGTCCCTCATCAGAGACTTTTGGCAAAACTAAAGAGTCATGGGATAGGAGGCAGTGTACTATTGTGGATCAGGAACTGGTTAAAAGATAGAAAGCAGAGGGTAGGGCTAAATGGCCAATTTTCCCAATGGAGAAAGGTGAATAGTGGTGTACCCCAGGGATCTGTGCTGGGTCCGCTGCTTTTTGACATATTCATAAATGACCTGGAAAGTGGAATAACGAGTGAGGTTATCAAATTTGCAGATGACACAACTATTTAAAGTTGTTAAAACCCAAGAGGATTGTGAAAAATTGCAAGAGGATCTTGATAAATTGGAAGACTGGGCATCAAAATGGCAGATGAAATTTAACGTGGACAAGTGCAAGGTTATGCACCTAGGGAAGAACAACCCAAACTATGGTTACACGATGCAAGGTTCCACATTAGGAACCACCACCCAGGAAAAAGATTTAGGCGTCATTGTAGATACCATGTTAAAACCCTCGGCCCAGTGTGCAGCGGCGGCCAAGAGAGCAAATAGAATGCTAGGTATGATAAGGAAAGGAATGGAAAATAAAACAAAAGATATTATAATGCCTCTATATCGTTCCATGGTGAGACCGCACCTTGAATATTGTGTGCAATTCTGGTCGCCGTATCTTAAAAAGGATATAGTGATTTTAGAAAAGGTTCAGAGAAGAGCCACCAAAATGGTAAAGGGGATGGAAGGATACTCCTATGAAGAAAGGCTAAAAAGGTTAGGGCTCTTTAACCTGGAAAAGAGACGGCTGAGGGGAGATATTATAGAAGTCTATAAATTAATGAACGGAGTGGAACGGGTAAACGTTGATTGATTGTTTACGTTATCAGAATATAGAAAGACTAGGGGACATGCAATGAAGCTACAGGGTAAACTATTTAAGACTAATAAAATAAAATATTTTTTCACTCAACGTGTAATCAAACTCTGGAATTTGTTACCGGAGGATGTAGTAAAGGCTGTTAGTGTAGCTGGGTTTAAAAAAGGTTTGGACAAGTTCCTGGAGGAAAGGTCCATAAACCATTATTAAGAAGTGACCGAAGATATCAATGCTTGACCCAGTACAAGCATTGTGGAACTTGTGTCTCTTGGGGAAACTGCTGGGTACATATGACCTAGATTGGCCACTGTTGGAAACAGAATACTGGGCTTGATGGACCTTGGTCTGACCCAGTATGGCATATCTTATGTTCTTATATTCTTTTTGCTTTCAGGAAACCTTCCACAAGACGCTCTTATGCTTTCAAGTGAAAAAGATTTACCATATGGTGTTCACAAAAGGGTCTTAACCCCCTTGCGATACCTCTGGAATCCTTGCTGGAATATCTCCATCATTTATCCAATACAGGACTTAAGACTAACTCAGTAAGGGTCCATTTGAGTGCTATTACAGCTTCCTTTAAGCCTCTAAATGGACAGCCTATTTCCTCTCATCCTCTTATAGCAAGATTTATGAGAGGCCTTCTTCTAACTAAGCCTCCCATTAGGCCACCACCGGTGGCATGGGACTTAAACCTGGTTCTTGGGCAGCTCATGAAGCCACCCTTCAAACCTTTAGCTACTATCTCCTTAAAATTCCTTTCTTGGAAGGTTATCTTTCTTATTGCAGTTACATCAGCACGTCGCATTAGTGAGTTGCAAGCGCTAGTAGCTAATCCACCTTATACAAGGTTCGATCATGACAAGGTAGTCCTTAGGACTCATCCACACTTTATGCCAAAGGTGGTCTAGCCTTTTCATCTGAACCAAGCGGTCTGCCTACCTGTGTTTTTTCCAAGGCCTCATGCATCAAATGCAGAGAGGAATCTTCATACCTTGGACTGTAAAAGAGCTTTAGCCTTTTACTTACAAAGAACACAGCGACATAGAAAGTCCTCTCAACTCTTTGTTGCTTTTAATCCTTCTCATTTGGGACTTCCAGTCTCCAAGAGAACACTATCTAACTAGATCTCTCAGTGTATTTCCTTCGCTTATCAGAGTAAGAACCTTTCTCTGGAGGGCCATGTCACAGCTCACAATGTGAGAGCCATGGCAGCCTCAGTGGCTCATTTGCACTCTGTGTCTATCGACGACATCTGTCGAGCAGTCACCTGGGCCTCGGTTCATACCTTCACAGACCATTACTGCTTGGACAAGGACTCCCGCCGGGATGCCTTGTTTGGTCAGGCTGTTCTCCAACACCTGTTCCATACCTAATCAACTTCTACCCACCATCTCTTGTAGGATGCCAGAGATCCATGGGGGGAAGTGGAGCCCTTCTCAGGGGCACACAACCTCTGGGGTCTCTCCCTGGCATCTAAAGCTAGGGAGTCCCCATATGTGATGACTACATTCCTGCTTGTTCCTGGAGATAGCATAGTTACTCACCTGTAACAGGTGATCTCTGGGAACAGCAGGAATTTAGTCCTCACAACCCACCCACCTCCCCTAGGAATTGTATCTCTCTAACTATCTCTTTCCTTTCCCTCTCTCTCTTTGTCTCAGCTTTAAAACTCAACTGGAGAGAGGCAGTTGGGAAAGGCGGGAAGGCAGCACGCAGGCGCTGTGGGATGCTCCCAAAAGCTTTCTAATTGGACACTGGGGAGCGTTCCCGTACAGGCTCCGTCGGTACCGATGATACCCATATGTGAGGACTAAATTCCTGCTGTTCCCGGAGATCACCTGTTGTAGGTGAGTAACTATGCTTTACTCGCCTATAACAGGTGTTCTCTGGGGACAGCAGGAATCGGTCCTCACAACCCTCCCTCCTCCCATGGAGTTGTTTCTTGTCATATTTTTTTGCCATCTTTAGCTATGTCTTTTGACTGAGGCAAGTTGGCACCCTTGGGCAGGAAGGGGACCATGCATGCGTGATGCATCTCTCAAAGGCTTTCTTTGAAAGCTGTGGAGAAGCTTTCACGTAGGCTCTATCGACGCAAATGTCACCCATATGTGAGGACTGATTCTGCTGTCCCCAGAGAACACCTTTTACAGGTGAGTAACTATGCTTTCACCATACAGGTGCTCAAAGCCTCTACGGTTCCTAGCATGGTGCATCGAGCCTGTCTTCAAGAAGCACAGTCTGCCTGCGCTCATAGTTGTTGGAAAGGAGTGGGCCGCACAGGCCCTGGCCTCACCAAAAGTCGCATCATGGCAGGCAGCCTGTGGGGATCCCATCTCCCACAGGTAAAAGAAGAAGAACCCCTTTCTGTCTGTTTGCCTGCGGATACCTGCAGGAGACAGGAAAGGTCTTTGCTGTGATTGCAGCTTCTCTTCTTCAGCCTGCAGTGGATAGGATCCCTGCAGGCAGTGTACCAGCCACAATCATTGCAAAGAACCTTCCTGTCAGCACACAAGGTTCACAGGCAGACAGGAAGGGTCTTTGCAATGATCACGGCCGACAGGCAGTCTGTGAACAGGGAGGATCTGTGCTGGCAGGGCTTGGGCGGAGTTAGGACGCAGCTTTGGGCAGTGCTTGGGCCCCCCTAAAGAAGAAACCCTTCCGTCGCCTCTGCCTGCTCTATCTTTATCTCTTTATTGAGGCATTTGATATTACCGCCCAGGCTATTGCATCAGAGCGGTGTACGTACAATGTGGCTGCAGAAAGAGACAAAGGATGAAAGGAACACCATTAATCAGGTAGGAAAGCAGCAGAACAGACAGAAAGAGACAAAAAAAAAGAGAAGCAGCGACACACAGAAGGGGGGAAACAGGAGTGGAATACTTGGGTGAGGGGGACTCTAGGGGTCGGGGAGGGGGGGCGAGATCAAACACCAGGTGAAATAAGTGGGTCTTCAACATAGCTAGAAGCATCAACATCGCAGCATCGAAGGGCCTCAACACAGACAGTCAGATATCCCCCTCTAGTGCTTTGGGGGTCGATGCACCTTTGATACCTAGCAAGTCATTGGTGCATCAGGGTTCCTAGAGGAGCTACAGATTCCCAAAAGGAAGGAGAGCCATCCAGGCAGAGATTCTGAGATCTTTTGATTATTATTCAGAGTTAAGCTCAGAAAACTGAGTCACTGACGAAGGAGTCTGACTTTCGGTCGGAGGATAGGTCTCCAGACCGACCTTCAGACCCTTCTCCACCTCATAAGTGATGTAAGTCCTCTTCTGCAGAATTAGCTTTCCTTGATTTTGTTAGGGCCATACCATCTTTCTTACCCAGGGCAGAAGAGATGGAAATCCTCCAGTACTGTATTCCACAGCCCCCAAGGAGGCAGTGACAGTGCTTGTGCACTTTATCCTTCAGAGGTTACAGATGAGAATGTGGGAAACCTCCCCTCTGTACCTCCAGTCAGAAAGAAGGTTGACTCTATGTACAGAGTTCAGAAGGCGCCTGGATTTGAAAAGCTTCAGCTACCGTATCACACAATATAGTAGTCATTGAATGCACTCTCAAAAGAGCTTCAAATCACACTTCCTCAGGGAAGGGAGAGATGGACTTTGGACTCTTTTAAGAGGAAAATGCTTCAGAATGCTTTTCTTGCTTCCCAAGTGGCTTCTTACTAGCTCTACATACAGTAAGCATGTTCTTAAGATGACATGTGCAGCCTAGACGATATGTCCATTTTCTTCCCTCCAGAGAAGCTCAAATAATATTATTCTCTAGTGAGTTGCAAGAAGGACTTCTCAAAGTACATTGTCTAAGCAACATATGACATCTTTGATGCAGTTTCAAGAGTGTTCTCTCTGAGTATTGGTACCTAGGGATATTTATGGCTTCAGGCCTCAGAATAGCAGCAGTCTGTGCAGGACTAGCTCACTGATGTACTGTGCCATGGAGGCGATCTCTTTGGAGAAAGGGTTCTGGAAGTGGCTTACCTTATTGAGAAGCAGTTTAACATGCTACTAACTCCCTTCAAGCGCATATCCAACCCAGCCTCCTATCGCAGGAGGTACAAGGGTGATGGTCAGAGGAAATCCTATTACTCTCACAGGTACAGGTATTTCCCTGACTTCTCAATCCAAACAGATCTCTTGTGTTCGTCCTAAGCAAGATAAGTCTTAGAAAGGTCAGCTCACGCCCCAGATGAAACAGGAATGGGGTTTTGACTAGTTTTTATGGAGCATAGCCTCTCTACAGATAGCCTTTTCGAAGGACACACTAGTTGGAATGAGGCTCACTCTTTGCTCAGAGGTGGCCTCTTACAACTTCTGACACTTGGGTTTTTCAGATTGTTCAGAAGGGCTACAAATTCACCTATTTGAACTCCCTCCATGGGCTCTGTTCTTATGCCCCCAGCACCAGGAGGTGGTAGTCAGGATATTTCTGTCCTTTGGACCGCAAATGCAATGGAGCCCATTTTGCTGGGGCAGTAAGGATGACTGTTTTACTCAAGGTACTACTTGGTACCCAAGAAGATGGAGGGATTCTGTCCAATCTTAGACATAAGAGACCTGAACAAATATGTGATCAGAGAAATGTTCAGAATGGTTTCTCTAAGCACCCTTCTTCCCTCTTTTCCAAAGAGAGATTGACTGTGCTCTTTGGCACTCAAGGAGGCCATATTTAGATACATCACACTCAAGGGTGGTATCTCAGATTCATTGTAGAGAAATGGCACTTCCAGTACCACATTCTACCATGTGGCCTCGCATCAGCACTTTGGGTATTTACAAAATGCCTAGCGATGTAGCAGCATTTCTCCGCAAATTGGGAGTGCATGTGTTTCTGTATTTGGACATTTCAGTTACTCAAGAGTCCCACTCAGGCACACTGGAATCTTTGTGAATTATTATTCAGTGCTGGAATTACTAGTGATCGTCATCAGTTACCCCAAGTCCCATCTCAGCCAGTTACAACAATTGGAGTTCATAGAAGCTCTGCTTGATAAGATTCTAGCAAAAGCTTTCCTCTTACATGACAAGACTATCCAGATTGATAGCGATAGTGCAGATGCTCAAATGAGTCAGCAGACATTAACTTGTAGCATGTTGAGACTGCTGGGCCACATGTCCTCCACCATTTATGTAACACCTTTAGTACGTCTCCATATAAGACTATCTCAGTGGATCCTGAGCACTCAGTGGACCCAAGCCACCAGGAGGCTCAACATTGTACTGTCTGTACCTTACCCTATGGCAGTTTTGTCAGAGGACTTCCCTTCGAAATTCTTCCCTATCAAAAACTCAAAACAGATGCATCCAAACTGGGCTGGGGAGCCCATCTTGATGGGTTCCATACTCTGGGAACTTGGTCCTTACAAGAGTCTCCATCAGAGCATCTTCTTGGAATTGGAGCAATAGCAAAAACTCTAAAGGGCCTTCAGAGATCGGTTAGTCAATCAAATTGTAATGATTCAGACAGACAAGTTGCCATATTTTATATCAGCAAGCATGAAGGAATGGGATCATACATCCTGTGTTGGGAAATGGTCAGACCGTAGAACTTTACCATCTTTCACAGGATGGAGTTGAGCCACTTATCTACCCAGCAAGCAAAACACTCTAGCGGACGGGTTAAGCAGATTTCTTAAACCTCACAAATGGACCCTGGACATGGAGGTGACTCTCTACATTTTTTGGGAGTGAGGCACCCCCTTGATAGATCTCTTCGTCACATCTTACAATGCCCAGGTGCCTCAGTTCTGTTCCAGAGTGGGGTTGCCTCGGATGTCTTCCTCCTTGATTGAAGAAAAGGCCTTCTGTATGCATATCCTCCAGTTCCTCTGATTGCGAAGACCTTCTGAAACTTAAAACCGATTGAGGTATATTGATTCTTACCACCCCTTATATGGCCCAGCCATAAAATATCTTCACCTTGCCATCTATCTAAATCTGCATAAATTTGTTTAATTAATGGTATGTAATTTAACTCATATACCTTGAAATTAGGTATAGAGCACCTGAACCCCCAAATATTGAATACCATTTAAGACCTACCACTTGAAGGGAACATCCTCTGTTTCTCCAGGACCAAGCAGGAAGTCAGTCCTCACATATGGGTGACGTCGGCGCCGACGGAGCCCCCGTGCGGAGCATTTCCCCAGCTTTCATAGAAAGCCATTGGGAATGCAGCGCGCATGCGTGGTCCCTTTCCCGCCCAAGGGTGCCATCTTGCTCAGTCTTCTTTTTTCCACGGAGCCCGACGGATGTATATTCGTTTCACCCGAGGAAGAAGTTGATTTTCTCTGCGTTAACCTGTTTTTCTTCGGTTCGACGCCAGTTTCCCTTTCCCGCCTGGGCCCGATACATTGGTATCGAGCCCGGATCTCTTTTTCAGTTTTTGTCCTTAGTGACTAGTGTTCGCGCCATTTTTTCTTTTTTCACTGGCAGCCCTGTCTTTTGACCTTGCAGGGGCCCTTTTTCCCCCGATGGCTGCCAGCGGGTTTAAAAAGTGTGGTCGGTGTAAGAAACTTATGTCTCTCACCGACACACATGACTGCTGCCTCCGGTGCCTCGGACACGATCATGACCCAATGATCTGTGGTCCATGTGGGAAGATGTCCTCTAAGGCGTTAAGGAGTCGGCAGCACCAAAAGGAAAGAATCTTCTCTGACTCCGCATCCGGTAGGGCCCGGACCTCGTCAGAGGCCTCGACATCTCGGGACTTCGGCCCTGAGCAGCGTTGAGGCTCCTCTGAAAGGGGGTCTCCCTCGCGGGAGCATCGTAAGAAGAAAAAACCCGTGAGGGCGGCGTCGGTAGACGCTCTTAGCTCCTCGAGGGCCAAGTCGCATAGCCCCGAGCGCTGTCCCGGGTCTTCGGAGTCGGAGAGGCCTGCAAAACAATCTCGTGTGGAGATGGAGTCCCTGGGTCACGTGAGTACTGTAGTCCTTGTGGACTCACCTCCTCGCCGCCGGGGCCCAAGTCGGGGGCTGCTGAGTCTCCTGAGCTTGGACTCAGATTGACAGCCTTGGAGAGCAGCTTGGCTGCCTTCATGGAACAGTAGTGGGCACTGATCGCCGGTCTCACCAGTGCATCTGCCCCGACCACTGGGACATCGATGTCCAAGTCGACCCCGGAGGCCGAGCCGATCCTCGAGTCCATGCGAGCTCGAGTCTATCCTCGGCCAAGGTCCCCCTCGGCCTCCCGTTCGGGACTGAGGTTGTCGACGCCGGTACCCTAGGCGTCAGGGCGAATGGCATCGATGCCTGCCCGATCGGAGCCACTCGATTCCTCCTCCGAGGAGTCCAGCTGGGAGACGGAGGATGAGGAGTCACCTGACACCTTTCGGACTCGGTGCGTTCCTTTGGACTCGCCCGAGTCCGAGCCTCGGAGAAGGTCCCCCCCCCCGGAGGATACCCGGTTCTCGAACTTCGTGCGGGACATGGCCAAGGCTTTGGTGTTCCCCGTGGATCCCGAGGAGGAGCCTCGAGCTGAGGAGCTCGAGGCCCTACAGTATGACTCCCCTCCGAAGGAGGTCTTTACTGTTCTGGTTCCTCTGATGCTGGAACGGTTGCTCTTCCGCATGTGGGAGGCGCCGGCATCGAAGCCGGTTTTAAGCAAGCGGGTCGATTCCATCTATCGAGTCCGCAAGAGCCCCGGGTTCCAAAAGGCACAATTACCGCACCACTCCATGGTTGTGGAATTGGCCATGCATCGTCTAAAGAGTCAGAATATGCACTCCTCCGTGCCTCCCGGCCAGGAGGCCCAGAACCTGGATGCCCTCGGTAAGAAGTGTTTCCAGGGCTCTATGCTTGCTTGCCGTGTCCAGACCTACCAGCTGTACATGGGCATGTACCTTCAGGACCTGGCAAAGGAGATTGCTGGGTATTCGTGAGTGCTCGAAGTTTATATCTCGAGCAGCCTATGATGGCTTCGAGGCTTCAGCCCGAGTAGCCGCGGCCGGCATCAGTGCACGCCGTCAGGCTTGGCTACAGTCATCGGACCTCAAGCCATGGGTGCAGGACAAGTAGGTCGATGTCCCCTGCCGAGGTGAAAACCTCTTTGGCAAGCCCATGGCTGACAAGGCTGCAGAACCCGAGACCGAGACTCTTACCCGGACAAGGCTGTCCAGAAAAACCTCTGCCCCTTCTCAGAAGAAGGGCTCGGGAAAAAAGACCTTTTACCCGAGGAAGTCATCTGCCTATAAACAGTACCCTCATTATCAGGCCTTTGTAGCTCCCCAACAGGGTCAGCAGGCCAAGGGGCAGGGTCATGGGCCCCATAGGCAGAAGGCCCCCAAGCCTCCTGCTCAGCAGGGAGGGGGATTTTGACTGCAATGGCATAGCCTCTCCTCCTCAGCTGGCCCCTATCAGCACTGGAGGCAGGCTGGCCCTGTTCGCCCACAGGTGGTCAGCCGTCACAAGGGATACCTGGGTTCTAAGTATAGTCCAGAAGGGCTATCTTCTCCACTTCCACCAGGTACCCCCTCCTATTTTCCAGGGGAGCCTCCCAGACTCCCTCTGCACAGGGACTTACTCCTGCAGGAGTTGGCAGGCCTTCTGAAGGAACAGACAGTGGAATCGGTGCCCTACCACCTGAGAGGTCAAGGCTTCTATTCCAGGTACTTCCTGGTACCAAAGAGAACGGGAGGCCTCAGACCCATCCTAGACTTGCGAAACCTAAACAAGTTCCTGGAGAGGGAAAAGTTCAAGATGCTTACCCTTGGAATCCTGCTGCCCTACCTCCAGCAGGGAGATTGGCTATGCTCCTTAGACCTAAAGGATGCTTATGTTCACATTCTTATTCATCCAGACCACAGACAATATCTCAGATTTGTAGTGGGAGGAAACCATTATCAGTACAGAGTGTACTGCCTTTTGGCCTTACATCCGCCCCCAGGGTATTCCCCAAGTGCCTGGCGGTGGTAGCGGCCTACCTCAGGGTTCAAGGCCTCTTTGTCTTTCCATATCTGGACGATTGGCTCATCAGGGGTCAAGAGGGGGGGAGGGGCCAATCAAGCCACCCTTCGCACTGTTGCTCTGCTTCAGCACCTGGGGTTTGTCATAAACTTCGCAAAGTCCAGTTTGCACCCCTCCCAGAACATGGCGTTCATAGGAGCTCGACTGGACACCTTTCAGGCAAAGGCCTTTCTACCAGTGGACAGGGCCCACAGATTGATGGATCTAGCCAGGCTATTCCACAGCAATTCTCTGGTCTCCGCCAGACAATTCCTGAGGCTCTTAGGCCACATGGCATCCACGGTCCATGTAACTCCAAATGCCCATCTACACATGAGGCCAGCTCAATGGGGCCTCAGGACTCAGTGGTACCAGGCCACAGGAAGCCTCACGGACAAAGTGAGGGTATCCTGCCTACTACAGTCTTCTCTGCAGTGGTGGCTTCATCTTCTGAATCTAGTGCAAGGGATGCCTTTTCAGGCACCTCCACACTCTCAGGTGCTGACAACCGATGCTTCTCTTCAAGGTTGGGGTGCACATTGCCAAGGGGCATGTACTCAAGGCCTGTGGACTCCTTGGGAAGCCACACAGCAGATCAATCTCTTAGAACTGAGAGCTATCCGCTTAGCCCTGAGAACTTTCTCCCATCTCATCTCTCGCCAGTCCATCTTGGTGCAGATGGACAATCAAGTTGCTATGTTCTATGTGAACAAACAAGGTGGCACAGGGTCCTGACCTCTGTCTGGAAGCGCAGAAGCTGTGCTCATGGGCAGTCAATCACGGCATTCTTCTCAAAGCGGTCTATCTCCCAGGTCAGGAGAATTACCTGGCAGACAGATTGAGCAGGATCCTGCAGCCCCACGAATGGCAGTTGAATCCTTTTGTGGTTCAACAGATCTTCCTGCGATGGGGTCTTCCAACCATAGATCTCTTTGCCAGTCCTCTGAACCGTCAACTTCCCAGGTTCTGTTCCAGACAACCGCATCCTCTCAGATTAGCAGCGGATGCGTTTCTCATTCCATGGTCTACAGGCCTCCTATATGCATTTCCTCCCACGCCTCTAGTGTCCAAGACACTATTCACGGTGATCCGGGACAAGGCCTCAGTGATTCTGGTGGCCCCCAGGTGGCCAAGGCAACCCTGGTTCCCACTACTGTTGCAACTAGCGGTGGACACTCCTCTTCCTCTGGGGATGCAACCCGATCTCCTTTCTCAGGAGCAGGGATCTCTTCTGCACCCCAATCTCCAGTCCCTCAATTTGATGGCCTGGCTGCTGAAAGGGTAGTCCTAGCGTCTTTTTTTTTTTAACTTGAATTTTTATTAGGCATGAACACAGCATCCAATACAGAATACAGTCATAACATTCCTTTCTCTTACATACTCAATACTACTCTTCCCTCACAATCGAACATCATATCTTCTGCATCCCATACTGTCCCTCCTCCATCTGCATACCCCTGGCTCCCTCCTTATTATACCCATCGTCCCCTTCTTCTTCCCTCCACCCCCTCCCTCCCCCCCTACTTCCCCTTATACATTAATCCCCTGGGCTTTACTCATAAGTCTATCAACCCACAGACACAATACATATCCCTACTCCCCCCCTTACCTTTGCCTCATCACCCACTCACCCTCTATCCTGAACTACCCCTCCCCCGTGTCCCTTACGCAGCCACTCCCACACTCCCAACCACTGACGCTCTACCTTCCCTTTCCGCAGCCCTGTTAACCGATGCATTTGATACAATTCTCCCAAGCGTCTAGCATATCTTCCCCCTGGAGGGGAGTACAGTATCTTTCCAGTGTTGTGCAATTTCACACCTTGCTGCAAGAATACATTGCCACACAATGCTCCAAATCCCCTCCCTCTCATCATCATTTTTTTTTAATAGGAGACATGATTCTGGAGTTAGGGTTAAACTGGTACCTGTGATTTCCTGTATGATCTCCCCAATTTCCTCCCAGTACTTTTGTACTACCGGGCATGTCCACCACATATGCAGCCAAGTTCCTTTCGCTCCACACCGTCTCCAGCATTCATCCGTCCTTCCAAGCCCTGCTTTATACAAATGTTCTGGTGTTAAGTACCAACGAGACAGCACCTTCCACCCATTCTCACGAAGGGAAGTAGCAACGGACGCTCGCCCTATATCTTGTGCTATCCGCTCCCATTCCTCGATCTCCCATGAAACCCTTAAATCTTTCTCCCATGCCATCATATAGCTTAACTTCTCCTCCCCTTTCTCCATGAGCCCTTTATATATCCGGGAGATAACACCCTTCCTTCCCATTGAGCCTAAACAGCTACCTTCAAACCACCCCGGTTCTTTTAAGATATCTTGCCATTGCTTCCTCTGCCTCACATAAGAACCCATCTGTAGGTAATAATATCTATCGATCTCCCTCAAGTGGTACAGGTCACGTATTCCTTCAAACTCTCTTACTCCTTTCCCATATAGTATTTGAGACACTTGCTGCAACCCTTGTTGTGCCCATCTTTGTAACACTGCCACACCCGGGCCAACCCCCTCTGCACAACACGCCACCAGCAACATCGTGCACGCACAACTCTTATCCCCTATCATCCCCTTCCACTTCTCACCATTGGATTCTCACCATTGGATTCTCCCCCTTATTACCCCTCCCTCCCCATACTAGTCTCTCCAACTCACCCGGTCTAAGACCTGTTTCTTCCATTTCCACCCATTGTTTGTGTTGTTCCCTCAACCATGAGTACACTGCCCTCAACTGCGCCGCTATATAGTACTTCCTAAAATTCGGAACCCCCATGCCTCCCTCCCGCCTTAGTGCCTGCAGGGTCTGCGCCGTCACCCTCGGTCGCTTACCCCCCCCATATAAACCCCTCTACCTGCTTTTGCAGTCGCTTAAACACCTTTGCCGGTACTTCGATTGGTAGTACCTGAAAATAGAAGAGAAACTGGGGAAGCAGCATCATTTTCGTCACTGCCATTCTCCCCATCCAGGATATATGCCCCCAATTGTGCCTCTACCCTCCCGAAGGCCTTCTTATAATTCAACGTATACAGGTCCTCCAGATTCCTCCCTAGGTGAATTCCTAAATACCGAATAGATCCCTTTGCCCACCGAAATTGAAAAGCATCTTGTATAGTCTGCTGCATCTCCTCGCCTGTGATATTTAGGATTTCAGATTTGCTCCAATTAATCTTGAAGCCGGCCAAAACCCCATATTCCTGTAACTCTCCCATAATTGCGTGTAACGACTCACTTGGCTCAGTAATCATAAGTAGAATGTCATCCGCAAACATGGCCATCTTATGTTCCCTCTGCCCCACCCTCACCCCCTTAATATCTAACCGCCTCCGTATCTTCCCTGCCAGGGGTTCTAGGGACAGAGCAAACAATAGGGGCGAGAGCGGGCACCCCTGTCTCGTCCCCCTCCCCAATGGAAACAACCCGGAATATCCCCCATTAACTCACACATGCTTGGGGGTTCGCGTATGACGCATTTATCCAGTTCACAAAACCGTTCCCAAACCCCATATACTCCAATACAGAGACTAGAAACTTCCACGACACCTGGTCGAACGCTTTCTCAGCATCTAACGAGAGTAACAATACCTGATCCAAGGTTTGCTTCGCTGACCAGATGACGTTTAAGCTCTTCTGGATATTATCCGACACCTGCCTCCCTGGTATAAAACCCGCCTGATCTTCATGTACTAGCTTCTCCAAATTTCGGTTAAGCCTCCCCGCTAATACCTTGGCCAACAGCTTCGCATCCAAATTTATTAGCGAAATGGGTCTGTAAGACGCACACTCCTGCTGATCCTTCCCCTCTTTGTGAATTAAGGTGACCCCTTCCCATCCCATCGTTTCCGCTAGTCGCTCCCCTTCCTGTGGTAAATTGAACAACTTTGTCAGAGGCTTCACCAACACTCCTCGAAACTTTTTATAGAAGCTAGCCGTGAGCCCGTCCAACCCTGGGGCCTTCCCTGGTTTCAGTCCCTGGATGGCCACCTCCACTTCCTCAGCCTTTATCGCACTATCCAAAGCCTCCCTCTCCCCTTCCTCCAGGTGCGCCAGTCCTGCTGCCTCCAAATATTCCCTTATCTCTCCCTCCGGCCTATCCGGTTTTGCCTCATCCAGCTTCCGATAATATTCAACAGATGCTTCTCTAATCCTCTGCTCGTCCCTTTCTGCCCCTTCTGTGCCCTAGATCTGCGTAATCAACGTCCTATTACGCTGCTGCTTCAGCCAGGTATTTTCCCGCCTGGTTACCTCCTTCAAAATATTCTTGCCTTAATAACTTTAATCGGTATTGAATCTCTTCCGCCTCCAATGCATTTAACTTGGCCCTAGTTTCCAACACCTCCCCCCTGTAGCTCCCACTCTGCTCGTTCGCGTCCGCCTCCTCCAAACTAACCAGCCTTTGCCGCAATTGAAGTTCCGTCCCCTCCCTTTCCCTCTTTAATCTAGCCCCCCACTTAATCAGTATTCTACGCACCACCGCCTTAAAAGCGTCCCACACCACTCCCATCTTTACTTCTCCATTGTCATTGTGTGCAAAATACTCTGGTATCCTCTGCTCCAACTCCTGCACTACTCTATTGTCTCCCAACAAGGACTCATTTAATCTCCAGAACTTAACCCCCCTATTCTCATCCCTACTTTTCAAGCACACAACTACTGGCGCGTGATCCGACCACGTGATCGGCTCTATCTCTCCCCCCCCCCCCTGAATCCTACCCGCTATCTCCTTCCCTACCCAAATAGTATCAATCCTAGAATAAGTCCCATGGACCGCTGAGTAGGAGTACTGTCGCCTCCCCGGATTGTGCAATCGCCATGCATCTACCAGATCATTTTTCTTTACAAAATTCCGATATCGCCGTCTGTCTGCTCCCTTCCCCTCCCCCCTGCCTGTAGAGTCTCTCCCCACATCCCAAACCACATTAAAGTCCCCACCACATATCCTCGCTCCCTCTACTAGTAAACACATTTTCTTGTCCACTTCTTCCCAGAAGTCTTTTTGTGACCCGGTAGGAGCATGCACATTCATCACACAGAACCACTCTTCTCCAATCTTCATTCGTACCAGTAGATATCTCCCCCCTCTATCCCGGATTATTGTGTGCAGTTCTACTTTAAGTGTCCCACTTACCAGCAACGCCACCCCTCCTTTCTTACGCTCCTCCATATTTGACGCAAACAAAATTTCAGAATAACCCTTAGGTTGTACCATAGACTCATGTCTCCGTAGCAAATGTGTCTCCTGCAAAAACACAAGTGAGGCTCTCTGCCTAGACAATTCCTTGTACAATTTCTGCCTCTTCATGGGTGAATTAAGTCCTTTTACATTCATAGTAACAATTTTCAACTCACCTATTCCTTCTCCTCCCTCCTTGCCCCTTCCCAGCCCCTACTATCCCATCCCACCCTCCTCCCTTCTCCCCCCAGCTCTGTACCCCCCCCACTAACTCCCCCTTCCCCTCCTCTATCCCCTCCCTTCTCCCCCCCCCCCCGTCCACCCCATCTCCTCCCCTCCCCTCTCCCTTCCTCCTTGTAGGGAAGATTCGACTACCCCAACCGTGACTGTCTATCAGGTCTCGGCCTATCTCCTGCCTTACCATCCCACAGAAACTCCTCCTTCTCCCTCCCTCCATCTCCCCTTCTAATTTACATCTCCCTTCCCCCTGGACTGTCCCCTACCCCTCCCTCTCCTACTCCCTTGCCCGCCTCCCCACCATCCTCTACCTGCCAGAAACCTACCCTCACCTACTCCCTCCCCCCTTCTCCTGAACCATTTATTTATTTATTTAGACAGTTTTGTATACCGCCTTATCCTTCAATCAAAGCGGTCACAACACAATTGGGGGATACATTTAACACACGGGGATATGAGACACATACACTAATACTTACAGGGAACATGGGCTATGGAGGGTTAAGTGGCTTGCCCAAGACCACAAGGAGCACCTGTGGGACTAGAAACCCCAGTCCTTCCGGACCAAGGTTGCTGTCCTCTAGTGGGATTTGAACCCCCGACCTTCCGGCCTGAAGTACCTTGCCCCAATCACTAGGCTACTCCTCCATTACCCCATTCCTACCCCTCTACCCTCATACTTTATATACATCTCAATGACACTATTTCAAAATGTCCATCATTTCATCCAGCATCTTGGTCCTCCGCTTGCCTGTCTTGACTCTCGTTGCTCATTCTCGCCAGTCGCCTGCCCTCCGCTGGTACTCGCTGCCATCGTAAGTTTTCTCTCCTGGAACTCGCCCCTGCAGCACACGTGGTCTTGCTCTGATGCTTCCCCGCCTCCGGGAGATTAGCGAATCCCCAGTCCTTAAGTGCTCTCCAGGCCTCCTCACACGATTGCACTCGTCTCGACTTCCCCTTGCAGGTTATCAGTAGTCCAAATGGAAACAGCCATTTATATCTCAAGTCCTCCCTCTGCAGGAAGGCCGTCACCTCCCGTAGGTTTCGTCTGCGCTGAAGTGTGCCCATGGAGAGGTCTTGGAACACTTCCAGCTTGTGCTCCTCCCAGATGAGTTGTCGTGACATTCTAGCCGCCCTCAGAAGCTTTTCCTTTATTTTAAATGATCGTAGGCAAATCACAATATCACGAGGCTGATTAGCCCTTACGGGACCCAGTCCTCTATGAGCCCTCTCTATTTGCAATTCCTCCTCCTCCACAGCTTCTGCCGGAAAGGCCAATAAGAGCAGGGCCCTAAAAATTTTAATCGACACTTCCTCAGAGTTTTTATACTGGGAAACTTCTGGCAGGCCACGTATGCGCACATTGCATCGCTGAGACCGATCTTCCAGGTCCTCCAACTTCCTCTGATGTTCGTCTTGTACTCTCCGCACTTCCTCCCAACCCTTCTGAAGTTCCTCTAGCGCCGTTTCTTGCTGCTCAAGCTAGTTCTCTGCCTCAGCTACCCGTGCTCCCAATTCCACAATATCGTGTCTGAGGGCTTGTATAGATTCTTTCAGTTCATTCTTGCCATTACTAATCTCCTTCTTTATCTCCTCCTTCATCTCTGACAACCACGTCTTGAGCAACTTCGCCATTCCTGGATTAATGTTCCTCTCCGCCCCTTCCTCCTGCTCCTCTGGGCGTTCCACCTCTGCTCTTCCCTCGTGTTCCTCTTCTTTCCCTCTTCTCAGTGCTGCATACGGGGACTTGAACTCCGCCAGTTTCTTTTTAACGGCCTGTCCTCCTTTGGCCTTCTCCATGTGTCCTCTGTTGCCCTCTTAGGTGGTCCCCTTATCCCGCTCACCTTAACTCCGAGCTCTGGCTCTCGGTCCTGTTCCCCTGGACTTATCAGTTTAATCCTGGGATCTCTCCAATCACCTGGAGGCTTGCCGACACGCTCTCTGACCTCCTCACTGCCACCAACCACTACACCTTTCCGTGGCTGCTTTTGGGCCCCCGCTTTTCCACTCCACTGCCCTCGACGTGTGCTGTATCCTCCACTACTTCTTTCTCTTTATTTGGGCTGCTTTCTGCTGTTCGCGGTCCACACCGTCTTACCTCCTCTCCCAGAAGTAGCACTACGCAGGCCCTCCTCCCTCTGCCTTCACTGTGTGGGTTCCTCCCGCGGGACTGAGCTCCCACATGGCTCCCCGCTGCTCCATTCACCTCGGGCGCCCTCCAGTTGTTCTGCAGGCCCACAGACGCCGGCTTTCCCGCACAGTACTGCCGCTGCCTTCTCAGCAATCTGCACTGTTCTTCACGAGGTGCCGATCGCACCTTGTCTCAGCCTGCTCCTCTCTGCGGCCTCTCTTTCACTTTGGGCCCAGGCTCTTCCGTCGCGGTGAAACTCCTCTGCTCGCCGCCTGTCCCGGTCTACCGACCAGCGATCGCTCCTCTGCGCTCCCTACCAGGGGTCTCACTCCACTGCCTCCTTCCGTCTGTGCCGCTCCGTTTTCACATTTAGGGGTTATTTCCCCCCTCAAATCGGCCAAAGACGGCGGAGCTTGGCGCTACACCGCCATTTACTCCCAGTCCTAGCGCCTTTACTACTGCCTAGGGAAGTGGAGGACGTAGTCTTGGCCTCTAGGAGGCAGTCCACCAGAAAGTCTTATGCCCTTAAGTGGCGTAGATTCTCTAACTGGTGTACTCAACACAACGAGAATCCCTTCTCATGCCTGGTACCAGTGGTGCTGCAGTATTTGCTTCACCTGTCCAACCTAGGCCTTAAGTCCAATTCTGTTAGAGTTCATCTTAGTGCTCTTTCCGCACACCGCTCACAGGTGGAGGGCCAGTCTCTATCCGGTCATCCTTTGGTGGCTCGCTTCCTCAGAGGCCTACTTTTGCTTAAGCCTCCAGTGCGTCCACCTGCCCCTGAATGGGATTTAAAGGAGAGAGGAGGAGTGGCCTAGTGGTTAGGACAAGGTACTTCAGGCCGGAGGGCCAGGGGTTCAAGTCCCACCTGGGGACAGCAATCTCAGGCCGGAGGGACTGGGATTTCTAGTCCTATAGGTACTCCTTGTGGTCTTGGGCAAGCCACTTAACCCTCCATTGCCCATGTTCCCTGTAAGTATTAGCGTATGTGTGTCATATCCCCTCGTGTTAAATGTATCTCCCAATTGACCGCTTTGACCCAGTGAAAAGCGGGATATAAATACAGCTAAATAAATAAATAATAAATAAATGTGGTCTTGCAACTTGCTTATTTGCCCACCATTTGAACCTATGGCTACTTGCCCTCTGCGTTTTCTATCCTGGAAAGCGCTATTTCTGGTAGCCCTTACCTCAGCAAGGCGAGTGAGTGAGCTTCAGGCCCTAGTATCAGAAGCACCATATACTAGGTTCTGTAGGAACAGGGTAGTCTTATGGACTCACCCTAAGTTCCTTCCAAAGGTTGTCTCCTCCTTCCACTTCAATCAGGAGGTGGTTCTTCCGACTTTCTTTCCCAGGCCTCATGCTAGCCGGGCTGAGATGGTCTTGCATACCCTGGACTGTAGGAGGGTGTGTCCTTCTACCTTGACCGTACGCGGGAGCACCAGAGGGCTGTTCAGCTCTTCGTCTCTTTTGACCCCAATAAGTTGGGGTTACCTGTCTCCAAGGGTACTTTGTCCATCTGGCTAGCTGACTATCGCCTGGGCTTACAGGGCAGCCAGCCTCTCCTTGCAGGGTCGAGTTACGGCTCTCCGTGTCAGGGCGAAGGCTGCGTCAGTGGCTCATCTCCACTCTGTTCCGTTGGCAGACATCTGCCGGGCCGCTACTTGGTCTTCAAGCCAGACTTTTGCGGCCCACTACTGCCTTGAGAGGGAGTCCCGCAGGGACACTGCTTTCGGGCAAGCGGTACTCCATAATCTCTTTGGGGTCTAGGCAACTCCTACCCTCCGGCCCTGATGTTGGGCTACCTTTCGGGGGCGTTATCAGAGAAGATTCTGTTCTTGCATGCTGAGGCTCTAGAGGGAGCTCATTATTGCAGTTTGGGGCCTCTGATAGCCCTGAGCTAGGGAGTCCCATATGTGAGGACTGACTTCCTACTTGGTCCTGGAGAAAGAGTAGTTACTCACCTGTAACAGGTGTTCTCCAGGAGCAGTAGGAATCAGTCCTCACAACCCTCCCTCCTCCCCTTGGAGTTGCAGTCATATTGTAGCAGCAAAGCGCAGACAAACCAATGATACCAGGAGTCTGTTCAGAAGGTCCAAATCATTTATTTGTGCACAAGTCTCGAACCAGTCAATTTCAAAATGGCTGAGCAAAGTTTTCAAGCATTACAACAACTTTTATAGACTTCTGTTCCATTCTAGGTATAGAAAAACATTTCATTGGTCCCGGTACTCTCCCGTACCTCCCGTACCCCTTCCATTGGTCCCGGTACTGATAAGTTTATCCAATTATGTCCCTTCAGTGGGCATGACACCTGCATACCCCCCTTCTAGTCCCAATTACAATGGTCAGTTCATCAACTTGTTACTTTCACACTCTCAAGGCCATAGAGCCAATTTGTGCATGCAGAGGAGCAGGGCTCTGCAACTCATCTGTCAGCACTCCCAATTAAATTCCTTGCAGATGTACTTTCTTATCAGTAACTTTTAAACATATTTTTCTGTATTTTTCCATCTTCCAGTTTTGCTTATCTAAGTTAGTTTAGTACTCTTGCAGAGTTCTATCCTACAATAGCAGCATGTTGGGGGATGTGCAATTCCTATGAGCCTCTCCACAGGCTTCATTTACAGGTCAAGCTAGTTTGGCCTGCCTGCTTATGTCAGACACTGTGGATCACAGGCCTGCACCTGCCACAATATGATTTATTTTTGCTATTTTTGCTGTCTTTTAGCTATGTCATCAGACTGAGCAAGATGGCACCCTTGGGCAGGAAGGGGACCGTGCATGCGCGCTGCATTCCCAAAGGCTTTCTATGAAAGCTGGGGAAATGCTCCGCACGGGGGCTCCGTCGGCACTGACGTCACCCATATGTGAGGACTTACTTCCTGCTGCTCCTGGAGAACACCTGTTACAGGTGAGTAACTACTCTATCCTTTCCAGATCTACCCTCCCCAAAGAGAGATTTGGCGCCTCTGTCTTATCCATATTAATTTTTAAAACCAGAAACCCACTCAAAAGTGTGCAACTTGCGCATTGTGATGGACAACAAATATCCACAAGTGATGTTTCCCATCTTCCACTCATATCGCATGAATTGCAGCATTCCCCCTGATACTTTTTGTCCTAGGAAACATTGGCACAATCTGAGGGAGATAGGGGACTCCCTTGCCTTGACCTCAACCTCCTGCCCAGTGGAAACATCAGAGTAACAGCCATTAGCTTCGGGCCTATTGTATAGGTCCCAAATCCACTTAAGAAAATTAGGGCCTATGTCCACCTTACAAAGCACCTGATATAAATAGGTCAGTGAACACTCTGAATGCCTTCTCAGCGTTAACTCCCAATAAGATGGTCGGTTACTTATGCTTATTGACAGCCCAAACCAGGTGCAATGTCCATTTTGATACTGTCAGAAGCCTACCGTCCAGGTACAAACCCTATCTGGTCTGGATTAACCAGTGCAGGCAATGCCTGGGCCAACTAATTTGCCATCATTTTGGCTAAAAGTTTTACATCCATATTGAGAAAAGAGATAAGACCCACTCCAGCGCATCTTTACCAGATTTAGGAAGAAACGTGCTAGTAGTTGTCATGGTCTGAGGTAATTCTTTCCCCTCCAAAATACTATTAAAAACTAAGAGAAGCACCGGGTCCAGCTGCTCAACCAACAATTTAAAAACTTTCCCATAAATTCAACGAGTCCAGGGCTTTATCACCTGATACAATTCTGTTGAAGAAAGACACTTATTATATTTCCCCAAGAGCAGATGGGCCTTTAATCTTTCATTTCCCCTTCTCCTATTCCCTTCTCCATCGAGTGCAGATTACAATAATAGAGGCTAAAACACTGCAAGGTTTAATCAACTCTATATTGGAGTGGAGGAGTGGCCTAGTGGTTGGGGCAAGGTACTTCAGGCCGGAAGGTCAGGGGTTCAAATCCCACTAGAGGACAGCAACCTTGGGCCGGAAGGACTGGGGTTTCTAGTCCCACAGGTGCTCCTTGTGGTCTTGGGCAAGCCACATAACCCTTCATAGCCCATGTTCCCTGTAAAATAGTTATCTCCAAGTTATAATGCCCTGTTCAATGTAATTTCAGTTTGTTCAATGTAAACCGCACTGATGCAGAATAGCGCGGTATATAAGAGAATGTAAATAAATAAAAATAAATAAATATATTCCACCCCTTTCCTCCCCACAAAGGCTGCTAACTATGGAAGATAACTGCTTCTTAACACAATTTTCATACCAAAAGGAGACCAGCTTTATTCCCAAATTCATAAAATTTTTGCTGAACTCTGAGTTTAAAAGCCAGGTCCTCAGCTCTGCCCTAGCTCTCTTTAGTTGCCCTCAAACTCTGGGGAAACAACCACTCGTATGCAACTTTTCCAAGCTTGCAATTTCTGCTCAAAGTGCCTGTTCTTTGTCAACCCCTCTGCCTCTATTTCCTGGATCCTCACATGATTAATCTTCCCAGCAGAATGGCTGAGTCAGTTAGCTTAGCTGGTTAAAGCATGTTTATGTTTGTTTATTTAAAACTTGGTATACCGCCCAACACCATGGGCACCTGAGCGGTTTATAATAAATTAAAATAATTTAAAAATATTCGAAAATATTTAAAAATGTTTAAAAATAGGGCTGCAGGAAAAAGAAAAGGAACGCCAATTTAAATGATAGAAAAGAAAGGAAAGGAAAGAGAGAAAAAACAGAAGCCAATAACAATTACAAATACAAATAACATCATGAAGCAGAAGAGGGAGGGGGGTTAGGGAGGGAGATTGCATGGTGCTAAGAATGGAAGGTCATGGGTTTGATCCCCCATATGGGCCACGTTACCTTTCCTAAAGGTTTCACTAAGTTTGTGGGTGATATTGCCAAAGGGTTAAAAGTTTCCTTTTTGCAAATGATGCAAAGATTTGCATTAGAGTGGACGCTTTGGAGGCAGTAGATAACATGGGAAAAGGTCTACAAAAATTAGAAGACTGGTCAAATAATTGGCAATTAACAATTTAATGCAAGAAGTGCAGAGTGATATAGTTGGGATGCAAAAACCCAAAGTAACTGTACACGATAGTGAATGAGAGGCTGGTGTGTACGGACCAAGAAAGGAACCTCGGGAGTTATAGTATCTAAGGATCTCAAGGTGGCAAAGCAGAATGACAAGGCAGTGGCCAAAGCCAGAAGGATGTTAGGCTGTATACAGAGAGGAATAACCAGCAGAAAGGAAGGACGTATTAGTGCTCCTATACAGGTCATTGGTAAGGCCTCACTTGGAGTATTATGTTCAGTTTTGGAGACTGTACCTTACAAAGGATATAAAAAGACTTGAAATAATTCAGAGAAAGGCGACCAAGATAATTTTGGGCTTGTGCCAGAAGGAATACGATAAAGGACTTGAAGACCTTGTGTATACCCTAGAGGAGAGGAGAGACAGAGGGATGTGATATAGACGTTTAAATATTTAAAGTATTAATGAACAAACAAATCTTTTTCAAAGATGGGGAAGCTGTAGAACTAGAGGACATGCAAAATACTCCCAAAAACAATTGCAGCAAGCAATTTTATACTGTAATAAATAAATAATCATGCTCTGGGAACAAGCAGGAAATCAGCCCTCGCATAAGGGTGACGTCTGTGCCGACAGAGCCCGCGTGGAAGCATCTCCCCAGCTTTGAAAGAAAGCCTTTGGGAGATGCACCATGCATGTTCGGTCCCATTCCTGCCCAAGGGTACCTTCTTCCCTCAGTCTCCTTTTTTCTCTGGAACCCTTCGGACGTCTGTACAGTTTCCCTGGAGAAAGTATAGTTTTTGATACTGTTTAATCCGGTCTGCGCACCAGTTCCTTTCCTGCCCCCAAGCCAGCTCGCCTCCAAATGAGGTCACACCAAAGACTTATACAGAGGCATTATCACCTCCTTTTTTCTGCTAGCCATTCCTCTCCGTATGCTTGGGTGCATACGGAGAGGAATGACGAGCAGAAAAAAGGAGGTGATAATGCCTCTGTATAAGTCTTTGGTGCGACCTCATTTGGAGTATAGTGTGCAATTCTGGAGACCGCACCTTCAAAAGGATGTGAACAGGATGGAGTCGGTGCAGAGGGTGGCTACTAAAATGATTAGTGGTCTTCATTATAAAGCATATGAGGACAGACTGAAGGATCTTAATATGTACACCTTAGAGGAAAGGCGGGATAGAGGTGATATGATTGAGATGTTTATATACCTCCGTGGCATAAATGTTCAGGGAGAGAGCCTCTTTCAATTGAAAGCAAGTTCTGCTACGAGGGGACATGGGATGAGGGTGAAGGGAGATAGATTCAGGAGTGATATGCGGAATATTTCTTTACGGAAAGAGTAGTGGATCCGTGGAATAGTCTCCCAGTGGAGGTGGTAGAGATGAGGACAGTAACTGAATTCAAAAAAGCACGGGACAAACACAGAGGATCTCTAAAGGTAAAAAGGGGACTGTTGTAGTTGTTATGGAAGGACAGACTAGATAGGCCATGTGGTCTTTTTCTGTTGTCATATTTCTGTGTATCGCTCCTCCAGATCGTTCCCTTGTTTTTGTTTTTTTTCTTCATGAAATCCCTTGACTAGCGTTCGTGCCCTTTTTCAGCCAAAGGCCTCGGATCCTTGCCAGGCAGCAGAGCCCCCTTTTTCCCGGTGGCCTCCAGCAGCTTCAAGAAGTGCGATCAGTGCGATAAGATGATGTCCCTCACCAATCCACATGACTGCTGCCTCCGGTGCCTTGGCCCGGAACACAACTACTCGGACTGCGAGCTTTGTAGGACCATGACCCCAAAGACCCTTAAAAGCCATCAGCTGCAGCAAGAGAAATTTTTTCACAAGTCTGACTCCGCACCGGAGTCTCTGACGACACCCCACTCCAGGGCCCCCTCCAGTACCTCTCTGCTCCATGAAGCCCGGGCTGCCCTGGAGTCCCGCAGCCGCGGTTTCTCTGAGAAGAAATCCCCAGAGGTGGAATGCAAGAAGTTGAAGTCCTCAAAGACTACTTTGGAGAGTGGCTACGGAAAGACGAGAAGTTGGGAAAATCCCACTCCAGGCCCCGTAGTCCCTGGCGTGAGTCTGAAGGATTGAAGCGGAAGTGGCCTCACAAGCTACCCTGGAAGGAGTTGTCAGCACTCGAGGCCATCCTCGTTGAAGACTCCCCCTCGACGGAACATACAGTGAACCTGAAACCCTTGGTGTCTGCATCAAAGGCTGCGGAGCCAACTGGCATGAAAACTAGGATAGCGGCCTTAGAGCGCAGTATTTCTGCTCTAAGCAGCAGGTGCTCATGTCCGGTTCATGTGCCCCGATAATGGGAACTTCGACATCGATGGCCTCCCCTGATGTCAAGCCGATCTTTGAACGCCATTGGACAAGATCCCAGTCACATTCCTCAGGTCACCGGTCCTCTCCAGCACGTGCATGCAGCTTGGACTGTAGGTCCTCCGGAGGCCTCGGGCCCTTGGGCTAGGTCCTCAACCACAGTGACTGTGAAGCCTCTGAATCGATCTCGGACTTCCAATCCGACTGGAAGATCAAAGATGAGAGTCCCTGGATACTTGGCGACACAGAGACATGCCCTCGGACCTGTCCCCCTCGGTGTCCCTATGCTGTTCCCCACTTGAGGACATTGCCTTCCTCAACTTTGTGTGAGACATAGCTAAAGCACTCGCCATCGAGACCAAGGTGGAGGAGGACCCTTGCATGGAAGAACTGGAAATCCTCCAGTATGAGGCCCCTCCAAAGGAGGTCCTCACTGTGCCCATTCCTCCGATCCTTGAGTGCCGCCTTCACCATATTTGGGAGACACCGGCGTTGGTTCCCATTGTAAGTAGAAAATAAGATATGCCCTACTGGGTCAGACCCCAAGGTCCATCAAGCCCAGTATCCTGTTTCCATCAGTGGCCAATCTAGGTCATAAGTACCTAGCAGTTTCCACAAAAGACACAGGTTCCTCAATGCTTGTATTGGGTCAAGCAGTGATATCCTGGGTCCCTTTTAATAATGGTTTAGGGACCTTTCCTCCAGGA
This sequence comes from Ichthyophis bannanicus, assembly GCA_033557465.1. Classification (NCBI taxonomy): domain Eukaryota; kingdom Metazoa; phylum Chordata; class Amphibia; order Gymnophiona; family Ichthyophiidae; genus Ichthyophis; species Ichthyophis bannanicus. Next base: position 274,905,417 of record CM066039.1, on the reverse strand, counting down.
ACTTGTCCAAACCTTTTTTAAACCCAGCTACACCAACAACTTTTACTACATCCTCCGGTAACAAATTCCAGAGTTTGATTATACGTTGAGTGAAAAAATATTTTCTCTTATTAGTCTTAAATAGGTTACCCTGTAGCTTCATTGCATGTCCCCTTGTCTTTCTATATTCTGATGACGTAAACAATCGATGTACATTTACCCGTTCCACTCCATTCATTAACTTACCCACCAGCTCCAACTACGCACCAGCTCGAACTAGCACAAAATCTTGCTGTACGCATAGCAACAAAAACAAGGCGAGTTGAACACATTATCCCCATACTCTATGACCTCCATTGGTTACCAATCACCTCTAGAATAAAATATAAATACCTATTGATCATATTTAAGCACCATAATAACATTGTCGCAACCCCACTATCAGCCCTCCTCACAACACCTAACTCTTCAAGGGAACAAAGAAACTGTTCCCAAAACACCTACAAAATCCCCTCCCAAATCTGCAACACAAACCAACGTACTAGTTCCCGAGCCTTCTTTTACATTGCTCCAATATTGTGGAACTCATTTCCCAATGACTTAAGAGCAACAAAGGACCTCCTGCAATTCCGTAAGGACTTAAAAACATTCATTTTCATTGATTATTTCAGTGATCCAAATAGTATCAGTAAATCCCAAGACATCTAAAATATTATAAAAATAACCAAGTGGTAATGCAAAATACGTAACATAATTACACAACACACCTCATGATACCAGTGTATACAACCATACCACACACAGACTATTGTTTATAAATATAAAAAGTTTATTGTATATACGCTCGTAGTTGTAACAAGTTAAATGTACAAAGTTTCAAAGTTTAATGTAAAAGTTGCTGTGATGTTTCATGTAAACCCCCCTTGATCTCAGGAAGGGGCGATATATAAAAGCTTGTTAAATAAATAAATAAAATAGACCTCCATCATATTTCCCCTCAGCCGTCTCTTTTCCTGGTTAGCCTCTCTTCATAGGGGTATCCTTCCATCCCTTTTACCATTTTGGTGGCTCTTCCCTGTCCTTTTCTAATACTAACGCTATAACCTGAATTTACAATTACACATAAATAAGACTGCAGCAAAAGCATACCACAGATTAAAGATCATCAGGAAACTTAAACCAATCCTCAGCCAGGAACATTTCCGCACACTATGTCACAGTCATCACCCCGTTACTGAACTACGGAAGCTTATTATACCAGGGTCCTTCCTAAGCAGTCTGTCCATCCACTTCAACTAGTTCAGAATACTGCAGCACGCATTATTAAAGGCACTGCAAAATACAAACACATCACTCCCGTGCTCCAACAGCTGCATTGGCTTCCTATTATTGCAAGGGCGAGATTCAAAACACTAATGATCATTTTCAAAGTTATACATCATTGCTCAGCAGATGTATTGCTGGCCATGATATCCAAAGACACGAACAGCAGGCCTAGGTGAACCCAAGGCAACAACAGACTCCGCACTCCTGCAGGTTACCATAGGACAAAACAAGCAACGTCCAAAAGGTCTATTTCACTCTCGGCACCGGATCTGTGGAACTCCCTTCCTGAAGAATTAAGAGCCCAGAATGACCTCAAGGACTTCCGCAAATCTCTCAAAACACTTCTGTTTGTAGAAGCATATGGACAAATAATATAACTTTCAAACAGTATGCACACCATCGTCAGAACTGAACCAATTCACGATAGTTTGTATATGTCTTGTCATCCCACTTTTGTTGAATGTAGACCCCATGTTGTGTTATCAACCACTTTGATTGAAGGATAAGGTGGTATATAAAACTGGTTAAATAAATAAATATCCTTTTTAAGATACGGCGACCAGAATTGCACACAATATTCAAGGTACAGTCGCACCATGGAACAATACAGATGGATTATAATATCCTTTGTTTTATTTTCCATTCCTTTCCTTATGATACCTAGCATTCTATTTACTCTCTTGGCCACCACTGCACACTGGGTTTTAACATGTTAAACATGATGATGCCTAAATCCTTTTCCTGGGTAGTGGTTCCTAATGTAGAACCTTGCATCGTGTAACCATAGCTCAGGTTGTTCTTTCCTAGGTGCATAACTTTGCACTTGTCCACATTAAATTTCATCTGCCATTTGGATGCCCAGTCTTCTATCTATTTAACATTTATATAGCGCTTCAAACGTGCGAAGCGCTGTACATACATGAAGAAGAGACAGTCCCTGCTCATCAGAGCTCACAATCTAGTCAAGAAGAACACAAAATACAAATACAATCAAGTAAGGCAAAGTATACAATAACAAGAAGAGCAAAAACAAGAATCAAGAACAGAAAGCAATAGAGAAGAGATGGGTTTTCAATCTGGACTTGAAGAGGTCCAGAGAGGGTGCTTTCTGCACAGAGAGAGGTAGATTGTTCCAGGCAAAGGGTGCAGCCAGGTGAAAGGAGCGAAGTCTAGAATTAGCAGTACGAGTGGAGGGCATAGATAGACAAAGGCTGTTCGAAGAGCAAAAAACGCGAGAGAGGATGTAAGGAGAGCTAAGAGATGAAAGGTAGTGGGGGGGCTGAAGAGTGAATGGATTTATAGGTCAAGAGGGGGACTTTGAATTGGATCCGGAAGCGGATGGGAAGCGAATGAAGGGACTTGAGAAGAGGAGTGATATGGGAAAAGCGATCTGACGGAAAATTAGTCGAACAGCAGAATGTTGAATAGATTGAAGGAGAAAGAGATGGTTCGCGGGAAGGCCAGCAAGGAGAATATTGCAGTAATCAAGACGGGATGTAATTGAGTGGACAATCATTTTAGTAGTGTCATCAGAAAGGAAGGGGCGAATTTTGTTGTTGATATAAAGGAAGAAATGGCAAGTCTTAGCTAAATTTATCAAGATCCTCTTTCAGTTTTCCACAATCCTCATGAGTTTTAACAACTTTATATGGTTTTGTGTCAACTGCAAATTTGATAACCTCACTCGTTATTCCCTTTTCCAGGTCATTTATGAATATGTTAAAAAGCAGCGGACCCAGCACATATCCCTGTAATACTCCGCTATTCACCTTTCTCCATTGGTAAAATTGGCCATTTAGCCCTACCCTCTGCTTTCTATCTTTTAACCAGTTCCTGATTCACAATAGTACACTGCCTCCTATCCCATGACTTTTTAGTTTTGCCAAAAGTCTCTGATGAGGGACTTTGTCAAAGGCTTTCTGAAAGTACAGATACACTATATCAGCTGACTCACTTTTGTCTACCTGTATCTCCAGGAACAAGCAGGAATGAGTCTTCACATATGGGTACGTGGGTACCGACGGAGCCTGTGCAGGAATGCTCCCCAGCTTCCCAAAAAGGAAAGCTTTTGGGAGCATCCCACAGCGCATGCGCGCTGCCTTCCCGCCTTTCCTAATCATCTCTCCTCAGTTCTTCTTTTCCGCGGAGCCAGCAGGTCGAGCCCTGTCACCGCTGAAGAAGTTCTTATTTTATTTTATTTCTTTGGTCGCGTGTCTGCCTTCACCGACTCCGGACCGGTACCGCCGGTCTTTTTCTCTTTCTTTCAAAAAAAAACAAAAAACCTATATTTTTTTTTCTTCACTTAGTGTATTTTTCCTCTTGGGCCTCAGGGCCTACAAGAAAATTTTCCTCATCGAAAAACCAGCCTCCGGGTTCAAAAAATGCACTAAGTGTAGCGGTACCATTTCTGTTACAGATACCCATGAATGGTGCCTTAAATGTTTGGGTCCTGACCACTCCATTCCGGATTGTCCCTCCTGCTCTCTAATGTCTAAACGAGGTTTACAGAACCGAGCAGCTAAGCTCCATGTGCTGTTTCCCGCTGATGCAGCGTCGGTAGCATCGACATCTTCCAGGTCTTCTTCTCCTGATGGATCTCAGGTAACCAAACATAAACCTAGCAGGTCCTCGAAGGGTAAATCTCCCTCTAAGCATCGAGATGCCTCTGGGCTTACCCTCGAGGATCCTGCACCAACAAAACAACCCCGGCGGGAAGCTCCGGCTTCCAAAGCTCCTCCTATGGGGTTACAGGTTGACATCGATGGCACGGCCTCGACCGATCACCTGTTAGAATGCTCTGGGGTACCGGCACAATCTCCCGGTACCGATTTCCAGGCATTCATGGCATCGATGGATCAGAATGTTCTGTCCATGCAGCAGGCTATTACGGCCTTCATTCAAGCTGCGACGCCGCTGGTACCGAGACAAACTCCGTTGTCGGTATCGGCTCCGGTACCGGCACCAGCACCGATACCGGTACCGACTACATCAACATCGACCAGGATACCGGCTATTGCAGTTCCTGGTCCAGGGCTGCTTATCGGTACCGATCCGGTACCGAGAACGCCCGATGTCGATACTGCTCGATACACGTATCGAGCATTGGAAGAGCACCCTGACAGGCGATACTTTGATTCCTCTGATGATTCTGATACATCAGACGAGTCTCCTGAAGTGTCTATAGCCCTTCCTGAAGAGCCTTCTTCTCCAAAAAGAAGAATGTCTCCTCCAGAGGACTTGTCCTTTCAAGACTTAATAAGAGAAGTAGCTAAAGGACTTTCTATTGCAGTAACCTCTGAATCAGAGCCTAGAGCAAAAAAATTGGATATTTTAGGCTATTCTGAGGCTCCTAAAGAGGCAGTCACCTTACCAATTCATGAGATTCTTTATGAACACATGATTGATCTAAGGGGGACTCCTCTCACTCTCTCTCCTCATTCTCGCAGATTGGACACTATGTATCGTGTTCCTCCCTGTCCTGGATTTCATAAAACTCAGCTTCCTCACCATTCCATTGTGGTGCAGTCAGCTATGAAAAGGATAAAGAGTACAAAGAGACACTCTTCTGCTCCTCCAGGAAGAGAATGCAGGACCTTGGATGCTTTTGGTAGGAAAATCTTCCAAGCCAGTATGCTTATTGCCAGAATCAACTCATATAGTCTTTACATGGGTATGTTTCTAAAAGAAGTTGCAGAAATGTTGCACACTTTCCTCCCTTTTCTTCCAGAGGATAAAAGGGAGGAATTCCTCATTTGGCTTAAGCATACCCAAGACATTTCAAAGTTTTCCAACAGGGCCGCCTTTGACTCCTTTGAAGGTGCCAGCAGAGCTTCAGGCATTGCCATAGCTGCTCGCAGGATTGCTTGGCTCCAGGCTTCTGATTTAGAACCCTGGGTTCAAGATGGCTTAGGAAATCTTCCCTGTACAGGTGAAAACCTATTTGGCAAAGAATGGCAAATAAAAGCCACTCAAATGGAAGCAGAAAACTCTGCTCTGGATAGACTTTCAAAGTCAACCTCCATTCCGTAAAAAGTCTTTCTTTAAAAAGGGCAGATTTCCTTCTACTTCTGGCCAACAATCTTCTACAGGTCGCTTTACTACTAAGCGTCAGCAACCTAAACAGGCCAGGCCTAAGCCTACAGAGGCTGCTGCAACTCAGCAAGCCCAACTTCCTCAGGGTTTTTGACTTCATGCTAGAGAACTTAGCCTTTCTGGCTCTAAAGCAGCCAGAGCCTCTCGCCATTCCAGGAAGGTTGGCTCATTTTGCTCCCAGATGGGAGCAAATAACATCAGAGCAGTGGACCCTCTCCATCATAAGAGAGGGCTACAAGCTTCATTTCTCAGACCTTCCTCCCCACACCATGGTGAGACACTTCAATTCTCCCACATCTCATCTCGACCTTCTAGGTCAAGAGGTAGCTACCCTTCTTGCCCAAGGGGCAATAGAAGAAGTTCCTCTTCTTCATCAAGGGTCAGGGTTCTACTCTCCCCCTGTTTTCTGATTCCAAAGAAGACAGGGGATACAGGCCCATCTTAGATCTCAGAGAATTGAACAAATTTCTATGCAAGGAGAAGTTCAAGATGCTTTCTCTGGGCACTCTCCTTCCATACCTTCAAAGTCAGGATTGGCTTTGTTCTCTAGATCTCAAGGATGCGTACACACATGTCCTCACCAATCCCTCTTACAGACGATTCCTACGGTTTCTTTTCCAGGGAAAACATTACCAATACAGAGTTCTTCCTTTCGGTCTGGCCTCTGCTCCAAGAGTGTTCACCAAATGCATGACAATAGTTGCTGCATTTCTACGCACTCTGGGAATATTTGTCTTCCCATACCTGGACGACTGGCTCATCCGAGCTCCATCTCAGTCAGAGGCCCAGATTTCCCTGGACTGCACAAGGCGCATTCTGCAGTATCTGGGACTTGTGGTAAACCTCCCAAAGTCTCAGCTCACCCCTACTCAGTCCCTAGAATTCATAGGGGCCTGGTTGGATACCACTGCTGCAAGGGCCTACCTTCCTCAGGCCCGTTGCCAACGTCTAGTGCAGTTAGCCTCCCAGATTCAGTCAAAGAGCCACTTAACTGCCTGGGAGATGCTACAACTGCTAGGCCACATGGCTTCCACAGTGCATGTGGTACCCTATGCTCGCCTACACATGAGAGCAGCTCAATGGACTTTGTCCACCCAGTGGATTCAAGCTTCAGGAGCTCTCTCAGACCAAATAGCAACCACCAAATGTCTCTTTTGGTCTCTCCAATGGTGGATGTCCACTCAAAATTTGTTGCTGGGGTCCCCCTTCCAACAGTTGTTGCCCCAAGCAACCCTCACAACAGATGCCTCCCAAACAGGTTGGGGAGCCCATCTGCAGGACCTCTCCACTCAAGGCACTTGGTCCCCACAGGAGACCTCTCTTCATATCAACCACTTGGAGCTTCGAGCAGTTTTTCTAGCTCTCAAGGTCTTTCATACCCTCCTCAGCTACAAGACAGTCCTCATTCATACGGACAATCAAGTAGCCATGTTTTACATAAACAAACAAGGAGGAGCTGGCTCTCTGTCGCTTTGCAACGAAGCTTTAAGATTGTGGGCCTTCGCCAGAGAGCATCAAATCCATCTCCTGGCAGTATACCTCCCAGGAGTCCAAATCTCTTGGGCAGACAGACTCAGTCGAGTTCTGCTTCCACACGAATGGTCCCTGCACATGGATCAGGTACTCAGAATCTTCCAAGAATGGGGAACCCTGGACATAGACCTCTTTGCAAGTCCGTGGAATGCCAAACTTCCCCGGTTCTGTTCCAGAATTCCGTGTCAGGGAGTTCAGGCGAAGGATGCCTTCCTCCTTCATTGGGGTCAGGACTTCCTGTATGCATTTCCACCCATTCCCTTGTTTCCCAAGACTCTGTTCAAACTACAGAGGGATCAAGGATCTATGATCCTCATAGCTCCATGCTGGCCACGCCAAGTGTGGTACCCTCTACTTCTACATCTCTCCCAAGCCCCCTCCCTGGACTTGGGAGCTGCTCCAGACCTTCTGTCCCAGGAGGAAGGGACTTTGTGGCACCCAAACCCCAAGTCCCTACACCTCAGAGCTTGGTTGCTGAAGGCCTAGACCTTCAGGACTGGAATCTTTCTCAACAAGTGAAGGATATCCTCCATACTTCCAGAAAACCTTCCACCAGGCGTTCTTATGCTTTTAAATGGAAGAGGTTTTCCATTTGGTGTGCTGAAAAGGGTCTTGACCCTCTAGCACTACCTTTAAATTCTCTGCTAGACTATCTCCTGCATCTTTCCAATGCAGGCCTTAAAACGAATTCAGTAAGAGTCCCTTTGAGTGCTATTGCAGCATCTCTTAAGCCCATCAATGGACAACCTATTTCCTCTCATCCTCTCATTGCAAGATTCATGAGAGGCCTAACTTTAACTAAACCTCCCATTAGGCCTCCTCCGGTGGCATGGGACTTAAATTTGGTTCTTGGTCAGCTTATGAAGCCCCCTTTTGAACCCTTAGCCACTACCTCCTTGAAGTTTCTTTCCTTGAAGGTTATTTTCCTCATTGCAGTCACTTCAGCTCGCCGCATCAGTGAACTGCAGGCATTAGTGGCTAATCCACCTTATACAAGGTTCCATCATGATAAGGTAGTCCTTAGGACAAATCCACACTTTATGCCTAAAGTGGTCTCACCTTTTCATCTTAATCAAGAGGTTTATTTACCTGTCTTTTTTCCAGCTCCTCTTGCATCCAGTGCAGAGAAGAACCTTCATACTCTGGATTGTAAAAGAGCTCTCGCTTTTTACTTACACAGGACACAGCAACATAGAAAGTCTTCCCAGCTTTTTGTTGCTTTTGATCCTTCTCATTTGGGACTTCCAGTCTCTAAGAGAACACTGTCCAATTGGATTGCTCAGTGTATTTCTTTGGCCTACCAGAGTAAGAACCTTTCTCTGGAGAGCCATGTCACAGCTCATAATGTGAGGGCCATGGCCACCTCTATGGCTCATCTAAATTCTGTGTCCATCGACCAGATCTGTCGAGCAGCCACCTGGGCCTCAGTTCATACCTTCACAGCCCATTACTGCTTGAACAAGGACTCCCGCCGGGATGCCTTGTTTGGTCAGGCTGTTCTCAAACACCTGTTCCATTCTTAAACAACTCCTACCCTCCTCCCTTGGATGGATGCCTGAGATCCATAGGAGGAAGTAGACCCCTTTTAGGGTCTCATATCCTGGGTGATCTCCCAGGCATCTTAGCTAGGGAGTCCCCATATGTGAAGACTCATTCCTGCTTGTTCCTGGAGATAGCACAGTTACTTACCTGTAACAGGTGATCTCTGCGAACAGCAGGAATAAGTCTTCACAACCCTCCCACCTCCCCTAGGAGTTGTATCTCTTTTTCTATCTTTCCTTTCCTCTCTCTCTCTATTGTCTCAGCTTTAAACTCGAACTGAGGAGAGATGATTAGGAAAGGCGGGAAGGCAGCGCGCATGCGCTGTGGGATGCTCCCAAAAGCTTTCCTTTTTGGGAAGCTGGGGAGCGTTCCCGCGCAGGCTCCGTCGGTACCGATGTACCCATATGTGAAGACTTATTCCTGCTGTTCCCAGAGATCACCTGTTACAGGTAAGTAACTGTGCTTTATTCACACTTTCAAAAAAACATAACAGATTAGTAAGACAAGATCTTCCTTGTCTAAAGCCATGTTGGCTATCTCCCATTAAGCCATGACTAGTAATTTTGTTCTTTATGATGGTTTCTACTATTTTTCCTGGTACTGACGAAAGGCTCACCAGTCTGTAGTTTCCCAGATCACCTCTGGAGCCCTTTTTAAAAATTGGCTTCATTGGCGTCCTTCAGTCTTCAGGTATTACAGATGATTTTAATGATAGTTCACAGATTTTTTTTTTTTATTTATTTAGCATTTCTTATATACCGCCTTTCATGATATCAAGGCAGTTTACATTGAACAAACTGAAGTTACATTGAACAGGGCATTATAACTTGGAGATAACTATTTTACAGGGAACATGGGCAATGAAGGGTTAAGTGGCTTGCCCAAGACCACAAGGAGCACCTGTGGGACTAGAAACCCCTGTCCTTCCGGCCCAAGGTTGCTGTCCTCTAGTGGTATTTGAACCCCTGACCTTCCAGCCTGAGGTACCTTGCCCCAACCACTAGGCCACTCCTCTACTCCACTAATAGCATGTCTGCAAACTCATATTTCAATTCTTTCAACACCTTTGGGTGTATACCATCTGGTCCAGATGATTTGCTACTCTTCAGTTTATCAAATGTTGTGTAATACATCTTCCCGGTGTTTCGGTATTTCTTTCAATTCTTCCGCAGTATCACCTTTAAATACCACTTCAGTCATGGGTAACATCCCTACATCTTTCTCAGTAAAGACCGAAGCAAAGAATTCATTCAGTCTCTGCTATGGCCTTTTCCCCTCTTAGTACCCCTTTTACCCCTCTATCATCTAATGGTCCAACTGACTCTCAGGTCTTTTGCTACAAATGTACTTGGAAAAGTCTTTATTATGCATTGATGAGATAATGGTGCAAGGATGAGGGTTTTGGATTTGTTAGGAACTGCGGAACATTCTGGGGAAAGGAGGGGCTCTTCCAAAGGGATGGGCTTCACCTTAACCGGGATGGAACCAGGCTGCTGGCATTAACCTTTAAAAAGAAGATAGAACAGCTTTTAAACTAGATAATAGGGAAGAGTCAACAGTCACCCAAGAGTGCATGGTTCGGAACAATGTATCCTTGAAGGAAACTACCAAAAGAATGAAGTTAGGGCATATCAGCAGAGAGGTTCCAATAAAGACAAAAGTAGCCCAAATGCCCTTGAGTACAGGGCAGACAGAGCTTAAAGATTCCAAATTACCCCTATCTACCAGATTAATATGAATAAAATACAGTCTCTAAAATGTTTGTATGCAAATACTAGAAGTCTAAAAAAGATGGGAGAGTTAGAATATATAGCACTAAATGAGAAGATAGATATGATTGGTATCTTAGAAGTGTGGTGGAAGGAGGACAACCAGTGGGACACTGTGATACCTGGGTACAAACTATATCGTAATGATAGAGCTGATCAAATTGGTGGAGGGGTTGCGCTCTGTTAGAGAGGGCATTTAGTCTTAAAGGATTGAAGTTGTGCAGAAGCAAAATTTGCCGTAGGATCTTTATGGATTGAAATTCCATGTAAAAAGGAGAAGGCATCTGGTCCAGTAAGTCCACTCCCATGTGGGTTCTGTTATTAGTTGACTGACAGGTTTTCTGCTTTCGGATCTTGACTCACCTGATCTCCTTTGTGTTTCCTTACCATTCCCCCTAGATGTATCCCTGTCAACACCTACTGTGTTGTCTGTCTTGACTAGATTGTAAGCTCTAATGAGCAGGGACTGTCTCTTACATGTCTGTGCAGTGCTGCGTACGGCTTGTAACGCTATACAACTGCTCAGTAGTAGTAGAAGTTTAGATATTGTCCCATTTTGATAGTTTTTTCCCTAAAGTCTAGGACCCTTACTTTTGAATAAATTATCTCAGCCCTTATCTTAATATTGAACCACACCATCCGGTGATCACTGGATGCGAGATGCTTACGAATGGGGAGAGTGTTTCTGATGATCTCCAGGAACAAGCAGGAATGAGTCTTCACATATGGGTATCGTCGGTACCGACGGAGCCTGCGCGGGAACGCTCCCCAGCGCCAAGTAAGAAAGCTTTTGGGAGCATCCCACCGCGCCTGCGCTCTGCCTTTCCCACCTTTCCCAACTGCCTCTCTCCAGTTCTTCTTTTCCGCGGAGCCAGCAGGTTGTTTCCCTGTCACCGCTGAAGAATTTCTTTATTTTTTTCTAATTCTTTGGTCTCGCGTCTGCCTTCTTCGACGTCGGACCGGTACCGCCAGTCTTTTCTTTCTTTCTTCTTAAAAAAAACCCTACCGTTTCCCACTTCTGTGCAATTTTTTCTTCGGCCTTAGGCCTAGGAAATATTTTTCCTCATGGAAAAGCCCGCCTCCGGGTTTAAAAAGTGCACGAAGTGCAGCGGTACTATTTCTGTCACCGACACTCATGACTGGTGTCTAAAATGTTTGGGTCCTGACCATTCCATCACGGATTGTGCGTCCTGTTCCATGATGTCTAAAAGAGGTCGACAGAACCGAGCGGCTAAGCTCAGTACCCTGTTTCCCTCTGATGCAGCTTCGGTGGCATCGACGTCTTCCAGGGCTGCTTCTTCCTCTCATGGATCTCAGGTAACCAAACATAAGTCCAGCCGGTCCTCGAAGGGTAGATCTCCCTCTAAGCATCGAGATGCCTCCGGGCTTGCCCTCGAGGTTTCTACACCGGCAAAATTACCCCGGCGGGAAGCCACGGCTTCCAAAGCTTCATCTATGGGGTCACAGGTAGACATCGATGGCGTGGCCTCGACCGATCACCTGTTGCCATGTTCTGGGCTACCGGTGGTTTCCACTGGTATCGACATCCAGACATTGGTGGCGTCGATAGATCAGAATATTCTGACCATGCAGCGTGCCATTATGGCATTCATACAGGCTGCGACGCCTCCGGTACTGCAGCAAACTCCGTTGTCGGTACCGGTTCCGGCACCGATACCGGTACCGGGACCGATTGCATCGGCTTCGGTGTCGACTGCAGCGGTACCCTATTCTATGATGCCCATCGGTACCGAACCGGTACCGATCACTCCCGATGTCGATACCACTCGGTACGCGTATCGGGCTCTGCAGGAGCATCCAGACAGGCGATACTTCGATTCCTCCGAGGACTCTGATGAATCAGGCTTCTGTCGAAGCATCGGTACTCCTTCCTCAGGAGCCTTCTTCTCCAAAAAGGAGAACGTCTCCTCCAGAAGACTTGTCTTTCCAAGACTTCATTAGGGAAGTGGCCAGGGGCCTCTCCATTTCTCTGGCCCCTGAGTCAGAGCCTAGAGCCAAACAATTGGATATTTTACAATATCCTAAGGCTCCTAAGGAGGCAGCTACTTTACCAATTCATGAGATCCTTTATGATCACATGTTGGGCATATGGGAGACTCCTCTCACCACCTCCCCTCATTCTCGTAGGTTGGACACTATGTACCGTGTTCCTCCCTGTCCTGGCTTTCATAAGACTCAACTTCCTCACCACTCTATTGTGGTGGAGTCTGCCATGAAAAAGATAAGAGTGCAAAAAGGCACTCATCTAATCCTCCAGGAAGAGAATGCAGAACCTTAGATGCTTTTGGCCGGAGAATTTTCCAGGCCAACATGCTTGCTGCCAGAATCAACTCTTATAGTCTCTATATGGGGATGTTTCTAAAAGAAGTTACAGATCATCTGCAGACTTTAGCCCCTTTTATTTCAGAAGATAAAAGGGAGGAGTTTCTCACCTGGCTTAAACATGCCCAGGATGTTTCCAAATTTTCCAACCGTGCAGCCTTTGACTCTTTTGAGTGTGCCAGCAGAGCCTCGGCTATTGCCATAGGTGCACGCAGAGTTGCTTGGTTACAAGCTTCTGATTTGGAACCCTGGGTCCAAGATGGATTAGGAAATCTTCCTTGTACAGGTGAAAACCTTTTTGGAAAGGATTGGCAAGCAAAGGCCACTAAGATGGATGCTGAAAATTCTGCTTTAGATAGACTTTCAAAGTCTACTTCTGTTCCTGTTTAAAAAAAAAAAAAAAAAGGTTGTTCAAAAAGGCTTTTTATCCCAAAAAGGGGAGATATTATCCTGTTTATGGTCAGCAGACATCTTCTGCAGGTCGTTTTGCTGCAAAGCGTCAGCAACAACCTAAACAGGCCAAGCCTAAGGCTGCAAGGACTGCTACGGCCCAACAGCCTCAGCCTCCTCAGGGCCTTTGACTTACAACTAGAGAACTTAGACATCCTGGCTCTAGAAGAACCAGAGCCTCTCACTATTCAAGGAAGGTTAGCTCACTTTGCTCCCAGATGGGAACAAATCACAGCAGAGCAATGGACCCTCTCCATCATAAACCTTCCTCCTCACACCATGGTGAGACAGTTCAATTCTCCAACATCTCTCCTCGACCTTTTGGGTCAGGAGATTGCTACCCTTCTTGCCCAAAAAGCAATAGAAGTACCTCTTCTTCAACAGGGCTCAGGGTTCTACTCCCCCTATTTTCTTATCCCAAAGAAAACAGGGGGCTACAGACCCATTTTAGATCTCAGAGAATTGAATAAGTTTCTATGCAAGGAGAAATTCAAGATGATTTCTGTCGGTGCTCTCCTTCCATACCTTCAGAGTCAGGATTGGCTTTGCTCTCTAGACCTCAAGGATGCGTACACCCATGTCCTCATCCATCCAACACACAGAAGGTTCCTTTATCAAGGAAAGCGCTACCAATACAGAGTGCTTCCTTTCGGTCTGGTCTCTGCACCAAGAGTGTTCACAAAATGCATGGCAGTAGTAGCTGCATTTCTACGCACTCTAGGAATATTCGTATTCCCATATCTGGACGACTGGCTCATCCGAGCTCCATCCCAGTCAGAGGCCCAGACTTCCCTAGCCTGCACAAGGCATGTTCTTAAGTATCTGGGACTTGTAATAAACATCTCAAAATCCCATCTCACCCCTACTCAGTCACTAGAGTTCATAGGGGCCTTGCTGGATACCACAACTGCAAGAGCCTATCTTCCCCAGGCCCGTTGCCTACGCTTGGTGCAGTTAGTCTCCCAGATTCAGTTAAAGTCCCATTTAACTGCTCGAGAGATGTTACAACTGTTAGGCCACATGGCATCCACTGTGCATGTGGTTCCTTATGCTCGCCTTCACATGAGGGCAGCTCAATGGACTTTATCCACCCAATGGACCCAGGCATCAGTGTGCCTATCAGACAAAATAGCAACCTCCAGTCGCCTTTTTTGGTCTCTCCAGTGGTGGAAGTCCACTCAAAACCTGTTGCTGGGGTCCCCCTTTCAACAGTTGTTACCCCAAGCAACCCTTACAACAGATGCCTCTCCAAGGGGTTGGGGAGCTCATTTACAAGATCTCTCCACCCAGGGCATCTGGTCTCCACAGGAGACTTCTCTACATATCAACCTCTTGGAACTGAGAGCAGTTTTTCTAGCTCTGAGTCTTCCACACCCTGCTCAGCTGCAAGACAGTCCTCATCCACACGAACAACCAAGTAGCCATGTTCTACGTGAACAAGCAGGGCAGGACTGGCTCTCTGTCGCTTTGCAACGAAGCTTTGAGATTGTGGGCCTTCGCCAGAGAGCATCAAATTCATCTTCTGGCAGTATATCTTCCAGGTGTTCAAAACTCTTGGGCAGACAAACTCAGTCGAGTTCTGCTTCCACACAAGTGGTCCCTCCATATGGACCAGATAGCCAGAATCTTTCGGATTTGGGGAACCCCGGACATAGACCTCTTTGCAAGTCCGTGGAATGCCAAACTTCCCCAGTTCTGTTCCAGAATTCCGTGTCTGGGAGTTCAGGCCAAGGATGCCTTCCTCCTTCACTGGGGTCAAGGCTTCCTTTACGCCTTTCCACCCATTCCCCTAATTCCCAAAACTCTCTTCAAGCTTCAGAGAGATCGAGGGTCTATGATCCTCATAGCACCACATTGGCCACGACAAGTGTGGTACCCTCTACTCCTGCATCTCTCTCAAGCTCCTTCCCTGGACTTGGGATCTGCTCCATACCTCCTGTCCCAGGAGGAGGGAACGTTGTGGCATCCAAATCCCCAGTCTCTCCATCTCGGGGCCTGGTTGCTGAAGGCCTAGACCTTCAAGATTTGCATCTTTCTCAGCAGGTGAAGGATATCCTTCATGCTTCCAGAAAGCCTTCCACTAGACGTTCCTATGCTTTCAAATGGAAAAGGTTTACCATTTGGTGTGCAGAGAAGGGTCTTAACCCCCTTGCAATACCTCTGAATGCTTTACTAGAGTATTTGCTGCATTTATCCCATGCAGGCCTTAAAACGAATTCAGTAAGAGTCCATTTGAGTGCTATTTCAGCATCCCTCAAGCCTCTCAATGGACAGCCTATTTCCTCTCATCCTCTTATTGCAAGATTCATGAGAGGCCTTCTTTTAACTAAATCTCCCATTAGACCACCTCCAGTGGCATGGGATTTGAATCTAGTTCTTGGTCAGCTTATGAAGCCACCCTTTGAACCCTTAGCCACTACCTCCTTGAAATTCCTTTCCTGGAAGGTTATTTTTCTCATTGCAGTCACCTCAGCTCACCGCATCAGTGAGCTGCAAGCCTTGGTGGCTAATCCTCCTTATACAAGGTTCCATCATGACAAGGTAGTCCTCAGGACCAATCCACACTTTATGCCTAAAGTGGTCTCACCTTTTCATCTGAACCAGGAGGTGTATTTACCTGTCTTTTTTCCAGGACCTCATGCATCAAGTGCAGAGAGGAATCTCCATACCCTGGATTGTAAGAGAGCACTCGCTTTTTACTTACAAAGGACACAGCAACATAGAAAGTCCTCTCAACTCTTTGTTGCTTTTGATCCCTCTCATTTAGGACTTCCAGTCTCTAAGAGAACACTGTCCAATTGGATTGCTCAGTGTATTTCTTTCGCCTACCAGAGTAAGAACCTTTCTCTGGAGGGCCATGTCACAGCTCACAATGTGAGAGCCATGGCAGCCTCTATGGTTCATCTAAACTCTGTGTCCATCGACCAAATCTGTCGAGCGGCCACCTGGGCCTCGGTTCATACTTTTACAGCCCATTACTGCTTGGACAAGGACTCCCGCTGGGATGCCTTGTTTGGTCAGGCTGTTCTCAAACACCTGTTGCATACCTAATCTACTCCTACCCCCCATCCCTGGTTGGTTGCCCGAGATCCACGGGGGGAGGAAGAGCCCTTCTCAGGGACTCACAACCTTGGGGATCTCCCTGGCATCTCCAGCTGGGGAGTCCCCATATGTGAAGACTCATTCCTGCTTGTTCCTGGAGATAGCACAGTTACTTACCTGTAACAGGTGATCTCTGGGAACAGCAGGAATAAGTCTTCACAACCCACCCACCTCCCCTAGGAGTTGTATCTGTCTTTCCTTTCCTCTCTCTCTTTTTATCTCAGCTTTAAAACTCGGAACTGGAGAGAGGCGGTTGGGAAAGGCGGGAAGGCAGCGCGCAGGCGCGGTGGGATGCTCCCAAAAGCTTTCTTTTTGGACGCTGGGGAGCGTTCCCGCGCAGGCTCCGTCGGTACCGACGATACCCATATGTGAAGACTTATTCCTGCTGTTCCCAGAGATCACCTGTTACAGGTAAGTAACTGTGCTATCTCCAGGAACAAGCAGGAATGAGTCTTCACATATGGGTACGTCGGTACCGACGGAGCCTGCGCGGGAACGCTCCCCAGCGTCCAAAAAGAAAGCTTTAGGGAGCATCTCACACGCATGCGCGCTGCCTTCCCGCCCATTCACTTCCCTCTCATCAGTTTTCCGTTTTCTGCAGAGCCGGCAAGACATATTCTCCAGGACCAAGCAGGAAGTCAGTCCTCACATATGGGTGACGTCAGTGCCAACGGAGCCCTCGCGGAGCAATCTTCCCCAGCTTTCAAAGAAAGCCTTTGGGAATTGCAGCGCGCATGCGCGGTCCTCTTCCCGCCCAAGGGTGCCATCTTGCTCAGTCTTCGTTTTTCCGCGGAGCCCTACAGACGTTGTTTGTGAATCCCCGCAGAAAAGTTGATTTTATTTCTCTTTTTTGTCGGTTTCGACGCCGGTTCTTTTCCCGCCCGGACCCGCGACGCCGGTTGCGAGTCCGTTCTTTATTTTTCGTTTTTTTGTCCTTCGTGACAGATTTCGCGCCTTTTTACTTTTTCACTGGCAGCCCGGTCTTTTGACCTCGCAGGGGCCCTTTTTCCCCCGATGGCTGCCAGCGGGTTTAAAAAGTGTAACCTCTGTAAGAAACTCATGTGTCTTACCAACACACACGACTTCTGCCTCCGCTGCCTCGGACCCGATCATGACCCGATGATCTGTGGTCCGTGTGGCAAAATGTCCTCAAAAGCGTTGAGTCGGCAGCATCAGCGGGAACGTATCTTCTCTGATTCCGGCCGGGCTCGGACCTCGTCAGAGGCTTCGACGTCTCGGGACTCTGGTCCTGAGCATCGTCGAAGTTCCTCTGAAAGGGGGTCTCCTACCCGGGAACATCATCGGAAGAAGAAACCCGCGAGGGCGGGATCGGTGGACGCTCCTGGTTCCTCGAGGGCCAGGTCGCATAGCCCCGATTCCTGTCCCGGGTCCTCGGAGGTGGAGAGGCCGTCCAAACATCCTCGTCTCGAGATGGACTTGCCCGCTCACGTGAGTACTGTTGTCCTCGTGGACTCGCCTCCGAAGGAGCCGACGTCGGGGCCCGAGTCGGGGGCTGCTGGGTCTCCTGAGCTCGGACTCAGGTTGACGGCCTTGGAGAGCAGTCTGACTGCTTTCATGGACCAGCAGCGGGCATTGATCGCTGGCCTCGCCGGTGCTTCTGCCCTGACCGCCGGGACGTCGACCTCCAAGTCGACCCCGGAGACCGAGCCGATCCTCGAGTCCATGAGGGCTCGAATCAATCCTCGGTCGCGGTCTCCTTCGGCCTCCCGTTCGGGACCGATTTCGTCGATGCCGACTCCCTCGGCGTCGGGGCGGATGGCATCGATGCCCGCCCGACCGGAGCCGCTCGACTCCTCCTCCGAGGAGTCGGCCTGGGAATCCGAGGACGAGGAGTCACCTGGTTCCTTTTGGACTCGGTGTGTCCCATCGGACTCCCCAGAGTCCGAACCTCGGAGACGGTCCCCCCCGGAGTATACCCAGTTCTCGGACTTCATGCGGGATATGGCCAAGGCCTTGGCCTTCCCCGCGGATCCCGAGGAGGAGCCTCGAGTCGAAGAGCTCGATGCCCTCCAATATGACTCTCCCCCGAAGGAGGCCTTTATTGTACCGGTTCCTCCGATGCTGGAACGACTTCTCTTCCGCATGTGGGAGAGCCCGGCATCGTCGCCGGTGTTAAGCAAGCGGGTCGATTCCATTTATCGAGTCCGCAAGAGCCCCGGCTTCCAAAAGGCACAACTACCGCACCATTCCATGGTGGTGGAATCGGCCATGCATAGACTTAAGAGTCAAAAAATGCACTCCTCGGTGTCCCCCGGTAGGGAGGCCCGAAGCCTGGATGCCCTCGGTAGGAAGTGTTTCCAGGGCTCTATGCTTGCTTGTCGAGTCCAGACCTACCAGCTCTACATGGGCATGTATCTCCGAGACCTGGCTAAAGAAATAGCCGGGTTCTCTGCTGGTCTCTCCGACGAACCTTTGCAGAGGTTCCAAACCTTGTCAACTGGTATTCGGGAGTGCTCAAAGTTTATCTCTCGAGCAGCCTACGATGGTTTTGAGGCATCGGTTCGAGTAGCCGCAGCTGGCATCGGTGGCCGCCGCCAGGCTTGGCTTCAGACATCCGACCTCGAGCCATGGGTGCAGGACAAGTTGGTCGATGTCCCCTGCAGAGGTGAAAACTTCTTTGGCAAGCCCATGGATGAGAAGGCAGCACAGATCGAGACCGAGACTCTCACCAGGACTCGTCTCTCAAGGAAGACCTCTGCCCCTTCTCAAAAGAAGAAGGGCTCAGGGAAAAAGCCCTTTTACCCGAGGAAGGCGGCTGCCTATAAATACTACCCTCAGTATCAGGCCTCAGCAGCTCCCCCACAGGGTAAGCAGGCCAAGGGACGGGGTAATGGGTCCTGTAGGCAGCAAGCCCCCAAGCCTGCACCACCGGCCCCTGCTCAGCAGGGTGGGGGTTTTTGACTTCATCAGCATGGCCTCTTCCCCTCAGCTGGTTTCTCTCAGCACAGGAGGCTGGCTGGTCCACTTTGCCCACAGGTGGTCCAACATCACCACAGATACCTGGGTACTTCACATAGTTCAAAAGGGCTATCTTCTTCACTTTCACCAGGTACCTCCCTCCTACTTTCCAGGGGAGCCTCTTCGACTCCCTCTGCACAAGGACTTACTCCTTCAGGAGTTAGCAAGTCTCCTTCAGGAACAGGCTGTGGAACCAGTGCCCCACCACCTGAAGGGTCAAGGGTTTTACTCCAGGTACTTTCTGATACCAAAAAGAACAGGAGGCCTCAGACCCATCCTGGACTTGCGAAACCTCAACAAGTTCCTTGCAAAGGAAAAGTTCAAGATGCTTACCCTTGGAATCCTGCTGCCCTACCTCCAGCAGGGTGACTGGCTATGCTCTTTGGATCTAAAGGATGGGTATACTCATATCCTTATTCATCCAGACCACAGACAATATCTCGGGTTTGTTGTGGGAGGCAATCATTACCAGTACAGAGTACTGCCCTTTGGCCTATCCTCCGCCCCCAGGGTGTTCACCAAATGCCTGGCTGTGGTGGCGGCCTATCTAAGACTTCAAGGCCTTTTTGTGTTTCCCTACCTGAACGACTGGCTCATCAGAGCCCAGTCTTCCCAAGAGGCCACTCATCGCACTGTGACTCTACTCCAGCACTTGGGATTTGTCATAAACTTCGCAAAGTCCACTTTGCTCCCCTCTCAAAATCTCAAATTCATCGGCGCCAGGTTGGACACTCTTCAGGCGCGGGCCTTCCTGCCTCTAGACAGGGCCCAGCGGCTCATGGATCTCGCCAGCCACTTTCACAGCAATTCCCTGGTCTCGGCCAGGCAATTTCTGAGACTGCTCGGCCATATGGCTTCCACGGTCCATGTGACCCCCAATGCCCGCCTGAACATGCGACCTGCTCAATGGTGCCTTCGCACACAATGGCATCAGGCCACTGGGAGCCTAGCGGACTCAGTAAAGGTCTCCGACCGGCTGGTCTCTTCTCTACAATGGTGGCTTCATCTGCCAAACCTAGTTCTAGGAGTGGCTTTTCAGCCCCCTCCGCCTTCTCGGGTCCTGACGACCGATGCTTCTCTCCTGGGTTGGGGAGCACATTGCCAAGGGACATGTACTCAAGGTCTCTGGACTCCTTGGGAGTCGGCTCAGCAGATAAACTTCCTGGAGCTCAGAGCCATCCGCCTAGCGCTCAAAGCCTTCTCTCACCTGATTTCTCACCAGTCGGTGCTGGTCCAGACAGACAATCAGGTTGCAATGTTCTACGTGAACAAACAAGGCGGAACAGGCTCCTTCCTTCTCTGTCAGGAGGCACAGAAACTATGCTCTTGGGCCGTCCACCGCGGCATCATCCTCAAAGCTGTCTATCTCCCAGGTCAAGAAAATTACCTAGCAGACAAACTGAGCAGGATCCTCCAGCCACACGAGTGGAGGTTGGATCCGCTGGTGGTTCAGTGGATCTTTCTCAAGTGGGGCCTCCCCACCATGGATCTGTTTGCCAGTCCTCTGAACCGGCAGCTTCCCAGATTCTGCTCTCGACAGCCGCATCCTCTCAGAGTAGCGGCGGATGCTTTTCTGATTCCATGGTCCACAGGCCTCTTGTATGCCTTTCCTCCCATGCCACTGGTGTCTCGGACGCTCTTCAAAGTTCTCAGAGACAAAGCCTCGATGATCCTAGTGGCTCCCCGGTGGCCGAGACAACCTTGGTTCCCGCTTCTGATGCAGCTGGCGGTGGACACCTCTTCCTCTGGGGTTTCAGCCCGACCTCCTGTCGCAGGATCAGGGGACTCTTCTGCACCCCAACCTCCGGTCCCTTCATCTGATGGCCTGGCTGCTGAAAGGGTAGTCCTTGCTCCTCTCCAGCTGCCTCCAGATGTGGAGGAGGTCGTCTTGGCCTCCAGGCGGCCCTCCACCCGGAAGTCCTACGCTCTTAAGTGGCGTCGGTTCTCCGTCTGGTGTGCTCAGCAGTCTCAAGATCCCTTCTCCTGTTCAGCATCAGTGGTCTTGCAGTACTTGCTTTCCCTCTCCAATCTGGGACTTAAGTCCAACTCGGTCAATGTCCACCTCAGTGCTCTTTCTGCGCATCACATGCCGGTGGATGGCAGACCTCTTTCCAGCCACCCTCTGGTGGCTCGTTTTCTCAAAGGCCTCCTTCTCCTTAAACCACCTTTGCGCCCACCAGCCCCGGACTGGGATCTCAATGTGGTTTTACAGCGGATTACCTGTCCGCCTTTTGAACCTATGGCTACCTGTCCTCTTCGTTTTCTTTCTTGGAAAACCTTGTTCTTGGTGGCCCTCACTTCTGCTAGACGCATTAGTGAGCTGCAGGCCCTAGTATCTGATCCTCCTTACACTAGGTTCTACAAGAACCGGGTAGTCCTACGGACTCACCCTAAGTTTCTTCCCAAAGTGGTTTCCCCTTTTCACATCAACCAGGAGGTGGTACTTCCGACCTACTTTCCCAAGCCACACTCCAGCCGAGCTAAAATGGTCCTGCATACCCTGGACTGTAGAAGGGCGTTAACCGTCTACCTTGACCGTACGCGGGAGCACAGAAGGGCTGTTCAGCTCTTCGTCTCTTATGACCCCAATAAGTTGGGGCTCCCTGTCTCCAAGCGTACTCTGTCCATCTGGATTGCTGACTGTATCGCTTGGGCTTACCAGGCAGCCGGCCTCTCGTTGGAAAGTCGAGTCACGGCTCATCGTGTTAGGGCGAAGGCTACGTCAGTGGCTTACCTCCGCTCTGTTCCATTGGCAGACATCTGCCGGGCCGCTACTTGGTCTTCAAGCCAAACTTTTGCAGCCCATTACTGCCTGTAGAGGGAGTCCCGCAGGGACAGTGCTTTCAGACAGGCAGTCCTCCGTAACCTCTTTGAGGTATAGGCAACTCCTACCCTCCATCCCGGATGTTGGGCTACCGGTTGGAGACGTATTCAGAGAAGATTCCTTCCTTCTGTGCTACTGAGCTTGAGGGAGCTCCTTTTTGTGCTTAGGGTCTCCGGTAGCCTTAAGCTTGGGAGTCCCATATGTGAGGACTGACTTCCTGCTTGGTCCTGGAGAAAGCGTAGTTACTCACCTGTAACAGGTGTTCTCCAGGAGCAGCAGGAATCAGTCCTCACAACCCTCCCTCCTCCCCTTGGAGTTGCAGTTCAATGCTTTCGTTTTTGCTAATTTTTTGCTGTCTTTTAGCTATGTCATCTGACTGAGCAAGATGGCACCCTTGGGCGGGAAGAGGACCGCGCATGCGCGCTGCAATTCCCAAAGGCTTTCTTTGAAAGCTGGGGAAAATTGCTCCGCGAGGGCTCCGTCAGCGCCGACGTCACCCATATGTGAGGACTGATTCCTGCTGCTCCTGGAGAACATCTGCTACAGGTGAGTAACTACGCTTTCCTGTCACCGCAGAAAATTCTTCTTTTTATTTTTTTGTGGTCACGTCTGCCTTCCCTCGACGCCACCGGTACCGCCAGTGCTTTTCTTTCTTTTTACTAAAGAATTTCTTCTTTTCTTTAGAAATTGTTCCTGTTTTAGTGCCTGACGGTTTCTAGGCCACTAGGCCTCTATCCTTCCATTATGGAAAAGCCAGCCACTATCCTTAAGAAATGCTCAAAGTATGGCGGTACAGATATATTTTCAGACACTCGTACTTGGTGTCTAAAGTGTTTAGGTCCTGACCATTGCCCACTGGAGGGTCTCTCCTGCTGGAGCTCAAACAGAAGAAGTCTTCAGGATCGAGCACAACTCGATACCCGGTTCACATCGCACTCGATGTCACCAGCTAGAATATCTTCTTTTTCACAAGATCAGGTAACCAAACAAAAGTCTGTGAAGACTAGCCAGTCCTCGAGTGGTAGATCTCCTTCTAAGCATCGAGATGGCTCTGGCCTTGTCCTCGAGGACATTTTGGCAATAAAGCCCTTGCGGGAGTCTTCAGGCTCCAAAGCATTAACGGGGCTTCAGGTTGTTCCCGGGGTTCTTACCTCGATGAACATACCTGGGCCATGCTCGTTGGTTTTGGCCGCTTCGAGCGGTACCGACACCCCGGCATCGGCTATGGTGATGGATGAAACACTCCTCACCGATGAATGTAGTCTAGTGCTCTCAGCTACTTCGGTACCGCTAGAGTTGCTGCAGACCATTCCTTGAGTATCGGTATCGGCATCGGTGTCGATACCGTCCATGCTTGCTTCGACAGACTCGCTTCCTTCGATGCCGAGCCTGGAATCGATCTCTAGCATGGAGGAGTCGGTACCGACTCGTCTCGGTACCGACCTCGGGCGGTACCGAAGGCGTCGCTTTAAGGAAAATCCGATGCTTCATCCTTTCAAGTCTTCCGATCCCGATGACTGGAATGAATCCATCGGTACCAAGGCTGAATTTTCAACAAGTCTAGCCTTTACCCCTCATTTTAGAGGGTCCTCCTCAGGGGAGATTTCTTTTCAAGCTTTTCTGCTTGATATGACAAAGTTACTTGCCATTTCTATAACTGGTAAAGAAACCCTACCAGGGAATTCAGAGACCCTGCAATTCCCCTGGATTCCAAAGGAGGTGATCATGCTGAAAGGGGACCTGATTGACAGTCCCTTGTGGGTCACTCCAGGCCCGTGAAGCCTCCAACCCTCATCTGCAGTATTCTGCTTCAGTTGGCTGGACTCCAGGGGAATAAAACACACCAAACACAAAGTGGGAAAGTGTGCCTGTTTATTCCAAATAGTAACAGTGCAGTCTTACTTTTATAGAGTTGCAAACATATGAATACGTCATAAATCCACCCAACAGCCTAGTGCCAAGCCTAGCACTGTCTATCAAAAACCGTACCAAAAGGTACCAGTCTCATCCTCAGGTTTATAGAGAACAACACATTCCTTTCCAGCTAGGTATTTTTCTAACTATCCTATTTCCCTTGAGATCCAGCTACGCAGCAAGAAATTGAGCTCTCTGTATACAAGGCTTATACAGTGATTACAAATAGATATGCTTATACATATATAGATAGATACTTATTTTCCCCAACAATCCCCCCTTTGGGCCTGAATAGGCCCACAAACAACCTAGTAGAGTAATACAAAATTTTAAGCAGGCATGATTAACTGAATATCAGGACACGGTGGCTCAGATACATCAGCCACTGTAGAAACAGGGGTATAGGAATACATAAAAGTAGTAGAACTTTGCAGGGCCTTACGACAGCAGCCAAGAATAAAAGAAAAGAGACAACAACCAAAAAGCAAAATAACACAACCTACCAACAATGCAATAAGTAATCCCCTTAAGCCCCCTCCCAAACCCTGAAACCATTTACTCACACCATCCCAGACGCCGCTGAAATCCAGGCCACCCTGGAAATCAGCGATGTGCAAATCTGACAGGGTTCTAATTTTTTTCATAGCATTTAATACAAAGACAGTATGGTTCGCGATCACAGAACAACAAAAAGTTTCATTTAAAAACGTACAGGCCCCGCCCTCAGCAGCCAAAAGCAAATCCAAGGCCCTTCTATTTTGTAAGGTCATTTGAGAATTTTGTTCCAAAGATTCGGTTAACTTAGAAATAGATTCAGTAACAGAACGCATTTGAACATGTAACAAACATTACAAACGTCTAATAGCCATACCTAATTCAGCAGTGATAGCAGGAGTTTGAAATACCGGGATCCAAGAGGTCCAGCTAAGAGCATCCAAGCGGACCTTGGTTAGAGGATAAGTAGTATTAATATATTGGTATGAGGCTTGAATAGCTTCATCCTCTGGATTATCAGGTGACCAAGGATTTACATTCCTTTTCTTTCTTTTGCCATGGGTCACATGCAATGGTATCAGGGCCGAATAAGGAGTTGTTTTAACAACAGTACAAGGTAGCAAAGAGAGATGAACAGACTGATATAAGTGCCCAGAACATAAGAAATAATGCCCAGCTAAAGCAGGGACAGGGGTAGTGTCAGTATCCCACGGAAATTGTGGAAAAGCGTGATTATAAATACTTCCAGATCTACTCATCCGCACAGAACTGGCAGGTAGATAACAAGATAACCACGGACTAAAATGAGCGGCCCCCCAATCATCATATACCAGAGCACTCTCTTTACCAGCATGCATTTTGACAGCAGCAATAGCAGCAGACTTAAGGAAATAGGCTGTAGACACAAGCATAGTAATATTACTGATATTCCTGCCCAGAGGTATAGGAATAACCTGCTTCTTTGGCACTTGAAAATCATGCACATGGGGCAACCAAAGAGATAATGAAGTTCCCGGCCGAATCAAATACTTGCGTTGCATAGGGAAATAAGTAATATTACAACGACTAGAGAGGGGAGAGGGATTGGAAGGGTCAAGATCATAACACAATAAAAACTTCAAAGAATCGGGAACAGACACTGGCAAAGGGGAGGGATCACTCATATGATTAGCTTTCCAAGTATCAGCACAATCAGTAGGAACATAACAAGAAACATTATAAGCGGGATTATCCATACATGGGTTCGGACTAACAAGTTCATGCAAAGTAAGAGAATGTACCATTACTGGAGTAGTGCGAACGCTGGCAGGAAGTGGGGTACATATGATACAGTCAGTGATGTTCATCAAACGCACAATTTCCAGCACTGTGAGTTTCCATAAGTTAACAGAAGGAAGATTCCGCTTACTGCGGAGTACAGCCGAATCAGTTCGATCCAAAGAGTGCAGAAAAGTGGGTTTAGTCATATTATTCTTCAGGCTAGGATCAATGAGGTCAGACGAACTGTTCGTCCATCTCGGAAAACACCTCTGATTCCAAGGCCATTCCCCGGTAGCAACATAGACTATCCAAACAACAAAAAGAGAGATGAACATCAAACACCAGAGAGGAGGCCATGGTCTGTTTCTCGTCATGGCACGTCGTCAGCCTGCGTTCCTCCGGTTTCCTCAGGAGCCCTCTTCACACGTGAAGCGTGGATCCAGGTAGGATGTTGATCTGTCAGCACGGCAGTTCTGGTCACGGCCAGCACCTCCTCAGGTTTCCCGAAGGGAGGATCCCACTGCCCTTTCTTATGGAACAGCTTCACCACGACTCGATCTCCAGGACGGAAAGGATGCGTTGACTCTATGGAGGGACAGGGCAAAATCTGATAAACTTGTTCAGATACTTCACATAAATATTGGGCTAACTGCACAGCATACTCTTCTTGTGCAATAAGCAAATCATCAGCCGTAATTACTGCTCCCTCTGGCCATTTCCACGGTAATGGGAAGGGACGCCCCATTAGAATTTCAAACGGAGAAAACCCAGAAGTTCCAGGAGTAAGCCTAATTTCTGCTAACACTGCCGGTAAATAAGTAGGCCATTTACCAGGAGCATGTTGAGTTGCCTTTTTCAATTTCTCTTTTATAGTGCGATTCATTCGTTCTACTATCCCTGAGGACTGGGGATGGTATGGCACATGAAATTTCCAATCAATAGCAAACATTTGAGTAATATGCTGTAACACCTTTGAGGTGAATGCTGGGCCTTGATCAGAATCTATTGACAGGGGACACCCAAACCGAGGAATAATTTCTTTACATAGAATTTTAGCCACAGTCCTAGCATCTTCTTTGGTAGTGGGAAAAGCTTCAGGCCATTTGGAAAACCGATCTACAATCACTAACAGATATTTAAACCCCCCCCCAATAGACCTGGGCATACAAGTAAAATCCACCTGCAAAGCTTGAAAGGGACCTTGAGGAGGGGGCAAATGCTGCAACTGACCCACATCTTTTCCTCGTTGTACATTGTTCCTGGCACACGTTAAACACTGACTTAATTGCACTTCAACTAACTGAGGCAGATCTCTACACACAAACACTGTCTGTAGTTCTTTTAACACTGTTTTCCTATTTTTATGGCCAACACCATGAACTTGGGCAATTAAAAGTGGGACAGCTGCCTTTGGCAACCCCCTACGGCCACCCCCCCTCTCTTGCCAGATTTGTGCTGCATTCAAACACATATCCTGTTGTTCCCAATAAGATATATCTTCAGGATCAGCTGCCGCTTGTAGATGATGGAAAGGAAAAGAATGCTCAAGAGGAGACACATAGAATTCAGACAACAAAGAGTCTGTAGCAGGGGGTGGAGCTGGTGTCATAGTCCTAGGATCAGTAAAGGAATGCAGGCGTTCGCTCTCGGCCTGCACACATTGCTTGGCAGCCAGATCTGCCAGTGCATTTCCCTGTGAAATAAAGGAATTGTCATATCGGTGAGCAACACACTTAATAACCGCTACCTCAGATGGCTTACACAGAGCTTGTAACAAATCATTTACTAATTTTGCATGTGATATGGGCTTCCCATCTGCCGTTCTCCACCCTCTCCTCCCCCATAACACCCCAAAGTTGTGGACGACACCATGAGCATATCGAGAGTCTGTGTATAGATTCACGCGTTTGTCAGCAAATAATTCACAGGCCCTAGTAAGCGCTACTAATTCAGCAGCTTGCGCAGATCCATAAGGTAATAACTGAGCTTCATGCAAAATATTTGGCAGTTCTACAATAGCATAAGAAGAAATATAGGCATGATCTGTAGGACGTACACAACTTCCATCCACAAATATGTGTGGGGCATTAGGGAGTGGAGAGGAGGACAGATCGGGACGTACTGATGTCTCAAAATTAATCAATTTTAAACAATCATGCTCTGCTGAAGATAAATCAGAGTCATCTACAGGGCGCATCAGAGCCTGCAACGCCAACATGGGAGTAAAAGCAGAAGATTGTTGCTTAACAGTTAGCCCTTCAGTGGTAGTCAAAAGAACTTCATAACCACTTAAACGCTGAGCGGTCATGTGCTGAGTAGTAAGATTTTTCAAAATATTCAACACAGCATGTGTAGAATATAAAGTAGTTGCATGAGACAAGGTAATAGGAGTAACCATTTGCACGGCAATAGCCGAGGCAGCTAAAGCTCTCAAGCATGCGGGCATCCCCTGCACCTGGATGGGCAATTTTTTGGACAGATACGCCACTGGACGCATACCGCCCCCATGATCTTGAGCCAAAATGGCTGCCAACGTTCCCCCTTCTTCTCTTACATAAAGATAAAACATTTTTCCATAATCTGGCAGGCCCAATGTAGGAGCTGAAATGAGCAATTTCTTTAAAGTGGCAAAGGCAGAAAACATTTCCTCAGTCCATTCAATAGATGCAGAACCAGGCAGTTGCAGTGTAGCCCGTCTCAAAATAGAATCCCAGTAAGCATAATCAGGGATCCATGCACGACAGAAGGAGACCAGTCCCAAAAATGCCAGCATTTGGGTAACTGTTGAAGGAGGTGTCAGAGTAATAATTGCTTGCACACGGGCGGGAGAGAGCGCCCGATTTCCTGGGGACAGCACAAACCCCAAATAAGTAACTCGATCACAGCACAACTGCAGCTTTTTCAGAGAGGCTTTATGTCCATGAGAGGCAAGGTGACAAAGTAAAGATACAGAGTCTGTAGCACAATCAGAACAAGTCTTAGAACACAATAATAAATCGTCCATGTACTGGAGAAGGGTGGAGGAACAAGGCGGATGCCACATTTCAATTGACATTTTAAGAACTAAGGAATAGGCTGCCGGGGAATCAATATATCCCTGCGGGAGCCGAGTCCAGGTATATTGTTTGCCAGCATGCGTGAAAGCCATTAACGGCTGCGTTTGGGAATTTATAGGCACGCTAAAAAAGGCATTTGCCAAATCTATGACAGTGAAACATTTAGCATCAATCGGAATAAGGGTTAACAGTCCAGCAATATCTGGCATCACCGGAGCCAATGGAACAATTAATTGATTTACTGCCCGAAGGTCCTGGGTAAATCGGAACCCCTCCCCTTTGGGGACGGGATTCACAGGCGTGTTAAAAGGAGACACAGTGGGAATAACTATTCCTGCAGCCACAAACTCAACAATCATAGATCGTAAAGCTTCATCTTTAGCACTGGACAAAGGGTACTGCCTAATACAAACAATAGCCATAGGATTCTTTAACCTTGCGACATAAGGCGTACATGGAACTAGCCCTGCATCTGTAGGGGAGGAGGCCCATAACTCAGGAGGGACTCGCTCCAGCACCGACACTATATCAACATTCTCCTGCTGAACACTCTCCTGCAATAAATTTAAGAGATAAGGGGAAAGCAAAGAAAAAGTACCATTTGAAGCGCTGACTGTAGTTGCTTCTAACTTACATAATAAATCTCTCCCCAACAAACTAACCGGGCAGGAAGGAATTATAGTAAAACAATGCGTGAACAACGGGGACTTTTGCCCTAAAGGCGTAATGGACAACGGAGGGGTAATCCAGGTGGGGGTCGAGGTTCCATTGATCCCTATCGAGGCAGGACCGGGTGTCAGAGATTCTTTCCAAATAGAAGCATGCAACGTAGAACAAGTAGCCCCCGTGTCTATAACAAAGGACACAGGGCGCCCCCCAATTAACAAGGAACAACAGGGGGGGTCCTTCCATCTCTCTGTCAGCTGTACCCAGGTCGGAACCGGCGCCTCAGGGCAGCCCTAGGCACGACCCGGGGGCTGCCAGGTAATTGGAATGACCGGGGCGGGGGCTGCGGGAGCTCCAGTACTAGGTACCACAGGCACAGGCATTGGAGGGGGAGGGGAACATGGCACAGCTGCAGCATACGGACAGACATGCTTCCAATGTCCCTGCTGCTTACAGTTAAAGCATATCTGATTACGGGGAACACCGCCATCCCACCGACTTCCTGCCTGTCCTCTCCCTCGCCCCCTAAATCCCCCACCTCTGCCTGGAAAAGGTCCCTGACTCCCCCATCCCCCATACCCAGATCTCCCACCCCACTCACCTGGATGATAAGGTTGCTGCCACGCATGCGACACCTTCACTTTCCCTTGTGCCTTCTCCACTGCCGCAAAACAACCCGACGCCTCCTTAGACAAAATTACTTTCTCTAACTTTACTGGCGACATATCAAACCATTCATCAACCATTTGCTTTATTGCAATCTGTACCTCGGGGCGCATAGCCCCCAGCAATGTCTGTATATACATAGAAGCCATTAAACCGTCTGCAGGAATAGCAAGACCTGCTTCTTCCTTCCAACACTTTCTAAATCTCTTCACAAACTGGGACACGCCCTCATTTAACTCTTGCTGACAGGCAATCGAAGCAGCTAAGTTCTGCTTTGCCCCAAACAAACGCTCAAATTCCCTTTGAACTTCCCCCCACATATCTTTAACAACCTGTGGCTGCTGTAACTCACGGGCGACATCATCCTGCCGTGCGGTGGGATCCTCTAATAATTGTACCTTAGAAAAATCAAAGGGAGTTTTCCTCATCAGATCCCAACACCCCCTCAATACTCTACCGATAATCCTGCGCTGTGCACTGCAATCCTCTGGTCATACGCTGCAAATATTGAACAGTAGCTGCCGGAGCCTTCATAGGATTAGGTGCATGTTGCAAAATAGACGATAACACAGTAGGGTCTAGGGGCTTAATAAGCACCTGCTCACCAATAGTTAGAAAAGGAAACTGCAAATTTCCCTCCCCACTCTGAGGGATCTCTTGCTTTATATTTGACACAGGAGTAGAAGTAGAAACTGGAGCAAAAGGATTCCCAGAAATAGAAGCAGACATTGGAATCAAAGAAGAGATAAAAGGATTACCAGAGGTATGGGGAGTCAGAACAGGAGGTGAAGGAGAGTTATTAGAGTTATTACCAGAACCCTGACTCCCTACCCCCCCTATCAATTCCTTAAGCTGAGAAAGGGACTCACCCATTACCTTAAGTTGAGAGAGGGACTCACGCACTTCATCCAACAGATTCGGATCCTCTTCTGAGGGGGCACCCATCTCATTCTGCGACTGATGTGCTTCTCGCGACAAACGCAGGTGGGAATGACCCCTCCCGCCGGCCCTACACAGAGGGGTTCCCAGCAACTCACCATCACGCAGGCGAGCACTGTCAGCCAAGACATCCTGACAGGCGTGCCACCGGCGTTCCCTACGCTCCCTCCGTACAGCAACACGACGAGGACTATGTGACCCGGGGCCCACTACCCCGGCCGCCAAAACCAAATCCTCCAAAGAATCATCACCCTTCAAGGGGGTCAAAGCAGGATACAAACTTGTAGTAGGGGACACATACGGAGGGGGGAGATGGGCAGACTCAGATTCAGAGGGAAGAGGGGCGGAGGGTACTACTGCAGAAACAGAAATAACAGAAGGAGTAGCCATAGAAGTGGCTAGAGAAGCAGAAGAAGGGACAGATGGCTCAACAGAGCCCTGTGGCCCATTGTAATAAGGAGCTACTTGCAGCCACACAGTTGCACACTCCTTCATGTAAGATTTAGGCCATTTAGGATCCCCGGAATAAAAAGGAAAAGCTTTCTTATCCCCTAAACACAATCCCCTAATCATATCTAAATGCCAGGCAGAAAAGCTGCCCTCCCGGGGAAATGGATTAGAACTGCGGAGACTCTCCGTCCAACCAGCCAAATTGTCCACCCATGGATTGGTATAATAGCCCCCTGCCACCCGAGTAACATAATCTTTAGGAAATTCTGAATCTACAGGAGGAGACCCTGGGGGAACAGGAGTACGGCTGGAATACAAATTCTTTTTTCATCACAGATTTGAACCTAATAAAAACCTTAGGCTGTAATGCACCAGGCACTCCCGCGGAGTTTGAGCATTTCTCCTTACCTTGAGAATGGCCCATTCTCTAATAATCACAACAAGCGCACGTCTGGCCACTGGCTTTCTGCACAATATCCGTCACTAGCGCTATATCGCTTCAGGATATGGCAGGGGCGTCTTGCCAAACTCACACAAGCACACAACCTTCACAGCCCTGCAGATGAGGAAGAAATAAATTTAGCTTTCCTTCCGCTTCCCACCAGAGGAACAGGAAAGTCCTTTTATGTGTAATCTCGTTTTTTATACCATGTCACCGTGCCACCAAAGCACAGGGGACATTCACGGACCAGCGGGAGTATCCCACTTCTGACACCAGCTGAAAGGGGACCTGATTGACAGTCCCTTGTGGGTCACTCCAGGCCCGTGAAGCCTCCAACCCTCATCTGCAGTATTCTGCTTCAGTTGGCTGGACTCCAGGGGAATAAAACACACCAAACACAAAGTGGGAAAGTGTGCCTGTTTATTCCAAATAGTAACAGTGCAGTCTTACTTTTATAGAGTTACAAACATATGAATACGTCATAAATCCACCCAACAGCCTAGTGCCAAGCCTAGCACTGTCTATCAAAAACCGTACCAAAAGGTACCAGTCTCATC
This sequence comes from Ichthyophis bannanicus, assembly GCA_033557465.1. NCBI lineage: Eukaryota > Metazoa > Chordata > Amphibia > Gymnophiona > Ichthyophiidae > Ichthyophis > Ichthyophis bannanicus. The sequence continues at coordinate 274,873,033 of CM066039.1, read as the reverse complement.
CTCAGGTTTATAGAGAACAACACATTCCTTTCCAGCTAGGTATTTTTCTAACTATCCTATTTCCCTTGAGATCCAGCTACGCAGCAAGAAATTGAGCTCTCTGTATACAAGGCTTATACAGTGATTACAAATAGATATGCTTATACATATATAGATAGATACTTATTTTCCCCAACACATGCTTCCTTTGCATCAGATCTTACAAGATCTACTATTAAGAATGTGCGAAACTCCTTTAACGGTATCCCCACATTCTAAGACACTTGACACTATGTACAAGGTGTGTCACCTTCTCCAGGTTTTCAAAAGACTCAACTTCTTCATCATTCTATTGTTGTAGAATCAGCAATGAGGCGTATTAAGAGTACAAAGAAGCACTCTTCTTATCCGCCAGGTTGTGAGTCTAGGACTTTAGATGCCTTTGGACGTCGATGTTTCCAGGCATCCATGCTTTCAGCAAGAATTATCTCATATATTTTCTATATGGGATTATCTCTTGAACAGGTCACAAAGAACTTAAAGCTTTTGAACCCTTTTCTTCAAGAACATAAAAGAGCAGACTTTTTCATATTAGTCAGTCATGCTCAAAATGTCTCCAAATTCCTTAATCGTGCTTCCCTGGACTGTTTTGAGTCTATTAGCAGAACTTCTGCTATAGCCATAGGAGCATGACGCATGGCCTGGCTCCAAGCTTCAGACTTGGACAAATGGGTACAAGAAAGGCTGGGAAATACTCCTTGTACTGGTGAAAATCTCTTTAACAAGGATGCTTTATTCCACGCTAATCAGTTAAACACTGATATTGTTGCTTTCAGAGGATTGTCAAAACTTTCCTCTATCCCAGCTAGTAAAAAATCTCCTAACAAACTTTATCCCCCTAAAGGGAAAAAGTTTTATTCATCTTCTACCCATCATGCAGATGTTTCCAAAGAAGGGCAACATCATACCAGGCTAAGAAAACCAAAGCCTCAACAAGCTCAGCAAACTCAGCAGTCGCAGGGTTTCTGATATTTTATTCATTAAATCTCTTTTTCCTGTTGAGCTTCAGAACTGCTACTTCTTAACAGAAGCATTTACAGTTCTTCTCATCCTTACTGAGAGGTCAGTAATACACTGGCTCAATCCTCCACTTTAGGCATGAATCTCTTGCCAAGAGCAATCCATTATTTTAGCTCTTAGAGCTATTTAGGATAAACATGCCCTACAGGTAACAGGTTCCTCCTCTCCTTTTAAAGTAAACAGAGGAGTTACAACTAATTACAAGGTATGCTATGCCTTTCACCTTGACAGTTGTCCTGTACGAGGATATCTCATACTTTTGACTGCAGGGGAGCTTTACCTTTTTCAGAGACTTAACAAATTGTAAGTCTTCCTAACTCTGTATTACTTTCTATCCCTCTTAGTCGAAACTTTCACTCTAAGAGTGATATTATTTGACTGGAGGGCTTACCTTTTAAGCCATAGGATTGTCTTCAATACCTACTCCAGTAAGTGATTTTCATACAGAGTTTCTTCCCTCTGCAATCTTTTCAAATATTTTCTTTTAAGACAGCTTATCAGACCATAATTGAGTTTTATGACTTCTAATTATGCCTGTCGGTCCTTTTCCAATCTATAGGACCTAACCTCTTCTGCTGCCTTAATAACAGATAATTCCAAGAGAGGTTCCAAAACCTACTTGGACAATTTATCGTTGCAGGCAACCAGCCTCTCTACTATTCTTAGCCATCTTCAATTCTTTGGCTCCCACAGAATAGATTAGGTTGCACACTGGTAATTAAACAGCCAGATCTCACCTAAGCAACCTACAACATGCTCTCTGCAATTCTACAAAAAGCTCTGCAACTATGGGCCTTTGCCAGAGAGCCTCAGAGCCATTCCTGGTGGGTAACTTCCAGATGGTTAAAAGGTTTTGCCCAGTGATGCTCCCACATGACCGGTTTTTTCCTACTCTTACCATCTTCCATAAAATTTCCTTTTAGGGAAAATGAACCAGGGCTTAGATCACGTGAAAGCATAAAGAATTGCTTAATTCCCTGAGGAGTTCCACATCTCCAGTGGAACTCTTCCAACAGGGATGCATTTCTTTTCACTGCAGTCGGTCCTTGTCTAATGCATTCCTTCTAATTCCCAATACTTCATTGGAGCTTATGCTGAACAAAGAACGCATTATACTCATATTGCCCTCATAGATGGGCAAATATGGTATTACCTTATCTCCAGGAACAAGCAGGAATGAGTCTTCACATATGGGTACGTCGGTACCGACGGAGTCTGCGTGGGAACGCTTCCCAGCGTCCAATCAAAGAGCTTTTGGAAGCATCCCACCACGCCTGCGTGCTGCCTTCCCGCCTTTCCCAACTGCCTCTCCTCAGTTTTCGTTTTCCGTGGAGCCGGCAGGACGTCGTCCTGTCACCACAGAAAATTCTTCTTTTATTTCTTTAGTTTTCTTGTGGTCGCGTCTGTCTTCCCGACGCCACCGGTACCGCCAGTGTTTTCTTTTCTTTCTTTTCTTGTAAAATCTTCCTTTTTCAAGGAATATTTTTTCTTCATAGTGTCTTAGGCCTTTTAGGCCTCTTCTTTTCCTTCATGGAACCGCCAGCCACTTTCTCCAAGAAATGTTCAAACTCTGGCGGTACAACTTTATTTTTAGACCCTCGAAGTCGGTGTCTAACCTGCTTGGGTCTTGACACCAGTTTGGTGAGAAAAGGTCTTCAATATCGAGGTTCCCTCGATACACGGTTTCCCTCCAACTTCGGGGCACCGTCCCCTTTTTCTTCTACACAGAATCAGGTAACCCACAAACAGTCTGTTAAGACTAGCCAGCCCTCGAGTGGTAGGTCTCATGCACAGCACGTAGACGGCTCTGGCCTTGCCCTCGAGGGCCTACTGGCTTCAAAACCCCGGCGGGAGTCTTCGGTCTCAAAAGCCTTTCAGGGGTTTCAGGTTGTTCCTGGGGTTCACCCCTCACAGAACATACCTGAGCTGTGTCCGGTGGTGGCATCTGCTTTGAGCGGTACCGATACCCCAACATCGGCACTGGTGTTGGATGAAACACTCCTCACCCCAGGGATGGTCATCTGGCGTCCTCGGTGCATTTGGGACCGGTGGATACACTCCAGACTGACCTTCCATTATCGGTACCAGCACCGGTACAACCACCGACGTCGGTACCCTCCAGACGTGCATCGATAGCCTCACTTCCTTCGATGCCGAGTCTGGAATCGATCTCCAGTCTGGAGGACTGGGTACCGACTCGCCTTGGTACCGGCTTTCGGCGGTACCGAAGGCTCGGTTCCGGTGATTCGGATCCACAACTCTCGGTTCCCTCGAGGCCCATTGAGTTGCCACTGGTTGACCTTCATTCACCGGTATCAGACACGGTACCGAAGTCGGTGCCAATGTCCTCATTACCCTTACGGTCGGTGCCTTCCATGCTTCGCTTATCGATGCTGAGTTTAGAATTGCTCTCTAGTCTGGAAGACTCGGTACCAATACGCTTTGGTACCGACACCAATCGATACCGGTGGCTCGGTACCGAGGATAGCGGCCAGAGGTTGTTGGTTACCTCGGTACCGATTGAACTGTCACCGATAACTGCTCCGATGACTGCTCCGATGTCTCTGTCGGGCTCGACTCCGACATCGGTACTGGTATTGGCATCGGTACCGGTATCCACAGTAGCATCGTGGCCAACTCCTGCCATGCTTTTTTCAACAGGATCGCTCCCTTCTATGCCAAGCTTGGAGTCTATACCTGGCATGGACAGTGTGGTAATGACGGTCGCTGCTCCTGACAGTCAGTACCAGCGACCATCCCTTAAGCATTCCACACTGCACTGTGCAGGATCTTCTATTCCTATATATTTGGATAGCTCTGTCGGTGCTCAGGCTAGTTCTTCAGATCTAACCTGTCCAAGAGAGATTCCTGCTGGGGAATCCTCTTTTCAGTTTCCTTCTGGATATAGCAAGATCTCTTGCCATTTCTATCCCGGGACTTGATCCTGCACAGGGCTCTCTTTCTACCAAAGCAAAGGAGAACATAATGCTTCCTTTGCATCATTCCTTGCAGGATCTCCTTCTAGGAATGTGGGAAACACCTTTTAGGGTACCCCCACCTTCCAAAGCAACTGATTTCTTATATCAGGTGCCCCCTTCTCCAGGGTTTCAAAAGACTCAACTTCCTCATCATTCCATAGTTGTGGAATCAGCAATGAGGCGGGTAAAGAGTAAGGAAAAGCACTCTTCTTATCCGCCAGGTCGTGAGTCTAAGACACTAGATGCCTTTGGACGTCAAACTTTCCAGACATCTATGCTTTCTGCAAGAATTCTCTCATGTATTTTTTATATGAGTCTATCTCTTGAGGAGGTCGCAAAGCAATTACATCTTTTGACTCCTTTCCTTCCAGATTCCAAGACTGCACACTATTCCACACTGCTTATGCATATCCAAAATATCTCTTGGATTCTTTCTCGTGCTTCCCTGGACTCTTTTGAGTCTGTTAGCAGGATATCTCCAGGAACAAGCAGGAATGAGTCTTCACATATGGGTATCGTCGGTACCGACGGAGCCTGCGCGGGAACGCTCTCCAGCGTCCAAAAGGAAAGCTTTTGGGAGCATCCCACAGCGCCTGCGCGCTGCCTTCCTGCCTTTCCTAACCGCCTCTCTCCAGTTCTTCTTTTCCGCGGAGCCAGCAGGTCGTGTTCCTGTCACCGCTGAAGAATTTCTTTATTTTATTTTATTTCTTTGGTCGCGCGTCTGCCTTCTCGACGCTGGACCGGTACCGCCGGTCTTTTCTTTCTTTATTTAAAAAAAAATAAAAATACTGTGTTTTTTCTCACTTCAGTGCATTTTCTTCTTTGGCCTTAGGCCTAGGACATTTTTCCTCATGGAAAAGCCCGCCTCTGGGTTTAAAAAATGCACGAAGTGCAGCGGCACTATTTCTGTCACTGACACCCATGAATGGTGTCTAAAATGTTTAGGTCCTGACCACTACATTGCGGATTGTGAGTCCTGCTCCATGATGTCTAAAAGAGGTCTACAGAATCGAGCAGATAAGCTCAGTACCCTGTTTCCCTCGGATGCAGCTTCGGTTGCATCGACGTCTTCCAGGGCTGCTTCTTCCTCACATGGATCTCAGGTAACCAAACTTAAATCCAGCCGGTCCTCGAAGGATAGATCTCCCTCTAAGTATCGAGATGCCTCCGGGCTTGCCCTCGAGGAATCTGCACCGGCAAAATTACCCCGGCGGGAGGCTCCGGCTTCCAAAGCTTTATCTATGGGGTCACAGGTTGACATCGATGGCTCGGCCTCGACCGATCACCTGTTGCCATGTTCTGGGGTACCGGTGGTTCCCACTGGTACCGACATCCAGACATTGGTTGCGTCAATGGATCAGAATATCCTGACCATGCAGCGTGCCATCACGGCATTCATACAAGCTGCGATGCCTTCGGTACCGCAACAAACTCCATTGTCGGTACCGACTCCGGCACCGGTACCGACATCGGTTCCGGTGGCGGTACCGATTGCATCGACATCTGCTTCGGTGTCGACTGCAGCGGTACACTGTTCTGTGATGCCCATCGGTACAGAATCGGTACCGATCACTCCCGATGTCGATACCACCCGGTACGCGTATCGGGCTCTGCAGGAGCATCCAGACAGGCGATACTTCGATTCCTCTGAAGACTCTGATGAATCAGAGGTCTCTGTCGAAGCATCGGTGATTCATCCTCAGGAGCCCTCTTCTCCAAAAAGGAGAATGTCTCCTCCAGAAGACTTGTCTTTTCAAGACTTCATTAGGGAAGTGGCCAGGGGCCTTTCTATCTCAGTGGCCCCTGAGACAGAGCCTAGAGCCAAAAAATTAGATATTTTACAATATCCTAAGGCTTCTAAAGAGGCAGCCACTTTACTATAATACATGAGATTCTTTATGACCACATGTTGGGCATATGGGAGACTCCTCTCACCACTTCCCCTCATTCTCGCAGGTTGGACACCATGTATCGTGTTCCTCCTTGTCCTGGCTTCCATAAGACTCAGCTTTCTCACCACTCCATTGTGGTGGAGTCTGCTATGAAGAAGATAGAGTACAAAAAGGCACTCTTCTTCTCCAGGAAGAGAATGCAGAACCTTAGATGCCTTTGGCAGGAGAATTTTCCAGGCCAGTATGCTTGTTGCCATAATCAACTCCTGTAGTCTCTATATGGGGATGTTTCTAAAAGAAGTTACAGATCACCTGCAAACTTTATCTCCTTTTATTTCAGAAGATAAAAGGGAAGAGTGCCTCACCTGGCTCAAACATGCCCAGGATATTTCCAAGTTTTCCAACCGTGCTGCCTTTGACTCTTTTGAAGGTGCCAGCAGAGCCTCGGCCATTGCCATAGGTGCACGCAGAGTTGCTTGGTTACAAGCTTCTGATTTGGAACCCTGGGTTCAAGATGGACTAGGAAACCTTCCTTGTACAGGTGAAAACCTTTTTGGCAAAGATTGGCAAGCAAAGGCCACCCAAATGGATGCTGAAAATTCTGCTTTAGATAGACTTTCAAAGTCTACTAATGCTCCTTTTAAGAAAAGGTTGTTCAAAAAGGGTTTTTTTCCCAAAAAAGGGAAATATTATTCTGCGTATGGTCAGCAGTCATCTTCTGCAGGTCGTTTTGCTACAAAGAGACAGCAACAACCGAAACAGGCCAAGCCTAAGGCTGCTAGGACTGCTACAGCCCAACAGCCTCAGCCTCCTCAGGGCCTTTGACTTACAACTAGAGAGCTTAGCCTTTCTGGCTCTAGAACATCCAGAGCCTCTCACCATTCCAGGAAGATTGGCTTACTTTGCTCCCAGGTGGGAACAAATCACAGCAGAGCAATGGACCCTCTCCATCATAAGGGAGGGGTACAAGCTTCATTTCTTAAACCTTCCTCCTCACACCATGGTGAGACAGTTCAAGTCTCCGACATCTCTCCTCAACCTTCTGGGTCAGGAGATTGCTACCCTTCTTGCCCAAGGGGCAATAGAAGAAGTACCCCTTCTTCAACAGGGCTCAGGGTTCTACTCCCCCTACTTTCTTATCCCAAAGAAAACAGGGGGCTACAGACCCATATTAGATCTCAGGGAATTGAACAAGTTTCTATGCAAGGAGAATTTCAAGATGATTTCTCTCGGTACTCTCCTTCCATACCTTCAGAGTCAGGATTGGTTTTGCTCTCTAGACCTCAAGGATGCGTACACCCATGTCCTCATCCATCCAACACACAGAAGGTTCCTTCAGTTTCTTTATCAAGGGAAGCACTACCAATACAGAGTGCTTCCTTTCGGTCTGGCCTCTGCACCAAGGATGTTCACAAAATGCATGGCAGTAGTAGCTGCATTTTTACGCACTCTAGGGATATTCGTATTCCCATATCTGGACGACTGGCTCATCCGAGCTCCATCCCAGTCAGAGGCCCAGACTTCTCTCACCTGCACAAGGCGTATCCTTCAGTATCTGGGACTTGTAATAAACTTTCCAAAATCCCATCTCACCCCTACTCAATCTCTAGAGTTCATAGGGGCCTTGCTGGATACCACAACTGCAAGGGCCTATCTTCCCCAGGCCCGTTGCCTACGCTTGGTGCAGTTAGCCTCACAAATTCAGTTAAAATCCCATTTAACTGCTCGAGAGATGTTACAACTGTTAGGCCACATGGCATCCACTGTGCATGTGGTTCCTTACGCTCGCCTTCACATGAGGGCAGCTCAGTGGACTCTGTCCACCCAATGGAACCAGGCATCAGGTTGCCTGTCAGACAAAATAGTAACCTCCAGTCGCCTCTTTTGGTCCCTCCAGTGGTGGAAGTCCACTCAAAATCTGTTGCTGAGGTCCCCCTTTCAACAGGTGTTACCCCATGCAACCCTTACAACAGATGCCTCTCGAAGAGGTTGGGGAGCTCATCTTCAAGATCTCTCCACTCAAGGCATCTGGTCTTTACAGGAGACATCTCTACATATCAACCTCTTAGAGCTCAGAGCAACTTTTCTAGCTCTGAGTCTTCCACACCCTGCTCAGCTACAAGACAGTCCTCATCCACACGGACAACCAAGTAGCCATGTTCTACGTGAACAAGCAGGGCGGGACTGGCTCTCTGTCACTTTGCAACGAAACTCTGAGATTGTGGGCCTTCGCCAGAGAGCATCAAATTCATCTCATGGCAGTGTATCTTCCAGGGGTTCAAAACTCTTGGGCAGACAGACTCAGTCGAGTTCTGCTTCCACACGAATGGTCCCTCCATCGGGACCAGATAGCCAGGATCTTTCGAATTTGGGGAACCCCAGACATAGACTTGTTTGCAAGTCCGTGGAATGCCAAACTTCCCCGTTCTGTTCCAGAATTCCGTGTCAGGGAGTTCAGGCAAGGGATGCCTTCCTCCTCCATTGGGGGCAAGACTTCCTCTATGCCTTTCCACCCATTCCCCTAATTCCCAAGACACTCTTCAAACTTCAGAGAGACAAGGGGTCTATGATCCTCATAGCACCACATTGGCCACGCCAAGTGTGGTACCCTCTACTTCTGCATCTCTCTTAAGCTCCCTCTCTGGACTTGGGATCTGCTCCAGACCTCCTGTCCCAGGAGGAGGGAACGTTGTGGCACCCAAATCCCCAGTCTCTTCACCTCAGAGCCTGGTTGCTGAAGGCCTAGACCTTCAAAATTTGCATCTTTCTCAGCAAGTGAAGGATATCCTTCATGCTTCCAGAAAGCCTTCCACTAGACGTTCCTATGCTTTTAAATGGAAAAGGTTTACCATTTGGTGTGCAGAGAAGGGTCTTAACCCTCTTGCAATACCTCTGAATTCTTTACTAGAGTATTTGCTGCATTTATCCCATGCAGGCCTTAAAACAAATTCAGTAAGAGTCCATTTGAGTGCTATTGCAGTATCTCTTAAACCTCTCAATGGGCAGCCTATTTCCTCTCATCCTCTTATAGCAAGATTCATGAGAGGCCTTTTTTTGACTAAACCTCCCATCAGACCACCTCCAATGGCATGGGACTTGAATCTGGTTCTTGGTCAGCTTATGCAGCCACCCTTTGAACCCTTAGCCACCACCTCCTTGAAATTCCTTTCCTGGAAGGTTATTTTTCTCATTGCAGTCACTTCAGCTCGCCGCATCAGTGAGCTGCAAGCCTTGGTGGCTAATCCTCCTTATACAAGGTTCCATCATGACAAGGTAGTCCTCAGGACTAATCCACACTTTATGCCTAAAGTGGTCTCACCTTTTCATCTGAACCAAGAGGTTTATTTACCTGTCTTTTTTCCAGGACCTCATGCTTCAAGTGCATAGAGGAATCTTCATACCCTGGATTGTAAAAGAGCTCTTGCTTTTTACTTACAAAGGACACAGCAACATAGAAAGTCCTCTCAACTCTTTGTTGCTTTTAATCCCTCTCATTTAGGACTTCCAGTCTCTAAGAGAACTCTGTCCAATTGGATTGCTCAGTGTATTTCTTTCGCCTACCAGAGTAAGAACCTTTCTCTGGAGGGCCATGTCACAGCTCACAATGTGAGGGCCATGGCAGCCTCTATGGCTCATCTAAATTCTGTGTCCATCGACAAGATCTGTCGAGCGGCCACCTGGGCCTTGGTTCATACCTTCACAGCCCATTACTGCTTGGACAAGGACTCCCGCCGGGATGCCTTGTTTGGTCAGGCTGTTCTCAAACACCTGTTCCATACCTAACCAACTCCTACCCTCCATCCCTGGCTGGATGCCTGAGATTCATGAGTGGAGGTAGAGCCCTTCCCAGGGACTCACAACCTGGGTGATCTCCCAGGCATCTCTAGCTGGGAGTCCCCATATGTGAAGACTCATTCCTGCTTGTTCCTGGAGATAGCACAGTTACTTACCTGTAACAGGTGATCTCTGGGAACAGCAGGAATAAGTCTTCACAACCCACCCACCTCCCCTAGGAGTTGTATCTCTCTATCTTTCTTTCCTTTCCTCACTCTCTCTTTGTCTCAGCTTTAAAACTCGAACTGGAGAGCGGCGGTTAGGAAAGGCGGGAAGGCAGCGCGCAGGCGCTGTGGGATGCTCCCAAAAGCTTTCCTTTTGGACGCTGGGGAGCGTTCCCGCGCAGGCTCCGTCGGTACCGACGATACCCATATGTGAAGACTTATTCCTGCTATTCCCAGAGATCACCTGTTGCAGGTAAGTAACTGTGCTTTCTGCTATAGCTATAGGGGCACGACGTAGAGCCTGGCTCCAAGCTTTAGACTTGGACAAATGGGCACAGCAAAGACTGGGACATACACCTTGCACTGGAGAAAATCTCTTCAACAAGGAGTCTTTACGTCAGGTTACTCAGTTGTCCACTGACTTACCTGTTCCTAGGGGTTGTTCTACACCTTCTTCTGTCCCAGTAGGTAGGATATGTCCTACCAAACTTTCTTCCCACAGGAGAAGAAGGTTTTATTCATCACTTGCCCATCATACAGATGTTCCCAAACAGGGGAGGCATCGTCCTGGTCTGAAGAATCCAACCTCTCACCAGGCTCAACAAACCCAGCAACCGCAGGGTTTCTGATCAATCATCATCAGATGCTTGTGACTCTTGGGGTTTAGATTCTGCAGTTTGCTTCTTCGCAATAGAGGCAATCCACCACTTCATTCTAACCCCTAGACATGGATCTCTTTCCAAAGACCTCCATTTTTTCTATATTTCTATGAGCTGTCAGAATGTTCATGCCTATAGGTCACAGGTTTCTCCTCTTCTTCCTGCTAGGGAAAGAGGTCTAACCACTATCAAATGATAGTTTCCTGTGCCAGCATGTCTTTTTCCTTCTATAGACTTACTACTTGGTAAGTCTTCTTCAGCTCCATTCCCTTCACCCTCTTACCAAGCTTTTCCCCTGTAAGAGTGGAATTACTTCACTGGAGGGCTTTTTCTTCAGCCTCTCTAATTTTGTCACTTTCCAGTGCGGAGTTTTCCTCTCTGAGTTAACTCCTCTGTTTCAATCTTGGTTTGGGGCAGCTTATCAGACATGTCCAGAGTTTTCTACTCCTGTTCTGTCCTTTCTGTTTTTAAACAGTAAGATTATTTCTGCTATCTTGCTAGCAGCTGCTTATGCAGGAGCCTTAATGTTTGGACCACTGGTTCTTGTCCACAAACAACCAGATTTGTCCTCCACTAACATTCTGTCTAATCTTAGTAGTGGCTCCAAGTCAGTGCTTTCTTCTGTCTTGGAGATTTATCTCACTACAAGCTTTCTGGATTGTCTTCTATTTCTGCCATCTCCTTTCTCCTGGGTTTGGCAGCATAGTTGGCAGAGATATTGGCTTTCCAGCAGCCAGTTCTATCTCCTCATTCTCCTGCATCATGCTCTCTGCAATTCTACAGAGAAGCTTTCCACTATGGGCCCTTGCTAGAGAGCATGGGGTTTTTTCCTCCAACAGCTATTCTAGATGGTTGGAAAAGGCTTTTCAGTCATGTCTCCCATGACTAGAAGGGTTCTCCCTTCTATTCCTATCTCCTTTTTGATATAAGGGACATAGGCCTTCTCTTACGTGAAAACTTAAGGAGTTGCCAATTCCCTGCTTTGGTCCATAGTATTCCCAATCGGGGATATGCTCTTTCTCCTTGCAGCTCGTCCTCATGGTAAGAACGCATGATACTTTTGCCCTTAAGCAGGTCAACATGGTATCTCATCTCTATGCGTCTTCTGTCCTCTTACCATGCTAGAGTTCTGGAAGACTCTGGACTTGCTGGCTGCAGACTCAGATTATCCTCTTTTTTTCACGTACCTGTCCTGGTTATTTCACTAGCTAGTATCCTTGCAGATCATAACCAGGAGGAATAGATTCTCTATATATCTTCTCAAGTAGGTTCCACCTCCTTGTTATTAGATGAATCTTTCCTCTCCACATATATCTATTTTTTGTATTTTATGCCCTTCCATATCTCACTATTGATATATTCTTATATGTCTCTCTATATATCTATATGTATACATATATATATATATATATATATATATATGTATCTGTCGAGATATTTTATTACAGATAAATATGTATCCACATACCTATCTATCTGACTGTCTATGCTCATATAGCTATATGATTCCGACAGATGGGCTTTCCCATTCCTATGCTATCCAGCAGGTTTGGGGTTCTACACACACAACCACTCCTGTGGTAGTCAACAACTTTTATACCATAACCTTAGGGTTTAGGTACCTCTGAAGCTCTCCATGCTCCAATATCTCTCCTAGCTTACCTCAGTTCGGAGAGATATTGCGGATCTTCCTTTACTCACAGGCTTAACGCCTCAGGCATTTGTCCTCTCTTTTTGGGATACAAGGGGTTCCCATACCCTTTCTCCCCATAAGGACCTTACCTGTTTGTCCAAATCGGTTAGCCTTTCTCTTTTTGCTCCTAAGAGTGAGCCACTCTGCCGCCAAAAGAGTTCGGTTTTTGTCTTAAAGCCTTCCGCTGAAGGCCCACCGTTTTTGTACTACCCCAGTTTTTCTTACTGGGGTTACCTGTTACCTTTCAGGATTCTGACCTCCACTGTTTTTTCCTACAGTGAGGTCTTCTTCGAGATTCCTCTACTGGGTTCCCCAGTAGATCCCATGGACCTCCATACTTTTGTCAAATCCTATTAGGGGAGGTCCATATTGCAATATTTCATTTCAATATCATTGATGACAATTATCATCCCCACATGGACTTCTTGTCTGCAATCCTATGCTAGGTTAAGCTGTTTCCCAAAGCACCTTTCTCTTTTCAACTCCTACCCTCCATCCTCAGGATGCCTGGTGTTATTAGGTATAGCATGTTCCAATCTATAACATGCTGGGACTCCAGGCATCTTAGCTTGGGAGTCCCCATATGTGAAGACTCATTCCTGCTTGTTCCTGGAGATAGCACAGTTACTTAATCTGGGAACAGCAGGAATAAGTCTTCACAACCTACCCACCTCCCCTAGGAGTTGTATCTCTATCTGTCTTTCCTTTCCTCTCTCTCTCTCTTTGTCTCAGCTTTAAAACTTAACTGATGAGAGGCAGTTGGGAAAGGCGGGAAGGCAGCATGCAAGCGTGGTGGGATGCTTCCAAAAGCTCTTTGATTGGACGCTGGGAAGCATTCCCGCGCAGACTCCGTCGGTACCGACGTACCCATATGTGAAGACTTATTCCTGCTGTTCCCAGAGATCACCTGTTAAAGGTAAGTAACTGTGCTTTATTGCGTCTTTTTCTCCACACTGAAGTTATAGAAGGATCCAGACTTGTTGCCTTAAGACTAAGGATTTCTTTGCACCCCTTCACGTAGATCTCCATTTCTGGTTATTCAAAGTCTAGAATTTTTAAAGAAATCTAGACCTATCCTTCTGACTGGTTTCCATGTAACCTTCTTCATGGTTCTTCCACGTGTAACCAGTAAGGGGTTCTCTATCCATATTCTCAAGCAGGTCTTACCCCTTTTTGTTATTAAGTGAGTCTCTCTTTATGTGTATATATATATATATATATATATATATATATATAGATATATATAAAAATATATAAAATAAATATATAATAAAATATATAAAATAAAATAAAAATATATATAAAAATACACATTTCTCACTCTGAAAGATTTGTTACTGTCCATATTAATGCTGTTCCAGCATGCCATAGAGTTTTTTAAATGGACAACCGATTTCTATGGTAATTAGAAACTACCTTCTTTTACTGTAACCTCTCCGGTTACGTTACATCTGAAGCTCTCTATGTAAAGTCATCATCCTAAGTGACATCACTTAGGGAAGACATTACTGATCTTCAAGAAATTGGAGGCTACACTGCCTACTACAAATGTTTGTTTCTTTCATTTGGATAGAAGGGTCTTAAAGACCCATCCTTTTTCTGCAAATCAGTCAGATTTATCTCCTCTCTTTCCTAGAGTCTTTTTCTGCTCCAAGGACAAAGAGCTTCAAACTTTGGCCTACAGAAGCTTTAGCTTCTCATCCAAAGTCCAACCTCATTAAACTCCCCCAGTTTTTTCTTCTGGGATTAGTTCTAGCCATTTAGGCTTCTGACCTCTGCCTGTATTGAAAAATGTATTTCCTCTACTTCACAGTAAGGTTTTTTCTTTGAGGATAATGTACTGGCTCTTAGCACCAGACCCATATTAGCCTCAACAAATACTTTTGCAATACTTTTGACTAAGGTCCACATTAGAAAATTGGAATTCAATATTTACTAACATTTAAGATCTACACAAGGACTCCCCTCTACTAGATGCCTTGTTTAGTCAAGCTGTTCCACAGCACACCCTTTTTAGTTCAACTCCTACCCTCCATCCCTTGGATGCCTGAGGTTCTGGGAAATAGCATGGCCCATCGATTAGATTTGCAATATGCTGGGACCTCCTCTAGGCATCTCTAGCTTGGGAGTCCCCATATGTGAAGACTCATTCCTGCTTGTTCCTGGAGATAGCACAGTTACTTACCTGTAACAGGTGATCTCTGGGAACAGCAGGAATAAGTCTTCACAACCCACCCACCTCCCCTAGGAGTTGTTTCTCTCTCTCTCTCTCTAATTTGTCTACTTCCCTCCTTCGGTCTCAGCTACAAATCCAACTGATGAGAGGGAAGTGAATGGGCGGGAAGGCAGCGCGCATGCGTGTGGGATGCTCCCAAAAGCTTTCTTTTTGGACACTGGGGAGCATTCGCGCGCAGGCTCTGTCGGTACCGACGTACCCATATGTGAAGACTTATTCCTGCTGTTCCCAGAGATCACCTGTTACAGGTAAGTAACTGTGCTTTATAGGTGGTGATCATCAGGTCCAGTATGGTCCACCCCCGTGTGGGTTGTGTTACTAGTTTACAGAAAAGTTCTCCCTATAGAGAATCCAGGATTTCCTTACTTCTAGACGCTGAGGGAACATAAGAACATAAGATATGCCATACTGGGTCAGACCAAGGTCCATCAAGCCCAGTATCCTGTTTCCAACAGTGGCCAATCTAGGTCATGCCTACCTAGTAGTTTCCCCAAAAGACACAGATTCCACAATGCTTGTACTGGGTCTTGGTCTGACCCAGTATGGCATATCTTATGTTCTTATGTTCCCTCAGCGTCTAGAAGTAAGGAAATCCTGGATTCTCTACAGGGTCCCTTCTTAATAATGGTTTATGGACCTTTCCTCCATGAACTTGTCCAAACCTTTTTTAAACCCCAGCTACACTAACAGCCTTTACTACATCCTCCGGTAACAAACTCCAGAGTTTGATTACAAGTTGAGTGAAAAAATATTTTCTTTTATTAGTCTTAAATAGTTTACCTTGTAGCTTCATTGCATGTCCCCTAGTCTTTCTATATTCTGATAACGTAAACAATCGATCTACGTTTACCTGTTCCACTCCGTTCATTAATTTATAGACTTCTATCATATCTCCCCTCAGCCATCTCTTTTCCAGATTAAAGAGCCCTAACCTTTTTAGCCTTTCTTCATAGGAGTATCCTTCCATCCCCTTTACCATTTTGGTGGCTCTTCTCTGAACCTTTTCTAATATCGCTATATCCTTTTTAAGATTCGGCGACCAGAATTGCATACAATATTCAAGGAGGGAAGTGGGTGCTATTGCCTGATATTTCCTGTGCTAGAGGAGGGTTGTTTATAAAGCTATAGACATTGCAACTTAAATACCCACAACTAATTATGCCCTTTTAATTGTGCAACAGCTAACATGTTTTGTCAAAGTAGGCACATTAATGCAAGCAACACAGATATATTTGCCTCTGGCTCCTGCCAGTTTGAGCTGTAATTATTGGTCCAGTGTCTGATTGATCCATAGTTTTGTTTCTGAGTGTGCCGTGACTCTTGGAAAAATCAGGCCCTGTTGCCACTTTGATTCCTGCTACATCCTTTCTTGCTGCTTGTGTCTGCTGATTAATGGTGTATTACTGGCTTGGATATGTAAATTATTAATGGCGTGGAAATTCATAATAATTAGCTGTCATCTTTCGGGGGAGTAAATGAATTGTAGTGTGCATCCTTCAGGAGGCAGGCCATTTCTTACAGCGTGCTTGAATTGCATTTCTCATGGATGTTATGCTCTTTTGGCATTCTTTCTCTACTGTCTCTCACCTGCAAGACTATGTTTAAGTTCTTTCACATACAAATGTGCACATGGGTGTTCATCTCACGGTCGCTACAAAGTCAAGCATACATAGTAAACTTGTGTCTATCTCCTCATGCTGTCATTTTGAATCTGCTTTCCTGTCTATTTTGAAGAGCATATCATTTTAAGGACTCTTGAGTAGTTATTTGTGACTCTTGAGAATTTAGCCTTGTTATAATTACAGTTCATTTATTTCTGTAATGTTCTGGGATTGAGAAGATGAATTTAAGATTCTTACAGAGCCCACCCATTGCCACTCCTAAATATGTCCCTTCCCATCAACTGTAAATCCTGATTGCAGAGTTGTCTTAGTACTGTATAGCTGGGCAAATGGGATGCCTATGTGATAGTGTGCTGCCCTACCTCTGGGCTGTTGGGATTCTCTTTCCCTACTGATCTTGTCAATGTACATACCCCCGTCCCCCCTTTCTCCTCTCTCCCCTCTTCCAGCTACATGCTACTTAACTCTATATATATTAAGATCTTTGTCTGTCCTCATATGCTACATAACGAAGACCACTAACCATTTTAGTAGCCACCCTCTGCACAGACTCCAACCTGCTTATATCCTTTTGAAGATATTGTCTCCAGAATTGCACACAGTATTCCAAATGAGGTCGCACCAGAGACTTATACAGAGGCATTATCAACTCCTTTTTTCTGCTGTCCATTCCTCTCTCTATACACCCAACCATCCTTCTGGCTTTCACAGTCGCCTCTTCTACGTGCTTAGCTACTTTAAGATCATTAGACACATTTACGCCCAGGTTCTGCTCTTCTTTCATGAATAGAAGCACCTCACCCCCTACATTGTACCGCTCCTTTGGATTTTTGCAGCCCAAATGCATGACCCTGCATTTTTTTAGCATTACATTTGAGCTGCCAAATTCTAGACCATTCTTCAAGCTTTGCTAGATCCCTCCTCATGTTATCTACTCCTTTCTGGGTGTCTACTCTATTGCAGATTTTGGTATCTTCCACAAACAAGCAAACCTTACCCGACAGCCATTTTGCAGTATCACTAATAAAGATGTTTAAAAAGAATCTGACCATGTACAGATCCATGCAGCACAGCACTGGTACCACCTCCTCCTCAGAGTGAGCTCCATTTACTTTTACCCTTCGTTGCCTCCCACTCAACCATTTTCTATCCCAGTCAGTAACTTTAGGGTCCATCCCTATGATGATCAGTTTATTTATAAAAGAAGAAGAAATAGCTAAATATAAGAAGAAATATGAGTCACCTGTGTGGAACAGTGTCAAAGGCTTTACTGAAATCTAAATATACCATATCTAGGGCTTTCCCTCTGTCCAATGCCCTGGTCACCCAGTCAAAGAAATCAATCAGATTTGTCTGACAAAACCTGCCTCCGGTGAATCCATGCTGCCTCAGATCCTGCAATCCATTGTATTCCAGAAACCTCATTATTCTCTCTTTTAGTAGCCTTTCCAATAATTTACTAACCACAGAGGTTAGATTAACAGGCTTGTATTTCTCAATGCCATCCTTACATCTGCTTTTGTGTAAAGGGACCATATTTGCCTTTCTCCAGTCCTCTGGCACCACTCAGACTCCAAAGAGCCATTGAAAAGGTCAGACAGTGGAGCCGCTAGAACGTCCCCAGGTTCCCTCAGCATTCTTGGATGTATCCCATCCGGACCCATGGATTTGTCTTATTTTAGTTTAGCTAGTTCCTCAGGAACGCAGTCTTCTGAAAATTGTTTGAGGTCCCTGTCGCTTCTGTTCCTATTTGTGGGTGTTTTCTGAGGTGTCCCTTCATCTGTGAACACAGAAAATAAATATTTGTTAAGCAATTCTGCTTTATCTCCATCAGTTTCTGCATATTCCTCCCCTGCACCCTTGAGTCTGATAATACCACCTTTGCCTTTCCTCCTCTCACTAACATATCTGAAAATGTCTCATCCCTGCATTTTATTGCACTAGCTATTTCTTCTTCTTTTGGTACCTTTGCATCTCCAGGAACAAGCAGGAATGTAGTCTTCACATATGGGTGACATTGGCACAGACAGAGCCCGCGCGGGAACGCTCCCCAGTGTCCTATAGGAAAGCTTTTGGGAGCATCCCACTGCGCCTGCGCTGCTGTCTTCCCGCCTTTCCAACTCTCCCTCCTCAGGTTTTTGTTTTCCGCGGAGCCGACAGGGAGCAATTCCTGTCACCGCAGAAAATCTTTTCTTTTTGTGGTGCGTCTGCCTTCCCATCGATGCCAGCACCAGTATCATCAGTGTTCTTTTCTTATATTTTCTTGCCTTAAAAAAAAGGTTTTTCTTGGAAGCTCTTTCCCTCTAGGTGCTTAGGCGCCATTTTGGGCCTTAGGCTCCTTTCTTCCTCAAAATGGAGAAACCAACTAGTGGTTTCAAAAAGTGTTCCAAGTGTAGTAGTACCATTTCTGCTACCGACACCCATGATAGGTGTCTTAAATGCTTGGGACCAGACCATTCACCGTCGGAATGTCTGCAGAAAGATGACAAAAAGGGGCCTGCAGAATAGAGCTGCGAAACGCGGCACCCTCTTTGCCTCGGATGCAATGTCCGTGGCATAGACGTCATGGATCTCAGGTAACGAAACCCAGGTCGTCTTTGAAGACTGGTCGGTCCTCAAAGGGTAGATCTCCTTCTAAGCATCAAGATGCTTTAAGCGTTGCCCTAGAGGAGAATACACAGGCCTAACAACCCCAGCGGGAGGTCCTTGCCTCCAAAGCATATCGGGGTCCAAAGATGTTCCCAAGGCGTCCACCTCTGGAGAGCTCTTGGTGCCGTGCTCTTGGGTCATGGCCTGCTCTTCGGGTACCGATGCCCAGGCATCGGCTGGCTCCATGGATCAACGTATCCTAGCCATTGAGCGGAGTCTTGAGGCATTGCTGGCGGCCTCAGTACCGCTAAAGCCTTTACAATCGGTTCCGCAGCCATTGGGGCCGTTACCGGTACCAGAGGTATCGGCATCGACCATTGCGCCGCTCTCCACACTACTATCCATGCCGGCCCTGGAATCAGTGTCCGGTACCGAGGTATTCCGATGCTGATTTCGATCGGTACTATCATCGGGCTAGGCGGGAGCACCCAGCATTTCAATACTTCGAGTCATCCGATTCAGATTCTTCCCATGAATCCATCGGTTCCGGAGATGTTCTTCCAGAAGATCCTGCTCCTTCCCCACAACGCCGAATGTCTCTACCAGAAGACCTGTCTTTTTTCAAGACTTTATACGGGATGTGTCTCCGGGGCCTCTCAATTATGGTGACCTCCGAGAAGGAACTGAGAGCTGAAGAACTTGAAATTCTTCAATATCCGGCAGCCCCTAAGGAGGCCGCGACCTTACCCATTCATCAGATGTTGCATAATCTCATGCTTAGGATGTGGGAAACACCATCAGTCAGATTGCTTGGTTACAAGCATCTGATTTAGAACAGTGGGTGAAAGATAAGCTGGGGAATATTCCTTGCACGGGAGAAAACCTCTTTGGCAAGGATTGGCAAGACAAAGCTTCTCAGTTTGAGTCCGAGAATACCACCCTAAACAGGCTCTCTAGGACCACTGCCAACCCAGCTAAGAAAAAGACGGTTAAAAAGCTCTTTTTCAACAAAAAGAAGTTTTATCCTTCTTACACCCATGCAGTCCACTGTCCGGTCCATGCTTCCCAGAAGGGACAGCAACAACTGAAGCAATAAAGAAAGGCTCAGGCCCCCAGAGCTCAACCAGCTCAGCAGAACCAGCCTCCACAAGGTCTTTGACTTCCTGCTAGAGAACTTAGCTATCCTACTCCTGGAAATCCCAGAGCCAGTCTACATCCCAGGCAGACTGTGTTACTTTGCCAAAAGATGGCACCAGATAACACCAGAACATTGGACTCTCTCCATAGTGACACTATGCCCCCTCCCTCCACTCTAAGAGAATTGAGCTCCTGGCCCCCTCTTATCACACTCTTATGCCAGGAGATCACCACCCTTCTCGCCCAGGGTATGAGAGGAAGTGCCACCTTCCCAACAGGATCTGGGCTTTTACTCCCCCTACTTCCTTATACCAAAGAAGACAGGAGGATACAGGCCCATTCTGGACCTCCGAGAATTAAACAAGTATCTGTTCCGAGAGAAATTCAAAATGGTCTCTCTTGGAACACTTCTCCCGTACATCCAGTCAGGATTGGCTATGTTCTCTAGACCTAAGGGATGCATATACACACACATCCTTATCCACAAAGATCACAGGAGGTTCCTCTTTCTGGGAAGACATTACCAGTACAGGGTCCTTCCCTTTTGTCTGGCTTCTGCCCCAAGAGTCTTCACAAAATGCATGGCAGTAGTAGTAGCATTTCTAAGAACTCTAGGGATCTTTGTCTTCCCTTATTTAGGCGACTGGCTCATCCGAGCATCGTCAGCTCCAGAGGCCAGCTCTGCCCTCTCCCACACAATGCAGGTTCTTCAACATTTGGGATTTGTAATAAATCTTCCAAAATCCCATCTCGCCCCTTCTCAAACCTTAGAGTTTATTGGGGCTCTTCAAGACACGCAGCGGTCAAGGGCTTTTTCCAGGAACAAGCAGGAAGTCAGCCCTCACATATGGGTGACGTCGGCGCCAATGGAGCCCTCGTGCGGAGCAATTTCCCCAGCTTTCAAAGAAAGCCTTTGGGAATGCCTCGCGCATGAACGGTCCCCTTCCCGCCCAAGGGTGCCATCTTGCTCAGTCTCCTTTTTTTCTGCGGAGCCCGACAGACGTCCCATTTTCTTCAGAAAAAGTTGATTGTTTTTTGACTATTTCTATCATTTTTGGTACCGGTTCGACGCTGGTTCCCCTTCCCGCCTCGGTATCAAGTCCGACTAACTTTTTCATTTTTGTCCTTAGTGACTAGCGTTCGCGCTCTTTTCTTTTAACTTGCAGCCCAGTCTTGCGACCTCACAGGGGCCCTTTTTCCCCCGATGGCTGCCAGCGGGTTCAAGAAGTGTGATTGGTGTAAAAAACTTATGTCCCTTACCGACACCCATGACTGCTGCCTCGGACCCGACCATGACCCGGTGGTCTGCAGTCCGTGTGGCAAGATGTCCTCCAAAGCACTGAGGAGCAGGCAGCACCAGCGCTAGACTATTTTCTTCGAGTCTGGTTCCGTCCGGGCCAGGACCTCATCAGAAGCCTCGACGTCTCAGGACTCTGAACCCGAGCACCGTCGGGGGTCTTCTGAAAGGGGGTCTCCCACCCGGGAGCACCTTAAGAAGAAATCTGCGAGGGCTGCGTCTCTGGAGGACTCCGATCAGCCAAGGCCCTCGGGTTCCAGGTCGCGGAGTGCCGAACGCCATCCCGGGTTCGCTGAGTCGGAGAGGCCTGCTAAAATACCTTGTATGGAACCGGAGGCGTCGAACAAGGTAATGCCTGTTGTCCTTGTGGACTCTCCTCCAGGAGAACCGGCGTTGGTCCCGGTGTCGTAAACCGAGCCGGGGGCTGCGAAGCCTTCTGAGCTAGGTCTCAGGTTGGCGGCCTTGGAGAGCAGCATGTCTGCCTTCATGGACCAGCAGTGGGCACTGATAGCCGGTCTCACCCGTGCATCCGCCCCGACCACCAGGACCTCGACGTCTAAGTCAACCCCAGAGGCAGAGTTGATCCTTGAGTCCATGCGGGCTCTAGTCGATCCTCGGTCAAGGTCTCCCTCGACCTCCCGTTTGGGACTGAGGTCGTCATTGCCAGGGCCATCAGCGTTGGGACGGACACGCTCAAAGCCCTCGAGGCCGGAGCCCATCAAGGAGTCCTCGGAGGGCTCAGCTTGGGAGACGGAGGAGGAAGACTTGTCCGATACCGACCGGACCCGGTACATCCCATCGGACTCCCCAGGTTCGGAACCTCGGAGACGGTTGCCCCCGGAGGACACCAGGTTCTCGGACTTTGTGAGGGATATGGCCAAGGCTTTGGCTTTCCCTGCAGATGCCGAGGAGGAGCCTCGAGCCGAGGAGCTCAATGCCCTCCAGTATGACTTTCCTCCGAAGGAGGCCCTTACTGTACTGGTGGCTCCGTTGCTGTAACGGTTGCTCCGCATGTGGGGAGTCCCTGGCCTTGGCGCCGGTCCTCGGCAAATGGGTCGATTCCATTTATCGAGTCCGTAAGAGCCCCAGGTTCCAAAAGACGCAGCTGTCACACAACTCCATGGTTGTGGAATCAGCCATGCAAAGGCTCAAGAGCCAAAAGACACACTCCTTGGTGCCTCCCAGCTGGGAGGCCCGGAACCTGGATGCCCTCGGCAGAAAGTGCTTCCAGTGCTTGATGCTGTCATGCCGTGTCCAGACCTACCAGCTCTGCTGGCCTATCCGAGGAACCCTTGCAGCGCTTCAAGGCCCTGTCCACTGGGATCAGAGAGTGCTTGAAGTTTGTCTCGAGCAGCCTACGATGGCTTCGAGGCTTCAGCCAGGGTAGCCGCAGCCGGCATCAGTGCAAGGCGCCAGGCTTGGCTCATGTCGTCTGACCTCGAGCCATGGGTACAGGACAAGTTGGTCGATGTCCCCTGCCGAGGAGATAACCTCTTCGGCAAACCCATGACTGAGAAGGCTGCTGAACTAGAGTCAGAGTACTTGACCCAGACAAGGCTGTTGAAGAAGACATCTGCTCGTTCTCACAGGAAGAAGACCTCGGGGGGAAAAGCCCTTTTACCCAAGGAAGGGACTGGCTTACAGAAACTACCCCACTTACCAGGCCTCCCCAGCTCCCCAGCAGGGGCAGCAGGCCAGGGGACGGGGAATGGCCCTCGTAAGCCTCAAACCCCCAAGCCTCTAGCTCCTGCTCCTGCCCAGCAGGGAGGGGGTTTTTGACTCCCTCTACATAGCTCCTCTCCCACTAGTGGTTTGGCCCTGCACAGGAGGTCGGCTGTCCCTGTACGCCCACAGGTGGCCAGCCATTACATCCGATACTTGGGTTCTAAGGATAGTCCAAGATGGCTATCTGCTCCATTTCAGCCAAGTACCTACCTCCTATTTCCCAGGAGAGCATCTTGAACCCCTCTTGCACAGGAACCTCCTCTTGCAGGAGTTGGCTGGTCTTCTCAAGGATCAGGCGGTGGAACCGGTGCCCCACCACCTGCAGGGGAAAGGTTTTTACTCCAGGTATTTCCTGATACCGAAAAGACAAGGAGGCCTTTGCCCCATCCTAGACCTGCAAAATATCAACAAGTTCTTGGTAAAGGAAAAGTTCAAGATGCTTTCACTTGGGATACTTCTGCCTTACCTCCAGCAGGGAGACTGGCTATGCTCCTTGGACCTAAAGAATGCTTACACACACATCCTCATACATCCAGACCACAGACAATACCTCAGATTTGTGGTCAGAGGAAACCACTTCCAATACAAAGTGCTTTCCTTTGGGCTAGCTTCCGCTCCAAGAGTTTTCACCAAGTGCCTAGCTGTGGTAGCGGCCTTCCTCAGGAGCCAGGGGATCTTTGTGTTCCCTTACCTAGACGACTGGCTCATAAGGGGCCAATCAACTCAGGAGGAGCACCATGCCACAGCTCGCACAATAGCTCTGCTTCAGCATCTGAGGTTCGTCATCAATCACGCAAAGTCCTCTTTGCTCCTCACCCAGAATTCATAGGGGCAAGGCTCGACACCGTACAGGGAAGGGCCTACTTGCCACTGGACAGGGCAGACCGCCTGCTCTCTCAAGTGGGCATGATGAGTCAAGTACCCCAGGTGTCAGCACAGAGGTTCTTACGCCTGCTCGGCCACATGGCCTCCACGATTCATGTTACTCCTTTCGCACGCATGCACATGCGGACAGCTCAGTGGACCCTGCAGAACCAGTGGTCACAGGCCACGGGACACCTGTCCGACAGAGTGGCAGTATTTAAACCCCTAGTGCAGTCCCTGCAGTGGTGGTCACAATCAGGGAACCTCCTGCGGGGGATACCGTTCCAGCTTCCCATGCATACCAGGGTGCTGACCACGGATGCCTCCTTGATGGGTTGGGGAGCCCATTGTCAGGGCTCTTGCACTCAAGGTCAGTGGACTCCTCAGGAGGCCACACTCCAGATCAACCTGTTGGAGCTCCGGGCCATTCGCTTAGCTCTAAAAGCCTTTGCTCCTGTCCTCTCCAACCAGTCTGTCCGAGTACAGACGGACAACCAGGTGGCTATGTTCTGTGTGAACAAACAGGGCGGCACAGGTTCGCGGATCCTTTGCCAGGAGTCTCTGGATCTCTGTTCCTTCGCAGTTTGACACAACATGTCTCTCCATGCAGTTTACCTTCTGAGCCAGGAGAACTGCCTGGCAGACAGACTGAGCAGAGTTCTGCAACCCCACGAATGGCAACTGAACAGGGAGATTGCCCAGCAGATTTTCAACCACTGGGGCCTCCCATCCATGGATCTCTTTGCCAGTCCACAGAATTGTCAGTTGCCCCACTTTTCCTCCAGACAGCCGCACCCCCTCAGGGTAGCAGCAGATGCATTTCTTCTCCCTTGGTTGGGAAGCCTCCTGTATGCTTTTCCGCCTACACCTCTGGTAGCATGAACTCTCCAAGATTCGCAGGGACAAGGCCTGGGTGATCCTGGTAGCGTCCAGGTGGCCCAGACAGCCTTGGTTCCCACTTCAACTGGCGGTGGAAACCCCTTTCCCCTTGGGGGTACAGCCCGACCTCCTCACCAGGGTTCCCTAGTGTACCCCATTCCCAGATCTTTCAATTTGATGGCCTGGCTGCTGAGAGGTTAGGCCTTGCACCTTTTCTCTTCCCGAAGGGGTAGAAGAAGTGTTAGCCTTCAGGAGGCCATCCACCAGAAAATCCTACACATGTAAATGGTGCAGGTTCCAAGTATGCTGTCGCCAACATACTGTAGAACTCTTCTCATCTCAGGTTCCCAAGGTGTTACAGTACCTACTTCATCTCTCGGAGCTAGGCCTCAAGTCTAACTCCGTCAGGGTCCACCTGAGTGCCTTGTCGGCTAACCATGCACCGATAGACGGTCAGCCTCTCTTGGCTCACCCCTTTGGTAGCCAGGTTTCTCAGGGGCCTGCTCCTGCTGAAACCTCCAATCCACCCTCCGGCGACGGAGTGCGATCTCAACGTGGTCTTGCAGCAACTTACTCGCCCCCCTTTCGAGCCGATGGCAACTTGCCATCTGCGCTTCCTCTCCTGGAAGGTGCTAGGCATGTGAGTGAGCTGCAGGCTCTAGTGTCAGATAGGCCATACACATGGTTTTTCAAGAACAGGGTAGTGCTCCGCACGCACCCCATATTCCTCCCAAAAGTGTTTTCCTCGTTTCACCTCAACCAAGAGGTGGTTCTTCCCACCTTCTTTCCCAGGCCACATACCAACAGAGCAGAGGCAGTTCTGCATACCCTGGATTGTAAGAGGGTGTTCGCCTTCTACCTGGAGCGTACGTGGGGACATCAGAGGGCTTCTCAGCTCTTCGTCTCTTATGACCCTAGTAAAGTGGGTCTACCGGTCTCCAAGCGCACATTATCCACCTGAGTGGCAGACTGCATTGCCTGGGCGTACAGGGCAGCTGACCTTCAGCTGCAGGGTCGTATTACGGCCCACTGTGTCAGGGCTAAGGCCGCATCAGTAGCTAATCACTGCTCTGTTCCCTTGGCAGACATCTGCTGGGCCACAACTTGGTCTTCAAGCCAGACTTTTGCAGCCCATTACTGCCTGGACAGAGAGTCCCGATGAGACAGCGTTTTCGGTCAGGCGGTACTCCGGAATCTATTTGAGCTTTAGGCAACTCCGGCCCTCTGGTGTGAGGCTACCGTGGGGATGCATTCTTGGAGAAAATTCTCTCGCTGCTGTTGCAGCTCGCCTAGAGGGAGCCCCTTTTTTCAGCTATATGTTCTCGGTAGCCTGTAGCTAGGGAGTCCCATATGTGAGGACTAACTTCCTGCATGTTCCTGGAGAAAGCGTAGTTACTCACCTGTAAGAGGTGTTCTCCAGGGACAGCAGGAATCAGTCCTCACGACCCTCCCTCCTCCCCTGGAGTTGCAGTCCTATTATTGCTTTTTATTATTTTTTGCCGTCTTTTTAGCTGTGTCATCTGACTGAGCAAGATGGCACCCTTGGGCATGAAGGGGACCGTGCATGCGCGAGGCAGTCCCAAAGGCTTTCTTTGAAAGCTGTGAAAATTGCTCTGCACGAGGGCTCCGTCGGCGCCGACGTCACCCATATGTGAGGACTGATTCCTGCTGTCCCTGGAGAACACCCGTTACAGGTGAGTAACTACGCTTTCCTGCCACAGGTACGCTGTGCTCGAATAGTTCAACTAGTTTCTCAAGCAGTTATGAAAACCTCCCTAACTGCTCAAGAAATGCTTCAGTTGCTCGGTTATATGGCTTCCACTGTACATGTGGTTCCCTATGCTGGTCTACACATGCGGGCAGCTCAGTGGACCCTAGCTTCACAGTGGACTCAAGCATCAGGTTGTCTAGGGGTCAGAATCAAGAACACTGCACGTCTCATTTCGTCCCTCCAATGGTGGCAATCACCAAAAAACCTAATCGTAGGGTCACCTTTTCAGAAGCCACCACACCAGTCCACCCTGAAGACGGATGCTATGTACGTATGACCTAGATTGGCCACTGTTGGAAACAGAATACTGGGCTTGATGGACCTTGGCCTGACCCAGTATGGCATATCTTATGTTCTTATGATGCATCCAAATTGGGTTGGGGAGTTCATCTGGATGATCTCTCCACTCAGGGTCTTTGGATTCATCAGAAGGCTCAGCTTCACATAAATCTGCTAGAACTCAGAGCCATCTTAAACCCTCTCGGAGTGTTCCAGGACTACCTTAGCTCCAAAACAGTACTAGTCCAGACAGACAAACGAGTAGCCATGTTCTATGTGAACAAACAGGGTGGAACAGGTTCTCAGGCGTTGTGCAATGAAGCCCTACACCTATGGTCCTTTGCCATATGCCTTCAGATACACCTACTAGCGGTGTATCTCCCTGGCAAGCAGAATCTCCTAGCAGACAAACTCAGTCGAGTACTACTGCCACACGAATGGTCTCTCCATTCAGAGCAGATTGCTCAAATCTTTCAAATCTGGGGAACCCCCAGATATAGATCTGTTTGCAAGTCCTCAGAATGCCAAACTTCCCTGCTTTGTTCCAGAATTCCTGCTCAGAACAATCAGGCGATGGCTGCTTTCCACCTCCACTGGGGTCAGGACCTCCAGCTGCACAAGTGGACACTGGACAGGGACTTGGCAGCCCACATCTTTCAGAAGTGGGGTACCCCCTTGTTAGACCTGTTTGCTACCCAACAAAACACCCAAGTGAGACTGAAGCAGAACTGATTCTTCTCATGCAGCAGGCTGACACCGGATGCTTTCCTCCTGCACAGGGGGAAGGGCCTGCTATACGCGTATCCTCCCTTACCTATCATAGCAAAGATCCTGCTGAAACTCCCGACAGACAGGGGTACAATGATACTCATTGTGCCATATTGGCTCATACAGCCGTGGTTTCCCTTCTGCTTCAACTCTTCCAGTGGAAACCTCTGTGGATGGGCTCTGCCCCAGACCTTATATCACAGGAAGACTGTAGGATGCCACATCACATTGTGTCCGGTCCTTGGCCCTAACTGCGTGGTTGTTGAGAAGCTAGTTCTGTCTGAGCTCAACCTGCCCGACTGAGTGACAGATGTTCTGTTGGCCTCCAGGCGGGCATCAATGAGAAAGTCTTATGCATTCAGATGGAAGAGATTTGCTTTCTGGTGCACATAACAGGCGCTATATCCTTTATTTGCCCCACTGACAGACTACTAGAGTACCTCCTACACCTCTCAGAATTGGGTCTCACGTCCAACTCTGTCAGGGTCCACCTCAGCATGATTGGGGCACACCATCGTGGAACAGAAGGAAGGTCCATCTCCGCTCAGCCTATAGTGGTTCGCTTCTCTTGAAGCCACCCTTCAGGCCTCTAGCGGTGGCTTGGGACCTCAATGTGGTTCTGGCACAGCTCATGTTAACGCCTTGAGCTACTTGATTCCTGCCCTATGAAGTTCTTGACCTGGAAAGTCTTGTTTTTGGTGGCGGTTACATCAGCATGACGAGTAAGCAAGCTCCAGGCTCTGGTAACTCATCTGCCATACATCAGGTTCTATCATAATAGAGTGGTCCTGCACACTCATTCTTGATGCCTTCCAAAGGTGGTATCGACTTCGTATCTTTTTTTTTTTTTAATTTATTTATTTATGCAGTTTCAAAGAAGTACAACAAGAATCAATCTTTAAGAGAAAGGGAGACACTAAAGAAACAAAACAAATCCAAAACTATTAAAAAGGAAAAACAAAATACATAGCAACTCCCACAAGCCCCCTAAAAGAAGGCAAAGCTACACAATACACAGGATATTAAAACACAATCAAGAAAAACTAGAACACATAAATAGATTTAGGAGCTACCAAATAATACCAGCAGTTTACCCCAAAATAAAAAGGGGCTCGCATCAAGGGGACCTAAACAGCAGATTGGACCTCCATACTTTTTTAAGGAAATAAGGGCAAACAACTGCTGAGGTTCAAAAAAACATAATTATTCCCGGCTAATTTAATCAGGCATTTGCAAGGGAACCGAAGAAAAAATAAACCACCCAACTGAAGCACCTCAGATTTAAGAAGCATAAACTGCCACCTCCTTTTCTGTGTTACCCTAGATACATCAGGAAAAAACCTAATGTAGAAACCCATAAATTCTTTAACAGATGATCGAAAAAACATTTTAAGGAACCAGTCCCGGTCTACATCTAAGGCCAACGTGACCAATAATGTCGCGGCCACACTGGAGTCAGACACAGACTTTTCCAAAAACCCCGTTAAGTCCAGGCTATCCTCAGAACAGGCAGGAGTATAAGACATACCCTGACCCAAGCCACCAACAGCTTTAACCCTAGCTGAAGGCAAATAGAAAGCACGAGATATAGGCGACAGATGCCTCCAAACTGGGTTGGGGGGCTCACCTCGACAACCTGACTTCACAGGGGCTCTGGACAACGCAAGAATCACAACTCCAAATCAATCTCCTGGAACTTCGAGCTATCTCGAATGCCCTCAGAGTGTTTCAACACCACGTCGGGACACAGCAGGTCCAAGTCAAGATAGACAATCCAGGTTGCCATGTTCTGTATGAACAAGCAGGGAGGAACAGGCTCCTGAGCCCTCTGCAAGGAGGTGCTACACCTGTGTCCTTTGCCATTGCTCATTATATACACCTCCAAGCGGTGTACCTCCAGGGGGAGTCCAATGTCTTGGCAGACAGACTAAGTCTCATCATTCTTCCCATTAATAGTCTCTGCAGTCTGGACACA
This sequence comes from Ichthyophis bannanicus, assembly GCA_033557465.1. Lineage (NCBI taxonomy): Eukaryota > Metazoa > Chordata > Amphibia > Gymnophiona > Ichthyophiidae > Ichthyophis > Ichthyophis bannanicus. The sequence goes on along the minus strand of CM066039.1, from coordinate 274,843,612 downwards.
ATATCCTACATCTTCAAGATCTGGAGAACCCCAGACATAGATCTGTTTGTGACTCCCCAAAATGTCAAACTTCCTCGTTTCTGCTCGAGAACTCTGACATCCACCAACCAACCAGTGGATGCCTTCCACCTACACTGGATTCGGGGTCTGCTTTATGCTTTCCCTCCTATATCCCTCATTCCCAAGACACTTTTCAAGCTTCAGTCGGACAAGGGCTCCATGATACTCATAGCCCCTGACTGGCCATAGCAACCATGGTTTCCTCTGCTACTACGTCTGACTCAGATTCAACCTCTGCTATTGGGATCAGCGCCCAATCTCCTCTCCCAGGGTGACGGCTCACAACTCCAACCCTATCCACAGTCTCTCCATCTCACAGCTTGGCTGCTGAGAGCATAGCTTTCCAGGGCCTTGACCTTACCCAAGAGGTTAAGGAGACCCTTTTGGCTTCTAGGAAGCCCTCCACCAGATGTTCATATGCTTTTAAGTGACTGAGATTTTATGTTTGCTGCTCTCAGAAGGATCTAAATCCCTTTTCGGCTCCAGTGGAGTCACTCCTCAACCTGCCATTGACAGGTCTGAAGACCAACTCCGTGAGAGTCCATCTCGGTGCAATTGCAGCCTCTCACCACCTACTGGATAGACAGCCATTCTCCTCTCAACCGCTAGTGGTCTGTTTCATGATGAAATTTGCAAGGCAGCAACTTGGTCATCTGTCCATACTTTTGCTGCCCATTATTGTCTGGACAAGGACTCCTGCAGGGATGCCATGTTTGGTCAGGCTGTTCTCCAGCACATCTTTCAGACTTAGGGGTAACTCCTACCCTCCATCCCGGACTTTGATTATACCAGACATCCATGAGGGATCCATGACCTCTTGAGGCCTACTCCGAGGCGAACCTCCACTGGTTCTGAGGTCACTTCATCTAGCATCTGGGAGTTAGGGAGTCCCATATGTGAAGACTACATTCCTGCTTGTTCCTGGAGACAGCGAAGTTACTCACCTGTAACATGTGATCTCTGGGAACAGCAGGAATTTAGTCTAAACAACCTGCCCTCCTCCCCTAGGAGTTGTAGGGTTTTCTCTCTTACTCTCCTTTTCTCAGCTACAAACTCATCTGAAGAGAAGATGATGGGAAGGCAGCTATGCAGGCGCAGTGGAGTGCTCCCAAAGGCTTTCCTATTGGACACTGGGGAGCGTACCCACACGGGCTCCATCGGTACTGACGCCACCCATATGTGAAGACTAAATTCCTGCTGTTCCTGGAGATCTCCTGTTACAGGTGAATAACTACACTTTATGGTTCCCTGTCACTGTCAAAACATTTATAATCCCTGAGGTGGCCTGAGGCTTGCGTCCATTGAGAGGCAACAATCCACTAGGTTGTCCATATATGTAGGCGGGCATATGGTTGCTAATGTCATTGAATTATTTTGGAGATTTGTCTTTAGAGTTCCAGTAGTATAGGCAGTACCCCATTGACTAATCCTATAAAGATTTACCATTGCTGCTCAGGAGAATGCATTTTTAGGATCTTTTACTTCTTCCCTACTCTGTGGTTTTATGTTCCGCAACAAACCTAGGATGTGCAATAGTCTTACTATTGATTGAACTGTACATTGGATCCTGATGTTCCTCGCTCTCTTGTCCACTACTTATATGTATTTTATCATACTCTAGTCCCCAGTTTTACAATGTTTTTTTTCATTTTGATTAAATTGTAAGCTTTGATGAGCAGGGATTGTGCCTTACATCTATATGTAGAGTGCTGCATACGCCTTGTAGCGCTATATAAATTAGTAGTTGTACCTTCCCAAAGTGAGTTTTCAGTGATTGGTAAGGTATGTACCCTGATTTTTTTCATGTATTTTCCATAGAGAATCCCAGGCAAAGCAGTGACCACACACCTAGAGTATTGGGGGGGTATTTATTTTTTGCACTTCTGATATGGTTCATTATATGACAACTTGAGCTGTGAGATAAGGTATGGAGGCAAGTGAAAAGCTGAGGGGGAGATTGTTTTGCTCATGTTTTATATTCTTCTTAGAAATGTGTTTACTGCTGGAAGCGAATGAAGAAGGTGTCTGGTGCCTGTATCCAGTGTTCTGTTGACCACTGCTCTACTTCATTTCATGTCACTTGTGCACATGCTGCTGGGATTTCCATGGAGCCAGATGATTGGCCGTATGTTGTTTCTATCACTTGCTTTAAACACAAGGCAGCCAGTCAGAATGTAAGTAAAGTATTTCACTCAGAAGTCTGTTATTAGCTATTATGCTGCTTTCAGCTTTTTTTCTGTATCTCTCAGGAGTTTTGAGTGCTCTTACCCTTTTCTTTTGTTATGTAGGTCCAACTGGTGAAAGAGATTTCTTTAGGTCAGACAGTGATCAGTAAGAACAGAAATGGTCTTTACTATAAGTGCAAAGTGATTGGAATGGCAACACAAACCTTCTATGAAGTGAACTTTGATGATGGCTCATACAGTGATAACGTGTACCCAGAGAGCATTACTGTAAGTGCGTCTTGATGTTGATACAAATATGTTGTAATGTGGCCTCAGAGGAGTTGAAGTTTAAATGGAAATTCTACCATAGCAAACCTACTAATTTTTGAAGCCACTTGCATGTTATGCAGGGCATTTACTTGACCAGCCTTATAAATTGGTTATTTGATTTTACAAACTTTCATAGGCTTATTTTTTTTGTTTAAGAGTCGAGACTGTGTTCAGCATGGACCACCATCAGAAGGAGAGTTCGTGCAGCTCAGGTGGACTGATGGAAATCTCTATAAAGCCAAGTTCATAGCAGCCCAAATCAGTCATGTCTATCAGGTAAGGAAGAACTCTGGACCATAATATTTCTCTCATTTTTTGACCATCCCCTCTTCTCCCCTAGTTTATGCTGGGGGGGGTTTCCATGTTCTTAATCTCCTCCTATCCTGCCTTCACTTAGTCATTTTCCCTTGCCATTAGTGTACATTTTATGTGCTGTTGCATAAATTTTGCTGACATCTGTGTTTAGAATATACAGTTCATACAGAACAGATTGGATGATGGTTGTATTTTTTTCCTTTTTATTTTTACATCTAATTTTATGGAGCTCATTGAAACATATGGAAGAAATATAAATTGTAAATGGAACAGAAGCACAATCAATATGTCATCATAATAGAATTTGGAGGCTTAAAAGGGCTTGCCATTTAACTATTAAATATTCTCCTTTTGCTTTTTCAGTACTGGCATCCTGGGTTCTATTGAAGTTCAGTTTTATTGATTAGTCATCTCTTTTACTGTTGTCTTAACCCTCTTTCTGCAGGGGTTCTGTTCTAAGTACTGAGATGTTCAGAAAAAGCAATGTTGGGCGCATCCTAATCTATCATGTTAAAAAGGAAAGCATTTAGAAAGGAGGAAACTAGGGCATGAGCAACAATTGCGCCTCAAATATATAAAATCAATATCGGTGGGCCCGCGCCTGAAGGCCTCGCCAGAGGGCCCTTTGGTGTGGCCCTTAGGCGGGGACCACAGCAAGAGCAAGGCCTCAGCAAAAGACACCAGATGAACAATACCATAGCATGAATAAGATGAGAGACAACCACCCATCCAATGTCGCTCCTCAGTAACGAACCGTCTCTACAGACACTAAGTCTGATACTGCATCTGTAGGAACTGCATACTGCAGGAAAACACCTGAACTAACCTATACCCAAGCAAAGTAACTATATTGCACTATCTATCAGTTTCTATAATACTACATTTGTATATTATATTATATTGAGTAGAATTACACCAGGACAACCCTGCTACATGTCCATATATTGCTGCATGTCTGTACAACCTTGCTACATGTCTATATATTGCTATATAATTACCACATGTCTATATATTGCCATATATTTGCTACATGTCTACATAATGCTACAAGTATATATATTTGCTACATGTCTATATATTGCTACACGTCTATACATTGATAATATAGCCAAGCTCGGATAAAACAACTCACGCGTCATAGCCTATTAACTCTAGTAACCCCACTAGACTACTAACCAACCACAAGTAACACAACACACAGAATAAAGACACCACTACTAATGCACAACTACACATATAGGACCCACAGAATTACACCTACATGAATCCAACTCAAGTTGAGCCCAGGTTAGTAAACCATAAACCTAATCCCAGGCCAGTAAAACACAAACCACAAAATGCACTCCACTACCCACTACCTCATGATCTACCTCATACTCCTACATATATTTGCACCCTGCACACATAGCATCAGACTCAACGAGCAAATCCCCTTGTTCAACATACATACCACCCAACCCAGATGCACACCAGCATCACACCTATCCAAAGAACGCCAACAACCAAAGCATACAGCCCACAAACCATACAGTGCCACACTCTACACCCACACATCACACAAATAATGAACATACAAACCCAATCATAACAACAAACATCAGGTGTGCTCTTCTAAACGCCAGATCTATCAGGAACAAACCAAATACTGTCCTTGACCTAATCCACGACAAGAAGCTAGATATAACCTCTGTTATCCAAGTTTGCACTCCTGTTCGATGTAAAACCAGACAGCTTGTTGTTATGGTCGTTGTGTTATGATGTAAACCGCGCTGATACCGAATAGCGCGGTATATAAGAAATTGTAATAAATAAAAATAAATAAATAATATGCATCACCGAGACTGGCTAGATGACTCGGAGCAGGTCATATTAAACCAAGTAACTCCAACAGGATACTCGGCATTTAACTGTATCAGAGCACAAAGGAGAGGAGGAGGAGTATTAATACTTACCAGAAAAGAATACAGATTCAAAACAATCGACACCACTAACACAATTGAATCCAACACACTTACTATAGCTAACAAGTACCTAAGCATATCCCTCACATACAGACCACCTGGAACAACAACTGAACACCTATCCACAGTAATCGAAAAGATATGCGCACATAACAGAAGACACAAACCTCTCATTGCACTAGAAGACTACAACCTAGCATCTGCTCCCACCAGAGAAACCGCAGCGTTCTTAAAAGCCATGGAGTCATTAAAATACTGCCAGACAATTAACGCCCCAACGCACCAGCATGGTACAATTCCGGATTTGGTCTTCATGCCAATGCAATTAGTGGAACACAACAAGACCACAAAACCAACAATCATGCCAGTCCCCTGGTCAGACCACCATGTAATTGAATTCACCATGACCCTGAATAACCCCGCCCAATGCAAAGAAGATGAAAGAATAATCAGACGGTTCAAAACATTTAACAGAGACTCATTCATAAACAAAATCACTCCACAACTTCAACAGGAACACGACACCCTTGACCTAAATATAAAAGAACGGAACACAATAATATCCAACGCAGCATCTGCCCCAGCTACCAAAGAACCACAAACACGCAAGAGACCTAACGCCCCATGGTACTCACATGAAATCAGAGTTGCAAAACGCGCACTCAGAAGACTGGAAAGAAAATGGAGACAGAACAAATCACACAACCTCCTAACCCAATACAGAGACAAACAACGGGAATATAACAATCTAATAAATGAGTGTAGACAGCAACACCACACCAACCTGATCATGAAAGCTACTAATAGACCAAGAGAACTCTTTAGCATTGTCCAAAAGCTCACCAAGGATGACACGCAACAAAGCAACCCACCATCTTGACCCACAAAAATATGCAGACTACATGAAGTCAAAAAATACCAACCAAACATGCTCTACTACACCACAAACAAACGATCACACGATAAATAAACAATATCAAACATGGGAGAGCTTCAGCATACCAACAAAGCAGCAAGTAGAAGACATTATATCTGGACTAAACACCACAACTTTACCGTCAGACCCATGCCCAGTAACATGGCTCAAAGCTACAAAAAGTCAACTCTCTCATCACATTCAAAAAATGGTCAAAGATTCACTCCAACAAGGATACATGCCGCAACCCCTAAAGCACGCAATGATACGACCAGTACTCAAAAGTAGCAATCTGAGCCCCTCCGAACCAAAATCATACCGTCCCATCTCCAGCCCGCCATTCCTTGCTAAAATCTTGGAAAAGGCAGTGCAAAAGCAACTTCAGGACCATATTGATATTAATGCCCCACTGGACAAACATCAGCATGGATTTAAACCACAACACGGCGTGGAAACACTACTAACCTCCCTCTTTGACAACCTTCTAAGAGGCATGGACAACATAAAAAACGGCTTCCTGCTAGTGTTCATGGACATCTCGGCGGCCTTCGACACTGTGTCCCACACCAAGCTATTGCAACGCTTACAACAGATAGAACTATGCAAGAATACCCTGAAGTGGTTCACATCATACTTGAAAGGGCAAACGCAGAAAGTCAAATATGACCAAAATAAATCACTACAATTCCCCATCACACAAGGAATAGCTCAAGGCTCAGCCCTATCATCAATGCTCTTTAATGTCTACATACAGCCCATATGCAACATCATCAAGCATCACAAACTTCACTATCACATTTATGCTGACGACGACATGGTGTATGCTCCAATCAACATACTAGCACTAAACACAGCAACAATAACCAAATGCCTCGACAACATGAATGACTGGCTCAGAGCCAACAACTTAACGGTCAACTACAATAAAACTGAAGCAATGTTGGTCACCAGGAACCCCACCTTCATACCTCCACAAACTATCAGCATCCTAGACAAACACATAGTAGTCAAAAAAGAAGTTAAGTATCTGGGCATCACACTAGACAGAGCTTTAAACCTGAAATCCCACATCACCAAAACCGCAAACAAGGCCTATCAACGATTGAAAATAATCAGACAAATCAAGCCAATGCTCCGCCAGGACCACTTCCGCACAGTGTGCCAAGCACTCATCTCACCACTGCTTGATTACAGAAACTCACTATATCAAGGCCTACCTTAGCAGACACTCCACCCACTACAGATGGTACAAAACACCACAGCACGCATCATTACAGACACACTAAGGACCGAACACATCACTCCCATCCTACAGCAGCTGCACTGGCTCCCAATGGTGACAAGAGCTAAATACAAAACAATCATGATCATCTTCAAAGTCATTCACCATCTCTCAGCAGGCGTACTCCAAAGCATCATAACAATTGACATCAACAATAGACCAAGAAGAACCAATAACAACAACATGATCGGCACACCTGCAGGCTATCACAAAACCAAACAAACAACATCAAAAAGAGCACCATCACTACTGTCATCCACACTATGGAACTCCCTCCCAACGAGCCTGAGAGCATTAGATGACCTCAAAGACTTCCGCAAAGACCTCAAAACATATTTAGTTATAGAAACATATGAGCATCCAGGCAACATCCCATACTCAAACTGAAATACCACCTACCCCGCCAACTAAACACGCACCCATCCTATCCACACACACAAGTTTATCATACCACGTTATTAAATATCCTCATGCTAAATGTTACCTTTAATTGTACTGTCTAAATGCTGTTATGTAACTGTACTGTCTAAATGTTTACATGTACCCTAATGTTAATTGTAACCCTCCAATTGTGATGTGACATGACCACCTTGATTGAAGGATAAGGTGGTATACAAGTATAAATAAATAAATAAAAAATGGGTCAGGAGAGGCAACATTGCTTATTGCAACATTCTCCAGCAACAAGCAGGAAGTCAGTCCTCACATATGGGTGACGTCTGTGCCGATGGAGCCCGCGCAGAGAAAGCCTTTGGGACATGCTACCATGCATGCATGGTCCCCTTCCCGCCCAAGGGTGCCATCTTGCTCAGTCTCCTTTTTTCCGCAGAGCCCAATGGACATCTGTCCAGTTTCCCCGGAAAAAATCCTTACTATACCCTTAAATATGAGCTGTTCCCGGTTTGTGTACCGGTTCCTCTTCCCACCTTGAGCCGGCGCTGTTCTGGGCTCCTTTCCCCATTTCTTGATTGAGGCTTGCCTCGACCGGCGTTCTTGCCCTTTTTCGTCCAGGGGTCGTCAACCCCGGCCGGGTGTTTCCCACCATGTCCCCTGGTGGGTTCAAAAAATATGACCGCTGCAGTCAAACTATGTCCGTCACCAACACCCATGACTGCTGCTTATGCTGCCTGGGACCGGACCATGATAGCACCTCCTGTGACCTGTGCCAGACCATGACGCCTAAACATAACATCGTAACATAGTATATGACGGCAGATAAAGATCAGTATGGTCCATCTAGTCTGCCCAGCAAGAATAGGTGCAACTGCCACTCCATGCCTTTGTTTAGGGGTGTACCCACCGCTCCGTGTAGGTCACCCACATTTAATGAGATATAAGAGATAGTTATGTTTGTTTTTGATTTTATCCTGTTGCTATAAGGGGATCCACTGTGTCTGTCCCATACCATTTTGAATTCTCACTGTATTTGCCCCCACCACTTCCATTGGGACGTCATTCCAAGCATCCACCCCCTTTCAGTGAAAAGTATTTCTTGACATTGCCTTTTAGTTTACCCCCTTGCAGCTTCATCTTATGTCCTCTAGTTTTACAGCTTCCTTGTCTTAGGAAGAGGTTTGTTTGTTCATTAATACTCTAAATATTTAAAGGTCTGAATCATATCTCCCCTGTCCCTCCTCTCCTCCAGAGTGTAAATATTTAGGTCTTCAAGTCTCTTCTCATAAGTCTTCTGACGCAGGCTCCAAATCATTTTGGTTGCCTTCCTCTGAATTGTTTCCAGTCTTTTTATGTCCTTAGCGAGATATGGTCTCCAAAACTGAACACAATATTCCAAGTGAGGCCTCACCAGCAACTTGTACAGTGGCATTAGTACCTCTTCCTTTCTGCTGGTAATTCCTCTCTGTATGCAACCCAGCATCCTTCTGGCTTTTGCCACTGCCTTGTCATACTGTTTCGCCACCTTGAGATCCTCAGAAACAATCACTCCGAAGTCCTTCTCCTGGTCCATGCACACCAACCTCTCGCCCCCTATCGCGTATTTTTCCCTTGGATTTCTTCTTTCCAAGTGCATGACAGTGCACTTCTTCACATTGGTCTAATGTGTGGCAGTTAAGATTTATTCTTCCAGCTTTTGTAGATCTTTCCTCATGTTATCGACTCCCTCAGGGGAGTCCACTCTGTTGCAAATTTTCGTGTCATCTACAAAAAGACAGACTTTTCCATTCAGTCCATCAGCAATATCACTCACAAATATATTGAATGGTACTGGTCCGAAGATTGAACCCTGGGGCACACCGCTAATCACCTTCTTTTCATCCGAATGAGTTCCGTTTACCGTCATCTTTTGTCGTCTGTCGGTCAACCAATTTCTGATCCAGTTCACCACCTTGGGACCCATCCCCAAGCTGTTGAGTTTATTGATAAGCTTCCTATGAGGAACAATGTCAAAGGCTTTGCTGAAATCTAGGTAGATCACATTCATCGCATCCCCTTGATCTAATTCTCTGGTCACCCAGTCAAAGAACGCAATCAGATTTGTTTGGCAAGATCGTCCTTTGGTAAAGCCATGTTGTCTCGGATCCTGCAGCCTGTTGGTTTCGAGGAAGTCTACTATTCGCTCTTTCAGGAGCGCCTCAATTACTTTTCCCGCCACCGAGGTAAGGCTTACTGGCCTGTAGTTTGTCACTTCTTCCCTACTGTCACGTTTGTGAAGAGGTACCACGTCAGCCCTTCTCTAGTCCTGTGGAACTTCTCCTGTCTTCAAGGATCTATTAAAAATATCCTTTAACGGCACTGCAGGAAGCTCTCTGAGCTCTTTCAGTATCCTGGGATGTATCCCATCCGGTCTCTTGGCCTTGGCCACTTTCAGTTTTGCAAGCTGCTCTAACACATCATCTTCTGTGAATGATGTGGTATCTACTCCATTCCCATTTGTATATTTGTCAATCACAGATGGTCCTTCTCCAGGATTTTCTCTAGTGAAAACAGAGCAGAAGTATTTGTTTTGTTGTTTTTGCTTTTCAATGTCACTTTCCACAAATCCATTCCCAGCACTTTTGAGTCCTGGCATTCCACCTCTGATTTTTCTCCTCTCCCAAATATACCTGAAAAAGGTTTTGTCGCCACACTTCACATCTTTAGCCATCTTTTCTTCTGCCTTTGATTTTGTTATCCTTAATTCTTTTTGTTTTTTAGTTTGATCCTGTATTCATTTCTGTGTTCCTCTGTTTTTTTTTTTTATGTAACTTTATTTACAGACCACCTTAAAACAAAGCCAATGCAACAATCGACCGCCGCCCGCCGGGGTTGTTTCTGATCCCCACACGGAAGGCATTCACAGTTGCAAGTGTTTTTATGTTCAATTATACACTTCCCCCAGCCAACTTCCCCCCCTTAACCCCTCCCCCCCTTACCCCCTCCCCCCCACACCCAGGACCGCTCAAATGACCCCATCTATCCACCTCCCCCCCCACCACTCGAAAGACAGGATCATACCCTAGCTCCCCTGCTGGAGAATAAAGTTGCGGCAGCGAGGGCTCAGCACGTGAATATAGGGTTCCCAAGTCAGCAGAAAAGAGGTCCAGCGCTTAGGATTACCCCGGGCTCCCCTGCTCTCCATTAACATCAATTGGTGGAAGGAGTTCCGCCACTCCCAGAAAGACGGAGGGCTGGGCTCCCGCCATTTACGTAAAAGAGGCCCCTTTCCCACCAGACAGGCCTTTCGCACTAACCACCGCTCCCATTTTCCCTTGGGGTAGTTAGTCTTCAGTTGGTCCAGTGCAACAAAAGGAGCATCCCAGGTCACCTGCTGTTCCAAGAGTCTAGACATAAACGAGCAGATTCTCAACCAGTAGGGACGGATGAGCTTGCAATCCCACCACATGTGTAACAACATCGCCAACGGCGACGAGCACCTCGGGCAACACCCATCCCCAGGCAAATGACAACGGAAGGCCCGTCTAGGCGACATAAAAACCCTAGTAATAGCCTTAAACTGCATTTCACGCCACCGTACGCCCTCAAGAAGAGACCCGATCCGTCGTAGAGCTTTGAGAACAGTACCCGTGGGGACCTCCCCCCCAACTCAATAGCCCAAGCTCTCTCCACATCACTAAAGTCCGGACCAGGTTGTAGGAGCTCAAGCCGCTTGACCAACGCACTAATGGAAGAAACCTCCTCTGTTCCCAGATGAAAGAACTCAAGGATCTGTTGGGAACGATCACTATGCAACTCCGCTTCCGGGAGGGAAGCCACATAATGAGAGATCTGCATGTAGGCAAAGAAATGCTTAGGCCCCAAGTCATACTCCTGACTTAACGAGACAAACGACTTACTTTTCCCACTAGGACCGACAACATGGCCCAGATTGCAAAGACCCTGGTCTGCCCACACACGAAAGACCGCTTCATCCAGACCGGGGGAAAAACTAAGATTGCCCTGCACGGGCAACCAGCTCGAAACTTTCCAGTTTCAGCCCCAAAAAGCGTTTAGCTGTCTCCAAGTCCGTCGCACCGGGGCCACCAAGGCCCCTTCTGACAGGTGTCGGGGCACCACGCGATTCTCATAGTGCAGCAAAGCCTGTAAAGTGTGTGGCGTTACATAAGCCTCCTCCAGGGCTCTAGGAGTGAAAATCTCAGTACCCCCCAGCCAGTCCCCCAAATGGCGCGCCTGACAGGCCAGGGCATAAACGCCCAAATCTGGGAGCCCCCAACCACCCTGTCGCCCTTTGCCTATCAAACGACGGTACGAAACATGGGCTCTCCCCCCTCCCCATAAGAAGTCCCGGAATTCCCTTTCAAACCTCCGAACATCCTTACGTAATAACCAAACCGGGAGCAGCTGTAGCCAATATAATATCCGCGGCAGAATGACCATTTTGATCGCTGCAATTCGTCCCGAGAGCGATAAGGGGAGATGCCGCCAGGACTGCAGTTGGGTCCGCACCTTAAGCAACACCCGGTGTAAATTATTCCCATAGAGCTGAGAGACCTGCCGCGGAAGGACAATCCCCAGGTACACAAATCGGTCGTCGGCCCATCGCAAAGGGAAAGTCGCCCTGCCAACTATCCCGCAACTGCCCGGAGACATCCAGGGCTTCCGATTTGTCACTATTGATACTAAGGTCTGCAAAAGTCCCAAAAAGTCGCAATTCTTGTAACAGGCGGGGCAGGGATTCTTGAGGTGAAAGCAGGTGTACCAGGAGATCATCTGCAAAGGCGGCTAATTTGAACTCATAGCCCCCAATACCCACCCCCTTTATAGCCCGGTTCGACTCCAATCGTCGTATGAGGGGGTCTAAGGACAAAACAAAAAGGAGAGGAGAAAGGGGGCAGCCCTGTCTGGTCCCCCTTTGCAGAGGGAAGGCCTCAGAAAGTACACCGTTACATAATATCGCCGCAGTCGGGGACACATACAGACTAGCTACCATTTTGCAAAAAGCATCCCCAATACCATAGCACGGGAGTAAATATCGCAAATACTGCCAGTCCACCCTATCAAAGGCTTTTTCAGCGTCGAAACTTACAAGCAGAGAGGGCTGATGTCGAAACTGAACCTATTCGAGAGAGGCTGCAATTTTGCGTAAATTACGAACGGCATATTGATTTTTAACAAAGCCGACTTGGGACTCATGAATCAGCTGGCCCAAAAAACCCCCCAAGCGTTCCGCTAAGATTTTCGCCATCAATTTAAGATCAAAGTTAAGTAGGGAGATGGGTCGATAGGAAGCTGCCTGCGAGGGATCCTTATTGGGTTTCGGGATAAGGACAATGTGGGCATGGTTCAGACCCCACCGAAAGTGACCCTGCTCCGTCCGCCGATTATGGACAGCCGCTAGGGTAGGAGAGAGCAGATCGCCAAGAATCTTGTAGAATTCGGCCCCCAAGCCGTCGGACCCTGGGGATTTATAACAGCTTGCTGTGGCTATCGCTGCCCGCACCTCCTCAACGGTGATGGGCTGATCCAACTGCCTCCATTGTGCGGCCGTTAATCGGGGCAACTCTAACCCCCCCAAATAATCCTGCATAGCTATAGGAGAGGCCGGATCAGCCGAATAGAGTTTCTGAAAAAAGGCTCGAAATAGTCGGGCTATCTCCAAACTCTCCTTCCGTAACTTCCCTTGGGAATCCCGAAGCCCGGTCACCAATCGAGACCCCCTGGGGCCACGCAGACAGCGCGCCAATAGCTTCCCGGGTTTGTCTCCATAGCGGTACAGTTGATACCGGTAATACATGACAGTTTTCGTAGCCCGCTGGTGCAGAAGTTCATTGAGTTCCACCTGGGTGTCCCACAAGCGCTGCCGAAGCTCCCCGGTAGGAGTTCGTGCCAATTGCCGCCTCATCTTTGTCACTAATTTCTCCAACTGGATAATACGGCCCGCCCGCAATCGCCGTTTCCATGCCAGGAACCCAATAATATCTCCCCTCAAGACCACTTTGGCTGTTTCCCAGACCAACTCAGGGTCATCCTGGTGGCCCTGGTGATCCGATTCAAACTCCTGCCACTGTCTTTGCAAGAAACGTCGAAACTGAGCATCTCGGTAAAGCTCGAGGGGGAAACGCCAAATCCGCGATTTCGGACTAGATCCACTCCAGTGCAACTCCACCGAAACCAATGCATGATCAGACACTTCACTGGGGCCGATCTCTGCCTCGGCAACTTTTGCGAACAACCCAGTGGAAAGTAACAAGTAATCTAGGCGCGCACTAGAGTTGTGTGCCCTAGATTGGTGTGTGTAATCCCTGTCAGACGGGTGCAGCAACCTCCACGGGTCCACCAGATCCAAGCTCTTACACAGTTGAACCATAGCGCGCGCCATCTGAAATCTCTCCCTGGGTCCTCCCCCCCTCGACGTGTCCAACATCACGTCCATGACAGCATTGAAATCTCTGACCAAAATCAGCGGAAATTCAGGCAATAACGCTATTTTGGCAGACACCTGCTGATAAAAATCCGGGTCTAAAACATTGGGGCCATAAATGTTGCCCAAGATAACAGGTTCCCCTTCGAGAGTACCCTGTAGGATTACAAAGCGCCCGGATGAATCCACGAAGTCTCTCTCAACTGTGAATCGTACCCGTTTATGAATCAGAACAGCGACTCCCCGCTTTTTCCCCTGGGCCGGGGCTCCCCAGACCTGTCCCACCCAGTCCCGGCATAATTTGCCATGCTCTTCGGCTGTCTGGTGGGTCTCCTGGAGTAAGGCAATATCAGCTTTATGCCTAGCTAAGGCCTGCAACACTTTAGACCTCTTAATAGGGCTCCCCAAGCCACAAACATTCCAGGAAATTATCCTCAGGTTAGGTGACCAAGATCCCAATTATATAACAAGGCTAGAACCAAATACCAGGGGGGGGCCCTCCCAGCCTGGAGCTCCCCCCAATATCCACTCAAGTGATGGGGCACTAACTGCCTCCCTAGGTCCTGGGTATACCCCCCCCACCTCCCCCCCCACCCTCCTTCCCCTCCCCCTCCTTCCCCTCCCCCCCTCCGCTCCCCCAAACCCCTCTAATGCTATATCCTACCCTCCCGCTAGTGGGTAGCATAGTACTCCTCATACGGGATCACCTAAGATGCGTGCGGTCGCCCCCCGCCCCAAGTTCGCAGCTTCACATTACCCAAGAAACATCTCACAGGAACAGAACTCAAGGCAACACAGCAGTACATTACATGGCAAACAGCTATAAGTGAACAGATAACATGTTCAGTGCCTAAGATAGCGCAGGCAATAGCCCCCCAGTACCCCCGGTTGAAAAACATTGAACCCCCCCCCCCTTCCTAGAACCCCCCAACCAACAACAATCCCATAGTAGAGAAGGGGGAAGGAAAAGTGACAAAGGGGGGAAAATCACACCCTAGACCCACCCGCGCCCAGTTCGAAGAGGACCCCAGGGGGATAAAAGGCTCGAAGTCCCCAGCTCACAGCAATAAACCGAGACATAGAGTAAAATACACAGGAAAAGGCATAGTGCTGAGCTATTTGAACAGTTACAGGAAGACCGCTAAACTCCCCCCCTCTCCCCACACCCCACAAACTGAGCAAAAATGAACTACTCAAAAGATGAGACATATGTGGTGGGGGCAAAACAGTTCCGCGCTCCCCACTTCAACCGCTACTCCATGTGATAGGTCTTGCACGGAGTCCCCTGCATGCCGTCGGATTACAGTCCCATTACAGTCAGGCCCTGACTCCAACGCAGGTCTTTCGAGGCCAATATTCCATAGGTAGGGCTAAGCCTCCATTTCAAAGCCAGTAACACAGTCACCACCGGTCTTACATGCACTGGTCCCAGACCCCCAGACCTATGCACCGTACAATAAACTTCGCCACAGAACAGGTCCCGTGAAAGTTCAAGGGCTACGTTGAGAGAGGCCCCTTTGCTGCACCAGCTCATCAATATAGGAGGCTGCCTCTTCCGCCGAATTGAATATCCGATGACCGCCACCATGGAGCACGTGCAGCCGTGCCGGGTATTGCACTGAAAACTTTATGTTGGCCTCTATCAGCTTTTGACAAAGCGGTGCATAGGCTTTACGTCGCTGGCTCAAGGAAGCAGAGTAGTCTGGGGCCACCCGAATCTTCACGTTCTCATGGATCAGGCCGCCCTTCTGTCTCGCCGTCCGGAGTATGGCCTCCCGGTGTGGAAAGTAAAGGAACCGGGCAAGAACGACTCGGGGCCGCTGATCGCGGGCTTGCTTGCTTCCCACACGATGCGTCCTTTCAATCAGCATGTGAGCACCTCCTGCGAGTCCGTCAACCAGCTGCGGGAGAATTTCCTCTAGATGTGATTTCAGGTCTTTGTCCGCTATAGAATCGGGTATCCCCATCAACCGCAGGTTGTTCCGCCGTGATCGGTTCTCGAGATCATCTAGTTTCGTGGTGTGTAAGTGCATGCTCGACTTCAGGGCCGTCACCTCCTGCGTTAGAGAAAGCAAACTATCTTCGGCTTTGCCAATGCGGTCTTCTGCCTCCTGAAGCCGGCACCCCAGCCCACTCATCGAGCTCTGCAGAGTGTCCATTTTTTCATGCAAAGCGGAAAATTGGGTAGCCAGCGCTGCAGCCACTGCACCCGAGACTTCCTCGATATACTCCGGGGCAGCAGGTGAGGAAGGCTGCACATGGCTGTCGGCCATTTTAGTCGCGGCCGCCCCTCGCTCCTTTTCCTTGCGAGAGGGCTTACCGGTAGTCGCCATTCTGCTTCTCCGAGCCGTCAAACACAGCAAAAGGTTTGCCTCGATGTTTCCCCCAGGCCAAGCTTACTTTTAGGGAGCTGACTGCCCACCAAACGGCACTAGAAACCCGGTTGGGGCCGAGGGGGACCGGAGCACACACAGACCGCGTCTGGTGCCTTCACCGCATCACGTGATCTCCTCTGTGTTCCTCTGTTTTGCGAGCTTTTGAATTTTGTGAAAGCTGTAGTTTTTGCCTTTATTTGTGCAGCCACTTCTTTTTCTCTTGTTTTTATTTACTTTCTTTACATACTATGTATCTGTTGCCCCTTTTATTGCCTCCTTTAGTTTAGCCCATTGCAATTCCACTTCCCTTATCCCCTCCCACCCTGCCAACCGCTCTTTCAGGTACTTGGCCATTTTACTGAAGTCAGTGTTTTTGAAATCTAGGATTTTGAGCTTGCTATGATTGGATTCTGCCTTGGCTTTTATCTCAGACCACACCGTGTGATGATCGCTGCTGTTCACATGGGCACTCACCCAGCTATTCAACATGCTATCTCCGTTAGTGAGCACTAAATCCAGTACCAAGCACTCCCCGATCGGTTCCATCACCATTTGTCTAAGTAATGCATCTTGAAAGGTATCCACAATTTTTTTACTCCTTTCCAGATTTGCAGAAGGAATACTCCAGTCCACATCGGGTAGATTAAAGTCACCCAATATGATCACTTTCCCCTTCATGGCTATCTTTGCAATATCGGCAATCAATTCACTATCCATTTCTTCTGTTTGAGTTGGAGGCCTATAAACTACACCAGTATGGATGACAGTGCCATCTCCTCTTTACAACACAATCCACAGTGCTTCTTCGTTTCCCCACTTCCCCTGCATTTCAGCAGCTTTAATATTGCTTTTAACAAATTAGTATATTGTCACTTTTTCAGAGCTTCATAAATTTCACAGTAGTTTTATCTAGGTCAGCTCCACTATTCACCGTTGAAACTATAGCTAATGAAACAGTTTTTCAAGAAAAATACCTCTATCCAACAACTCTTAAGATTGGCAACTGGGTCTCAGACTTAAACAGGGCTACTTATAGAACCAACATATTTGCCTCTGTTCAGCGCCCTCTGTTGCATCAATGACCCAACGCGTTGCTTTAAAAATGGTGGCAGTTATCAGGTTTTACTCTATTGTTTTAAATTTCAAAGGTTTTAAAGCGATGCTTATCTTGGAAATATTGTAGATCTTCCCAACGCCAGACTTCAGCGCCGTAGCGTTTCATGAATACAGCGTTTCTTCAGGGGATCTTAAAGGCATATGACTTGTAGCATTCTGCGCTTAAACCTGATTTACAGAGGTAAAAGAGACTAACTTAGCAAATATTTTAGTTATAGTCTCATTGTCAATATCATTCACCTCTAACGCAAATAAGAAACTCACTCACCCAATGCCGCAACGTCATTTCTCTTTCAACTGCGAGACGCCGCACATGCGGCTTGAACCTACTACGGGGATTTAAATCGCTTTGGTAAAGTCATGTGAGTAGACTTTGCTATCACGCTAAAAGCCTATAACCCCTACAGGCGTTTTCACAATTTCTTAGGTACCGCAGAAACTGTTCTGATATCATGAAATTTAAATCACATGCCGCTTTATTAAAAGACAAATTTGCAGCACGTGGTTATCCTAAACATGTCATTGATACGGCTTATAAACGAGCACTGTATAATAACTGCGAGTTTCTGTTATCTCCTCCGCGTAGAAGTGCATCGCAAGGTCATCTGAGCAATCAGGTCCACTTGATTACAAAATATTCCCCATATAGTAGTAAGATCACAAAAATCTTGAAAAAAAACACAGCAATGTCTTACAAAGTACACCGGGATTGGAAAATCAGCATGTCCGATGCGTATGACGACGACACAAAAACCTAAAAGAGATTTTGAGCCCCACGACCCTCAGACCTCTACCTACTTTAAGCACAGCTAGAATAACTGGCTATTTTAAATGTGGTGAGTGTGCAATATGTGCCATCACCTTGGAACTCCATACTTTTGAACATCGGGGTCAAACATATTTTTTTAAAACAACAAACGTCATGCAATTCCACACATGTGGGCTATTGCATCTTATGCCCATGTCAGTTGATTTATATTGGGAAAACTATTCGGCCCTTCCAGGTCCACATGAAAGAACATCTTAGCAGGCTAAGATGCGGAACTGTACAAGCCCCTATTGTCCAACATTGTTTGGAATTGAACCACGAATTTAGTGAGTTACGTTGTTTCTGTATTGACCAAGTGCTTTATGGTTCGGAGGGTAAATCAAGAGATTGTACACTGCTCCGCCATGAACAATGATGGATTTTTAATCTTGACACAGTGAGCCCCAAGGGACTGAACGCACAGGTAGAGTGGGGGGCTTACTTGTAGGGGGTATAGGCTTTTAGCGTGATAGCAAAGTCTAGTCACATGACTTTACCAAAGCGATTTAAATCCCCATAGTAGGTTCAAGCCGCATGCGCGGCGTCTTGCAGTTGAAAGAGAAACAACATTGCGGCATTGGGTGAGTGAGTTTCTTATTTGCGTTAGAGGTGAATGATATTGACAATGAGACTATAACTAAAATATTTACTAAGTTAGTCTCTTTTACCTCTGTAAATCAGGTTTAAGCGCAGAATGCTACAAGTCATATGCCTTTGAGATCCCCTGAAGAAACGCTGTATTCGTGAAACGCTATGGTGCTGAAGTCTGGCGTTGGGAAGATCTACAATATTTCCAAGATAAGCATCGCTTTAAAACCTTTGAAATTTAAAACAATAGAGTAAAACCTGATAACTGCCACCATTTTTAAAGCAACGCGTTGGGTCATTGATGCAACAGAGGGCGTTGAACCGAAGCAAATATGTTGGTTCTATAAGTAGCCCTGTTTAAGTCGAGACCCATTTACCTATCTTAAGAGTTGTTGGATAGAAGTATTTTTCTTGAAAAACTGTTTCATTAGCTATAGTTTCAACGGTTAATATTGCTTTTGACATATAGGGCTGCTACTCCTCCTTTTCTACCATCTCTATCTCTTCTAAATAGATTATTGCCAGCTATGGCTATATCCCATTCATGTGATTCGTTAAACCATGTTTCTGTAATGGCCACAATGTCGAAGTCCATTTCTACCATTAGGGCTTCCAGATCAGGTACTTTGTTGGCTAGGCTTTCCAGCATTTGTGCTCATTGCTTCCAGCATTCATCTTGCTTTCCAGCAAACTGAGTTGCAGGAGAAATTGTTCCCAAGGTCCAACGGCACTGGCCTCCCCAACGCCAAGCTCCAAGCTTAGCATTTCCCATGAAGCCCGAGTGTCCTCTGAGTCCATGGTGGGGGCTCCTCCAAGAACACCTTGGACCCCAAGTGAAAGAAGAAAAAATCCTCAAGTCCATAAGACAGCTCAGAGAGACTCAGGCGACTCTGAGAAGTGTCCCACCAAGGTCCTCAAAAAGGAATCCTTGGCCGACGGCGACCGTGCGAGGTTCCTCGAGTCTATAGTCCTCGTGGAGGATGCACTTGCGAGAGTGCCAGTGCTGGGCCCGAGATCCCGTGTGCCCATGCTGAAAGCTGCGGAGCCTTCTGGCTTGGAATCCAGAATGGCAGCCATGGAACAGAACATCCCTGCTATCCTTTCCATGCAGCAGGCAGTGATGGTTGCTTCATCTGTCCCGAAGACTGGGCCCCCAACTGCAGGGGGGGAGTCCCTGGTCATCTAGATGAGCTCCAAGCGCTGCTGGCCTCTGGTAAGTCCTCGGCACCAGTCAAGGTTCTGGTCCCGGTCCCGTTCCCTGGGCATCCGGTCTTCCCTGGGCCAGTTTCCGAGACTCGGCTCCCAGCCCTTTGGCACGGGCCTCAAGGCAAGGAGTCTCAGGGCCTCAAACTCATTGTCCCCCTTCGACACAGAGTGGGAGATAGATGACGAGGCCTTCCCGAAAACCAGACAGCACCGAGCTGTCCTCTCGGACCCATCTCCCCCCGGCGCCATGCTCTGCCAGAGGATGTGGCTTTCCATGACTTTGTCAGGGATATGGTCAGAGCCCTCTCTGTGCAAACTGAGGCGGAGGAGGACCCACACACCAAGCAACTGGAGATCCTCCAGTTCGAGTCTCCACCCAAGGAAACTTTCATGGTGCCAGTGCAGCCGATCCTCAAGTGGCTACTGCTATGAATGTGGGAGACCCTTGCATCAGTGCCAGTGGTCAGTCGATGCTTCGACGCCACATACCATGTCAGGAAGGGGCCAGGGCTTCACAAGCCCTAACTCCATGGTTGTCAAGTCAACCATGCAAAAACTCAAAATCCAGAAGACTTATTCTTCTGTTCCCCCTGGAAGGGATGCTAGAGCCCTTTACGCCTTTGGACGCAAGTGCTACCAGGGTTCAATGCTTGGATGCCGAATCCAGGCCTATGAGCTATACATAGGCATGTATCTGAAGGCCCTGACCCAGGAGTTGTCCGGATTCTCCACGGGGCTGGCCGGGGAACCTCTCCAACAGTTCCAAACTCTGACCTCCGGGATCAAGGACTGCTCGAAGTTCCTCTTCCGGGTGGCCTATGACGTATTCGAGTCAGTAGCTTGAGTAGCAGCGGTCGGCATCAGGGCTCAATGCCAAGCCTGGCTACAGTCTTCAGACCTTGAGCAATGAGTCCAGGATGAGCTGCTCAACATCCCCTGCACCACAGGTTCAGCAAACCCATGGCCGACAAGGCGGCTGAGATAGAAGCTGAAGTGGTGACCCACCAGAGGCTTTCAAAGAGGACCTCTTCCTTCCCCCCACAAAAAGCCCTCAGGGGAAAGGCCCCTATTCTAGTGGAAAAAGGGGCACTTCCAACAGAGTCACCACTACTAGTCATTTCCGGGCCAGCAACAGGGTTCTCGCCCTAAGAGGCAGGGCCAGGGAGCTCAGAAGCCCCAGGCCCCTGCTCCAGCCGAACAAGGGGGGAGCTTTTTACTCCCAGGGCAGAGCCTCCCTTCCCCCAGGAGACCCTCACTAGCCCACCAGGGGGCTGCCTGGCACTCTTCACCCACGAGTGGGCCAAGGTCACCTCAGACCAGTGGGTGCTGCAGGTTGTAAAGGAGGGATACCTCCTCCATTTACAACAAGTACCACCCAGATTCTTTCCAGGAGAGCCAGTGAAACCTCTCTTTCACCAGACCCTTCTGCTCTCAGAGCTTGCAGGTTTATGTTTATTTTAAAACTTAATATACCGCCCAACAAAAGTATCTGGGTGGTTTACAATACAAGCTTATAAAATTAAAATTAAAAAAATGCTGCAAGAAAGGAAAAGAAAAGGAATGCCATAAAATCAAAGAAGCAGGACAGAAAAAGATGAGAGCAGAATAAGAAAAAGGTCAAAGAGAAATAAGAATCAAACAGTGAGGGTGGGAGGTGCTCTGGTAGTATGTTAGCAGGTCTGCTCAGGGACAACACAGTGGAGTTTGTACCCAAGCATCTGTGTGGAAAGGTGTTCTACCCACAGTATTTCCTTGTCCCCAGAAGAACAGGGGGCCTCAGGCCCATACTAGACCTGCGAAACTTGAACAAGTTTCTGGTGAGGGAGAAGTTCAAGATTCTCTTCCTTAGAACACTGCTGCCTTACCTCCACCAGGGAGATTAGCTGTGCTCCTTGGACCTAAAGGATGCGTACACTCACATCCTGATCCATCCCTCCCACAGGCAGTACCTACTGCTTGTAGTGGGAGAAGGGCAGTACCAGTACAGAGTGCTCCCCTTCGGCCTAGCCTCCTTGCCAAGGGTCTTTACCAAGTGCTTGGCGGTGATAGCCACCTACCTGCACCTACAAGGGGCTTTCGTCTTCACCTACCTGGATGACTGGCTCATCAGGGGTGGTATTGTCTCAGAGGTCAGTCAGGCCACAGAGCGGGCAACCTGCCTACTGAAACACCTGGGATTAGTCATCAATTACCCCAAAACCCATCTCTCTGCAGTCCAAAGCCTGGAGTTCATAGGGGTTCAGTAGGAGACTTTGCAAATCAAGGATGTCCTCCCTAGAGAAAGTGCAGACCATCTCATATATATCTGGCAGGAGAGGTACAACGCCACTGGTCCGTACCGGCTTGCCGCTGCCTCAGGCTGCTAGGCCACATGGCCTCAACGGTCTACGTCACACCATTAGCCTGTCTACACATGCAGACAGCCCAATGGTGCCTCTGCTCACAGTGGACTCAAGCCACGGGCAGGCTACGGGACAGGGTCAGAGTTACCCACCAACTGTCAGAGTCCTTCACCTGGTGGTAAAACTTGTGCCACCTCCAGGCGGGAATGCCATTCCAGGCACCCACACCTCAGAGGACCCTGACAACAGACGCCTCCCTCCTGGGTTGGGGGGGGCGCATTGTGGGGACCGCTGCATGCAAGGCAGCTGGTTCCAGGAGAAGTTGCTCTTGCAGATCAATCTCCTGGAAATCAGGGCAATATTCCTGGCCCTGTGAGCATTCCACCACTGCTTGCGGCACCGACTGGTTCTGATCCAGACGGACAACCAGCTTGCCATGTTTTATATCAACAAGCAGGGTGGCACGGGCTCGTACTCCCTCTGCCAGGAGATGGTAGCCCTCCTCTCCTTCAAAGTGCACAACACCATGCTCCTGCTGGTGGTATACCTACCAGGACAGGACAACTGCCTAGCGGACAGTCTAAGCAGAGAACTTCGCCCATACGAGTGGCGCTTGAACCCCAGAGTAGCAAGGAGGCTCTTCCACCTCCGGGGCAGTCCCATGATGGACATTTTCACCTCCCCGGACAATGTGCAGCTTCTCCGCTTCTGCTCGCACCAGTCGCACCCGGGGAGAGTGGCGGCGGATGCCTTCCTGATCGCGTGGTCCAAGGGTTTGCTCTATGCGTTTCCACTGACCCTCCCCTACCCCCCCCCCAGTCGCCAAGACCCCATTCAAGGTCCAGAACAAGAAGGCGTCTGTTATATTGATAGCCCCCAGGTGGCATAGGCAACCATGGTTCCTTCTGTTGCTTTCCCTGTTGGTAGCGCTCCTAGTCTCACTGGGTCGGGCTCCAGACCTACTGTCCCAGGAGGAGGGCTCCCTCCTGCACCCAAATCTGGCATCATTAATGCTGACAGCGTGGCTGCTGAAAAGGTGGCATTGGCCCCTTTCAGCCTCCCAGGAGAAGTTGAGGAGATCCTACTGGCTTCCCGAAAACACTCCACCAGACGGGCATATGCCTTTTTATTTATTTTATTTATTTACATTCTCTTATATACCGCGCTATTCTGCATCAGTGCGGTTTACATTGAACAAACTGAAATTACATTGAACAGGGCATTATAACTTGGAGATAACTATTTTACAGGGAACATGGGCTATGGAGGGTTAAGTAGCTTGCCCAAGACCACAAGGAGCACCTGTGGGACTAGAAACCCCAGTCCTTCCGGCCCAAGGTTGCTGTCCTCTAGTGGGATTTGAACCCCTGACCTTCCGGCCTGAAGTACCTTGCCCCAACCACTAGGCCACTCCTCCACTCCTTTAAGTGGAGAAGGTTCTCAGTCTGGTGTGCGGAGGAGGAAAAGAATCTTTTCTCCAGTCAGGTGCAACTTGTACTTCAGTACCTACTGCACTTGTCGCACACCGGGCTGAAGTCTAACTCTGTGAGGGTACATCTGAGTGCCATAGCTGCTCACCACCACCCTATCGAGGGAAAATCCCTCTCGAGCCAGTCCCTGGTCTCCAGGTTCCTCCAGGGTCTCGTTATCCAAGCCCCCTCTCCACCCTTCAGTGGAATGGGAGCTCAGTGTGCTCTCCCAGCTCACCAAACCGCCGTTCGAGCACCTAGCCACTTGCCACCTGCGCTACCTGTCTTCAAAAATGTCTTCTCTGGTGGCCCTCATGTCCGCTCGAAGACTGAGTGAACTCCAGGCCCTGGTGGCGGATCCACCTTATACAAGGTTCTATAAGAACAGGGTATTGCTCCGCACACACCCTAAATTCCTCCCGAAGGTGATATCTCCTTTCCACCTCAAACAGGAGTTGGTCCTCCCCCACTTCTTCTCACGGCCTCATGCCAGCAGGGAGGAACTAGTCCTTCATAAACTGGACTGCAAATGGACCCTGTCCTTCTACTTACAGTGGACTCAGGCCCATCATAAAACTCCTCAGCTTTTCATGTCTTATGACCCCATTAGATTGGTGCTCCCCGTGACTAAGCGAACTCTGTCCACTTGGGTGACGGACTATATTGCCCTCACCTATCAGCGAGCTGGCCTCTCCCTTGAGTACCAGATCACAGCGCATCGCGTGAGGGCAGTGGCCACATCTGTGGCCAACCTCCGTTCAGTGCCAGTGATGTAAATATGCAAGGCTGTCACATGGTCTTCAATACATACATTTGCAACTCACTACTTCCTGGAGAGCATGTCCTACAGGGACAATGCCTTTGGCCAGGTAGTACTCCGTAATAATCTTGGTGTGTAGGCTACTCCTGCCCTCCAACCCTTCTGTGTTAAGGCTACTGGAGTGATAGTGTCGCTGGATGCTAGGGTCTTGCAGAGTTTCTCAGTTGGGAACTCATCTTCTGCAAATCATGGCTGGCTGCCTTTGGTGCTGTCATGGTTCGGTCCTTGGCCAACCTGGAGCTAGGGAGTCCCATATGTGAGGTCTGACTTCCTGCCTATTCCTGGAGAAAGCGTAGTTACTTGCCTGTAACAGGTGTTCTCCAGGGACAGAAGGAATCAAGTCCTTACAACTCTTCCTCCTCCCCTGGGAGTTCTCTCCCTACCTTATTTTAGTTTTAACTGCCGTCCTAACTATGTCATCTGACTGAGTTAGATGGCATCCTTGTACAGGAAGGGGACCATGCAGGTGTGGTAGCATGTCACAGAGGTTTTCTTTGAATGCTGAGAAAATGCTCCATGTGGGCTCCGTCGGTAGCGACGTCACCCATATGTGAGGACTGATTCCTGCTGTTCCTGGAGAACACCTGTTACAAGTGAGTAACTGCTTTCAGGGTCATGATTTGAGGCTTAGTGTCCTGTGGTGTAATGCTCCTGCGGGTGGTATACCTACCAGGACAGGACAACTGCCTAGCGGACAGTCTAAGCAGAGAACTTCGCTTGAACCCCAGAGTAGCAAGGAGGCTCTTCCACCACTGGGGCAGTCCCATGATGGACATTTTCACCTCCCCGGACAATGCGCAGCTGCCTCGCTTCTGCTCGCACCTGTCGCACCCGGGTAGAGTGGCAGCGGATGCGACCTCTGCAGAGAACAATGGTTCCCCTTGTTAGTTCGCTTGTCTTGTCAGCAATCCCTCAGGCTAATGTACAGTTGTGGGCAACATTGGCACCCTTTCATTTTAGGTATGTTTTATACAGTATCTTGAGAAATAATTGGAAATATTCCAACTGTATGTCGTCATAATATTTTAATAAACAACAAAAAAAATGCCTGTGCAACTTAGATGATGTAATTTCTGAGAAGAAAAAAAAACAAAATATGATCTGGACAGGATTAATGGCACCCTTCACTAATATTTATTTGCACAACACTTGGTATGATGACAGCCTCCAAATGTTTCTTGAACCCGTGAGAGAGTCAGTTGGTCCATTAGATGATAAAGGGGTTAAAGGAGCACTAAGAGGCGACAAGGCGATAGCGGAGAGACTGAATGAATTCTTTGCTTCGGTCTTTACTGAGGAAGATGTAGGGATGTTACCCACGACTGAAGTGGTATTTAAAGGTGTGGAAGAATTGAAGGAAATATCGATACATCGGGAAGATGTCCTACAACTATTAGATAAACTGAAGAGTAGCAAATCACCTGGGCCGGATGGTATACATCCAAGGGTGTTGAAAGAACTGAAATTTGAGATTGCAGACCTGCTATCAGTAATCTGTGAACTATCATTAAAATCATCTCTAATACCTGAGGATTGGAGGATCGCCAATGTAACACCAATTTTTAAAAAGGGTTCGAGGGGTGATCCGGGAAACTACAGACCGGTGAGCCTGACATCAGTACCGGGAAAAATGGTAGAAAACCATCATAAAGAATAAAATTACTCAGCATATAGATAGTCATGACCTAATGGGAGACAGCCAACATGGCTTTAGACAAGGAAGATCTTGTCTTACTAATCTGTTATGTTTTTTTGAAGGAGTGAATAAACAGGTGGACAAAGGTGAGTCGGTTGATATTGTGTATCTGGACTTTCAGAAAGCCTTTGACAAGGTCCCTCATGAGAGACTTTTGGCAAAACTAAAGAGTCATGGGATAGGAGGCAGTGTACTACTGTGGATCAGGAACTGGTTAAAAGATAGAAAGCAGAGGGTAGGGCTAAATGGCCAATTTTCCCAATGGAGAAAGGTGAATAGTGGTGTACCCCAGGGATCTGTGCTGGGTCCGCTGCTTTTTGACATATTCATAAATGACCTGGAAAGTGGAATAACGAGTGAGGTTATCAAATTTGCTGATGACACAAAAACTATTTAAAGTTGTTAAAACCCAGGAGGATTGTGGAAAATTGCAAGAGGATCTTGATAAATTGGAAGACTGGGCATCAAAATGGCAGATGAAATTTAATGTGGAGAAGTGCAAGGTTATGCACCTAGGGAAGAACAACCCAAACTATGGTTACACGATGCAAGGTTCCACATTAGGAACCACCACCCAAGAAAAAGATTTAGGCGTCCTTGTGGATACCATGTTAAAACCCTCGGCCCAGTGTGCAGTGGCGGCCAAGAGAGCAAATAGAATGCTAGGTATGATAAGGAAAGGAATGGAAAATAAAACAAAAGATACTATAATGCCTCTATATCGTTCCATGGTGAGACCGCACCTTGAATATTGTGTGCAATTCTGGTCGCCATATCTTAAAAAGGATATAGCGATTTTAGAAAAGGTTCAGAGAAGAGCCACCAAAATGGTAAAGGGGATGGAAGGCTACTCCTATGAAGAAAGGCTAAAAAGGTTGGGGCTCTTTAACCTGGAAAAGAGACGGCTGAGGGGAGATATGATAGAAGTCTATAAATTAATGAACGGAGTGGAACGGGTAAACGTAGATCGATTGTTTACCTTATCAGAATATAGAAAGACTAGGGGACATGCAATGAAGCTACAGGGTAAACTATTTAAGACTAATAAAAGAAAATATTTTTTCACGCAACGTGTAATCAAACTCTGGAATTTGTTACCGGAGGATGTAGTAAAGGCTGTTAGTGTAGCTGGGTTTAAAAAAGGTTTGGACAAGTTCCTGGAGGAAAGGTCCATAAACCATTATTAAGAAGGGACCCAGGATATCAATGCTTGAACCAATACAAGCATTGTGGAACCTGTGTCCCTTGGGGAAACTGCTAGGTACGTATGACCTAGATTGGCCACTGTTGGAAACAGAATACTGGGCTTGATGGACCTTGGTCTGACCCAGTATGGCATATCTTATGTTCTTATGCTGGTAGTTTCTCTTACTCTAACTGTGATTTGTTCCAGCTTTTGAATGTTTCCATTCTTATCCTTATCCATTCTTTTGTAATTTTGGATGTATGTTATCTCCAGGAACAAGCAGGAATGTAGTCTTCACATATGGGTATCGTCGGTACCGACGGAGCCTGCGCGGGAACGCTCCCCAGCATCCAATAGGAAAGCTTTTGGGAGCATCCCACAGCGCTTGCGTACTGCCTTCCCGCCTTTCCCAACTGTCCCTCTCCAGTTCTTCGTTTTCCGCGGAGCTGACAGGTCGCACATCCTGTCACCGTAGAAAATAATTCCCTTTTATTCTTCTTTTTTGTGGTTGCGTCTGCCTTCCTTCGACGCTACACCGGTACCGCCGGTGGTTCTTTCTTTTTTAAAAAAAAAAAAAAACAACTTTCTGCAGTCTTTTCCAGGTATTTTCTCCTCAGGTGCCATGTGCCATTTTGGGCACTAGGCCCAACTTTTCCTTTAAAATGGAAAAACCCACTTCGGGTTTTAAAAAGTGTTCCAAGTGTGGCAGTACTATCTCCGTCACCGACACTCATGAGTGGTGCCTCAAATGTTTAGATTCTGACCACTCTATTTTGGAGTGTGTTGCCTGTGGGATGATGTCGAAGAGGGGCCGGCAGAACCGAGCTGCTAAACTTAGCACCCTTTTTCCCTCTGATGCAGCCTCTGTGGCATCGACGTCTTCCAGGGCTTCGTCGTCCTCCCATGGATCTCCGGTAACTAAACATAAATCTAGCCGGTCCTCAAAGGGTAGATCTCCCTCTAAGCATCGAGATGCCTCTGGCGTTACCCTTGAGGGACTTTCACCGTCAAAATTGCACTAACAGGGCTCCAGGATGTTCTCGAGGCCTCAACCTCAGCAGACCTACTGGTGCCATGCTCTGGGGTAACGGCTGCTTCATCCGGTACCGATACCCAAGAATCGGCAGCGTCGATAGACCAGAGATTCTTGGCTATTGAACGCAGTCTGGCGGCTCTTCTCACGGCCTCGATGCCCCTGAAACCGCTTCAGACAATTCACTCGGTACCGGCACCAACTCCGGTACTGGTACTGACTGCATCGACATCGGCAGGTATTCTACCGGGACCGAGTCATGCTTATCCATCCGGTATTGACAAGTTGGTACCGAACCCCTCCGATGCCGACTTTGATCGGTACCGGTACCGGTACCGTGCCTTGCACGATCACCCAGATTGGAGATACTTAGAATCCTCGGATGAGTCTGAAGACTCTGAAAGCTCTGCCGATACCAGAGTACTTCTTCCTGAGGATTCTTCTTCTCCTCAGCGTAGGATGTCTCCACCAGAGGATATGTCCTTTCAGGATTTTATCCGAGATGTGGCTCGAGGTCTTTCCATCACAGTGGCTCCTGAAAAAGCCTAAGGCAAAGGAATTAGAAATCCTACAATATCCTAAGGCTCCCAAGGAGGCAGCTACCTTACCTATTCATGAGACCTTGCATGATCTCATGTTAAGGATGTGGGAAACACCTCTAACCACATCGCCTCACTCTCGAAGACTCGACACCATGTATCGAGTTCCTCCTTGTCCTGGGTTTCAGAAGACTCAGCTACCACACCACTCCATGGTGGTGCAATCAGCTATGAGAAGGATCAAGAATGCAAAAAGGCATGCATCTAATCCTCCAGGACTTGAGTGTAGGACTCTTGACGCCTTTGGATGTCGAATCTTCCAGGCTTCCATGCTTTCTGCTAGGATCAGTTCCTATATATCCCCAGCACAGTGCACCTCCACAGGCTCAGGCACAGAGCACCAGAGTACTTGAACTAAAATAAAATAAAATGAAATGAAATGAAAAAGAAACTGCAAATGGCCCCCTAGTTAGAGGCTGCTCTGTCCTGCTTTATTCTCTGGTGGCTGCCTCTCCCAGGCACCCAAAACACAGCAGGGGGTTAAACATATGCGGGCCTGAATAAGAAATCGCACCTAAATTCCCAGTTCCCACACTGCTGCAGGCTCTCAAACATGCGGCTGCAGGCCGCTCTGTCTCCTCATGTTCTGGCAGTTGCTAGAGATTTCTGCTGTCTTCCCCCCTGCCCCTGCCACTCTTACCTTGAAGCCTCTTTGCCGCATGGCCTTTCTACCCCTTGCGCTCAGCCTTCCTTCCTGGCTTCGGCGCTGAGGAGGGGGGGGGGTGACTTAGGGCTGCCAGCTTTCACTCCTGTCAAGCAACTGCAGCCCCTGTAACGGCTCCTCACCCAATAATGGGTTCGGGAGCAGCCAGAAGTCTCGGACTGAGGAAGGCCCCCACAGAACCCATCCCCCCGAAATCCTGTGGGGGAGAGGGGGAAGTAGAAATATTCTCCCCTCAGCCCTGTTGTGTCTCTGTTCCTTCTGGTTCTTTTTTTTTTTTTTTTACTTCTGCCTTTAAAAACAAAGAAACCTGCACCTTAACAGGGGAAATAAAAGCAAACTCTTAACTAAACATATCTCCTTAGTTGTTCCTTCTGTCTGGTCAGTGAGTAACCTGACACGATCATCATTGTTGTTATTTGTATTACATAACTTATTTTGTTTTCTGTCTTATTAGATTGTGAGCTCTGATGAACAGGGACTGTCTCTCTTCTATATTTGTACAGCGCTTCGTATGTTGCGGCGCTTTATAAGTCTTTAATAATAATAATAATAATAATAAAGTCACAGGAGATTTAGAGCTTATGAGCCCTCTCCTTCCTGATGATAAGAGGCAGGATTTCCTTGCCCTTGTCAAACATGCTCAGGATGTTTCCAAGTTTGTGAATCGTGCAGCCTTTGACTGCTTTGAGTGCATAAGCAGAACCTCTGCTATTGCCATAGGTGTACGTAGGATTGCCTGGCTTCAAGCATCTGACTTGGAACTTTGGGTACAGGATAAACATGGGAATATTCCTTGCACAGGAGAGAATCTCTTTGGCAAGAAAAAGCTAATGAAATAGATGCTGACAATATCACTTTGGATAGATTGTCTAAGTCTACAGCTGATCCTGCAAGGAAAAGTCCTACAAGAAACCATTCTTCAGTAAGAAGAAGTAGTTTTATCCCTCCTATACCCAGCAGGGGCATCGTTTAGGTCAGTCTGCCCAAAAGGGACAGCAGCAACAACCTAGGCAAAGAAAAACAAAAGCTGCTAAGCCTCAACCAGCTCAGCAGACTCAGCCTCCACAGGGGCTTTGACTCCTATCTAGAGAACTTTGCCTTCCTGGCCCTGAACGGCCCAGAGCCTTCCACCATTCCAGGAAGGTTATGTCATTTTGCCCCCAGATGGGTTCAGATAACAGCAGAAAATTGGACTCTGTCTATTGTAAGAGAGGGGTACAAGCTTCATTTCCTCAGCATGCCCCCTCCTACAATGGTAAGACTGTTCAATTCTCAGACCTCTCTCAACAACCAGTTAGGTCAAGAGGTCACTAAGCTGCTTGCCCAAGGGGTAATAGAAGAGGTACCCATTCAGGTACAGGGTTCTACTCCCCCCTATTTCCTTATTCCAAAGAAAACAGGAGGACACAGACCCATTTTAGACCTCAGAGAATTGAACAAATTCCTGTTCAAAGAGAAGTTCAAAATGATTTTTCTAGGAACTCTGCTGCCATACCTTCAGAATCAGGATTGGCTTTGTTCTCTAGATCTCAAGGATGCGTACATTCATGTTCTCATCCATCCAACTCATCAAAAGTTCCTTTGCTTTCTATTTCAAGGGAAGCACTACCAATACAGGGTTTGTTTATTTATTTATTTATTTATTTACATTCTCTTATATACCGCGCTATTTTGCATCAGTGCGGTTTACATTGAACAAACTGAAATTACATGGAACAGGGCATTATAACTTGGCGATAACTATTTTACAGGGAACATGGGCTATGGAGGGTTAAGTGGCTTGCCCAAGACCACAAGGAGCACCTGTGGGACTAGAAACCCCAGTCCTTCCGGCCCAAGGTTGCTGTCCTCTAGTGGGATTTGAACCCCCGACCTTCCGGCCTGAAGTACCTTGCCCCAACCACTAGGCCACTCCTCCACTCCACTTCTTCTTTTTGGCCTGGCTTCGGCACCAAGGGTGTTCACAAAATGCATGACTGTGGTAGCAGCATTTCTTTGCACCCTAGGAATATTCGTCTTCCCTTACTTAGACGACTGGCTCATTCGAGCCCTTTCAGAGCCAGAGGACAGGATTGCTCTGTCTCGCACAATGCGCATCCTTCAGTATTTGGGACTTGTCATAAACTTCCCAAAATCCAA
Organism: Ichthyophis bannanicus; assembly: GCA_033557465.1. Classification (NCBI taxonomy): domain Eukaryota; kingdom Metazoa; phylum Chordata; class Amphibia; order Gymnophiona; family Ichthyophiidae; genus Ichthyophis; species Ichthyophis bannanicus. The sequence goes on along the minus strand of CM066039.1, from coordinate 274,811,725 downwards.
CCTTGCTCCCACTCAGTCCCTAGAGTTTATAGGAGCTCTGCTGGATACCAGACAGACAAGGGCCTACCTTCCACAGGCCCGCTGCCTTCGCATTGTGCAGTTAGCTTCCCAAGCAGTGTTAAAACCTCACCTCACTGCTCGAGAAATCTTACAGTTGCTAGGCCACATGGCATCCCCACCGTGCATGTGGTTCCTTATGCTCGCTTTCATATGAGGGCAGCCCAGTGGACTTTATCCACTCAGTGGACTTAGGCATCAGGTTGCCTGTCAGACAAAATAGCAAACTCAGATCGCCTTATTTTGTTCCTCCAATGGTGGCAGTCACCCCAAAACCTTTTGGTGGGGTCTAATTTTCAGCAACCCCCACCCCAAGCCACTCTAACAACAGATGCCTCACAGGTGGGTTGGGGAGCCCACCTGCAAGGCCTCTCTACCCAGGGTACCTGGCCTCCACAGGAGGCCTATCTCCATATCAACCTCCTGGAACTCAGAGCAATCTTCCTTGCTCTTCGACTATTCCACACCCATTTCAGCTACAAGACAGTCCTAGTTCAAACGGACAGTCAAGTAGCCATGTTCTATGTGAGCAAGCAGAGCGGAACAGGCTCTCTGTCGCTCCGCAACAAAGCTTTGCGACTATGGGCCCTTGCCAAAGAGCATCAGATTCATCTCCTTGCGGTGTATCTTCCAGGCATTCAAAACTCTTGGGCAGACACTCAGTCGCGTTCTGCTTCCACACGAATGGTCTCTCCATGCAGACCAGGTTGCCCAAATATTTCAGATTTGGGGAACCCCGGACATAGACCTCTTTGCAAATCCGCTGAATGCCAGACTTCCCCGGTTCTGTTCCAGAATTCCGGCTCAGGGTTGTCAGGCCAGGGATGCTTTCCTCCTCCATTACATAGAAACATAGAAACATGATGACAGAAAAAGACCACAAGGCCCATCTAGTCTGTCCTTCCATAACAACAACTACAACAGTCCACTTTTTACCTTTAGAGATCCTCTGTGTTGGTCCCATGCTTTTTTGAATTCAGTTACTGTCCTCATCTCTACCACCTCCACTGGGAGACTATTCCACGGATCCACTACTCTTTCCGTAAAGAAATATTTCCGCATATCACTCCTGAATCTATCTCCCTTCACCCTCATCCCATGTCCCCTCGTCGCAGAATTTGCTTTCAATTGAAAGAGGCTCTCTCCCTGAACATTTATGCCACGGAGGTATTTAAACATCTCAATCATATCACCTCTATCCCGCCTTTCCTCTAAGGTGTACATATTAAGATCCTTAAGTCTGTCCTCATATGCTTTATAATGAAGACCACTAATCATCTTAGTAGCAACCCTCTGCACCGACTCCATCCTGTTCACATCCTTTTGAAGGTGCGGTCTCCAGAATTGCACACCATACTCCAAATGAAGTCGCACCAAAGACTTATACAGAGGCATTATCACCTCCTTTTTTTCTGCTAGCCATTCCTCTCCGTATGCACCCAAGCAACCTTCTAGCTTTTGCCATCGCCTTTTCTACCTGTTTAGCTACTTTAAGATCATCGGACACAACCACGCCTAGGTCCCGCTCTTCTTTAGTGGACAAAAGTACTTCACCTCCTATACTGTATTGCTCCCTTGGATTGCTGCAGCCCAAATGCATGACCTTACATTTTTTAACATTAAATCCCAGTTGCCAAATTCTAGACCATTCTTCAAGCTTAGCTAGATCCCTCCTCATGTTATCTACACCTTCCTGGGTGTCTACTTTATTGCAGATTTTGTTATCGTCCGCAAAGAGGCAAACCTTACCCGACAGCCCTTCCGCTATATCACTAACAAAGATGTTAAAAAGCATCGGACCAAGGACAGATCCCTGGGGCACAGCACTGGTAACATCCTTCTCCTCAGAGTGAGCTCCATTTACTTGTACTCTTTGTCGCCTCCCACCCAACCAATTTCTAACCCAAGCAGTAACTTTAGGGTCCATCCCTAGGGTGCTCAGTTTGTTTATAAGTCGCCTGTGAGGAACAGTGTCAAAGGCTTTACTGAAATCTAAATACACCACATCTAGAGCTCTCCCTCGGTCCAACTCCCTGGTCACCCAGTCAAAGAAATCAATCAGATTTGTCTGACAAGACCTGCCTCTGGTGAATCCATGCTGCCTTGGATCCTGTAATCCGCTGGACTCCAGAAACCTCACTATTTTCTCTTTCAACAGCGTTTCCATTAATTTACTCACCACTGAAGTTAAACTAACCGGCCTGTAGTTTTCAACCACATCCTTACTTCCGCTTTTGTGTAAAGGCACCACATGAGCCACTCTCCAGTCCTTTGGCACCACCATTGGGGCCAGGACGTCCTGTATGCCTTTCCACCCATTCCCCTAATTCCCAAAACCCTGTTCAAGCTTCAGAGAGACAGAGGTCATATGATTCTCATAGCTCCACATTGGCCACGGCAAATGTGGTACCCTCTGCTCCGCCTCTGGAGTTAGGATCTGCTCCAGATCTCCTTTCTCAGGAGGACGGGATACTGTGGCATCCCAGTCCCCAGTCTCTGCATCTCAGGGCCTGGTTGCTGAAAGCCTAGAACTTCATGTTCTTAACCTTTCTCAGCAGGTAAAGGATATCCTTTATGCTTCCAGGAAGCCTTCCACAAGACGCTCTTGTGCTTTCAAGTGGAAAAGGTTTACCATATGGTGCTCGCAGAAGGGTCTTGACCCTCTTGTGGTACCTCTGGAATCATTACTGGAGTATCTCCTTCATTTGTCTAATACAGGGCTTAAGACCAATTCAGTGAGAGTTCATTTGAGTGCTATTGTAGTTTCTTTCAAGCCTCTAAATCAGGGGTCACCAACCTCCAGAGGGCCGCGGGCCGCACAGCCGACTACCGGGAGCCTCGCGGGCCGCATAAGACACGGGGCCTCATTTGCATAAGGGGCCTCATTTGCATAAATATTTGCATAATGTTGCATAATGAGTGCATGGATAAAGAAAGACTAGAAAATTTCTATATTACTATAATACAGTGCCAACCGCCAGGCACATTAGGAACTACTACTAACACTGCCCATTTAGAACCCATAGCATATCATAACAGCACTACCTGGACTCACAAAGCATCAGACCCTACCTATCAAAAGGCAACACTGCAAATATTAAATCAATACATTTCAGAGAACAATACATGACCTACTGGGAAAAGAGAACAAGTAGCAATGTCAATAGGAATTACACAGAATACCTCAGCACTGTATAAATAAAAATATAAATTAATTTCTTGTACTAACGCACAGAACTGGTATTGTGCTGTGGGCTGGGGGTCAGAACTGGTAATGTGCTGTGGGCTGGGGGGGGGTCAGAACCATTACCAGTTCTGACCCCCCCCAGCACATTACCAGTTCTAAACCCCCCAGCCCACAGCACATTACCAGTTCTGACCCCCCCCAGCACATTACCAGTGTGCTGTGGGCTGGGGGTGTCAGAACTGGTAATGTGCTGTGGGCTGGGGGGGGGGGTCAGAACCATTACCAGTTCTGACCTCCCCCAGCACATTACCAGTTCTAAACCCCCCAGCCCACAGCACATTACCAGTTCTGACCCCCAGCCCACAGCACATTACCAGTTCTAAACCCCCCAGCCCACAGCACATTACCAGTTCTGACACCCCCCCCCCCATCATCATCAGCCGCGGCAAAAATCGCATGTCCCGCAGGGCCCCCCCCCCTGCCCGGCAGAGCCAGCCCTCCCTCCCTACCTGTTTGCTTCCCTGCCTGCCTCAGTCCCTCTCCTCTTCGGCTTAGAACCGCGAAGGGAGAGTTCCCTCGCGACTCTGTTAAGCCGGCTGAGGCTTATGGGAAATTTCCCCTCTGCCCCCTCGAGCTTAACAGAGTCGCGAGGGAGAAGCTCTCCCTTCGCGGCTCTGAAAGCCGAAGAGGAGAGGGACTGAGGGAGGCAGGGCTAGCTTAATTCCGGGTGCTGGGCAGACTGCTTCCTTACCTGCCGCGGAGAGCTGTGCACCCTGGCGATCCTCCAAACAGGCGATCCTCCAAAGCGCGTGGTGCCTCGTGGCTGTTCAGACTGCTTTTGGGCCCGGCCCCCCCCCCTCCTCCTTCTTCACCACCTCCTGCCTGTCGCTGATTGGTGGAGGGCAGGCTCGTGACTCGGTCATGTGAGCAGACCAACACCACGCAGCCCCGGGAATCATGCTGAGAGAGAAAAAGAATACAAATAGCAAAACAATACTCGTGGCGTCGCGGGCCGCACAAAATGCTCTCGCGTGTTTGAGACCCCTGATCTACAGTGTGTGGCGGGCCGCACGCAATGTTAACAGTGGTAGAGCCTCGCAGGCCGCACGAAGGGACCTCGTGGACCGCATGCGGTCCGCGGGCCGCAGGTTGGTGACCCCTGCTCTAAATGGACAACCTATTTCCTCTCATCCTCTCATAGCGAGTTTTATGAGAGGCCTTCTTTTAACTAAACCTCCCATTAAGCCATCACCGGTGGCATGGGACTTAAATCTGGTTCTTGGGCAGCTCATGAAGCCACCTTTTGAACCATTAGCTACTACCTCTTTGAAATTCCTTTCCTGGAAGGTCATCTTTCTTATTGCAATCACATTAGCACGTAGCATCAGTGAATTGCAAGCATTGGTGGCTGATCCTCCTTATACAAGGTTCCATCATGATAAGGTAGTCCTTAGGACTCATCCACACTTTATGCCAAATGTGGTATCACCTTTTCATTTAAACCAAGCGGTTTACCTTCTTTTATTTTTCCCAAGGCCTCACGCCTCAAATATAGAAAGGAATCTTCATACTTTGGACTGTAAAAGGGCTTTGACCTTTTACTTGCAAAGGACACAGCAACATAGAAAGTCCTCTCAACTCTTTGTTGCTTTTGATCCTAGTCATTTGGGACTTCCAGTCTCCAAAAGAACACTGTCCAGCTGGATTGCACAGTGTATTTCTTTTGCCTATGAGAGTAAGAAACTTCCTCTTGAAGGCCGTGTCACAGCTCACAATATGAGAGCCATGGCAGCCTCTATGGCTCATCTTCACTCTGTATCTATCGACAACATCTGTCGAGCAGCTACTTGGGCTTCGGTTCATACCTTCAGAGCTCATTACTGCTTAGACAAGGACTCCCGCTGGGATGCCTTGTTTGGTCAGGCTGTTCTTCAACACCTGTTCCATACTTAGTCAACTCCTACCCACCATCCCTTGTAGGATGCCAGAGATCCATGGGGGAAAGTGGAGCACTTTCACAGGGGCACACAACTTCTGGGGCCTTCTCCCTGGCATCTGCAGCTAGGGAGTCCCCATATGTGAAGACTACATTTCTGCTTGTTCCTGGAGATAGCATAGTTACTCACCTGTAACAGGTGATCTCCGGGAACAGCAGGAATTTAGTCTTCACAATTCACCCACTTCCCCTAGGAGTTGTATCTCTCTGTCTCTCTTTCTCTCTTTCCCTCTCTCTTTGTATCAGCTTTAAACTCAACTGGAGAGGGACAGTTGGGAAAAGCGGGAAGGCAGCACGCAGGCGCTGTTGGATGCTCCCTAAAGCTTTCCTATTGGACGCTGTGGAGCGTTCCCGCACAGGCTCCGTCGGTACTGACGATACCCATATGTGAAGACTAAATTCCTGCTGTTCCCGCAGATCACCTGTTACAGGTGAGTAACTATGCTTTGGTCATTGTTCTGCTGGAGGACCCATAACCTTCAACACAGACCTAGCTTTCTGACACTAGGATAGCACATTTCGCTCCAAAATACCCGGGTAGTCTCTGACTTCGTGGTTCCTTTAATACGTTCTAGGCTTCCATTTCCCGAGGCAGAAAAAACAGCCCTACAACATTATGAAACCTCCACCATATTTAACTGTAGGAAGGGTGTTTTGTTCCTTATAAGCTTCATTTATTCTCCTGTAAATGTATTTGCTGGTTTGCATTGCAAAAACTCAAATTTGGTTTCATCTGTCCACCGACTATTTTCCCTGAAGGATTGTGGTTTCTCCAGAGACAAGCGAGGGATACAGGCACACTCCAAAGTGAAGACCCAATTGAGTCTTGTGTGCCGCATCTCTCTACCTCTGAGTATGCATGCTGCTTCCTGCCTTCTTGAACAACGGAGATCAGTTTTTTTCTTTGACTGCGTCAAGTCTGCCATGGGTCTCTCTCCTTTTAACGTTGGGCCTGCCCAACTCCTTGTGATTCTCTCCCGATTATCACCTCGTCGGACGCAGAGCAACCCAAACTGAAAGCAAAAAAATAAAAAGAAGTGATTCAAAGCAGCGAACTTCTCATGCTGGCACCACCGACTGTGCTGGGGCCCACATTGTGGAAGCGCAATTCATCCAATCCTAAGGGCAGCGCAAAGCAGAAATTTTTTTTTTATTACTAATAACAGCATCAGAATAGTGTATCTGATGAAACTAGCAATCGGGGACAAGCTCTGTTCAGCGGTTCCATTCACCTTTTTGGTGCCCTCCCATCATGACTGAACTCTCATCCTCTCTCCCCCCATAAGGCCCAGTACAGGCACAATTGGGCTCCCTGAGGTTAGCCACAACACCAGAGGCTTCTCCTCCGGTTATGGCTACAATGTCAGAGGGTCTCCCTCGGATAGCCCTGCCTACCAGTGCCACCCCTCCCAACCAGTGCCACCCCACCCCCACCAGAGCTTAAACCCAACCTCATTGCTTTCTCCTCTGATACCCAGGGAGCAGCACCAGCATTGGATCATAAAGCCAAGGGGAAACACAAGCATCACAAACTTTTCCCTTCCTCAGAGGCCAGCTTAACCGATGAGCTCCCCCGATGCCTGAGAGCCTTCCCCCTCCTCTGGGGGGGGGGGGTCCTTCATCCTCTCAATCCTCCCTCCTCTCTCTGCTGCAGAGGTTCATCTAGGATGGCTCCGCTATCCTACAGGCTACATCATCAACCCCCACTCTGCACCCTGGTGTTCCTGTCGACCCCAGGATTCCCACATCACAAGGGATCACAGGGTCTCCTCCCCTCATAGACCGCTGACCCCCTCCACCGCTTGACGAGGACGCCAGCTCACTATGGGCTAACCCATGGGAGCCCTATAAGTCTTTCATGGGAGATCACCTTCCCCCCAACTCCACTGACCAGGATCTCCAAGAGGAACCAGAGGATGACCTTTCCTACCCAAAGTTCCTCCCAAACATTTTCCATGTTCTTGCCCTCAGCGATTCTCAAACTCTCACCAACAAGCATGATTTTGTCTATCCTAAAAGCTTGCAATGCCCCCAAGGAGATCCTTGTGCTTCCGGTCCCTCAGATTCTCTAGAATCTACAAACCTCTATTTGGAAAACACCTACTTAGCGCAGTACCACGTCTTGTCATATTGACCTGAAGTAAAAATTCCTCCCAGCCCCTGGGTTCCAGCATCCACAGCTGCCCCACAAGTCATTAGTGTCTGAGGCTATACTGAAAAAGTCCAAAAGCACCAAACCACTGTCTGACACCTCCCGGGAAAGAACAGCAGACCCTGGACACCATTGGTCGCAAGTCTTACAAGAGCAGCACCCTAGCCATGTGCATCCTAGTCCACCAGCTACAGATGCTGCACTATCATTATGATCCCATCTCTGAAACCCAGTGTAGTTGACCACAGATTTACACGAATCCCTCTATCACATCATCTACGACATCTATGATTCTGTAGCACACTCTGCAGCCACAACCATCTCGGCCAGACGCTCTATGTATCCATACTTAAAGAAGACCTTCACAAATGCTTGGCAGATGCCCCTTGCCAGGGTGACAGCCTATTCAGGTCCAAGGTGCAGGAGGCAGTCTCTGAGGTAAAGCATCACTCCTCCACCATCTGGGAACTAGCAGCCCAGCAGATGGGGGTGCCTTCGTTCACTCGCCCCAAAATGCCCCTTTCTCCGGGAACAAGCAGGAAGTCAGTCCTCACTTATGTGTGATGTCGGCACCAACGGAGCCCTTGCAGAAGCATCCCGCCAGCTTTCAAAGAAAGCCTTTGGGAGATGCTACCACGCATGCATGGTCCCCTTCCCGCCAAAGGGTGCCATCTTGCTCAGTCTCCTTCTTTCCGCAGAGCCCTACAGACATTCGTCTGGCTTGTCCCTGGAAAAAGTTGATTTTTTTTTCTCTCCGAGTTTCGTATTCTCCTCCAGTATTGCTTCAGTATTCTTCCTGCCACCTCACCTCGCTGCTGTGGCGTTGAGTTCGGGTCTATTTTTGTAGTTTTTCGTTTCTTTAATTTTCTGGCATCGGAGTGTCTTTGACCTTGCAGGGGTACTTTTTTCCCCCATGGCCACCAGTGGCTTTAAGAAGTGTGGTGCTCATAAGTTGTCTTTGACCGACACACACGACTGCTGTCTCCACTGCCTTGAGCCAGACCACGACTTGACAGTATGCGGTCTTTGCAAGAGGATGTCCTGCAAGGCACTCAAGAGCCGCCAGCAGCAGCGCAATAAGTTTTTCCCCAAGTCCCCGGTGCCTCCGAAGGCCAGGGCCTCGTCTGAAGCCTTGACACCTCGGACAGACCCTTCCAAGCCCGAACCCCATCATGGGCCTTCAGAAAGTGGGTCTCCCTCAAAGGAACTCTGGAAGAAGAAGTAGCCCTCGAAAGTGGCATCCTTTAATGGATCCGACTGTCCAGGTGTCGTGTCGTCCCCGTCCCCCCCAGGCAAGGTTCCACAGTCCGAGAGGCTCGTCCGAGGCATCAGAGAAGGAGCGGCCTGCAAAGGTCCCCTGGAAGGATTAGACCTTGGACCGACCTTGGTCCCCAGACACCATCCTCATCGAGTATTCCCTTTCGGGGGAGACAGCGCCCAGCCTGGGTTTCTCTGTGTTCGTGCCAAAGGCTGCGGAACCTTCTGCCCTGGAGTCCAGAATGGCAGCCCTGGAGCGCAGTTTGTCTGCCTTCATGGACCAGCAGCGGGCGCTGTTGTCCAGTACAACCGGTTCATCCGCCCTGACCACCGGGCTCTCGACATTGAAGATGTCCTTGGAGGCCATGCTGATCTTCGAGGTCCTTCAGCCACGGCCGAGGTCTGGATCCGATTCCCACTCGATGGGACCGCGATCATTCCCGGCAAGTGTGCCGGGCAGCGGAGCATCTGGAGCCCCGAGGCCTGCAGAGCAGCCCTCCTATGAGTCCTTGACAGAATACTCCATGGGAGATGGAGGATGAGTCATCTCCAGATATGCATCTCCACCGCAACATCCCATCAGGCTCTCTTATCTCAGAGCCTCAATGGCAGTCCCTGCCGGAGGATATGGGTTTCCTTGATTTTGTTAAGGATATATCTAAGGCCCTGGCGTTCCCTACAAAGGTGGAGGAGGACCCTCGGCCGGATTTTGGAAATCCTCCAGTACAAGGCTCGGTGCCCATCCCGCCATCCTGAACGGCTGACGCTCCATAAGTAGGAGACACCAGGCCTAGCATCAGCAAAGTACTTTTAGTTTAATTTTAAAACACAGAAGAGAGCTTTCTGGTTAAATTTAGAACCCAGCAGAGAGCTTGTAGTTTTAAATTTCATAATAAGTTAGAGCCTAGCAGCAGCAAAGAGCTATAATTTAAATCAAATAAGAATATAGCTTACCTCAGCAGCACAGGACAGGGTACTGTGTAGCAGCCCTCTTTTAATAAGTGTTATTTCCCTCCCTCCCCACACCCACCAACCCCTGGGATAATTGTAGCTTTATAGGTACTTACACATCTTAAAAGACAGGAGGTGCTGTCAGGTGAAGCTCGTTACCCAAATCAGTCATATACTAAGGACCTGAGATTAAGCTTCAGGTGAACAAGGTATATTAAACGTATTAGGTACAGTTTTATTGGTATAAATATCCATAGCAGCACTTGGTAAGTAAAGAACTTAAAGATCTAAACAAAAACTTAAAACTAAGATGCAGACAGCAGTCCAGCAGTGAGATGGGGGCTTTCCAGTCTTTTGCATTGAGTGTCACATGTATGATTTTCTCCCAGTTGGTGAGAGGTCTTACATGTGCACTAGGTGCAAGGAGCTCTCTGCTCTCAGGGAACGAGTCCGTTCTCTAGAGGCTAGAGTAGCAGACTTGGAAAACATAAGGAAGACAGAGAGGTACATAGACGAGACTTATAGGGATATAGTCCTGAAGTCCCACCTCCAGTTTGGCAGCATCCCTGTTGCCATGGAGGAGAGAGATCACGTGACAGGAGAATATCATCCTGGTGTGGCAGGAAGTGATCCTGTAACTAGGACCTGTCCTCCAGGTGATGTAAAACCCTCTCGCACCGAGGAAGTTTCTCCAGGGCCATGTACCCATGAGGGAGGGTTAGGACAGCCGTTATAGTTGGTGATTCGATCATTAGGCATGTAGGTGGCTGGTGGACGTGAGGATCGCCTGGTAACATGCCTGCCTGGTGCGAAGGTAGCGGACCTCACGCGCCACCTAGATAAGGTCTTAGATAGTGCTGGGGAGGAGTCTGCTGTCTTGGTACATGTCGGTACCAATGACATAGGAAAATGTGGTAGGGAGGTTCTGGAGGCTAAATTTAGGCTTTTAGGTAGGAAGTTGAAATCCAGAACTCCAGGGTAGTGTTCTCTGAAATGCTTCCCGTTCCACGTGCAGGACCCAAAAGGCAGGCAGAGCTCCGGAATCTCAATGCGTGGATGAGACAATGGTGCAGAGATGAGGGGTTTGGATTTGTTAGGAACTGGGAAACATTATGGGGAAAGGAGGGGCTTTTCTCAAGGGATGGGCTTCACCTTAACCAGGATGGAACCAGGCTGCTGGCATTAACCTTTAAAAAGGAGATTGAGCAGCTTTTAAACTAGATAATAGGGGAAAGCCGACAGTTGCCCAAGAGCGGATGGTTCGGAAGAATGTATCCTTGAAGGATACTGCCAAAAGCAGAGAGGTTCCAAAAAAGAGTAAAGTAGCCCAAATGCTCTCAAGTATGGAGCAGACAGAGCTTAAAGATCCCAAATTACCCATGTCTACCAATAGCCAAATTAATATGAATAAAATGCAGTCTCTAAAATGCTTGTATGCAAATGCTAGAAGTGTAAAAAATAAGATGGGAGAGTTAGAATATATAGCACTAAATGAGAGGTTAGATATGATTGTAATATCAGAGACATGGTGGAAGGAGGACAACCAGTGGGACACCGATACCTGGGTACAAACTATATCGTAATGATAGAGCTGATCAAATTGGTGGAGGGGTTGCGTTCTATGTTAGAAAGGGTATTGAGTCAGAAAGGATTAAAGTTTTGCAGGAAACAAAATTTGCTGTAGAATCTCTATGGATTGAAATTCCATGTAAAAAGGGGAAGGCGATGGCAGTGGGGATGTACTATCGACCGCCTGGCCAGAATGAACAAATGGATGATGAAATGCTCAAAGAAATCAAGGAAGCTAACAAAAGTTACAGCACAGTAATAATAATGGGTGATTTCAATTACCCCGGTATTGACTGGGTCAGTGTCAAGGCAGGACATGCTAGGGAGATAAAGTTCCTAGATGACATAAATGACTGCTTCTTGGAGCAGCTGGTTCATGAACCGACCAGAGGGGAAGCCATATTAGACCTAGTCCTTAGTGGAACACCAGATCTAGTACAAGAGATGAGGGTGTTGGGGCCACTTGGCAATAGTGATCATAGCATGCTCGTCTTTGATTTAATTAGTGGAAGAGGGATAGTAAGGAAATCCACAGTACTACCTTTAAACTTTCGAAAGGGAGACCATGATAAAATGAGGAAAATAGTTAAGAAAAAACTAAAAGGAGCAGTTACAAAGGTTAAAGACTTACATCAAGCTTGGGTGTTGTTGAAAAATACTGTCTTGGAAGCCCAGACTAGCTGTATTCCACGCTTTAAGAAAAGTGGAAGGAAGTCCAAAAAGCTGCCATCATGGTTTAAAGGTGAGGTCAGAGAGGCTGTTGCCAAAAAAAGCATCTTTCAGGAAATGGAAAAAAGAGCCAAACAACGAAACCTGGAAACGGCACAAGCACTGGCAAATCAAATGCAAGTCACTGATAAAGCAGGCAAAGGGAGACTTTGAGAAGAAGCTTGTTGCGGAAGCAAAAACGCGAAATAAAGATTTTTTCAAGTACATTCGTAGCAAAAAACCTGTAAGAGTCAGTTGGTCCATTAGATGATAGAGGAGTTAAAGGGGCACTAAGAGGCGACGAGGCGATAGCGGAGAGACTGAATGAATTCTTTGCTTCGGTCTTTACTGAGGAAGATGTAGGGATGTTACCCATGACTAAAGTAATTAAAGGTGCCGAAGAATTGAAGGAAATATCGATACATCGGGAAGATGTATTACAACTATTAGATAAACTGAAGAGTAGCAAATCATCTGGGCTGGATGGTATACATCCAAGGGTGTTGAAAGAACTGAAATATGAGATTGCAGACCTGCAATTAGTAATCTGTGAACTATCATTAAAATCCTCTCTAATCTCCAGGAACAAGCAGGAATGAGTCTTCACATATGGGTACGTCGGTACCGACGGAGTCTGCGCGGGAACGCTCCCCAGCGTCCAATCAGAACGCTTTTGGAAGCATCCCAGCACGCCTGCGTGCTGCCTTCCTGCCTTTCCCAACTGCCTCTCCTCAGTTTTTGTTTTTCCGCGGAGCCGGCAGGACGCCGTCCTGTCACCGCAGAAAATTCTTCTTTTATTTTTTGGTTTTCTTGTGGTCGCGTCTGCCTTCCCCGACGCCACCGGTACCATCGATGTTTCTTTTCTTTTTTCTAATAATTTTTCTTTCATAAGGAATACTTTTTTCCTTCTGAGTGCTGACGGTTTTTTCTGGCCTGCTAGGCCTACTCTTTTTTCCTCATGGAAGCGCCAGCCACTATTCCTAAGAAATGTTCAAACTGTGGCGGTACAAAATTCATTTTGGACACTCATAACTGGTGTCTGCCCTGTTTGGGTCCTGACCACTATCCGCTGGAGTGTCCCTCCTGCAACAGTATAGTCGGAAGAAGTCTTCAGCATCGATTTCACCTTGATACACGGTCCCCATTCAACTTCAGAGCACCGACCACCCTTTCTTCTTCACAGGATCAGGTAACCCAAAAACAATCTGTTAAGACTAGCCAGTCCTCGAGTGGTAGATCTCCTGCACAGCATAGAGATGCCTTCGGCCTTGCCCTCGAGGATACACTGGCTTTAAAACCCCGGTGGGAGTCTTCGGCCTCCAAAGCCTTGGTGGGGTTTCAGGTTGTTCCTGAGGTTCACCCCTCTCCGAACATACCTCAGCCATGCTCGGTGGTGGCATCCGCTTCGGGCGGTACCGATACCCCGGCATCGGCAATGGTGTTGGATGAAACATTCCTCACCACGGATCGTAGTCTGGCATCCTTGGTACCTGCGGACCCGTTCGATGCGCTGCAGACCGATCTTCCTGTATCAGTATCGATACCGGTACTGGTACCGACGCCGGTACCCTCCAGATGTGCATCGATAGACTCGCTTCCCTCGATGCCGAGTCTAGAATCGATCTCCAGTCTGGATGACTGGATACCAACTCGCCTTGGTACCGATACCGGAAGGTACCGAAGGCACGGTTCCGATGATCCAGGTCGGACACTCTCGGTTTCTTCGATACCGTTAGAGTGGTCACCAGCCTGGCCTTCATCTACCGCTATCGGACACGGTGCCGGCGTCGGTCCCGGCGTCGGTACCGGTATCCACATTACCATTGCTGTCTGTACCTTCCATGCTTCTCTCATCAGGGTCGCTTCCTTCGGTACCGAGTTTGGAATCGATCCCTAGCATGGACGATGTGTTAGTGACTGTGGCTGGTCCCGACCTCCTGTGGTACCGGCGACCATCCTCTAAGGATCCGATGCTCCACCCTTTAGGGTCTTCTATTCCTCAAAATTTGGATAGATCCCTGGGTGCCAATGCTAGTTCTTCAACAGATCTAGCTTCTCCTCCTCTTTCTAGAGGATTTCCCTCTGGGGATTTTCTTTTCAAGCATTCCTGCTTGATATGGCAAAGTCACTTGCCATTTCCATACCTGGTCAGGATCCTGCACCAGGGAATGCAGAATCCCTGTATATTCCCTGGAGTCCAAAGGAGAACATCATGCTTCCTGTGCATCAGACCTTGCAGGATCTCCTCTTACGAATGTGGGAAACTCCTTTAACGGTACCCCCACCTTCTAGGGCAACTGATCTTCTATATAAGGTGCCCCCCTCTCCAGGGTTTCAAAAGACTCAACTTCCTCATCATTCCATTGTTGTAGAATCAGCAGTGAGGCGTATTAAGAGTACTAAAAAGCACTCTTCTTATCCGCCAGGTCGTGAGTCTAAGACTTTAGATGCCTTTGGACGCCAAACCTTCCAGGCATCCATGCTTTCAGCAAGAATTCTCTCATATATTTTCTATATACAATAACACAAGTTCTATATACAATAACACAAGTTCATCTAAACAGCTCCAATCCCATCCCTATCTAACATGATACTTTTTCAAGTAATATTACTATCATATGTATATAGTTCAAGTTCTATTATCCTTTGTTACAATTACCCCTGTTTTCCAAGTTTTTCTTCCTGTTCCATGTAAAAACAGATATATGTATCTTATCTTATCTGATGTTTTGTAGTTCTATGTAAACCGCGCTGATAATAAATAGTGCGGTATATAAAAATGTTAAATAAATAAATAAATAAAATAAATATGGGATTATCTCTTGAAGAGGTCACAAAGAAATGATTCCTTTTGACCCCTTTTCTTCAAGAGCCCAAAAGAGCAGACTATTCCTCATTGGTTAGTCATGCTCAAAATATCTCTAGGTTCCTTACTCGTGCTTCCCTAGACTCCTTTGAGTCTGTTAGCAGAACTTCTGCTATAGCTATAGGGGCACGACGTAAAGCCTGGCTCCAAGTTTCAGACTTGGACAAATGGGCACAAGAAAGACTGGGAAATACTCCTTGCACTGGAGAAAATCTTTTTAACAAGGAGTCTTTACTCCAAGTTGCTCAGTTAACCACTGACATTGCTGTTTCCAAAGGCTGTTCTACACCTTCCTCTTTCCCAGTTGGTAGGAAATTTCCTAACAAACTTTCTTCCCCTAAAGGGAAAAAGATTATCCATCTTCTGCCCATCATACAGATGTTCCCAAACAGGGGAAACATCGCACTAGTCTAAAGAAACCACAACCTCAACAAGATCAGCAAACCCAGCAGTCGCGGGGTTTCAGATAGATTATCATTACATCTCCTGGTTGCTGGTTAGAGTTTGCAGTCTGCTTCTTTTCACTTGAAGCATCTACACTAATTTCATCCTAAATTTTCATGGATCTCTCTTCACGAGACATCCTTTCTTTTTGCTCTAAGAGTCTTTATGATTTCATGCCTATAGTCAACGGGTTTCTCTTCCTCCTACTGAGAAAAGAGAGGTGACAACTGTCAATAAGACAGTTTTTCCCTGTACTAGCATGTATCATCTTACCTTTTAGAGACTTACTACATAGTAAGTCTCCTTCAACTCTGTCTTACCTCCCTCTTACTACAACATTCAGTTTGTAAGAGTGGCTCTATTACACTTGTAAGCCCCTATGGGTAAGCCCCTATGGCTCTATTACACTTGTAAGCCCCTATTTTCACAAGGGGATTTTCCCTTCCAGAGTTGTCTTTTCATTTTCTTATTTTAGGGCAGCTTCTCAGACAATAAGGAGGTCTTACCACTCCTACTCATGTCTGTTGCTTCTTTTTCCAATCTGAAAAAAAGGGGGGGGGGGGGTTTCCGCTGCCCTGGTAGTTGCTGCAACTGCAGCAATTCCTAGTGGTTAAGCCACTGGTTCTGTTCACCACACAACCAGGGTTTCTCCTCCACTAGCAATCCTTCTGGCCTCAGTGCTAAACCCAAAACAGGTTATCAACCTTTTTTGGAAATCCTATTATCACAGACTGTTTGGTTTGACTTCTATTCTTCACCATCTCCAATTCCCTTGTTTTTGGCAGAAGTTTGTTACCTACTGGCTTTAACCAGCCAGTTTTCTCTTCTAACCAACCTGTAACATGCTCTCTGCATCCCTACAAAGTAGCTTTGCACTATGGGCCCTTGCTAGAGAGCATTAGTAGCTTGCCTAGCAGATAATCCTAGATGGTTAGGAGGGGTTCACCCAGTTATGTCCCATGACTGGTAGGTGTTTCCTACACTTACCATCTCATCTAAAATCTCTTTTCAAGACAAAAGACAGAGGCCTTACATCATGTGAAAACCTAAAGCATGGCCAATTCCCCGGCTTGGTCCATATCCCCTTGGACGTCCCACCAGGGATACTTTTCTTTCAGTTGCAGCTCAAGGACCCCTGATACCCATCTTGCCCTCATAGGCGGGTCAATATGGTATCTTATTCCAGTGGCGTCCTCTATCCATTCACCATACTGCAGTTCTACAGAAATCTGGGCTTGCTGCCTGCAGACTGAAGTTATCCTCTGCATTTTTCACGTAGGCCATCCTGGTTATTCAAGAGCTCAACTTCTTGAAGGATTCTAGACTCCTTGTCAGGGAGACCATTCCTCTGACTCTGTCACTTATAACCAGGGAAAGAAGATTCTCTATACATCTATTCAAGCAGGTATCTCCCTTCTTGCTATTAGATGAATCTTCCCTCTATCCCCATATCCCTAGGGGGATCTAGTTATATAGCCATGTCTCCATCTACTTCATGGAGACCTGTGTCTATATGTCTACATATATACATATATATATACATATATTTATATGTATCTCTGTTTCTTCCACACAGGTATATCTCTGTATATATATATTTATATATATATATATATATATATATATACCTGTCGAGATATATCTTCTAGGTAGATATGTATCTACGTGCTTATCTATCTCTCTGTCTAGATTCATATATCCATATATTCCTATATGACTCTGACAGATGTGCACTACCCCTATCAATGCTGTGCCAGCATGCTTGGGGGTTTTACACATATAACCACTTCCTGTGGTAATTAACAAATTTGTTGCTTCTCTAACCATAACCTTTCAGGTTTAGGTATCTCTGAAGCTTTCGATGTACCTTTTTTCTTTCCTAATGGACCTCATCTAGGAAAGACATCACAGATTTTCAGTTAATCTAAACCTATAATGCTTTGTAAGTCTGTCCTTACTTGTTATCGGATATAGGGGTCTCCCCACCCCTTCTCTCCTACAGGGACTATTTCTATTGTCCGTCCAAATCGGTCAGACTTATTTTTCCTTTTGGTCCTAGCATTGTTCGCTTCTCTGACCAAAAGGGCTTAAGCTTTATCTAATAGTACCCTCTGCGTTTCCCGCAGAAGCCCTACCTTATTGTACTGCCCCAATTTTCCCCTGGGGCTTTTTTTCACCCTGATGGGTTCTGACCTCCACTTGTTTTTCCTACAGTTTATTACCTCTGCTTCACAGTGAGGTACTCCTTGAGGATCTTCCACTGGCTCTTCTAATAGATCCATATGAACCTCAATAGACTTTTTACAATACCACCAAGGGAGGTCCATATTAGAATATTGCATTCATTATTTTATTCCTAAATGTCATCTATACAGGATCTTCCTCCATAGAAGACCTGTTCTAGTCCAGCTGTTCCACAGCACCTATTCTATAACTCAACTCCTACCCTCCATCCCCAAGATGCCTGAGGTTTGGAGGAGTAGCATGGCTCTTTTTAGATTCACTACATGCTTGGACTCGCTCTGGGCATCTTAGCTTGGGGAGTCCCCATATGTGAAGACTCATTCCTGCTTGTTCATGGAGATAGCACAGTTACTTACCTGTAACAGGTGATCTCTGGGAACAGCAGGAATAAGTCTTCACAACCCACCCACCTCCCCTAGGAGTTGCTTTTCTCTATCTCTATCTTTCCCTTTCTTGCTCTCTCTCTCTCTTTGCCTCAGCTTTAAAACTTAACTGAGGAGAGGCAGTTGGGAAAGGCGGGAAGGCAGCACGCAGGCGTGTTGTGATGCTTCCAAAAGCGTTCTGATTGGACGCTGGGGAGCATTCCTGCGCAGACTCCGTCGGTACCGACGTACCCATATGTGAAGACTTATTCCTGCTGTTCCCAGAGATCACCTGTTACAGGTAAGTAACTGTGCTATACCTGAAGATTGGAGGATTGCCAACGTAACACTAATTTTTAAAAAGGATTCCAGGGGTGATCCAGGAAACTACAGACCGGTGAGCCTTGTGTCATTACCGGGAAAAATGGTAGGAACCATCATAAAGAACAAAATTACTCAGCATGTAGATAGTCATGGCCTAATGGGAGACAGCTAACATGGCTTTAGACAAGGAAGATCTTGTCTTACTAATCTGTTATGTTTTTGTGAAAGTGTGAATAAACAGGTGGACAAAGGTGAGTCAGTTGATATAGTGCAGTGATGGCTAACCTTTTTGAGCCCGAGTGCCCAAACTGCCGCACAAAACCAAAGAATTTCCTCAAAGTGCCAGCACGTCAATTAAAGCTCCATTTGCATAAGGTGCTTCATTTGCATAAATATTTGCATAATGTTACCATACACTAACTTTTAGTAAACATGCCTCTTAATGAGTATATGGATAAAGAAAGACTAAAAGGTTTCTACATTATTATAATCCAGTACCAACCGCCAGGCACATTAGGAACTACTACAAACGCTGCCCATTTAGAACCCATAGCAAACCCGCCGTATCCTAACAGCACTACCAGGACTCACAAAGCACCATACTCTACCTATCAAAAGGCAACACTGCAAATATTAAACCAATACATCTCAGAGAACAACAATACATGACCTACTGGGGAAAGAACAAGTGGCAATGTCAAATAGGAATTATATAAACAGAATACCTCAGCTCAGTTACACATGCAGAACAGACCATTACCAAACAAGGAATCACAATTTAGAAACAGGAAGACAATAATTAAACTGGGAACCCCAAAAGCCAAACTTGGAATATACAACAACACTGTAGAAATAAAACTATATATTAATTTCCTCTTGTACTAAACAAAGCGCAAAAATTAATGATGCACATTTCCCAGAGCTGACATATTCCAATTAATAAATTCAAAATAAAGAGATATTTTTCTACCTTTTGTGCATTTTTTTTCAGTTGCAATTGTTCCAGCCACTTTCTTCTGGTTTCTTCGTGTCTTCTGCTAACTCTCCATCTGCTGTCCATTTGTCCTTTCTTCTGTCTTCTTGGGTTTTTTTTTCCATTCTCTCTCTACATCTGCTTTAACATACTAATCTTTCTCCTTTTGCTCTTTCCTCATTCCTATTTCATCTACTCAAAATTTACCCCTCCATCCTCAATCCCCACTTACTCTCCCAATACCCGGCCAATTGTAGATTTTTTATCCCTCCCACACAAAATATTTTTCCCCTCTCCATTTTACTCTCCCAGCCCCATCCCATTCTAATCCTCCCCCAACACCAGCTCCCTTCTAGTTCCAGCCTCACCCAGCATCCATTCCCTTCTAGTCCCTGCATCAGCCCATTTCCAGTCCTAGCAGCCCCCCAACCCATTTCCAGTCCTAGCAACCCCCCAACCCAATACCAGTCCTATCCCCCCTCATCAACCCACTTCCAGTCCTAACCCCCCATCACCCCATTTTCAGTTTAAGCCCCCCCCTATAACCCATTACCAGTCCTAACCCCCCATCAGCCCACTTCCAGTCAGCCCCCCATAGCCCATTGCCAGTCCTAACCCCCCCCATCAGCCCACAGTCCATTACCAGTCCTAACCCCATCAGCCCACCTCAAGTCCTAACCCCTCCCCATCAGCCCATTTCTTGTCCCAGCCCCCCATAGCCCATTATCAGTCCTAAACCCCCCCATAGCCCATTACCAGTCCTAACCCCATCAGACCACCTCCAGTGTTAACCCCCCATCAGCCCATTTCCAGTCCTAACCCCACCCATCAGCCCACCTCAAGTCCTAACCCCTCCCCATCAGCAGTCCTAACCCCCCCTAGCCCATTAGCAGTCCTAACCACCCTCTCTAGCCCATTACCAGTCCTAACCCCCCCCATAGCCCATTACCAGTCCTAACCCCCCATCACCCCATTTCCAGACAGCCCCCATCAGCCCACAGCCCATTAGCAGTCCTACCCCCCCAGCCCATTAGCAGTCCTAACCCCCCTAGCCCATTAGCAGTCCTAACCCCCCCCCCTAGCCCATTAGCAGTCCTAACCCACCCCCCATGGCAAATTTAAAATAAAAAAAAAAGCAGCTGGCTCTGGCTTCTGCCGCGGCAGCGGCAGAATGCAATGTCCCGTGGGGCCCCCTCCGCCCTCTAAGCCCCTCTGCAAGGGCTTTCAGATTCGCGAGGGAGAGCGTCTCCCTCGCGTCTCTGTTAAGCCCGCAGGGGCTAATGGGAAATTTCCCATCAGTCCCTCGCGTCTAAAGGGGCTGATGGGAAATTTCCCATTAGCCCCTGCGGGCTTAACAGAGACGCGAGGGAGACAGCGTCTCCCTCGCGTCTCTGTTAAGCCCGCAGGGGCTAATGGGAAATTTCCCATCAGCCCCTTTAGACGCGAGGGACTGATGGGAAATTTCCCATTAGCCCCTGCGGGCTTAACAGAGACGCGAGGGAGACGCTCTCCCTCGCGAATCTGAAAGCCCTTGCAGAGGGGCTTAGCGGGCGGAGGGGGCCCCGCGGGACACTGCATGCTGCCGCGTCCGCGTCCGCGGCAGCAGCCAGAGCCCGCTTTTTCTTTTTCTGCGGACCTTCACGCGTGCCAGCTGCAAGGCCTTCGCGTGCCACAGCTGGCACGCGTGCCATAGGTTCGCCATCGCTGATATAGTGTATCTGGACTTTCAGAAAGCCTTTGACAAGGTCCCTCATCAGAGACGTTTGGCAAAACTAAAGAGTCATGGGATAGGAGGCAGTATACTACTGTGGATCAGGAACTGGTTAAAAGATAGAAAGCAGAGAGTTGGGCTAAATGGCCAATTTTACCAATGGAGAAAGGTAAATAGTGGTGTACCCCAGGGATCTGTGTTGGGTCCGCTGCTTTTTGACATATTCATAAATGACCTGGAAAGTGGAATAACGAGTGAGGTTATCAAATTTGCAGATGACACAAAACTATTTAAAGTTGTTAAAACCCAAGAGGATTGTGGAAAATTGCAAGAGGATCTTGATAAATTGGAAGACGGCGCATCAAAATGGCAGATGAAATTTAATGTGGACAAGTGCAAAGTTATGCACCTAGGGAAGAACAACCGAAACTATGGTTACACGATGCAAGATTCCACATTAGGAACCACCACCCAGGAAAAAGATTTAGGCGTCATTGTGGATAAAATGTTAAAACCCTCGGCCCAGTGTGCAGCAGCGGCCAAGAGAGCAAATAGAATGCTAGGTATCATAAGGAAAGAAATGGAAAATAAAACAAAAGATATTATAATGCCTCTATCTCCAGGAACAAGCAGGAATGAGTCTTCAGATATGGGTATCGTCTGTACTGACGGAGCCCTGCGCGGGAACGCTCCCCAGCGTCCAAAAGAAAGCTTTTGAGAGCATCCCACAGCGCCTGTGCGCTGCCTTCCCGCCTTTCCTAACTGCCTCTCTCCAGTTCTTCTTTTCCGCGGAGCCAGCAGGTCGTGTTTCCTGTCACCGCTGAAGAATTTCTTATTTTCTTTTATTTTTCTTTAGTCGCGTGTCTGCCTTCTCGATTCTGGACCGGTACCACCGGTCTTTTTTCTTTCTTTAAAAAAAAAAAAAACCTACTACTCTTTTCAGTGCATTTTTTCTTCTGGGGCCTTAGGCCTACAGATATATTTTTCCTCATGGAAAAACCCGCCTCCGGGTTTAAAAAGTGCACGAAGTGCAGTAGCACTATTTCTGTCACTGACACCCATGACTGGTGTCTAAAATGTTTAGGTCCTGACCACTCCATTGCGGATTGTGAGTCCTGTTCCATGATGTCTAAGAGAGGGTTACAAAATCGGGCAGCCAAGCTCAGTACCCTGTTTCCCTCCGATGCAGCTTCTGTGGCATCGACGTCTTCCAGGGCTGCTTCTTCATCCCATGGATCTCAGGTAACCAAACTTAAATCTGGCCGGTCCTCAAAGAGTTCATCTCCCTCTAAGTATCGAGATGCCCCCGGGCTTACTCTTGAGGAATCCACACCGGCAAAATTACCCCGACGGGAGGCTCCGGCTTCCAAAGCTCTACTTATGGGTCACAGGTTGACATCGATGGCTCGGCCTCGACCGATCACCTGTTACAATGTTCTGGAGTACCGGCGGTTACCATCGGTACTGACATCCAGACATTGGTGGCGTCAATGGATCAGAATATTCTGACCATGCAGCGTGCCATCACGGCATTCATACAAGCTGCGACGCCTACGGTACCGCAACAAACCCCGTTGTCGGTACCGGTATCGATTCTGGTACCGGATCCGAAATCGGTTCTGAAACCAGTACCACTTGCATCGACATCAGCTGTACGCTATCCAGTGATGCCCATCAGTACCGACTCGGTACCTATTACTCCCGATGTCGATACCTCCCGGTACGCGTATAGGGCTCTGCGAGAGCATCCAGACAGTCAATACTTTGATTCCTTTGAAGACTCTGATACTTCAGAGGCCTCGATTGAAGCATCGGGGATCCTTCCTCAGGAACCCTCTTCTCCAAGAAGGAGAATGTCTCCTCCTGAAGACTTGTCTTTTCAGGACTTCATTAGGGAGGTGGCCAAAGGCCTGTCCATCTCAGTGACCTCTGAAACTGAACCTGGAGCCAAAAAATTAGATATCTTACAATATCCTAAGGCTCCTAAAGAGGCAGCCACCTTACCAATACATGAGATTCTTTATGATCACATGTTGGGCATATGGGAGACAACTCTTTCCACCTCCCCTCATTCTAGAAGGTTGGACACCATGTATCGTGTTCCTCCTTGTCCTGGGTTTCATAAGACTCCGCTTCCTCACCACTCCATTGTGGTAGAGTCTGCTATGAAAAAGATCAAGAGTACAAAAAGGCACTCCTCTGCTCCTCCAGGAAGAGAATGCAGAACCCTAGATGCCTTTGGCAGGAAAATCTTCCAGGCCAGTATGCTTGTAGCCAGAATCAACTCCTATAGTCTCTATATGGGGATGTTTCTTAAAGAAGTTACAGATCATCTGCAAACCTTATCTCCTTTTATGTCAGAAGATAAGAGAGAAGAATATATCACCTGGCTTAAACATGCACAGGATGTATCCAAGTTTTCCAACCGTGCAGCCTTTGACTCTTTTGAGGGGGCCAGTAGAGCCTCGGCTATTGCCATAGGTGCACGCAGAGTTGCTTGGTTGCAAGCCTCTGATTTGGAATCCTGGGTACAGGATGGTCTAGGTAACCTTCCCTGTACAGGGGAAAACCTGTTTGGCAAAGATTGGCAAGCAAAGGCCAACCAGATGGATGCTGAAAATTCTGCTTTAGATAGACTTTCAAAGTCTACTACTGCTCCTTTTAAAAAGAGGTTGTTCAAAAAGGGATCTTTCCCAAAGAAAGGGAAATTTTCTTCTGGTTATGGTCAGGCCTCTTCTCAAGGTCGTTTTGTTACAAAGAGACAGCAACAACCAAAACAGGCCAAACCTCAGGCTGCGAGGACTGCTACGGCCCAACAGCCTCAGCCTCCTCAGGGCCTTTGACTTTCCACTAGAGAACTTAGCCTTTCTGGCTCTAGAACATCCAGAGCCTCTCACCATCCCAGGAAGGTTAGCTCACTTTGCTCCCAGATGGGAACAAATCACAGCAGAGCAATGGACCCTCTCCATCATAAGGGATGGGTACAAGCTTCATTTCTTAAACCTTCCACCTCACACCATG
Source organism: Ichthyophis bannanicus (assembly GCA_033557465.1). Lineage (NCBI taxonomy): Eukaryota > Metazoa > Chordata > Amphibia > Gymnophiona > Ichthyophiidae > Ichthyophis > Ichthyophis bannanicus. The sequence goes on along the minus strand of CM066039.1, from coordinate 274,787,903 downwards.
GTGAAACAGTTCAATTCTCCAACATCTCTCCTCAACCTTCTAGGTCAAGAGATTGCTACCCTTCTTGCCCAAGGGGCAATAGAAGAAGTACCCCTTCTTCAATAGGGCTCAGGGTTTTACTCCCCCTATTTTCTCATTCCAAAGAAAACGGGGGCTACAGACCCATATTAGATCTCAGAGAATTGAACAAGTTTCTATGCAAGGAGAAATTCAAGATGACTTCTCTCGGAACTCTCTTTCCATACCTCCAGAGTCAGGACTGGCTTTGTTCTCTAGATCTCAAGGATGCGTACACCCATGTTCTCATCCATCCAACACACAGAAGGTTCCTTCGGTTCCTTTACCAAGGAAAGCACTACCAATACAAAGTGCTTCCTTTCGGTCTGGCCTCTGCTCCAAGAGTGTTCACAAAATGCATGGCAGTAGTAGCTGCATTCCTGCGCACTCTAGGAATATTCGTATTCCCATATCTGGACGACTGGCTCATCCGAGCTCCATCCCAGTCAGAGGCCCAGACTTCCCTGGCCTGCACAAGGCGTGTTCTTCAGTATCTGGGACTGGTAATCAACATTCCAAAATCCCATCTCACCCCTACTCAGTCTCTAGAGTTCATAGGGGCCTTACTGGATACCACAACTGCAAGGGCCTATCTTCCCCAGGCCCGTTGCCTACGCTTGGTGCAATTAGCCTCCCAGATTCAGTTAAAATCCCATTTAACTGCTCGAGAGATGTTGCAACTCTTAGGCCACATGGCATCCACAGTGCATCTGGTTCCTTATGCTCGCCTTCACATGAGGGCAGCTCAGTGGACTCTATCCACCCAATGGACCCAGGCCTCAGGTTGCCTGTCAGACAAAATAGCAACCTCCAGTCGCCTCTTTTGGTCCCTCCACTGGTGGAAGTCCACTCAAAATCTGTTGCTGGGGTCCCCCTTTCAACAGTTACTACCCCAAGCAACCCTTACAACAGATGCCTCTCCAAAGGGTTGGGGAGCTCATCTACAAGATCTCTCCACCCAGGGCATCTGGTCTGCACAGGAGACATCTCTACATATCAACCTCTTGGAGCTCAGAGCAATCTTTCTAGCTCTCAGAGTCTTCCACTCCCTGCTCAGCTACAAGACAGTCCTCATTCACACGGACAACCAGATAGCCATGTTCTACGTGAACAAGCAGGGAGGGACTGGCTCTCTGTCGCTTTGCAACGAAGCTCTGAGATTGTGGTCCTTCGCCAGAGAGCATCAAATCCATCTCATGGCAATGTATCTTCCAGGGGTTCAAAACCCTTGGGCAGACAGACTCAGTCGAGTTCTGCTTTCGCACGAATGGTCCCTCCATGGGGACCAGATAGCCAGGATTTTTCGGATTTGGGGTACCCCAGACATAGACCTGTTTGCAAGTCCGTGGAATGCCAAACTTCCCCGGTTTTGTTCCAGGATTCCATGTCAGGGAGTTCAGGCCAGGGATGCCTTCCTCCTTCATTGGGGGCAAGACTTCATCTATGCCTTTCCACCTATTCCCCTCATCCCCAAGACTCTGTTCAAGCTCCAGAGAGACAAGGGGTCTATGATCCTCATAGCACCACTTTGGCCACGCCAAGTGTGGTACCCTCTACTTCTGCATCTCTCTCAAGCTCCTTCCTTAGACCTGGGGTCTGCTCCAGATCTCCTCTCCCAGGAGGAGGGAACCTTGTGTCACCCAAATCCTCAGTCTTTTCATCTCAGGGCCTGGTTGCTGAAGGCCTAGACCTTCAGGATTTACACCTTTCTCAGCAAGTGAAGGATATCCTTCATGCTTCCAGAAAGCCTTCCACCAGACGTTCATATGCTTTTAAATGGAAAAGGTTTTCCATTTGGTGTGCAGAGAAGGGTCTCACCCTCTTGCAATACCTTTGAATTCTTTACTAGACTATTTGCTGCATTTATCCCATGCAGGCCTTAAAACAAATTCAATCAGGGTCCATTTGAGTGCTATTGCAGCATCCCTTAAGCCTCTCAATGGACAACCTATTTCCTGTCATCCTCTTATAGCAAGATTCATGAGAGGCCTTCTTTTGACTAAACCTCCCATTAGACCACCTCCAGTGGCATGGGACTTGAATCTGGTTCTTGGCCAGCTTATGAAGCCACCCTTTGAACTCTTAGCCACTACCTCCTTGAAATTCCTTTCCTGGAAGGTTATTTTTCTCATTGCAGTCACCTCAGCTCGCCGTATCAGTGAGTTGCAAGCTTTAGTGGCTAATCCTCCTTATACAAGGTTCCATCATGACAAGGTAGTCCTCAGAACTAATCCACACTTTATGCCTAAAGTGGTCTCACCTTTTCATCTGAACCAGGAGGTATATTTACCTGTCTTTTTTCCAGGACCTCATGCATCAAGTGCAGAGAGGAATCTTCATACCCTGGATTGTAAAAGAGCACTCGCTTCCTACTTACAAAAGGACACAGCAACATAGAAAGTCCTCTCAACTTTGTGTTGCTTTTGATCCTTCTCATTTAGTACTTCCAGTCTCTAAGAGAACTCTGTCCAATTCCTTCGCCTACCAGAGTAAGAACCTTTCTCTGGAGGGCCATGTCACAGCTCACAATGTGAGGGCCATGGCAACCTCTATGGCTCATCTAAACTCTGTGTCCATCGACCAAATCTGTCGAGCGGCCACCTGGGCATCGGTTCATACCTTCACAGCCCATTACTGCTTGGACAAGGACTCCCGCCGGGATGCCTTGTTTGGTCAGGCTGTTCTCAAACACCTGTTCCAAACCTAATCAACTCCTACCCTCCATCCCTGACTGGATGCCTGAGATTCATGGGGGGAAGTGGAGCCTTTCCCAGGGACTCACAATCTGGGTGATCTCCCAGGCATCTCTAGCTGGGGAGTCCCCATATGTGAAGACTCATTCCTGCTTGTTCCTGGAGATAGCACAGTTACTTACCTGTAACAGGTGATCTCTGGGAACAGCAGGAATAAGTCTTCACAACCCACTCACCTCCCCTAGGAGTTGTATCTCTCTATCTTTCCTTTCCTCTCTCTCTCTCTTTGTCTCAGCTTTAAAACTCGAACTGGAGAGAGGCAGTTAGGAAAGGCGGGAAGGCAGCGTACAGGCGCTGTGGGATGCTCCCAAAAGCTTTCTTTTGGACGCTGGGGAGCGTTCCCGCACAGGGCTCCATCGGTACCGACGATACCCATATATGAAGACTTATTCCTGCTGTTCCCAGAGATCACCTGTTACAGGTAAGTAACTGTGCTATATCGTTCCATGGTGAGACCGCACCTTGAATATTGTGTGCAATTCTGGTCGCCGTATCTTAAAAAGGATATAGCGTTATTAGAAAAGGTTCAGAGAAGAGCCACCAGAATGGTAAAGGGGATGGAAGGATACTCCTGTGAAGAAAGGCTAAAAAGGTTAAGGCTCTTTAACCTGGAAAAGAGACGGCTGAGGGGAGATATGATAGAAGTCTATAAATTAATGAACGGAGTGGAACGGGTAAATGTAGATCGATTGTTTACGTTAACATAATATGGAAAGACTAGGGTACATGCAATGAAGCTACAGGGTAAACTATTTAAGACTAATAAAAGAAAATATTTTTTCATTCAACATGTAATCAAACTCTGGAATTTGTTACCGGAGGATGTAGTAAAGGCTCTTAGTGTAGCTGAGTTTAAAAAAGGTTTGGACAATTTCCTGGAGGAAAGGTCCATAAACCATTATTAAGAAGGGACCCAGGATATCAATGCTTGACCCAGTAGAAGCATTACAGAACCTGTGTCTTTTGGGGAAACTGCTAGGTACGTATGACCTAGATTGGCCACTGTTGGAAAAGAGGATACTGGGCTTGAAAGACCTTGATCTGACCCAGTATGACATATCTTATGTTCTTATTAAGTCTGCCGTTGCCCGGGCTTCCAGAAATTACAGCTGCTGCATAACTCCATGGTGGTGAAGTCGTCCATGCGTCGGCTGAAAAGCCAGAAGACTCATTCCTCGGTGCCCCCCCCCCCCCTCCGACAGGGAGGCCTGTACCTTGGACGCCCTCGGCAGAAAGTGTTACCAGGGCTCGATGCTCATCGGCTGCATCCAGGCCTATCAGCTGTACTTGGACATGTACTTGAGAGACTTGGCAAAGGAACTCACTGGGTTCTCAGCTGGTCTCTCCGAGGAGCCCCTTCAGTGGTTCAAAAACCTGGCCAAGGCAGTCCGTGAGTGCTCCAAGTTCATGTCTCGGGCGGCCTATGACGGGTTCGAGTCGGCATCTCAAGTAGCGGTGGTGGGCATTGGTGCACAACAAATGACAAATTGGTCGATGTCCCCTGCCAAGGAGAAGAACCTCTTTGGCAAACCCATGACCAAGAAGGCTACCGAGCTAGAGACTGAGTTTATGACGAGAACCAGGCTTTCCAAAAAGACCGCTGCCCCTCACCGATGGAAGGGCTTGGGTAAAAAGTCCTTTTACCCGTGGAAAGGGGCTGCTTACAGAAACTAGCCACCTTTTCAGGCCTTCCCAGCTCCCCAGTAGGGTCAGCAGGTCAAGGGACATGGACATGGCCCTCATAAACAGAAGGCTCCAAAACCCTAGGTACCTTCCCTCTGTGCCCACTCAGTTTCTTCTGCGCCTTCTTGGGCACTGGGTGCCTATGAGCAGAGTCTCTGTAACCCGCCAACTGGTGGAATCTGTGGTCTGGTGGCAGTCTCTCCAGTATCTCGAGGTGGGCATGCCTTTTTAGGCCCCGAGCCCCTCAAGGGTCCTCACCATTGACCCCCTCCCTGCTCGGCTGGGGGGGGCCCACTGCGAGGAGCTCTGCACCTAGGGCAGCTGGTCACCAGGCAAGAGCACCCAGCAGATTAACCTCCTGGAACTGCGGGTGATATACTTAACTCTGCGAGTGTTTTGTCACCACCTGCGTCACCAGCTGGTGCTGGTCCAGAAGGACAACCAGGTGGCCCTGTTCTGTGTGAACAAACGGGGGGCACAGGGTCTTTTGGGAGGCAGTGGTCCTCAGCTCGCACGCAATCCAACAGGGTATTCTCCTGAGGGCAGTATACCTACCAGGCCAGAACAACCTGCTGTCCGAAAGGCCGAGCAGTGTCCTCCAGCCGTACGAGTGTCAGCTGGACCCCCAGGGTGGCTGTCCAGCTCTTCCAGATCTGGGGGAAACCTGTGATGGAATGTTCATGAGCCAGGACAACTTCCAGTTGCCCCACTTCTGTTCCCAGGGTGGCAGTGGACGCGTTCCTTGTCTCATGGTTGGAGGGCCTCATGTACGCCCTCCCTCCCACGCCTCTGATTGCCAAAACCTTGCTCAGGACCCTCCGCAACAGGGCCTCGCTCATTCTGATAACTCCTCAGTGGCCCAGGCAACCGTGGTTCCCACTGCTCCTCCGATTAACAGTGGAGACCTCCATCCCATTGGGGACCTCTGTAACAAAACATTTTCAAACATCATTAATAGTCTGTAGAAACAACAAAACCGTTTGCCAGGACCCAGGGCCTCCATACAGACTGAAGAACAGGCAGGACAGTCACAGTTCTCCGCCCCGGTCCCTAGTCCCACAGTGCCCACTGTAGACGCAGAGGACGGGTCAGTCCTGCAGCCAACCGTGACTCAGCGCTCACCAAAGCAGGTAAAACGGCAACATCATCCGCGCTGTTGGCAATACACCAGGGCTTCCTCCGGAGTCGAAAACAGACGCTGTACCCCATCACAGTCCACTTTCAGTCATGCAGGATAGGCCAACGTGAAGCGGAGGCCCTTCTTCACCAGCAAGCCACAGACTTCTTTGTAGGCCTTCCTGCGCAGCGAAACCCCCGCAGAGTAGTCTTGGAAAATTAAAACATCATTAGCGCCACTGCCATTTTTACGCTGCTGTCGGGCCGCCCGCAAAACTCCTTCCTTCTGAGCAGCATTAAGGAACCGGGCGATGACTGCCCGCGGCCTGGTGTCCCCAGCGCGGTATGGCCCCAAACGATGGGCTCTTTCCAGGACGATCGCCCCCAGCTCCTCATCCACCGGCAAATGCTCAGGGATCCACTTCTCCAGGTAACATCGCAGGTCAATCTCCTTCACCGACTCTGCAATGCCAATGAACCGTAAATTATTTCTACGGCTCCGGTTCTCCAGATCCTCTATCTTATCTGCTTGTTTTGTCAGCAGCTCCTCCAACTTTTGGATCCGAACAGAGGCCTGAGTATGGCCGTCCTCCAGCGTGCTTATGCGCTGCTCGGCCTGTTCCACGCGCCCATTGAAGTCAGTGACGGCTTGTGCCACGGCACTCATTTGAGTTGCCAGGCCCCCGAAGCGGTTTTCCAGCGCCGACACTACCGCCCGGGAGACCTCAGCTACCACCGAGCCTTGTGTAGTTAGATTCTGGCCCTCCGCTCCGTTCTCCGCCATCTTGGGGTCTGCTCCTCGAGGCTTCTCCTTCTTAGCAGATTTCGTGGCCATGGCCTCTACTGACCCAATATCGGCACCGTTGCTGTCCCTTCGATCTCAGGGCTACTGGGTCTCCCCCAAAGTACGTCTGGCAGTGGAAATTCAGTAAAGTATAGTTGATGGGGAAGGAGCAGGCTCCGGAGCTAAGAAAGACACGTCTTTCCTAGCCCACCATGCCACCGGAAGTCGTCAGTATAATTTTATAATGTATCCTGCAAGCAACGGGAAGCCAATGTAAGGAGTATAAAATGGGAGAAATGTGATCAGATAATTTAGCCCTGGAAATTATTCTTGCGGCAACATTCTGAGCCATTTGGAGTATATTTTGAGTTTTCTTTGTTATCCCTTTAAGGATACCATTGCAATAGTCAAGGTGAGGTGTTATTAGAATTTGAGTAATGGTCCAGAAGTCATCACTTTCAATAAGTGGTCTAAGCTGCTGGATAGTTCTAAGCTTGTAGAAGATTATTCTGGTTATTTTCTTAATGTGGGAGGTGAAGCTGAGAGTTCTATCAAGAGTGACTCCGAAATATTTTATTTCCTGCTTCACTGGGAGGGAGAAGTTATGTAGCTTGATTTCTGGTGGAGGTGAGAAATTGGGGTTTCTTGAAGTAAACAGTATTTCAGTTTTCTTAAAATTAATGTGCATATTCTTTGAGCGAAGCCATAGTTTGGCTTCGGCGAGGCAGGTTGAGAGGTTATCATAGGAGAGGTTATCATAGTTAGGGTCATTTGTATTAATCAGGATGTACAACATAATATCGTCCGCATAAATGTGGTAATTTATATTATGTCTTTTAAAGATGGTGCATATCGGTTGCAGATATAGGTTAAATAATAGGGCAGAAAGTGATGAGCCTTGAGGGATTCCCTGTTCTTGTGGAAGTGGTGGAGAGGCATCTTGATCTATTTGTACAAATTGTGAACGGTCAGATATATATGATTTAAACCATTTGAGGGCTGCTACTTTTATACCTAATTGGGAAGTCTTGAGATTAGAATGTTATGGTTTACACTGTCAAATGCAGCGGAAATGTCAATAAATACCAGTATGAAAGCTTGTTTGATATTGTCCATACCTCTGACAAGGGAATCAAGGAGGACAAGTAATAATGTTTCTACGCCGTGGAAAGGTCGAAACCCGTTTTGGTGGTGTTCATCAAGGGGAGTTGAGGTATCTATAAGATCTTGAAGTTGGATTTGAACAACTTTTTCAATGATTTTAGTCAGGAAGGAGATACTAGCTATAGGTCTGTATGATGATGGATCTTTGTTATCTAGTGAGTTGTTTTTCAAAAGTGGGCGGATTGCTGAGATTTTGAGTTTGTTTGGTAGTATAGCCTGTTGTAGGGATTTATTTACTATATCTAAGATGTAAGGGGCTAGTTCTAGTTTTGTTGTCTTAATCCATGCTGCTGGGCATGGCTCCAAGAGGGATGTGGTTGTATTAAGTTTTGTAATTATATTTAGTAATTGATTTCTATCTATGAGGTGGAAAGATATCCATTCACTGAGAACATTTATTATTGTGGGGAAGGGATCAGGTACAGATGGTACATTTTGCTTGAGTTTGCCAGCAAAATAATTTGCTAGTGTTTGGGGTTTAATTAGGGATCTTGTGAATGTTAGTAGGGGGGGGCTTTAGATAATGATTTTATAATTTCAAATAGTTCCCTTGGTCGATGAATAGCTTTAGATAGGATTGTTGTATGATATTGTTTCTTGGCATTATTTGTAGCTGGTTTGTAAGAATTGAGGGTTGCAAAGTATAACTCCCGCAATTCTGGGGTTTGTTTTAGCTCTCCATTTAGCCTCTAATCTTCTGAGTTCTTTTTTATAATTATTTAATTCAGCTGTATACCATTTTTCAGATGTTTTTTTATGGGGTCTATTAGTTTTGGTAGGTAATGGTTTGGCAGCTGCTTCTATTGTAGTGTTCCATTTAGTAATAGTCTTGTCAAGACTGTCTAGTTTTTTGTCCAGCTGAGGAATAATTGTTTCAAGAAACATTCCTGGTTTAAATGGTCGAAACCTCGGACCGTAATGTAATGTAGTGTGTTGAGGATTAGGGGTATGGGGAATGTGAATGGAGAATTGAATTAAGTGATGGTCGGACCATGGGATTTGAGTTATGCTAGGAGGTTTATATTGGGGTATTCGGAGTGTTCAGGAAGGAAAACTAGGTCAAGCGGATTCCCTTTAAATTGATTGTTTAAAGCCCATTTCGTCCATAGAGTCAAGGAACGTTTTTGACTGGTTATTATTTAGAGAAGCCAGATTGAAGTCTCCAAGGATAATATGAGGCTTATTCATGGAGGCTTTACATGCAAATTCTAGAACAGAGGTTATATTTTGTGGGTCTGATATGGGAGGTCTATAAAAGAGGCAGATGGCTATGTTTTTGTATTCTATCTTTAGTATATTCATGCCCTCTTGGTTACTACAAATGGTGGGTGAGCAGTTAAGTATAGTCTTTGCTATTATGAGTACTCCTCCTCCTTTCTTTTTATCCCCGTTGCAGTTGAACAGAGAGTATCCATTTACATTTAGTTGGTTTAGAATAATGGTGTCTGATTCGGTTATCCAGGTTTCTGTGATACAAAGAAAATCAGGCTTCTCATCTGTAATGAGGTCTGTTATGAGGGGGATTTTATTTCTAACTGATCTAGTGTTAATGAGAACAATTTTTAGGTTCTGAGATTGGTTATATGTTCTTTTAATTTTATCCTCTGGTGTTAATTTTATTTGTATTAACCTTTTAGTTTGACTTTTTAGGTTCGACTGGTGAAAGTATTTATAGGTGAAAGGGAGTGTGTTGTAATGGTTAGGGTATTCTTGTCTAGGGAGAAGGGGAATAATATGGGTGTTAGCAGAATTAAGGAGATTCAGTGAGGTGGAGAGTGTATGTAGGTTGGGGATAGGTGTGAGTAGTAGGACACAAGAGAGGCATAGGACATTCAGTAAAAATGAGGTTAGTGTCTTAGGCCTCATTTTGGTTTAGGTTAGTAGTTATAGTGTTGCAATTATGAAGTCAATAGGCTGCAGGGACTGAAACGGTTAGATTGTTTCAAGTGTACAGTGGGATAAATTGTAGCAGCTTCCGGATAACAATTTGCAACTTTCAGTTATGGATAATTAGCTTAGATGCTACATAGAAAACATTTGTTACATTTGTTGTGAACTATTATGCAATTAAAACGACAATATGTCTATTAATGTGGAGGTAGCGGTGGTAAAGGAGATCAACTTTATCTCTATTCTTAAGGTAGCTAGCAGATTAAAAGAATAACTATCTTAAAGGCTAGGGTTCTTGTGGTAGCTAGCAGTTTACAGACTACATATCATACCTTGGATCTCTGGGCTGGCATTGTAGATACCCTTAGTTAATGGCTTTTCGAGCCCCGCCTAAGGACCACGCCAAAGGGCCCTCTGGCTAGGCCCTCAGGCACGGCACGCATTTCTCTTTGCAACCACTCCCCTGACCTCATCCCAAAACCAGCCACCTCCCGGGCCCTCACATGCCCCAGCTGGCACAGGAGATAACCCAACGCCTCCTCAGTGATGCCATTGAGCTTGTTCTGCTCTCTGAAAGAGATCCAGGGCTTCTAATCATGATTCTTCTTGATCCCCATAAAATCAGGAGGCCTTTGCCCAATCTTAAACCTCCACCATCTCAGCCTATTCATTAAGCGGGAAAAATTCAAGATGCATCCCTTAAAAAATATCCGTCCCCTGCTCAGCCACCAGAATTGGCTTGCCTCTGTGAAGAATGCTTATATTCATATCCCCATTCATCTTCATCACTGGAAATATGTTTGCTTCAGATTTCTCAACCAAACCTGCCAGAACAAATCCTCCCATTTGGGCTCTCGTCCGCCCCCTATCTTCACAAAGTACTTACCTATGGTAGATATGGCATCAGGGCCACACTATATTACCCCTATCTTGACAACTAACTCATCTCTGACGTATCCCAGGACACCATTGTTGAAGCCATCCGGGCCAACTCCGCCACTCTCCAGGTTTTCTGCTTAATTTTGAACGTGGAGAAGTCCGAACCCATTCCTCAACAATGGCTGGACTTCATTGAGGCGGGTCTAGACACTCTATAGGCCAGAGTCTTCCTTTCCAAACAGAGGGCTCAAGCCTTAAGACTTGTCAGCAGCAATCTTGCAACATGTCTAACAGCATCGGATCACATGCTCCTGTGTCTGCTGGGGCATATGGCCACTTGTGTGCACTTAAGTACCACTGGCAAGACTACCCATGCACCACTTACAATGGCACCTCAGGGTTGACTGGTGCCAATGTTTCCACTCTCTACAAACCATGATCCCCATGAAAGGGACACTTTGAGCAGTCCTCCTCAACAGCCTTTGCTGGTAAACAATTCTGTTCCACCTCTGTCTGTCTGTTCCTTTCAGGCATCACCTCACAATGACTACCGATGCTTCCACACATGGCTGGAGAGCATACATACAACACTTTTCCACACAGGGCACATGGTCTCTTCAGGAAAAAGCCCTGCATATCAACTTTCTGGAGCTCCGGGCCGTATACTGTGCCCTCACAGTAATTTCCCACTGGGTGCAATACAAAATTGTTCTCATATACACTGACAACCAAGTCTCTATGTTGGATGAGACCTACAGGGATATAGTCCTGAAGTCCCACCTCCAGTCTGGCAGCATCCCTGTTGCCATGGAGGAGAGAGGTCACGTGACAGGAGAGCATCACCCTGGTGTGGCAGGAAGTGATCCTGTAACTAGACCTGTCCTCCAGGTGATGTAAAACCCTCTCGCACCGAGGAAGTTTCTCCAGGGCCATGTGCCCATGAGGGAAGGGTTAGGACAGCCATTATAGTTGGTGATTCGATCATTATGCATGTAGATAGCTGGGTGGCTGGTGGACGTGAGGATCGCCTGGTAACATGCCTGCCTGGTGCGAAGGTAGCGGACCTCACGCGCCTCCTAGATAAGGTCTTAGATATTGCTGGGAGGAGTCTGCTATCTTGGTACATGTCGGTACCAATGACATAGGGAAATGTGGTAGGGAGGTTCTGGAGGGTAAATTTAGGCTTTTAGGTAGGAAGCTGAAATCCAGAACTTCCAGGGTAGCGTTCTCCGAAATGCTTCCCATTCCACGTGCAGGACCCAAAAGGCAGACAGAGCTCCGGAGTCTCAATGCGTGGATGAGACAATGGTGCAGAGATGAGGGTTTTGGATTTGTTAGGAACTGGGGAACATTCTGGGGAAAGGAGAGGCTCTTCCGAAGGGATGGGCTTCACCTTAACCGGGATGGAACCAGGCTGCTGGCATTAACCCTTAAAAAGGAGATAGAGCAGCTTTTAAACTAGATAATAGGGGAAAGCCGACAGTCGCCCAAGAGCAGATGGTTCGGAAGAATGTATCCTTGAAGGATACTACCAAAAGCAGAGAGGTTCCAAAAAAGAGTAAAGTAGCCCAAATGTATGGAGCAGACAGAGCTTAAAGATCCCAAATTACCCATGTCTACCAACAGCCAAACTAATATGAATAAAATACAGTCTCTAAAATGCTTGTATGCAAATGCTAGAAGTCTAAAAAATAAGATGGGAGAGTTAGAATATATAGCACTAAATGAGAGGTTAGATTTGATTGGGATATCAGAGACATGGTGGAAGGAGGACAAACAGTGGGACACTGATACCTGGGTACAAACTATATCGTAATGATAGAGCTGATCAAATTGGTGGAGGGGTTGCGCTCTATGTTCGAGAGGGCATTGAGTCAGAAAGGATTAAAGTTTTGCAGGAAACAAAATTTGCTGTACAATCTCTATGGATTGAAATTCCATGTAAAAAGGGGAAGGCAATGGCAGTGGGGGTGTACTATCGACCGCCTGGCCAGAATGAACAAATGGATGATGAAATGCTCAAAGAAATCAAGGAAGCTAACAAATGTTATAGCGCAGTAATAATAATGGGTGATTTCAATTACCCCGGTATCGACTGGGTCAGTGTCACGGCAGGACATGCTAGGGAGATAAAGTTCCTAGATGACATAAATGACTGCTTCTTGGAGCAGCTGGTTCATGAACCGACCAGAGGGGAAGCCATATTAGACCTAGTCCTTAGTGGAACACCAGATCTAGTGCAAGAGATAAGGGTGTTGGGGCCACTTGGCAATAGTGATCATAGCATGATCACCTTTGATTTAATTAGTGGAGGAGGGATAGTAAGGAAATACACAGTACTACCTTTTAACTTTCGAAAGAGAGACTATGATAAAATGAGGAAAATAGTTAAGAAAAAACTAAAAGGAGCAGTTGCAAAGGTTAAAGACTTACATCAAGCTTGGGTGGTGTTGAAAAATACTATCTTGGAAGCCCAGGCCAGCTGTATTCCACGCTTTAAGAAAAGTGGAAGGAAGTCCAAAAAACTGCCAGCATGGTTTAAAGGGGAGGTCAGAGAGGCTGCTGTTGCCAAAAAAGCATCTTTCAGGAAATGGAAAAAAGAGCCAAACGACCAAACCTGGAAACAGCACAAGCACTGGCAAGTCAAATGCAAGGCATTGATAAAGCAGGCAAAGGGAGAATTTGAGAAGAAGCTTGCTGCGGAAGCAAAAACGCGAAATAAAGATTTTTTCAAGTAAATTCGTAGCAAAAAACCTGTGAGAGAGTCAGTTGGTCCATTAGATGATAGAGGAGTTAAAGGGGCACTAAGAGGCGACAAGGCGATAGCGGAGAGACTGAATGAATTCTTTGCTTCGGTCTTTACTGAGGAAGATGTAGGGATGTTACCCATGACTGAAGTGGTATTTAAAGGTGCGGAAGAATTGAAGGAAATATCGATACATCGGGAAAATGTATTACAACTATTAGATAAACTGAAGAGTAGCAAATCACCTGGGCCGGATGGTATACATCCAAGGGTGTTGAAAGAACTGAAATATGAGATTGCAGACCTGTTATTAGTTAATCTGTGAATTTTTATTAAAATCATCTGTAATACCTGAAGATTGGAGGATCGCCAGTGTAACGCCAATTTTTAAAAAGGGTTCCAGGGGTGATCCAGGAAACTACAGACCGGTGAGCCTCACGTCAGTACCGTAAAAATGGTAGAAACCATCATAAAGAATATAATTACTCAGCATGTAGATAGTCATGGCCTAATGGGAGACAGCCAACATGGTTTTAGACAAGGAAGATCTTGTCTTACTAATCTATTATGTTTTTTTGAAAGTGTGAATAAACAGGTGGACAAAGGTGAGTCGGTTGATATAGTGTATCTGGACTTTCAGAAAGCCTTTGACAAGGTCCCTCATCAGAGACTTTTGGCAAAACTAAAGAGTCATGGGATAGGAGGCAGTGTACTACTGTGGATCAAGAACTGGTTAAAAGATAGAAAGCAGAGGGTTGGGCTAAATGGCCAATTTTCCCAATGGAGAAAAGTGAATAGTGGTGTACCCCAGGGATCTGTGCTGGGTCCACTGCTTTTTGACATATTCATAAATGACCTGGAAAGTGGAATAACGAGTGAGGTTATCAAATTTGCAGATGAGAGAAAACTATTTAAAGTTGTTAAAACCCAAGAGGATTGTGGAAAATTGCAAGAGGATTTTGATAAATTGGAAGACTGGGCATCAAAATGGCAGATGAAATTTAATGTGGACAAGTGCAAAGTTATGCACCTGGGGAAGAACAACCCAAACTATGGTTACACGATGCAAGGTTCCACATTAGGAACCACCACCCAGGAAAAAGATTTAGGCGTCATTGTGGATAGCATGTTAAAACCCTCGGCCCAGTGTGCAGCGGCAGCCAAGAGAGCAAATAGGATGCTAGGTATCATGAGGAAAGGAATGGAAAATAAAACAAAAGATGATATAGTGCCTCTATATCGTTCCATGGTGAGACTGCACCTTGAATATTGTGTGCAATTCTGGTCGCCGTATCTTAAAACGGATATAGGGTTATTAGAAAAGGTTCAGAGAAGAGCCACCAAAATGGTAAAGGGGATGGAAGGATACTCCTATGAAGAAAGGCTAAAAAGGTTAGGGCTCTTTAACCTGGAAAAGAGACGGCTGAGGGGAGATATGATAGAAGTCTATAAATTAATGAACGGAGTGGAACGGGTAAACGTAGATCGATTGTTTGTTATCAGAATATAGAAAGACTAGGGGACATGCAATGAAGCTACAGGGTAAAATATTTAAAACTAATAAAAGAAAACATTTCTTCACTCAACGTGTAATCAAACTCTGGAATTTGTTACCGGAGGATGTAGTAAAGGCTGTTATTGTAGCTGGGTTTAAAAAAGGTTTGGACAAGTTCCTGGAGGAAAGATCCATAAACCATTATTAAGAAGGGACCCAGGATATCAATGCCTGACCCAGTACAAGCATTGCGGAACCTGTGTCTTTTGGGGAAACTGCTAGGTACGTATGACCTAGATTGGCCACTGTTGGAAACAGGATACTGGGCTTGATGGACCTTGGTCTGACCCAGTATGGCATATCTTATGTTCTACATAAACACACAGGTCAGCATGGGCTTTCTTCAAATCTGCTGTGAAACCGCGCGTTTCTGGACCTTTGCTTTCACCATAGGAGCAACTCTACGAGTGACTACCTTCCCAAGACCCTAAACCAGCTAGCTGACACGTTAATTCACCAACTAGACCTGATGGAGTGGTCCCTCAATCACATGGCCCTTCGGCATATCTTTGCTGCCTGTGGAGAACCAGATGTGAACCTCTTTGCCTCCGCCAGCACCACCAAATACCCCATCTTCTGCTTCATCTGCCCATGGCTGCAGTGCTGGGCGCCCGATGCTTTTGCCATGGACTGGCCCCAGGGCCGCCTCTACCTCTCCTCCGTTCCTGCTCATCTCATTGATCCTGCTCAAGATCAAACAGGGACAGGGCCTTGTTGTTGTTAAGTGCCGTCGAGTCGGAGTCGACTCATGGCGACCCTCTGGATAGCTATCCTAAATTGTGTTCGGTCTTCAGTCAGGCGGCTCATTGTTGACAGACTGGTACCCATAGCTGCTGTTATTGTATCGATCCATCTCATTGCTGGCCTTCCTCTTTTGCGTTGACCTTCTATCTTGCCAAGCATAATGTCTTTCTCTAATGATCTCTCTCTTCGCATGATGTGTCCAAAGTATGAAAGTCGAAGTCTTGTCATCTGAGCTTCTAAAGAAAGCTTAGGTTTGATCTCCTCTAGTACCGACTGGTTTTTTCTTCGGGCAGTCCATGGTTTACACAGTATTCGCCACCAGCACCATAATTCAAAGGCATCAATTTTCTTCCTATCTGTCTTTTTCACTGTCCAGCTTTCACATCCATATGATGTTATTGAAAATACCATGGCTTGAACAAGTCGAATCTTTGTATGGAGAGAGAATATCTCTGCTCTTGAGAATCTTATCTAGGTCTTTCATAGCCATTCTGCCAAGAGCAATGCGTCGTCTGATTTCTTGACTGCTTGTTGCTTCTTTATTGATAGTTGATCCAAGTAGATTAAAGTTGTTCACAATTTCAATTTCTTCTCCTTCAACGATGAACCTGTTGATTATGCCAGTTGTCATGATCTTTGTTTTCTTTACATTAAGGTGCAGGCCCATTTTGAGATTGTTCTTTGATTGTGAGAAGCAAATGTTTCAGATCATCTTCACTTTCAGCCAGTAATGTGGTATCATCAGCATAGCGAAGGTTGTTGATGAGTCTTCCACCAATCTTCACACCTATGTTGTCTTCATACAATCCTGCTTCTCTGATGATTTGTTCTGCATATAAATTAAACAGGTAGGGGGAAAGTATGCAGCCTTGTCTTACACCTTTGCTTATTTTAAACCATTCTGTTTCTTCTTGTTCCGTTCGAACTGTTGCTTCTTGATCAATGTACAGATTGCGCAAGAGAACGATCAGGTGTTCTGGTATACCCATGCTTCTTAATGTGGCCCAGAGTTTCTCATGGTTTACACAGTCAAAAGCCTTGCTATAGTCGATAAAGCACAAATAGATATCCTTTTGGTATTCTTTAGTGTTTTCAAGGATCCATCTCACATCCGCAGTGATGTCTCTCGTTCCTCGCCCTTTCCTGAACCCTGCTTGCACTTCAGGTAGTTCTTGTTCCAGGTATGGTTGTAGTCTCTTTTGAATAATCTTCAGTAGAATCTTGCTGGCATGTGGGATCAGAGCGATTATGCGATAATTTCCACAGTCAGTTGGATCACCTTTCTTTAGTATTGGTATAAACACAGATCTTTTCCAGTCATTTGGCCATGATGTTGTCTTCCATATTTCTTGTGAGTACGGTAACAGCTGCATCAGATTGCTGCAATACTTCTATGGGAATGCTATCAATGCCTGGTGCTTTGTTCTTTGATAAGGCTTTCAATGCTGCTTCAACTTCTTCTTTCATCACCAATGGTTCCCAATCATAAGGTACAGGTTGAGACGGCTGTTGGTCCACTTGATCTTTATCATATAAAAACTCTGTATATTCCTTCCACCTTTTCTTGATCTTCTCAGCATCATTCAACATAGAACCTTGAGCATCTTGTAACATTCCAATTTGAGGCTGGAACTTTTTCTTTAACTCTCGTAGCTTTAGGAAAGCCGATCTTGTTCTTCCTCTAATAGTTTCTGCTTCTATTTCCTTGCAAGTGTCATTATAGTACTTTTCCTTGTCCTGTCCTGCTGCACGTTGGAAATCTCTGAGTTCTGCGATTGTCTTTCTTTCTCCTCTGGCTTTAGCTTCTCTGCGTTTCTTGGCAATTTTCAGAGTTTCTTCCATCATCCATTTTGGCCATTTTTGCTTTTTCACCTTTTGTAGAGACTTCTCGCTTTCTTCCAACACAACCTTTTTGATGTCATTCCATAACTCTTCCGGAGCTCTGTCATTTGTATCTAAAGCAGCAAATCGATTTTGCAGGCAGTCTTTAAATTCCAGTGGTATATTCTCAAGGTCATATTTTGCTGCATTCATGAGTGGTTTGCTCTTTTTCAACTTTAGCTTGAGTTTGCATACTAGTAGTTGATGATCTGTACCAGTCAGCTCCAGGTTTTGTCTTTGTTGATGTTACAGAGCTTTTCCATCGTTGACTTCCACAGATGTAGTCAATTTGATTTTTATACAATCCATTGGGTGAAGTCCATGTGTACAGTCGCCGCTTGTGTTGCTGGAAGAAGGTGTTTGAGATGAATAGATCATTGGTCTTGCAGAATTCTATCAGTCTTTCTCCAGCTTCATTTCTGTTGCCAAGTCCATATTTTCCAACTACTTTGCCGCCTTCTTTGTTGCCAACTTTTGCATTCCAGTCACCCATGACTATCAGGATATCCTGTTTGCATGTTCTGTCAATTTCAGCTTGTACTTGTTCATAGAACTCTTCAATTTCATTCTCTTCTGCAGCTGTTGTTGGGGCATATACTTGAACTATAGTTGTGTTGATAGGTAATCCTCGTAGACGAATAGAGATTAAGCGTTCGCTGACTGCATTGTATTTCATTACAGTTCTTTCAAGTTTCTTCTTTATTATAAAATGCAACACCATTTCTTCTTTGTCTTTCATTTCCAGCATAGTAGACTATGTGATCATCTGATGCAAAGTGCCCCATGCCAGTCCATTTCAGTTCGCTGACCCCCAACAGATCAAGTTGTACATGTTCCATTTTATTCTTGACCACCTCCAACTTCCCTTGGTTCATGCTTCGTACGTTCCATGTTCCAATGTGTAAGACATCTTTACAGCTTCTGACTCTCATTTCATGCGCAGCTACATCAGCAGTCAGACTTCCCGAGGGCTTTGATCCAACCACATCATAAATGCTGGCTTTACTCTGAAAAGTCTTCAGCTCTTCCCCAGTAGCTAGTTGAGTGCCTTCCGACCTGGGGGTCTCATCTTCCAGCACCATAGCACAATTTGTTTTGTTGTAACTATCCATTGGGTTTTCATGGCAAGATACAGAAGTAGATTGCTGGGCCTTTCTTCCACGGAGTTTAAGTTTGGTGGTGTTGCCGTTGTCACAAAAATGTGATCCTCCGCCTTCAACACTGTCCCATTCTGCTGCTGCCCAGATGGGTGGTTTGTCTTGGTCTGGCACCTCAGCTGAGACCTGTCCATCTTGGGAGACCCTGCCAGTAGTTAAACTACCGATAGTTTAGCTCTCAGCATCACTGATGCACGCAAGCCCTCACAGCACGACAAGCTGCAAACCAAGTGAGAGGACAGGGCCAAGTGAGAGGACAACGTCACTGTCATCTCTGCATCCCAAAGCCGGCAACACAGCATTCCTATCATTATGAATGGGCTTGTTTCGCAAGTTGGGCTGCCTCCAATGATCAGGATTCAGTCCAATGCTTCATAGGCCATGTGCTCCCTTACCTTCTTCACCTGTCCAACTCAGCCCTACAGACCACATCAATCCACTACCACTTATCTGCAATCGCTGCTTCCTATGTCCCAGTTGTTGCTTCAGTGTTGATAGATAGTGTTTTCCTGGATCTCACACTGCTGTCTCCAAGCTGAGTCTTCTCTTTCACCTCTGATTTTCAATATCTTCTCCACTGCATCTCCTCTCTCCTGTTCCTCTTCCCTGCAGAACATAGCTTGCAGAACGGACTCGCTGTAACCCCGTACCAAGCTGACCATCTCACTGTAGGTATGACTATCTTCCTTACCTCTTCACACTGTTCTTTCAACAGTTGCAGCTGGAAAAGGAAATGCCTGGGACCTTGTGTCCACTTGCTCTTTATTTTTATATTGAACCAGTTCACCATGTAATCCCCAACACAAGAACTCTGCAGTCATTCTTAAGGTGTTTTTTGGATTTGTTTTCCTTTCATATTATGCTTGGAAATCCATATTCTCATGAACCTTAGAGCTGTTGTAAGCCATCTGCTATGTGACACAGTTCCTATTTCCAGCAGTAATTTGTGTATTTTTGCATAATTTGCGTACAGGTAGGTAAGTAACATATTACACAAAATAATAAAGTTGATTTGCCACAGGAAATTGTACCATTTTTTCACTAGTGCTTTTTAAAATTGACATCTCTAAAATTGACACACCCTACTGGGTCAGACCAATGTCCATCATGCCCAGTATCCTGTTCCTAACATTGGCCATTCCAGGTTCCCAAAAAGGTACATAGGTTCCACAATGCTTGTCCCGGGATAAGCAGTGGATTTCCCAGGTTCTCTTTAATGATGGTTTATAGAGCTTTCCTCCAGGAACTTGTCCAAACCTTTTTTTAAACCCAGCTACATTAACCCTTTCGCGTCCACATAATTGTTTTGTAACTGACATTTTTTTTTCTGTTTTTTTTTTTTTTTTTTAAGATTTGAGCTAAATGATGCAGAATATAAATTTTTTTTTTAAAAATTGTATTTCTAAGAAACAATATTTACTGTTGCCATATGGAAACTACGGTCCTGAATGGCTGAAAATTAAAAACAGTCTTGGCATCAGTTTCATTTACTGGGGGTGTGATAGTTTAAGTAACAATTTTTTTTCAGATGTCAAGTACAGATACACATCACATTTCGCACGCAGTGTGCGGATTTTTTGGAAATATAGAATCCGGTGAAAACTTTGGGGGAAAATTTGAAGGTTGTCATATGGCAACAACAGCCATGAAAGGGTTAACTGCTTTTACTACATCCTCCGGTTCCGATTTCCAGAGTTTGATTACGCGTTGTGATCAATTAATCTTAAATGGGTTACATTGTTGCTTCATGCATGTCTCCTAGTCTTTCTGCTTTTTGATGGAGTAAACAACCTATCTGTTTACCCGTTTTACTCCATTCATTAATTTATTGACCCCCTATCATATGTCCCTTTAGCCATCTTTTTTCCAAGTTGAAGAGCCCAGACCCTTAAAGCCTTTCATCTTAGGGGTATTCTTCCATCCCTTTGCTGATTTTGGTGGTGGTTCTCTGTATCTTTTTCTAATTCTGTGATATCCTTTTTAAGATGTGGTGACCAGAATTGCACACAACATTCAAGGTGCGGTTGCACCATGGAACAAAACCAGAGGCATTATAATATCCTTTGTTTTATTCTCCATTCCTCTCCTGATTCCTAGCATTCTATTTGCTTTCTTAGCTTCCGCTGCATACTGAGCGAAGGGTTTCAACGTATTATCCACAATGACACCTAAATCTTTTTCCTGGGTGGTAGTTCCTAATGTGGAACCTTGCATCAAGTAATGCTAGTTTGGGTTATTCTTTCCTAGGTGCATAACTTTGCACTTGTCCACATTAAATTTCATTTGCCATTTGGACGCCCAGTCCTCCAATTTATGAAGGTCCTCTTGCAATTTTTCATAGTCCTCTTTTTAACAAATTGGAATAATTTTGTATTGTCTACAGATTTGATTACCTCACTCTTTATTCCCATTTCCAGGTCATTTATGAATGTTAAAAAGCAGCAGTCCCAACACAGATCCCTGGGGTGGGGTACGCCACTCTTCACCTTTCTCCATTGAGAAGATTGGCCTACACATACATATGTAAATATGTACATAGTTTGATCATCGTTCACTATAATTAATTGTATATTATAATTTAGTTCTTCATGTTTTATTCTGTATTCTGTTATTCGTTCCTTGTAAACAGTTGAAACACACTGCTTTTATTGTTCTATGTAAGTCGTTTTGATTCGTAGAAAGACGGTATATAAAAAATGTTAAATAAATAAATATAGGCCTACTCTCTGCTTTCTATCTTTTAACCAGTTCCTGATCCACAATAGTACACTGCCTCCTATCTCGTGACTTTTTAATTTATTTTTATCTTTATTTGCTTATATGATATACCACCCAGGCCATAACAAGGCGGTTTACAATAATAAAACAATACTGCAAAGTCAGAAAGTAGAAAGGAACGCCATATATCAATAGGACAGAGAAGAGACAGTTAAGGCAGTAAACAGAAGAGTAGCAGGAAGGAGAGGTGAGTGGCTATCAGGGGTTAGCATGGATTTGGTGTATGAAATGTTGAAGGCCAGATGAAACATGTGAGTCCTTAGGTGGGTTTTGAACTTCTGGTTGGATGATTCTAGGCAGAGTGTGGCAGGCAAGGAGTTCCAGAGTACAAGGTGTCACGCCCTTAGCCCCTTACCTTGGTATGGGGGGCGTGGATTTGTTTTTGTCACTGTGGTGCTTCAACTTCTGGCCTTTTTCTAACTGGATGCCTTTACATGCATTCTGGGAAAGGTAGTTCAGTTAGATATCACTTGGGCTCAGATGAAAAAAAAACACCACCTTTGTAGTTGGGTTTGAATGAGTGCAATTTATTCATTAGCACAAAATAAGACACACTAGGTTCACAGATCCACCTTTTAAAGATATTTTCATCCAGGAATTCTTGCAACTTATAACAGGATAACTTGAACTGAAACAAAACAGCTTCCCTCAGCCTTAATTAGCAACACCTGCCTTCAGCAGAGCTTGCCGTGAAGATCAAAATAAACAGAAATAAACTTTTAAACCAGGTTTCCTTTCCAGTCCAGAGCAAATACCTGGCTATCTTGTATGCTTAAACTCAGCACTTCATACAGATAGTCCAATTCATACAAGCAATAAAACTCTTTTCCAGGTTTTCTCAGCAGTTAGACAAACCAAAAGCATTTCTTAACTTCCTTCAGTTGAAATGGCATCAAAGGAGCTCTGCACTGCTCACAGCTGTTTCTCAAAAGACAATCAGGAAGCTTCAGCTTTTCACTGCGTAACACTTTTCCTGAGCTTAGAACTTTAACAAGCAAACACAGCTCTCAAGGCTTTGGACACTGGAAACTTTTCTTTATGGTTGACATCACTAGCAACCATTCTTTAATTGGCAGACTGGCATGCAGAGCAGTCCATGTATGAGACCCCTTCTTCACAAGGTAAATCTGGCTCCCCCAATTCCATGGGTTCACTCTCCAGCTCAGATTCAGATAGCTTACTTGACTGCTTTCTATTAGGGTTAAAGCTGTCTCTGGCAAATACGTATTGCTCCTTATTAGCTAAGCTTCTGGGACTCATACCTTGATCAAAGCCTGTAGTAGCTTCACTTTGTACATGCTCTGGCCACCATCTAGCACGTCCTGTTCTCCAATTAGTGCTTCTGGCTCTCACTGCTCCATTCCTTGAGTAGGCAAAACTTCTGCTCTCTCTTTCCCTCTGGTTAGCAGTCACCACACTCTCTGGTCTCAGGAGTCCTTCCAATTCCTCTCCATGTGTCCTGCTTGTCCCTCTTCGTCGTCCTGCTCCTCTCTCTGCTGCTCTCTGACCTGGTCTCTCCCTCTCTGACCTAACTGAGCTAAACGTAAACCCCTCCGACTCCTGCTCCACCCTCTCCCCTCTCAGGTGAGAAAGATCAAACTCCCTCGTGGCAGCTGTGTGATTAGGGGATGCAATGACATAAGGGTTTCTTACCCTGGGCCTGTATTCCCTATCCTTTCCACCACTAGGGGCACTCTGTTCCTCATTGTGGGCAGGAATTACTGACTTTCTAGGAGCAAATGGAGTTTTAAGTCCTGGACCTTTTAAAATGGGTCCCTTTATTAAGGTAAATTCCTTCTTTTTACCCCTCTCTTCTAGGTCCTGATAAGCTTCCTTATCACAAAGGCCAAGAAAAAAGAAAGCAGAGTGGTGGGTGTGTTTTAGGTGAGCCTGTGAAGGGGAAGGTAGAGTTAAATGATTTCTGTGAAGAGACCGGAGCTGATAGTGAGGGTTGTGTAAATGGATAAGGTCGGCCAGATTAGAGGGGTAGAAGTATGGAGGTCCTTGTGAGTCATAATCAGGAACTTGTAATGAATTCTATAGCGGAGAGGGAGCCAATGGAGGCAGATGAGAAAGGAGGGTGATGTGGTCTGAATGAGTTGTATATATGACGACATGGGCTGCAGTATTGGTGTTGCAGCTGGTACTGTGGGAGACCTGCCAACGTGACATTGCAGTATTCCAATCTGCTGATCATTAAGGACTGAAGAAGAGTAGTTATAGAAGAGGGAGATAAAGGGCGAACTGTTAGACTTTGATGCAGTGAAAAGGAGTGGCGGATAAATGATGAAAGGTGGTCCTGAAACAAGAGTGCAGAGTCAAGGGTATCAGCTAGATAATGGAGAGAGAACACAATAGGGATATGATTTGAGCAAAGGGGTAATAGAGGGACAGGGGGCACCAAATGAGAACCAGATAGCCGCTGATTTGAAGGAATTAAGGTGTAAATAGTTAGCCAAAAGTCAAGTGGAAATATGTGAAAGGCAGGCATTGAGTAGTGCCAGAATAGGAGCGGAAGGACTAGTATGATAGAGAAGAATGATGTCGTCAACATAGTAATATACTGACACTATATATTGCTAGATAAGGAGAGAAAGGAGAGCCAGAAAGATATTGAAAAGGAGAGGGGAAAGAGCGGAGCCCTGAGGGACACCACACAAAAGAGGGACTTTAGCTGAGGAGGCAGAATTATGATGGACAGAGAAGGAGCGAGCTGTGAGAAAGGAACGAAACCAGTGTAAGATGGTACCCCGGATCCCAGAATCAGAGGCGTGAGAGGAAGGTAGAGTGATCGACCAAATCAAAGGCTGAGAAAAAATCGAATGAAACAGCACGAGAAATATCACAACGGTCATGAAAAACATGGAGTTCATTTAGAAAAGACAGAAGAATGGTTTCAGTGCTGTGGCCTGACCTAAACCCAGATTGGCGAGGGTGAAGGGTGTGAACGGACTCAACATGTGAAGACAGCTGGACAAAGATTAATTTTTCCAGGACTTTGGAAAGGAAAGAAAGATTTGAGACAGGGCACCAGTGTGCAGGTACTGTGGGATCCTGTGTGGTTTCTCCAAGAGCCTCTCATGAGGGACCTTGTCAAAGGCTTTCTGACAATCTAGATACACTATATCAACTGGTTCACCTTTGTCTACCTGTTTATTCACACCTTCAAAGAAAATATAACAGTAAGACAAGACTTGGCTAAATCCATGTTGGCTTTCTCCCATTAAACCATGCCTATCTACATGTTCATTAATTTTATTCTTTATAATGGTTTCTACCATTTTGCCTGGTACTGATGTCAGGCTCTCACTGGTCTGTAGTTTCCCGGATCACCCCTGGAACCCTTTTTAAAAATTGGCGTTACATTGGCCATTCTCCAGTCTTTAGGTACTAGAAATGTGGTGTGTTTCCAACAGTTCGCACTAACCTTCAAACACAACTTAGATTAATTTTCCTCTTCCCACCATACCTTGAGAAGTTCTTGACAATTCCATGAGCAGAAAATTTACAACATGTCATGGCCTAGTGGTTAGGACATGGTACCTCAGGCCGAAGGGCCAGGGGTTCAGTTGCCACCTGGGGACAGCAGTCTCAGACCAGAGGGACTGGAGTTTCTAGTCCTGTAGGCACTCCTTGTTGCTTTGGGCAAGCCACTTAACCCTACGATGCCTTAGGCACACATAGAATCTCCAGGAACAAGCAGGAATGAGTCTTCACATATGGGTACGTCGGCGCCAATGGAGCCCGCACGGAAATGCTCCCCAGCATCCAATCAGCAGCCTTTGGGAGCATCCCTCGCGCCTGCGCGGTGACTTCCCGCCTTTCCCACTGCCTCTCCTCAGTTTTTGTTTTTCCGCGGAGCCAACAGGACGTACCTCCTGTCACCGCAGAAACATTTTTCTTTATAATCTTTATTTTCTTGTTTTGTGTGGTCGCGGCTGTCTTCCCCGCCGATACCGGTACCGCCGGTGCTTTATTCTTCTCTTTTCCTTAGAGAAATAATTTCCTCGTCAGTTTTTTCTTTTATCTTTTGAGGCCTACTAGGCCTTTCCAACATGGAGCCTTCTTCCCCTAAGAAGTACCCTCACTGTGGAGACTTGGTTTTCTTTTTAGACTCCAATGCCTGGTGTCTAACCTGTTTGGGCCCTGACCCTTTTTCCCCGGGTCCATGGGGCTTTAGCATCGGGAGAAGACCTTCTCTTTTTCGGGTATCCCTCGATGCCGTTTTTCCTCCTCGGGTGAGGTCCTCGGTTTACTCTTCTCTCCAGGATCAGGTAACCCACAAACAGTCTGTTAAGACTAGCCGATTCTTGAAGGGCAAGTCTCATGCCCAGCATGATGACTGCTCCGGCCTTGCCCTCAAGACCCCATTGGCAATAAGACCCCGGCGGGAGTCTTCGGGCTCCAAAGCATTTACGGGGTTTCAGGTTGTTCCTGGGGTTCACTCCTCACAGAACATACCTGAGCCATGCTCGGGGGTGGTATCCGCTTCGGGCGGTACCGATTCCCCGGCATCGGCACCGGTGTCGAGTGCTCCACTCTTCACCAAGGATCGTCAGCTGGTGTCCTCGGTGCCTTCGGGGCCGATAGATTCGACCCAGACTGGCTTTCCTGCATCCCAGCCATGCGCGGGGTTGGTACCGGCTTCGAGCGGTACTGCTCCCCCGGCATCGGCTCCAATGTCGAGTGCTCCACTTGCCATCAGGGATTGCGGTCTGGCTTCGAGCGGTACCGCTTTCCCGGCATCGGCACCAGTGTCGAGTGCTCCACTCTTCTCCAGGGCGCGTCGTCTGATATCCTCGGGACCGATCGACCCGACCCAGACTGGTTTTCCTGCTTCCCAGCCATGCGTGGGGTTGGTACCGGCTTCGAGCGGTGCCGATTCCCCGGCATCGGTGCCGGTGTCGAGTGCTCCGCTCCTCACCAGGGATCGTCGTCTGGAGTCCTCGGTGCCTTCGGGGCCGCTCGATACGACCCGGTCTAGCTTCCTGTATCCCAGCCAACCGTGGAGTCGATACCGGCGTCGAGCGATAACGATGCCCCGGCATCGGTGTTGAGTGTTCCACTCTTCACCGGGGATCGTCATCGGGTGTCCTGGGCGCCATGCTTAGGGGGGCTACCGGCTTCGTGCGGTGCCGATACCCCGACATTGGCACCGGTGTCGGGTGTTCCTCTTTTCACCGGGCGGCGTCCTCGGACGTCCTCGGTGCCTTCGGTGCCGATAGATACGGTTCCGATTGACCTTCATGTGGCGGCTTCGCCGATTCCACCATCGACGCTCGTCTCGATGCCCAGTCTGGAATCCATATCCAGTCTAGATGACTGGGTTCCGACGCGTTTCGGAGCCGATCCTTGTCGCCTCCGACTACGCAGTATCGGGGATAATCACCGAAGCTCTCTGGTTACCTCGGTGCCGCTTCGGCAACCTCCGATGCCTGCTATGAGGGCATTACCGTCCCTGATGCCGGTACCGGTATCGAAGTCATTTCCTGCAGTTCCATCGGTGCCATCGATCTTTTCCATGCCTAGCTTGGAATCGATACTGGGAACCGACGATGCAGTACTAACTGCCTCGAATCAGAACTGTCAGTATCGTTCTCCATCTAGCAGGATTCCTTTTATGCACCAGTCCAGTAGGTCTTCTGCTCATTCAACCTCAACCTACCCAGGAATAGTTCCTCTGGGAGATCCTTCTTTTCAGGAATTTCTCCTTGACATGGCAACCTTTCTTGCCATCCCTATTCCTGGTCTTACTCTGGGCCAAGATCCTGCAGAAAAGGAAACCGTAATGCTTCCTTTGCATCAGTCTTTGCAGGACCTTCTTCTGAGGATTTGGGAATCACCTTTAAAGGTTCCTGCGCCTTCTACAGCCATGAATGTTTTGTATCAGGTGCCTCCCTCTCCGGGGTTTCAGAAAAACCAACTTCCGCATCATTCCATTGTAGTGGAATCAGCAATGAGGAAGGTCAGAAGTAAGAAGAAGCATTCTTCTTTCCCACCAAGTCGTGCATCTAAAGCACTTGATGCCTTTGGACGTCAGACCTTCCAAACTTCTATGTTGGCTTCAAGAATTATTTCATATATTTTTTATATGAGTCTCACGCTTCAGGAGGTCACAGAGAGGTTATCTCTTTTGTCTCCCTTTTTGTCGGAACCTAAGGCCTCTGACTATTCCTTGCTTATTAATCATAGCAGGAATATCTCTTGGTTTCTTTCCCGGGCTTCTCTAGACTCTTTTGAGTCTGTTAGCAGATCCTCTGCTATTGCCATTGGAGCGCGCTGTACAGCGTGGCTGCAGGCTTCAGACTTGAGCAGATGGGCACAACACACACTGGGTAATTCTCCTTGTACTGGAGAGAATCTCTTCAATAAAGAGGCTTTACGTCAGGTTGCTCATTGTTCCACTGACTTCCCTAGTTCTGGAAACCATCCTAAGCCTTCTTTTTCCCCAGGACGTAGGCAATGTCCTACCAAACCGTCTATCCCGAAGAAGAGGAAGTTTCATCCTCCTTCTACCCATCCTCCCGGTGTACCCAAGTAAGGGCCATCTCATCCTAGTCTGAAGTCTCCAGACTCTACCCAGTAACCAGCACCCATAGGTTCTTGTGTGTTGCACCCTACAGTTAACTTCTCCTCAGCGGACGTTTATTCTTCAGACTCTACACTGGTTTTTTCTTTTCCAGTATGCTGTGCTCTTGGGGTATTTTTGTCCATGGGTTACTGAATTCTCCCATTCTACTACAACGAAGGGAGGTTGCAACTATCCCATGATAGTTCTGCCCCATATGGACATTTTTTCCCTCAGCTGACCTTCCATTGGGTAAGCCACTTTCCGACCCCCTCTCTTCCAGGGTCTCCCCTGCTTGAGTTGGTGCCATACTGGAACACAGTGTAGACTGTTGTTTTTCCTTCAATGCGTGCTCTGAACATCTCATCAGACAGGAACGGAAATCTTCTCCGCTGCCTTTGTCTGTTTTCTCTCTGTTTTCATACAGGAGAATCCCCTCTGTGGTTTGGTTCAGTTGCTGTATGTGCAGGAGTTCCAGGGTTTACCTTAGTGCTCATTGCAAGCTACTTGGAACTAGCTTGCTTAATACTCTTCGCTGCAGCTTATCTTCTTTTAGCCATATCTTTTCCTAGGTTATGGCAACACACCTGACCTCTGTCAGTTTTATCTATAATTCTCCTGCACAATGCTCTCTGCAATCCTCAGAGCAGCTTTCTGCTATGGGCCCTTGCTACAGAGCATTGAACTCTGTCTCTGAGGGTCTTTCATGTCCAGCGGACAAGTTTTTTCTACGTGTGTGTCCACGGAATTTCCAATCTGACCGGAATATACTCCTGTTCCTTCCAGCTTGGCATTATGCTTTCTACTCCGCTTGGACAACGCATACTCTTTTACTGTACGTGATACCCCTGAACCCCTTGGCTGGGTCACTTTGGTATCTTCGTCTCTGCGTTCTTCTTGTCCTTCGGACATATCAGAGTCCTAGGGTACTGCTGCGGTACTCTTACCAGACTGCTGTTATCCTCTGGTTTTCACACAACCATGCTGGTTCTTCCACTGACCTACAGAAATAGCTCCTCTATATTTCTTCAGGTGGGTTTCACCCCCTGTTATGGGATGGATTTTTCCCATCGCATCCCCATGTGAATGTTTCTGTGGCTCAGTTACGGGCATGCATTCTTAAAATTGTTTTCCTGTGCATACATGGTTTTATACCCTGGGTGGGCATCCGCCATCCCGCCTCTATCTGTACATATATCTATCTGCATTTCTATATGTAGATTTATATGTATCACACTTGTCTAGACATATATCTTCTCATACGTATAGATATGTATGTCTTTCCTTATATATATACTTATCTATATATATATATATCTGGGTATACGCATATTGGGATATGTCCATAGCGCTCAATGCCTAACCTATCTCCCTGACTGTCGGTGCTTAGGTTTTTATTTTTCTTATGGGGTCCTGACAGTCAACTTGCCTATTATAATACGGCTCAGTAACTGGGACTGGTTATGCTAACAATTACTGCTGTGACGTCAACAGCTTCTATTTTTGTTATACATTTCTTTTCTATGCAGTCTCAAACTTCAATGTCTTCCTGTCTCCTACCAGCTAGGAAAGACAGTGTACATTTTCAGTATTCCTGCGTACACTTCTGTTCTCCTTGGGAATAGGGGCTTTTTTCCATACCCTCTCTTCCCCTCCGGACTGGGCTACTTTCCAGATCGGTCAGTTTTCTTTTGTTAGTCCTCAATGTTTATGACTCTGTATCTACCAGAGTTCTCAGCTTTCCCATAAAGCTTTTCATTGGAGGCCTGCCGATCTCCTCCTGCCCCGGTTGACACCTGGGTCACCTGCCCATTCCAGATTGGAACTTCTTCCTCACTGCAGTGGAGTTACCTTGAAGATTCCGCTACTGCATCTCCTGTCTACTTTCTACAATCCAGTAGGTAAGCTCTGTATTGTGCTAGTTCATTAAATATCTACTGATACTTGACATACATTCTAAAGACTCTCTTTCCCTGTAGTCTTTAGATTCGCTGTTCATCTACAGCTCTGCTCTATTCAACTCCTACCCTTCATCCCCCAGGGGATGCCGGAGATCCAGGTTTGGGAAATGCCGTCCTGTCCCAGGGACACGCATTTTATGGAATCTCCCCTGGCACCCACAGCTAGGGAGTCCCCATATGTGAAGACTCATTCCTGCTTGTTCCTGGAGATAGCACAGTTACTTGCCTGTAACAGGTGATCTCCGGAACAGCAGGAATTAGTCTTCACAACCCACCCACCTCCCCTAGGAGTTGTATCTATCTGTTTCCTTTCCTCTTGCTCTCCTTCTGTCTCAGCTATGAAACTCAACTGAGGAGAGGCAGTGGGAAAGGCGGGAAGTCACCGCGCAGGTGCGAGGGATGCTCCCAAAGGCTTCTGATTGGATGCTGGGGAGCATTTCCGTGCAGGCTCCGTCGGCGCCAACGTACCCATATGTGAAGACTAATTCCTGCTGTTCCGGAAATCACCTGTTACAGGCAAGTAACTGTGCTTTGTGAGCCTTTTGGGAACAAGGGAATGTATCCAGTACCTGTTTGTAATGATTGCATAATGTAACCGCTTTGATTGAAGGATAAGGCGGTATAGAAAACTGTTTAAATAGATAAATAAATAAATAAACTGTAGATACAGGAATTCCAAGGTCTTTGGAGATGGCCTTGTACCCCTTTGATGTTTGGTGGTAGTCACTTTTCTGACAGTCTCAGGCAGCTCTCTTGTCTTCACCATTGTGAAAATTTAAGAGGGAGTGAATGTGGCCATTTTAAACGTTAGAGCCATGATTCATTGCTTGATTTTAGTAATGTGAGTATTGACGATCACAGGTATGTCTAATTTTATTGCAGTAGAAATGTGGTTCTTCTGTTCAAATTGATTTGAATTGTTTATAATGTGCCCATAATCATGTCCTGACAATGTCCCAGTGTTTATACGATTTCCTTTTTTAATGGGTCTTGTTTTATTTGATTCTTTTGTGTCAAATATGTGTACATATATATATTCCAAAGCCATTTCACTGGCTACTTTTTTTTAAGAGATATTGGACATTAAGGGGTTAAACTGCAAGGGTGCAAATAATGTTGACCACAACTGTAAGGAAACTGTTCTTTCCAGAAAACGGTGGTGGCACAGTGGCATTACAATTCAACAAAGCATGGGTGTAAGCACAGAAGATCCCTAATTGCAAGAGAGTGAAAGGAGACAAAATAATTTTCAAAAGCATTCCTATGGCTAATGCAGGATACTAGGCTTTTAGAAAATTGCGTGCTTGATATGTGAGTAAATTTATGTGTACACATGTGTAAGTTTACTTGGACCAGTTGGAAGCCTATCGGGGGCAAAGTTAGAGAAGGTTTAACGTTTACATGTGTATTTAAAAGCTGCAGCTCCAAGGCACGAAAGCCTCTCCTCCAGCTACCCAATTGACATTAGCAACAGGGATTGGGCAGGTATAAGCCCCTCCCGATCCCTGCAGCTAAGGCCAGTTGGGCCCATCCTTCTCAACATTTATTGGCTCAGATACAAGAAGTGCACAGGCGCACCCTCGCCAGCAGCACAGACCCCTAATCCATGATCAGCCACAGGAGGGCAGGAGCTGAGGATTCCCCTGCCCCCCCCCCCAGCATAGGTCAATCAGGGCCCTTCAGGACTCCACTATCTGCCACTTGAAATCTTCCAAGGCTCACAGGCGCACCCGCACCTGGCAGCCCTTAGGTGTGGTCCTCCACTGCCAATAACTGAAGCCGGAAATCCAGGTTAATAGAAAGGTTAGATGCCTCAGCTATTTGTTCCTTACATAAATGCTCAAACCTGCAGCCAAGGGTAAGATCTCCACCAAGTTATATAACTACCTGTAAGCAGAATAGCGTCATATTGTGCAACTTGCCAGATACATATAAAGTAAGTTGGATAAATTGTAGTTTCTTTGTAGTCAATGCAAATGAGTCTTAAAACGTTGTCACATTGTATTAGCATTAAGCATCTCACTGTGAGGTTTGTCAGATACCATATTAGTAAGCTATTAGTCTTACTCATACCACCACGCCTGAGAGGGTCTTACAAGATAACACAGGGCAACACCATCCCTTAACACAATGCCGGACATTCTTACCAGCATGTTATTCCTGTCTTTCCTGGCCCAATTCATCATATGGGCAGAAACATTTTCTCAACCAAGCCTAATCTCCACAATATATGGCTATGGCCGGAGGGGACATAAGGATGCATTCACCACTTCAAGGCCACCACACGCAGTGAGCTATAGTCGTCTCATTCACATTGTATGCCAGCCCCCAGAGACGATTCACAGATGGAAGCCTCCACAGTCACAAAACCTAACCTGCATGCTCATAAATGTTCGCTTCATCTGAAATAAATGGCCAATTTTTGTTGACCATGTCAAAAGACTTGCTTTTCTTCATAGAATCATGGCTCACCGACAGATTCCATACTTACAGATCAATTAAAGCTCCTTAATTACAACCTATTTACTGCCCAAGAAGAAACAGAAGAGGTGGAGGCATGTTTATCATGGCCAGATGTGATCTACAATTCCAATGCCTTACGTCACAGAGCACAAACAACCTCTACGCCATCATGATCTCAAATAAGCATCTAGCAGCAGCTCTGTTTTACCGAACTTCATCTATATCAATGGTTCTCAACCTTTTTTGTACCATGACCCCTTTTACCATTGGTCAACTTGTGGTGACCCCAATGATAAAATCAAATGCGTCTCTCTTCCTTTACCGTTAACACATTGTCACTGTAATCATTTGTTGAATTATTAATACATTATAGGCCTTTGCAATATGTTTTTATTTATAAAATGTACTTATTTAAACCACAATAATTAATCACAATAACAAGTAACAATATTTGATTTCAAAATTATGTTGATTTTGTAGTCAAATCACTAATATGAAATAAAATTATTTTTTCTACCTTTGTTGTCTGACCAGTTTATTCTCTGGTCATGCTGGTCCCGATCTGAGGTTTCTGCTTTCCTGTCTTCTCTTAGCTCTCTTTCTGTGGTCTGTGGTCCATCTGCCATTTCTTATCTCTTCTTTCGTTTTCATCATTTCTTTCCATCAGCCTATTTCCAGTCCCAGTAACCCTCCCCAGTATCATCCCCTTTCCAGTCCTCACTCTCAGTACCTTCCACTGTCAACTTGCATTCTCATGACTGCCACTGGTGTCCATTCCCTTCCAGTCCCCCCTCTTTCCCCACTGAGCAGTCCCTTCTAGTACAAATATCATGGCAGCCCCTCTCAGATCCACTCTCTTCCAGTTCCATTCTCCCATCCCCTTGTATCAGCTCATTTGTAGCCTTAGCCCCCAGTTTTCTTCCAGGGCCAGCAGCTCTATCCTCCCCTCCCCACAATCAGCCCATTCCCAGTCGCAGCCCCCCAATCAGCTCGCTTCCAGTGCTAGTCCCCCCCTCAACCCCATTACCAGTGCTAGCCTCCCCTAATCAGCCCAATATCAGTCCAACCCCCCATCAGCTCATTACCAATCCTAGCCTCCCCTAATCAGCTCATTTCCAGTGCTAGTCCCCCCTCAACCCCATTACCAGTGCTAGCCTCCCCTAATCAGCTCATTTCCAGTGCTAGTCCCTCCTCAACCCCATTACCAGTGCTAGCTCCCCTTATCAGCCCATTACCAGTCCTACCCCCCATCAGCCCATTTCCAGTCCTAACCTCCCCAATCAGCTCATTTCCAGTGCTAGCCCCCCCATCAGTCCATTACCAGTCCTACCCCCCTATCACCACATTATCAGTCCCAACCCCCCCTTGATCAGTCCATTCCCAGTCCTAGCCTTCCCTAATCAACCCATTACCAGTCCTAGCTCCCCCATCTGCCCATTATAATCCTAACCCCCACTGTCTCTCCCCTCTGTCCAGCATTTATTGCCCGTCTGTACAGTATGTCCCCCTGTCTCTTCCCTCCATCCATATCAGCCCCCCCAGCCATGTCAGCCCCCTCCATCCATCCATCAGTGTCAGCCACCCCTCCCTCCCTCGCTCTTTCCATTTCAACCCTCCCCTCCCTCCTTCCCTCCATCCATGTCAGCCCTCCCCTCCCTCCATTAATGTCAGCCCCCCTCTCTCCATGTCAGCCCCCCTGTCCATGTCAGACCCCTCCATCCCTCTATGTCAGCCCCGTTGCAGGTTCCCTGCCCCCTCCTCCCCTCTCCCTGTCTGCCTGCTGCTGCCCTGCTGCTCTAATACAGCCGCGGCTCCCTGTCTCTTAGGGAGCTGCGGCTATACCTGTAAAGCCGTTGCGGAGCCTTCCTGTCTCTCGACGGGCTCCGTGCAGCATTGCCCCGCCTCCAAAGGAAGTGGTAAACAACTTCCTTTGGAGGTGGGACAATGCTGCACGGACAGAGCCCGTCAAGAGACAGAAAGGCTTCGCAACGGTTTTACTGGCATAGCCACAGTTCCCTAAGAGGCAGGGAGCCGCGGCTGCATTAGAAGGGACTGGGAGGCGGTGAGTTTGCTGCTGCCAAGAAGCGGACTCGGCAGCGGCAGCAACTTGGGTGCTTTTTTTTTTTTTTTTTTTTTAACGGCGGAGTGAGGTGAGGCGAGGCGACCCCCATGGTGGTCGTGACCCACAGGTTGAGAACTGCTGATCTATATGCACTGATGACCTCTCCACAATCCTCAACCTAGCATGCAACCGATCTACTAAGAGAGAACCATTTTGGTTTCTGGGTGATTTCAACCTGTGCTTTCAACAAGGCATTTCACATTTTTTCTTGATGCAGTGACCGCATTAAGCTACGAACAACTAATACACGCACCCACCCATACAAGGGGATACACCTTGGACCTTATCTTTGCACCATCATCCACACTCAAATCCAGCAACCACAACCAACCACGGGTCATCCCTGTCCCATGGTCAGACCATAATGCCATTATTTTCCACATCCCCACGGGCGCAGACCCCCTGTGATCTCTCCACCACCAGCTCGTCGCTTGTTGCTTCTGTTCTTTTAACAAAGAAGCCTTCCTTGAAGAAACGCTACCCAGCCTTAATACCAATACCACCAGGCTGGATGAGCTAGTAGACACATGGAATAACACCTTAAGCAAAGCCACACTTTTACCACAGTCCACGAAATCTGTCAAGAAGAATCACACAGCCATATGGTTCACAGCCGTCCTACGTGAGTCCTTACTACAACTCGGAAAGCTTGAGCGGAAATGGCAGCATGCTAGACTCCCCCAAGATCGCTTCACATACATGAAGACCTTGCAAGAACACAGCAATGCAGTTAACCAGAGATGAAAGGAATACCACACCAATACCCCAAGACACTCTCTTAACAAGCCCGAGAACTTTTCGGAATTATTGTCCCTCTTAAAAGACACAACTAAGCAACATACTGCAGGCACCCCCCACCTGCAGGAATTTGCTACCCACTTCCATACCAAAACAAATGGGAATTCCCTTAATCCAGGAAATCCTCTCTCAGATAATCCTCCTTTTGAAAACACTGCTATTCCCAATCTAGATTCCTTCCACCCATGCTTCGCTGAGCACATCGAGAACATCATAAGGGTGCTCAACACCACCACTTACCCAACCGATCCATGCGCTGCACGCTGGATTAAATTAGTCCGATCTGATCTAAATGCATTCATTACCAGACTCGTATACCTTTCTTTTGCCATGGGTCTGGTACCATCATCATTGAAAGCTGCCACTGTCAAACCACTACTAAAAAATGACAAACTGGACCCACTCAACATAAACTCGTATAGGCCCATATCTAGCCTCCCATTCCTGGCTAAGATAATTGAGAAGATAGTCCAGCAACAAATCCAAGACCACATCGACTCCTACGTTCCCCTCGACCAACAGCAGCATGGATTCCATCAACAACCCTGTCAAAACCCTCCTGGCCACTCTCCTGGACAATCTCATGGGAATGAACAAAGCAAAGCAGGGATTCATCCTAATATTCCTGGATATCGCATCGGCCTTAGACACAGTCAGTCACAATCTCCTACTTGCTCACCTACAACAGAAAGGTATACAGAATTTAGCCCTAGATCAGTGCAGATCCTACTTAACAGATCACCAACAACTGGTGCACTTAGGTGCTCGGGCATTATCCACATACCAGCAGACGCAAGAAGTTCCACAGGGTTCATTTCTATCTGCCTTGCTCTTCAACATCTACATCCAGCCAATTTGCTTGATAACACAGGTACACTACCAAAAAACTGCCTCCAGTTTTGCAACTGATTCCTATAGATTTTGGGGTGCTGAATCCAGGAAAAATAGCCAAAATGTTCCATCACGTCACGTTTTCTTGCAAAATTAGATTTCTTACCCATATAAGGAATGTTCACATAATTTCTTTTTAGCCGACTGCAGTTTATTTTCTTGGCCCAAAATAGAGGTTGTAATGGTTAACTAACTAGAAACACTCCCTCATGATATTTTAGAGTGTTTTGTATTCATTTTATACATTAACAGGACAATTGGGAGGCGGGGGGCTAAATCCAGTACTCGCGCTGGCGCATGTTCTTTCCTCCTCGCCTCGTTCGCTCGCTCAAACACGGTGGTTGCGACATGAACGTTCCTGTCAAATTTCAGTTTCTTGCAAGTTCATTATTACCTTTTGTTTGCTCAGTCGTAATCCAGCTTTATTCCGAAGTGGTTCACTACAGTTGTAGTTTGCAGTGCTGTGTATTTGTGATGGCTCACAGAGCCAGAGGTTGCGTCAACTCTCCGGACAGTTTTTGTTTTATTTGTGGGTAATATACCGTGAAAAAGCGGCAGAGGAACATTTCTTCATTTATTAAAAAAGTATATTTCGCCTATTTCGGTTTGAAGTTAGGCGATCAAGACAAACCGTGGGCTCCTCACAAAGTGTGCAAGACATGTGAGGAAGATCTACGCTTATGGGTGAATGGTAAAAAACAAGCATTTCGTTTCGGAATACCTATGATGTGGCGTGAACAAAGAGACCACAGCAGTGACTGCTATTTTTGCTCTTGCATTGTGAAGGGATACAACTTAAAAAATAAGAACGTAATAAGTTACCCCAACCTTCCCTCAGCAATTA
Source organism: Ichthyophis bannanicus (assembly GCA_033557465.1). NCBI lineage: Eukaryota > Metazoa > Chordata > Amphibia > Gymnophiona > Ichthyophiidae > Ichthyophis > Ichthyophis bannanicus. The sequence continues at coordinate 274,751,069 of CM066039.1, read as the reverse complement.
GGCCTATGCCTCATAGCAACGAAGTACCTGTGCCTGAACCACCAAAATCTTTGGATCATATTTGTGTGGACGGTTCTGATCATGATGAGACTCATCAGATGGCTTTTCCCGATGAGTCCAGTACTTCCGAGTTTGAAACTGAACCAGATCCGAAACCTGAACTTTTCTCTCAAGCTGAATTGAATGATTTAGTCCGGGATTTAGGACTCCCAAAAGATGCTGCCCAACTGCTAGGTTCTCGGCTTAAACAGAAAATCTATTGTCACCAGGAACAACTTTTTATTGGTACCGCAACCGCGAGACACAATTTTTGAAGTATTTCAGCAAAGAGAAAGATTTGGTATTTTGCAACGATATATACGGAGTGATGGAAAAGTTTAAACTCAAGTATGATCCTGCTGAATGGCAGCTGTTCATTGATTTGTCAAAAGACAGCATAAAAGGTGTTCTTCTTCATAATGGCAACACATTCGCTTCAGTTCCTATTGCTCACTCTGTTATTCTCCAAGAAAAATACGAGAATTTGGCCCTGATTCTTCAGAAGATTCGTTATGATGAGCATAAGTGGATGATTTGTGGAGACTTTAAAATTCTATCCATGCTATTAGGGCAGCAATCCGGTTTCACCAAATATCCCTGCTTCCTTTGCTTGTGGGATAGCCAGGCCCGCGACCTACACTGGGGGAAAAAAAGACTGGCCAATTCGGGAGTATTTGAGACCCGATGAGAAAAATGTTCTTCATGAGAGCTTGGTACCTCGTGATAAAATTCTATTACCACCTCTCCACATTAAGTTGGGTCTCATTAAGCAATTCATCAAGTCCCTTCCAAAAGATGGTGAGTGCTTTTGGTACCTTTGCTCAAAGTTCCCCCGACTTTCTGAAGCAAAGCTAAAGGAAGGAGTGTTTGTTGGCCCTGATATAAGGAAACTCATTTCAGATGGAGCATTCGCTGAAACGATGTCTGAGAAGGAAAAAGAAGCCTGGGATTCCTTCAAGGATGTTCTCAAATTCTTGGGGAACTGGCGGGATGAGAACTATAAGGATATTGTTGCCAGGATGCTCAATGCCTTCAAAGAACAAGGCTGTAACATGAGCCTGAAAGTCCATTTCTTGCACTCCCATGTGAACTACTTTCCCGAAAACTTGGGGGCGTACAGTGAAAAACAAGGTGAAAGGTTTCACCAGGACATCAAGGACGCAGAGAGAAGGTACCAAGGAAGATGGAACACCACTATGATGGCTGATTTCTGCTAGTTGCTGCTGCGGGAAACCCCAGATGAAAAATACGCCAAGCAGCACACCAAGAGAAGCATTCGGGGGAAGAAGAAACGGGCCCACCAGGAGATTGATTGACCCAAGAATGACTTTAAAATCTAAACTGTGTTGACAAATATCGTGTTTTTACTAAACTTTGAAATAAAAATTTGCTAGTTATTACCACAGTGTCGGATCTCATTTATTAGAATTTTATTTTCACACCATCGGGTGTTTGTCTTCATGTATTGCAATGGTGCGGTTTGCGTTTTCTATTCTTACATACATACCTGTACAACATTTTTTGCACATTTCTTTGCTTTGCTTTGTGTCTAACCTCGCTCTTATATGCTCAATGTTTGTGCACATGTATGTGGCTGTTTTAAGTGCAGACAATTTTGCTACCATCACAGTGTGTTTTGTTGACATTACTCTATTCTTATGTGCTGCCTTGTTACAATTTTCTTTATTCTTATTTGAATAACTACTAAACAATTAGTATAAAGAATTCATCCAAGAAACTTTTATCTCGATCGCACTCAATCTGAAACGTTCACCTCAAACTGCTAACCCAATGTAGCAAAAAATCTGTACGTGATGGAGCAAATTGGTTACCAGATTTGGATTCAGCGCACCAAAAAACGTAAAAATCAATCGAAACATTAGAGGCAGTTTAAAAAAAAAATTTTTTTAGTGTACCTGTGTAATCCAATCATACAACATACTATACCACATCTATGTCAACGATGTACTACTATACAACCCATTCTCCATGGACAGTCCCAATTACACCAAGATTATGGAAGCTTTAATGCAGTCTCTGACTGGCTCTGTACACACAATCTGAGAGTGAACTGCAAGAAGATTGAAGTGCTGTTTATCACAAAAGACCCAACCTTCATCCCACCATCTTCTCTATGGGTAAAAGATACAGAACTGATGATGAAGCAAGAAATGCATTACCTAGGAGTCACCCTAGATCAAGACTGTGCATGAAAACACACATAAATAATGTTACCAAGGCAGTATACCACAAAATAAGGACCCTATGTCATCTGTATCCACTGCTGGAGGCTGCCGACTTCCACACCATATTCCAGGCACTTATCCTTCCATGCTTTGACTATGCAGTTATCATTCTCCATGGCCTGCCAGGCAATGTACTTCATCCTCTGCAAATGGCCTTGAACACTGTGTCCTGAACCCTGTATGGAGCCTCCAGTTTTGAACATGTCACGCCCATCCTAAAGCAATTGCATTGGCTCCCAATAGTGAGTCACCTAATTTACAAAGCTCTATTGATGGCATTTAAAATACTGTATAACCTCTCTGCAGTCTCCTATGCAGAAATCATACAATGGACACTGAACAACAGAATGAGAAGGACAAACATGTCAAACACACTCAACACCCCTTCAGCAATAAGAAAGCGTTCCCAAGCTGCTAAGAACCGAGCTTTCTCATATGCACCAACTCTTTGGAACACTCCTCCCTGCCCTGTTCCGATCCATCTCCAACCTGTCAACCTTCAGGAAAGCAATAAAGATTCATTTGCTCCAACTATACTATGACCATATACCATAGCTACGATACAGATCTTGCTTGCTGCCAGCCCTAGCTCTGACAATCCCAACTGCCTACAGACCACATACCATCTTGAGTTCTCCCTGTTACTACCCAGGTTTATGCCTCTGTCCAATGTAATATGCTTATTTTTTATTGCAATGTTAGACGTTTATTGTATTCTGTGATGCCTGTTCAATGTAAAACATTTATTCTCCGGGAACAAGCAGGAAGACATATGGGTGACATCGGTGCTGATGGAGCCTGCGTGGAAGCATCTCCCCAGCTTTCAAAGAAGGACTTTGGGAGATGCACCACTCATGTGTGGTCCACTTCCCACCCAAGGGTGCCATCTTGCCTCAGTCTCTTTTTTCCCATGGAGCTCATTGGACGTTATCCAGTTTTCCCCAGAAAAAGTCTGATTTTTTTTTTTTTATATTATTGAGTTTTGTCTGGTTTACGTACCGGTTCCTTCCTGCCCTCAAGTCAGCTCACCTCTGCTTTGCTCCTCGGGCTGATCTATTCGTTTTCTCATTTTTTCATTGAGATGTGCCTCGACTGGCATTCACATCTTTTTTCAACCAAAAGCCTTGGACCCCTGCCAGGAGGCAGGGACCCTCTTTTTCTGATGGCCTCCAGTGGCTTCAAAAAGTGCGACTGGTGTGGCAAATTAATGTCATTCACTGACCCACATGACTGCTGCCTCTGATGTCTCAGCCCGGAGCACGACGACTCTGACTGTGAGTTCTGCAGAACTATGACCTGTAAGGCCTTGAAGTTCTGTCATCAGCAGCAGAAAAGCTTTTTCAAAAGTCTGACTCTACGCCGGAGTCTCCAGTGACATCACGCTCCAGGGCCCCCTCCGATACCTCTGTGCCCCACGAAGCCAGAGCCGCCTTGGAGTCCCACGACTGCGGTTCTTCAGAACAGAAATCCCTGGAGCTGGAGCACAAGCTGACAAAACCCTTGAAGACCGCCTTGGAGGATGGATCCTGGAAAAAGAAGAAATCCCCACCCCAGGACCCGCAGTTTCAGGCGTAAGTCCAAGGAGTCAGGGCAGGAGCGGCCTGCCAAGCTGCCCCATAAGGAGTCGGCGGCACCCGCTGACCGGCCTTGAACCTCCAAGGCCATCCTCATCGAAGACTCCCCCTCAACAGTACCAATGCCAGGCTCAAAATCTTTGGTGTCCGTGTTGAAGGCTACGGAGCCAACTAGTATGGAGATCAGAATGGCAGCCCTAGAGAGCAGTATATCTGCCCTAGTGGCCATGCAGCAGGCATTTATATCTACAATGAGGGCTTCCCCAGACGTCGAGCCTGTCCTTGAGCACCATCAGCCTCGAGAGCCCCCAGGCCCATACGACGTCCCAGTCATGTTCCTTGGGACACTGGTCCTCCCTGGTGAGGGCCCGCGGCTTTGACCAATGTTCCTCTGGAGGTCACGGACCGCTGAGAGCAGCCCTCGACCAAGGTGATTGCACTGCAATGGATTCGTACTCTTAACTTTGAGTCCAAATGGGAGACAGAGAATGAAGAGTCCCCGGAGACAAGGCGACACCGTGATGTGCCCTTGGACCCATCTCCCTCGATGACACAATGCCGTTCCTCGATTTTTTGCGGGGCATGGCCAAGGCTCTCACTATAGAGACTGAGGCTGAGGAGGACCGTGCACCGAGAAATTGGAGATACTTCACTTTTCGGCACCTCCTAAGGAAACCCTCACAGTACCCTTGACCGCTGCCGCTTCCAGATGTGGGAAACACTGGTGTCTGTCCTAATCGTCATTAGATGCCTCGACGTCATGTACCGGGTATGCTGAATTCCTGGGTTTCAAAAGGCCCAGCTTCCCCACAACTCCATGTGGTGGTAGAGTCAGCAGTTCGCCGGCTTAAGAGCCAAAATACCAATTCGTCGATGACACCCAGCTGGGAGGCCCGAACCCTCGACTGGAAGGCCTTTCAGGGCTCGATGTTAACATGCCGGATCCAGTCCTACCAGCTCTACATCGACATGTACCTGAAGGAGCTTGGTGGATTCTCGGCAGGCCTTGATGGGGAACCCCTACAGAGGTTGGCAGTAAAAGAATGCTTGAAGTTTTTGTCCCGGGTAGCCTACAGTGGCTTCAGGTCATCAGCCAGGGTGGCCGCTGCAGGCATCGGAGCACGATGCCAGGCATGGCTGCAGTCATCTGACCTGGAACAGTGGGTACAGGACAAATTGATAGATGTTCCCTGCATAGGAGAAAACCTATTCGGGAAGCCCATGGCAGATAAGGCAGAGAAGATAGAGACCGAGTATGTGACAAGAACCAGGCTCTCAAAGAAGACCTCGGTGCAGCCCCGGGGAAAAAGCCCTTCTTCCCGAAGAAGAAAGGAGACTTTAGTGGTACTCCGTACTTCCGGGCCTTCTAGGCACCTCAACAGGGCCAGCAACAAAAAGGCCAAGGACATGGTCCCAGGAAACAAATGGCCCCGAAGTCCCAGGCGCTGGCTCCGGCCCAGCCTGGGGGGAGCTTTTGACTGCCTGGTCACAACCTCCCTACCCCCAGGGGGGGGGTCCTCTGCTGCCCACGGGTGGGGGGCGCCTAGCTCTGTTTGCCCACAGGTGGACAGCCATCACCATTGATACCTGGGTGCTCCAAGTGGTCAAGGAGGGCTACCTCCTCCACCTACAATGGGCGGCACCCTCGTACTTCCCAGGGGAGCCCACCAGTCCTGTCCTTCACCAGACCCTGCTCCTCACCGAGCTAGCAGGCCTAATCAACGACAAAGTAGTCAAGCCAGTGCCGAAATATCTGTGAGGCACAGGCTTCTTTTCCAGGTATCTCCTCATGCCCAAGAGGACCGGGGGCCTCAGGCCCATCCTGGACCTGCAAGAGCTCAACAGGTTTCTGGTCAGGGAGAACTTCAACATGCTCTCCCTTGGGACGCTACTGCCATTCCTCCAGCAGGGAGACTGGCTATGCTCCTTAGAACTAAAGGATGGCCTACACTTACGTCCTAATTCATCCCAGCCACAGAAAATACCTCCGGTTTGGGGTGGGAGGATAGCACTACCAATACAGGCTGCTACCCTTTGGTCTGGCCTCACCAAGGGTCTTCACAAAGTGCCTCACAGTGGTCGCAGCCCACCTCTGGCCCCAAGGGGCCTTCATCTTCCCTTATCTGGACGACTGGCTCATAAAGGAGGACACAGCTGCAGAGGCACAATGTGCCACCGGGCATACCATCAACACCCTGCAGCACCTAGGGTTGGTCATAAACTATCCCAAGTATCATCTCACTCCAGCCCAGCGCCTAGAGTTTGTAAGGGCGTAACTAGATATCCTCCAGGGAAAAAGCTTTCCTCCCCCAGGAGAGGTCAGAATGCCTCAGGGAGTTAGCCGCAGAGGTACACAGACACCAGATGCTACTTGCCCTGCTCCTACTCCGCCTCTTGAGACACATGGCTTCCACGGTCCACGTGGCCCCATATGCCGACCTGCACATGAGGGCAGCACAGTGGTGCCTTCGCTCCCAGTGGACACAAGCCACAGGCAGGCGCATGGACAAAGTGAAAGTGACCCATCAGCTGGCAGACTCCCTTGGGTGGTGGCAGATTCCACGTCACCTTCAGGCCGGGATGCCCTAACAGACACCCAACCCCCAGAAGGTCGTCCTCATGGACGCTTCTCTTATGGGCTGGGGAGTGCATTGTGGGAGCCTCCAGACACCAGGCTGTTGGTCCCAGAAGGAATCCCAGATGCAAATCAACCTGCTAGAGTTCCGGGCAATTACTTAGCCCTCTGAGCCTTCCGCTAGCAGCTCCAACACCACTCTGTGCTGATCCAGAATGACAATCGGATCTTAATGTTTCACATGAACAAACAGAGGGCAACAGGGCCATACCCCCTTTGCCAGGAGGCGGTAGCCCTCTGCTGCTATGCTGCACACAGAGCGATGCTCCTAAGATATGCCTCCTGGGCCAGGACAGTGCCCTGGCGGATAAACTGAGCAGGGTCCTCCAGCTGCACAAGTGGTGCCTGGATCCAGTGGTAGCTTCATGGCTGTTTTGTCTTTGGGACATCCCCTTGATGGACCTGTTTGCCAGCCCAGACAACACGCAGTTACCCCGATTCTGCTCTTGCCAGCTACACCCATCCTGGGTGGCAAGGGTTGTGTTCCTCATCCCGTGGACAGAAGGCCTCATGTACACCTTCCCACAGACACCACTGGTAGCCATGACACTATTCAAGGTCCAGCGCGACAGAGCATCGCTAATGCCGATAGCCCCTTGGTTGGCCCATGCAGCCCTGGTTCCCACTGCTCCTCTCCCTATTGGTAGCATCATCAGTTCCCCTGGGCCGGGTTCCAGGGCTCTCTCCTACACCCTAATCTGGGGTCCCTCTCACTCCCAGCTTGGCTGTTGAAAGGGTAGCATTAGCCCCCTTCAACCTCCCCCAGGATGTGGAAGAGATTCTTCTGGCCTCTCTTAAGGCCTCTACTACAAGGGCATATACGGTGTGGTGTGCGGAAAGGCAAGCGAACACGTTTTCCTGCTCAGTACAAGTGATACTCCTGTACCTGCTTCATCTATCGCAGGTGGGACTTAAGTCCAGTTCGGTCAGAGTACCCCTTGAGCGCCATCACAGCGCATCCCATTGAGGGAAAACCTCTCCCCACTCAGGGCCTCATGTTAACCAAACCCCCCATCCGCCCCCCAGAAGCAGAGTGGGATTTCAATGTGGTGTTCTCGCAGCTCAGTAAGCCTCTGTTTGAGCCTCTGGCTACCTGTCACCTCTGGTACCTATCCTGGAAGGTCACCTTCCTGGTAGCACTCACATCAGCTCACAACGAGCTCCAGGCTCTGATGGCAGAGCCCCCCTAACGAGGTTCTACAAGAACAGGGTGGTGCTTCACACACACCTTAAGTTTCTGCCAAAGGTGGTGTCCCCATTCCAACTCAACCAGGAGATGGTACTCCCCACCTTCTTTCCAAGGTCTCACAACAGTAGGGTGGAGACCGTTCTCCACAGTCTGGATTGTAAGAGAGCCCTGTTCTTTTACCTGCAACGAATCCAGGGCCACTGCAGAGCACCACAACGTTTCGTATCTGTCCACTTGGGTGGCAGACTGCATTACCCTTGCCTATGAGCAAGCAGGGATCGAACTGGACCAGAGGGTCAAGGCACACTGCGTCAGAGCCATGGCTACTCCCGTGATAAATCTACGTTCTGTACCCAAGATGGAAATTTGCTAGGCTGCCACCCGGTCTTTGGTCCGGTCTTTGGTCTTTGGCAACAGCTCACTATTGCCTGGAGAAGGAGTCCCAATGGGACAGCACCTTTGGCCAGGCTGTACTCCTTAATCTCTTTGGGATGTAGGCAACTCCTGCCCTCCGACTCTTCTGTATTCAGGTACCGGAGTCCTGGTTCTCTGCCGGACCTTTAGGTCTTGCGATAGTAGGGACTCAATTGCTGCAGATCACGGCTCACCCTTACAGGTCACCATGGCATTTTTGTTTTACAGGTTCTCGGTAGCCTGTAAGTGGGGAGTCCCATTTGTGAGGACTGACTTCCTGCAAAGCGTAGTTACTCACCTGTAAGAGGTGTTCTCCGGGAACAGCAAGAATCAGTCCTCACAACCCCCTCTCCCCCTTTACTGTATTTTATTTTTTCCTTGGCTGTCTTAGCTATGTCATTAGACTGAGGCAAGATGGCACCCTTGGAAGAAGTGGACCATGCATGCATGGTGCATCTCCCAAAGGCTTTCTTTGAAAACTGGGAAGATGCTTCGGCGTAGGCTCCGTCACAAAACAAGAGCTCAAGTAGGGTCTGCTACATTGCAACAGGAAAGAAGAATGGATGATCCAGATGGGACTAGCTTCTGCATTTCTGTATGTTTCAGGAGTTTTCAAGCTTTTACAATGGTGGGACATATGAATATTTTAGCCTGTTATGATTTATTCTCAACAGAATATGTGAATCTCTCCTGAAAGTGTGACTTCATATCCGCAAAATAATTATGTTCTCCAGGACCAAGCAGGAAGTCAGTCCTCACATATGGGTGACGTCGGCGCCGACGGAGCCCCCGTGCGGAGCATTTCCCCAGCTTTTATAGACAGCCTTTGGGAATGCAGCGCGCATGCGCGGTCCCCTTCCCGCCCAAGGGTGCCATCTTGCTCAGTCTTCTTTTTTCCACGGAGCCCGACGGACGTGTTTCATTTTTACCCGAGAAAAAAGTTGATTTTCTGCGTGGATCCGTGTTGTTCTTTGGTTCGACGCCAGTTTCCCTTTCCCGCCTGGGCCTGGTACACCGGTATCGAGACCGGACTTTATTTTTCAGTTTTTGTCCTTTGTGACTAGCGTTCACGCCATTTTTCTATTTTTCCCTGGCAGCCCTGTCTTTTGACCTTGCAGGGGCCCTTTTTCCCCCCGATGGCTACCAGCGGATTTAAAAAGTGTGATCGGTGTAAGAAACTGATGTCTCTAACCGACACACATGACTGCTGCCTCCGCTCCAATCATGACCTGCTGATCTGTGGTCCGTGTGAGAAAATGTCCTCAAAGGTGTTGAGGAGCCGTCAGCATCAGAAGGAAAGAATCTTCTCTGACTCTGCGTTCGGCCGGCCCCGGACTTCGTCAGAGGCCTCGACGTCTCAGGACTCCGGTCCCGAGCATCGCCGGGGTTCCTCTGAGAGGGGGTCTCCCTTGCGGGAGCACCACAGGAAGAAGAAACCCACGAGGGCGGCGTCGGTGGACGCACTTGGTTCCTCGAGGGCCAAGTCGCATAGCCCTGAACGCCGTCCCGGGTCTTCGGAGTCGGAGAGGCCTGTTAAACAACCTCGTGTAGAGACAGAGTCCCCGAGTCACGTGAGTACTGTAGTCCTCGTGGACTCTCCTCCGGGAGAGCCGCCGTCGGGGCCCGAGTCGGGGGCTGCTGAGTCTCCTGAGCCCGGACTCAGGTTGACGGCCTTGGAGAGCAGCTTAGCTGCCTTCATGGAACAGCAGTGTGGGTACTGATCGCCGGTCTCACCGGTGCATCTGCCCCGACCACCGGGACATCGACGTCCAAGTCGACCCCGGAGGCCGAGCCGATCCTCGAGGCCATGCTCTCTCGAGTTGATCCTCGGCTAAGGTCTCCCTTGGCCTCCCGTTCGGGACCGAGGTCGTCGACGCCGGTACCCTCAGCGTCAGGGCGGATGGCATCGGTGCCTGCCCAACCGGAGCCGCTCGATTCCTCCTCTGAGGGGTCGCGCTGGGAAACGGAGGACGAGGAGTCCCCGGACACTTTTCGGACCCAGTGTGTCCTTTCGGACTCACCGGAGTCTGAACCTCGGAGTTGGTCCCCCCCCCCCCCCCCCGGAGGACACCCGGTTCTCGGACTTCGTGCGGGACATGGCCAAGGCCTTGGCCTTCCCCGCGGACCCCGAGGAGGAGCCTCGAGCCAAGGAGCTCGAGGCCCTGCAGTATGACTCTCCTCCCAAGGAGGCCTTTACTGTACTGGTTCCTCCGATGCTGGAACGGTTGCTCTTCCGCATGTGGGAGGCGCCGGCCTCGACGCCGGTTTTGAGCAAGCGGGTCAATTCCATCTATCGATTCCGCAAGAGCCCCGGTTTTCAGAAGGCACAGCTACCGCACCATTCCATGGTTGTGGAATCGGCCATGCATCGGCTGAAGAGTCAGAAGATGCACTCCTCGGTGCCTCCCGGCTGGGAGGCCCAGAACCTGGATGCCCTCGGTAGAAAGTGCTTCCAGGGCTCTATGCTTGCTTGCCATGTCCAGACCTACCAGCTGTACATGGGCATGTACCTTCGAGACCTGGCAAAGGAGATTGCCGGGTTCTCTGCTGGTCTCTCCGAGGAACCTTTTGCAGTGGTTCACAGCCTGGGATCCGAGAATGCTCGAAGTTTATGTCTCGAGCAGCTTATGATGGCTTCGAGGCTTCGGCCCGAGTAGCCGCGGCCGGCATCGGTGCACGCCATCAGGCCTGGCTACAGTCATCGGACCTCGAGCCATGGGTGCAGGACAAGCTGGTCGATGTCCCCTGCCGAGGTGAAAACCTCTTCGGCAAGCCCATGGCTGAAAAAGCTGCAGAACCCGAGTCCGAGACTCTCACCAGGACAAGGTTGTCCAGGAAGATCTCTGCCCCTTCTCAAAAGAAGAAGGGCTCGGGGAAAAAGTCCTTTTTCCCGAGAAAGTCATCTGCCTATAAATCTTACCCTCAGTACCAGGCCTCCACAGCTCCCCAACAGGGTCAGCAGGCCAAGGGGCAGGGTCATGGGCCCCGTAGGCAGAAAACCTCCAAGCCACCAGCTCCGGCTCCTGCACAGCAGGGAGCGGGGTTTTGACTCCAGTGGCATAGCCTCTCCTCCTCAGCTGGCCCCTCTCAGCACAGGAGGCCGGTTGACCCTGTACGGCCACAGGTGGTCGGCCGTAACAAGGGATACCTGGGTGCTAAGCATAGTCCAGAGGGGCTATCTGCTCCATTTCCACCAGGTACCCCCCTCCTACTTTCCAGGGGAGCCTCCAAGACTCCCTCTGCACAGGAACCTACTCCTGCAGGAGTTAGCAAGTCTTCTAAAGGAGCAGGCGGTGGAACCGTTGCCCCAACACCTGAGAGGTCAAGGCTTCTATTCCAGGTACTTCCTGGTACCAAAAAGGACAGGAGGCCTCCGGCCCATCCTAGACTTGCAAAATCTAAACAAGTTCCTGGAGAGGGAAAAGTTCAAGATGCTTACCCTTGGAATACTGCTGCCCTACCTCCAGCAGGGAGATTGGCTATGCTCCTTAGACCTAAAGGATGCTTATACTCACATCCTTATTCATCCAGACCACAGACAATATCTCAGATTTGTGGTGGGAGGAAACTATTTTCAGTACAGGGTTACTCTCTTTTGGCCTAACCTCCGCCCCCAGTGCCTGGCAGTGGTGGCGGCCTACCTCAGGGTTCAAGGGATCTTTGTCTTTCCATACCTGGACGACTGGCTCATCAGGGGTCAGTCTCCACAGGAGACCAATCAAGCCACCCTCCCCACTATCTCTCTTCTCCAGCATCTGGGGTTTGTCATAAACTTCGCAAAGTCCACTTTGTGCCCCTCACAGAGCCTGGAGTTCATAGGAGCAAGACTGGACACCCTTCAGGCAAAGGCTTTTTTGCCTGTGGACAGGGCCCACAGACTGATGGATTTAGCCAGACAATTCCACTGCAATTCTCTGGTCTCCGCCAGACAATTCCTGAGGCCCTTGGGCCACATGGCATCCACGGTCCATGTCACTCCAAATGCCCATCTGCACATGAGGCCGGCTCAGTGGGGCCTCCGGACTCAGTGGCTGCAGGCCACAGGAAGCCTGGCGGACAAGGTGAGGGTGTCCCAGCTGCTAGCATCTTCTCTGCAGTGGTGGCTTCATCTCCCGAATCTGGTGCAAGGGAGTACCTTTTCAGGCACCTCCACACTCCCAAGTGCTCATGACCGATGCTTTGCTTCATGGTTGGGGTGCACATTGCCAGGGAGCATGCACTCAGGGCCTGTGGTCTCCATGGGAGGACGCACAGCAGATCAATCTATTGGAGCTGAGAGCTATCCGCTTGGCCCTACGGACTTTCTCTCATGTCCTCTCTCACCAGTCCGTCTTAGTTCAGACGGACAACCAAGTTGCTATGTTCTACGTGAACAAACGGGGGCACAGGGTCCCGCCCTCTCTGTCAGGAAGCACAGCACCGGTGCACCTGGGCAGTCTATCATGGCATACTTCTCAAAGCGGTCTATCTCCGTGGACAGGAGAATTATCTAGCAGACAGATTGAGCAGGATCCTACAGCCCCACGAATGGCAGATGAATCCTCTGGTGGTTCAACAAATCTTCCTCAGATGGGGTCTTCCAAACATAGATCTTTTTGCCAGTCCACTGAACCGTCAACTGCCCAGGTTCTGCTCCAGACAACCGCATCCTCTGAGAGCAGTGGATGCGTTCCTCATTCCGTGGTCTACTGGCCTCCTATATGCGTTTCCTCCCACACCTCTAGTGCCCAAGACACTGTTCAAAGTGATCCGGGACAAGGTCTCGGTGATCCTGGTGGCTCCCAGGTGGCCAAGGCAACTGTGGTTCCCACTTCTTTTGCAACTAGCGGTGGACACTCCTCTTCCTCTGGGGATGCAACCAGATCTCCTATTTCAGGAGCAGGGATCTCTCTTACACCCCAACCTACAGTCCCTCAATCTGATGGCCTGGCTGCTGAAACGGTAGTTCTAGCACCCTTACTGCTGCCTAGGGAAGTGGAGAACGTGGTCTTGGCCTCCAGGAGGCAGTCCACCCAAAAATCGTATGCCTTCAAGTGGCGTAGGTTCTCCACCTGGTGTGCTGAACACAAGGAGGATCCTTTCTCATGCATGGTACCAGTGGTGCTGCAATATTTGCTTTGCCTTTCAAACCTAGGTCTTAAATTCAACTCTGTTATGGTCCATTTCCGTGCTCTCTCAGCGCACCACTCACCGGTGGAGGGCCAGTCTCTTTCCAGCCACCCTTTGGTGACTCGCTTCCTCAGAGGTCTGCTTTTGCTTAAGCCTCCGGTTCGTCCACCTGCCCCTGAGTGGGATTTGAATGTGGTCTTGCAACAGCTTACTTGCCCACCATTTGAGCCTATGGCTACTTGCCCTTTGTGTTTTCTCTCCTGGAAAGTGTTGTTTTTGGTGGCTCTAACCTCAGCAAGGCGAGTGAACGAGCTTCAAGCCCTGGTGTCAGATGGCACCATACACTAGGTTCTTTAGGAACAGAGTAGTTTTGCGGACTCGCCCTAAGTTCCTTCCTAAGGTTGTCTCCTCCTTCCACCTCAATTAGGAGGTGGTTCTTCCGACTTTCTTTCCCAGGCCGCATGCCAGCCAGGCTGAGATGGTCTTGCATACCCTGGACTGTAGAAGGGCGTTGTCCTTCTACCTTGATCGTACGCGGGGACACTGAAGGGCTGTTCAGCTCTTCGTCTCTTTTGACCCTAATAAGCTGGGGTTGCCTGTCTCCAAGCGTACCTTGTCCATCTGGGTGGCAGACTGTATCGCCTGGGCGTACAGGGCAGCCGACCTCTCGTTGCAGGGTCAAGTTACGGCCCACCGTGTCAGGGCGAAGGCTGCGTCAGTGGCTCATCTCCACTCTGTTTCGTTGGCAGACATCTGCAGGGCCACTACTTGGTCTTCAAGCCAGACCTTTGCGGCCCACTACTGCCTCGAGAGGGAGTCCCGTAGAGACAGTGCTTTCGGGCAGGCGGTACTCCGTAATCTCTTTGAGGTATAGGCATCTCCCACCCTCCAGCCCTGGTGTTGGGCTACCATACGGGGGCGATATCAGAGAAGATTCTTTTCGCACATGCTGGGGCTCTAGAGGGAGCTCATTTTTCAGCTTTGGGTCCCCGGTAACCTTAAGCTGGGGAGTCCCATATGTGAGGACTGACTTCCTGCTTGGTCCTGGAGAAAGCGTAGTTACTCACCTGTAACAGGTGTTCTCCAGGATTAGCAGGAATCAGTCCTCACAACCCTCCCTCCTCCCCTTGGAGTTGCGGTCATATATATATTTCATTTTTGTATTTTTTGCTGTCTTAGCTATGTCATCAGACTGAGCAAGATGTCACCCTTGGGCGGGATGGGGACCGCGCATGCGCGCTACATTCCCAAAAGCTTTCTATGAAAGCTGGGGAAATGCTCCGCACGGGGGCTCCTTCGGCGCCGACGTCACCCATATTTGAGGACTGATTCCTGCTGCTCCTGGAGAACACTTGTTACAGGTGAGTAACTACGCTTAATGCCTCAAAATCGTGTGGGCTAGCTGATAAGGTAAACAAATTGTCTCAAGTGGGCCATTTCCTGAGGTTAGGCAGGCTCCATTTGGCCCATAGATTGCATGTTGGATGTTCATGATATATTTCATAGTGAACTATGTAGAGAAATCCAAAGTAGATGAAAAATGAGGATATCCATAGGATGGAGGAAATGACACACAAAATAGTAAATGGAAAGAGAATGTTTTCACTCTTGTCTTGGCATCAACAGGAACTTTCCATGCAGAAAATAGGCAGTTCGCACAAGTTATTTTGTCCCATAAATGAGACATTGCTCTGAGACAGAAGGGATAATCTGGTCTTCTCATTATGCAGGTAGAGTTTGAGGATGGCTTCCAGCTAATGGTAAAACGAAGTGATATCTATACGTTGATGGAGCAACTTCCCAAAAGAGTGAAATCTCGACTAGTGAGTACAATTTCATTATTTGCTATAGATGCAGCTTTCTCCATGTTCTTCCTTCTAATATATATTTCAGTTCCCCACCCATGCATCCCTTTTCAGAATTTATAAATGAAAATTAAAAGCATTGGAGATTGATGGGACTTGGAGAGTTGATGCACCAGATACCTCTATTTGATATTTGGCGCTACTGTTCATGTATTTATGATACCTTGGTAATACAAGAGAGCATTTTTCTATATTTTCTCTTTCTTTTTTTTTAAATAGATTTGCAGAGCTATTATTTTGCAAGTGAACACTGACGCACTGCATCACAGGGGAGAGGGAAATACTATATTTATGTAGCACTGTGAGATAAACCGTACCAAATTCTGCATCAAATTTATCTTCAAAGTAGTACTGGATGAAAGGGGAATAAAAGAACTAATGCTCTGACCTTCAGTTCTTATTGCATTTACATTGAGACAAATAAGAAGAACTAGGCGTTAAAACATGACAGTGCAGAGCTGATTCTCATCTGATTTAAAACTGTAATCTCTCAACAAAGTCACTGTGTGCAGAGCTTAAAAGATCTTTGACAGTGAGCCTGAGCCCTGGACGCATTTTGAATGTTAAGGAATAGATGAGGAAAGTCAACAGGAGCCATGCTCTTTTAGGGCATTGCCACAGAAGATGATGCATGAGCATCCAGTATGTGCAAAATAGGCAGGCACAAGTGAGAAAGCAAATGCTCTGGGGAATGAGTTGGACAGTGTTCAGTCGTTGTTAGGAACAAAAGGGAGCATGGGGAAGAACTCAGTCCTTGAAAAGCATGGAAGAGGTTGGCATGTTCAGTCATTACACACTGAAGAAGGAAGGAAGAGAAAGAAGTGTATGCCAAGAATGCTAGTGAGAGGGTGCTCTGTTTTATAGGAAAAGCAAGCGGGTATTCAGGTAGGGAAAAAGCAAGCCAGAGATCTGTGTGTAGAACATGCCTGTGCAATCATAGCACTGGATGAAAAAAAGAGCAGGATATACTCAAGGAAAGCTTTAGCCAGTGAGTGCCAGGCCTGCAGATACAAACATGTATTTTTTGTCAGACACTGAACATGAAGAAAGAAGAAAGGCAGCTGAGTGGTTGAGGCACTGAATATATGTGACAGCATGCCATGAAGGCAAATAGGGTGCAAGTATGGTGACAACGAGCCCATTTGCAGTGGCCTCTGTAATTCATGTACCACGTGCATGTGTGATCATTGCCCGTTAGGAATGTAAGAACAGGACCTAGGAAGAAAGTCAGCCCTTTAGCAGTAATTTTTCAGAAAATGTTATGTTATAGATAACCTTCCTTTTGAACAAAGTGCAACCCAAAGCAGTTTACAACAAGCAAAACAATTCTACAGTCATAATATTTATGATTTATTAAAGAATACATAATAGGAAAGAAGAGAGAGAAAATGATTAGAAAGTCGGAGTCATGAACGTTTTAAAGGATTAGAGTGTAATGATGTTGAAGTCAAAAGGAAGAAGAGCACACAGCAGGAAAATAGCTTGTGTTCAGTGAATGCTCAGAAAATGTGTTTGCAGTATTGTCATCTACTGTCACTATTTTTCCTGGTATACAGATGCCTAGTAAGAAGATACCTATGTCAACTAACTGTGGTGAGGGCTAAGATAATTCTGTCGTGCTTGATGTCTTATCTTCTAGTAAGATGAAATTCCTAAGGTTGCTTTTCCTTTGTTCATCATGCATTTTGGTGAAATTTTTCTTTATCCCCTCTGCTCACAAATAAAGTTCTAACAAAGTGAATGGATTTAGCCATCTTCTAGAAAGTTTTATATCATTGGAATAAAAAATATGTGGTCATTTTTTCTCCATGGACAAACAGGATCACTCACAGCCACACAAGTAGGTGATGCCACCCTTGAGCAGAGCCAATCAGGTCCTTATTCATCAGCTTGGAAAACTCCAGAAAGTCTTGTGTTGACAGTTGTGACAGGGTCAGTCTTGTATTTTCTGTGGTTGCAGCCACACGAGTTCTTGTTACTTTTCATCAGTCAATCTCAATTGAGTATGATTTTGCTTTCCAGATCTTCGAAATGCTGTATTTAAAAAAAATAAAATAAAAAGTTTTGAAAGGTGCCCTGAATGTGCTAAAAAAGAGATCTCTGACACATACAGTCTACTGTGTGTTTGGTGCATGGGTCACTCTCACAATGTTGACAACTACACCAAATGTTCACAAATATTGCTGAAAGCAAGAAAAATCTAGAGTCAAAAACTTAAAAGAATATTTAGAACAAAAATGGTGACCTATGAAAGATCATCCAGCTGCAAAAAAGGCTGAAAAGTCAGATAGGAGCCTTGATTGGTCTGGATCTCGTAAGAGAAAGTCAGACCAATTGGCAGTACTCAAAGGAACTTAGCCATTACCCAGATGATCAATCAGCTGATCACTGTCATATTTTTTAGTACTAGGACCCTCCATTGCTCCAAATAAGGTCAAGAATTCTCCAAAATGCCATACTTTAGCAGGCACCTCCTTGAATCTGATTCGTTACAGCTCCGAAGGAACTTCCCTGTCATGACGTTATGGGAAAGACGTCTCTCCCCATGCCCGTAAAAGGATACTTTAAAAGAGCATTCCCTAACACAGTGTTCACACGCTGCTGTTTCTTCTCTTCCTCTGCTTCATTGACATGGCATGGAGAGGGAATCCTCACATAAGAGATTCTTCACACAGCATCTTGCCTCTTTAGCCAAGCACACTGATTAAGGGAACACCACTCGGCGCCAAATTGGGCCAGCAGCTCATCAGTGAATACCTCCTCCAATCACCACAGGTAGAAGTCAAGAAAAAGCAATTTACATAAAGTAAGATCAAGGTGTCGTCCTCGGCCTCACCCAGTTGAATACTGAATTATGGTGGGAGTTCCTGAAAGATCATTATGCTTGACAACTCCATACAGCCATCTGCATTAAAAGCACATCACAGCAGTTTCAGCCAAAAGCTCTGACCTCTCATATTCTCTATCCGAGGGCTTATTTGCCTTCTGAATGTTCATCAGACTGATTCAGACATGTCAATTTTCTCTAGAAAGTAGTCTCATCAGAACTCCTTGCCCGGTTTTCCTTCAAATCCCTTACACAACAGCTGGAAAAATTTCAACCAAGAGATTATCACTTACGAAAGGTTTCTTCAAAAGCTGTCGAAAGAGTTGGCATTGAAAACACATGAGAAATCAGACCCAATGCCTGAGTGTCTAAGAGTTTTGAAATAGCTTGATGTTACAAGGGATGTAATTATGCTCCCAACTTATTTATTTATTTGAAACGTTTTTCTATACTGCCCCTTCCAAAGATCAAGGGTGGTTTACAATAAACAAACAAATTACATATAACAGTGTCAGCAGTGTAACACATTACACAGCTATTTACATATGGATCTATGTTTATACATATTTGTAAAGGACAAGAATTATTCTGGCATGAATCTGAGACTGATGGGGTTGGGTGAGTGTGGCTGAGGATTGTAAAGATTTTGATGGAGCAACAGGCAGTGTGGCTGAGGGTTGTACTTAAGATTTTGATGGAGTAACAGGCAAAGTTATGGCAGCCAACATATTCAACTCTGGCTACATTGAGACAACATGAGACCAGGTATAGGGTGCTCTCGAGATTGGGCCACAATAAAGTACAGCTCCCACATTAGCTAATGGTGGCATAATCTGCTCTCAAAAAATGCAAAAGTTCAAAGGTTCATGCTAGTGCCCCTCCAGAGAAGGAACAAAAGCTAATGGACACTTTAAGCAGGAAAATGTTTCAAACATTGTGCTGTGCTCTCATATAGCAGCA
This sequence comes from Ichthyophis bannanicus, assembly GCA_033557465.1. Lineage (NCBI taxonomy): Eukaryota > Metazoa > Chordata > Amphibia > Gymnophiona > Ichthyophiidae > Ichthyophis > Ichthyophis bannanicus. The sequence goes on along the minus strand of CM066039.1, from coordinate 274,732,211 downwards.
CACCAATTCATCTCACGGAATACTTTTGTTATCTTAGAAAAGATGCAGGCCATGGTTGTGGCTTCCTGTCATGAGGTGTCAGAGGCCATATCGCAGAGGCTTCAGGAATTGGATAAGTGTGCAAAGTACATGATAAGATTGGCTTATTATGCCTACCATACTGCAGTGAGAGGAGTGTCTGTAAGTACAGCTACTAGAAGAATGGCCTGGTTTAAAAGCTTCAGACCTTCAAGAAGATGTGCATAACAGATTAGCAGATTTCGCCATGCAGTGGTGAGAACCCTTTCAATGAGTGCATCATCTTCTCAGATAAAAGATAACTGTTCAACCATACAGATTTTGGCAGCAGACAGTATTGATTAACTGCTTTTAGAGCAGATCTAAACTTTTATTCAGTGTGACCTCATTTTATTTCCTAAAAATCGACGTAACCCCAGGTGATGAAAACAAAATAGCAGACCTCCACTCCCCTCCCCTTGTTCATCCACTTCCTCCTCCTCCGCTTATCCAAAGCATGAAGATAGCAGCAGTAGTCAGTAAAAGACTCTCTGCATCAACGTGCACTCACAAATCCCAGTACTCTGCATGAGTTTCTAGTTCAACAGGAAGCTCACAGAGGAGTAGGGAGCAGGCCCGTGAACATTTACTGACTCTCAGGTGCCATATTGATTGCCATAGATCACAGTAGAGGCCCAGAGGGAGGGGGAGCAGCCCATTTCTTTGACCCAATATACTGATGATGTAACACACATTTGGGGCCCTGACCCACAGTTTGGGAACCACTGCTTTAGAGGGAAGAACCCAATCTCCAGGAACAAGCAGGAGTGCAGTCTTCACATATGAGTGACATCAGCACCGATGGAGCCCACATGGGAACGCTCCCCAGCGTCCAGTAAAAACGTCTTTGAGAGCCCTCCACTGCACCTGCATGCCTGCCTTCCCAACCCCTCTCCTCAGTTCTTCATTTTCCCCAGAACCAGCAGGATGCACCATTCCTGTCTCTGCAGAAAACCTTTCTTTTGGTATAGCATCATGCTTCTGCCTTCCTGTTGCCGGTTAAGTCATACCTGATACCAGTCCTGATATCATTTTTGTTTCTTTTCTATTTATTTTTATTTTTCTTAATGGTTTTTACTGCCAGGCTAGGCCTTAGGGCCTCCATAGCTGCCTTCTCTTTTCTTTATAAAGGCATGGACAAAACAGTCACTGGTTTTAAGAAATATACCAAGTGCTCCGGCCTATTTCAGTCACTGATAAAACATGACTGGTGTTTAAAACGTTTGGGTAAATGACAGAGAGGCCTCAAGAACAGAGCCAATAAGTTGGAATTGTCATTTGCCTCAGACTCAATTTCAGTGGCCTCAACTTCGAGGGCATCGGCTTCCTCTTTCAGATCTCAGGTTTCTTCTAAATGTAAGAGTAAATCACAATCTCTGGCCGTGCCCAAATCCTCAGCATCAGCATCAAGAACCAATACTGAGGCTAGAGAACATAAGTATAAAGGTGCTTCCAATGCAGACCGCCAGCCAAACAGTGGGAGGTCCTCTCCTCCAAAGCACAAGTGGGGCTCCAGGATGCTCCCGAGGCATCCACCTCCGGAGAGCTACCGGTGCTATGTTCTGGGACGGTGACTTCACCCAGACATCGGCAATCTCCCTGGACCAGTGCATGCTGGCCCTCGAGAGGAGTTTGGCAGCACTCCTAGTAACCTCTATACTGATAACATCAAGAGCTTTGGGACTGGCCCTGCAGCCAAACTTGCAACCAAGCCTACCGGGGCTGATGCTAGCCCTCTAGACAGCATCATTGCTACCCTCGGAGCCTATCGATACTTCCAGAGTCCAACAAATACTCTGTTCCAATACCTTTGAGTATCGGCTTCGGCGTCGACGTCTATGAAGCATTAAGGTCAAACCAAGGATTGCCGATACTTTGATTTTTTTTTTTTTTTTTTTTTTTTACCCGATTCAGATTACAGTTCTTTTGAATCTGAAGAGGATTCACTCAGTTCCTGAGACTTTCAAGATATTCCTTTGGACCCTTCACCCTTTTAAGAGTGGTATCTGTCCCTTCCGGAGGATACAGCCTTTCAGGACTTCATCCGGGATATGGCAGCAGCGCTCACCATTACAGTAGCTTCTGAGAAAGGGCCGAGGAATTGTAGATACTTCAATACCCTCCAATGCCCACAGAGACTGCTACATTACCAGTGCATCGTAATCCTGCAGAATCTAATGCTCTGCATGTGGAGAGTACTGCTCACCGTTCCCCCTGTCAGTAAGTGACTCAATACCATTTACAGAGTACTGCAATGCTCAGGTTTTCAAAAACCTCAGCTCCCACATCACTCAGTGGTGGTGAAATCGGCGATGTGCTGAACTGAGAGCTCTAAGAATCATTCTTCCATGCCACTAGGCAAAGCTTGCAAAACACTCTTATGTGCTCTACGTGGGCATGTTTCTGAAGGACATTACCAGGGATCAGGAACCGTTCACTCCTCTCCTTCCTGACAATAAGAGGAGTACTTTTCAGATACCCATTAAACAAAGCCAGAACACTTCCAAGTTTCTCACAGGGCCTCCTTTGATGCCTTTGAATCAACAAGCAGAGCTTCGGCAGTCTGCATTGGAGCTCGCAGGGATGGCCTGGCTGCAGGTATCCAACCTTGAACAGTGGGTACAAGACAAATTGGCTAATATCCCATATACTGGCAAAAACCTTTTTTGCAAAGAATGGGGTGAAAAGGCAGGGAGATTGAGACAGACTATCTCACCCTAAAACGCCTTTCCAGGAAAACAGCTGATTCCTCCAAAGCAAAGTCTCTAACTAAGAAATCTTTCTATGCCAAAAAGAAGAGATACTATCCTCCTTGCCTGTCATCTGCTGCAACAATTTCCACAGCAGAAGCAGCAGGGTCCTTGCCAACCTAGGAAGCCAAAGACTCCTAAGCCTCAACCAGCTGCATCGCTATAGCCTGCACCTGGTTTTTCACTCTTTCCTAGAAAGCATTGCCAAATCTACCTTTAGAAGGACCACAGCCCCACCACATAGCAGACAGACTTTGCCATTATGCTCACAGGTGGCACCTCATAACTTCAGAGCAGTGGACATTCCACATTGTCCAAGGGGGCTATCAGCTTCACTTCCAGACCTTACCCCCCAACAGCTTCGCAGGGGACCATCCCACACAACCTCTTCAGACCACTCTCTTAAGAGAAGAGGTAACCCCCCCCCCCACACACACAAACACACACACTCTCAAGAAAGGATGGGCTTCTTCTCCATATTTTCTCATTCCAAAGAAAACAGGAGGCTTCAGGCCCATCTTAGATCTGAGACCTAAACAAGTTTCTGGTTCGAGAAAAATTCAAAATGATTTCCCTAGGAACTCTTCTACTATACCTCCAGAGACACGATTGTCTATGTTCTCTAGACCTCAGCAGCAAACACGCATATACTGATACAGCCTTCCTACAGACAGTATCTGCGCTTCATGTTTCGGGAAAAACATTGTCAATACAGGGTTTTCCCCTTCAGTCTAGCCTCTGCCCCAAGGGTCTTCGCAAAATGCATGGCAGTAATCGCTGCCTTGGGCATCTTCATCTTCCCTTACTTAGAAGACTGGCTGATCAGGGGAGACTCCCCTCAAGAAGTAAGACTCTCCCTTCATTGCAGCATCAGTGTGCTCCAACACCTAGGCTTTATCATAAACTTTCCAAAGTCTCATCTCACTCCAACCCAACAACTGGAGTTCATCAGAGCTGTCTTAGATACCCAGCAGGCCAGAGCTTTCCATCCACAGGATTGCTCTGCCCACCTCATTGAGCTGGCTGAGAACCTGGAAAAACAGACTCATGTCACAGCTCAAAAGATACTATGTCTCTTGGGGCACATGGCTGCCACAGTCCATGTCGTCCCCTATGCTCGATTGAACATGAGTGGAGGAGTGGCCTAGTGGTTGGGGCAAGGTACTTCAGGCTGGAAGGTCGGGGGTTCAAATCCCACTAGAGGACAGCAACCTTGGGCTGGAAGGACTGGGGTTTTCTAGTCCCACAGGTGCTCCTTGTGGTCTTGGGCAAGCCACTTAACCCTCCATAGCCCATGCTCCCTGTAAAATAGTTATCTCCAAGTTATAATGCCCTGTTCAATGTAATTTCAGTTTGTTCAATGTAAACCGCACTGATGCAGAATAGCGCGGTATATAAGAGAATGTAAATAAATAAATAAATAAACATGTGTCAAGCCCAGTGGACTCTCTTCCCAATGGACGCAAGTACAGGGGTGTCTCAGAGACAAGATCTACATCACCCCTCAACTCATCAAGAGCCATCAGTGGTGGTGTTTCCCTCAAAACCTATAAATTAAGTCACCTTTTCAGATGCTTTCTCCTCTATATACCCTGACGATGGATGCTTCCAAGCTGGGTTGAGGCGCAATCTCAACAACTTAGCCACACAGCAACTGTGGACACAACAAGAACCTGAGAGCATTGACAAATGCTATTCAGGTTTTTCAACCCCAACTTTTGGGGCAGCCTATTCTAGTCAGAACGGACAATCAAGTAGCCATGTTCTACGTCGTCAAGCAGAGAGGATGGGGTCCTGTCTACTCTGAAGAAGCTCTTCGCCTGTGGGTTTTTTGCAATCTCACACCACATTCACCTCAGAGCGATGTACCTCCCTAGCGAACTCAATGTCCTTGTGGACAGGCTAAGCCGTAATTTTTATCCACACAAATGGACCCTGCATTGGGAGATGACTGCTCAGATCTTTCAAATGGGGGGGGGGGGCCCACTCATAGATCTTTTTGCCACTCTGCAGAACACACAGCTTCCACTCTTGTGCTCCAGGGTTCCATCCCTACACAGTCAGGCCCCAGATGCCTTCCTTCTACACTGGGGAAAAGAAAAAAGAACCAGAGGACAAGATGCCGAGGCAAGCAGGCTCGGGGGCCCACAGGTGGTCTTCCATTAACACAGATACATGTCCTTCGGGTGACAAAAAAGGGTTACCACCTCCACCATATACCGCCACCATTCTTCTCGGGAGAGCCTTCCCAAACTCGCCTCTGCCAGGACCTGCTTCAGCAGGAACTCATGGGCCTTCTGGAGGACGAGGCAGTGAACCCTTTCCCATCCCATCAGTTTGTTCAATGTAAACCGCACTGATGCAGAATAGCGCGGTATATAAGAGAATGTAAATAAATAAATAAAATAAAAATCCCAGCCCACCCCAGGGGTACAGGGTTCTACACCCACTACTTCCTAGTCTAAAAGGACCTGAGGGTTCGGCCCCATCCTCGACCTGCGGGACCAACAGATTCCTGGTGAGGGAAAAGTTCAAAATGCTCTCTTTTGGAACATTCTTGCCATACCTCCAGCTGGGAGACTGGCTATGCTCCTTGGACTTAAAGGATGCGTACACACACATCCTCATCAACTCCCTACACAGGCAGTACCTCCACTTAATGGTCGGGGGAGAACATTATCAGTACAGCGTGCTAACCTTCGGCCTGGCCTCCACTCCAAGGGTATTCTTCAAGTGCCCGGCATTGGTCGCAGTCCATCTCAGACTCCAGGGGGTATTCGTTTTCCTCTATGTGGAAGACTGACTCATAAAGGACAGCACTGGCAGTTGAGGCCTGTCAGGCAACGGCATGCACCATCCTCGTGCTGGAGTGCCTTGGCTTCATCATAAACCACCAGAAGTCCAGTCTCCAGGCAACCCAGGGAGTTCATAGGGGCTCAGCTGGACACCGTCCGAGCCAGGGCCTTTCTGCGTTGGGACAGAATCCTACACCTACAAGTGCTTGCCAAAAGCACACGGTGCCGTCGCTCGGTGTCTGTCCGCTTCATGCTCTGCCTACTGGGTCATATGGCATCCATGGTACATGCACTGCAGACGCTCACCTGTGGATGCAGACAGCCCAGTGGGCCTTCCGCTTGCAGTGGTCCCAGGCCACGGGATGCTTGCTGGATGGGGTGCTCATCACCCATCCCTTGGCTCTCTCTCGACTGGTGGCAAAACCTCGGGATACCCTTCCAGCCCCCCACACCACAAAGGATCCTCACGACTGATGCCTCCAAGCTGGGGTGGAGAGCACATTGCGAAAACCTCTGCACTCAGGACAGCTGGTCACTGATGGAGAGTCTCCAGCAAATCAACTTCCTAGAGTTCCAAGCCTTAGCCTTAGCCCTCCAGGCTTTTTGCCATCATCTGCAGCACCAGGTGGTGCTGGTTCAGACCAACAACCATGTGGTGGTGATCTACATAAACAGGGGAGCATGGTCTCGGCCCTGTTCTGCCAGGAAGCAATGAGCTTCTGCTCGTATGCCAGCAGCAATGGGATTCTCCAGTAGGCAGTTTACCTTCCCGGCCAGGACAATACCCTGGCAGACTGGCTCAGCTGGGTCCTCCAGCCACACGAGTGGAGGCTGGATCCCAGGGTGACCGGCCAGCTCTTCCAGCACTGGGGGCTCCCGTGGACCTCTTGGCCAATGTGCAACTGCCCCGCTTCTGTTCCTGGCAGCCGCACCCCTCCATGGTGGCGGCAGATGCATTTCTGATCTTTTGGGCTGAGGGCCTCCTTTTTGCCTTCCCGCCCACATCATTGATTGCCAAGTCCCTGTTGAGGGTCCAGAGCAACAAGGCCACAGTGATCCTGGTGGCCCCAAGATGAGCCAGGCAGCCATGGTTCCCCCTGCTCCTCCACCTGGCCAAATCACCCCGTTCCGCTGGGGTGCAACCCAGGCCTACTGACTCAGGAAGAGGGCGCTCTCCTGCACCCCAACCTGATGCCTGTGACACTCATGGCCAGGCTACTGAAATGGTAGCCCTGGCCCCTTTCATTCTCTCTACTGAAGTGGAGGTGGTTCTCTTCGCTTCTCACAAAACCTCCACCCACCAGGCGTACGCCTTCCAGTGGCAGAAGTTCTCGTTCTGGTGCATGGAGCATTGGGTCAACCCCTTCTCCTGCTCTGTCCAACTAGTGCTGCAGTACCTACTTCATCTGTCCCATGCAGGGCTGAAGTATAACTCCGTAAGAGTGCACCTCAGCGCTGTCACGGCACACCACCATCTGATTGAGGGTAAACCCTCTCTGTTCAACCCCTCGTGTCTCACTTCCTGAGGAGACTTCTTCTGTTGAAGCCACTTGTCCACCCACTGGCAGCGGAATGGAATCTTAACGTAATGCTCTCCAAGCTCACCGTGCCACTCTTTGAGCCTCTCGGCTCCTGCCACCTCAAGTATCTCTCCTGGAAGGTGGTGGTCCTCATGGCACTCACCTCTGCCAGCGAGCTTCAGGTGTTGGTGCAGAACCCCCATACACTAGGTTCTACAAGAACGGGATCATGCTGTGCTTGCACCCCAAGTTTCTACCCAAGGTGTTATCTCTGTCCCACCTCAGTTAGCAGGTGGTGCTCCCCAGCTTCTTCCCACTGCCTCATGCCAGCAGGGCGGAGGCACTCCTCCACACACTGGATTGTAAGCAAGCACTTGCCTTCTAACTCAGGTGCACCCAGGAGCACCACCAAGCTTCTCATCTCTTTGTTTCCTATGACCAGAGTCAGTTGGGAGCTGCAGTCTCTAAGCGGACCCTGTCCAACTGGGTCGCTGACTGCATTGCTTTCATGTATGAGCAGGTGGTTCTCTAGCTGACGGCCATGGCGCCTCTGTAGCAAACTTGTGCTCCGTTCCCTTGTCGGAAAACTACTAAGCTGGTCCTCAGTCCACACATTCACAGCTCACTACTGCCTGGAGAGAGAGTCTCATCAGGACAGCACCTTTGGCCAGGCAGTACTCTGTCATTTGTTTTGGGTATAGTCAACTCCTGCCCTCTGGCCCTTGGTATGTTCAGGCTACAGGAGCATTGGCTTTTCGCTGGGTACTTGGGCCACTCAGGAGTCTGTTACCTCTCAACTCATTGCTGCTCATGGTTCCCCCTTTTTCTGGTCACCTGTGAGCTTTTTACAGCTTTTTCTGTAGCTAGGGAGTCCCATATGTGAGGACTGACTTCCTGCTTGTTCCCGGAGAAAGTGTAGTTAATCACCTGTAACAGGTGTTCTCTGGGGCCAGCAGGAATCAGTTCTCACAACACTCCCTTCTCCCTATGAAGTTGCTTTTTTTTTTTTGCCATCTTGTGCTATGATGATATACTGAGGGAAGATGGCATCCTTGGGCGAGAAGGGGACTCTGCATGCGTGGTACGTCTCCCAAAGGCTTTCTTTGAAAACTGGGGAGAGGTTACTGCACGGACTCTGTCAGCGCCGACGTCACCCATATGTGAAGACTGATTTTTGCCATCCTCAGAGACCACCTGTTACAGGTGAGTAATTACGCTTAAACCGCTGCTGGTAGCCTGGGATCTCAATGTGGTGCTTACCCAAGTACTAAAGACTTTTTTCAAGCCTTTGGCTACCATTTCACTGAAGTTTCTATCATAAAAGGTACTCTTCCTCATTGCACTCACATCAGCTCTCCGCATTAGTGAACTGCAAACTTGTGTAGCGGACCCACCCTATACCCAGTTTCACCACTATAAGGTAGTTTTGTGGACCCGTCCACATTTCCTTCCGAAGGTTGTTTCTCCCTTCCATTTGAACCAGTCTGTCATCCTACCTATTTTCTTCCCTGGATCAAATGCGTTGCGGGGGGAATCAGCGCTTCAAACTTTAGACTGCAAGCGAGTGCTGCCTTACTATTTAAGTAGAACTAAGGATCATTGAAGATCCTCTCAATTATTTATCTCTTTTGATCCCTGCCACCTGGGTTCCCCAGTGACAAAATAAACTCTATCCAGGTGGATAGCAGATTGCATTTCTTTTGCTTATGCAGAGGCAGGACTATCCCTAGAGGGTCACATTACTGCTCACAATGTACGAGCGATGGCAGCTTCTGTAGCCAGTCTCCGTTCAGTATCCACTGAGGAGATCTGTCGAGCAGCTACCTGATCCTCCATCATTGCTTTTGCTGCCCACTATTACCTGGACAGACACTCCCGTCGGGGCGCTGTCTTTGGCCAAGCTGTACTCCAGCACCTCTTTGGGACTTAATCTTGACTTCTACAAGAAAACAGACTACCTTTATAGGGGATTCTCGCCTGCTGGAATAGAGTCCAAGACACACAACTATTCCAGACTCTTCGGCTGTAATCTTTTGGCCTCAAGGATTGTATAACAAAAGCAGAGCACAGGTACCTGCAGCACGAGGTGTGACAAAAAAGAAACGAGACTGTCCCATAAATGTTTTATAGTCCAACTAAGAGCAAGACGTCACGTCAGAAACAGTACACAGTGGAGGAACGTGATGTGTCCAAGGATAGAACAAAATAAACGTGTTTTAAAAAAAGAGGCTTTTATTATAATACCAATGGATGCTGCCCACCCGACACAGGCCGTGTTTCGTTTAATAAAACTTCATCAGGGGTAAAGGGCAACTAAAAACAAAAACATCCAATAAATACATTCAGATAAACACATGACAATACAACATGCATTAAAAGAAAGCATATAAATAGTTAAAACCATAATAAACATATCATAAATAAAGAACTATATAAATAAACACATATAACTAAATGAATAAAATTGTTGGAACGCTATATAAATAAAACAAAGGAGACTGAGGAAAGAGCAAAAAAAAACCCATATTAGACTAGTGCAACAAATGTGAACCAAAAGAAGAAGAGGAAAATGATCTGTGGGCAAATATGAAAAACATATGACATCAACAATAAAAATTATATACTAAAAACATAAATATATGAGGATGACTTAAAAACAATAAATAAATAAATCACATCATCAACGTGTGCAAGAAACTAAACCTAGTGCTTAAAAATGTAAAACCATGCCCACTGTCGTGCCAGTCGTGTTAAATCAATAACTGAACATAATACTCACTAGAGAGTCTCACATTGGCCAAAACTATGCAAAGTCTCTTCTTGACCACAAACTGTATCAAAAGCCAAAAAAAGGCATTAACAGTGCAGCATAGAGAAATAAAACAAAAAAATTGTTTATATATTCAATCTTACTCACATTGTGTGTCAAGCCTAAACAGGCTGCACAATAAGCGGCACTGCAACCTTGGTAATAAAACCACTCAGAATAGCCACCAAAATCGCTGCCAAGAAACTAAAGGCAAATAATATATATATTATTTTATACCAATCAAAACGGCAAAGGAAACCGACATTAAAAACACCAAGAGAGATCTACCTCGTTCTACTATGCGTCTCATCTACTTCCTGAAATTGTGCCGAAAAACTATATGGCGTTGTAGGACTCCTCATGATAAAAACGCCGGCGCATGTGCATTCAGAAAAGTGGGAGGAGACAAGCAGTGACATCACCACCAAAGGAAAACCCCCGTACTGGATTAAAAAACGGCGATCTCAACACTATATCAAAAAGTGCTCTAAACACACACATTAACCCAAAATGAATTCTGTTCTAGACGATGTATACTAAATCTTAAAAAACAATAAAAGAAACGCCGCGATCCATAGCATAGGGATCGCAAAATAGCCGCCTCTTATAAAAAAAAAAAAGGGGGGGGGAAGAATTAATTACTCAACCAGAACCAGAACATACATACCAAAGTCATAAAAGGAGAAAAACTGACCCAAATCAAAATAGTGCAACAGACATAAAAGTCTAAAGTAAAACAAAACACAAACCGGGCACAAGGGATATTAAAACACAAACACCATCCCAAGATTGTCAGAAATAAAACTATTGTATTTTAACTCAGTTACTACCAACAATACTCAAGTCAATTCATAAAAAAACAGAAAAATCTTGTTCTAAATTAAGCCCATTGGGTGTCATTGAGTCCAACATAAAAATATATCTCTGTTCTAGTTGTAAAATTGTTTTATTAATGTCGCCGCCTCTCCAGTTCATCTTAACCTTCTTAATGACAAAAAACTTAATGTCTGAGACTTTATGCGCTTGCTGAATCCAGTGTTCTACTAAAGGTTTTTCTATATTGCCTCTCTTTATCGCACTCCTGTGCTCTATGATCCTGGTGCGCACACTGCGTAAGGTCTTACCTACATAGAGTTTACTGCATGGGCATTGAATAATATATATGACATGAGATGTTTCACAATTGGAGAAATCATTAAGTAAAAATCGTCTCCGAGAAACAGGATGCAAAAATTCTTTCATAGACAAAACATGCACACACACTGAACACCGGCCACATTGATAGTGACCCTTAATTCTTGGGGCAAAAGCTCATTCCGTAAGGGCAGAAGGAACCAGAAGGTTCTTCAAATTGACATTTCGCTTATGTGCTATCATAAGTGGTACGTCTCCAACGCCTTCCAATGATTGAACCAGCTGCCACTCCTTCTTTAAAATCTTAATGATGATATGAGACAGCGTAGTATACAATAATGGACAAACCAATCCTAAGTTCTCCTTCCGCTGTTTGGGAATAAGCAAGGATTCCCGTTCAGACATCCGTGCCCTAGTGTATGCTTCTGCAATATACTTAGGGGGATACTTCCTACCGTAAAACCTATACTCCATGGCTTGGGCATGGAATTTGAAATCCCTATTCTTGGTACAAGTCCTTTTTGCCCGCAGAAATTGTCCTACTGGTAAGTTCCTTTTCAGAGCCGGGTTGTGAAAACTGTTGAAATGTAGAAGTGTGTTACGATCTGTGGGTTTTCTGTAGAGAGATGTAGTCAACTGTTGATTATCAACCTGGATCAAAAGATCCAGATAAGCAATGCGTAAAAAATCATATGTGAGCTGAAATCTCAAATTGCTGTCTAAACCGTTAATCCAAACATTAAATTGGGACAAGACCTCTTCCGACCCTCTCCACAAAATGAAAACATCTATATAACGCACCCATAATGTAATATTCTCTTTATATGGACTGTCTTTTATAAATTTCTCTTCGAACTCAAACACATAAAGATTGGCGATATCAGGGGCCATGGAGGAATCCATAGCAACCCCCTTAATCTGCTGATAAAACAACTCCCTAAAACAAAAGAAATTTTCACAGAGGGCAATCTTAGCCAACTCCAACAAAAAATAGGTGGAGATACGTCTATTAGTAAGTCTCCTAGATAAATACTGCTCCAGAATGAGTAAGGCCTCTGCTTGTGGGACATTAGTGTAAAGGGATTCCACATCCATGGTAACTAAAATGACATTAGAGTCCAAGTTTTGAAATGTATTTAAAATCTCAATCACATGGGATGAATCCCTAACATACGACCACATCGATGTTATAAAAGGTCTTAATAAAATATCCAAAAACTTAGATATAGGCTCTAAAAGGGAACCGATTGCAGCAACAATGGGCCTTCCAGGTGGCGATCTGAGGGACTTATGAATCTTTGGGAGGATATAGATGGTAGGTGTAATAGGCGATGAAACAGTGAGGAAATCTTTCTCCTCCTTCGTTATATATCCTATCTCAAAGGCTGTTTGAACTAAATTATCTATCTTATTTTTCAAGCCTACTGTAGGATCGTCCACTTAAAACACGTTTATTTTGTTTTATCCTTGGACACATCACGTTCCTCCACTGTGTACCATAAATGTTTTATTACATGATCTACAGAGAAATCATGCATTGTCCCCTTCAAAGTAATCCCCCCCATAGTTGATGCACTTCTGCATTCGCTTCTGCCACGTACGGAAGCACTCAGTAAAGTCGTCCTCCTTGAGATCCCTCAGCTCCCTCGTCACAGTGGCCTTGGTCTCTTCTACAGAGGCGAAATGAGTTCCTTTGAGTATAGTCCAGCTTGGGGAAGAGCCAGAAGTCGCCCGGTGCGAGATCTGGGGAAAAGGAGGGTGGTCGAGAGCTGTGATCTGTTTGTTGGCCAAGAACTGTCTCACACTGAGCGCGGTGTGTGCAGGTGCGTTGTTGTGGTGGAGCAGCCATGACTTGTCTCTCCCACAGAGCCCGCCTGCTGACCTTGATCCTTGATTTGGACATGCGTGCCTTCTTGGGTCTGGGTGACAGTCGAGTCTTCCACTGCAGGCTCTGTCTCTTGCTTTCAGGGTCGTACTGGAAGGCCCAAGTCTCGTCTCCTGTGATGACTCGACCAACGAACTCTGGATCTTCTCTTGCAAATCTCGACAAACATTGACCCGGTGTTCCTTCTGGTCATCTGATAAAAGCTTGGGTGCCATCTTGGCACAAACCTTCCGCATCCCCAGCTCCTGCACCAAGATGATCCGCACTGACTCCCTGTTCAGGCTGAGCTCCTCAGCTATTATCCGCACCATCAAGCTGCGATCTCTCCGCGCCAGTTGGTTCACTCTGTCAATGTTCTCAGCCATTTTTGTTGTGGAAGGCCGTCCTGACTTGGAGTAATCGTCCTCCTCCTCGCGGCCAGTCTTGAAGCGTTAGTGCCACTCGAAGACTTGTGGCTTTGACATTGCATCATCTCCATAAGCCTTTTGGAGAAGTTGGTGACACTCATTTGGGCCTTTCTCCAATTTAACCAGAAATTTCAAGTTGATTCTTTGCTCCATATTTCTGCCACCTCCAGTTGCATGACAAAGCGATGGAGCAGTGTGCTAAAAGAAAACCTGAAAAAAAAAAACAGAGTGAGAGAGATGAAAAATATTATTGCAGAATAGTGGCGAGATGTTGCATAACACAGTGACATAAGCGGTTAACCAATTGGCATTGAGTCACAGTCTCGTTTCTTTTTTGTCACACTCGTATAGTACTAGAGAACAGAGGGAGCTGATATATGAACTGGTGGTAATGCGTTTTGGCCAATAGGTCTCCTTCAGGGGGAAAGCAACCTGTATCTGGTACTGCTTAAAACTAACAGAAGGAAAATCTCCACAGGATCAGACCAATAAAACCACTAACGACCGGCAGTAAAAAAAATAAAAAATAAAAAAACTTGCTGTATTTCCTTCTGTTAGTTTTAAGTGGTACCAGCAGATACAGGTTTGTTTCCCCCTGAAGAAGGCCTGTTGGCTGAAACACGTTGGGGCCTGTTTTTACCATGAGTTCGTGTACAGCTCCCTCTGCTCTCAGGGATTGTACTACTCCACCCCCATAGCTGTCTGGTTCTGGGGAGCTAGTGACTACCATATGTGAAGACTGCATTCCTGCTTGTTCCTGAAGATAGCGTAGTTACTCATCTGTAACAGGTGATCTCCAGGAACAGCAGGAACCGAAGATGAATCCATTCCTGCAAGGGGTGCGGAAATCCACTATTGTCTTCCTGTTCCCGGAGGTGCTCAAGGCCCAAGCATGTTCTGGTCAAAGTGGGATTCCCCCGACTCCCCCCTCCCCCCCCAAGAGGCTAAGGATGTGTAAGAAGATGCACACACTCTACCGGAGAAGGAATGCGTTGTGTGGTTTGATATTTCCAAGGTGGATACACAGGTCACAGCGGTTACTGTTTGGGCCACCATTCCTGTGGAAGGCAGATTGGCCTTAAAGGATACTCTGTACTGAAAAGCGGCTGCTGTTCTTCAGTTGCTGTATGTGCAGGCTGGAAATCTTGAGCCCTACTCCCGTGGATTCAGTCTCATCCACCAGTTGATTCTGTCCTCCTTTTGGAGTGTGCTACGGCCTTCCTTTCTGATGCCATGAATGGCCAGATATGTCTAGGTGCCAGAGATTGTACTCTGTCAACTGTGACATGGCATTAACTTGGCTCTGACATGGGGCAGTGGACTCACCTTCCAAAGCCCGGTTGCTCATCTAACCTTAGAGGGATGCTTTTCGGTTCCAATTTGAAGAAGCTAGTGAAGGACCTGGGTGAGATGATCTCTTACTGCCTTCTGGAGGACAGGTCCAAGGGGCTTGTGACGTGGGCAGGAGCCCATTTTCCTTCCGCCTCCACTCATTCCTCGTGGCCATGCTGGTTGGATTCCTGAGTGTCTCGGGACTCCCATCGTTGCTGGCCTGGAAAGCTCTTCTCCCCCTCTGCTTATGCTCATTCTCAGTACTTTCATGGAGCGCTTTGACCCAGGCACCCAGTTCCATCCAGAGGAGGACCCTCCGGGGCTGTGAATGACAGTTTGGGACTCATTCCCTGGTTCCTCCGGTTGGGGGCAGGCTTTGCCACTTCCTTTAGGAATGAGCCCAGGTCTCCAAGGATCGCTGGGTGCTAGTCCCCATTCAGTATGGCTATGTCCTGGAATGCAACAGCCGATCTAGCTATTTTCATCTTCTCCCCTTGTGGGGCTACAAACAGCAGGCCTGCTGTGCATATCCCCTTTGACAAGTTGTCTCTCCTGAAGGCAATGGTGCCTGTTCTCCTAGAGGATCTGGGCAAGGGCAGGTATGCCATCTGTTTCATGGTGGTGAGACAGAAGGAACATTCTGTGACCCATTCTGGACCTCAAGTTTGTCAGCGAGCGCTTGCACATCTGTGCTTCTGGATGGAAACTTTTTGCAATCCATGATTCAAGTGGTGTGCCAAGGGGAGTTCCTGGCATCTCTGGATTTGGCCAAGGTGTTTTTCATATCCCAATCCAGTAAAGTATTTGTTTTGCCATGCTTGGCTCTCACCTTCAGTTCGCCACCCTCGCAGTTGGAATCTCCACTGTCTCAAGGACATTCTCCAAGGTTGTGGTGGTGGTGGCTGCAGTGTTACAGTGCCAAGGAATTTGTATGCACCTATATCTGGACTACTGGCTCATCCAAGCCTATGCTCTTTCAGAGGCTTCTCGGGTAAGTCCTGAGTGGTGTCCTTTCTGATAAGCCGTGGCTGGGTGGTCATTTGTGGAAAGAGCCAGTTGTTGCATTCCCAGTCCCTGGAGTTCCTGGGAGCACGTTTCAATATTAGAATGTGCAGTGTCTTCCTGCCAGAACAAAAAAAAAAAGTCAAAGGCTGTTGAATTGCCTGGCTCTGCTGTTCACAGCAGGCTCCCAAAGTCTGGGATTATCAACCCTTTGGATTGAGTATGGCAACAATTAAGTTGGTGCTGTGCATGTGTGCTCTTCAGCAGCCGCTCCAACAATCCTTGCTGACTGTGTCCCCGAGTTCTCAGCGGTTCAAGCTCAAGCTTCTGCTCCCAATGTTGTCAACAGATGTCAATCTCTCAGGCTGGGGAGCCCTTTGCCAAGGACCATTGGAACCACAGGGAAGCAGCTGCCTTGAGGCATGGGCCATTAGTTTGGCTCTTCTGCATTTCCGGCCCCTGGTCAAGTACCGAGTGGTTCGAGTGTTCTCGGACAATGCCACGGTGGTGGTTTATGTCAATCGGCAAGGCAGCACGAAGAGTGCCGGGGTAATCCTGGAGATGGCTCTCCTGTTTGTCTTGGTGGCGAACAACCTCGTAGTTCTGCACATTGCTGGGGTGGTTACTCTGGAAATGGATTTTCTTAGTAGGTGCTCTCTGGTTCCAGGAGAATGGGAGTCATCGGGAGGTGTTTCCGTTGTTTCTGCACTGTTGGGGTCTCCCTGAGATGGATCTGATGGCAATCCACTCCAGTGCCAAAATGTGCTACTGCTTCAATGGCCACACAGAGAAAGGAGTCTGAGGGCATCAGTGCCCTGGCTTAACCTTAACCAAGGCAACACCTTCTGTATGTGTTTCCTCCCTGGCCCCTAGTGGGGGGTGTGATTCGGTGTATGGAGTGCCACCCGAGAAGGATTATTCTAGCGGCAGCAGATTAACCGATGAGTGTGTTTCAGAGATCTGATGCGGCTCCCTGCAAACACCATCTTTACGTTTGCCTCTTTTTCGGGGCCTATTGTGTCAGGGGCTGCTTGTCCTGAAGGACCCAGCTCCCTTCTTGCTTACAGCTTGGCTCCCATAAGGAGACAGTGCGTACGGGCTATTCTCTGGGGTGGTTTTCCACTCTGCTCAGAGCCCAGAGAAGGTCTACCAACCTGTCATAAGACCTGCATAAGTGCAGGTCTAGTGCCTTGACTTCTGGTGCGGTGCACAGAAGCTGACTCCTGAGACGGCAATGGTGCCATCTCTGTTGGCCTTTTCTGCAGGACGGTCTAGAGAAAGGCTTTTTCTCTTGGCTCCCTGAAAGTTCAGGTGGTAGCTTTGGTCTGTTCAGAGGTCTATCAGCTGGTTAGTCTCTAGCCTTACACCCGGATGTTTTGCGCCTTCGTCAGGGAGTTCAGTGTCTGTCCTCCCTTCCGTTCAGTGATCCCTTCATGGGATCTTTCTCTGGTGCTCAGGGCCCTGATGTCAGAGCCCTTTGAGCCATTGATGTGTGCTACTCTAAAGGATTTGACGTTCAAGATGGTCTCCTTGTTTGCAATTTGTTCTGCAAGGAGATTTCTGAGCTGCTGGCTCTGTCTCACCAAGATCCCTTATCTTCTTTTTCTGAGGAGGCATTTCCATTCAGTCTGTGCCTTCCTTTGTCCCTGAAGTGATTTTTCCCTTTCATGTGAACCAGGAGGTTTGCCTGCTGTCCTCCTCTAAGGAGCAGGGTTGGGGGAATAGTCAGGCTCTTTGCCTTGTGGATATCCGGAGAGTTCCTCTCCAGTTTCTGGAGGTTACGAATTCTTTTCATAAGTCAAACCATCCTTCCCTGCTGTTTGCTGGCCCATGCAAGGTAGCATGGTGGCTAAGTCCACATTGGGGCACTGAGCTAAGGAATCTGTTGTCTCGACGAATCTGTTGTGGAACCAGCCACTTCTGGAGGGTTTACGTGCCCATTCTACCAGACCATTAGTATCCCCATGGGCGGAGTGGAGCAGAGCTTGGTAGCCCCTGCAGACATTTGTCAAGCAGCAATGTGGGTATCACTTTCCCTTCTGTTCAAACATTTCCACTTGGATGTCCATACTCGGGCGCACACAACCTTTGGCTCTAAGATTTTGTGAGCTGCTTTCTCTTTTTCCCATCCAGTGGAATCATAACCTTGATACATCCCACTTGTCTGGACTGGTCTAGAGGACGATATGGGAAGTGACATTTTACACACCAGATACTGTTCCTTCTCTGAGTCCTGCTAGATCAGTCCAGGGCCCGCACCCTGGAACTGTTTGCTCTGTTCTTCTGCGGCGATAGCCTTGGGTCCGCTTTGATTTATGTACTCTGCTCCACAGATGCATATAATACAATCAGCCTTCTGTTTATGCTTTCCTGTACATAGTTTGCTACTGTTTGATTACTTATTATTGCCCACGATTGAGGTTACGTGAGGCATGCCATGTTCTTACATATGCTTTGGGATGAATACTGAAGAGACCTTTGGTGGCTGAGGCAGATAGTCATGGGAGGGATGTCATTGAAACTTGGACTTTTCATTGGTTCTTTGCCTCCACCAATCTGCCTGTAGAGGAACACAACCCACTTGTCTATACTGGTCTAGCAGGATTCAAGGAAAGGACATTATGTTATAAGTAAAATGTCATCTTTACAGTTGTTTGACTGAAGCTCCTTTCAAACCTATAGCTTACACATCTTTAAAATATCTCTCTTAGAAGATGTCTATTTCCAGGAACAAGCAGGAAGTCGCATATGGGTAATGTCAGCAACAATGGAACCCAGCGCGGGAACACTCCCCAGCATCCAATAGGAAGGCTTTTGGGAGCGTTCCTCCATGCATGTGTGGCTGCCTTCCACCTTCTCTCCTGGTCTCATCTTTTTTCCGCGAAGCCATCGGGACCTCATTCCTGTCAGCCACGTCTGGAGACTTCAAAGGTTTTTCACCAGTACTGTTAAAAGTACTTAGGTTGCCTTCCTGTCGACCGACTTGACTCCCCATCTGTGCTGGTTCCCCTTTTTATTTTTATTTTACATAATTTTTATTTTATTTTCATTTTTTTCTCAAACTTTGTTTGAGGCTTGCAGCCTCATCGGGCACCATTGCCCAGTAAGAGTTTTGCCTCCATATTATTCACTAATATGGAGAAGCCCCAAAGTGGTTTCAAAAAATGCTCCGTGTTCCAGCACAATTTCTATCACTGATGAGCATTCTTGGTGCCTAAAATGTTTAGGCCCAGACCATGATGTCTATTCTTGTCCCTCCTGTTGTCACATGACTTCTAGAGGTAGAAAGAGCCAGGACAAAAAGAAGGCTAAGCTGTTTCCTACAGACTAAGCTCCTTCAGTGCACTCCTCGGGGGCGTTATCTCCTTCAAAGTCTTCCCATGCATCTAAGTCCTCACCAGCAAAGGAAAAGCATCACTCAGTCACCAGTGCTTAAGAAGGACTACATCTGCCTTGACATTGAGGTCATCGATTTCCAGGTCGGTGTCTGCTTCGGGGACAGAGCATCGGCATCGGCACAGTCATTTTTTGCATTCCGATGCTGACTGTCCATCGAAGAACCCTGGAGGGAGGTTTCACCCTCCAAAGTCACACAGAGGTTTGTGGATTCCCCCCAATGTCCAGTCATCGGTGGAGCCCCCGATACCAGCATCGAGAGTTGTGGCCCACATAGCTGTGTCCGGAGCCACTCCTCCTCCGGTACCATCATTGGATGACCGTGTTATTGCCATTGAGCGCAGCATCGCTAAGCTCTTGGCAGCAGTAATGCCGATCACATAGAGTGCTCCACAGCCAGCACCATCACCAGCTCCACCAACGACTGCCACAGAGCTCAGCACTTTTATGCAGGCATCCCCTGCCTCACATAGCTCCACAGAGCAGCTGAAACCAAGACCCTCTGCACCATTTCCGATACCCTCTACATCCAAACAGCGCAGCTGTGAGCATCGAAGATTTTGAACATCTCATAAGGATTATTTTGACTTCCTTCCGACTCAGATTCCGCAGAGGCCTCCGAGATGGAATCCATAGATTCCGAAACCCATAGATCCATCACCACCTTATAAACGTCGACGTTCGCCACCCGAGGACATGTCCTTTCAGGATTTTATTAAGGACATGGCAGCTCTCGATGTTTCAGTTGCTACGGAAATGGAACAAAGAGCTAAAGAGCTTGATATCCTCCAATACCCTTTGGCGCCGAAGGAGGCTACTACCCTCCCGGTGCATAACATCTTGAAGAACCTAATGGCTCAGATGTGGGAGGCCCCCATTTCAACCCCTGCAGTGAATAAAAGGCTCAATACCCTTTATAGGGTTCCTCTCTCCCCAGGTTTTCAGAAGCAACAACTCCCCCACCACTCCATGGTGGTGGAGTCTGCCATGAGGAGGATAAAAAGCCAGAAAAATCAATCCTCAGTGCCTCCTGGGAGAGAGGCCAGGTCCCTGAATGCATTTCGAAGGAAGGCATGCCAAGCTACAATGCTAGCCTGCAGAATAGACTCCTATATGCTATATATGGGCATGTTTCTCAAGAATGTATCAAGAGATTTGTCAGAGTTTACCACCCTGTTGCCCCCTGACAAGCAGGCGGCTCTTCAGGTCTTAGTAACACATACCCATAATACATCAAAGTTCTTAACAAGAGCAGCATTTGATGCATTTGAGGCCAATAGCAGATCTGCTGCAGCTTGCATAGGGGCTTGGAGAACAACATGGCTCCAAGCATCTGACCTGGAACAGTGGGTCCAAGACAAATTAATCAACATGTCCTTTAATGGTGAGAACGTCTTTGGTCAGAGGTGGAGGGAGAAGGCTGGTGAGATAGAAACTGACGACCTCACCATGAAGAGACTTTCAAGGAAGACAGCAGACTCTTCTAAGAAGGTTACCACTAAGAAACTTTTCTTCCCTAAGAAGAAAAGGTTATCTCCAGGAACAAGCAGGAATGTAGTCTTCGCATATGGGTACCGACAGAGCCTGTGCGGGAACACTCCCCAGCAACTAATAGGAACGCTTTTGGGAGCATCCCTCAGCACATGCGCGCTGCCTTCCTGCCTTTCCAACTGTCCCTCTTCAGTTCTTCATTTTCCGCGGAGCCGACAGGACACATACCCTGTCACCGTAGAAAATTTCTTCTTTAAACTTGTTTTCTTGTGGTCGTGCCTGCCTCTGCACAACACCTACCGGTACCGCCGGTTCGTTCATTCGTTCTTTTAAAAAAAAAATATATATATATATATATTTGAACTGTTTCTCTTCAGAAACTTTTTCTTTTGGTGCTTGGCGCCATTTTGGGCATTAGGCCCCATTTTTCCCAAAAGATGGAAAAACCAGCTAGTGTTTTAAAAAAATGTACTAAATGTGGCGATACCATCCCCGTCACTGACACCCATGACTGATGTCTAAAATGTTTAGGCCCTGACCATTCTCCATCTGAGTGTTCCTTCTGTATGGGGATGACTAAAAGAGGAAGACACAACCGACCTGCAAAGCTCGGTACCCTCTTTGGATACCAGGTCCATTGCATCGACGTCTTCAAGAGCCTTGTCTTCCTGACATGGATCTCAGGTAACTAAACATAAGAGCCGGTCCTCAAAGGGTAGCTCTCCTTCAAAGCATCGAGAGGCCATTGGCATTGCCCTTGAGGAAACTACACCAGCAAAACAGCCCCAGCGGGAGGCTTCGGCTTCCAAAGCATTATCGGGGTTCCAGGATGTTCTCGAGGCTTTGACCTCGGCAGAACTACTGGTGCCATGCTCAGGGGTTCCGGCCGCTTTTACCGGTACCGATACCCAGGCATCGGCAGCGTCGATAGACCAGAGATTCCTCGCTATCGAACGCAGTCTTGCAGCTCTCCTTACAGCTGCGGTACCGTTGGCACCAGTGGTTCAACGGGCACCGGTACCGATACCGGTACCAGCACGGACGGTACCGGCCCCAGTAGGAATCCTTCCCATGCAGACTTTTTCTGGCATTGACAGATCGATACCGGACCAATTCGGTACCGACTTCAATCAATACCGAGACCGTCCTTTGCACGAACATCGGGATCAGAGACACTTCGAATCCTCCAATTCCGATCACTCTGATAATTCTGCCGGTACCAGAGTGTTTCTCCCGGAAGACTCCTCTTCTCCCCAACGCAGAATGTCTCCTCCGAAAGACATGTCTTTTCAGGATTTTATTTGTGATGTGGCCCAAGGCCTTTCAATCATGGTAGCTCCTGAAAAAGAACCTAGAGCAAAGGAATTGGAAATTCTCCAATACCCTAAAGCTCCCAAGGAAGCAGCCACTCGGCCCATTCATGAAATTCTTCATGATTTGATGCTCAGAATGTGGGAGACACCTTTGACCTCATCTCCTCATTCTAGGAGACTCGATACCATGTATCGTGTTCCCCCATGTCCTGGTTTTCAAAAGACTCAGCTGCCACACCATTCAATGGTAGTGGAGTCAACCATGCGTAGGATGAAAAGTGCAGAGAGACATGCATGCAATCCTCCAGGTCGTGAATGCAGGACTCTTGACGCTTTTGGGTGTCAAACTTTTCAGGCTTCCATGCTTTCAGCTAGGATCAGCTCATATATTTCATATATGGGAATGTTCCTCAAAGAGGTCACAGGAGATTTGGCGCTTATGAGCCCCCTTCTCCCTGAGGACAAACGACAGGACTTTCTCACTCTGGCCAAGCATGCTCAGGATGTCTTCAAGTTTGTAAACCGTGCAGCCTTTGACTGCTTTGAATGCATCAGCAGAACCTCTGCTATTGCCATTGGTACACGTCGGATTGCCTGGCTTCAGGCATCAGACTTGAAAATTTGGGTACAGAATAAATTGGGAAACATCCCTTGCACAGGAGAAAACCTCTTTGGCAAGAATTGGCAGGAGAAGGTTGAGATAGATACTGACAATCTACTTTAGACAGATTGTCAAAATCTACAGCCACTCCAGCCAAAAAGAAACCCTATAAAAAACCCCTTTTTCAGCAAAAAGAGGAAGTTTTATCCATCCTATACCCAGCAAGGGCAAGCTCAGGGTCAAGTTGCCCAGAAGGGTCAACAACAACAATCCAGATAAAAGAAGCCAAAAGGCCTTAGAGCTCAACCAGCTCCACAGGCCCAGCCACCTCATGGGCTTTGACTCCTTCATAGAGAACTTAGCCTTCCTGCTTCTGAAGGGGCCAGAACCCCTAAACATTTAAGGCAGGTTGTGTCATTTTGCCAACAGATGGCACCAGATAACAACAGAAAACCGGACTCTGTCCATTGTGGGAGAGGGGTACAAGCTTCATTTTCACAGTATGCCCCCTCCTACAATCGTAAGACAGTTCAATTCCCAAACCTCTACAGACAATCTACTGGATTAAGAGGTCTCAACACTCCTTGCTCAAGGAGCAGTAGAGGAGGTGCCCATTCTTCAGCAGGGTGCAGGGTTCTACTCCCCCTATTTTCTTATTCCAGAGAAAACAGGAGGACACAGACCCATTCTAGACCTCAGAGAATTGAACAAATATCTGTTCCGAGATAAGTTCAAAATGATTTCTCTGGGAACTCTTCTGCCATACCTTCAAAGTCAGGATTGGCTTTGTTCTGTAGATCTGAAGGATGCATATACTCACATTCTGATCCATCCAGATCACAGGAAATTCTTACGATTCCTTTTCAAGGGAAAACATTTCCAATACAGGGTTCTTCTCTTTGGTTTGGCTTCGGCACCAAGAGTATTCACAAAATGCATGGCAGTAGTAGCTGCATTTCTGCGAACCCTGGGGATATTCGTCTTCCCTTACTTGGACGACTAGGTCATTCGAGCGCCCATGGTTCCAGAAGCCAGATCTGCACTGTCTCGCACAATGCGAATCCTTCAATACTTGGGATTGGTCATAAACCTCCCAAAATCCCAACTTGCTCCGTCTCAGTCCCTAGCGTTCATAGGAGCTCGTCTAGATACCAGACAGTCAAGGGCTTTTCTCCCACAACCCCGCTGTCTTCGTATAATGCAGCTAGCTTCTCAAGCAGTGGTGAAGTCCTCCCTAACTGCTCGATAACTACTAGAACTATTGGGACATTGGTTCATGTGGTTCCCTTCGCTCACCTTCATATGCGAGCAGCCCAGTGGACCCTATCCATACAATGGACACAAGCCACAGGACGTCTGTCAGAGAAGATATCAAACTCACAACGACTGATCTTATATGTAAATAAATCTTGTCCCTACAATGGTGGCAATCACTGGAAAATCTTTTAGTGGGGTCTCCTTTCCAGCAACCCCTATTCCAGGCCACCCTAACAACAGATGCATCACAGATGGGATGGGGAGCACACCTGCATAATCTCTCTACCCAGGGTACCTGGACTCCACAGGAGGCTTGTCCTCACATAAACCTCCTGGAACTCAGAGCAATCTATCTAGCTCTTCGAGTATTCCATGCCCAGCTCAGCTACAAGACAGTCCTAGTCCAAATGGACAATCAAGTAGCCATGTTCTATGTGAACAAGCAGGGCAAAACAGACTCTCTGTCATTATGCAACGAAGCTTTACGACTAGGGGCCCTCGCCAGAGAGCATCAAATTCACCTTCTCGTGGTATATCTTCCAGGCATTCAAAACTTTTGGGCAGACAAACTCAGCTGAGTACTGCTGCCTCACGAATGGTCTCTCCACCTAGACCAGATGGCCAAGATATTTCAGATCTGGGGAACCCCAGACATAGACCTATTTGCAAGTCCACTGAATGCCAAACTTCCCCGATTCTGTTCCAGGATTCCGGCTCAGAATTGCCAGGCAAGGGACACCTTCCTTCTTCACTGGGGTCACGACTTCCTCTATGCCTTCCCACCCATTCCCCTCATCCCCAAAACACTCTTCAAGCTTCAGAGAGACAGAGGTCGTATGATTCTCATAGCGCCACGGTGGTCACGCCAAACGTGGTATCCCCTGCTTCTACATCTCTCTCAAGCTGCACCTCTGGAGTTAGGCTATGCTCCAGATCTCCTCTACCAAGAGAACAGGATGCTATGGCTCCAAATCCCCAGTCCCTGCATCTCAGGGCCTGGTTGCTGAAAGCTTAGACCTTCAGGATCTTAACCTTTCCCAACAAGTAAAGGATATCCTTCAGGCTTCTAGAAAACCTTCCACAAGACGCTCTTACGCCTTCAAGTGGAAACGTTTTACTATATGGTGTTCACAGAAGGGGTTAAACCCCCTTATGATACCTTTGGAATCGATACTAGAGTATCTAATTCATTTATCAAATTCTGGTCTAAAGACTAATTCAGTAAGAGTCCATCTTAGTGCAGTTGCAGCTTCTTATAAGCCTCTAAATGGACAACCAATTTCCTCTCATCAACTCATAACAAGATTTATGAGAGGTCTTCTATTAACAAAGCCTCCCATCAGGCCACCACCGGTGGCATGAGATTTAAACCTAGTTCTCGGGCAGCTCATGAAACCGCCTTTTGAACTTTTAGCCACTACAACCCTAAAGCTTTTGTCCTGGAAGGTCATCTTCCTAATTGCAGTCACCTCTGCACGTCGCATTAGTGAATTACAAGCTTTCGTGGCTAATTCTCCTTATACTAGATTTCACCATGGTAAGGTTGTTCTTAGAACTCATCCACACTTTATGCCAAAGGTGGTTTCGCCTTTTCATTTAAATCGATCAGTTTATCTTCCTGTATTCTTTCCGAGGCCTCATGCCTCTAATGCAGAAAGGAACCTTCATACTTTGTATTATAAAAGAGCCTTGGCTTTTTACCTACAAAGAACACAGCAACATAGAAAGTCTCCTCAACTTTTTATTGCTTTTGATTCTAGTCATTTGGGACTTCCAGTCTCCAAGAGAACTCTGTCCAAATGGATTGCCCAATGCATATCCTTTGCTTATGAGAGTAAGAGTCTTCTTTTTCAAGGCCATGTCACAGCTCATAATGTGAGAGCCATGGCAGCCTCTATGGCTAGCCTTCACTCTGTGTCTATTGATGACATTTGTCGAGCAGCCACCTGGGCTTCGGTACACACCTTTACAGCCCACTACTGCCTAGATAAAGCCTCCCGTCGGGATGCCTTCTTTGGCCAAGCTGCTTCAAAATCTCTTCCAGACCTAATTCAACTCCTACCCACCAACCCTGGTGGGGTGCCAGAGATTCATGGGAGGAAGCATGGCCCACCTTACTTGGGTGGCAGCTTCCTGGGGCTATCTCCCTGGCATCTTCAGCTAAGGAGTCCCCATATATGAAGACTACATTCCTGCTTGTTCCTGGAGATAGCGTAGTTACTCACCTGTAACAGGTGATCTCCTGGAACAGCAGGAATTTAGTTTTCACAACCCACCCACCTCCCCTAGGAGTTGTCTCTCTATCTCTTTCCTCTCTCCCTCTATCCTTTCACTCAGCTACAAACTTAACTGAAGAGGGACAGTTGGAAAGGCAGGAAAGCAGCGTGCATGTGCTGAGGGATGCTCCCAAAAGTGTTCCTATTGGACACCGGGGAGCGTTCCCACGCAGGCTCCATCGGTACCGACGATACCCATATGTGAAGACTAAATTTCTGCTGTTCCCGGAGATCACCTGTTACAGGTGAGTAACTACGTTTTATCCTCCATATCATTCCTTTTCTGGCTACTTTGCCCCAGAAAAGCAACAGAGACAGCAGGGCCAGAAACAGGTCAGGAAACCCAAGGTTACCAAACCACAACCTGCAACTACTACTCAACCTTCTCAGAGTTATTGACTGTTTCAAAAAAAGCATGGCCAATTCTCCCATAATCTTCCGTCTTCCTCCTATGATTCCAGGAAGACTAGTGCATTTTGCACACAGTTGGATCAACATCACTTCCTGGACACTACATTTAGTCAGTCAGTGCCTACAGCTGAAATTCCAGGATCTTCCTCTCACTCACTTTGTGGGGCAACCCTTCTTGGATCTTCTTCACTCCTCCTTGCTTCAGCAGGAAATTCTCTCACTGCTGAAACAAGGAGCTATAGAGGAGGTTCCCCCATGTCAGCAGGGCCTGCGATTCTATTACCAATACTTCCTAAGTCCAAAAAAGACGGAAGGTCACAAGCCTATATTAGGTCTCCGAAATCTCAACAAATTTCTCATCAAGGAGAAATTCAAAATGATTTTTCTAGGACCTCTTCTGCCATACCTTCAACAAAATGATTGGCTATGCTCTCTGGATCTAAAGGATGCTTATACACACATCCTGATCCACCTAGATTACAGAAGATTTCTCAGGTTCGTTTTTCAGAACAATCACTACCAATACCGAGTCCTTCCATTCAGACTGGCTTCAGCACCCAGTCTTCACAAAGTGTTTGGCTGTTGTCACAGCCTATCTTCGAACTTTGGGGATCTTTCTGTTCCCCTACTTAGACAACTGGCTGCTAAGGGCAAATTCCACTTCAGCAGTCACATCTGCCCTAAATCAAACCATTCATGTCCTCCAGGAGTTAGGTTTCATGATAAATTATCCAAAATCACATCTCACACCAACTCAGGACCTCAAATTCATAGGAGCTCGATTAGATACGGTAAGAAGCAGGGTGTTTCTGCCAGAGGACAGACGCCTCCATCTTATTCACTTAGCCACTCAGGTCCAGCAAAATTCATCAGTTGGCTTCCACAGTCCGTCTTGTCTCTCGCATGTCTTAACATGAGGATCGGGCTGTGGACTTTCTCACAACAATTGAAGCAGTCCACTGGTCGCCTATCTGACCTCGTCAACATCATTCCACAAATGAGAATAGCCCTTTTGGTGGTGCAGATCACAGAACCTGGTCATAGGCTCACCTTTTCAGAAGTTTGTACTGCAGTATACCCTAACAAACAATGCATCAAAACTAGGCTGGGGAGCCCATCTCAACGGCCTGACAACACAGGGCCTTTGGTCCACAAGAAGTGCTTCTCCAGATCAATCTTCTAGAGCTCAGGGCGGTCTTCAGTGCCATCAGAGCATTCTCTCCCCAACTCAGGGGACACACTCTTCATAGCTGGACAACCAGGTGGCTATGTTTTATATAAACAAGCAAGGGGGAACAGGCTTTCAGGCCCTATGTATGGAAGCCATTCACCTTTGGAACTGGGCAATTCGTCAAGGAATTCACCTTCATGCAGTATACCTACCAGGAGCAGAGAATCACCTAGCTGACAAACTAAGCCAGATCCTCCATCCACACATGGATGCTGGAACCTCAAGTAACGCAACACTTGTTCCACCTCTGGGGAACACCGCTAATCGACCTCTTTGCTTCTCTCCTCAAGGGTCAGCTCCCTCACTTCTGCTTGAGGATTCCTTCCCCTCAAAGCAAGATGTCTGATGCGTTCCTCATCCACTGGGGACAGGATCTCCTTTATGCTTTCCCTCCCCTTCAACTCTTAGCAAAAACACTCTTCAAACTCCAGGCCAACTGGGGACAAATGATTCTCATTGCCCCTTACTGGCCCAGACAACTGTGGTTTCCTCTGCTTCTTCAACTTGCTCAAGCACCTCCCCTCCGGCTCAGTTCTTCACTAACACTACTCTCTCAAGAATAGGGGGCCCTTATGCACCCCAACCTCAAGACACTACGCTTGACGGCGTGGAGGCTGAGTGCTTTGTCCACGTGCACTTAGATCTCCAAGAGGACGTGTTGCATGGGCTCCTATCTTCAAGAAAAGATTCAACCAGACATTCTTACGCTTTTAAATGGTGCAGGTTTTCCTTCTGGTGTTCTCATAAAACACTAGATCCTTTCACATGTCCCATTCCGGACTTATTCCAATACCTGCTCCATTTGTCCTCCTCTGGCCTTAATACCAACTCGGTTCGAGTACATTTATCAGCTATTGCGACCTCCCACCATACTTTAGAGAACAGCCCTATCTCGGCACACCCCTTAGTAGCCAGATTTATGCATGGTCGTCTCCTGACCAAGCCGCCTTTCCGTCCACACTCCCGTACCATGGGATCTAAATGTTGTTCTTGCACAACTCATGCGCAGTCCTTTTGAACCAGTGGTTTCAGCTTCCTTAAAGTTTGTAAAATGGAAACTTCTTTTCCTCATAGCAGTGACTTCAGCTCAAAGAGTCAGTGAACTGCACGCTTTAGTGAGCTATGCTCCTTATACCACTTTTCACCATGACAAGGTGATCCTTCACACACATCCTAAGTTCTTGCCAAAGGTCATCACTGCCTTCCACCTGAACCAATCTGTTTCGCTACCAACATTCTTTCCAAGGCCTCACACCTCCCCGGCTTAGGCCAGACTTCATACCCTAGATTGCAAGAAGTTGTTGTGTTCTGTCTAGATTGTACTAAGGGCTATCACCAATCCTCTTCGTCGTTTGTCTCTTTTGACCAAAGTCATCTGGGGACACCAGTATCCAAAAGAACACTTTCAAACTGGCTAGCAGTTTGCATATCCTTCACTTATTTGCAGACTGGGCTGTCTCTTCCACACAATGTGAAAGCTCATAATGTCAGAGCCATGGCTACTACTGTAGATAATCTCCAGTCTATCCCTATTTCAGAGATCTGCCAAGCAGCAACATGGACTTCTCTGCATACCTTCGCAGCACACTATTGCCTGGACAAAGACTCCAGAGCTGATGCTCAATTCGGACAAGCTGTTCTGCGTAACATTTTTTCAAATTTAGACAACTTGCCCACCACCCATCTGACTACCTCGTGAGAAGTGCTCTGAACAAGCTGTCGGATCCCTGCTGCAACCTCTAGCTGCACTGGGATTCTTCTCTCACTTGGTTGTCCTGGGCTAGGGAGTCCCATATGTGAAGACTGACTTCCTGCTTGTTCCTGGAGATGCATAGTTTCTCACCTGTAACAGGTAATCTCCGGGAACAGCAGGAATCAGTCTTCACAACTTGCCCACCTCCCCATCAAGTTGTCCCATTTTTTTCTCATTCCTGGTATACAAAGATTTTTATTTCTCCGCTATTCACCTGACTGAGGAGACCAGCAGGGAAGGCAGGAAGGCAGCCACGCGTGCATGGAGGAACTCTCCCAAAAGCATTCCTATTGGATGCTGGGGAGTGTTCCCGCACTGGGCTCCATCAATACCGATGTCACCCATATGTGAAGACTGATTCCTGCTGTTCCTGGAGATCACCTGTTACAGATGAGTAACTATGCTTTCTGGTTGCAATCATATCAGTATGTTGATCAGTGAGCTTCAGGCTTTAGTTTGCACTACCTTCAGATCTGTTCAAAGTCCTCTTGAGGGACATACTCTGAGTTCCTCCTAAAGGTGATCTTGCACTTCCACAAAACTACTACTACTAATCATTTGTATAGCGCTACAAGGTGTACGCAGCACTGTACATAAGACACAAGCCTTGCTCATCAGAGCTTACAATCTAATCAAAATGAAAACCTAGCCAATAGTTTTGCCAAAATTGAATCCTCCCTCGCACATAACTGCTCGGGAGCAAGAACTACATTTTATGGGCTATAAAAGCCTCACCAAATTTATTTGCAAAAGATGGATGGTAGGCAGCGAGCATCCCAGCTTCTCTTATCCTATGATCCTCGTAAATCAGGCAAATGAATATCAAAAAGGACTTTGTCTACATGGATATCGACCTGCATAGCCTTCTGCTAGCAGTGCTGTGGCGAGTCACTGATAAAGAAAGTAACAGCTCACAAACTGAGGAAAAGCAAAAATGAAAGCTCACTGTCAGCAATTGTCTGTCAAGGACCCTTGAAGGGCTGCAACATGTGCACCATTCTATATTTCTTTGAAGCACTGTTACCTTGACCAAACCCCCAAAGCAGACACAGCTTTTGATCACACAGTACTGCACAATTTTCATGACTAGAGCTTCCACATTCAAATCAGGTTCTGAATAATGGAAGGAGACTAAAGGGATTGGCAAGCCTCAGCTATAGAGACTCCATTTGTGTGGCTGAAGCGATCTTGCTTAGCCATGGAGAAAACACAATTGCATACCTGTAAAGGTGTTTTCCTTGGACAGCAGGATCCTACAGCCACACAGTCCCACCCTCCTTCTCATGGTTGAAGCTTGCTATAAAACTAACTGGCCTATCTGTTGCAACTGTCAGCACGTGAAGTCCCACGCAAGTTCAGAAGAATTTCTAGAGTTTTCTGAGCTAGTGAAGGAGGACCTGATTTGCTCCATCCCGGGTTGATGGAACTCACTTTGGGTGGCAGTATAATCCTGCTGTCCATGGAGAACAGTTACAAGTATGCACATTTAAGGAACTGTCTTTAGATTTCAGTAAAAAACTTTATAGAGAGATCATGGATGGAAGCATAGGGCCAAGTCCAAAGAAGGTACAAAAGAATAAGGCATCCATGATCCAAAAGTATTTTTTTGAGGAGGGAGAACATAGAAATGTCATACAGGGTTAGACCAGAGGGAAAGAGCATGGGTTGTAACTTCAATACAGGAATAGGCTAGGCAGAGGTGAAACCAAAGGGTTTCAGCAATTGAATCAGAGTACTGGGAGAGTTTGCAAGGAATGGAGAAGATGCAAGCCTGATGTGACTGCCAAGATCCTTTTTTAATTTTCACATGAAGAAAGAGAATGCCCCTAGTTCTCCAGCTTTTCTTCTTTCCTGAGAGATTCAGGCTTTCAAGCCATTCACTGTTGCGTGAAACAGGTAGTTTTCCCTGATAGCATGTGATCCATGTTTGCAATTATCTGCACTACCCTTCTAATAGCTTCTGCTTTCCTGTCTCCTGTAGTCACTCAGCACTGGGGCCCCCCAGGAGGATATATTCTCAGGTGATGAGGTGAAGACGGTCAAGCGTCCACGGGTGTCGAATCCCGAGGGATATGGACAGAGCACAGAATACTTATCCTTGATGGAGGCTCTACTGCAAAAACAATACCAGCCAGGACCCCAAAGCAGCATGTTTTAAAGAAGAACAAGAAGCTAATTTTTTGTGTGGTTGGTTTTAACCCTTTTCGTTCTGGTAGTGAATCCTATAACGATACAAAAGACAGTAGTCCATCTTTCAGAGAATCCTTATCCAGTTGCATTTTTGTGTGACCGGACTGCCTCCATGCTACTGGACACATGGTGACACATGGGACAGAGTGACTAGAGGTTTCCTGTCAATGGCATGTTTAATGAATCTGAGTCCAAGAGACTCAGATTGGTCTCCCAAAGGCTTGGAAAGTTATATATGTATGTATAAAAGGAAAAATCAAACATATAACAAGGATCTGAACACTTGCAGCTTTGAAAACCAGGTGCATTCTTTCTCTTCAAAGAGAATGCGCTCTTCTCATTAAAGGTGCTATTTCATTAACTACTGAAGCCGCCTTTGGGATCTTAAGTTCTGTATATTCTGCATATTTGTGACATTGTTTCTATAATGAGCATTAGAAAAGAAAGAAAAATGTAAAACCTTTTGTAGTTTTATTGCTTAATCGAAAGCATCCCGCTTTCCCAACCCCCATCCTCAAAATAGTGATTGAGCCACATAGAAATCAAGGGAGACATCTGATATTTTTTGTGATTTTTTTTTTTTCGTTT